>JAEOAD010001124.1:820000-2227500 GCA_036365145.1 Orientallactaga sibirica | reverse complement strand
ATGCCTGCAACAGAAGAAGCAGTGGGATGCTGACCTGGTTCGTACACCACGGATCTGCAGCCCCAGCGCACAGGCAGCTGGCCTCCAGCTGTCACCAGCAGAGGCCTGAGGCGAGGGATGAGCAGGTTCCAGAAAAGGGGAAGTGGTCTGGCAAGAGCAGAAGCCATGTGTGTGGCAGAGACACTAAGCCCTTGGGCCTCAAACAGGGAGAACTCATTCCGAGCAGAGTGCCTGGGTGCACCCTCGCGGCAGGAAAATCACTCCGGTTCCGGGAAGCTGTGGTCTAGGGCTGTCCTCCGAGGACCACCTGGCTGAACTCGGACTTGCGCTACAATTTCTATTTCCTCGGTTTTGGGCTTGTTTGTCTTTCCAGGTTTGCTTCCTAAGCCAGTGAAGGAAATATTAGGTGACATATGTCTCAGCTATGAGGGAGCAAGTGGCTCGCTTCCTGTTCAGGCACAGACCAGGCAAGGTGCTTCCCAGTCTGCCCTAGCAAAGAAGAGCTGTACTGGCCCAGCCCTCGTTCATGCTGGGAGGCCTGGAGGCTGAGGATCCAAGGTCAAGCAGTGGCTGCTGACTGAGGAGTTCTCTTTCCGTATCTATAGACCTGGCTTCTAGTGCACCTGTCAGCACCCACGGGTGGAGGATTGGGTCTCAGAGCCTTCCTTAGTCTCTGCGGCACCAGACACAGAGTTAACACTTGGTAATGTGAACTGATGTGCTCACTGCACACCCTTACCCTCGCATCGTCTCCAGCCTCTGCATCCTCCTCTGGCAGAACTGGGTGAGGCAGAGGGATGGAGTTGGGGCCAGCAGAGGGGGCATCGTTGCCCAGGCCCATGCTGATGGAGCTGGTGGGGAGGAGGAGTGAGTGGATCCGGATTTCATGGTCTGTAGACTCTGCCAAAAGGATTCAAACGCAGGCCCGGATTCCTTCACCCAGTGTCAGCCTGGGTTGCTTTACTCCCGTGGGGCCAGTGACTCCTCTGAGCCTCTGACAGGATGGCACTCCCTACCACCTTGGTCTGTCCGGGCTCCCTGATGTCCACGGTAGGAGCTTGGATACCCCGTGCGTCTGTCTGCTCACTAACTAACCAAGATTGTTTGACAGCGTGATTCAAGGCAGGCAGTCTTCTAGGCATGGGGGGGGGGGGAGGAAGGGGACAGGGCAGGTAAGAGCCTTCCTCCCCTTTTCAGTTTTGCTCTGCTCAGGAATCACTGGGTCTCATCAGCTGCCCCTCCTTCTGGTTGAGAGGGAACAGGAGGTTTTAGCTTTCCTCTTTCTAACCCATCCGGGGAAGCAGAGTGGAGCAGTCTGTGTTTTGCAGGTGATGGGTGGAAGACACCGCAGAATAACAGAGTAAGATGATTGGAATATGAGGTTTGGAGGGACCCGCGAGGACCTTCTGAGACAGCCGACAGCAAGCTGCCCTTACCCAATGTTCTCTTCTCTCTCTTAGCTGGCCAGCTTTCTCCCCACTGACCTAAATGGGCCAGCTTGATCCCTTCTTCCAGGACGGAGCACCCAAAGGAACATGGTTCCTTGTCCAGGGAGTTGAGGCAGATGTTGCCATGTAGAGTCCCCGGCTAGTTGTCAGATTGTTCAAAATGGACAAGCATGGCATGGCTCCCCCACACCCTAGTCCCGCCTCATCCTGAGGACTCTGAACTAGGCCCACAGGCCTCACTTCCTTGGGGTGAGGTGGGTTGTCGGTCTGTCACTCCACACGGGCGCTCGGGAGAGGCTCTGTGTACAGCCACGGCATGCTCTGGAAGTTGGAGGTGCCGAGGGTTGGGCAATGACAGACAGTAGGCATCAAGTTCCCCAGATTACAACCCACTCAGCAGTGGCAAGTGTTGTGGGGTGAGTTGTGCCCCCTCAGAGACATGTAGGAGTCACGACCCCAGTACCTCAGCACAGGATCCTCTTCGAAGATAGATTTTTTTTTCCCCTTTTTTTTTTTTTTTTTTTTTTCGAGGTAGGGTCACACTCTAGCTCAGGCTGACCTGGAGTTCACTATGTAGTCTCAGGGTGGTCTCGAACTCACAGCGATCCTCCTACCTCTGCCTTCCATGTGCTGGGATTAAAGGCGTGCGCCACCACGCTGGTGCTGAGTTAAGATGAGGTCTCAAGAGTGGAATAAGCCCTTAATCCAATGACTGGTATCCTTGCAAAGTGGGGAAAGACACTGATGACAGAGACACACAGGAGCATGCCATGTGACAACAGAAGTAGAGAGGAGCTTTCAACTGTGAGCCAGAGTCTCCAGGCACTGCCCAAAGCCTCCAGAAGCTGGGAGAAACAGGGAAGGATTCTGCCCTATGGGCTCAGAGGGAGCTCTCCATCTTGGACTGCTGACCTCCAGAACTACAAGACTGAATTGCTGTGGTGTTGAACCCTGTTCCCAACTCCAGCGGTGCGTGTAGGAGGGGTCAGGTCAGCAAGACACCTTCTCCAGAACACTCATCAGAAAATCAGCTCCCCAGGCAGCTCACCCCTCCAGGCCTGCCCGGGCAGGAGTGTCCTGCCTATCGCCTCTCTAGCATAGCTGGAACCCTGTGTTTCCCACTCTGGTCCCTTACCCCAGTTAACACATGACTTCTCAGTCATTAATTTTTAATCAAAACAAAACAATCAAATCAGAAGCCACTGGGAGGAAGAACTATGGGAGCAGGAAGCCTGTGTCCTGGGCCTGCCTGGACAGTCCTGTGAACATCCACCATACCTGACTGGCCTCACCTGCAGGAGGGGCCGAAGACAGGGACACATGCTAAGGAAACTCAACCTTAACTTTAAAAGTTTTTTTTTTTTTTTGGAGACAGAGAGAGAGAGAGAGAGAGGAGAGAGACAGAGAGAGGGGAAGACAGAGAATGGGCGTGTCAGCAACCTCTCAACTGCTGTGAATGAACTCCAGACACGTGCGCCCCCTTGTGGGCAAGTGCACCACTGTGCCCTTGTGTCACTACGTCTGGCTAAACGTGGGACCTGGAGATTGGAACCAGGTTCTTGGGCTTAGCAGGCAGGCGCCTTAACCGCTAAGCCATCTCTCCAGCCCTAAAAGTTACCTTTTATGATTTGCATTGTTTTCTCATTTCTATGTAGATCAGAAGACAGGAAGTGCTGCTGTAAGAAAATGTTCAAGGTTGGGTAATGTGTAAAAGACTAGAAATCTCCTTTTCTTTATTTTCTTTCTTTATTTTTTTTTTTTTCTTTTTTTTTTTTTTTTCTTTTTTTTTTTTTGTTTTTTTTTTTTTTGAGCAAGGAGAGAAAGAGAGAGAGAGAGAATGAGAATTGGCATTCCAGAGCCTCAGCCACTGTGTGACCTTGCCCTTGCCTCACCTTTGATCTGCAGATCTGGAGAGTTGAACATGGGGCCTTAGGCTTCACAGGCAAGTGCCCCAACCGCTAAGCCATCCCTCCAGCCCAAAATTTATTTTTCAAGATGGGGCAGGTTTGGTGTCTGGTGCCATCATCCAAGAGGACACTTGGAATGCCAGGACCTCACAGGGTGGAAGGCAGAAAGGCAAGAGGAGGTGTAGGTGGCGCCCTCCACCCCTGAATAAGGGCACTCGTCCTTCTATGAGGTCAGACCCTGAATAAGGGCACTTGTCCTTCTATGAGGTCAGACCCTTGGGTTGTGATCACCTCTTAAAGGCACCTTGTAGATAGCAGCATTGGGGATTAAGCTCCTACATGAATTTTGGAGGAAACACGAATATTAACGTTTCACCTTGATTCCAGTCTGGGAGGGGTGGGGCTGTGATCCCTCACAGCACGTGTAAGGGATGCTGGGCTGCGGGCCCTGCACTGCGAGACTGTTAAATGTTTAACAGCTGGCTCAGCAGGAGAGCAGGTCTGTTATGTAGTGTTTGCCAGTCGTGGTGGTGTAAATCCTCCCCTCACCCATGTGAGGGGTCAGCATGACATCTGTTGATGGGAAAGTTGCTTTTGGATCCTGGAAACTGTGAGCTGTCAGCCCCACCTGCCTGGCAGGCTCCCTCCAGATGCCAGCCTTAAGAAGTATGAGCTCTTGACCTGAAACTTTAGGTAAGGACGCATGGTGTGAGAAGAACGAGCCAGTGAGTGTCTAGGGAGGGTGGCAGGATCTGGAACATTGCTGGACCTGCCTCCTGCATGATGGGGCTTTCTGTCACCACCTGTCCCTGGGTGGGTGATATAAAGGGATGAAGAGTCCTCTTGTGTGAAGGCCCCCAGAGAGCAGAGGTCTGGGTTTGGGTGTTTGAACTGGATCTCGGTCTGCAGCATGTCACAGCCTGGGTTCACTAGAACAGCCCATCCTTATGTTGAGAGCGAAGGATCCAAGTTTCCAGAGGAAGAACCAAGCCCAGGACAATTATGGGAAAGGACCGGGGAAGTCAAGGGTGTTTCGTGGGAGACTCAAACTTCAAAGGCTCATGGGAAGGATAAGCTCCTAGATAGGAAAACTGGGGGACAAGAGCTCAGAGGTCACTCTCGTTGAAGATGTGTCTTGAAAAGAGGAACAGAGCTATTCAGGGGAGAAAAGTCAGCCAAGGATGACTCTCCTGACTCAGGTCTTTGCCCCTGGCCGGCGTCTCTACTCCATCTCACCTCAGCAGAGCCTGTAGCCCACCCACCCCCCAAAAAAACTCTGAGTAACTCAGAGGCTGCCTTCACCAGTGCTGGCTCAGCTCCCCAGTACAGCTGAGTGGCCAGAATGACACTAGATGTCCCAGTGCTTGGTATAAGGCCTTGGCCTTCCTACAAGATGCTGGTGCCTTTATTGGAAGGTTCCGGAGACATTGACTTCTTCCCTCCGAGGCATCATCTTCCCTGTGGCATGGGCTTTGCACATGCAGAGAGTTGAGAGACTATATCACTGGCTACTGCAAGCCTCCAGAGGGCCCGGGCTTGTGTCTCCTCACACTCTGAGGACACAGGAGCCTCTGACATGACCTGTCCCTAGATGGGAGACATAAATGGGTGAAAATGTTGTTTCAACCATAAAGAGGAGAGGTTTGGGTTCAGACGTTTGAGCTGGGCTTCGGTCTTCAGACAGCTCATTCCAAATAAATTTATTTTATTTATCTTGAGACAAGTGGTCTCAAGATCTAGCCAACATTTCTTTGAAAGGTCCCATGCAAGTGTGGCTGGACAGAAATCCGAGATTCTGGAGCCACCGTTTCAAAGATGCTGCTTGGGGCAAGAAGCTCAAGCAGCGAGCCGTCCATCCTCCTTGGAAGCACACCAGCAAAATAGCCGTTCAACTTTGCTCCACAAGTTAGCTTGTTTTAAATTTTATTTTGGAGGGGTGAATAATTTATTAAACTCTAGGGGAAATAACAAAGTAACGGCTTTGAAAAGCATAGCAACAGCACAGCCATGTGGTTACTAAGCCCGACTGGCAATCTTTCCTATATTGCTTTCCCTGGGAATGACAGGCCCACCAGGTCCCTGCAGAAACCCCAGAACTGGAAGCCTTGAGATATGGTCCTGCTGTATTCATATGCCAACTGTCTGAGTTACCCTGGACTCTGGGCATGCAGGACCTGGAGTTGTGTCTCTGAGCATGGCATGTCTGTGCATGTTCTTAAGGGAGGGGGGCTGAAGAGATGGCTAAGTGGTTAAGGCGCTTGCCTGCAAAGCCTAAGGAACCACGTTGAACTCTGCAGGTCCCACGTAAGCCAGATGCAGAAGGTAACATACGTGCGCAAGGTTGCACATGCGCACAAGGTGGTGCATGCATCTGGAGTTTGATTGCAGTTGCTGGAGGCCCTGGCTCACCAATCCCCCCCCCCTTTCCATCTTACATGTGCACCTGCACGTGCTCTCACTCTCTCTCAAAACAACAACAACAACAAAAAACCTTTAAGGATAGCAGGGCTGGGGGTCCCTACATCCATGCCCAGAACATTGTACACATGTGTAGGTATGACACCTGCATGTTGGCCTAATACCTAAAGAACTTGTCCATTGTCTTTAAGATGCTGATAAGCCAGATGCACAAGGTGGTGCATGCATCTGGAATTCCTCTGTAGTGGCTAGAGACCCTGGTGTAGCCATTCTATCTTCCTCCCTCTAACTCTCTGTCAAATAAATAAATAAATAAAATGAAAATAATTTTAAAGAAAGAGCTGGGGAAATGGGTCAACATTTAAGGTGCTTAATGGCAAAGCCAAAGGACCCAGGTTCGATTCCCCAGTACTCATGTAAAGCCAGTTGCCCAAGGTGGTGCGTGCATCTGGAGTTTGTTTGTAGTGACTAGAGACCCTGGTGTGCCCCATTCTCTCTATCTTCCTCCCTTTCTCTGCCAAGTAAATAACTAACTAAATAAATTAAATTGTAAAAGTATTTAAAATGCCCATGCCTTGGTGGTATAGCTGCATAGATGCACCCAGACCAGCTACTGGACAGAGCCAGGACCACAGCATCTTCCAGGACAGCCAGGGCAGAAGTGGATCTTGAAGAGAGGCCCACAGTTTACCTGTCCCACCACCCACCCCGCCCCGAGTTCTGAAGACCAGCACCGCTTAGAGACAGCTTGTAGATGAGGTGCTCCTACAGGAACTTCGAGCGATTGCCGCAGCAGAAGTGCAGGCCTTCACCTGCTTTTGTCCTCTGCCCGCCCCACTGCATTGCACAGCATCCGCAGCCGCGTGGACTCTACCCCACACCATTGTTACTGCCTGTGTCCACTATTGCTGCTGTCATTGCCCAGCATCACCACCTTCATCGCCCATCGCTACCTCTCACCACTCCCTGGATACCCCTCAAAGGCAGCCTGGCCAGCAGGGACAATGGCAGTGTTCTGGGCTCTTAGCGTCCCCCTTTCCTCAGGGCCCCAGCCCCTCAGCTGCCTTATCCAATGCTGCTCGCTGTTACTGGCGTGGCCAGGAGGAGATGTCTCTGCCTCCCCCAGCAAATGTCCTTTTAGTGTTTACCTTTGTGGTTAAGAATGCACTAGAGGATTGCTGAAGACTCCACATACTCAGGCTGCAAGGTCACTGAGAAATCCTGCTGGAGCTGAGCTGAAAGCCTCCTCCGTGTGGACCAGCTGACAAAAAGCAGGAAAAAGCTATGCTGCATGCAGTTCAATGGGAGAGAGAGAAATCACCAGCGAAGATATTCAACAGTGAACACTGAAAACCTTAAATTTAGCCAGCCAGGCCAAATGAGCCAACGGGTGCAATAGTGGCATGTCTGTTATGGGGGAAACCAACTGCTCTCTAATTGGACTGGAGGCCTGCTCCATGGGAGGGAACACATCCCTGATACTGAAAACCTACGACGGGGTAGTCATGAGCCCTAGGGGTGTAATGTCTGCTGGTGTCTGGCTAAATGTGTATACTGTGCTCACCAAACTGCCCAGTAAGCACTTGTCTTAATGTCCACACCCATACATTAATGCTACTCTCACTTTTGGAAGAGAAGCTTCTTTTTTCAGATGGTGGTGACCTTGGAATGACTCACAAGGCATCATAGTGCTGAGAAGAAGTGACAGAGGAGTGCTCAGCACTGAAACATCTCTAACACACCTTCCAAGGCTCAGGGTCCATTGCAGAAGAAGGGGTGGAAAGAATGTAAGAGCCAAAAGAAGGGTAGGACTCCTTACAATGTGCTCCTCCAGACACAAAATGGCCTGGATATCCATGACCTCACAGTGCCTGACACTACCTACACAAGACCATCCTAATAGGAGGAAAAGATAATGACATCAAAAGAAAAGAAAGACCGATTGAGAGGGGGAGGGGATATGATGGAGAGTGGAGTTTCAAAGGGGAAAGTGGGGGAGGGAGGGAATTATCATGGGATATTGTCTACAATTAAGGAAGTTGTCAATAAAAAATAAATTAAAGCCGGGCGTGGTGGTGCATGCCTTTAATCCCAGCACTTGGGAGGCAGAGGTAGGAGGATTGCCGAGAGTTCGAGGCCACCCTGAGACTACATAGTGAATTCCAGGTCAGCCTGGACCAGAGTGAGACCCTACCTCGCAAAACCAAAAAAAATAAATAAATAAAAAAAAATAAATTAATTAATTAATTTACAAAATTAAATGTAAAAAAAAAGAATGCACTAGAGGGCTGGAGAGATGGCTTAGTGGTTAAGGCGCTTGCCCACTAACCCTAAGAACGCCTGTTCGATTCTCACGTTTAGGTCCCACGTTTAGCCCCCACGTTTAGCCAGATGCAGTGACACAAGGGTGCAATGCCACACTTGCCCACGAGGGGGCACATGTATTGAGTTCGTTCACAGCGACTGAGCGGCTGCTGGCGCACCCATTCTCTCTCTCTCTCTCTCTCTCTCTCAAAAAAAAAAAAAAAAAGAAGAATGCACTAGAAAATGCAACACCTTCAAGGACTGTCCTGTAAATTCAGGTACATGTGTCACTTGTGTTCTAACCCCCCGTTAGAAGGATGTCAAGTGTCCTTTTTGAGCCCTCCTAATTCTCTCAGAAGACTCCTTGGGGCACAGTGCAGCTTCCCAGGGAGCTGTCCAGCTCAACTTCCAATACAGTGGCACCCTGGGCCACACGGTGTCACCAGAGAAGGGAAGTTCCTGCTATGTTGAGCTGACCAGCCACGTCCCTTACCAGGCTTCCTAGGGGCTTGTCTCTAGAGAACTAGCCACTTCCTGTGCTCAGTAACACTTGTAGGTGTGAGCTGGGGACTCAGCACCCAGAGGTCACAAATAGGGTGCCAGGTGGGAATCAGAATGGAGGGGTGCAGAGCCTTCTTGCCCTGGTGGTCCCCAAGGCCCGAGGCAGCCTTTCTTTGCCACCTCCAGTCCTGCTAAGGGAGTAAATCTTGCAGGTGAAAATGTGCCACCAACTAGGACTAGCAGAGAAGACGTGAGTGATGGCACAGCTGCTTGTGGGGTTGCAAACAGGACTGTTCACACATGGCAGTGAGCATGCGTCTGCTGAATGAGAGAAATGAGAAATGGCAGGTTCACGGAAGGCATCACGGTCTACGTGGAGAAGCTGAGGCTCAGAGAGAGGAGTCAGAGCTTGGCACCAGGGCCATGCACAGCCCCTGGGTGCAGGTCAGCGGGAGAGCCACCCTGCTCTCCAGTGTCGCTCCATGGCAGCATTCTACATGTTTTCCTTCCTTCTTCTGCTCAGTCTCTGACAGGTGATTGACTGTGAATATTAACACTTTTCTGATTCTTAAAGAAGTGGCTTTCTGGGCTGGAGAGATTGCTTAGTGGTTAAGGTGCTTGCCTGCGAAGCCTAAGGACCCAGGTCTGATTTCCCATGACCCACGTAAACCAGATGCACAAGGTGGTGCATGTGTCTGGAGTTCGTTTGCAGTGCCTGGAGGCCCTGGTGTGTCCATTCTCTCTCTCTTTCTCTCTCAAATAAATGAATAAAAATACTTAAAAAAAAAAAAAAGAAGTGGCTTTCTAAGTAGATTTGGGTGCTGTGAGCATAGGTTGGGGGCAGAGAAGGCCCAGGTGTTCCCTCCTAGAGGATTCAGAAAAACTGGAGCCTGTGTCTGGTGCTAGGGAACATACACTTCTTTTTTATATACTTGTGGCATGTGTGTGCACATACATAGGTGTGGAGGCCCAAGGACATCCTCAAGTATTGTTTCTTTTTCTTTTCTTTTCTTTTTTTTTGGGGTATTTTTTGAGGTAAGGTCTTGCTGAAGCCCAGGCTGACCTGGAATTCACTGTATTCTCAGGGTGGCCTCGAACTCACAGTGATCCTCCTACCTCTGCCTCCCGAGTGCTGGGATTAAAGGCATGCGCCACCATGCCTGGCTCAAGTATTGTTTCTTAAACACTCTCTACATTTTCTTTTTCTTTCTTTTCTTTTTATTTTATTTTATTTTGGAGAGAGACACAGAGAGAGACAGAGAGAAAGGGAGAGGAAGACAGATAGAGATGGGTATGCCAGCAGCGTCTCAGCTGCTGCAAACGAAATCCAGATGTGTGCACCCCCTTGTGGTCAAGTGCGGCATTGCGCCCTTGAGTCACTTTGCATCTGGCTAAACGTGGGACCTGGAGATTGGAACCGGCGTTCTTAGGCTTAGCAGGCAGGCGCCTTAACCGCTAAGCCATCTCTCCAGCCCTCTTATTTATTTATTTTTTTAAATTTTTTGCGAAAGGGTGTCTCATTGGGCTGAACTCACTGAGTACAGTACACTAGCTGGCCAGTGAGCCCCAGGGTCCCATATGTCATCTGCTTCCCTGGTGCTGGGATTGTATGTTTGCTGGCACCACCACACCTGGGATCTGGAGAGCAAACTCACATCCTGTGCTCGCACGGTAAGCATCTCGCTGACTGCGCCGTCTTCCCGAGCCCACCGCTCTTCCTGGTGCTGGATCAGGTGGGACATGTCCAGGGATCCTCCAGTTCACCTGAGCCCAGGGTGACAGGCTAAGGCTGCTCGGGCAGAGTAACATGGGGAGGGAGTGGGGCTGAGCCCGGCAGAGCTGCTGCCTAACCCAGGCCCAAGGGACCCCAGACCTTTAGTGGAGTTGTGCCCTTGTCTGCTGACCCCAGAGAGAGCACACTGTGGCCTTGGAAGTCACCTCCAGCCTCCTGGCTCTGGGTCTAATGTTACCATCATTGATTCTAGAAATAGGAGCTACTATGGATTAAAACAAAGCAAAACTAGCCTACATATCCTCCTCGCCTTACACCCTCCCAGGGCCCTTCCCAGCCAGTCCCACCATACCTGCTCCGCCCACCTGCCTGCACACTGCACACAGGAGTCTCCCCTCTGAGCCTCCTGGGCCAGATAAGCTACTGCTGGCTCCCATTGTGTTGGTTTTTCCTGCAAGGAATGCAGGTTCTCCATTAGCTTGGGTTTAGTCCCCAGATAATTCCTTCTTGCACCAGACAGGGTCTTGAGGGTGAAGGGAGCTGGCTGGAAATGGTGATTCATAGCTTAATGGCATCTTAAAGGGACAGGGCAAAGGTGCTGTGGCTTAGTACTGCCACAGGTAGTGGAGAATAGCAGTTAGCCTGAGAGGTCTTGAGAACACCTGAGTTTGATTCCCCATGACCCCTGTAAACATCTGGGTGTGGCTGTGCACATCTGTAACCCCAGTCCTGTGTGAAGCAGAGGTCAGAGGTTGCCTAGGTATAAGCATCTGTGTGTGTGTGTGTGTGTGTGTGTATGTATATGTATATGTACACACACACACACACATATATTTTCCCACACCTCACACTGCACATACCACATATAAAAAAAGGAAGTAACCTCTGGTATCTACTGTAACATGGATTAGCCAGCCACAAAATCACAAGGATTATGTGATTCCAGTTCCACTAGGCACCTAGAGTAGTGAATTCTTGGAGACAGAAAATGTTATAGTGATTGCAAATGAATGAAGAGTTCATGGTTAATGGGTTCATGTTCATTTCAGTTTGGGAAGAATGTAAAGTTTTGAAGAAATGACAGTAATGGGAGAATAACAGTATAAATGGGTTAAATAAAAGAAAAAATAATAAAGGGACCTGGAGAGATGGCTTAGCAGTTAAGTGCTTACCTGTGACACCTAAGGACCCTGGCTCAAGGCTCAATTCCTCAGGACCCACGTAAGCCAGATGCACAAGGTGGCACATGCATCTGGAGTTTGTTTGCAGTGGCTGGAGGCTCTGGCATGCCCATTCTCTATCTATTTTTCTCTTTCTCTCTCTGTCTGTCTGTCGCTCTCAAATAAATAAATAATAAACAAAAAAATTTTTTTAAAGAATAGCAATTAGCAGTCAGAACATTCTGGAACCTCTCCTCTGTGCTCTCTGCTATTTTCTGCTCTCAGCTGTATGGCTGTCCCCTTTCCCCCACAAAGCTTCCGCTCTTTAAAAAGACATTTATTTCATGCTAACAACAGCTTTGTTACTTCTCTGCACCTCGGCCTTCCTTGCTAGGATGGGGTCCAGGCAAGGAGGAAGGGGAGGTCTGGGTTCTTCTCTGCTGCTTTCTTCCCTAGAGCCCCCAGTTTCTTTCTGGTTCATTTTCCTTCCCACTTGCCCCCCCCAAATTGGCCCCACCCCATGAAAGTAAATGTCATTATTTCAAAAAATTTTTTTATTTTATTTGAAAAATCTGACTTCTTTATTAAAAACAACAGGTCTAACCTATTTCCGTTCTCTTGGGGCTGATGGGGCGGGTTGGCACTGTGGGCCCCTGACTCACACTGCCCTGGCTAGGAGTTGCAGAATGTCACACTGCATAGGAGTTTTAACAGGTCATAATGTCTCCCTAACAAGAAGGAAGAGTTGGCAGTGCAGCAGTAGCATGCGGTCTTGTATGTCTCATAGCTGTGCTAGCCTTGAACTTTTGATCCTTCTGCTTCAGCCTCTCAAGTAGCTGGGATACTAGGCTGGCATCACCAGGCCTGGATGGACTTCTCGTAAGGGAAGGTAAATGAGGTTCAAGTTGAACTTAAACAGGATCCTCAGATAACTGTTGGCTGTTGGACTGAGTGACCTTTGTATAGGGGCATCATTGCAAACTGGCCAGGCGAGATCCTGGCGAGACCTCCACAGAAATTGATAAATGGATATTCCGAGTCTCCTCTGAGTGCCAAGTGGAAGTGAGCTAGAGAGGGTTTGCTCCATCGCTATGGCTTATTTGAATGAGCCTCATTGAATATGACCTCATCAGCTGGTTGGTCGCCTGTGACTGGTTGCTACTCGGCTAGCTTTTACAGAACAAAAGTAATGATAATCCCATACTGGACGGGGGAGATGGCTCGAGTAAAACGTTTGCTGCACAAGTGTGAGGACCTGAGTTCGGATCCCCAGAACACATGTGAAGTGTGGGTGATACGGGGTGGGGGGTCAGTCCAATCCCAGTGGTGGGGAGGTAGAGACAAGAGGACCCTCTGAGCTTGCTGGCTGGCTTTCAGTTTGTTTTCCTACTGTTTTGGTCTTTCTGTTGCTATAACTGTGTGCCTGTGCTTGGGTAAGACATTTAAAAGCCACATACTGAGTAATTATCGATTATAAAAATTATTGAACTGTAAAGAAAAGACACTTCCTTCTTATAGCCCTGGAGTTGGGAGGGCCCAAGGTCGAGGGGGCTACATCTGGTCAAGGCCTTCTTGTATGTGGGGACACGGCTATTCCCATCTCCCAAGGCAGCTCCCGGTGAGACGGAGAAGGAACTCCAGAGGGCCACCTTTGTAACAAAGCCACTCCCTCCACCCAACAACCCATTCCTCCACTAATCCAGTCTTGGATTGATTTGTTCATTCATGTGAGCAGATCCTGCACGTCATAACCCTCCCTAAGACCCCACCTCCAAGTGCCAGGAACACGTGACTCCGGGATGAAGTTTCCAAAACTAGAATTCAGAGGACTAACACTGATCATGGCATGTACCAAGACGGCAGTTTTCTAGTAGGGACTCAAGGCACAGAGACATCCTCAGCCCAGAATTAGTTTAACAGGACCTTAATACCTGAGAGCCAGAAAGCCTGTCAGGAGCATAGGGTGGGGGAACCCATGGGGCTTGGTCCCCCCCCCCCCGTCATGGGAGCCTCTAGCCCATAGCACTGTGCAGAGAAGTTAGACACGCGCAACATAAAAGAGGGCTTTTTTTTTTTTTTGAGAGAGAGAGAATGGGCGCACCAGCAGCCTCTCAGCCACTGTGAATAAACTCCAGATGCATGCGCCCCCTTGTGGACAAGTGTGGCATTGCCCCCTTTTGTCACTTTTTGTGTCTGGCTAAACATGGGACCTGGAGAATCAAATGGACGTTCTTAGGCTTGGCAGGCAGGCGCCTTAACCGCTAAGCCATCTCTCCAGAAGAGGACATTTAACTGAGGATGGAGCTCATGCCGTGGGCAATGTCATTGAAACTCCTTTTGGCCAGGCTGCAACAAAAATCAAGGACTCCGGATAAGTTGGACATGGGTCATGTGCTGGGTCTACACATCTCCAAGATAGACACATTTGCAGGCAGCTCAGCACTGAGGTACACTGGTCCCCAGGCATGTAGCCATAGATTCTGCTCATCATTCTGAGATGCCACCTTTCTTCTTGGCTGCACCTCACCCCTGAACACGACAAGACCACCCTCCATGGGACAGGCCCGCTGGCATCAAGGAGCCTGCCTACTGGCCTCTCTTTATAGCTCCTCACACCCCTAGCACCAGCCAATTGTAGCTCCCAGCCTGCAGCCCATTAGAGCCTGCCAAACACTGCAAGTGTCCTCACCCAGGCCAAGGAACCTAGAGGTGCCTGCCTGGTGAGTGGATGGCGGCATTGAGACCCTCTGGTGTCTGTCCATATGGCAGCATCGTCTTGTCCTCCATCAGGCAGTGTTGTGGACGGGAGGTGGGTACACCAAGTCCTGGCTGCAGACTGTGAGGACAGCCGTGCGTTTCATCATGATTTTAAAGAGAAGTGACACTGCTGGACAGAAGGACTACCTCATTAGAAGCTGCTGTGACTGCTGCTATTGTCAAAGGGGCTGGAAAGAAACCTATTTTGGGACAGCTTGATCTCAGTGTGAGCAGGTTCACGACGCGCTGCTCTCACACGTCACAGACCTACTTTTGACCAGCTGCAGACAGAAATGAGGACCATGGGGGCTGGAGAGATGGCTTAGCGGTTAAGGCACATGCCTGCAAAGCCTAAGGACCCTGGTTCAATTCTCCAGGTCCTACGTAAGCCAGATGCACATGGTGGAACATGGAGTTCGTTTGCAGTGGCTAGAGGTCCTGGTGCACCCATTTTCCCTTTCTCTCTTTCTCCCTCTCTCTGTCTCTAATAAATAAATAAAAAATAAAGAAGTAAGGAACATGGGAATGTACAGGTGCCTCAAAAAAGGAGGAGAGAGGTGGGGATGTGGCCCGGTAGAGTACTTGCTTAGCATGCGCCAAGCCTTTGGTTTGGTCCCTCGCACTGCATAAACCAGGTGTGACAGCAGGAAGATCAAAAGTTCAAGGCCATCCTGGGCTATATGAGACACTGTGTCAAAAAATATATATTAGGGGTCAGGCGTGGCGGTGCACCCAGCACTTGGGTAGCAGAGGTAAGAGGATCACCATGAGTTCATGACCAACCTGGGACTACAGAGTTGAGTGCCAGTTTAGCCTGGGCGAGAGTGAGACCCTGCCTCAAAAAACCAACATATGGGGCTGGAGGCCTTAGCAGTTAAGGCCTATGGCTGCGAAGCCTAAGGACCCTGGTTCAATTCTTCAGGTCCCATATAAGCCATATGCATATGGTGGCACATGTGTCCAGAGTTTGTTTGCAGTGGCTAGAGGCCCTGGCCCACCCATTCTCTCTCTCTGTCTCTAATAAATAAATAAATAAATAAATAAATAAATAAATAAATAAATAAATAAAATCTTTAAAAAGAAAAACAACATATGGGGCTGGAGAGATGGCTTAACAGTTAAGGCGCCTGCCTGTGAAGCCTAAAAAGTCCGTTTGAGTCTCCAGGTCCCACGTTTAGACAGACGCAAAAGTGATGCAAGCACACAATGCCGCACATGCCCACAAGGGGGCGCATGCATCTGGAGTTTGTTCACAGTGGCTGAAAGGCCCTGGTATGCCCATTCTCTCTCTGCCTCTTCCTCTCTCTCTCTCTTCTCTCTCTCTCTCTCTCTCTCTCTCTCTCTCACACACACACACACACACACACAAAAAAACCCAGCATCTGTATCTATGCTAGGAGAGTGGGAGCTGGCTCAGCAGGCACACATGCATGCTGAATGAGCACGAGGACCTGAGTTCAATCCCCAGGACCCACATAACAAGCTGGGCACAGTCGTACCTTCCTGTAGCCCCATGCTGAGGAGGGCAGAGACAGAAGGATTTCTGGGGCTCCCTAGTCAGCTAACCTAACCAAAAAACAGGGAGCTCCAGGCTCAATGACAGGCTGTCTCAGGAAAATAAGGCAGCAGAGCACTAGAGTGTGAACATGGGGTGTGTGCATTGGCGTATACACACAGGCAGATACCACAACTATTTGTTTGTTTGTTTGTAAACAGAGAGAGACAGAGAGAATGGGCATGCCAGGGCCTCCAGCTGCTGTAAATTGATCCCAGATACATGGGCTACTTTGTGCATCTGCTTTACATGGGTGCTGGGGGAATCAAACCCAGGTTGTTAGGCTTTGCAGGCAACTGCCTTAACTGCTGAGCCATCTCTCCAGCCCAAGCAAAAAAATATTAAAGAAGGTGCCAATTCAAGTCACAGGCTTTGGACGACAAGGCTACTCAGCACTGTCTTAAACTGCCTCCCACTGCTAGAGGAGTAAGAACACACCCTGCAGAGGTTACCTGAGCCCCAGTGACTTGAGCGGGTCAAGTGCATTGACTCCCACTCTTGACACAGTTAGGCTCCGTGAGTCACTTTGATCACTGAACTGGGAGTCACTGAACTGTTGCTCCTAATGAAATTCAGGTGAGGTGAGGCGAGGTGAGGTGAGGTGAGGTGAGGAGGTGAGGTGAGGAGGTGAGCTGAGGTGCCTCTGGTCACAAAATTTTCATCAGTTGATAGGCAGGACTTGGACCTGTCTTTTGGGAGGACAGGATTCAATTCATAACAGAAGGTTCTTAGAAAGTTTTTAACAAAGTTATTGAATCTGTCCATCCTCCTTCCTTCCTTTCTTTCATGTGTGTGTGTGTGTGTGTGTGTGTGTGTGTGTGTGTGTGATGATTGTGAACTCCTGGTCCTCCTGTGTCCACCCCTGAGTGCTGGGATTACAGTGCCCACCACCACAGAGGCCCTTGGAGGAGGGGAGGGAGGTGCACAAGCCAGGCCTGCTTGTCTGCTTTTCAGGTGTGGAAACGCCTTCCTTCCTGTGTGCTCTGTCAGTCTCTCTCAGAGGGTCCCCTATGGCAAATGACTTTTTAGAGTCGTTCATTTTCATTCACACGTTAGTCATTCTCTTTTCCAGAGAACATCTGAGAGCTCTTACTCTTTGTCAAGAACCATAGGAAGAGGGATTTATTTATTTATTTATTTATTTATTTATTTATTTATTTATTTATTTATTTATTTATTAGAGACGTAGAGAGAGAAAGAGGCAGATAGATAGAGAGAGAATGGGTGCTCCAGGGCCTCCAGCCACTGCAAAAGAGCTCCAGATGCATGCGTCTCCTTGTGCATCTCGCTTACATGGGTCCTAGAGAATCAAACCAGGGTCCTTAGGCTTCACAGGCAAGCATCTTAACCGCTAAGCCATCTCCCCAGGCCAGGAAGAAGGATTTTAAAATGGAGACCCACTTTCAGGGAGAGCCCTTCCTCTCTCTCTCTCTCTGCTAGGATTGGATACCTAGCTCCGAGACCAGACTACCACTCTGCTCTCAGGGCTGTGGCTCAGGTCTGTATAGGGAGGAGTTGGAGGCCCTGCTGAGACCCACCCCCCAGTGAGGGGCTGCGCTGCCCAGAGTGGCCTGCAGAGAGTCCCCTGGGTGACCGTGTTCAGTGCGTCCATGTGGATGAGCGGGACCTCCCCGTGGATCTAGGGGACTCCACTTGTGACTCCTGCCCTGTTTCCAGGTGAGAGCACGTGAAGGTGCTGTGTGTTCATGGTGGAATTCCTCTGGGGAATTGTGAACTGGGATAAGGGGCAAGAAGCAGAGTGAGGGAGGGTTGGCAGGGACCTTGAACCTGAGTGCAGCCTCAAAGTACGACCCTGGAAAAGCAATACCAGATGGAGCCTTGAGGTCCTTTGGGGGCTACCTACAGTGTCAAACATTGGAGGGCAAGCCAGGAGAGGTGACAACAATCCGAGATTTTTAAAAAATATTTTTTATTCATTATTCATTTATTTACTTGAGAAAAGAATGTATGTGGCATGTCAGGGCACCTGGGTTTACATAAGTATTGGGTAGTTGAATCTAAGCTGGCAGGCTTTGCAAGCAAGTGTCTTTAACCTCTGAGCCATTCCCTGGTCTTTTTTTCTGTTGTTGTTGTTTTTTTGTTTTGTTTTGTTTTGTTTTTCAAGGTAGGGTTTTGCTATAGCCCAGGCTGACTTGGAATTCACTATGGAGTCTGAGGGTGGCCTCGAACTCATGGCAATCCTCCTACCTCTGCCTCCTGAGTGCTGGGATTAAAGGTGTGCACCACCATGCCCAGCTTTTCCTTTTCTTTTCTTTTCTTTTTCTTTCCTTCTTTCTTTCTTTCTTTCTTTCTTTCTTTCTTTCTTTCTTTCTTTCTTTCTTTCTTTTTTTTTTTTTTTTTGAGGTAGGGTTTCCCTCTAGCCCAGGCTGACCTGGAATTCACTATGTAATCTCAGGGTGGCCTAGAACTCAAGGCGATCCTCCTACCTCTGCCTCCAGAATGCTGGGATTAAAGGTGTGCACCACCACGCCAGGCTCAGTGTAATTTTTAAAAACTTTTTATTGACAACCTCCATATATATAATGTAACAGGATCATAACCCCCTCTCTGCTTCCTCCCTTTTGCCCCTCCGCTGAATCCCTCCTTCTTTCCAACTAGTATCTCTTCTGTTTTGATGTCATCTTTGTTTCCCTCCTGTTATGCAGATCTTGTGTAGGTCGCGTCAGCCCCTGTGAGGTCATGAGTGCCACGGGCACAGTGTGCCAGGAAGACGGTGTTGAAATCACTCCTCCCCATCCTTTGGCTCTTCCTTTTTTCCACTACCTCTTCTGCAGTGGTCCCTGAGCCTTGGAGGGTGTGATAGAGATGTCTGACTTGATGAGACATCCTGTCTCACCACTGTCATTTTTTTCTCAGCACTTGGGTGAGTCTTGAGTCATCCCAGTGGTCACCACTGTCTGAAAAGAGAAGCTTCTCTAACCAAAAGTGAGAGTAGCATTACTATATGGGTGTGAACCTAAGTATTTAGAGGGCATTTGAGTGGACACAGCATATCCATTTAGCTAGACAACCGTAGTAGTAATTTCCCTGTCCCTGAGGGCTTGTAACCTCCCCAGACATGGGCTTTTGATTAGGTTTTCAGTACTAGGCATAAATTTCCTTCCGTGGACCGGGCCTCAGGTTCAATCACAGAGCAGTTGTTTGCCCCCATAACGGACATGGCACCATCGCACCAGTTAGTGTATTTGGCCTGGCTGTCCAGCTGTCCAGCTTGCAGGGTCCACTGCTGGTTAAGGCCATTGATGACTTTTCTCCCCTAACAGGCTTCATGGGTATTCCCAGAAACCTGACAGCTAGTCAACAGGGAGGAGGCTTCCAGCTCAGCTCCAGCTTGATTCCTCAGTGACCTGCACCCCACGCGTATGCATATGATGTCTTCAGTAATAAGGTCTTACCATCTAGTTCTGGTGGGCAACCAAGAACCTTGACAATAGCCTGTAATGTTTTGAGGACATGAGGACCTCCCTGGCCAACAACTTACTGGAAGGTATTCCATCCTTAATCTTCCTTCCTTCCTTCCTTCCTTCCTTCCTTCCTTCCTTCCTTCCTTCCTTCCTTTCTTTCTCTTTCTTTTCTTTTTCTTTCCTTTCTTCCTTTCCTTCTTTCTCTTTTTCTTTCTTTCAAGTTTAGAGCCAGGCACAATGGTGCACACCTTTGATCCTAGCATTCAGGAGGTAGAGGTAGGAGGATCACTGTGAGTTCAAAGCCAACCTGAGACTACAGAATGAGTTCCAGATCAACCTGGCCTAGAGTGACACTCTACCTGGAAAAAAAAAATGGTTCTCAGGTAATTCCCACTGGCTATGCATTCAAAAAAGCTGTGAGTGTGGATGTTTCCTCCTGACACAAAAGGAGCCCTGTAACTACTGGCTTTTCTTTTCCTGGTCCATCCCTGGCTTTCTGCTTTGGCACAGATTCAACTCACCTGAGGAGCATCCCTCTTCCTCTTCCTCCTCCCCTTTTTCCTCCTTATCCTCTTCTTCCTCTGAGTCCATGGGGCATCTGACACTAGGAGCCAGCAGTGGGCAGGAAGTTTAGAAGCAGGCACCCTCTCCTGTCCAGCTGCAGCTTTTGCCTCTGGTTCCAGCTTCCATTAGAAAGTCTCCTCGAATCCTAGCACTTGGGAGGCAGAGGTAAGAGGATCACTGTGAGTTCGAGGCCACCCTGAGACTACAGAGAGAATACAGAGGTCAGCCTGGGCTAGAGCAAGACCCTACCTCAAAAACCACAAAGAAAAAAGAAAAAGAAAAGAAAAAGGTAGAAGGAAGTCTCCTTGAGCCTGGCCCCCATCTGTGGCAGGAGTCAGAGGCTCGTGCTGTAAACACACCCTCGTGACCACAGTCTCCTGAAATCCACTGCCACCTAGGAAATCATCTGGTTGGTTGAATGAATAAATGAATGGATAGATGAATACAGTAGTTAAAAAGCAGGAGGGGCTGGAGAGATGGCTTAGTGGTTAAACGCTTGCCTGTGAAGCCTAAGGACCCTGGTTCGAGGCTTAATTCTCCAGGACCCACATGAGCTAGATGCACAAGGGGGCACATACATCTGGAGCTCCTTTGCAGTGACTGGAGGCCCTGGCATGCCCATTCTTTCTCTCTCTCTCTCAAATAAATAAAAAGTAAAATATTTTTTAGAAATTTAAAAAAGCAGGAGACAAAAGTGGTATTGTCGTGGCATTACATGGACCTTAAATGTGGCATTTTATGAAAACCAGGTTTGCTAGAGGAGACAAGGAGTCTACCTTGGAAGTGCTGACGGCCGTTCAGTCTCATCCCAGTCTATCAGAAATGCGTCAGTGCTGCTAGCTGTTGAACTTCACTGTCGACCTTCCCTTGTCTCCGATGCCACGTGCTCCCCCTTGATAAACACACCCCCTGGCTTTCTTCTTTTTCTTCTCGTTCCATGACCAGGGAAGATTTTCACCTCCTCAATGAAATAGGAAGAGAAGGCAGGGAAGGAGTTTCCTCCTCACCAAAGGGCTGGAAAATGGAAGAGGCAATGGGTGAAATGCCTGGAACTGGAAGGCCAGAGAGGCAGAGGCAGAGGGTAGGGATGGGGTAGGCTGGAGTGAGGCAGGGTGGCTGTCCAGCCCAGGAGCGACCATAGGGAGGATCTCCTGTCCTACCAAGGCGACCAGCTGCCCAGGTTTCGGGGACGGAGGCTTCCTCGGATGTGGAGCTTTCTGTGTTGAAACCAGTCCTGGGCAAATCCACCCAAGCTGGTCACCTTGAGTGCTGGCCAGCGGCTGCTGGATGCTTGCTCGGTGACTTCTGTTTGGAGGTGATTAGGGCCAGGAAAGGGAGTGCAGGGGTCACAGGTCAGGAAGGAAGCTTGACCTCCCTGGTGACGTGAGCGTGAAGAGCGAGCGGGCTCTGTGGTTGGCAATGCTTTGACCTAAAGTGTTTGTTCCAAGGGAAGGGCATGCTGAGCAAACACCCCGCTCTGAGTGGCAAGGGAACCCAAGGGGTGGCACAGAGAAACAGCAAGGAAGCTTCCTGTGCTCAAAGGCGGCGTCCTTTTCCACAGCAGCAGCCCTCAGAGGTGCCCTCCTGCTGAAGCAGAGCCTTTTTTTGTCTGTCTGGCGCCTCTGTTACATACAGGGCCTGGTGCACAAGGAGTGTCCCAGACATGTTTGTTGAACTAAACTCTGCCCAGAGGAAGCACATGTGATCCAGGGGTGAAGGGTTATGGAATTTATGAGAAGGTTGCCATGGTCACATTGTTTTTAAGGTACCATTGAATAGCCAGGTGGGTAAGGTGGTGTACACCTGTAATCCCAGGAGGTTGAGGTGGGAGACTGGTGAATTCCAGACCAGCCTGAGTTACAGAACACAAGACCCAGCCTCAAAAGCTAAAATAAAGATGGGGTGTGGTGGTACACGCCTTTAATCCCAGTACTCGGGAGGCTGAGGTAGAAGGATCGCCTTGAGTTCAAGGCCACCCTGAGATTCCAGGTCAGCCTGGGCTACAGTGAGACCCTACCTCAAAAAAACCAAACAAACAAACAAAAAAAGCTAAAGTAAAGCACAAGCTTTTAAAAACTTTTAAAATTTGTATTTATTTATTTGAGAGAGGTAGAAAGGGGCAGATATAGAGAGAGAGAATGGGCATGCCAGGGCCTCCAGCCTCTGCAAATGAACTCCAGATGCACATGCCACCTTGTGCATCTGGCTCATGTGGGTTCTGGGCAATCAAACCTGGGTCCTTTGGCTTTGCAGGCAAGCACCTTAACTGCTAAGCCATCTCTCCAGCCCAAGCTTTTGTTTGTTTGTTTGTTTGTTTGTTTTTGAGCTAGAGTCTTGCTATAGCTCAGACTAACCTGGAATTCACTATGTAGTCTCAGGGTGGCCTCGAACTCACAGCACTCCTATCTCTGCCTCCCGAGTGCAGGGATCAAAGGTGTGCACCATCACGCCTAGCATAAAGCACAAACTTTTAAAAGATATCATTAAGGATACAAAACACATACTCAAAATGTTAATAATATGAGAATGGTATAAAATTGATGGGCTAGAGGGATTGCTTAGTGGTTAAGGCACTTGCCTACAAAGCCCGAGGACCCATGTTTAATTCCCCAAGACCCTTGTGAGCTAGATGCATAAGGCGGCACATGCATCTGGGGTTTGTTTGCAACTCCCTCTCTCTCTCTCTCTGTCTGTCTTTCTCTGTCTCTCAAATAAATAATTTTTTTAAAAGAATAAAATTATTTTAAAGAAAAACAAAGCATTGTCACGTATGTGGACCTGGGCTCCCTCTCAAAGGGCCCCTCAATTCAAATGTCACTTGAGTCGCCATGCTAGGGCAGGTCAGCCAGTCACACTAACCTCCCCTACTGCCAGTTATCCCGAGCTCGTAGGAAGGAGGTGGCGGAGTCAAGGGAAGAAGGAAAACAGGAGAAAGGGCCAGTGAGCCGGCTGAGTTACTCTGACGTAACAAGTGACTCCAAGTTCTCAGCAGTGAGCAACGATGGACTTCTTGGGTTTTTTTCTTTGAGACAGGGTCTCATGTGTCCCAGGCTGGTCTTGACCTCACTATATAGCCTAGGATGACCTTGACCTTCTGATCCTCCTGCCCGCTACCTCCAGAGTGCTGGCATTGTAGGTGTGCGCCACCATGGACTTCTCTAATGCACTAATTATCAAGCTGTGGTTTTGTTCCAGGTCCTGTCTATTTGGGGAACCCCAGGCTGAAGGGGAAGTCCCTCCCTGGGTCTTTTCTGTGACACGGACAAGAGAGCACTGGCAGGGCTGGAGAGATGGCTTAACAGTTAAGGCACTTGGCTATGAAGCCAGTACCCACATAAACCAGATACACAGGGTAGCTACAGGCCTTGATATGCCCTTTCTCTCTCTTTCTCTGTCTCTGCCTCTTTCTCTCTCTCAAACAAACAAATAAATAAATAAATTTTAAAAGAGAGAAAGAGAGTAATGTTAGGCCCAGGACAGTTCTTACGGCTTCCAATGGGAAGGGGCACACATCACTTCTATGTAGCCAGCCGCGTGTGATGGGGGAGTTAGAAGGCAACTCCACAGGTGCCGTGGACTTTCAAGCCCACCAGTCACCATGTAAACTGATCTGTTCAGACCACACTTGGCCACTCCGGATCCCAGTACCGTTCCCAAGAACCCAGTCAGTGGGAGCCAGTCACAGGCGTCTCCTTAGTAGAAAGAGCCCAGCCTGAATCAGAGCCTTTGACCTGAGCCAGCCAGGAAGCTGCCAGCCCAGGAGCCTGGAGGAGCATAAACACATCCTGGGGGTGATCTGCCCCACTGCTCTGAAATAACCAAAGTCCCACTCCTTCTTAAAGGGAAAGTGCAGACATCTGGCCTTATCTTCCCTTCTCAGAATACTCTGTCTTGACCCTGTAGATCATGCTGTGGATACACAAGGGACTTCTCCCCGTGCTTCCTGTCTTTGCAGTGAGGTGGAGGGGCTGCACCAATGGGTCTTGATGGTGGATATCAGTGTTCCTCCCCCACTCGGGTGTTCAGGAAGGTGTGTTCAGTAGTTCACAGGTAGGGTCCAGGTTTTTAAAAATATTTTATTTTTATTAATTTTACTTATTTGATAGAGAGAAAGAGGGAGCTAGAGAGACAGAGAATGGGCACGCCAGAGCCTCCAGCCACTGTACATGAACTCCAGACACATGTGCCACCTTGTGCATCTGGCTTATGTGGGTGGGTCCTGGGGAACCGAACCTGGGTCCTTTGGCTTTGCAGGCAAGCACCTTAACCGCTAAGCCATCCCTCCAACCCAGGGTCCAGGTTTTGAACATGTGCCTCGGAGTCCAAGCTTCCCACCAACTTGAGCCACCAGACAGGTTCTACAGTGTGAAGGGTTCGAACGCCTTCAAGCGGCGCCCAAGGAGAGTGACTTGGGGTTCCTGCCTCTGGGCTCAGCCGTGGGAAAGGATCCTGAGCTGAGGCTGAGCAGACTTCTGGAAACAACCCAAGAGAACCACTCTCCCACCACCTTCCTGGCCTCCAGTGTTAGTTTGTGATTTGATGAAAGCCTGGGGGATTGGCTGAGCCTGGGCATGGCCTCCATTCGTTCTTAACTTTTACCTTCTTGGCCTCAGACTTACTGGGCACAGGGGTCCAAACGCCCTGTGGCCCAAGGTCTGAACAGCAGTGTGGGGAATGCCCATAAATGGTCCACATTCCATGGCCTCTGTTTAAAAGCTGGGTTCAGCCGGGCATGGTGGCGCACACCTTTAATCCCAGAATTTGGGAGGCAGAGGTAGGAGGATTGCCGAGAGTTCAAGGCCACCCTGAGAATACAGAATGAATTCCAGGTCAGCCTGGCCTAGAGTGAGACCCTACTTTGAAACCCCCCCCCCAAAAAAAAAGAAAGAAAAGAGTAAGTTGGGTTGAGGGCTGGAGAGATGGCTTAGTGGTTAAGGTGCTTGCCTGCAAAGCCAAAGGACCCAGGTTCAATTCCCCAGGACCCACATAAGCCAGATGCACATGGTGGTGCATGTGTCTAGAGTTCATTTGCAGTGGCTGGAGGCCCTGGTGCACCCATTCTCTCTCTCTCTCTCAAAATTAAAAAAAGGCTGGCTTTGCAGACAAGCACCTTAACTGCTAAGCCATCTCTTCAAAGGACCCAGGTTTGATTCCTCAGGACTCACATAAGCCAGATGCACAAGGTGGCACATGCATCTGGAGTTTGTTTGTAGTGGCTGGAGGCCCTGGCATGCCTATTCTCTCTCTCTCTCTCTCTCTTTCTTTCTCTATCTTCCTCTTTTTCTCTCTCAAATAAATAAAATAATTTTTTTAAGTTGGGTTGACTTCTTGAATAGTGGTGGTTCTGATTCTGACATATCTTTTGCGGGGGTGGGGAGGTTACACAACCAACCTTTAACAGCAAGAAGAGGTTTCTTTGGAAAATTGTTAAAATGTTTTAAAAGTTTCAGCCTCTGGTTTAATGTTTATTCAGTTTTTGGAAAAAAATGATCATCACAGAATCCCTTAGTCAATAAAACTGGCTACAGGTTTTTTCCTGCTGTTCCCAGCTTCCTATTGTCCTCCATGGGCAGCTGTGAGTGTCACGCCTGACCTGAGAGGGAGGTGGCCCTGGGCCCTGGCCACTGCCTGTTTGTGACAAGCCAAGGTCAGGGAGCCAGTCTGGCAGGTGAGGCTGAGCTCCTCCTGGGTCAGGCAGCCCGGAAACCAGCCCCTGGGAGGACGCCGGGGAGACCCCAGGGCTCAGTAGCATGGCTTCCCAGAGCTGAGCAGTCGCTAAAGGGTGGTTTGCTTGTTTACTGAATTAGAGCCGAGTATTTTCCGTTCTCAATTCATGGTGCCACCTCCTCTCTGAGAAAGGAAGGGTCTTTGCAGCCTTGCAGTCTGGATACACAGGACCACCAGGTCACTGTGCTGAGCCCCTCCCCATCACCCCGCCTCTACCTGTAGTGGGGATATTGAAGGCCAGCCCAGGGGTGGCCATTGCTGAGCCTGGCACCCCTTCTTCTCCTTCTCTTTCTTCTTCTTCTTTTTAATTTGAGAGTGACAGAGAGACAGATAGAGAATGGGCATGCCAGGGCTTCTCAGCCATTGTGAACGAACTGCAGACATGCGTATGCCCCCTTGTGCGCATGTGCGACATTGCGCACTTGTGTCACTTTTGCGTCTGGCTAAACGTGGGACCTGGAGATTCGAACGGGCATTCTTAGGCTTCACAGGCAGGCGCCTTCACCGCTAAGCCATCTCTCCAGCCTGCACATACTTCTTTTTACCTTCCCCTTCACACTCTTCAGACTCTTGCCCAGCCTGTCCAGCCCTGCCCAGCCCAGCCCAGCACCACCCTGCCCAGGGAGCCACCCTCTCTGAGCTCTCTCCTCCATGTTACTGACGGCAGAAGCATGTCTGTACCCTGTTCCCGTAGCTCCAAAGCTCCCTCAGGCTGGGCCTGTCTCTCCTCCCGCTTGGGCCAGGACGGCCTCGGCAAGCCCAGCATGTGTTAGGTGTGGTCACTTAGCTGGTGAAGGGAGGCCGAGACAACAGCAAGTCACTAGGGCCTTCTCCTTGACCCGCTGCAGTAGAGGCCACCTTACCCTGGGCTAGAGGATTCCTCGTTGTCTCAGGCCTGAATATCCATCCCAACTGGAGGTGACCAAAGGAACATTCCAGAACTTTCCGTGGCTTACTTTCTACCATTTCCTACCTTGCTTAAGGTTCAGCTACTCTGTCATTCTCCACTGGTAATGGTCATAGATAATAAGTCCAAGCGGGGCTTCATATACATGTGTAGGCGCATGTATTTATGTACATGTATGTATGTATATGTCGCGTGTGCGCACACACATGTGTGTGCCAGAGGACACCTTCTCATCAGAGGGAGGCGAGGCAAGGCTTGGGCACAGACTAAAACGTATGTGGGTCTTATTTACCCTCAGTTCTTCGTTGCGTTCCGCGTGCATCATCTTATTACCGAAAGCTCCAGCTGTGGCTCCCGTGGCAGATCCTCCCGCCTTGGGATCCTGGCACATGTGGAGCTCGGCTTGTTCAGGCTGGAGTTGGAAAAGTCACCTAGGGGCCACATGCAAAGTCTCAGCCAGCTTTCCCCTGGACAGGACCTACGTCTTCCTCACTTGGCACAGGAGGTAAAAATGATAAATGTCCTGGTCCTTACCTTGGCCCATAGCACCCAGATGTTGGGCCTCAGGCAAGTCTTGCTGGCTATTGTAGTGGTTACCCAGGACAGAGAGTTCACGGGAACTCTCGGCTGGTGACGCACTTTGAACACTCATTAGCAGCTGCAGCGCACGCATGAATGCTCGGTGTACACAGCACGCTTTGGATGAAGGGATTGGCCCCTGGCCTGTCCGTGCTCAGGCCTCGGGGAAGCTTGTAGCCCCAGTGCAATCTCCACATCCAAGGCTCCAGGCAATCGCTCAAGGCTCTTAAGATCTTTGAGTGCTCAGAATTGGCTTTGAAAGATGGGAAAACCGATCCTTGGGGGAGAGGGCTGTTTCTTCTCTGAGAATCAAGGCATGGGAGCTGAATCATCCCAAACGTGCGGGGCTGGGCTTTGAACCCTTGCCTTTGTATGCTTAGTAGTGAGGGACAAGGTCTTACTAAGCTGGACTGGGCTGGCCTTGAACTTCCTACCTCCCCGCCTCAGCCTCCAGGCTCATCAAGGATTTTCAGAATTGCTGTTTCTACTTGGATAATACTATCCAGCGCCTGCCCGTGCTGCAGACTCGGAAAACCTGATTTCAGCCACCCAGCAAATGTCTGGTTACTTGGGTAAACGTGGGTAGTTTCTGGCCACTGACACCTCCTGACAGCTGGGGACCCAGTGGTCTGTCACAACAAAAGGAAACTTTGGACCACATTCCCCAAGTCCCCGCAGAAGACTTTAGGCAGCAGATTGGACCTGTCCTTCCAGCTCGGAGTGGGGGGCAAGTTTCGCTGCTGTGCCTCAGCGGATTCACTCTGAGCAGTGGGTTTGTTTTTGTTTCAGTTTCACCAGAGATCAAACCCAGGGCCATCCATGCCAAGCAGGTGTGCTCACACTCAGTGACACTCCTAACCCAGAGGTTTCTTTTCCTCTTAACACCTGACCTGGGTGTGTGTGTGTGTGTGTGCGCACCGCCATGGAGGTCAGATGACAGCTTTCAAGTGTTGGGCCTCACCTTCTTCCTTGCTTCAGGGCAAGCGCTCAGAGTTCACCGCTCTGTTCTCTGGGCTAGCTGCCCCACGAGCTTCCAGTGCATTCTCCGGTCTCCACCTTCCTGCTCCCTGTAGGTGCCCTGGGATTACAGATGCTCCCTACAGCACCCATCTTTTTCTGTGCTTGCTAGACCGCTGAACTCAGGTGCTCCTGATTGCACAGCAATCTGGAGAGTTGGCTCTCACTGGAGGGCTATTTCAGAACTACCAAACTGCTTAGCCTAGGACCAAGGAGTGGCAGGTGCAAGAAGTGGCAGGATGCTGGCCTTAAGCATCTGGAGGGAGACCCCTCCCATTTCAGCATCTTGCTGGGCAGTCCACTGCCTGACCCTCAGCTTGCCCACGTGGCTGCAGGCTGCAGGGCTTGACTGAACAGCTTATAGCGGTTGACTTTTTGAAGCATTGCTCAAGACGGTAGATGGGGTTTTGCAAGGATTTGTGCTAGATCCTGAGGGACGCTGAGAAATCGCAGAGCAGGAGCGGGAGGCATGCTTTTTACACTCGTGCGCCCGGTTCCTGGTCTTCTGTGCAACTGTTACGGCTCAGGAAATACTGACAATAGCCCCGGAATTTTCTGCCACAGTTACTGTGTCATTTTGTAACTCTTTGAAGTCACTGTCGACATTTTTTAATGTAGTTTCATAATTTACCATGGGACTGGATCGGAGCAGGCTTGGCAGTTCTGTGTGACATGATGTCCCTTAACTTAGAGACTCTGGCTGTAATCTTGTTTTTAGTTCCAGAAGCAGTAAGTGTGGGCCTCAGAATAAACAGAAGATACAAGTAAACGGAAGTAGCTAAGTGAAGGGGGGCTGTTAGGAGAGTGAGGTACGGAAGTACCGGGTCAGGCTGTGATCAGATCCTGGCAGGCTTAACTTCTCTGTTCTGTAACCTTGGTGACTCGGCTGTTTGAACCTCAGTTTCTTTATTAAGAAAGACGCTGCCTCTGACCTACCGTGCAGACGGAGCTAGCAAAGGCACGAAAAACATCAACTCCAGGGGAGAGGCTGCGAGCCAGCATAGAGATGCAGGGAAGGGACGGAGAACTTCAGCGTCTGCGGGGGCCTGCATAGGGTTGAGGCCGTAAGGACTCCTGGTGATAGCGTTGGGCAAGCCGGCAGGTTAGAGGACGAGGCCCCCGTGGGCTGTCTCTCTCCTCCTGAAGAAGCAGGTTTATCCTGTAGGTAGCCTGGAGCTGGCACGTTTCTCTGGGTTGGTTGGTTGTAGCTTTGCCTAGTTTGGAGTGTGGGAAGGGGGTGGGTGGGTAAGAGTAATGTTCAGACAATCACATGTGAGAGAGGGATTCAGGGATGTACTCAAGAGGGAACAGTCCCCCATGGCTCCTGATGCCAGCAGTGGGCTTCAAGCTCTGTCAGGACCTTCCATCCATGGGCTTTGTCTTTTTTTGTTTTCCATAGTAGGGTCTCACTGTAGCTCATGCTGATCTGGCCTTCACTATATAGTCTCAGGGTGGCCTCGAACTCACAGCGATCCTCCTACTTCTGCCTCCCAAGTGCTGGGAATCAAGGAGTGCACCACCATGCCTGATCCCTTTGTCTTTTATTTATTTATTTGTTTGTTTGTTTTTTTTTTGAGGTAGGATCTTGCTCTAGCTCAGGCTGGCCTGGAATTCACTATGTAGTCTCAGGCTGGCCTTAAACCCACAGTGATCCTCCTACCTCTGCCTGCCAAGTGCTGGGACTAAAGGCGTGCGCCACCATACTTGGCTCTGGGCTTTGTCTTTTTTTTTTTTTTTTTTTTAGAGAGAGAGATAGAGATAGAGAGAATTGGTGTGCCGGGGCCTCAGCCACTGAAGTTGAACTCTAGACGCTTGCACCACCTAGTGGAAATGTGTGACCTTGTGCTTGCCTCACCTTTGTGCGTCTGGCTTACATAGGATCTGGAGAGTCGAATGTGGGTCTTTAGGCTTCGCAGGTGTAGCAGACGCTTCAGGTTCGCTGAGATAAACTTCCAGACCAGGTATGGTTATGGAGGAAGGAATATTTATTGAAGCTTATAGATCCAGGGGACGTTCCATAATGGCAGAAGAAGCTGGCCTGCTCTTACAGGACCAGGCAAGAGAGAGAAAAGCCACAAGCCAAAAACCACACAGCCCAGCACACTTCAGGAACTCCAGCTCGGCACACTTTGCATATCTTTACATTGAAATCTCACACCTACCACCACACCTTAGGGCTGGACCCTAAGATCCACCCAGTGACACTGCCTCCAGCCAGGCGGCTGCAGATGCAAACAACAAACTAATAAAACACTGAATATACTGGGAGCCATCTATTCAAACTAGCACAGCAGACAAGTGCCTTAACCACTGAGCCGTCTCTCCAGCCCCGGGCTTTGTCTTTTAAGAGAGCTGACTTCCAAACTCTAAGGTGAAGGTGGACACGCTCAGAACCCAAAGGAACTAAGCCACATATGGCTTTAGCATGCAGTGGAGTCCGTGCATGCAAGGGAGGATGGAACCGTGTCTGCGGGTGGACGCTCACAATCTCCAGTGCTCTCTGTGTTCCTCCGTGTCAGGAAAACCATGACCAAGATGTGCAGTCGCTGGCAGGCAGCACCGCAGAGAAGCATTGCGCCTCATAAGTCACCCTCAGGCACTTGTCTCCTGGCGCACTAACCCTTTAGTTCCTTCGAGGGGTAGCACCCATTTATTTCCCTGGCATTTCTGGCTTTCTCAAGCAAAACAAATTAAGCCCTCCCCTTCCACACTCTGGCCTGTCTGTATACTTTGGATTACAGTGCACAGAAAATCAAACAAGCCCAGCTCATCCGGCAAAGCTAGCTGGAGAACCAGCAGGGGAAAATATTGAGATTGGCCTGGTCTCTGGCGGGCCCCTTCACATTTGTGCCCAGGGGGGCTGGTCACAGGATGCCGGTCCTTTGGTCACTTCTGCGTGGCGCCAGCTTTTTGCTAAGCCTCGCATTTATTCCCCATTCCCCTGATGTTCTCTGGTTCCAGAATTACCCTGTGCATCCCAAGCTCCTGCTTATGTTTCTGCACATGCTTGGTCATCCATTATCCCAACAGCGGCCCTGGGAGGTAATCAGAGCAAGCATTCATACGCAAATTCTTTTCTTTTTCTTTTTTAGTATTTTCTTATTTACAAGAGAGAGAGAGAGAGAATGAGTGCACCAGGGTGTCCTGCCACTACAAACCCCAGACCCATGCACCGCTTTGTGCATCTGGCTTTACATGGGGACTAGAGAGTCAAACCCAAGCTGTCAGGCTTTGCAAGTGAATGTCTTTAATCACTGAGCCATCTCTCCAGACCCTGTAGATTGTTTTCTAAGAGACAGGAACCAGACCCAGAGAAACGTAACACATTGCCTAGGCCGCAGAGGAGAAAGCAGTTTCGCCTTAAAATGATGTTCTCAAGTGACCAGCTGCTTGGGACAACTGGAACTGGGGCCAGGCCTCAGGGATCCTAGTTCCCAAAGACTTCCTACCCAACCCCCTCGGGCCTTGAATTCTTGAAGTCTCAGAATGGACCGTCAGATGGGTAGTAACCACCTTTTACCCTCCATTAAAAGTCCTCCGAAATGGGCTGGAGAGATGGCTTAGCGGTTAAGGCACCTGCCTGCTAAGCCTAAGAACGTCGGTTCCAATCTCCAGGTCCCACGTTTAGCCAGATGCAAAGTGACGCAAGGGCGCGATGCCGCACTTGACCACAAGGAGGCGCACGCATGTGGATTTCGTTCACAGCAGCTGAGAGACTGCTGGCGCACCCATCTCTGTCTCCCTCCCTCTCCCTCTCTCTGTGTCTCTCTCCAAAAATAAATAAAAAATAAATTTTAAAAAATTTTTTAAAAGTCCTCCGAAGTTTCCAACTCTTACTCAGTTGCCTTTTTTCTTATGAGCCTCTGTTGACAGCCATGCATCACGGTTTTTTTTTGTTTTTTTTTGTCACCTCTCTGTGAAGCATTCCTGCATGCTGCATCTGCAACCATCTTTTCTTACCTCTCACTGTCATAAAGCTGACCTGGACATCGCACGTGTCCACTAAATCATGTCCTTCAAATCAATCATCTACTCGCATACCTTCAGCAATGGGCCACTCACCAGCTTTGGATGCAATTCTACCATTGTAAAAGGTTTAAGTCGCCGGGTGTGTTATCACACGCCTTTAATCTTGGGAGGCCAGAGGTAGGAGGATCGCTGTGAGTTCAAGGCTAGCCTGGGACTACAGAATGAGTCCCAGGTCAGCTGGGAGAGAGTGAAACCCTACCTCGAGGGGTAAAAAAAAAATCCCAGGATTTTTTTTTTTAAGTCTAGCACAACTTTTTATATTATTTATTTATTTGAGAGAGAGAGAGAGGCAGATAGAGAATGGGCCAGGGCCTTCAGCTACTGCAAATGGAGTCCAGATGCGTGAGACACCTTGCGCATCTGGCTTACATGGGTCCCGAGGAATCAAACCTGGGTCTTTTGGCTTTGCAGGCAAATGCCTTAACCACTAGTCCATCTCTCCAACCTACGGTTTGTTCTTAATCAGATGTAGTGGGACAGGCAGGCAGAACTCCTGTTACAAGAATAGAGATGTATTGTGATGCCAGAGCACAAGAAGCAAAGCCCACCATGGAGAGTCCCTCAGGAGATGCCATTGGTCAGGAGGCTGAGCGGGTGAGGGAAACGAGTGGCAGGCCCCTGTACCTGCCTGGGAGGGAGAGAAGAGGGAGGAGAAGGTGAACAGGTTTGGGATCGGCTAGTTTGAATAATTGCAGGGAGCTTGTTGCAGGGGTTAGTCATTCCGTCCAAGGTTGCAGGTTGGCCCTCTGCTAATCAGGGCAGGGCACGGTGGCCCAGGGCATGACAGAGGAGGAGGGGAGCGGAAGGCTAAGGCTTGCTTGGGGAAGGCAAGCTCACAAGTGAGTCATTTTCTCTCTCTAGGAATCAGCTACCCCAGGGGTGATGAGTCCTCTTTCCATCAGAAGACAGAAAACAAAAGGCAAGGGTGATGTAGGCAGGGACCAATACCGTCTTCTGAGAGCGGGGGACATCACTTGATTGGAGTTGGGGGTGTGCGGTGTCAATGGGGGTCCACTAACAAAGCTCTGTGTAAGCCTGGGGCTGTCCTTCCTAGCAGAGGAAAAGGTGCCCTCTTTTTTATATATCTTATTACTTTTTAAAATGAATTTATTTATTTGAGAGAGTGAGCACAGACATGTATGGGCACTCCAGGATCTCCTGCAGTTGCAAATGAACTCCAGACTTTGTACTGCTGGCTTTATGTGGGTACTGGGGAATCAACCCCAGGCCAGCAGGCCATCTCCCCAGCCCAGAAAGTATCTTCTTTATTCTCCAAGGACAGGGATTTCCCCGGAACCCTGCAGCTGTGAGGCAAAGGTGCTGCTTTCCTCTGATGGTAACTAGCCTTTGTCTGAAGTTCTGTGAGGATAGTTCAGGGGGCCATGCTGGCCAGAGGACCCCAGACACCTCAGCTGCTGCATCATTGGCCTGGCCTCTTGTCTCTATTCGTCCTGCCATCTGTCTCTCCACAGCTCTGCTCAGCTCAGCCCTCCCTCTGTGGTTCAGAGTCAGCTCCCACACAGGTGGAAATGACAGCCGGCTGCAGTCCCAGACAGGGAGGGTTATCTGCCCAAGCTCTGCCTGCATCTCAAGCAGCCAGCCAGCCCTAGCCAACAGGACTGTTGCCTGCATTGTCTCAGGCCAGCTCATGCCATCAGTTGTAGACATGCAGCCCCAGCTCCTGAGGGCAGCGGAACCTTAGAGATCACCTGTACCGAAGGGGCTGGGGAAACCCCTTCTTGGATGGGCCTTTGGAAGGAGACAGCAGGATTTGTCAGAGCCTAGAGAACTGCTTGCCTGCTGTCGCCTGCATCCCTCCAGCCGGCATCGCATAGCTCCACACTTTGTACCAGCGTCCAGGAAGAGGAGACCTTGGGATCCCTCGGGGCTGAGTAAGCAGACCTTCCTGGCTGGATTCCTAAATGCATGGTGGTTGCGCGTCCCCCGTGTGTGCGGGCGCGTACACGCGGGTGTCTCTTATGATGCTCTGGCCCTCTATGCAAGACTGATGCTGAATCATGGCTTTGTTTTCCAGGAGCCTCTTATTAAATTAAATACCCCAGGACTGAACAAAATGTTCCTCCGCTCTATCTGAGCTCCATGTGTTCTCCTTACATAACTTTTTCTTAAAGAGAAGAACGGGAGAAGGTGGGGACACATACAGGAGTGTGTTCATCCGGGTTCCTTTGTAAGGCTATCTCCTCCCAGCCTGCGGGAGCTGCCCACTCAGGGTCCTGGGCATGAAGTCTCCTTCCCACCTTCCTCCCTGCTATAAAGTACTACCCCCCGCCACCAGGCCGAAAGCTTGTGGTATTGTCCTCCTGCCACCTTTGTTTTCCTGTCCTCATGCATTCCCCTTGACCCACATGGAAAAAAGGTTGGGGACAGGAGGCGAGGCACATTGGGTATAGCCCATGTTGTCGGGGTGGGGGGGAGTATCTTGACCACAGACACAGTGGACAGTTGGCCGTTCTCCTCCTGGAGGGTGGGGCTTCCTTGTGGCTTGTCTGACTCGTAGGGACGGCATTGAAGAAGCAGAAGTAGGATGGGGGCCAGGGGAGGAGCTCTAGAAGATGCACGCTGACTCTTTGGCAGCAGGAGCCGCAGGGCCACGGGGTAGGCAGGAACCAGAGCCCTGATTGCTGGAAAGGGCTGGAGTGTGAGACGCTGGGTACCCTGCCCCACTCCTGTCTGCTCCTGACCCCGAAGCCCAGTATTCGGAGCAAGGCACTGTCACTGTGTTTTGGTATTTTGATGTCGTCATACAGGTTCTGCTGCGTGCCGATGTTCAAGGAAAACTACGTCACTGAGTGTGTGGCTCCGGTGCTCACATCCCCGTGATCAGGAACAACTCAGGGAGGGTCCCGGTGAGGTGGAGGAGGGGAGGGAGATCAGAAACGACTCAGAAACCGTGAGCCCATTATATAGCCAGCCCCGCATGACCCGAGATAGTGAGAGAGGTCTGTGGAGGCTCCCCCACACCTGAGGACCCCCACGATGCAAGCACAGAGGTGTGGAAGTGTGTCAAACATACACACAAGAGGATTTCCAGTAATAGCAGTGTGGGGGGCAGGGGGGTTATTTGGGGGACACCAGGGTCAGTCAGCTTCCTAGGGATGTAACAGACATGGTCAGGTTGAAGGGTCCCCGGGAGACCATGACCCCCTTGCTAGGCCCCAGATGGCTTGCTCTGGCTCTGTGGGTCCAGGGGCTTCTCACCTTGCCAGCTGCTTCCTTACTTTGCATGGAAACACCCAGGGACTGGATAAGCCTGTAGGTTCAGTTGGGATGCTGGAATATATTTTAGGCCCCGAGATAAGCGCACACTCACAGAAGAGGACGCTGAGAGTTAAAAGGTTAAAGGAAATGCTCCATGAACCAATGGAGAATGTCGATCTAGAAGGTTCTTGTGGTCTCACCTTAGCCTGAAGTCACAAAGGGGCTGAGCTGGAAGAGAAGTCAGATATCCTAAAGCCCAGCCTTGTCTGTCTTCTAGGGAGTGGGGAGAACAGAGGAGCTAGGGATGGACATCGGGGGACCACATCCCTGGGCCAGAGCTGTGTCCTTTCACACCCCAGCCTTTGCATCCTGCCCTCAGGCTGGGTCCTTGTCCTGACCGAACATCCTGGACCAGTCACGGGCCATTCAGAAAGCAGGGGGCTTGTTTGTTCTTGACCTCATGCGCTAACACTGCTGGCTGGTTGGGGGTCCTTGGAAAACGTGCCGTCGATTTGGGCTCTCACTTCAGCTTAGTGGGAAACTGCTGAAATCCCTGGGTTTCCGGCCCCTCGCTGCTCTTTCAAAAACCCTTTCCTTTCCTCTAACTGTATTCAACTCTGCTGTCCCGCTAGGTGCCATGGAAGCCCCTCTTGCCCCATCTCCTTCTAGCGAGCCCTTCCGTCACTCTGATTCAACCAATCTATGTTAACACCTCTCCTTTTTGTTCTGTGCATTATTGAATACTGAGAGTTCTGACCAATAAACTGATAACTCCTAGCAGTGAGCTAACGTCATCATTCTTTTCAAGATTAGTCTCCATGATTCCTCTTACACAGCGATCAGCTGCATGCGTTCCATATTTCTGTGGGTATTATTGACTGTATGTGAGGCACCAGGCTCCAGGCATGGCATGTTCACAGATGTTAACTCTTTTAATTCTCAGCAGAGAGGCTGAGAGGTTGTCTTTGTCTTACACGTGCAAACTGAGGCTCCGTGAATTTGCGTAAGTTTCTGGCATTGCAGAGGCAGAAAATGGGGAGCCAGAGTTGACGCCAGGTCTTCTGACAACTCCACAGTGATCCCTCTGACTACACTGACCCTGCGTGGAGGCCAGTGTCAGGAGTGAGAACACGCACCTTGGCTCTCATCATGGTGTGCACGGTGACTTGGCAAGGAACCAGGTAGGCCTTACAGCAAGTGGCACAGTTCAGACCAGATGCTTCTGCCACTGGCTCACCCCCAGCCTAGCATTCTAACACCAGGGGTAGAGTGCCCACACACACACACCCCAGAGCTTCGTGTGCTTCCCAGCCACCCCTGTGTCCACCTGGATACAAACAAGCATGACTCTTGCTCAAGAGCTCAAAATGGGTTTGCTCAAATGCCAATTACAAAAATTTGGGTAAAAGTTCTAATTGAAGCTGGGCATGGCAGCACACATCTGTCATCCCAGCACTAAGGAGATAGAGGCAGGAAAATCTCAAGTTCAAGGCCAGCCTGGGCCACACACATCTTGAATCTAGCCTGAGTTACGTAACAAGACCTTTTCTCGAATATATATATTTGACTCGTTGACCATGAAGCCCAAGAACTCTGTCATTCCCATTTTGGGATGGCACGTGTGCATGTATGTTGTGATGTATGTGCAAGTGAGTCCCTTGCACACATGTTTGGGAACCAGAGTAGGATGGCCAGGGTCATCTCTCACTTTTCTTTATTTCTTTGTGTTTTTTTTTTTTGAGAGAGACAGAGAGGAAGAGGCAGAGACAGATAGAGAATGGGCACGCCAGCAGCCTCTCAGCCACTGTGAATTAACTCCAGACATGTGTGACCCCTTGTGGGCAAGCACGGCATTGCACACTTGCATCACTTTGCATATGGCTAAACATGGGACCTGAAGATCGAATGGGCATTCTTAGGCTTGGCAGGCACCCTAACTGCTAAGCTATCTCTCCAGCCCATTCCTCACTGTTTTACCTTATTTTTTTGAGATAGGCCCTGTCATGCCATTCCTTCTCTGCCTCCCTTAGACTGGTTGACCAGAGACTGTCCCCCCACAACACTGATCCTCCTGGCTCCACCCCTCTCAGCACTGGGGTCCCAGGCATGCTCAGCCATGCATGACTTTCTACATGAGTGCTGGGGAGCCATTGCACCAGCCCTTGCTGTCTCCTCTTGGACCCAGCATCTCTTGGCATGGTTCTTGGACCATGCCATGCAGCTAGAGACCGTGTACAAATGATTTCAGTTCCTGAGCCCAGCTTTTCTTCCACAAGTGCTGTCTGCCTCAAGGGTCAGTGTGAGGATCTGTTGATAAGGGCCAGTTCCTGCAAGCAAGAGATGCTTGGCAAACAGGAGGTTCTGCACCCTCGGCAAGCGTTCAGTTGAGCTGGGCCTTCTTGGAACCCTGCAGAGCCGACGAAACATCTTCTGCAGCAGGGCCGTGAGTGGTCTGCTTTCTCCGAGTCTCCGAGGGAGCCTTACCACTTCAGTTACCCATCAGGCAACTGAGGCGAAAGGGCTTTGGGTTCCTCCAGGTTCCTGTAGTTTCCTGGCTGCTCCAGCCCCACCTATTGCCCATGGCCTTCGGGATGGTCTGGTCCCATGCCTGTCTCCTGCCCTGTCTGTCCCACGTGGATGAGGTTTACCCTCTGGTCCCTGAGTGTCCCATTGTATTTCTGCTGCTTTGACCTTCTCCTGAAGGTCACAGTCAGAAGCTTGTCCTGTCATGGTCTTTCTGGAATCATAAATTCCCTTCTTGACTTCCTTTGGTACCTCTTACACCAAGTTATAGCCCAGGGGAATGTAGAGAAAAAAAAATTTTTTTTTTTTTTAAAAAGCATATACACACAGAGAAGAAAAACAAAGCCAGACTTAGGTTCTTGTTTTGATTGTACTTTGTGGATGCGGTATGTGGTGGCATTTAATGGTCTAATGTCTGCTTTTGAGGGAGACAGCCATCTGCCGGCAATCATGGTTTCGGCTGGTTAGTCAGCAGTGTGTGGGGGCCTCCTGGGCTGAGGCCAGTAAATAAGATAACGGCGATGGGAACAGGGCCAGCCATGGTGTGCAGCATAGCCATGGTGTGCAGCACGGCCCACAGTGCACTTGCTGGGGTTCCAGAGGCCCAGGTGGGATTCTCTGGGAAGAGCAGAAGGCAGAAGCTCTCATTCCTTCTCAGTTCAGCTTCCCTGTCCTCCCCACTCTGCCTTCCCCTCTGACTTCCCTTCCCGTGCCCTCCCCTCTCCTGCCCTGCCTAGGAGCTTTCAGCTTAGCACCTTGCAATATTAGGCAAATGTTCTACCACTGAATTCTACCCCCGACCCTCTCTTCACTTTTAAAGACAGGGTCTCATACTTGACTGGCCTTGAACTGTCTCTGTAACCTAGGCAGGTCTTGAACTTGTGATCCTCTGTCTCAGTGCCCTGAGTAGCTGGGATTCCTGGCTATTAGTCACCAGGGCCTGGTTTTCCTTTTCTTTTTGGCCAAGGGTTCCTGAAGGTGGGGGGCTCCTAGGACTCGGTTTGGCTGCTTCTTGGGGAAAGAAGCACATTTGGAAACGGGAGTTTGAAGAGGACGGAAGCGCCAAGCCTCCGCAACTCGTCGGCTTTTGCTTGGCCCTCTGTAATCCAAACAGCTGATCGATTCCGACCCTGCTGCAGCCTTTCTCTGATTTGCAAGCTATGTTGGCCAAGTTGCCTGTGGAATCAGGCTTTGATGCTGGGAGTGAAATCGGGGTTCACACGTTTGAGTTTTGGGGCATTCTGAGACTTCCCTGAAAGTCTAGGGTCTCCCTGAAGATGGTCAAGTAGACTAGGGTGGCTTATGTGAGGGAAAACTGAACGGAATATTGCCAGCATGTTGTGTAGTGACTGGGCAACACCGCCAGCTAACCAGGGACCCGCAAGCATGACCCACAGTGGTCAGGGCTCTGTCCCTCTCTCAGACGGGAACAGCTCTTTCCCTGGGTCGTGGCACCCTGCCTGGCTCCGGGGTGGCTGTGGTTGGGACTCTGGAACTTTACAGAAACCACTGCCAGCAGGAGTATGACTATTGTCGCCTCTCCTTACTAAAGCAGAGAGAGAGAGTGCAAAAACATGGTCAGAAATATTTTCCCCAGAACTCATCTGATGGGTGATGCCTCGTCACCCCAAATGTGCGTGAACCATCACTCCGTGTCTCCTTGCCCTAGGCTTTCTGGAAACTAAAGCCGTCTGTGCTGAGTTCCAGCAGGAAGCAAGGGGCTCATTCAAAGCAACTTCTCCGAAGGTGGGTCCCTCCCTGGAATCCAAGACTAGGTTTGAGCTTAGCTTAGCCAGATCCCTTCTTCTGCCCCAGCCCCAGGGAACCAGGGAGCAGGCTCCCGAAGGAGAATGTCCATTTCAGTGGAGAGTGCCCACTCCACCGCATCCCCACGTGGGAGGCCCGTGTAAGTCTATGAACTTCCTGTACTGGGAGAGGAAGAAAAGAAGTCAGTGGTCACAGCCAAGAGCCTGTGAGGCCCCCCTGCACACACACACACACACACACACACACACACACACACACACACACACCAGGGGTGGCGGCCAGGAGTTGTGTGAAGGAGTCCTGCCACAGAGTATAAAGACTGTCTCTGTGGTCTGTGCTTCGAACAGAAGCATGTGCAGGTGGGGGGTCTGTGGGAAGGGGCTGCTCTGGGCCAGAGAGTCATCCCTTTTGAACAGAGTCCTCTAGCCCTGGTGGGATTTGTCCTTTAATGCCAGACATCATCTCCCATGACCCAGCCAAGCCTGGCTCCGAGCTGGCTGCAGGCATCTGTCACCACCCACTCCCTCTGAGTCATCCCACACTTATCTGCTCAGATCCACAGCCTTGAAATGCAGTCATCAGCTGGTCTCCAACACACCCTGCAGGGAGAGAACAGGAAGGAAGGTGGGCCCTGGGGGAGAGGTAGGGCCCCCACTCAGCCCCTCTGCTTCACTCAGATCCCTTAGAGAAGTCCTGGGTGCTCCTGGAGGCTCACTCAGACCCTGTAGTGGTCTCACCAGCTGCTGCTCAGTTGCTCTGCCCAGGTACCTGGAGCCAGGGCACGGTGCCACACTGCCATACGGTGGCTGTTTACAAGGGTCACCCCTGAGGAGAGACGGGGCAGTCTGAACCCTCTGTTTTTCCAGCATTCCTTGTGGATGGAAACCATCTACTCTACCTCTTCATACTCTCGGCCACGTCCTCGTCCCTCGCTAGTGGAGCAGCGCTCAAGAGTCTGTCCCGTCACCTGTGCCACATGCCCTGTCAAACAGTCATCCCTGGGTCCTCACAGACCCGCAGCTGAGCCTGACATACCCCAAGCACTGGCTTGTGTTTCCCTCATCCTCACATCTCAGGAGAAGGTGGGATACGGCCTTTGTGCCTGAGCAGCTTCCCCCAAATCCCTTTTCCCAGTTCTGTGCAGTTCTATGCCCGTGAGCAGCTTCAAAACAAAACAAAACAAAAGCCAGCTTCTGAAGTGTGACCCTCAGTCCTAACTGAGCTGCCAGGCATCTCTTACCTGGGGTGACACCTGTCACAGAAATTGAGCATTGTGCCATCAGTGATGAGCCTGAACATCCTCCGGTCTCTTACAATTGAAATACTGCAGAGTGTCAGTTACAGATACATTAACAAGGCCTGGGATGCCAGTGCCTAAGAAGCCCAGGTGTATGAAGAAGATATACCAGGGGGCTGGAGAAATAAAATGGCTTAGCGGTTAAGGTCTTTGCCTGCGAAGCCAAAGGATCCCAGTTCAATTCTCCAGGACCCACGTAAGCCAGATGCACGAGGGACACATGCATCTAGAGTTTGTTTGTAGTGGCTAGAGGCCCTGGTGTGCCCATTCTCTCTCTGTGTCTGCCTCTCTTCTATCTCTCTATCTCTCTGCTTGCAAATAAATAAATAAAAATTTTTTTAAAAAAAAAAAGAATGAAAGAAGATATACCAGGAGAGATGGCTTAGCAGTTAAGGTGCTTGCCTGCAAAGCCAAAGGACCCAGGTTCAATTCCTCAGGACTCCACGTAAGCCAAATGCACAAGGGGGGTGCATGCATGTGGAGTTTGTTTGCAGTGGCTGGGGGCCCTGGTGCACCCATTCTGTCTCGCTCACTCTCTTTCTTTCATAAATAAATTTTTAAAACTTTTAAAAAAAATTTCAAAAAGAAGATATGCCAGCCTGGGCCCACTGTCTTCCTGTTTCAATGTCTACTCCCTTCTGGGGTCTTGGTGGCCCTGTGCTTCCTGTCTGCCTAGAGGGAAAGGGGGAATTTTACAGGGAGTTGGTCGTAGGGGAACCACACTTTCAGTCTCATACCCATTGCTAAGCCTCCACCACCTCGTGTTTACCACCATGATCCCCAGAGAGACCTTATCCAAGGGCTTCCCTTGTTTGATGGTCTCCAGCCCATGCAAATTAAGTTCTCCCTGCCCCCTTCTCTTTCTCTGTCTTTCTCTCACTCTCTGTCTCATCTGTGGGATCTTCTGATATTGTATAATTTGGTAGCATAATTTGACAGCTATCAACTCAGAGAAGTATTCAGTTGAACGAGTTCTGGGCTAGCTTTGAAACCCACCTAAGGGGCCTGACCACACTAGGCAGTGGTAGCGCAGTGAGTTTGCGACATCCGGCATGATCAAGGAGTCACCTTTCATAAGAGCTATTCCCCGACGACACAGCTGGCTTCTGGAGGGTGAGGTGGCCCTTTCCCCTCTGTGCAAAAGAGCAGGGGCGACTACACGCTCTCAGATAGGTGCTACTGGGCTTCAGCACCAGAGAGGCCAACTGGACTGGAGGGCTCTCCCCCACAGCCCAGCTGCTTCCTGAGAATTCTACTCCCACTGCAGGAAGAGCACCCCTGGTTGATGAGTGCCCGTGCTCCCCACCTTCCACAGATGGCTTGCTTCTTTCCCCCACCTCATGATCATGAGATGTAATGTGCATGAAATATAACTGCTTGTCAGCTGTAAATAGACAATGGGATGGGTTGTGACACATACTCAGGCATGGACCACCACTACCTCCGGATACAGACTACTTTCACTACTCTAAAAGGTCTTCAGATCCCTTTGCAATGTGCTTCTCTCCCCCACCATCGTAAGACCCTTGAGGGTGGGGCCTCTGTCTTCCTACCTTTGTACATCCCATGTGTAGCAGACAGCTTCAGGTTCGCTGAGATGAACTTCCAGACCAGGCACAGTTATGGAGGAAGGGATATTTATTAAAGCTTACAGATCCAGGGGAAGTTCCATAATGGCAGGAGAAGCGACCTGCTCTCACAGGGCCAAGCAGAGAGAGAGAAAGCCAACCAGCCACCACAGCACACAGAGCAAAAACTACAGCCAAAAGGTCACACAGCACACTTCAGGAACTCTTGCTAGGCACATTTGCATATCTTTACAATGGAATCTCAAACCCACACCATTAACACCTTAAGACCGGCCCCCAGTGACATTGCCTCTAGCAAGGTGATTGCAGATGTAAACTATAACTAGTAAAACACTGAATATATTGGGGGACATATATTCAAACTACACACCATGTACCCTCAATCCCAAACAAGGCACAGATCCTAATGGATCTGCCAGTGACTAAGTATATTGGTAGTTGCACTGGGTTTCTCTCTCTCTCTCTCTGTGTGTGTGTGTGTGTGTGTGTGTGTGTGTGTGCATGTTGATAGGTGCCTGGGTATATATGTATGCAAGTGGAAGCCAGAGATTGATATCAGGTGTCTTCTTAACTCTCTGCTTTGTTTGTTTGGTTGGTTGTTTTGGTTTTTTGAGGTAAGGTCTCACTCTAGCCCAGGCTGACCTGGAGTTCACTATGTTGTCTCAGGGTAGCCTCGAACTCATGGTGGTCCTCCTACCTCTGCCTCCCAAGTACTGGGATTAAAGGTGTGTGCCACCACGCCCGGCTTGTTTATTTATTTTTTTGAGAGCGATCTGTCATTGAACCTGGAGTGTGTGCCATAACTTGATGTGGGATTTGAACTCAGGTCCTCATGCTTGCACAAGAAGAGTTTTACTGACTAAGCCATCTCTCCAGCAGAACACATTTAAAAAATACTTTATTCATTAATAAGAGAGAGAGAGGCAGATAGGGAAAATGGGCACACCAGGGCCTCCAGCCACCGAAAACAAACTCCAGACACACATGCCACCTTGCGCATCTGGTTTTACACAGGTCCTGGGGAATTGAACCTGGGTCCTTTGGCTTCGAAGGCAAGCACCTTAACCACTAAGCCATCTCTCCAGCCCAGCAAACCCCATTTTTAATGATCCCCAAGATTCCTGTTTCCTCCCATTCATCCTGTTTTGATGGACTGTCTAACGTGCATTTGCTAATTAATAGTTTCATTTAGTCACTCCTGATGCCAGCCTTCCTGAGCAGCCTTCGACAGCGAGACTAGAGTTGCCGAGGTTCCAGCTACAGAGACTGGCTGTTCTCATTCTCTTAAGCGATCATGGGGTTGCGGGGGTGGGCGGGGGTGCGTTTCCTCTCCACCTGGCCTGTCACAGAGGAAACTGTGAGGGCTGCTGTGACTTCTTGTTGACTCCCACACCAGATCAGAAAACACCAACTCTACCACCTCCTTCCTTCCTTCCCTCCCTTCCCTTCTTCCTCCTTCCTCCCTCTCTCTTTCCCTTCTTCCTTCCTGTAATTAATGAAGAGGTCATCACTTGAGGAACTTAGGGGCACAACTCAAAAGCTTTCTCAGTTTACAGGAGGTCTGTATCCCTAATGTGGCTGGCCACCAGGGGTTTCAGCCTGTCCCCTCATTCTACTTCCCTGGACCACCATGTCCACTATGTGCTTGTGAGGGGCTGGCTGAGTCTAAGAGTCTGGCTTCTACTCACTGGGGCCCATAATGACAGCTTGCCCCTAAACTCAGCCAAGTGTGTTAATGTCATGACTGACATTTTTCAAACGATCCCCACACAACACAGTCATCTCTATGTATTAATTCAGATGGGTTATTTATTTATTTATTTATTTATTTATTTATTTTTCTGAGGTAGGGTCTCGCTCTAGCTCAGGCTGACCTGGAATTCACTATGTAGTCTCAGGGTAGCCTTGAACTCATGGCAATCCTCCTACCTCTGCTTCCCAAGTGCTGGGATTAAAGGCATGAGCCACCACGTCTGGCCACTTTTTAAATTTTTAAAAATATTTAATATATTTATTTGAGAGTGAGAAAGAGACAGAGACAGAGACAGAATGGGCATGCCAGGGCTTCCAGCCACTGCAAACAAACTCCAGATACATGTGCCCCCTTGTGCATCTGGCTTACGTGGGTTCTGGAGAATCGAACTGGGATCCTTTTGCTTGGCAGGCAAATGCCTTAACTGCTAAGCCATTTCTGCAGCTCTCAGATGTGTTTTTTTTTTTTTTTTTTTTTTTGGTTTCTCGGGGGAGGGACCGATGTATTACATGTTAGATACTTCTGCATGTGAATTTGTTTTCTGATAGGAACTCCTGTGATTCTTACTTTTTTACATTAGGAAATAGAATTGACGCAGCTTTCACAAGGTTACCTAGCATTGCGTTGCATGCTCCCTCCTTCCCCACTGAACACAAGGCGTGGAACCGTCTCTCGTGACACTCGGGCTGCCTGGCTCAGCTGAGCAGCTCTGTCTGGGTTCTGCAGACATTTTCAGATGACAGTCAAGGTTGGAACATTCTAGGCTCCTTCACCCTCTCCCATCTGATACCCCACTGGGTGTGCACTTCCTTCTCCTTGTGGCCTCTGCATGTGGCTGGCATGAGCTTCCCCGGAACGTGGAACATGGTGACTCAGGAAGTCCATGGTGAACATAGCAGCTGGGTTCCCCCAGGATGAGATGCCAGATCCATGGAAGCTGCAAAGCTCCACATCACCTGAATTTGGATGCCTCATGCTTATTTCATGCTGTACCTGATTTGAGGGTTGGCAGAACAGACGGCAGCCTCTCCCTGGGAGACAGCAATGCGTGTGCAGGAGAGAAGACATTAATGGTGGCTCTGCCCAGCAACCTGCCACCGTGGCCAATGTGCAGACTGTGCTTTGAGCCACTTCCCTGTAGCTTTTGGGCTGTGACTGAGCAATCATGCTGTTTGAAAATCCAATGGATTTTTTTCTTGATGACGGAGCCATTGCCCTGAGAAGACTCACAACCTAGACAGAGGTGAAATTTTTATACACACAGCAGAGGAGCGGTGTGTGGGTCACCGAGGAGAAGGGAGGAGGGGGGCCTGGTGAGTGCTCTGCAGACACACAGCTGGACAGACAGAGGCCCAGAGGAGAACTGCCTTTAATCCTTCCCTTTACACCATGCCAGTTAGCAGTGTGCAAAGCAGGGTGACCACTGGGACTGTCCTTAAACTGCTCCTGCTCCTGGGGGACTTTCCTTTTCTTCCCCATGGATCTGTCCAAGGATGTCCTGGTCTCCCAGATCAGTTTAAAAACAGATCTTTGGGGCTTGGGAGATGGCTTAGTGGTTAAGGTGGTTGCCTACGTAGCCAAAGGACCCAGGTTTGAGTCCCCAGAACCTACATAAGCCAGATGCACAAGGTGGCACATGTGTCTGGAGTTCATTTGCAGTAGCTGAAGGCCCTGGTGCGCCCATTCTCTCTCTCTCTTCTTCTCTCTCAAATAAATTATAAATATTTTTTTTTAAATACAGATTTTTGAGGAAACATCCGTTCTCAAGAGTCTGAAAGGTTCGGAGTCCATTCACTTTGGGCAAGGAGTTCCCATGCTGTACAAGTGGGAGGATGTGTCCCTGTGACCTTATAATTGTAAAGGGCAGGAGTCCATAAGTACATGCCAGAAGGCTTCCAGGAGCCACTGGAATCCCAATGCGTGCGTGCGTGCGTGCGTGCGTGCGTGCGTAACAAAATACTCAAGACTGTCATTTTTAAAGAATGAAGTTTCTCTCCCAGTGTGGAGGCTGTGAAGTCTGAGAGCACGGGGTCAGCATGTGGGGAGAACGCACAGCATCACAAGTTGGCAGCATTGTGTGGTGGGATCGAGCCAGTGTGTTCTTGGGCCTCTCGTCCTCTTCTTACAAAGCCACTAAAGCCATGGCAAGGGCGCTACCGCCTTGGTCTTTTTTTTTTTTTTATTAGAAACAGAGAGAGAATGGGTGCACCAGGTCCTCTAGCCACTGAAAACGGACTCCAGATGTATGAGCCACCTTGTGCATCTGGCTCATGTGGGACCTGGAGAATTGAATCTGGGTCCTTAGGCTTCACAGGCAATCACCTTAAATGCTAAGCCATCTCTCCAGCCCATTTGTCTTTAAAAAAAAATGTTTTTTTTTTAATTTATTTACAAGAGGGGGGATAAGAAGGGGAAGAAAGAGGGATAGAGAGGAAGAAAGAGATTATGGATGTGTCAGGGCTTCTTGCCACTGCAAATGAACTCCAGATGTATGGGCCACCTTATGCACCTGGTTTTACATGGGTGCATCAGGCTTTGCAAATAAGCGCCTTTAACTGCTGAGTCATCTCTCCAGCCTGGCCCCTCCCTCTTGATCTCATCTAATCCTGATTACTTCCTAGTGACCCCACCTCTAAGTACCACTACCATGTGAGTTTGGAGAACCTGCTTCAGACATATGAACATTTAGGGGAAGCCATCAAAACATAGCAACTGGTGATAAACAAGAGTGCTGGGGACCACCCCGTGAATCCTCAGGCTCTAGGGACAGCCCCCATGCAGCACCCGACTGAGTCTTCGTGCATTTTTTAAACTATTTTATTTATTTATTTATTTATTATTTATTGGAGAGAGAGAGAAGGAGAGAGAATGTGAATGGGGACGCCAGGGCCTCCAGCCACTGGAAACGAACTCCAGATGCATGCGCCACCTTGTGCACCTGACTTACATTGGTTCTGGGGACTTGAATCTGGGTCCTTAGGCTTTGAAGGCAAGTGCCTTAACCACTAAGCCATCTCTCCAGCCCTTCTGTGCACTTTTGGTTGGTATCAAGGATCCAAATCTCCCACGATGGCAAATGCACAAGAACTGCCAGGGTCACTCTTAGGGTGACGGCTCTCTAGTCCCAAACGTGCCAGTCAGGCACCCAACTAGCCCAAGGGTGCTCTGTCTTGCGCCCAAGAGAGAGGAGACGAGGGCATTGTAAAGACCAGGTCCTTCTTCTCGAGGGATCCAAAGCCACTCCCGAGAGTTGACTTTTACCCCCATTTCCTAGGACGTGAGAAGCAGGCTTTCTTCTTCCTTGGAAAAGCAAAGTCACAAACAAGCAAAGCCCCTGTTTTTTGTACCTGACACCCCACCAGAGCCACCGCTGATCTGGCCAATGACTAACCTCAAAGCCCAGCGTTTACCTCCCTCTCCTCCTTATGTAACAAGCTCCTCCACAATGGAATGGGCTTGTTGGCAGCAAAAACAAAAAAACAAAACTTAAAAAAAAAAAAAGAAAGAAAGAAACCTAGCAGATTTCCTTGTTTGGATTTATCAGCAGTGCAGCCTCACGTCCCCCACTGGGAAACTGGAGTCTCTCTGCCCTCGTTGGTCTCCGCCATGAACCCAGCCGCACAGCGGGCCCTGCGATCTATCCCTTAATCCCCACATGACAGAGCATGAAGGCAGAGCCCCCGACGTGAGTGTCATGCCAGCCTGCAAGGTGGGGGCTCTCGTCTCTCATGCTCTCTCCCACAAACAGCAGTTCTGTGTATGCCACCTGTCTGCCGGTCTGCCTTCTGTCTTCGAGGACCCAGGCTTTGGATGGTCTCTCAGCTCCTGTCTTCAGGTGAACCCATGACCATGGGAGTCAGTGAGGCACTCTGGCAGACCCTTGGCTAGGCCACAGCCTCCTGTTCTCTCCCAGATAGACTTCAGCTCCAAGACATTGGGCAAGTGGTTGGGCCCAGAGGTGAGGGAGTTTAAGGAGTGTTGTTTTTTGTTGTTGTTGTTTTGTTTTGTTTTTCCTGAACAGGGTCTTCCTAAGTTCAGGAAGGTGTATCTCTGAGCCACAAGTAACCTGTGACCTTTGTAAGATGTTCCCAGGCCCAATTTTATTCAAATTCGTTTCCCAACATAAACCTGAACTACTGATTTTTTTACTCCGTGGGGAGCACGGGACAGGGATGGGAAGAGCACACACTGTGGGGAAGCCTCAGGTCTGACCCAGGGCCATCTTAATCTATGTGACAGAGGACAGGCCCAGCAGCATCCCATACCCCCTCATCACTAAGGTTTTTCTTTCAAAGTGAGGGAGGCCCTAAGGGACAGAGCATGCAGGATTGCTGGCTGGCTGGGTAGGGGACTCTGAGCTTTATCCAGCACACCCAGTGCCTGTTGAGTTTCAACTCCGAGGCAGGTGCAGTCTGGGCTGATGGCTGGCCAGCTGGCCTTTTCACACCTGTTCTTAGTAAAATCCTAGTGTCAGAGCTGAGAAGAGCCCTGGAAGTTAAGGACCAGTCTCGCTCTGACTCACTGTCGCAGAGACGTGGGTGAGCCAAGACATCCGTCCACTGGCTGATGCGCATCACGAGGTCTGGAGTTGTCGCTGGTGTTCGTGAACTCCTAAGCATGGTCCCTGCGTCGGCTCTGTCGGAGGGAAAGGCAGACTGCCCGTGGGGTGCTTCCATGTGCCTGGCCCTGTGGATGAGAGAGACCAGCTCTGAGGTGACAAGGACGCTGTCCTCGCTGCCCGCTGACCAGTGCAGTGCGGAAGAGGAGAGGGCCTGTTCACAATGGCATGCACTGAGATGTGGGCCAGAGGCTGGCACAGCTCTCACCCAGCTGAGAAGTCAGGACAGGGTGCCAAGGGGAGACTGGAGTGTGATTGCCAGCCTCCCTTCAACCTGCCCCTCTCCTTCACACACAGGGGGTGTTCTTCCAAGGCAGGGACTCATTAGCTCTGTCCCGCTTGTCACTAGATACTCCTAGGACCGGCGACCTTGCATGGCCAGCTTTGTTCTCTCAATAGCTATTTCCTTTGGGTCATAGACCCTCACTGCGGTGGGTGCAGAACCTACTGTTGGCTGAGAGATCCACTCTCCTCAGGCAGCCCAGACATCTCCAAATACTGCCCCCGTGCCTAGACCCTCACCATATCCCCCTAGTTCAGGGAGAAGAGGCTTCAACATTGCAGGGGCAGGACCTTCAAGAGGAGATGGATGGACGGACGGACAGACAAAAAGATAGACGTGTGGGCTTAGGAGATTGCTCAGCAGTTAAAGCACTTGCCTGTAAAACCTAACGACCTGAGTTCAATCCCCTGGTAGCCATATAACGCCAGATGTACAAGGTGACGCATGCATCTGGAGTTCGTTTACAGTGGCCAGAGGCCCTGGCTTGCCCATTCTCTCTCCCTCAAATAAATAAATGAAATATTTCAAAAAAATTGAAAAGAAGGTAGACATGTATTGATACATTTATCTCCTACTTCAAAATATATTCTGTATGTGATCACATTGTGATATGTTTATTGCATACAAAATAAATAATTCTACACCAGATATAAGTCATGTGCCCCGAGGGACTGGCACGTGCATGTTGGGATGAGAAAGTCCTAAATTTATGGGACGGACCAACAGTGGGACCCCACACAGCAGATGCGTGGCCTCGAAGCAGAAGCCTTCTGTTCGTGACTAGAGGCCATGAGCATTTTGGACAACAGATGCTGTCCTTAAAAAACATTTAGTACATTTATTGTAGATGTTATCCATAACTACAAAGTACAGTCCCCTGCAATACCTGGGCGTGCGCGTATGCATGCCAGAGGGCACGAGTGCCTGGCCAAACTGACACATCCACTCATTTGTCACCAGCTCCGTGACGGAACTCCCTGTTCCACAGCCCCTCCCCTCTCCTCCTCTGGCTGGGGCCTGCAGTGCACTGTGGAGGTGTGAGTTATTCTGCTGGGGGTAGCCGCCTGCAGGCAGCAGGAAGGATGCTGTGGAGATGGCTACACAGACCACATGGCTTCGCTGCTGCACCTGTATGTCCTGGAGCCTCTCAAGGCATTCCCCTGCCTCCACCTCCACCAAGAGCTGACTCAGACCCTTGTGCCTCCATCCAGCTTCTCCCTCTACATTCCACAGCATGACAAACCCAAGATGGGCTGGAGGAGACCTTTGTCCCTTTGGACAGTGTCCTGAGCTGTGATAAAGACACCAGCAGGTCTGTGCAGCTACAGTGGCTGAGGGAAGCCCAGTGGCCTTTAAACCAGACAGTGCAGGGGATGCCAGGAGCAGCCGCCAAGCCTCTTTAGAAAGGCTGAGCAGGTTGTTAATCATCTTGGAGAGTAGAAAGGGGAGAGGCAGCCCTGCAGGCACAGGGAGCAGCTAGAGTCTTCTTTTGGTGTACATGTAGTATGTGGTGTGTGCTCACATGTGTGTGTGGGGTGGCATATGCACATATGTGTGTGGATTCGTGACCTCATCTATTGCTCTTCTGACTTGTTTCCATGAGACAGTCTTTCACAGAACCTGGGGTTCATGTTCTTCAGTAGACTGGCTAACCAGCGAGCCCCAGCAATCCTCCTGTCTCTGCCACCACCCCCACGCCACCCCCAATGCAGGGATTACAGACATGCACAGAGCCACGTCCAGCTTTTTAAAAAAAGTTTGTAGCTAGGCGTGGTGGCGCACACCTTTAATCCCAGCACTTGGGAGGCAGAGGTAGGAGGATCGCCATGAGTTCAAGACCACCCTGAGACTACAGAGGGGATTCAGGTCAGCCTGGGCTAGAGCAAGACCCTACCTGAAAAAAAAAAAACATGTTTTTGTTTATTTATTTATTTATTTGTTTGCAGAGAGAGGGAGACAGAGATAATGGACACACCAGGGCTTCCAGCCACTGCAAACAAACCCTGATATATGCCACCTTGTGCATCTGGCTTATGTGGGTCCTGGGGAATCGAACCTTCATCTTTTGGCTTTGCCAGCCAGCACCTTAACGGCTAAGCCATCTTTGCAGCCTCACGTCTCGCTTTTTACATGGGTGCTAAAGATTGAACTCATCTTTTTGGCTTTGCCACAGAACCAGCACTGCTGTAACCACCCTAACTTCCACTAAGCCATCTTTGCAGCCTCACGTCTCGCTTTTTACATGGGGCTAAAGATTGAACTCATGTCCTCGGGTTTGTGCAGCAAGCACTGGAGCCTGCTGAGCAATTTCCGTTTCCACAGAACCTTTCAACTCGATTGCAGGCTGCGTGTAAAGGAGAGACCACCCTAACTTCCACAGGCCAGGTGCCCTGAAGGATGCACTTGGCCTTCTTCACGGCTGTGGTTGTCAGCCAGGATGTGTCCTCTGTCCTCGGTGGGTGTAAGGATGAACACATGGCATCCACCACCTTGTCATACGGAAGGTTTATGGGTTGGAAACCCGAGACCCCTGGGATTAGAATGATTCCCTACATGTAAGATGTTAGGGAGGGGAGGGGAGATTTAGGGTATCTTAGCCACCAGGGCTTAGGGATTCTGTGGTTACCTGGTTTAGAGAAGGAAAAGAAAGAGCCAGGCATGCTGGCTTACATCTGCAGGCACATCAGGAGACTGAGATTGGAGGATCGTGAGTTCAAGGCCAGCCTGGGCTATATAGGGAGATCCTTTTTCAAACAGGCAAACAAAATAGATGCAAGAATGAGCCGGGCATGGTGGCACATGCCTTTAATCCCAGCTCTCGGGAGACAGAGGTAGGAGATTCACCATGAGTTCAAGGCCATACTGAGACTACATAGTGAATTCCAGGTCAGCCTGGGCTAGAGCAAAAACCCTACCTTGAAAAACATCAATAAAAAAAAAAAAAAAAAAAAAAAAAAACACGCAAGGAGTTTAATGAATGGTGGTATTCTAGAGAAGCCAGGTGACACTGGGCTGAGGAACTGGGGATACCAGAGCGAACTAAGATTCAAGGGAGGAAAGGAGTCATGGGAGTTAAAAATGGTGGGGTTTTTACACCAGGAAGTCCCTCAGACTGCAGCCAGCGTCCTCCTGGAAATCCAGCGTTCTGAAACGTCTCTGAGGGTTAAGTTCAGGCTCTCCCTCATCTGGCCCCTGTCCCTCTGTGGCCTGGCTCCAGTGCCTCTGTATTTGTTCCTTCTTTTTCTGAGAGCGGTTACATAAGACGAGTGTTTCTCAAAGACTCCGATTGACCATGGTCTTGGCCACCTCCCGCAGCACATCAGTACCAAGAAACCACCCATTTGGCGGCTCTTAAGGGTTGCGCAAGACTGGCCCAAGTGGAGCCACCCGCTCATGCCTCCCACCTGGAGGGCTTGCCAAGGCCCATGTCCACAAGAGGAAGGCTGTGTGCCCTAATGACAGCTCAGCGTCCGATGTGACGCCCACCGTGTCCATGACAGAATACGCCCAGCAAGGTGGCTGGAGAAGAGGAGGCCCAGCAAAGAAGGCGAGGAGGCCACGTGCGGCTCAGCTCAGCTGGGCTCACACCAGTCACTCACTAGGACTCTCCTGGCATTTTTGCCCTGACTTCCAGCCCTTAGGATGGAGGGCCTTGGAGGTTCAAAGAGAAACCAAGGGTTTGAATTCAGTGGGAGGCGCTGAGGGCAGAAGCCTGACTAGTTCTTCCAAGGAGCACAGCTCAGGCCCTGAGGCAGCTCATCAGTGCTCAGGGAGCCGTCCAGAGCCCAGCGGCTGTCTGCGAGGAAATGGTTTCTGTGACTCCGCTGGAGGGGGGACAGGTGCTCCGTGTTGTGCAGCCTTTCAAATGCTCCCGAGGAGGCGGCTGCGGGATGCTGTGCGAGTCAAGTGCTTGATGCATCAGGACCCGCCTTTAGATCACCAGAACCCCCATAAAACACCAGATGTGGCAGAGCACATCTGTATTCCTAGTGCTGGGGAGGTGGAAACAGGGAACCCCTGGGGGTCACTGCTTAGCCAGTCTAGCTGAATTGGTAAACCCCAGGTTTATGGGAGAGACTGTCTCAATGAATAACGTGGAGCCGGGTGTGGTGGCGCACGCCTTTAATCCCAGCACTCGGGAGGCAGAGGTAGGAGGATCACCATGAGTTCAAGGCCACCCTGAGACTACAGAGTGAATTCTAGGTCAGCCTGGGCTAGAGTGAGACCCTACCTCAAAACAAACAAACAAACAAAATAAAATAAAAGAATTAGGTGGAGAGTGATTGAATAAAACACTAGACGTCGATCTATGGCCTCAACACACACACACACACACACACACACACACACACACGTTCACCCACGTCCATAAATATGCATATACACACCATACACGTGCAAATAAATAAATGAATAAAATGCCCTGAACCTTCCTCTTCAAGTCATCAGAGTAAAAGCAGACCATGTGAGCTAAGAGCCACCTTCAGGAATGATCTAGTTAAACCCTCTGGGACAAACAGAAAGCCGAAATTGCTGATGAGAATCCAAGATTCCCCCAAGAGTAAGCAGCAAGCGACCCTGCTGTTTTTAGCTTTGTCTTTGCAGGCAAGAGCAGCCAAGTTCTCTTGCACCCAAGAGATGCCAGGGATAACAGGCCCCTCGTGCCTGGCAGGGAGCTTTGACTTGGGACTCTCAGTCCAGGGTAATGCCAGGTAGCACTCTGGGTCCTGGGGGTGGGGGGGCAGTTCTGCTTGGTGGGGTGCAGAGTGAAAGTCATTGCAGATGTATTCCTAACCTGGTAGGAATCAAATTGGAATTTTCAGCCACGCTGCGGCAGGGGCCACAGGTGCCGCGTTTGAACTTGCGTCAGCCCTCCACCCAGGGTTTCCCAGCTGCAACAACAGTGTTCTGTTAGGACAGAACATCAAACACAGAAAGGCCCCACGGCGTCCCTTCCACGCACATGTAGCACCTACTACTGGGCCTAACACATGCGTGAAGACCCTGTCCTCTACGTAAGCCTCAGCACGCCGGGTCTTCGCTTCCATTCCCAGGTCTGTTCTTTGGAGAGGGACATTGCCATGAGAGTGAGGCTGGGGGAAATTATATGTACAAAACAGTGCGAAAAGTGTGAAGCCACTGTCTTCCGTGGTGGGGGCAGTGGGCATTTTGTACCTTTCTGTCCCTTGTAACATCAGCGTCTGTTATTTTTTGAAAGAGAAAATTTCCTTCCTGAGAGTGAATCCCTAAGTCGCACAAATCCTCGTCCAACCTGCCTTCTCCCCCGAGGCTGCACTGTGGGAGCCTAGAAGAGTCTTCTCTCTCTCTCTCTCTCTCTGTGTGTGTCTGTGTGTGTGTGTGTGTGTGTGTACAGAGGCACATGTGTGTATAGATGCATGCACCCAGTACACACACATGGAAGACAGAAGAGACTGTCGGATGGCCTCTTCTGTCTCATCGGCATATTCTCTCGAGACAGAGTTGCCCTCAACGCAGAGCTTGCTGTTTTTGGTCACCGAACCCAGCAATTCTCCAGTCTCTGCCACTTTGCAGGGCTGGGGTGATAGGCATGTGTGGTCACACCCAGCTTTGTAAAAATGTGGACGCTGGGGATTCAAACTCAGAAGGTCTCCAGCCCTGATGTGTCACAGACAAACACTTTTATCCACTGAGTCACTTCCAGCCTTCAGCGAGCTGATGTCAAGGTCTGTCTCCGTACCAAGAATCCCCTCCAGCATGGGCTGTTGTCTTTTGTCCCGATGCTTCCCAACAAGTGACCTGAGCGGTCCAAGTCCTGACAGTCCATTTTCCTCAAACACTTAACACCTACCACCAGGCCCAGAGCATGAGCAAAAAAGGCTGCATGTCCGGAGGCCCTGCTGGCCAGCTCCTGGGTGTGTGGTCCCAGTCCACGGAGCATGGAGACTACCGAGGCTGCCTTGGGCTCACATCTCATCTTCTGCATCTTGCTACTTCCACGTGGCCCAGTGAGGAAGGAAGAGATCGGGGCTGGCAGTATATAGCCAATAGCAGAGAGGCAAACATGAGACTCCGGGAGACTCAGAACTGGAAAACTGCATGCACAGGATAAGCTCCAGGAGCCTGGGCCTTCCTGAAGATCAGTAGAGCGGAGAAACTACGGCCCCCATTGTTCCACCAGCCGATGGGCTTAATGCCATAGTTGCAGGGAGAGATTTTCCCACACGGTCCCCCAAGGTGCACAGGTTTCTTGGAGAGAATTGGGAGATGAGAGCCCAGATTAGAATCATGGAATGTGAGGCAGGGGAGCCTTCCAGCAAAGCTGGCCACCTGTGCCAGGGGACTTCCTGCTGGGCCACTCAGCTAAGTCAACCAAGAAGCTATGGTCGGTTTGAAGAGAAACTTCTGTGAACTCACGCTGGGGAAATGGCATGCCAAGAGTGTCCCGGTCTCGACTGGACACACACTGTCTTGTCTTAAAACCCTGCATGACTCTCCTTGCCTCTGTTGTTAGAGCATGTGGCTTCTTGGAGTGGTCGTGTGAGGAACAAGTAAGTGTTTGGGGGAGGGCTTTCACATGGGAAGTTGTTGCTGCTGAGCAAATGTTACAGTGCGGTGACTATTAGAAGTAGGTGTGCTCATTCAAACCTGAGGGAAGGGATTCACCCGGGCCACTGTCACTTCCCAGTGACACCGCACGTCAGACCCGTCTGCTGACCCATGCGCACATCCCGTAGCCTCACACTGGCTGCTTGGGTAAGTGGGAGCTTGGTCAGCACTTCATTCAGACATAAGGAATCCTTCACACACACTGGGGCAGCTCCCTGACAGACACAGAGCAGTACAGAAGGACAAGGTGCGCGCTCCTCCCTTGCCCTCAACAGATTCCGAGTCTACAGAAGTGAACAAGAGTTTCTGAGGCACGTGTCCTTTAAGAGCACGCTGTCTAAGGACTGGGAACACAGATGATGGAGAAATTAGCTCTGCCGCGGGGCGGAAACAAGGCTGTGATTGTGGTTTTCTGTGGTTTTTTTTTAAATTTTTTTATTTAATTTTTTTATTTTTGACGGGGCAGGGGGTCTCAGACAGCCCAGGGGCATGACCTCTAGCTATTAAAACTGGCTCCAGACACATGCGCCACCATGTGCATTTCACTTACGTGGGACCTGGAGAATTGAACTGGGGTTCTTAGGCTTCGCAGGCATGCGTCTTAACCACTAAGCCATCTCTCTAGCCCTGTTTGTTTTTTGTTGTGTTATGTTGTGTTTTTGTTTTTGTTTTTGTTTTGTTTTTAATGAGAGAGTGAGGATTGGCATGCCAGGGCCTTTGCCACTGCAAACAAACTCCATCTTGTGCGCACACACCAGCTGTGCACGTGCATCACCTTGTGCGTCTGGCTTACATAGGTTCTGGGGAATTGAACCTGCGTCCTCAGATTTCTCAGGCGAGCACCTTAACTGCTAAGTGATCTCTCCAGCCCTTGTTCTCAGGTGTTTTTCAAATCTGCTTGCTGAATCTCTGAGAGTGGTTTTTTTCCTTTTTTTCACCCATGGCCATCCTGCTGCCCATCACTAAGCGCTGTCGGTGGGTCCGATGCCATCTCCCCAAAGCCAGTCAGTCGTCTTCCCAGACACACACCTCCTTGGACCACTTCACGGAGGCCTCACGTTCCATGCCATGAGATGAAGTCTTATTGATCAGCCACTGCCCACATCATTCCTCCTTGTGCCTGCCTCCCTTCTCTTACTCCTTCACATCCACTGGTCCCTGGTTTGCTTCCCACCTCACTTCCCTGGGGGAGTGCAAGGAGGCAGTGGATACTACTAGAAAATGGATGTGATGTTCTGGAAAGGAACGTGGAGGGCTGTCAGCATCTGGGGGCGGGGCAATCTAATTGTCTTTGCCTCCTTCTCTTCTTCCCCCACCCCCACCCCTGAGGTGGGGTTTCGCTCTAGCCTGGAATTCACTGTGTAGTCTCAGGGTGGCCTTGAACTCACGTGGATCCTTCTACCCCCGCCTCCCGAGTGCTGGGATTAAAGGTGTGCACCACCACGCCCGGTCCTCCTCCTCTTTTTTGAAGTGTATTTTTATCTGTGTGTTATGAATATGGGTGTGCATGTGCACATGGACAGGCTCAGGTGTCGTCCTCAGGCATGCTGTCCACTTTTGCTGAGACAGGGTCTCTCAGTGGCCTGGAGCTCACAGATTAAACTGGCTGGTCAGTGAGCTCCAGGGATCCGGCTCTCTCTGCCTCCCCAGTGCTGGGATTACAAGTGTGTGTCACCACGCCTGACAAGGTTTTTCAATTAATGAATTAATTTGCATGCAGACACACACACACACAGAGAAAGAGAGAGAGAGAGAGAGCAAATGGACACTCCAGGGCCTCTAGCCACTGCCATGAGACTGAGATGTGTGCCACTTGGTGATCTGGCACTGGCCCTGGGGAATCATTCATCAGGCTTGTGGCCTGCCCACTGAGCCATCTCTCCAGCCCACACGTGACCATGGGTTCTGGGGATCATCCACTGGTCCCAGGTTTCCTCCTCCTCCTCCTCTTCCCCACACACCATCCCCGCCCCTCCCTGCTGGCTTGTTCTTTGGAGAGAACTCCAGAAGGAGCCGTGATACCTTCTAGGGCCGTGTGTAGCTGACATGAGAGTCAGTGGCGCTGACCTTGTTCTCTTTCCCCCCAGGACCTGAGCTCCTTTGCCATGCCGCTGCTGGATGGAGACCTGGAGAGCTCGGAAAAGCATTCCTCTCGAAAGGTAAGGCCTCCTCCTCCTTCCATGCCCTTTCTTGCCCCCCCCCCCCTCACAGCGGGCAGAGCCCAGGCACCCCTTCCACCTAGACTTTCACGAGGTTCCCACCAGCACACCACTGAGCCCAGAACATTCCTCAACAGGCTGGGCACCCTGGGGCTTCACTCCTTCCTTCTGGCCACACTCTGGGCTGGGACCTCCTGTCTGCCAGAGTAGGTGTTGCAGTCAGGTTCGCATTGCTGGCAGAAATCACCCGACTAAAAGCAGCTTGTGGGAAAAAAGAGGTTTATTTTGGCTTATCTGTGGGGGGGAAGCTCCATGATGGCAGGAAAAACGATGGCATGAGCAGAGGGTGGACATCACCCTCTGGTCAACATAAGGTGGACAACAGCGACCGGAGAGTGTGCCGAACACTGGCAAGGGGAAGCTGGCTATAACACCCATAAGCCCGCCCCCAACAATTCTCTGCCTCCAGGAGGTGTTAATTCCCAAGTTGCCATCAGCTGGGAAACTAGCATTCAGAACACTTGAAGTTTATGGGGGACACCTGAATCAAACCACCACATTCCGCCCTGGCCCCCATAAACTGATAACCGTACATGATGTAAAATGCAATGCATTCATGCAAATTTAAAAGTCCCCATAGTTTTATCAATTCCAATGATGTTCATCACCCCCATAATCCAAGGTCTTTTAACTGAGCCATAATACCAAAAATATCCCCAAAAACCCATAATGGCACAGAATAAAACATTCACACTGCAAAGGATGGCATTGGGCAAAACAAAGAAATACTTAACCAATACAAGATTTTAAACAACCAGGGCAAACGTCAAACTCTGTAATTCCAATCCAACAACTAGTCAGTGACAAATCTCCAAGTCCGATGTGCCAGCAACAAGTCTCTGGAGTTCCAATTCCGCCCCTCCAGCTAGGCTACTCACAGTCCTAGAAAACTTCATCCAGGGCCGGCAGCCCTCCTTGGCAGCCATCTCATAATCCTGGCATCTCCACTGGGTCTCCAGTGGGTCTCCACTGCAACCCACGGTCCATCCTCATGGCCCCATGGGATCTCCATGCAGGCACCCAGCAAACCTGCTTCACACTGCCCATGGCCATTTCCAAAACACAAGACCGCGTTAAAAACTCAATGACCCTCTCTTTCCTGCATTTGTTATACTCCATAATACCAGGTAGGGTGCCAATTTGTTAATCCAGGGGGGAATAAATCAGACTTTGAAGAACAGGACACTCCTTCAGCATTCAGGCCCCTTCAAAAGAGTCTGCATTCTTCCTGTTGCCCCAGTGCAGGTTAGCTGGCCCAATCTCAAAGGTTGTAATCTCTCAATTGCAGCTGAATGGGCAGAGTTCACCCAAAGATTTCATTTTTTTTCTGTGCCTTATCCCTCTGCTCACACCAGTTCATTTTTACGGCAACCCTGCACATCTTCTCAGGACAGGATCTCACACAAACTGCTAGCCCAGTCCAAGTAAAGCTCTTTCTCACCCTCATAAGCCAAACCTCACAGTTCCTTTTTTACTGCATTCAGGTCTTTCAGCTCTGACCAGAATGGTCCATTAAGCTGACTTACAGCACTGCAAGGCATGTCTTAGGCCAAGATTTCAAATCCTTCCACATTCCTCTTGAAAATCAGCTCCAAAAGGCCAAAGCCACAGTCAGGTGTCTAGCAGCAACCCCACTCCTGGTACCACTTTACTGTTGCAGTCAGGTTTCCATTGCTGGCAGAAATCACCCGACTAAAAGCAGCTTGTGGGAAAAAAGAGGTTTATTTTGGCTTACAGGCTCGAGGGGGAAGCTCCATGATGGCAGGAAAAACGATGGCATGAGCAGAGGGTGGACATCACCCTCTGGTCAACATAAGGTGGACAACAGCGACTGGGAGTGTGCCAACACTGGCAAGGGAAGCTGGCTATAACACCCATAAGCCCGCCCCAACAATTCTCTGCCTCCAGGAGGTGTTAATTCCCAAGTTGCCATCAGCTGGGAAACTAGCATTCAGAACACTTGAAGTTTATGGGGGACACCTGAATCAAACCACCACAGTAGGCAAAGCTGAAAGAAGATGAACACGGAGCTGAGTGCTGGAGTGCTGGGGAGCTGGGGAGCAAGCAGGAGGGTAAAGACATTGGTTAGTGCCAGGTGTGGTGGCACATACCTGTAATCCCAGCACTGAGGAGGCAGAGAAGGAAGAGTCGCTGGGGCTTGCTGGACAACCAGGTTAGCTTAATTGATGAGCGCTAGACCAGTGAAAGCCTGTCTCAAAAACAAGTGGATGGGGCTGGAGAAATGGCTTAGTGGTTAAGGCATTTACCTGTGAAGCTAAAGGACCTAGGTTCAATTCCCCAGGACCCACGTAAGGCAGATGCACAAAGTGGCACATGCATTTGGAGTTCATTTGCAATGGCTGGAAGCCCTGGCGTGCCCATTCTCTCTCTGTCTTTCTCCTTTCTCTCTATCTCTGCTTGCAAAGAAATAAATAAATAAAATCTTTTAAAAAATTTTAAAAAACCAAACAGGTGGACATTGTGCCTGAGGAGCGGACACATCTCTGAGGATGACACTGATGTTGTTCTTTGGCCTCCACGTGCATGCACACACACGTGTGCCTTCACCTGCACCTGTACCTACACACATATGAACACAAACATGCCTGCATAGTCCCCGTATACAGATATACACGCAAACGAACAAAAGAGCATTGGTCAATTTGAGAACAGCTCTGGTGTCTTTAGACTTCCATCACAGACAGGAGTTTGTCTGCCCACCGCCTCCTCAGGCCTTAGAGGGCGCACCTCTCAGCAGCCCCTCACATCCGTCTATTTTCCCACCTCTCTGTAACTCACTTTTCCCTTTCCCCACGGTCAGCTTGTCTTCCATTAGAAAACTCGTGTCTCCAGGGCCATTAGCCGCGAGGGTCTGGTGAGGAGGAACTTAGGGTGGTGAGTTGATGGCAGCAGGTGAGGGGTTGTGGTCGCCTCCCAGAAGCGCAAAGTGGAGGTGGCAGAGGACTGGGCAGGGAATCCTCCCTGGCATCCTGCCATCCACTGACCCATCTGGCGTGCTTGCCAGGAGGGACTGGCAGGAGCACGGCCTATCATTGCTGGGAACAGCTGCTGGGCACTCGCCAGCCCTGGGATTAGGGTGTGAGTTCCAATACTGGAAAAAGCGAGTCTATTCACCGAGCATTTGAATCACATACAATAGAATCAACAAATTGGTTTAGGCCCACTGGGCTCAGTTGGCACCAGTCGCCGGCCCCGCCTTGCCCTGCCCAAGGAAACTTATTAGCAGTTACTGTGACCTAGCCAAAAATGCTGTTGGGGAAGGACCTCGGGCCTGGGCCAATGGGGAACGAACAGGAGCGGCAGGAAGGTGCCACCAAGATGAGAGCCTGCCGCATAGCTGGTCGTCCTCTGGTCCTCTGTGCCATTTTGTCCTCCACCCTTCCCGTGTGCAAAACCCAGGAGGAGCCGAGGCTGCAACAGAGATGGTCTGAGTAGGCCGGGGCTTCCCTCGGGCCCACACAGCGCCCCCAGAGTGCTCAATGAGGCTGCGGTCAGGCAGCCGAGAGGGAAAGGAGATGTTTTTGCCTCCCGCAGTGTTTGCTTGGAGTTTGCCTACCACTGGTAATGGTGTTGGTTGAGTTCAGGACATGGCCTAGCCAGCCTATGGGCCTGGCCAGGGAGGGACTCTGCTCATGAGAAGGGGGGGACAGTGGTGGTGGAATGTTGGATGCTGGGGAAGAATAGGAACTTGTAAATCATGCCCTTCTCCTTCACCTGTTCCTCCGGACGCCACTGGGTGCAGCGTGTCCCCTGGGCAGCATTTTGCTGATAGGAAGGAGTGAGGGGGTGCGGAGGGGAGCTGAGGTTCCTCACAGGCTTGGCTATCACTGCCTACTGCCACCTCGCCCTGCCCACCCCAAAGAGCAGTTCTTCCTGATCCCAGAACCATCTGCCTCATCACTAGCCTGAGATTCAGTGTCCTGAGCCCTTCAGATTCTAAGAACCTCTAGTATGGTGACAGACGGGCTGTTGCAGTCAGGTTCACATTGCTGTCAGGGAACACCTGACCCAGAGCAGCTTGTGGGGAAAAAAAAAAAAAAAGGTTGATTTTGGCTTACTCGAGAATTGAGGGGAAGCTCCATGATGGCAGGGGGAAACGATGGCATGAGCAGAAGGGGGACATCACCTCCTGGGCAACATCAGGTGGGCAACAGGAACGGGAGAGTGTGCCAAGCACTGGCAAGGGGAAACTAGCTCTAATACCCATAAGCCCTCCCCCAAAAGTACACTGCCTCCAGGAGGCGTTAATTCCCAAATCTCCATCAGCTGGAACCTAGCATTCAGAACACCCGAGTTTATGGGGGACACCTGAATCTTTCTTGTAGGATGGTGAGGTGACTCCCACCTAAGATGTTTCCAAATTACCCCAACAGGGCTTGCTCCATCACTTCTTTTTAAATTTTTTTTTATTATTGACAACTTCCATAATTATAGACAATAAACCACAGTAATTCCTTCCACACCATTTCTCTTCACAACTCTGCAGTCCATCATATCCCCCTTCTCTATCAGTCTTTTTTAAAGGTTTATTTTTATTTATTTTATTAGAGGTAGAGGGAGAGAGATAGAGAGTGAAAATGGGCGCCAGGGCCTGTAACCACTGAAACAAACTTCAGATGCATGTGCCACCATGTGCATCTGGTTTACATGGGACCTGGAGAATTGAACCTGGGTCCTTAGGTTTCGCAGACATGTACCTTCACCGCTAAGGCACCTCTCCAGCCTTTTTTTTTTTTTTTTTTTTTTTTTTTTTTTTTTTTTTTGATTTTTCAAGGTAGGGGTCTCACTCTAGCCCAGGCTGACCTGGAATTCACTATGTAATATGTCTGAGGGTGGCCTCAAACTCACAGTGATCCTCCTACCTCCGCCTCCTGAGTGCTGGGATTAAGGGCATGCGCCACTACACCCAGCAGAGAGAGAGAGAGAATGGGCATGCCAGAACCTCCAACTTCTACAAACTCCAGACGCATGCACCACCTTGTGCATCTGGCTTTATGTGGGTCCTGTGGAACCAAACTCAGGTCATTAGGCTTTGTAGACAAGTGCCTTAACTGCTGAGCCATCTCGCCAGCCCCGACACATACAGTTGTTTTTTGTTTTGTTTTGTTTTTTTTCTGAGGACACATCATTAGGATAAGGAAACGTTGTATGATCCCTTCATAACTGAGCCTGTCCTGAGTCCAGGTCACTTGATGCTCAGTCCAGTATGTTCTCCCACGGTACCTTAATATCCTGAACCTCAGGCTGGTGGACAGCTAATCAGGGTTACATCCTAAGCAGGACAGGTCCCATGCTAATGCTTCCTACCACTTGCCCAGCTTATTTCTTTGATCCCCATCCTGTGGGCATCCCTGTCTCTTTCACCGTGGTGACAGGAAGTCTTCACTGGCTGCTGGGCAAGGTATCCATCTGCTTGGCAGCTCCCACTTGCCTGGCCTCACTGGGTGTGTCTCCTGTTAGGTGATTGTTGTGCATTGAGTGGGAACTATTCCCCCATAGACTCATGTCTTTAAACCCTCGGGTCCTAGATAGTTGCATGGTTTTGGAAGGTTGTGGAGCCTCACTGGAGGAAGTGGGTCACTGGAGGCGAGCCTCGGGGCTTGAGAGCACAGCCTCACTTCCTGTTCTTGTCTGCTTCCTGCCTGCAGATGCTTCCGCCACCATATCTTCTCCCCAGCATCCCCACAGTGGGCGTATCCCCTCAGATTGTAAGCTGAAATAAAACCTTCACCTTTAACCTCTCCTTCCTTGTCAGGCATTTGATCACAGCAAGGAGAAAGTGACTAATACAGTCCCCTTGACAACTCAAGGTGCCTCAGGCAATGCGCTTTGTCAGCCGGGAAATGGGACCTCGTCTCAGGTCCTCTCTGCTCCCTGGGGCTCCTCCCAAACAGACAGGAATATTGATGCATCTAAGTGAGGAATTCCGGTCACCGGACTGCGCAGCTCCCATGTGTAGCTGCTGGGTTAGAACCAGCAAAGGAAGGTCATTGCCGGCTGACACCTCTGGGGTCATCAACATCACTGTGGCCACTGGTCAATCAGCCTGGCCAGTTCCGGGGAAGTCTGTCCAGGGACAACTGCCTGGCAACCTTGCTAGCAAAGTTGCCATCCATGTGACAGTGGACGACACGGTCTTTCTAAATAGTGCCTTGCCAACCAGGGCTAGGAATCCCGCTGGCCTTGCCTGTGGCGACTGGGTGAAATCGCTATGCAATAGATGTGGAATGTGTCTGGCACAGGGCAGGTGCTAGAAGGGCAGGTCTAAGGAGGCAGTTAACATCCACAGCGCACGCAGTGCATGCCAGACACCACAGGAAGAGTGTCGTGCATTGTTTACTGACTCCCAGGGAGTGTTCCTGCGGGCAGGGCTGGCACTCCTGTCCGCTGTTGGCTGTAGACTCCTGTCTGCTTCTGTCTCGAGAAGACCAGCACGTTCTGTGTGGCCCACCTGGGAGCTCTGGGGACTACGAACAGCCGCTCTACTTCCTGCTAACCCAGCTTGAGAGGAGGGACTCATCACTGGATTCCCATTTTGGCCCCTGCATGCTTCCACATGGTGGGCTCCTTGGTCCCCCAGCTTCAGACTTCCCCAACTGCCTCCCTTCACCTGTCACCTCCTTCCCCTGCATCCCCACCCCCTAGCTCCAAGAACATAGGATGTGTAGTTGTGTCAGTCCCTCCTGCAAGGTTCTGAAGCTGGCTCCGCTGTGTCCCTCCACCCCACCCCCCGTGCCCTCTCTTCCCTGCCACTTTCTCTTCCCTTGGGTAGAAGAGAGGGCTCAGCCAAGACCCATGTATCAGGAGTGCGGCCTTCACATCAGCTTCCGGCCTGGCGGCTTCATGACAAGCTCTGCCCATCAGAGGCCTGAGTGCCCGCTCTCCATTAGCTCCTGTGGAGCCAGACGCACCCTGGGGAGTCTCTCCCACACTCAAGGAGTCATCCAGTTACACTGATCAGAGTAGCCCTTTGCTGCAGCTAGCCTAATGGCCTGGGCCCAGGCCTCTCTGTGCCTGAGGGCTCCAGCGGCGCCTGAGGGCTCCAGCGGCGCCTGTGGTCTGCTACTCCCTGTGCAGCACCCCCACCCACCCACCCAAGCAGACTGAGCAGGTTTTGATTCCACGTGGGCTGTTTGCTGTGGCAGAGACTGAGCAGGGCCCAGTGGCTGGAGTTCTTTGGCCATTTTCAGGAGAGCGGAAAGTCTACTTTCTGAGGCTCCCTTCTCAGGCCTGATGGTCGAGTCGTTATACAGCCTGGAATTCTGAATACAGAATAGAAAAATGCTTTTCAGTGGGGTCTCGGGTCCCCCTTGCTCATCAGGGAAGGTCCTGTGTACAGTCCTCTATCTCTGAGCCCTGGCCGCATCTCCTCAGACTCAGCTCTGGAAGGCCTCTTCCATCTCGTCCATGGTCTCGTCCAAAGTCATCCAGACGTCAAGGTCTTCGAAGATCTGGTGTCCTCATGACCCATGTTGTCACTTCCCTGGATAGCAGCGAGCTGTCATCTCCCTGCCTGTGTTCATGGTGCTTCCTTCTGTCTTTGCCACACCTGCCTTGGGAGCTCCTTAGGGACCCTCCATTTCCCAGCCTGCCTTTGTCTCCTCCCTAGAGTTCAATGGTGCCATTTGCCTGCACCCCTCCCCGCCAGGCCAAGTTCATGGGCAATGCAAGCTGCACGGCATAGCAGGAGGAGGGCTGTGAACCAGCCTTCAGAGACTCCCAAGGACGACTCTTCCTCTGGCCCTCCTGCCTGACCTTGACTCCTCTTCCACCTTTGGTCCCCCCACATGTCTTCCCGTTCACTGGGAGATGTGTGGGTGAGGGTTGAGACTGCAGGCTTGGCAGTCAGGCACCTGCTGACTTTGTGACCTCCACTCTGGCCCCCTGGCCTCACACTTGGTGGCACCCAATGAGAGAGAATGGTGGACTCCACATCCACCTGATGCCACCACCTGGCTCTGGAGTTTGTGGGTTCCCCTCAAACACCATACAGCTCCCTTGACTCAGCCCCCTCCCCTTCTAGCATGCACATCCCTTCTTCAAGAGCCCTCACATGCACAGTGATGGCACCATTTGTATGTGGAGGACCACGTATACACCACAAACCATGCTAAATGCCCCACTTGTGGCACAGCCACACAGCCTCCAGTCATCTTTGCATTCAAGCGTCCCCACAGTGTAGATGCAGAACAGGTGCGGAGGGCCCAGGTCACTCGCCTGTCCACACTGACCGAGTGGAGTGGAGTCTCTCTCAAGCAAAGGTGTGTGCCCAAGCCCTCGCTCATCCTGCTGCCTTGCTATGGGGCCGTCCTTTGTGGGGTTACCATGGCCCACCTCACGCCCACCAACCCCTCTCACCACTTGGAAAAGCTTTTGCTTTAAATTTTATTCTCTGAAATTATCCTGAGTCCCATAGGCAGGTGGGACAGTGGTGAGACTGAATTGTCAGAGAATCTAACTGGTCTTTATATTAAATGTAAGAAAAAGAAAGGGAGGGAAGGGGAGAGAAGAAAAGAAAAAGAGGAAGAGGAAGGAAAGAAGGAAGAAAGAAAGGAAGGAAGGAAAGAAGGAAGAAAGGAAGGAAGAAAAAAGGAAGGAATGAAGGAAGGAAAAAGGAAGGAATGAAGGGAGGGAGAAAGAGAGAAAAGTCTAGAATTTCTTAACCAGGTAGACTTGAATTACATTGTCCTGGCCACATACTGCTCTTCTGCCTTGAAAGCCATTCAGGAATGTGTCAGCCCTAGATCTTGAGAGTCAGGGGAGAAGGTGGGACCCCTGGAGGCTGGCAGTCTCTGGGGTGCCTCCACAAGGGCATCATCACCCATCAGGTCAGTTTAGAGCTTGGGAGCGCCCTCTAGTGGTAGGAGAGCTCACGTGCATCCTGGTCAGGTCAGTGTACCCCCAATTCTGGACAGGCATTGGCTCTGAGCATCTGTGCTGGACCCACCTAGCAGCATGGCCCTGGTCACCGGAAGAGCACAGCATTTCCAGGGCTTCCTTTGTCCCCCGAGTCTGTGACAGTGACTTTTCTTTCCTGCTGCTGACCCAGGGTGGGGGGCGGATCCTTGAGGACCCTCTGGCTCCCATGTTGCAGCGTAATAGGACCACACAGTCCCAGGCAGCAGGCCTCGAGCTCCTGAACCCAGTCACAGCAGGGATGTTGGGTGTCCCCGGAGGCTGTGAGCTGTGTGCCTCGGCTTAAAGTTATGGGGCCCAGTGACTTTCTTCAGACCATATCTACAGTTTCTAGTCATTGATGAAGCAAGCCTCTCAAGTTCGGGTCCTGGGCTGGGGAAGTGGCTTAGTGGTTAAGGCATTTGCCTGCGAAGCCTAAGGACCCCGGTTCAATTCCCCAGGACCAGCTGCACAAGGGGGCACATGCATCTGGAGTTCATTTGCAGCGGCTGGAGGCCCCAATGTGCCCATTCTCTCTTTCTCTCAATCTCTTCCACCCCACCTCTCTCTCTCTCTGTGTCAAATAAATAAATAAATAAATAAATAAAGTCCGGGTCCTTACTAGCATTCTTCCTGGCCTTCCAATGCCATAGCAACTGGGGTGAAAAGTTCGTCACCTCTCAAGGCAGAGGTGGATGTGGGAGGGGTCAAGGGAGGAGGAGACAGGGATGGTGGGTGCCCTTCCTCCTCCTCCTCCTCCTCTCCCCACCCCTGGAAGGCCCTATTGAAGAACTGCACGAGGGGCCAGCGGCCTCCAGGATGAGTACTGACCAGTGTGCTGACCTCGGGTCATACCGCGGCTCCGTGTAGAAGAGCCCGGGGCCGTCCGTCCGCCTGCTTGGGTGGGGGTTAGAGGGGACAGTAATGACAGGTCTGCGCAGCACCAGCCGAGGTCAGAGGCAGGAGTGTTGTGACTCACAGATTGCTGGTTTCTCCACAGATGGACAGCCCCTTCGGCTCAGGCAGCCCTTCCCGAGGGCTCTTCTCCAAGGCCTCCCAACCCCGGCCCTCCAGCCCCGTGTCTGCTCCCACGAGGCCCAAGACCAGCCCTGGCTCCCCCAAAACCGTCTTCCCGTTCTCCTACCAAGAGTCCCCTCCGCGCTCGCCACGCCGCATGAGCTTCAGCGGGATCTTCCGCTCGTCCTCCAAAGAGTCCTCACCCAACTCCAACCCGTCTACCTCACCCGGGGGCATCAGGTTCTTCTCCCGATCCAGAAAAAGTAAGGCACTGATGCTGTAGTTGTAGGTGGGCGCTGGGCTCTGAGGGACCCACCAGGTGACTGCCGGTGACTTGAGTGCTGTCTGGGCTCTTGACGCCAGGGAACAGAGGATGGGATGGATTGGTGGGGGAAATGCGAAGGAAACGTATGGCTGAGAGATAGGGCCCCTTTGTGCCATTCACTATTGGTGTCCTGAAGACAAATATTGTCACGCCTGCACCTTCTATCATGATGTGAAAGGTCAAGTTCAAGTGTAAAGCAAGCAGAGCTTGTTTCCTCCTTGCCCGTGCCTTCTCTTCTCAGGTTTTTCTGCTGACTTAGAGCTTTTGCATGAGGGAAGAGACAGTGAGGGGAAAGGACCTGAACATTGGGTGTCTGGGGTCTTTCTTCCTCTTGGGGTCACGTTTGCATGTGGGGACAGCTGTGGCAAACATGGAATGTAGTCAGTCCTCCTGAGTTAGGAGGGAGGGAAAGGGGGGCTCCTCTACTTTGGGGTGCACATGTGTGTGTATGTGTGTGGTCTATGGGATATTGTTCCTAGTACTTCCTTTGCCTCTTCGTGAACGTCACCGTGATTTGGTACCAACAGGAACACTCTGTGACTGAGGTGTTGCTGGGGCGAGAGTGGTCGCCAGACTCGCATTAGCCTGGGAAAACCGCTGTCCACCTCCATAGCTCAGCAGGGAGCCGAATGTTCCAGCACCGATGGGGCAATGTTCTAGACAGGTTGGGGGGCAGGGGCAGCTTCCGGAAAGTCTCACATGTAGTTGTTCCTCGGGGATCAGTTCCAGGGCCCCCTGTGGATGCCACCCTGAGGATTCCCAAGCCTCTCGTGGAAAGCACTGCACTGTGTGCTTAACCCACGTGCTACATCAACCATGTCTGGGCTACTTACAGTGCCGAGTACAATGAGCATGCTCTGTAAACAGACGTTATGTGTTACTCTGTTTAGGGAACGACGAGAGTAAAAGTCTGTACATGCTCTGTATAGATGTAGTTCTGTGTGTGTGTGTGTGTGTGTGTGTGTGTGTGTGTGTGTACATGGAAGCCAGAAGACCTCACAAATCTTGATTATGCTCCCCTTTATTCCCAAGGCAGGATCTCTCAATGAGCCCAGAGCTCACTAATTCAGCTGGCCCAGCTTGCCTAGGGGATCCCCCGCCTCTGCCTTCCTAGCACTAGGATTACAGGGGGCCACCGTACCCACCCAGCATTTACTTGGGTGCTGGAAGTCAGAACTCCCATCCTCACACATGTATGGCAAGAATTTTATCCACTGAGCCATCTCCCTAGCCCCCTGAATTCAGTTTAAATTTATATATATGTTCTTTTTCAAGGCAGTGTCTCACTCTAGCTCAGGCTGACCTGTAATTCACTACGTAGTCTCAGGGTGGCCTTGAACTCATGGTGGTCCTCCTACCTCTTCCTCCCAAGTTCTGGGACTAAAGGCATGGGCCACCATGCCTGGCTTAAAAAAATTTTTTTTTTTTTTTGTGGGCTGGAGGCTGATGGAATTAACTAGTTGTCTCAGGGTGCTTGCCTGCCTCCTGAGTGCCTTAAGAACCCATATTCAACTCTCCAGATCCCACCTAAGCCAGACACACAAAGGTGAGGCAAACACAAGGTCACACATGCACACTAGGTGGCACAAGCATCTGGAGTTCAATTGCAGTGGCTGAGGCCCTGGTGTGCCAATTCTCTCTCTCTCTCTCTTAAATTTGTTTTTGTTTATTTTTATTGACAGTTTTCACATATGAAGATAATATAATCTGATCATAATCCCTGCCCAGTATCTTCTTTTGTCCCCTCCTCACCCATCTCTCCTCACTGAACTTCTTTCTGTTTTGATCAGTTTTTTCCACCTTCGTCCATTGTCCATGTTGAAATGTTGACGAGTTCATGTTTGTGAAGTCTTGTGGAGGTAGCAACAGTGGCTGAAGCTGTAACGTAAATAGCTACTTTGTGTCCAGAAGATAGTGTCCCCAGGGCTTCCTTCCCACCCCTGGCTCTTACATTCTTGCTGCCAGTACTTCCACAACGTTCCCCGAGCTTTGGAGGCAATGTTGTAGATGTCACGATTAGCGCCGAGCACTCCACTTTCGCTTATTCTCAGCACTCTGGCAACTTTTGAGTTCCCCTAGTAGTCACAACAATCTGCAAAAAAAGAAGCTTCTTTGACTAAAGGTGTGACCAGCACTAATCTCTGAGAATAAACATCAGTATTTGGAGGACAACTTGGTAGGCACAAGTCTACAGTCATCTACAGTCATGGCTTTTCCCTTAGGGTCTATGACCTGAACAATCATTGATTTTTTTGAGAGAGAGAGAATAGGCACACCAGCAGGCTCTTAGCTGCTGTGAACAAACTCCAGACGCATGCGCCCCCTTGTGGGCAAGTGAGGCATTGCACCCTTGCATCACTTTGCATCTGGCTAAATGTGGGACCTGGAGATTGGAACCCAGTTCTTTGGCTTAGCAGGCAGGCACCTTAACTGCTAAGCCATCTCTCCAGGCCCCTCTGACTTTTTTTAATAGCATCTTAGGTTTTGATTAACCCTCCCCACTTCCATTCCCCTCCCCTGACCCCATTTTAACTTTCCACTCCCCATATTCTGTGACTCAAAGTGGGTTTGTACCCGTGAATGTGGAACCCCCAGAGAAGGAGGTTTGATAGTGTTTCATTGTGTGCCACTTGTAGCTAGAGGGAAGAGCAGACCAGACCCTCCACAGAGTGGCCTGTTGCTTAACAGGTGGCCTCTTGCCTGGGTCACTTACAACAGAACTGGATTGTGTTTGCTTTTGGGACATCTATAACAAAACCCCACAACCAGGGGAGGGTGCTTATAATAGCAATGAAGCATATTCTCTTAAAAGTCCCAGAACTGGGGCTGGAGAGATGGCTTAGGGGTTAAGGCGCCTGCCTCCTAAGCCTAAGAACACTGGTTCCAATCTCCAGCGGTTCCAATCTCCAGGTCCCACATTTAGCCAGATGCAAAGTGACGCAAGGGCGCCATGCCGCACTTGACCACAAGGGGGCGCACACATCTGGATTTCGTTCGCAGCAGCTGAGACACTGCTGGTGCGCCCATCTCTGTTTTCCTCTCCCCCCCCCTCTGTCTCTCTCTGTCTCTCTCCAAAAAAATAATAAAAATTAAAAAAAAAAAAAGTCCCAGAACTGAAGTCTAAACTAGCCTTGTGGGCAGGTCTGGCACCTCTGAGGGTTCCAAGGAAGGGTCTTCCCTGATCCAGACCAGGATTGGCCAGGTAGCAATGTGCCCAGACCTGAGGTTTTGAGCAGAAGAAATTCCCACCCACGCCAGGTAGGCCCCAGGAATGGCCAGGCACCTCACACCTGCTGGGCCGTGCCCCCATGATCGTGGACTAGACCATCCACTGGACTCACTGTAATATTTCCTGTGAGGTTCTGCAGCCTGCTCAGGTGCTGGGGCGGTCATCTAAGCAGAGGAGGGTGACACTCCACCGTGGTCACACACAGCGAGCAGGTGGCAAGTAAAGCAGAGGCTGGAGAAAGTAAAGGGTTTGCTCGAAGCCCTCCACCAGACGAGCGGCAGTCTCGGGACAAAAATCCAGATCTGTGCCTGTCACGCCAGCTCCGCAGGGGGCAGGAGGGAGGCGGTGTGTCTTGTTCTCTGTTGATGGGGATGCATCACTTGGAGAGATTTTGTGTTTCATCTGCATAAAACAAAATTCCATTCTTCACCCATGGGATGGGGTTCTTGGCATTCTTTTTTAAAAAAAAAAATTTATTTATTTATTTGAGAGAAAGAGGCAGAGAAAGAGAGAGAGAGAATGGGTGCACCAGGGCCTCCAGCCACTGCAAACAGACTCCAAACACATGCGCCCCCTTGTGCATCTGGCTTACTTGGGTCCTGGAGAATCGAACTGGGATCCTTTGGCTTTGCAGGCAAGCGCCTTAACCACTAAGCCATCTCTGCAGCCCGGGGTTCTTGGCATTCTTACAAGCACCCTCTGAGCTGTGGGCTATCGCTCTACCCTGTAGGTTCGTGTCTGTGCCTCCACCTTGACGTGAGCCTTCCTCGTGCCACCTGCTTGCATAAACACTGCGTCAGCTCCGGGTCAAGGGACTGGCATAGGGAAAGAGGGTGAGGCACGTGCCGATGAGAGGGGTGTGTGGGGGCTTCATTCCACAGATGAGCTGGGCTTGTCCTGACAGAAGAGACACTCCCACAGCCTGCCTTGAGCAGGACGGATCAGGTGTCAGTTGAACACGCTGCACACGGTGGCTGACAAAGCAGGACTCTCAAAGCCGGGGCTCGGTAGGAGAAGCAGAGGCTTTGGCAGGGGGTGGCATTGTCACCCTTCTCACCGGGAGTGGGCTTTGGCAGGGGGGTGGCATTGTCACCCTTCTCACTGGGAGTGGGCTTTGGCAGGGGGTGGCATTGTCACCCTTCTCACCGGGAGTGGGGGTTTTGCCAGAGAGCTGTCCGTTGGGAAGGTGTGGAAGGAAGTGCAGGGGTCTGAGCCTGCGCCAGGCAGGAAAGGCCTGAGTGTCTGGCGGGTACTGTCTCCATCTTGCCCACCTCCACATCGCCTACCTGCCAGCAGTTGCACTAAGTCTTCCACAGAGCGGGGCACGAGGAAGGAGGGGAAGAGGGGGTGGAGGAGAAGGTGGGGAGGGAGGTGGAGGGTCCCACTACAGGGCAAAGGTCTGGCCAGGTGCTGGAAGGTAGAACCTAAGCCAGGTGTCAACCCAGCCTTGTCACTGGGTCTTAGTGCTGCCCACTGTCCAGCTTGGAAACACGAGCTGTGGCTTTAGAAACCGGGCCCTAGAAAGATCTCCTCATAAAACCATGCCAGTCCCTTGCTGTGTTTCCCCTTTGAGACATTATTTGCAATTTTAGATTTCTGTCCTTTTTTAACAGTTTTCTTTCGGCCCCGACTGGTTTGCAGACTGATAGATAATTGCAGGTAGAAGGGCATGTGAGGAAGCTGTTTGTGAGGGAGAAAACATATGTATATAATAACTTGAACATGAATGTGTGTGTGGATATATGTGCATCATATGTGTACATGTGTACAGATTTGTGAGTGCATATGTGTGGGTCACACAAATACATGTCTGTATGTGTTCACACGTGTGTACTGCACATACATGTGTATAGTGAATGACACGTGTGTTCATGTGTGTTATGCTTATGTATTTATATTCATACATATTTGTATATGTGTATATATGATATATGCCCATATGGATCACATGGGTTTTCATATACATACCTCTAAATTCTATTTTTATTTATTTATTTGAAGGAGCGAGACAGAGACACACACACACAGAGAATGGCCACGCTAGGACCTTCTACCACTGCAAACAAACTCCAGACACCACTTTATGCATCTGGCTTTATGTGGGTACTGGGGAATCAAACCCAGGCTGTCAGGCTTTACAGGAAAGTATCTTTAACTGCTGAGCCATCTCTCCAGCCTCAATACCTCTTCTTTTAATTTTCTTCTTTTTTTCTAATTTTTTTTTCTGGTTTTTCGAGGTAGGGTCTCACTCTGGTCCAGGCTGATCTGGAATTAACTATGTAGTCTCAGGGTGGCCTCGAACTCACGGTAATCCTACTTCTGCCTCCCAAGTGCTGGGATTAAAGGTGTGTGCCACCACGCCTGGCTTAAATTTTTTATATTAAAAATTTTTTATTTATTTATTTGAGGGGGGAGGGATAGGGTGAGAGAGGCAGATAGAGAATAGGCACACCAGGGCCTCCGGCCACTGCAAAAGGACTCCAGACCCATGTGCCACCTTGTGCGTCTGGCTTACTTGGGTCCTGGAGAGTTGAACCTGGGTCCTTTGGCTTTGCAGGCAAGTACCTTAACTGCTAAGCCATCTCTCCAGCCCATTACCTCTTATTTTTAAAGGATAGATGTCAGATTGCCAGTATGGGGCCTTTAAATGAAGGATTAGGACTAGATGGGAAATTTGAAGGAAAATTTTACTCTTTCTGAGACATTCCATTTTTTTGTGAGATGATACTCATTTATAGATAAGTACTTTTTTAAAATTTATTAGCAAGCAGAGAAAGAGAGAAGAGAGGCAGACAGAAGGAGAACGGGCACGTCAGGGCCTCTAGCCACTGCAAACGAACTCCAGATGCATGTGCCTCTTGTGCATCTGGTTTACATGGGTCCTGGAGAATTGAACTGGGATCCTTTGGCTTCACAGGCAAACGCCTTAACTGCTAAGCCATTTCTCCAGCCCGATAAGTACTAATATTAAAAGTATTTTATTAAGCTGGGTGTGGTGGCACACACCTTTAATCCCAGCACTCAGGAGGCAGAGGTAGGAAGATTGCTGTGAGTTCAAGGCCACCCTGAGATTACATAGTGAATTCCAGGTCAGCCTGGGCTAGAGTGAGACCCTGCATCGGAAAAAAAAATTATTTATTTATTTATTTATTTATTTATTTATTTATTTATTTGAGATAGAGACAGAGAGAGAGAATGGGTGCCCCAGTGCCTCCTGCCCTTGCAAATGAACTCCAGATACATGTACCACTTTTGTGCATCTGGCTTTATGTGGGTTCTGGGGAATTGAACCCTGGGCCATCAGGCTTTGCAAGCAAGAACCTTTAACCACTGAGCCATCTCTCCAGCCAGCTAGGTGAGTAATCATTTTTTGGCATTCAGTACTGGGGATGGAGCCTCATGCATGCTAAACTGAGCTACACCCCTGGCCCTGTTTTCACTTTGTATTTTCAGTCAGAGTATCACTAACTTGCCCAGACTGATCTTGAAATCACTCTTTCCTCAGTCTCCTGAGTAGCTGGGATTACAGGTCTGTGCCACTAGGCCTGCTTTAAACTTGAATCCATCTTGAGAAAATGTTAAGCAGCTCAGACTGGAGCTTTGGCGAAGCAATGTGATGTGGAATGGAGGCGTGGGTGAAGGCAGGAAGCAGAGGAAAGAGGGTAGGAGGGACAGCTGAGGCTGGTGTATTTGATGGCAGGGATGTGGCAGGGCTGGGAGAGCTTGGGGAGAAGGAGCCCTGTGGGCATTTCCTGGTTGGCGTGGAGGTGGGATAGGGCAGACCTGAGAGGCCTGGGCACGTCAGCAGCATGCACAGGCGTGGTGTGGGAGCGCAGACTCCGACCTGGGCCCGCTTGCCTAGTGCTACGGCCACAGAGGACCAAGCGTTGGCCCAACACTGGCCGCCTCTGTTCCTGGGGATCTGTACTTTCTCAGGCTTGGGAACGGCAGTGGGGACCACCCTCTCCCTCTCACGGATGGGGAGCTCACGTTGCAGGCTGAGGGGAGGACAGCCTCACCCTCAGGTGGCCACCTCAGGAGTGTCCAGCACCCCAGGGGCTGAAGGAGGAGGCCCAGCTCAACCGTGCTCTGGGAGGACTTCACTGTGGTCCGTGCCCTAAATCCACAGCTGGGCACCCCCTTTGTTCCCTTCCCCTCCCTTCCCAAAACTAATGCTGCTGCTTCCTCAGCACAGGGGTCTGCACAGGCCAGGCCTACAGCCTGCGCACACCTCACTCCCAGGGCAGTGTGCACAGGCCAGGCCTACAGCCTTCACCTACCCTGAGTCCCAGTGCAGTGTGTGAGCTTATTAAACCCAGAGAGTCAGCAAATCTGGCAGCTGCCAACAGCGGAAGGCTGGAGCGAGGGCTGCAGCTCCCTGTGCCTTGGGGGTCTCTTCCCATAGGGCCTGTGTGGAGCTCTGCTACCACAGCTGCCCGTCATCCAAGCAGGCGTTTCATAGGCTCTTGGACGTTGACCGTGGACCACACCTCCATGGGCAGGAGCTCATTCTAGCTCTTCCCTTTCAGTGTTCTGGAAGGCTCTTCCCCATGCTGGCCAGGCATAACTGTCAAGGCTCCCCCTCCCCTTCTGTCTAAGCGACCCGGAAAGCTGTGGAGTGGCTCTGAGCTACTCTCAATGGTGAGAACTGATCAGGTTGAGGGTGAGAACTTGACTTCCGAGGAGCCCCTGGGATGGCTGTTCAGACCAGAGTAAGTCTTGTCCCCAGGGCACCTGCACAAGTGAACCACCAAGCCCAGCTCTTGGGAAGATGGGTCAGCGGGCAAGAGTGCTTGCGGCACAAGGATGAGAACCTGAGTACTTTTTATTTATGTTTTTTTAGATTTTTTAACTTATTTGAGAGACATAGAGAGACTGAGAGGAAGAGATAGATAGAGAATGGACGCACCAGCCAGTGGCCTCTCAGCCGCTGTGAACAGACTCCAGACATGTGCACCCCCTTGTGGGCAAGTGCAGCATTGCGCCTTTGTGTCTGGCTAAACGTGGGCCCTGGAGAATCGAACAGGTTTCTAAGGCTTGGCAGGCAGGTGCCTTAACCACGAAACAATCTCTCCAGCCCCTGAATACTTTTATTGATGTTTTTAATTTTTTTTTACTTATCTGGGGTGTGGGGCTGAGACTGTGGGGGTACCAGGCCTTCTCGGTGCTACAAATGAACTCCAAATGCGTGTGCCACTTTGTGCATCTGGCTTTACGTGGATACTGGGGAATTGAACCTGGGCCTGCAAGTTTTGCATGCAATTCCTTTAACCACTGGGCCATCTCTCCAGCCCAAGGACCTGAGTTCTATCCCTAACAGCCACATAAAAGGCTGGGTGTGGCCACACACACACACACACACACACACACACACACACACACCTATGACCCCAAGCCTAAGGGAATGTGGAAACAGGAGGTTCGCTGAGGCTCACTGGGTAGCTAGTCTGGCTGGAAAATGGTGAACTCCAGGTTCAGTGAGAGATGCTGCCCCAGAGAGAGATGGGGAAGAGTGAGTGAGAGACCCCAGTGGGCTCTTGTGGCTCTACGCGGGCGTGCACATCTTCACACATGGGAACACACATGCACACACCACATACATACCAGATGGTACCCTACCCCAGCCCTCTTGCCCACCAAGCATGGGTGCAGAAGGAACCTGCAGCAGGAGGTCTCCTGACCCCTTCCATCTGGTGTTTCAGCTGTATCTTGTGTGAAGCTCGCTTGGACGGTAGACAATCTTTTTGCTCGCCCAAGGCTCGAGGAGCTATTTTTGGATCAGAGTACTCAGACACGATATTGCTCCTTTGTGCCCCAGAATTCACTTCTCAGGATTGGGGGGGGCGAGAGTGATGACGTCAACCAGGGGGAAGGGGCTCTATTGTAACTGCCCATGATGCCCACCCAACCTATCACAGGGGTGTCAAGAGGACACTGCTCATTATACAGGGTCCTGCGAGGACTTTGCTGTCTGGCCTCTGTACCAAGAATAGCTGCATGTCGGATCAACTGGCCCATTTTTGCCTAGAGTGGACACTAATCGTGCTCCGGCCCAGTTTTCCTGTCTGTGTTGCCTGCTGTGGAAGTCTTTGACCCAGATTTATACAAAGGCTGTCAGGGATGTGTCAGCGGCAAGTTCTCTTATGCCAAGGTCAGGAGAAAAGGCTCTGCTGGCCAAGTCCTCCACCCTTGATTAGAGAGGATTAAAAAAAAAAAGCCCACCATAAAAAGACCTTTTTGAAAGGGTTCCAATGCCAAGATGTGCTGAGAACCCAAACCATGCACCTCCCACTTGGCCAGGACACTGAGAGCCTTGACATCCCTCCCCTCACCAGTCCTGGACTTGCCACACAACTGAGTACTTGAGTTCAGATCCCCAGACTCCACATAAAAGCCAGATGCTATGGTTGGCGTCTCTCTTCCCAACTCTCCTCTGGCTATAAAGAAGACAGGACAATTTCTCAGAAGCTCACAGAGGGAGTGGTGAACGATGAGAGACCCTGCTACAAATGAGGTGGAAGGAGAGGATTGACCCAAAAGTTGTCCTCTGACTTCTGTATATGTGCTGTGGCATGCTTGTGGTCTCTCTCTCTCTCTCTCTCTCTCTCTCTCTCTCTCTCACACACACACACCCCACATAAAATACAACATAAAAAATAAATAACAACAGAAAGAGAAGAAATGATCCCAAGTAGAAGGGGTGAGAACACTCACTTAGGCTAAGAAGAAACACTAAAGTAAGGGCTGGAGAGATGGCTTAGTGGTTTAAGACGTCTGCCTGACAAACCTAAGAACGCCCCCTCGATTCTCCATTTCCCACGTTTAGCCAGACACAAAAAGTGATGCAAGGGCGCAATGCCACACTTGCCCACAAGGGGGAGCACGTGTCTGGAGTTCATTCACAGCAGCTCTCTCTATCTCTTTCTCTGTCTCTCAAAAAAAAAAAAAAAAAACAACTAAAGTAAACCTCAAAGCAGCTCAGAAACCTCGGCTGCATCTGTGCTGTGGCGTCATCACTGGGTGGACAAGTCATGTTGATGCACATCCTTCTCCGAGCCTCAGAGGTGACCCTGTATCTGTTACTTTCTTGTTTCTGGGACAAAATATCTGACCAGAAGCAGTTTATGAAAGGAAAAAGGTGTTCTGAACTCATCGTACATTCCCAAGGGTAGAGAGCCAAATGTGGTGAGGAAAGCACGGTGGAGCAGGCAACTTCCTGCATGGTACAAGCTCCCAACATGTTATTTTCCCGCAGCTCGATAAACCCCCATCCAGCAATTGAGACACTGGCCACTGCCCTCTGCTACATGAGTACATCCCTCTCAGAGTCTGTCCACCTGTCCTAGGCCCTTTCTCCTCCCAATTATGTCACATCTACCAATGTGCACAGTGTGTTCCCTACCATGGGTGGTGACAGACCATGACAGTACATTGACAGCTATGCCCCTCCTTCCTCGTAACTGTCTGGCTTTACGAGGGCCCTGCAGAAGCATGAGGTGGAACTGGGCTGGGCTGGTTTGCAGTGTTTGTTTTCTATGGGCCAGGGAGGGTGAGGTCAGGAGAAATTGGCTTGGCCTTTAAGAGAAAGGTGCCTCCCAAAAAAGATGACTTGAGAGGACAAATCCCTTTTCCTCCTCTGCCTCTGTTGGGGTGAGGGGTGGATTTCAGAACCATAGGACAAAGGCCAGCACACAGTGGCTGATCAGGAAGTGGGCAAGATGACTCTCAGTGGAGTTTCTATCACTAAGCGAAGTGCCTGTCTCATAACTTTTCATTAGTTTTGATGATAAACCTCCTTACTGTTCGGTATATGTATACTGTTCTGTATATGCTATGGAAGCATCCATTCGAATTCACCCAGCTTACCCCAGGTGAGCTGTGGGCAAGCTGAGCTGTTCTTCCAAATAGAGACTGGACTCTTCCAGACACAGGGTTGGGCAGGGATGGAGCATGGGAACACATCTCTAGTTTCCCTCATACTCGGAAGGAAAATGAAAGCAGGGTGGAAGGTGGAAGATGGAAGGATGGAGGATGAGGTGGAGGCTGTTCTATATAAAGTGGTGCAGAAATCTCTGATAAGGAGGCCAGACAGAGCCACAGAAGCAGCCAGGCAGAACTCTGGAGATAGAAGTGCTCAGAGGACAATTATACTGATATTCCTCTGCCAGGCATGTCATCCACAGCTGTCCATCTGGGCCCTCCCCAGCTCCATTCCATCCCTGCCCAAATGCCTCCTCAACTGATTTCCTGTTTAAAGCAATGTCCCCATACCCCATCCATTGAGGACAATTTGCAAATGCTTCATTCTGTATGTCAGTTGCCACCTGCATAAAGTCTCTCTCAGTGAAGCGATGAGGCAGGCACACCACTCAGGCAAACTTCCGGGGTGGGATAAGTCAGACCCATGCCTGCCTTCTCTGAAATCACTTCTGGAGCCAGGTGTGGGAGCTCACACCTATAACTTCAGCACTTGAGAGGCTGAGGTAGGAGGATCTCCATCAGTTGGGGACCAGCTTGGGCTACAGAATAAGTTCTTGGTCAGCCTGAGCTATAGTGAGACCCTTCCTCCAAAAAAAATATCAACAAAATAAAATAATGAGAACAATAAAATCACTTCTGGGTTCTCTCTGTGCCTCCCCTCTTTCTCAGTTCACTTTTACAATGTTTTTCTTTGATAAGTTGACCTGAGTCTAAAATAAATTGAGAAGCTCTACAGGGTATCTTGTTGCTGTATTCAACTACTTGAGACAGCTGGTGGACCTGTAGCAGTATAATAAAAGATAGTGGACCCTACTTCTCCCACATTCAAGATAAGATGGCCTTAATATTTCTCTTTTTCACCTTTATTTTCTGAATTTTTGTGTGTGTATGTGTTCATGCGTATTAATGCAGACACGTGTATGCCACAACATGAGCGGATGTCAAAGGACAGCATAGGATGTCCATCCTCACTTTCCACCTTATTTGAGGCAGGGCCTCTGTGGTGGTTTGATTCAGGTGTCCCCCATAAGCTTATGTGTTCTGAATGCTAGGTTCCCAGCTGCTGGCAACTTAGGAATTGAAGCTACCTGGAGGTGATGTATTGTTTGGGGTGGGCTTATGGGTGATATAGTCAGCTTCCCCTTGCCAGTGTTCTTGCTGCTATTGTCCATCTGATGTTGACCAGGAGGTGATGTCCACCCTCTGCTCATGCCATCATTTTTCCCTACCATCACGGAGCTTCCCCTCAAGTCTGTAAGCCAAAATATTCCTTTCTTCCCACAAGCTGCTCTGGGTTTGGTGTTTTCTACCAGCAATGTGAACCTAACTACAATAGTAAAATTGGTACCAAGAGTGGGGTTGTTGCTGCTAGGAACATGACTGTGTGGCAATTGGCTTTTTGGAGCTGATTTTCAAGAGGAATGTGGAAGGATTTGAAACCTTGGTCTGAGAGACGCCTTGCAATGCTGTAAGTACAACTTGATGGACTATTCTGGTCAGAGTTGAAAGACCTGAATGTAGTAAGAATTGTGGACTGTGAGGTTTGGCTTGTGAGGGGAAGAAAGCTTTGTCCAGACTGAGGTAAAAGCAGTTTGTGTGAGAGGCTTGCTGTTATACCTGTGTCTTGAGACTTGTGCAGAGTTGCACTGCTTAGAAATGGACTGTTGTGAGCAGAGGGATATGGCAGAGAAAAAAAAGGAAATCTATGCTGGGTGTGGTGGCGCATGGCTTTAATCCCAGCACTCGGGAAGTGGAGGTAGGAGGATCACCGTGAGTTCAAGGCCACCCTGAGACTGCAGAGTGAATTCCAGTTTCAGCCTGAGCTAGAGTGAGACCCTACCTCAAAAAACCAAAATAAAAAATAAAAAGGAAATCTTTGGGTTGAAACTGCTGTCCACTCAGCTATAATTGTTTGAGAGAATACAACTATTGAGATTGGGCCCAGCTGACTTTCATTGGGACAACAGGAAGACTGCAGTCTTTTGAAGGGGACTGAATGCTGAAGGAGTGTCCTGTTCTGCAAAGTCTGTTTTATTCCTCCCCCCCCCACCGTATTAACAAGTTGGCAGCATACCTGGTACTATGGAGTATAACAATGTAGGAAAGAGAGGGTCACTGAATTTGCAACATAGTTTTGTATTTTGGAAATGACCGTGGGCAGTATGAAGCAGGCTTGTTGGATTACCTGCATGTGGGCCCAGTGGAGTCATGAGGATGAACTGTGGGTTGAAGTGGAGACCCAGTGAAGATGCCAGGACTATGGGATGACTGCCAAGGAGAGCTGCTGGCACCAAATGAAGTCTTCTGGGACTGTCAGTAGCCTAGCTGGAGGGGTAGAATTGGAACTCCAGAGACTTGTCACTGGTTAGAATGATCAGACTTGGAAATCTGTCACTGGCTAGAGTTGTTGGACTTGGAGCTAGATGTTGATGCTTGCCCTGTTTGTTTTAAATCTTGTATTGGCCGAATATTTATTTGCTATGCCCAATGCCATCTTTTGCAGTATGAATGTTTATTCTGTGTCATTATGGGGTTTTTTTTTTTTTTTTTGGTATTATGGCCTGGAACTATGGGGATGTTTAAACATCATTGGGTTTGATAAAAAAGAAATTATGGGGACTTTTAAAGTTATATGGAATGCATTGTACTTTACATCATGTATGGTTATGAGTTTATGGGGCTAGGGATGTGGTAGTTTGATTCAGGTGTCCCCATAAACTTATGTGTTCTGAATGCTAGCTTCCCAGATGGTGGCAACTTGGGAATTGAAGCTTCCTGTATTATTGGGGATGGGTTTATAGGTGATATAGCCAGTTCCCCCTTGCCACACTCTTCTGTTTGGCACTCTCTTCTGCTGTTGTTGTCCACCTGATGCTGGCCAGGAGGTGATGTCCACCCTCTGCTCATGCCATCGTTTTCCCCTGCCATCATGGAGCTTCCCCTCAAGTCTGTAAGCCGAAATGTACCTTTCTTCCCACAAGCTGCTCTGGGTTGGGTGTTTTCTGCCAACGATGTGAACCTGACTGCATGAGCCTGTCATTGTTCACCACAGTTTGCCAGGCTAGCTGGCTCGTGAGCTTCCAGAGGGATTTTCCTGTTTCCACCTCCCAGCTGCCTGTGCACACTGGGATTACGGAAGACAGGGGCACTATAGTGTTAGGCTTTATGTAGTTCTAGAGGTCTGAACTCAGGTACTCACACTTGCATTTAAAACACTCTATTAATAGCCATATCCCCATCCCTGATTTTTAAAATTTATTTATTTGAGAGCGACAGACAGAGAGAGAAAGAGGCAGAGAGAGAGACACACAGAGAGAGAGAATGGGCATGCCAGGGCCTTCAGCCACTGCAAACAAACTCCAGATACATGCACCACTTTGTGCATCTGGCTTACGTGGATACTGGGGAATCGAGCCTCTAACCAGGGTCCTTAGGCTTCACAGGCAAGTGTTTAACTGCTAAGCCATCTCTCAAGTCCCCTGATTTTTTTTTTTTTTTAACAGCTGACTTCGTGCATGACGTGGGGTGAGAAAGGACCCCCATCCTGCTCTCCAGGTAGAACAGCCTGCCCACAGGCTCAGTGACTCTTGAGTTTTTCTGGCTTTGTGGCTGAGTGGCCACTAGAGGGTGGCATAGCCTCATTCTGGAGCCTGTGGTTCTGCTGACAGGAAAAGAAGCAGGAACCAGCCCTGCCTAGGTTTCTCCACACAGACTGAGGCTATAAAACGTTCCTTCTTACCATGGAGGGTCACCTAACGCTCTGCCCAGGCCTCTCCAGGCCCTGCTAATTCCCAGTCACTGGAAGACCATGATGCACAAAACTTGTCCCTGCCCACATGAGGCTCACATCCTGGGGACAGGTACCAAATAAATATGTACCCTAGGCCAAAAGCAAATGTCAAGAAGAAAACCAAGAGGGTGGCAGTGCAGGGGCCACTGCTTTGCACAGGAGTTCAGCAGTGCCTCTTGTTGAATGGGAAGGAGCCAGGGAGGACCCAGATGGACAGCTGTGGGATGACATGCCTGGCAGAGCAAATAGCAGCGCAGATGATGTCCTCCAAGCCATCAGGTTGGTGTGACCCCACAGGAGAGAGAGAATTGCAGGAAGTGAAGACAGTGGCAGATGGAGGTCAGGATTAGGGGCTTTCATGGAATGGTGTGGGAAGCTGGCCCATGTTGATCACCAGAAAGATTTGCACTTTGGAAGAATGTACCTAGCTACTGCTCAGAGGTGGATGTGTGGGGACCAGCCAGGAGCCACTGAAATAGATCTGGACACGAATCCCATGGCCCCCAGCTTCTCTAGAGACCACCTTCCAGTTGTGCCTTCCTTAGAAACCCTTGCCTGGTTGTGCTTGCCGCGAGCGACCTCCGCAGAGCTGGGAGCGTACTGTCACTGCAGGTGTCTCGTCCCTTTGTGTGCTTGCCTCGTACTTCTCCATACTCTTCCAGGGCCATATCTCCTCGTCCCCCCAGTCCTAGTCAGTACACTGGGGGCTACCCACGTGGGAAAAGCCCTGACACGTCTGGGCTGAGGACAGACCTAAGGAAGAATGGGAAGGTGCTGTAACGTGGAAGAAAAACGCCTCCTTGGGCACTGAAAAGGGACTTTTGGTTCTGTTTTCTGCCTTCTGTAGGCTCCTGAGCCCCAGAATTCAAGCCCTCCTCCTGTAGATCAAAAGGGTGCTGCCGCAGATATTCCAACTAAGATGGATTTTATAGAAGTCTAAGGGCACGCACATAACTGAGAAGGAAGTTCTAGCATCAACTTGGAGATAGCCCAGTGGGCAGAGCTGCCTACCACTCAAGTCTGACGACCTCAGTATCTGGGTACCCATGTAAGAGCAAGGCACAGTGGTGCGCACCCATGACCCCAGCACGAGGGAGGTGGGCACAGGCGCAGCTCTAGAGCTCACTGCCTAGCTAGTGTAGTGGAATTGGTGAGTTCTAGGTTCAGTGAGAGACCCCGTCTCAAAAAATAAGATGAACAGGGCTGGAGAGATGGCTTAGCGGTTAAGGCACCTGCCTGCAAAGCCTAAGAACCCCCATTCGAATCTCCAGGGCCCATGTTTAGCCAGACACAAAAAGTGATGCACGGGCGCAATGTTGCCCATGCACACAAGGGGGCGCACGTGTCTGGAGTTTGTTCACAGTGGCTGAGAGGCCCTGGCGAGCCCATTCTCCCTCTGCCTCTTCTTCTCTTTCTCTATGTCTCTCAAATTAAAAAACAAAGATGAACAGTTACTGAGACAAACACACACATATACACACATGCACACATACATGTGTGCACACACATACGCACACATCTGTACATACACACACATACATGCACACACATGCACACATATACATGCATGCATATACACATGTGTACACACATAAACACAATACACACACTTGCACTCACATACATACACTCACATACACATATACATGCACACACATGCACACATATACACACACACACACACACGTGCATGTACAAGTGACCACAGATACATGAGCACGCATGCAGACACATACACATGCAAAAAACCCCAGATACCATTTGGGGAACTATTGTCTTCTCAGAACCCCACAGCTGTGCGCAAGTGGTTCTTGGGGAGTGAAACCAGATGGCATCTGGCCAGCTCCCTACCCCACAACTGATTGAGCAATAAATGACACCTTGCTTTAACGGGTGGTAGTCCACATACACCGATTGTCACGGATGTCCCTTTGGGTGTAGGGACATTAGCTTTGTCCTGCCAGAACAAAAGGACTCAAAAATCGCTAACTTGGAGAGCCACCTCCTCTGATTACACCAAAGGCTACTTCGGGTTATAACCATAGCTTCTGGTAGGGCAAGTGAAAAGCGAAAGGTGGTGCGTATGCCCCGGCATCCACCCAGCGAAGGATGCTGACAGCACGGGGGCTTGAACACACGCCACGTAGCTTTACTGCAGCGTGGGTGTGCGGTAGGAAGTGCATTTGATGTCGTCGCCGCGCAGCGCAGCGCATGCAGTGTTCCGCACCAGTGTCTACCCTGCACTGTGTCCTTGCTTGTTTCTCTAACCCTCCACATGCTTTATCTGACCCACACAGCTGACTTCAGTCGTCGCAGTCGGGCAAACAGTTACACCCCAGATGGTCAGAGGGGCCGGGGAGGGGACGGGTTTCGAACACCTGCCGGACGGGTCTGGCTAGGGCGCAGAGAACCTTGGAGGAAAGCCCTGGGTTCTGGCCAGAGATGTGGAAGGGTATGCTTTTCAACTCAGGCTTCCAAGACCAGCTCATAGCCATGACCAAGGTCATGTGTACTTTCAACCTCCAGAGGAATTTCACTTTCTGTTTGTAGTTCAATCAGAACGCTCAGGTTCCACCAGGAAGGACTGAGGTGCTGGGACCGGGCCTTTGTGCCCCTTTATCCCCTTTCTGCCCCTCCTGGCTCTTTATCTGAGCATGCCCTGTGAGATCCTTTTGAAATTCGAATGAGCTTGCAGTGAACTTTATTTAACTTGTAGAACTTTGGGTCCCTCCACACCATGGCAGCCTTGGATCTGAGACAGCTCTTCCTTTGACAGCCCAGCAACTAGAGTTTATTTTTCAAATAAAAGCCTGTTTTTCCATAAAACGCCAAAGGTTTTGTGCTGTGTGTGGAAGAATGAACTCCAGCTTTTAAGGCGTCAATTTTGGAGTCTCCAAGTCTACAATTTACATGCCAAGGGCTTCCCAAGGCTGAGGGTGCCCTGCCCTGGCTTGCCCCACAGAACAAACAGGGCAGTGGGACAGCCTGTCGGGATCAATGGGCCATTGTGCCTTTTAAATATACAGCTGGAGCAGAAGGGCTGGGGGCCAATTTGAGTGAGTTTGGTCCTCCAGCGCTCAGGCCTGGAACTCTGCAGAGAGCCCCTGCCGACTGACGCTCCCTAGTTCTCTCAGGACACCATTCACTTCTCGTGCTAGGCAGGGTCCTCCGGGGAGGTGGGGCCCCTGTGTACTGAAAACAGACGGGCTTAGTACAGGCTTAGATGCCTGCAATTATGTGGTTCTGTGGTTGTGAGGTGAGGGGGGAGCTGAGGCGCCGAGAGCCTGGGAGGCGACCCAGAGATTAGTAATAAAGTCCTGGTGGGAGAGTGGGAAAAACAGGGCAGCCTGCAGGCCCGGGAGCCACCCCAGTGGAGGCTGGAAAGTGATCAGTTTGGCCTGCTGGGAAGGAACTGAGCCACAGGGACTGTGCCCAAGCCAAAGAAAGATGCTTCCGAGGCCTCTTCCCCACAGAGAAGAAGCTCTGCAGAGGCCAGGGCTTGGCCCCTGGGCAGGGAAAAGATGAGGAAGAGATAAGAGAACACCCCTGTGAGGCAGGGGGTGGAGGCACCCCAAGAGGCTATGAAGGACTCATGCCAAACCCAGGACCTTCACAGTGACAAATCTGTCGGGGTACCCCCAGCACTATAGGGATGGAAGCCTTACCTTCCAGTGTGGTGACAACAGACAGGTTTGTTCTAGAATGCTGTGGCAATGCACGCCAGGCCAGTAGCAGCACGCATGTCCCCACCACAACTGCCTTTGTCCTCGGCCTTTTGAGGATAATGTGGGGCCTGGGTACTGATGCTGGAGAGGTAGAGAACCACATCAAGGCCATCACTAGCCTTCCTGATGGCACACGTGGTCTTCTGGGTCCGACTTCATGTAGGGAGGAACCCGGCCCTCCAGGCTTCTGGCACTCCAGGATCTAATGTATCACATTTCTAGGCTTTTCTGTTTATTTATTTGAGAACAACAGCTAGAGAGAGAAAGAGGCAGAGAGATAGAGAGAGAGGGAGAATGGGCGCACCAGGGCCTCCAGCCACTGCAAAACGAACTCCAGATGCATGTGCCACCTTGTGCATCTGGCTTATGTGGAACCTGGGGAAATCAAGCCTCAAACCAGGGTCCTTAGGCTTCAGAGGCAAGCGCTTAATGGCTAAGCCATCTCTCCAGCCCTCTCCAAATAGCCTTGTACCAGGCACCCTGATGTGCCTCCCAGATTCCCCCTCAGGAGTGAGGGACTCCACCCCCTGCTGCTGGCTGTTAATTAGACTCTCACCCCGGGTTTTGTCCCTTCTAAAGACTGCCTGTACTCAATAGCTCACCAACATAGGGATGTAGGACCCACCCTAAGCCCTTCTTGGGGAGCTCTGAAGGGCCTCCCCAGCCATGGAACTTTCCACAGGACCTCGCTGCGCCTGCATTGCTGTTCTGCCTCCGCTCTGTGCAGTCCTGCCTCCTTCCTCCTCCTCACGGCCAGTGTGGATCCTGAGAATGTCCCCGACACATGTTCTGAATGTTAATTTTCATCTCGCTGCCCCTAGGGGGAATTTACAAGGACCTTTCTTCCAGCTACTGAGGTTGTTCCCCCCCCCCAGTTCAGGGCTCAGCTCCAGTGTCCCCACACCAAAATAGTCACAGGAAGAGAGGGACAGAGGGAGTAAGCAGGAAGTGAGCAGGGCCTGGAAAACGGGTAGGAACTGGCTGTGTGACCAGGAGGGGGCTGTATGTGCCACCTGGGAGAAGGCAGGAGGAGGTCCCTCCCTCCCCCCCATTTCTCCCAGGGGCCTCGACCAATGGCTCTGAGCCTATCTCCAGAATACACCAAGAATCCAGAGGTAGTGTGAAATTTTGCCCTTTGCCCCGTGAAGAATTGCTCTGGCTGGCCCCATCCCCGGCAAAACTCCCTCCGCCACCCTGCCCTGTCCCAGCCAACCTTCTCCAGACCCGTGCTCACTGGCTGCAGCCAGAACCTTCCAGATCGAGGCAGCTGGCGAGGTCTGCAGCCTTCTGAACGTGACTCATCTTGCCTGTCCACAAAGAAAGGAAAAGTATGTGCGGCATCCAAGTTTCCTGAAAAGTGCAGCCATTGCATGCATGGCTCAGTTATGTGGCCTGGCACCCGGTGTGGTACTGGGAGGGTGCCCTCTGGCGGTCACCGTGCACCTGTCCCCGGGGAAGGAACCCTCCGTCCGTGTCCTTGCCAGGGATTGTCATTATTTTGAAAAAGACAAGGAGAAGCTCCCAGAGAGACCCACTGTCCCTCAAGGATGGATCATGGATCCTTTAAGGCCTGCCGGAGGACAATCCAGCTGGACTAGAGCAACAGTGAAAGGTGCTACCAGCCAGTGAGGCCTGACCACCCCTCTTATTTTTACTCGTAACACCCCCAGCCCCTCGGAGCTCCCTCTCATCTCATGATGCAGCCCAGTCTGGCCTCGAACTCTCCCATCCAAGTACTAACCAGTCCTGACCCTGCTTAGCTTTCAAGATCAGATGAGATCAATTGCATCCTGGGTGATGCGGCCATAGACTGACTGGCCTACAACTCTATATACTGAGGCTGGCCTTGAACTTCTTATCCACCTGGGGTTCCAAATATTTTATGTGAGACTGGGGATCAAACCTAAGGCTTCATTCATGCTAGGCAAGCACTCTAACCACTGAGCTACATTCCCAGCCCCTTTTAGTTCTTTTTGAAAAGTAAGTAACATTTTTGTTTTGACAGTTCCAAATTTACAAAGAAGTAAGGGCTTCTTGTGTATTCTCCCTAATTCCCCAGTGTTGACGTCATCCCACTTTTGCTTAGATCTGAAGTCTGTCTCTTCCTATACCTCCACCTGTGGTGTGCTCATAATCAGATGTTTAAGTTACAAATGTAATGTTTCCTTACCCCTAACCGTTTCAGTATGCATTTCATTAAAGCCTGGCCATTCTAGCCACCGTGTAACTATCAAATTTAGGAAATAAATGTTAATACAATGAAGTTAGATAAACCTTAGGCTTTATTTGCTTTCTGCAGATTGTCTCCATGGAGTCTTTTGGAGGAGAAAGACCCAGACATGCTTGCTTCTGTGGCTCTTTCTCTTGCATCCCTCAGTCGGGAACAATCCCGACTGTCTGTCTGTCACAGCTCCTGTAACTTGCCAGGCACGCAGGGCCCAGGCCAGCTGTCATGTGACTGTCCTCACTTCGGGTGTGGCTGACACTTCCTCGTGGTCAGATTCGGGGTTACCGTTGGCAGACCTGCCCACGTCTGCTGTCTGTGTCCAAGGCCCCGCAGCAGGGAGCCCGTGACTGCTGTGGCACCTTCCTGGTGATGCCAGCCTGGTGACTTGTTAGGGGCTGTCTGGACAGCGACACTGTCCACTTAACAATGTGCTTGTTCTTCCTGTTGTGATCAGCCAGGGTTTCTGGGGCAGCTCTTTTGGGAAGATGTGATTATCTCCTCGCTTCTCATCCAACTTTGGCTGCTTTTAGCACCGATTGATGATTCTTGCCTGAATTATGCCTGCAGTGGTTGCCAAAAAAGTGATTTTTTCTAATTTTATCACTAACTCTATATTGGTTGGTTGGAGGAAATTCTAGTTCAGGAAGATTTTCCATCTTTTCACTTGTATGTATGTATGTATATAGAGATATGCATGTGTGTATACATGCATGTGCATGAATGTGTGTTATGTGTGCTTACATGCATATATATGTGTGCACATGCATGCATGCGTGTCTGGGTGTCTCGTCTCATGGATTTGCATTTAAGTCATTGAGTTCAATTTTTTCACTGTCCAGTTTTGATGCTCAAGACTTAGTCAGCAGGAGCCTCTTTGGTGGCCCCCGTGTCCTTCAACTGTCCCCACTGTGCTGTCAGTAGCACCTGACTGTTGTGAGATGAGCCAGAAAGCCTTTGGGGAACATGTAAAAGATCCACGTGAGGGGTTGGGGAGTTGGCGCTGTGGGCGCAGTGTTTTCTGCACAAGCGCGAGGTCCTGCGTTCAGTTCTCAGGCCCTGTGTAAGTGCCGGGCATGGTGGCACATTTGCTGGGGAGGCAGAGACAGGAGGGTTTCTGGGCTCACTGGCCAAGCCAGTCTAGCCTAATTGATGAACTCCAGACTAATGAAAGACCATATCTCAACAAGATGTGGGTGACCTCTGGCTTTCACGTGTACACATACGGACATGTGCACACACATACAAGTATGCACCCATGCATATCACACATGCACACATGCTTATGACACACAGCAAACAAACAAAAGATCCACATTACAGTAATCACCCCAAATAAAACCACATCCCATGAACCATCCCTCCCCATCCCTCCTGCCCCAGCATCTAGCAAATTCCCATGCATACTTGGTCTCTGTGAAATTGCCAATTCTGGCATGTGAGCTTTCGTGTCTGGCTTCTTTGCTTCATATGTTTTGAAGGTTTGGCCCTGTTGTACCATGTGTCAGACGAGAGTGGTGCATTCAGGGTGGAATGGCCATAAACTGTAATATGTACCACTGCTTGCAGTTTTCATGGTTGAACAATGTGCCCTTATACAAATACACCACACATTGTTTATCTAGTCACCCACTGCTTGGTGTTCAAGCTGTTTCCACCTTTTTAGCTTTATGAATAGCTGTTGTGAACATTTATGTACATGTTGTTTAAATGCCTATTTACACACCTTTAGGCTAGATAACTAGGAGTGCACTTTCTATGTTATACAGTAATTCTGTATTTAAATTTATTTTTTTATTTATTTGAGAGAGAGAGAGAAAAAGAGGTAGAGAGAGAAAGAGAATGGGCATGCCAGTGCCTCCAGCCCCTGCAAACGAACTCCAGATGCATGCAACTCCTTGTGCATCTGGCTTACGTGGATCCTGGGGAATAGAACTTTGGCTTTGTAGGCAAACACCCAAACCGCTAAGCCATCTTCTCCAGCCCTGCAATTCTGTATTTAATTTGAGGAATTGCCAAACTGTTTCCCACAGTGTATGCACCACTGTATATTTTCATGAGCAAAGTGTAAAGATTCCAGTTTCTGGGCTGGAGAGATGGCTCAGCAGTTAAAGGTGCTTGCTTGCAAAACCTAATGGCTCTGGTTTGATTCCCCAATACCCACATAAAGCCAGATGCATAAAGTGGCACTTGTGTCTGGAGTTTATTTGCAGTGGCAGGAAACCCTGGTACGCCCATACTCTCTGCCTCTTTCTCTCTGTCTCTCTTTCTCAAATAAATAAAAATATTTTTTAAAAGATTCCAGCTTCTGCACACCCTTGTCATTAGTAATTTTCTGCACTCCTAATGGGTGTGCAGTTGGGATCTGCAGCTCCCTGGCAGTGTTGACCCCCACTTCAGGTAGGTTTGGTGCCGTGACCCTTCTTTGGAGAAATGTCTCCTCAAGGCTCCTGCCTGGTCTTAGTTGTGTCATCTCTTCACTATGGACTTGGACACTTAACAGGGATATGTCTTTGATTTGCAAATAGTTCCTTCTCTTCTGTGAGTCATTTTCATGGTAGATACATCCTTTGATGTACAAAAAATTTAGGTTTTAGACAAGCACAGTGGCACACACCTCTAATCCCAGCATTCAAGAGGCTGAGGTATGAGGATCACTGTGAGTTCAAGGCCTGACTGGGACTACATAGTGAATTCCAGGTCAGCCTGGGCTAGAGCGAGACCTTACCTCAAAAAAAAATTTTTTTTAGGTTTTGGTGACTGCAAAGTTGTTGGGGTTTTTTTGTTTTTTTTTTTGACTGCAAAGTTTTGATGACGAAAAATACCTTAATGCACTGTCTCTTAGCGCTTGGCCTGTGCAGGTACCTAAACTAGGGTGAGATGAGGGAGAGAAAGAATGGTAATTACAGTGAACTCCTCAAAGGCACACTCTTAGAATAGAGATGTGGGGTCGGGTGATACTCAGGGCCCGGACATGGACACAAGGACAGTCTCCCACGAGCACCACTGGTCGGTGGTCTGCACTTACGGGATGTTTCTGTCATTTGATCTCCTACGATCCCTTTGTGATCCTTAGGAAATGGGCTCAGCCAGATAGAGGAGATATGAGCGGCATGTCAAAGGACCATCAGAATGTCTCAAAATTCAAGTCCAGGTGAACCTGGACTGCTCCCAGCAGCGTAAGCCTCTCTGCCCACCGTCACACTCCATCACGCTTCGCTGTGAACATGACTCCCGTCCGGGGCATTAGCTCAGGCCTCACACTCTGCACTGAGCAGCTTCCGCAGAAGCAGTCAGGATCCTCCAGCTGAAACCCAGATTCAGGAAAGTAGTGGCCTGCAAGTGAGACCAGACTGGTGAGACTCCAGCCTTTGGCTGAGCCTGCGAAGTGGCCAGGCTTTCCCTTTGCCAAGGCTGGGGCCACATTCCTATCTCCCATCATAAGGTCCAGGGCTTAGCCTTCAGGACTTGGGAACATAGCTTCATCACTCTGTGACCTTTTGACTCCAGGGTTCTTCCTCTGGGCCACACACTTGTTTCTTGTTTGTTTGGTTTTTGTTGTTGTTGTTGTTGTTGTTGTTTTTGATTTTTTGAAGTTAATTTAAGATATATTTTATTCATTTATTTATTTGAGAAAGAGATTGAGAATGGGCATGCCAGGACCTCCAGCCATTGCAAACAAACTCTAGATGTGTGTGCCCCCTTGTGCATCTGGCTTACATGGGTCTTGGAAAATTGAACCAGAATCCTTTGGCTTTGCAGGCAAACTTAACTGCTAATCCAACTCTGCAGCCCTGTGTTTTGAAGTTTGAGGTAGGGTCTTGCTCTAACCCAGGCTGACCTGGAATTCGCTATGTAGTCTCAGGCTGGCCTCAAACTCACAGCATTTCTCCTACCTCTGCCTCCTGAGTGCTGGGATTAAAGTCTGGAAGACAGAGAGAGAATATGAATGGGTGCACCAGGTCCTCAGGTGCTACAAATGAACTCCAGATGCATGCACTACCTTGTGCATCTGGCTTTACGTGGGTGCTGGGAAATCAGACTCAGGTCCTTAGGCTTTGCAGGCAAGCACCTTAACTGCTGAGCCATCTCTCCAGCCCCCACTTTCCTGTTTTTAACATTCATATCCCCTTCGGCCACTGCCAGTTCTCAGTGGACATACACATAACTGGTGTGAGCTGAGCTGGGTAGTTTGTCTCTGCCAAAATAAACACTCTCTTGTCACTCACAGTCTCCAGATTCCAGTTCCTGTGGGCACCACGAGGTTGTGTTTCACCCTGAGTGTGGCAGCCACATGGGTGCCTGAGTCAGGCGGAGAATGCCAAGCTTCCAAGATACAACTCATACACAGCCCTGCAGAAGAAAGGCGGGAGGCCCCAAGGAGGTGACAGGGCGAGTTCACTCAGAATCAAGTGCAGCATGACCTTTAGAACTTTCCATGAAATATGACCCCGTGTTTTGCAACTAGCAGGAGGCCTCTAGCCAATCTGTGTGCACAAAGGTGTGCTGCTGCTCCCACCTCCAAGGGCCTCTGTGCTCTTACATCTTGAGGTTTTGATTGGACAGCAGCCTTTCAGGAAGCTAGGTGTTTTTTGGGCTCTGCCTAAGGACCCTAAAGGTTTCAGAAGTGTGATGTGATCTACCTGTCCAACATCTCTGTGACAGAGATGCATCCTAACCATGCGGGAGGAGGAAGCTGCAGAACCAGTGAATGAGCCCCACTCTCTCCCAACCACTCTGGGGTCCTGACCAGGGGAACCTCTGTCCCTTGTCATTCCTCACTGAACAGTTGCATGCTGAGAACTTAGCGAGGAGAGTGTCCATGTAGGACATACAGATGGCATCGCTTAGTGACCTGCTGGGTCTCAGGGCTGGTTCGAGAACATGGAGCTCACAAGAGGTGCCGGCTCATGAACGGATGAAGGTGCCCGTAGCGGGAACAGTGCACCCGAATCTCAGCCACTTCCCCCCACCTCCGGGTTTCTGGGACTATTTCCAGTACAAGGAACATTACCTCAACATTCAGAGAGGCTTCGGCTGGCCATGTGGCTCAATGGGTAGAGTGCTTGCCTCCTATGCACGGAGCCCTGGACCTGCTCCCCAGCACTGTATAAACCAGGTGCACGTAGGAGGTGCAGGCAGGTGTATCAGAAGTTCAAGATTGGTCTGAGCTCCATGAGACCTTGTCTCAACAAACAAAAACAATCCGCAAACACGTCCAAAGTGGCTTCTATGAGGAGGAGGGCTTGGGGGTTTTCTAAAATGCGATTTCAATATTACTACAAGTCCATTGGTCCCATGAGCATTCCATGTCCTTCCCGGTGGGGTGGGGGGGGGAGAATAGGGCTGTTCCGACCACCTGGCCTGATATGACTGCTGCTCTCAGAGTGCTTGTTGAGTCATGGTGGAGGGAGCGGCTACAGGGAAAAACGGAGGTTGCACATCCACCATGGTGTGCACAGCAAAGACCAAGAGTCACGCTGACAATCCAGGCTGGGCTCCAACTTCAAGCCTGGAATATGACCAAGTTATTGGATGGCAGGTGCCTCTGTGTCTTAGCATGTCAACCCATGTTTGGGAATAAGACCTCTTAGTCTCCAGTACCTGCAAGTTTTGGGGTCACAGGACTCCAAGGAGCTCTCAGACATCACACTTTACCCATGACATGGAGATGCAGCATGCATTGTATGCTCTGTCTCCGGGCTGAGAACACCCCACCTGTGTGCACCGGAGCCAAGAATGGACTGGCTCGCACCCCTGGCCACCCTTGTCAGTCTCCTTTCATGCCCTATAGCACCTGTGGGAAGTCCAGCTTTTTATTTATTTATTCAAGATGGGGGAGATAAAGAGGCAGAGAGAGAGAGAGAGAGCGAACAGGTGCACTGCAAACAAACTCCAGATGCATGTGTCACTTTGTGCATCTGGCTTACGAGAGTCGAACGTGGGTCCTTGGGCTTGGCAGGCAAGCGCCTTAACCACTGAGCCATCTCTTCAGCCCAAGTCCGGCTCTTGATTGTTTTGCACTATCAGAATGTGTGGCGGCCAGCACACCTAGTAAAATGCACACATTAGAGTCAAGCAGACCTGGGCCTCATGGAATTCCTGCAGCCCTGCAGTGCAAGACAGAGATGCAAGGGCAGGGGGTGGTCACAGCAGTCGCTCTAGGCACCAGAGTTGTCAGCGAATGCATCACCCAAAGATGGGAGATGCTGCTTCCAAGAGGATGGGAAGCTCCTCTCCACTTGCCCAGCCTACCTTGCTGCTCCTGAGCTTGAGCAAGGCTCAGCCAGTGCTGCTGGGGGTGGTTGTATGGGCTGGATCCCTGCTGGGGGTGGTTGTATGGGCTGGATCCCTGCTGGGGGTGGTTGTATGGGCTGGATCCCTGCTGGGGGTGGTTGTGTGGGCTGGATCCCTGCTGACAGGGCACTTTCAGTGTAGCTGGAGAGGAATCAACACGCAAAACAACAACAACAACTTAATGCCGGGCGTGGTGGCGCATGCCTTTAATCCCAGCACTCGGGAGGCAGAGGTAGGAGGATCATCGAGAGTTCGAGGCCACCCTGAGAATACATAGTGAATTCCAGGTCAGCCTGGACTAGAGTGAAACCCTACCTCGAAAAACCAAAAAAAAAAAAAAAAAAAACTTAAAATAATGAAGCAAGTTCAGAATGTGAAATATTTGTGTTCTTCAATGTCCGTTTATAGTTCTCCTTATTTTTTTTTCTTTCAAATGGGTTTCCAAACTCCCCCTGCATGTGAAGCAAGTATTAACCCACTGAGCCATCTCTCTTGGGTATATGTGTGCGTGGCAACATGTTGACATGCAGGCATGTGTGCATGTATGTATAGAGTCATTTGTCTCCTGTTTTCTTGTTTCTTTTTTTCAAGGTAGGGTCTCACTGTGGCCTGGAATTCACTACATAGTTTCAGGCTGGTCTTGAACTCACAGAGCTCCTCCTACCTCTGCCTCTCGAGTGTGCTGCGATTAAAAGTGTGGGCCACCATGTCTGGCATATGTCCTATTTTTTCTTTTTTTTTTTTTAATTGACAACTTCTATACTTACAGACAATAAACCATGACATTTCTCTCCCCACCCTCCATTCCCCTTCAGAACTCCACTCTCCATCATATCCCCTCCCTCTCTCCATTAGTCTCTCTTTTAATTTGAGGTCATCATCTTTCTCTCCTATTATGAGGGTCTTATGAAGGTATTGCTAGGCACTGTGAGGTCATGGATATCAAGTCCAATTTCTTTCTGGACAGTTGCATTGTAAGGAGTCATACCCTTCCTTTTGGCTCTTACATTCTTTCCACACCTCTTCCACAATGGACCCTGAGCCTTGGAGGGTGTGATAGAGGTGTTTCAGTGCTGAACACTCCTCTGTCACTTCTTCTCAGCACCATGTTGCCTTTTGGGTCTTCCCAGTGGTCATCGCCATCTGAAAAGAGAAGCATTTTTTGAGGCAGGGTCTCTTGCTGATCCCAGAGCTCACTGATTCTGCCAGACAAACTAGCCAGCAAACCCTAGGGGTCCTCAAGCTTCTGACTTCCTGTCAGAGCATGCCACCACGCCCAGCTTTCTCATGAGTTCTGGGGATCCAGAGTCCTGCCTGTGCAGTAAGTATGTAACCCACTGAGCCAGCTCCCCAGCCAGCTTTCTCTCGTGGAGTGCAGGTGGCTGAAACTCTAGAAAAACAGAAACAACCCACTAAACACAATTCAAATTGCCTCTAATTCTGCCTCTCTCCAAATCTCATACAACTGGTGTCAGAAGGGTGGCCTGTGGGTCCCTGTCACAGCTGAAATAAGGCATCTGTTATCTTCTTGCTCCTGTTCCTCCCGGCCCATGCCAATCAGGAGTGCAGTTTTAAAAGCGTGATCCAGAATGGCCCGGGCTATTTTAAAATACAGTGCCATCCTGTGAGCTCCTGTTTCCTTCTTTTTTAACACTTCCCTTTCTTAAAACATTCCCCAGTGCAGTGAGCAGTCCATGAGACCGTTTCCCGGCCAGCTGAATCACACAATTGTAGGAGTTTCCTCCCTGTCCATTTGGGACCCTTATATGGTGGCAGCTGTGACAAGGGTCTGTTAGTGCCCACCCTCCTGAGAGTGGGAATCCTTCCCGCCCACCTGCACACGTGTTAGGAAAAGGGTCTCCACTCATCCAACACACCACATGAATGAGTCCGCCTCTCCATGGCGTCAGAATTTGTCTCTAATGGTAAGATAAAGAGCTAGGCTCCAATTTAAGGAATTTTAGATAGGTCGGATTCCAGTGAGGGTAAGTTCTCAGGAATTTTGCCAGCGGGTCCTTGCCTTGCTGGCACCTTAAAAGGGACCAGGATGGCAGTGTTTACACTGTGGAAATTGGCAAGCACAATGTGTCAATATCTTGTCTGCCTCCCAGAGGGAAGACATCTTCTTTCTGAGCAGCAGACCATGGCCCTGAAAGGCCCAGGGAATTTTTGTCTTCATCTCACCTAAGTGGTCCTTTCTGTACCTCCCTGGACAGAGAGCCCACATGCTAATATGGAACAAATTCTGAATAAAACCAGAGCTAAGCAACAGCAGGGGGCACAACAGTGCCAGCTCCTCTCGCGTAGTCAGTCACCAAATGTCCTCAGGTGAGGCAAGCTGGTGCGTTTGGTGGTTCTGACCTGGCAACTCCCCACTTGTCATAGACCCCCAAGGGGCTGGTGGGCTCTGCAGCCTTAGATGAAGCCAAGATTTCAAAACATGGCTGTGCTCTTGTTTTCCTTTAAACTTCCACACATGCACAAAAAAAAAAAAATGAAGAATGTAGAGAGAAATTCTCCAATTCCCTTCCACCTATAGCAGCTGGTCTTGGGGGAGCCAGCCAGCACTTTGACCTCTGGTCCCACTGTGCAGTTTCGTGTAGCATGTAGGCGTGTGGCATAGAGCCAAGGCGTGAAGTTTGCTATCAGAGGGATCATATTTAGATTTGTCGGGATCGGGGTTCAAGTTCATACCCACCCAACTTGACGGCTGCGTGGGCCTGTGAACTACTTCTCTGATGCTCAGTTACTCATGACATGATGTCTGCCCTTCTGCTTTGGGTGGGGGTGAAAGACAATAATAACTGTGAAGTTGACCAGGGCCCAGCTTGGCATATGGGAGGCTCTTGATAAATGGTAGTTATTATTTTGCTAATGAAAATACAGTTCTTGGAGAACAGGGTGTCTTTGAGTGATTCACAGCACCCATTCCACTCAGTCAACAGCTGCCAGAACATTTGCTAGAGGTCTAATAACTGCTGTTGAAAGAATGTCTGGACGAACACAAGTGCAATTTTAGTCACTGAACTTGGAAGTAACATTTCTTTCCACACAGTGTGCTGTTTAATAGTGTATTTCTAGGGGCTGGGGAGATGGCAGTGGGCACAGTGGTTAAAGGTGCTTGTTTCCAAAGCCTGTTAACCAGAGTTGGATTCCAGCATCCAGGTCAAGCCAGACACAAAGTGGTGCACACACGTTTATAATTCCAGCAAGCCTAAGGCAGTCAGGAGAATCCCAACATAGGCACGCCAGCTGGCCTGGCCTTCCCACCGGCGAAAATGAGAGACCCTGTCTCCAAAACACGGTGGAAGGGGACCAACGCCCCGAGTTTATCTTCTGACCTATACACACACACACACACACAGAGTTTATAAAAAAAAAAAAAAAAAAAGAATATTGCCTTGGCTTACACAACTTTTTTTTTCTTTTTTTGAAACAAGATCTCGTATATTCCAGGCTGGTCTTGGCCTTGAACTCACTATGTAGCAAAGCTTGACCTTGAACTTCTGATCCTCCTCCCTCTGCCTCCCCAGTGTTGTTAGGGTTTTAGGCCTGCTAGACAAGCATTCTGACAGCTGAGCTACACTCCCCAACCCCTATAGACATATATATAGACATATATATATATATATATATATACATATATATATATATGTGTATGCTTATGATGCACAATAATGCGTATCGTAGATGTCTTCATTCATATGTGTGTTCTTCATTCATGGTCTTCCTCCACAGACCTTTTCTTTTTGCTACTTTTCTCCGTTGTTGGTTTTTGTCATAGGCTGTTCACTGTGAGTCCAAGCTGGCCTGGAATTCATGATCCTCCTGCCTCAGCCTCCCAAGAGCGTCACCTAGTCCTTGCTCACAAATTTGAAAACTGGAGCCCAGAGAAGGGCTCTGACTTTCTTTAGGTCACAGCCTGGGTTTTTCTTTTGGTAAAAAAGCAAGTAACTTCTCTTGGTTGAGGATATGGGATGGGGAAGCTTTTGTCCCCTCTTGTGCTTTCGCACATAAAGCTGTGTGCTTCATGAAAGATTTGGCTGTGTGTGTGTGTGTGTGTGTGTGTGTGTGTGTGTGTGTGGTGGGGTGGGGGGGTGGGGACTAGCATGCCAATCCCGGTTCTGCCATTGGTTGTAGGAACTTGAGCGAGTCACAGCCCCAACTGTGATGGGAGGGGTTGAAAGAGATCCCCTGCAAAATCTCTGAGCTCTGTCATTGCACAATCCTCTGCAAGTGTAGAACTCGAGTTCCGCTGGATTCCCGGGCAACCCTGTCCTTCCTCAAAGGTGATCTTGCTGTGTCCCCAACTCCCCCCGGGGCGGGTGGAGCAAGAGCCAGCGGCTCAGTGACTTGCAGCCCTGGCACCCGGGGCTTCTCCTCTGGGCGGCAGCCGGAACCTTCTGACTAGAGCCTAGAAGCACATGCATCAAAATAGTTGTGTGATGTCATGTCATAATGGGAATGTGCTCTGGCCAATTGGTGCCAAGAATCGTCTGTACAGGGTGGTTTCCTTTTACAGTCTTCTTAAAGAGACACCGCGCAGCTCTGCACATGACTATAGGCTCCTGACTGCTCCGCCTACTTAGCCTCCCCTCCTGCTTTTAAGTTTAAGGCGATAAAAACTGTGAGAGTCTCAGTGAGCCTCTGCAAGCTTCTGTTTGTGCCCCAGGTGGCTCCTTGCCTTCTTAAGGTCAGTGAGACTGACACTTCAGCTGCTGCAGAGGCGTGGCCCGGTCAGGACCGCATGGGCTGTGTCATCAACCCCAGTGGGATCACACCGTGAGCTCCCGTGGCTCATGGTCCTGGAGCGTGACCCCGTCGTATGCCAGTGAGGACGCTTGGCCTCCCAGGCTGTCACTAGCACCCGCTGCCTTTTGGGGCTGTGGTGAGCCGTGCACCTGGCACCTGCTGGCTGATGCTGTGCCCCTTCTGGTGACCCACCAGCTGAGGCTGACACTAGCTCTGCGGGCCCTGATATGCTCACCTGTCACCGCTCCTGCGGCCACAGTTACCATGAAGCGCTTTGGAAGCCTCAGAGGCCACAAGAAACCCAAGGACCAAAACCGGAGTACCCAGCGGCGCCAGTCAGAGCCCCATGGCCTTTTTGGTAAGATGCTACATTGTTCTTGCTTCTCTGATGGTCCCAGGGGTGGGGTGTGCTGTCAGCTACTCCCGCTTGCTCTGGGTGTAGACCCAAGGCAGTAGTTAGGGCGAAAAGCATGCGGTTTTATTTCGGAAACTATTTTCTTTCTCTGGCACCACCTGACCCCGTGCACTTTAGGGGTCAACTTAGATTGTCACTCAGGCAAAGGCAGTGCTTGGGAGGGGTGAGAAGGGGTCAAACCGTTTACATTATTATGAACGAAATGGTGTGTGTCAAGACAGCGAATGCTGGAATCAGGAGGAAGGTCTCCCAGTCCCTCCGTCCTACGGTGGGCAGTCTGGTTCACGGAGGGTTACACGGGATGGAGAACTTCTGCCTGTTTTGTGTCCTCTGGGGAGAAGGTGCCTTGGGATCTGCTACAGCCAGTTTGGCGAGTTGGAACCAGCTTGTCAGGGATAAGAGGCCAAGTGTCTGTGGTTCGGGATTTCCAGGGACTTGCAGACATGGACTGGTTTGTGTGCTTTGTCCATCTGGAGCCCTGCAGGTGGAGTCTCGGCTTACTTGGCTGCCCGGGAGTCTGGGCAAGACCTGTCATTCAACGTTGGGTGCTAGGTGTTGTGTTTTAAGGATCCGAGGCAGCCCCCTGCAGGGAAGCACAGCGGGACCCACCCTGCGGCTGTGGTTCATCCACTTGGTCCCAGTCGAGTTGGGAGGACATAGCACCGTGGGTGAGGAAAGATGGACAGACTAAAGTGGGAGAATGCCATCATGTGCTCACACAGGATGTGGCATGGCAAGTGGCAAAACAAATTGTCACAGGTATTTTTTTTTTTCAATTTGAGAGAGAGAGGAAGAGGCAGAGAGAGAATGGGCGTGCCAGGGCCTCTCAGCTGCTGTGAATGAACTCCAGACACGTGCGCCCCCTTGTGTGCATGTGCGACATTGCACATTTGAGGCACTTTTGCACCTGGTTAAATATGAGACTTAGAGATTTGAACAGGCATTCTTAAACTTCACAGGCAGGCACCTTAACCGCTAAGCCATCTCTCCAGCCCTGTCACAGGTATTATGATGTGATGACATAACAGAACATCCAGGCAGCAAATGTGAAAATAAAAGTAAACATAAGAAAAGAAAGGAAGAGAAGAGAAGAGAAAAAAAAAAAAGAAAAGAGCAGATGTCCCAGCTGCCTGTGCCACTTGCCGTGTCTGATAGGACAACTCCCTGATGGCCTCGGTGGGCTCAGGTCCTCTGAGTGGATGGCCAGCAAAGTAGATGGGGATTCCTGAATTCAGGAAGTTTTCAGTCGGGTGAAGGAGAAACATACCAAAGGAACAGTGTGGGTGCAATGGTGGCTTCCTAGAGAAATGGGCTGCCTGGCCCAACAAGGAAGGAGGGAGGGCTGTCTAGACCAGAGTCAGTGACTGATCTAAAAGGACTCTCATTGTAGATAATAAAGAAGTAAATACTCATTTACTCGAATGAAATCTGACCCTATTCTAGAACTAAAAATCTGGTTTCGCTAATGGGGATGGGCAGACAGACCCGTCATTAAACGCTGCTTGTGTGCTAGACAGTGGTTCCTTGCCCGGCGCATAAGAGCCGGTTGTCATCCTGTCTCCTATGATACCGGGATCAGAAAGAATATTTGCATCTCCACCAAGGGCTCATATGCAAATGGAAGCTATAACTGCAGGTTGAGGACAATAAGGCCCTCAAAGATTTCCCTGGGACTCAGGGCACAAGTGCAAAGCTGTGTCCCTACTCAGCCAAGACTACTTTAGGATGCTCAGGCTGGACATCTAGGGAGTTTGTGTTTGTGTGTGTGTGTGTTTGTGTGTTTGTTTGTTTGTTTGTTTGCTACCATCGCAATGAGCTGAGAGCTAGGCAGAGCTAGGCGTGTCGGTGTCTCCACAGTGCAGGGCCGCTGAGTAAAGGGAGAATGGTCAAGGAATGTAGGACGAAGCCTTCTTCCTGCTCTGCCTCACTAATCGACCCACCTTCTGATACCCAGCCGAGTTGAGGACCCCCGTGTGAGACCATCCCGGTACCCACGCTGGGCTTCCTGACCTCTCGGTGACAGGATCCTGGTCTCCAGGGAAATGTTTTATCCACAGTCCCGGGGGACTGTCCCGGCTCTCCAGGAAGTACTTTTTCGGGGTTCCGGTGTCAATTCTGTTGGCAGTCTGCTCGCTTCAGAAGCCCGTTCAGATGTTTCTTTCCCCAAGGACGTGCTGTTTATCCTCATGGCCCCAAAAAACCTTTCGGCCAGCCGGCGCCCTTGGCTTTCCCCGTGCTTGTGCCGTCTCCTCTAGGAACCCCCGTCCCTCTGTGCTAACGAGATGCACCGTTTGTTCAGGTGGCTTTTCTGTCATGTCTCCAGTCAAATAACACATCTTTGTTACACGTGTGCACACATATATGCACACACACACACACACACACACACACACAAACACAGCTGTCCCGCATCACTGAGCTTTGAGGCTGCTCTGGTGCACTTTCCATCCGGAAGGATGTGGATCTCATTGGAAAACTGACCACTTGGGCCTGTGATGGAGTATCCCAGGGCAGCTCTGGTCACAGGGCACAGTTCCTGCTGTGAAGCCGGGCAGGAGGGGCTGGCGGCCACAGCTGCACAGGTGAAACTTTGGCCTGAGGTTTTGTGTGCGCACTGCGTGCCAGACAGGAGACTTCTGTGTCCGCCTTCCTTTCGGTCTCTTTGGTGGAGAGAGAACCAGATTATGTTGACAAAGAGCCCGTGGAGATGACCGAGATAATGTCTAAGGAGGATTAGAGGAGCCCTGTGCTAATCAGATAAAGAGTAAGTATCTGTAGCCGCATTTCTGCCCTCTGCAGTTACAGAGGAATTAAATAAAACCCGACTGGGTCTTCAGAGGCAGCGTCTGAGATAAGAACCAAAGGCAGTTCCAGGGCCCCATTGTGCGTCACCTGCTTGTGTTTCGGGGATCTGAAAAAGGCCAGAGACCCTAACCACCTGTGGCTTTTTCAACAACCATCCCCACCCCCCTTTCCTGAGCCCGACTTCCCTGAGCCCCATGACTTTCTGTCAAATGTCAGCCTTCCTCCCTGCCAAGTGTTGCCCTGTCCCCTACCCCCAACTCTGCTGCCACAGCTCTCTGGTCCTGTGAATGCAGCAGAGCCCTCTGCGTGTGGCCCTGGAAGGGTAGGGATGGGGCATGGAGTGTTCTGCCCCAGCCAGGGGCCAAGGCCTAAAAGTTATCTGTCCACTCACTCACCCCAGCCTGTCCCCCACAAAACCCTCTAGCCTCGCAGTCTTCAATCTGCCCGTATGTCCACCTGCCACCTGTTGGCTTGGCCAGTGGTGTCCTGATTGTGTTTGCCTTGAATACGTCAATATAGACTTGTAAATTTTCACAATGGGAATTTTCAGTTCTATGTAGAAGGGACGGTGATAGAATGGCACCAGCTTCCAGGCCCAACCACGACCCATCTCACTGGGTCTGCTGTGTGCTGTCTGCCTTCCAGCCGTGAGGTCACAGTTGCAAACAAGAGTCACCCCCGTGTGGGACTTTTTGCCCAGAGAGGGTAGACAGACAGTGAGGGTGGCTGTTTAATGGAGGCAAAATATACATAGTTCAATATTTGCCAACTTCACTCTGTACAGAAGCGCGGCTTGGTGGCTTTAAGATTCATGATGGACTGGGGAGATGGCTCAGTTGTTAAAGCACTTGTCATGGGGGCACCTGAATTCCATCCTGAGTATCCCCGTAAAATGCTGGGCATGATGGCATTCACCTGTAACCCCAGTGCTGGGGAGGCGAAACGGGAGGATCCCTAGGGCTTGCGGGCCAGCTAGTTGAGCTGAATCAGCAATCTCTAGGTTCAGCACGAGACATGGAGCGTGACTGAGGAGGACACCAGCATTGACCTCTGACTGCCACACAGATGCACACACATGTGCACATGCACTCCCACGCACACATGCACCTGCACATGTTAGCATGTGTACACAGACTCACGCACACCACACACACACACACACACACACACAGACAAATAAACAAGAAGCTTTACATTGCTGTGTGGCCATCACGCTGTCCACCTCCAGAGCTTTCCCCTCATTTAGCCGAGAAAATAGTGACACCCCCCCATGTCCCTAGCCCCTGGGAACCTCATAGAAGAGGAATCATGCAGCATTTGTCATTTTGTAAATGACTTGTTTTGACGGATGAATTTTCACTGTAGGGCCAGGTGGCAGTGAATTCAAGGAAGGAGGGTTAGGGCCAAGCTTACTGGGCAGGACCAAAGGGACGGATGCCTGTGGTCAGGGTCTTCCAACATGTGGAGAGGCCCATGCCCCGGGGAGGAAGGACTTTCCGTGGGCCCTAGGAATACTGAGAGCCGGGTGTGGAGGGACAGCAGGAGGCAGATCTAAGTGCTAGGTGAGAGGGAAGGACCAGGCATGACAATTACTTCAAACGCCATCCTGTGGGCCTTGAGGAAGCTGTGGCTTGTACCTGCATGAAGTGACATTCCCTGCGAGTCCAGAAAAAAGGACTGGGGGGAGGGGCTGGAGGGATGGCTTAGCGGTTAAGGTGTTTGCCTGCAAAGCCAAAGGATCCCAGTTCAACCCTCCAGGACCCACATAAGCCAGATCACAAGGGGGTGCCTGCATCTGGAGTTCGTTTGTAGTGGCTGGAGGCCCCCGTGTGCCCATTCTCTCTCTCTGCCTCTCTCTCAAATAAATAAATAAAATATATTTTTAAAAAGAAAGAAAGAAAAGGACTAGGGGGCCAAGGGTGAGAGCCATGGCCCAGAGAGGGACCTCCAGCCCTGCCTCTCAGCACATGCCCCCCACAGGCCTGGCTCCACCCCAACCTGTCAGCCCTTCTTTCTGCTCCACACAGAAGAGTAGAGACACAGCACACTAGTTTGTGAAGACTGGTCTTCCTGGGGGACTACCCATGGGAACAATGGGAACGTGGACCAGGGGCTGAGCACTGACCGTGGGAAAACACTCCACTCTGGGCTATGAACCCTGTGGGACCCAGCCCACCTCCTCCTGTCCTGTCTGAGTTGGGCCCACAAGCTTACCATCTGCGGTGGTTTGAATGTAAAAATATCCCCCATTAGACCCGTGTGTTTGAATAGTTGGTCCCCAGTTGGTGGCATTGTTTGGGAAGTTTGTGGGGCTTTCAGGAGGGACGGCCTTGCTGGAAGAAGCGTGTTGCTGGGGGGCAAGCCTTGAGGTGTCACAGTCCAGCCCTGCTCGGTGCTCTTTAGCATTCTTGCTCCTTGTGTGCTGATGTGAAGATGGGGTGCTGGCTGCCTGCTCCTGTCATGCTCTCCCCACCATGATAGAACATCCCCTCACAACTGCAAGCCACTCTATCCTTCCACAAGCTGCTTCTGCTTGGGTATTTTGTCCTAGCAAGGAGAGAGTAATTACTGTGCCATCTGGGGACCCATTTCCTCTGCAGAATCATCACCACACACGGCTCAGACAAGGGCCCCTGTGGACGACAGGTGCTGGAAATGGTCCAACCCTTCAGATTCCGTTCACCCCGGGAGCTTGAGTCAGTCAGCGGCAGGTAGCAAAGAGCCTTGAGCAGGTTTCTTCAGACAGCTTAGGCCACGGGACCTTGGGATAAGGACAGCGCAAGGGTTGAGGCAAGGGTGAGCCCACCTTTCCCTCTCGGCTCCATTCCAGCTTCCCAGCATCACTGATCTGGCCAGGAAGCCACATAAGTCAGGAGGGTGAAACTGATTTGCAGGGGCCCATTGGGAACTGGCAGCAGGCAGGAATGATGATTAAAGAGTCGAGGTAGGGGGCTGGAGAGATGGCTTAGTGATTAAGGTGTTTGCCTGAAAAGCCAAAGGATCCAGGTTCGACTCTCCAGAACCCACATAATCCAGTTGCACGGGGAGGGGTGGGTACATGCATCTGGAGTTTGTTTGCATTGGCTGGAGGCTCTGGTGCACCCATTCTCTCTCTCTCCCTCTCTCTCTCTCTCTCTCTCTCTCTCTCAAATAAATCAATAAATAAACAAAATATATTTTAGAAAAGAATTGAAGCAGTGAGAGGAAGCAGGGGCTCAGGGTTCTGGGGAGCAGCGTGATTAGGGGAGCAGCTTTCCCAAGAAGCCAGGAGCTAAGCAGATTCACAGTGCTGGACAAATAATGCTGGGATCACAGATGTCAGAAGACACTTAGGATAAGCCTGCAGAACCAAACATGGGCAAAAGAGAATCAAGGGAGAAAGAGGATTTGGGAAAAGGATGAATTCGGGTAATAGCGACTTCTAGCCATAGTGGGCAAGCTTCTCAAGTTCCATGACCCGAGTCCAGGGCTGGACACCTGAATGGGCTTCGTTAGACCCTGCTGCTGCTTTACACACCCTCCGCAGTAGAGCTGGCCAGCAGAGCCTTGGCATCTGAGGTCATCTTTGAGCTTCCAGCTCTGAAGCGAGCCTAAGAGCTTGATTCATGCAGAGAGCAAGGGGATCACATCCTAAGGTGGCGATCCTACGTTCTAAGGATTGGGAAGGAAAAAAATACATGCAGTCCAAATACGCCTGAGAACAAATCAACAGTGAGTGTTCCCTGGGGCAGAGGCAATCACACACACCACCCTGCGTCCTTGGCCCCACGCCTCAGCGGGCACTGCTGATCTCTGCAGACATCTCTTGCAGGTGGGGACGAGTCCAGGGTGTGGCCCCGGTTCCAAGGGAGCATCCCCTCGCTGAGCTCCAGTCATACAGGGATGGATCTGGAGCAAGCCAGTGTGAATGGGGAAATGGGGCCCGAGGCTCTCAGACTGGGCAGTGAGTGGATGAGCCTGGGTTCGGGCAGGGGGCCGAGAGCCCTACGGTAGCAGGAAGCAGGCAGAGGGTCTCAGGTAGGTTCAGAAGGAAGCTCCTCTGAGTCACGTGCCTGAGATGATGTCTGGTTCTACATTGGGCCAAAAGAGACATCTCAACACAAATCTGCTAAGGGTTGTGCTTTCATACAGTCATGACAAGAGCTTAGCAAGATTTGGCCTCCCCAGAGCTCTCCTGTTCATAATTAACAACAACAACAAAAAAAGGCCTGCTTCTTTCCACCAATGTAAAAAAGCAAAACTGGCTGGAGAGATGGCTTAGCAGTTAAGCACTTGCTTGTGAAGCCTAAGGACCCCAGTTTGAGGCTTGATTCCCCAGTACCCACGTAAGCCAGATGCACAAAGTGGCACATGCATCTGGAGTTTGTTTGTAGTGGATGGAAGTCCTGGTGCACCTCTCTCTCTCTCTCTCTCTCTCTCTCTCTCTGCCTCTTTCTCTCTCTGTCTGTTGCTCTCAAATAAATAAGTAAAAATAAACAAAATTTTTTTAAAAAAGCAAAACAACAATTCTGAAATAAGAAAATAGTTTATACTGAACCAAAACACCAGCCACCATGTCCCAGAACACAAACTCAAATGACCCAGCACAGCATAAGTCCAAAGGCCATGGTCCACCCAAAAAGAGATTTATATAGTCCCAAGAGAAAGAAGTGAGGCAGGCTGCAAGATCTGTCAGGGAAATCATCCCCAAAATTCAGTGTGGTCTTCAGCAGGGCAGAGAAATTTCCTGTAGGATTGGGGTGCCCTCTCATGCCAAGCTTTGAGGTAGGCAGGAGTCAGAGGCTCAACAGCCTAGCAAACATTTGGAGATTTTATCCCAAAGCCATGGACCCCAGGTCAGACACAGTCTGATAATACAAGGCTGTCAAGTGGGACCAGATAAGCCTTGGATTTTTTTTTTTTTTTTATGAGACAAGGTCTCACTATGTGCCTCAGCTTCCTGAATGCTGGGATCACTGGTGTGCACCATCACATGCAGCCACCTTGGACCCCTGACTCACAGGAGCCCACTGAGCCACGAGGCCACGAGGCACCATCAGTGAGTGGTGAGCAGTCTGGATGCTCTTCAGAAACGTCAGTTCACACTTCCGCTCAGAACTCTCAGGAATGCTGGAAATCAAGTCTGAAACAACCAGTACTCCATCCCCTCATTGTGGCCCACACTCTCAGGGGACAGGAGGGTACTGCCTTTCTCTCTGCTGGTAGCGTGGGTGCTGCCCTGCAGAAGCAAGTTCAGTGAGCAGACTTCCCATCGCGGACTGCTAAGAAACTGCTCAAAAACCTTGGCAGAGTCGGGATCAAATGCACACATCCCTTCTGAAACCATCAAAGTTTTGAGTATGTAAGATAATATATAGAGTATATAGACAGATAAATAGATAATAGATAGATAGGTAGATATAGGTGATAAATAGATATATAGATAATAGATAAACATGATAGATGATGAATGATACATAATAGAAAGATAGATGATAGATAATAGCTCAATGATAAATAATAATAGAAAAAATAGAAATAGATGATAATAATAATAATAGAAATAATAGAAAGATAGATGATAGATATATAATAGATAGCTAAATGATAGATAGATAATAGAAAGATGATAGATAATAGATTACATGATGGATGGATGGATAGATAGATAGATAGATAGATGGATGATAGATGACAGATAACCACTAACCACCTTGGCACCTGCCAGGACAAGGTAAAAGCAAAAGCAGATGCTTGGCTTTACAGGAAGCGGGAGCCATGTTTCAGAATGTTGTGGAAGCGTCACTAACAACAGATGGGAGGACTATGGCCCCAGGACCGGTCTGCAGACACTCATTGAGGGGGCTCTGTGGCCCGGAGCTGGGTGGAAGAGTACTGGAGGGTTCTGCCAGCAAGAGGCAGTCCTGTTCTTGTCCTTGGGCTGAGACAGATGGTGACCTTTGCAGAAAGGGGATCAGCTTCACCCTGACTGAAAAGTACACCCAGGAATGGAGAAGCACATCCCAGAAGGGAGAAGCACACCTAGGAAGGGAGAAGCACACCTAGGAAGGGAGAAGCACACCCGGGAAGGGAGAAGCACACCTGGGAAGGGAGAAGCACACCCAGGGAGCAAAGCGAGCCACAGCCTGAGCTGCTGGGTGTGTTGGGCTGGGTAGAGACAGCCCAGGGCCAGAAGAGTCTGGACCCAGATAGGACACTGTCCCTTCCTCCTAGAGTGTCCTTGCTTGGAGGAGGGACAGTCCCACTTGGAGGTTTGGCTGTCTCAGGAAATGGGGCTCCCTGCTCAGTGAGGATGAACACACTTGGTAATTAAAGGGAAAGATGGGGCGCAGTGGGAGCAGCATCCTGTGTCCCAAGATTTTTGCTGATTTTCTATATATTTCTTGTATAGGAAATTCTAGGGATGGAACTGGGGGGCCGTGTTCAGGCAAGGCAAGTGCTCTGCCACTGAGCTACAGCCCTAGCCATCGGGCTTTCTGGATTTTTGATGTGCTGGCATCCAGGCTTCCCTGACGATCCCTTCCTCCCAAAGTTAGTCAATTCTTAGAGGCAGCAAAGCGCTCCCCCCAAAACCCATCTTTCCAATGCATGCTAACAGATCAGAGCCTCACTCTGCACCACCCACTTCTTAGGGCTTCACCCCGCCCGGGGGTGTGGAAGGAGCAAGGACGGCTAGCCGTACAGTCCTGAATGCCAGGACCCATTGAGATATCCATGGGAACCAATCGCAACCCTCTCGCCTTCTTTTAATTTAAGTCTTGTGAGATGGGTCCATGACACATAGCACCGAAATCCACCAACTTGTATTGCTGTGGGGCAGGCCACCATCTGCATAGACCATAATCGTGTATCCATCTGACTGTGGATGGACACGAGTGGTATCCAGGTAGACTTCCTGACTGCTTGCTCGCTCTCATGTTCATCCTTGTACATCCGGGTAGGCTGGTAGCCCAGGGAGGGGGGCGGGAATCACTGGCACTAGGTGCACATGGAGGCAGCCCTGGAAGATGGCACGAGGTCAGCGCATGTATGTTCTGTCTCACTGGCTAGTCCCCAGGAAGCCCCTTGTTTTACTTACCCATGCTCCCTAGCCTGTACCTTGCCCTGCTCACCAGCCCCCTCTGCCTGTCATGGGTGTCCCCTCACCTGGCATCTGAGGCTTGGTATGTCTCCAGTGAAGTCCTGGGTTCCTCTCAGTCCCAAGGCCTGATCTACTCCCCACCAGCAAGACCCAAGCTTAGGTTGCCCTTAGCACCCCACAAAGACAGGGGGCAGGAACCACCACAGTCATGAACACTCCGTTCTCCAAAGCTGTGCTTGGAAACCAAAGCAGCTCTGGGTTTGTAGTCACCCGCTGTCGCTATGGCAACCCCTGCCTTACACCAGCCTCACACTAAAAATAGATTACCTTCATCCCTAGTATAGGGGAAAAAAAATGAAAGCAGAGAAGGCCCACCCCGTCCAGTTGCTAGTCCCCAGTGCAACTTCAGGGGGCAACAGTGCAGCTGCTCAGGGCCTTTGTACCCACTCACCAAGCGTGGAAAGGCCAGGCAGATGGAAGTCATACCTGGAGCCTTCTCAGAGCTCCGGGGACAAAGGTCTGCTCCAGCTTTCTCAGCCTCGCTGTCTTCTTTCTAATCTGAACCCACAGGATTTAATGGCAAAGCACAAGATATCCTATTTTTGTTTTACTTGGTCTTTTTTTTTTGGGAGGGAGGGGCAGGGGTTTGAGATAAGGTCTCACTCTGTAGTACAGGCTGGCCTGGAACTCACAGTCCTCCTGCCTCTGCCTCCCGAGTGCTGGGATCACAGGTATGCACCACCACACCCAGCTCGTTCAGTTGTTCGGCCTTAATTCTTCCATGTGATTGTAAATATTTTTCAAGGGCAGGGACTTAATTAGCAAGACAGCATGAGCGCTCAGGACTGTGCCGTTATGAAAAGTTGTTGAAAGACTTGCAGCTTGTTGAACACGCCATTCACCCGCAGTGAGCCTGGGGGTGGGGAGGGAAGCTTTCACGTATCTGAAGGGTCTTCGTCCTACGAGAGAGGGAGAGCTACCGCCGTCTCTGCAGTCCTTTGGGAAGGCAGGACAGGGCGCCTTGAAGAGATACCCTCTCTCCATGTCAGTACACACAGTATGTGCATGCATGTATGTATAAGTGGATGTGTACAGGAGTGCACACACGTAGAGGTCTGAGGACAACACTGAGGTGTCTATCCTTCCACCTTGCTAGCAATGGGGTCTCTCTCTCTCTCTCTCTCTCTCTCTTTTTTTTTTTTTTTGGTTTCAAGGTAGGGTCTTACTCTAGCTCAGGCTGACCTGGAATTCACTATGTCGTCTCAGGGTGGCCTTGAACTCACGGCAATCCTCCTACCTCTGCCTCCCAAGTGCTGGGATTAAAGGCGTGCACCACCATGCCCAGCTTTCTCTCTCTCTCTTTTTAACTTCTTCTTTTTTTTTAATAAATTTCTTTTTTTGTTTAATTTTATTTTATTTGTTTGCAAGCAGAGAGAGCTAGGGAGGAGACAGGCAGAGGGAGAATGGGCACACCAGGGTCTCCAGCCACTGCAAACAAACTCCAGACGCATGCACCACCACCCCCCTTGTGCATCTGGCTTACGTGGGTACTGGGGAATCGAACCTGTGTCCATTGTCTTCACAGGCAAGTGCCTTAACCACTAAGCCATCTCTTCTGCCCCCCAGGGTGTCTCTTGAGTTTTTTCTTCTTCTTCCCACTGCACCCATCTAGTTGGCCTGTGAGCTTCCAGATTCTCTTGGCTCTGCCTCCCGTTACCATACGTGCACTGGGATTACAGATACCAGGACTTTATGTGGGTGCTGGGGAATTACACTTAGGCTGGCAGGGTTGCGAAGGAAGAGCCTTTAACCACTGGGCCATGTTTCCAGCCTCCACGCAGCTATTTTTAATGCATTTGACTGCATGACTGCATTGTCTAAATCATAAAAGTTAAATAACGTTTCAAAGTGCTTGAAAGCTAGAACATTATTCTGGAGAATAACTGTCTGGGAAGGCAGGGGCACCACATGGACGCATCACTACTGGGTCCAAATCCTGGCCATGGGCTTAGGTCACGCCTCTACCCTGTCTGAAACTGTGGGGTGACAGTGCCTCCTGTGGTGTCAGAAGACTCCATGAGAGGAGGCCTGCCACTCTTGGCACCTGCCCTGCCTGCACACAGCGGGTGTGCTTCAGCCTTCCTGGTTGCCTGGTGGGCTCTCTCTCTCTCTCTCTCTCTCTCTCTCTCTCTCTCAATCTCTTTGAGCACTGGCTCTGAGCCGGGCTGGGATAGAAGTGGGTGTGTGCTGAGTCCCAGAACTAAGCTTGGAATGTGGGTTCATCTGGGTGGTGGACATGCCCTCTGTACAGAGGCCAGAGACAGCCAGGGGAAGCTAGGGTGCTTAGATTTGACCTCCCCTGGAGCTCCTCTGCCAGGGAATTCCCACCGCCAGGAGCCCATACTTACCTTCCTTCTTTGTCCGCCTCTAGCACAACATAATAAAATTTACAATATTCACCATGTATTTTCTTTTTTTGGTGTGGTGTATGCACGTGTGTGCGCAGGCCAAGCGCAGACATGCAGAGGCCACACAAGGACATGGGATCCCCTCCTGCATTGTTCTTCCACTTTATTTCCCCCGAGACCGGGTCTCTCACTGAACCACGCTGGAGCTCACCATTTTTGGCTAGACTGGCTGACCAGGAAGCCCCGGTGATCCTCTCTGTCCCCTCTGTCATTACAGGAATGTACGAACATGTCTGACTTTGACGCGGGTGCTGGGAATTGAACTCGGGGCCCTCCTGCTTAGGCAACAAGCACTCTTATCCCCTTGAGACACCCCCCAGCCCCGTGCTCACCATGTTTAAGTGTCCAGCGTGATCTTCTTAAGTGCTTCCCATTGTGCTGCGGCCACTCACACACAGAACACATCGTTCCAAACTGAGCCTTTCCCCCATGACCTAAGTAACTTCCCTCCCAGCCTCTGGCATCCCCATCTCCTTTCTCTATGTATGTGACTGTGGGCATCTCGTGGAAGTGGAGTCATGCAGCATCCGTTCTTCCATCCTGGCCCGTTTTATGAAGCACAATGTGTTCATGGTTCCTCTGTGATGTAGTGCCTGGCGGATTTCCTTCCAAGGCTGGCAGTGTTCCCCTGTGCAGAAATATCCCCTTTACTCATCCAGCCATGGGGCATAGGACACTCGGGCTGTTTCCTGCCTGTCCTTTTGATTGTCACAACTGTTAGGGACATTGGTCTTCTCTCCCTAGGACAGGGCACAGACCACTCATCTGAGGCACAGTGAAGGGAATTGGTCACTGGCACCTACAATGGCAGTTGTATCCCCCTGTGGTAGAGGCAGGGCAGGGACGCTGAGTCTCTTAGAAACACCAGCAAAGGGGCTGGAAAGATGGCTGAGCAGTTAAAGTGCATGCCTGCAAAGCCTACAGAGCTAGCCCATGTAAGCCAGATGCACATGGTGGTGCATGCATCTGGAGTTTATTTGCAATGGCTGGAGGCCCTGGCTTGCCTATTCCCCCCTGCTTTCTCTCTCTCTCCCTCTCTCTCTCTAATAAATAAAAATAAATCTAAAAAAAGAAAAAAGAAAAAGAAAAACACCAATGAAGCCTTGAGAGGGGAAGTGCCCAGCACCAAACAGCCCCACTGGAAGGTCTGAGGTGTGAATTAAGTGATGTGATGAGACCCAGGGCGGGGACAGTGACTCCTGACACTCCCACAGCCTGAGTGTTATACGGTAGAATCCAGGCCTCGGTACTTTGTGGTCCTCTATCACCCTCTGTCACATTGTCCCTCCTAAAGACTTCTGTCTCCCGGGGCCTCTAGAACCTGAGCTCATCAGAGAGAGTCAGGTGCACATGCGTGCAGAAAGTGGAAGCACAGGGTCTGGAATGAGGCATGGCAGAGGGAGGACACGGCGCCCGGGTGGGCTCTTAGAAGGGAGGCTGTGGACTTGCAGGCACCAGGCACCAGGGAGTGAGGACCATGGGAGGTCACCAAAGGGCTCACACAGGCTTGCCATCCCACACGCTTGGGACCACAGCCTGCAGGAGCTGGGAAGGAGAGTGGAGTCAGAGCAGCAGCCAGGACGGTTCCGTGACAATCTATCAGTCTGCGGTGTTGACAACTTCATCCTGTGGTTCCCGGAAGTGAAATAAATAGACAGGAGCCTTTTGAGTTTAATTTGATCAGTGTCCGCAGCAGATGTGGAGGTCAGGTGGGCAAAAGCAGAGTCTAGGGGCTGGGTAGGCAGCTTTGTGGTTAAGTGCTGATCATTTAAGCATGAAGGCCTGGGAGGGCCCAAGATTGCCTGGGTTGGTCTCCCCAGCACCCTGAGTGTGGTCACAAGCATCTACAATCCCAGTCTGTAGGGAGGGGCTGCAGACCAAAGCTTCACTGGGGCCCACTGACTGGAAAACCAGTGGCTCTGGGTTGACTAAGAGACCCTGTTTCAAGGAAGTGCATGGATGAGCACTAGAGAAAGACACCTGAAATTCTCCTGTTTATGCACACGCGCGAGTGCATCTGCACATGTATGTCTACACCACACCTCACATACTCTAAACACACACACACACCAGAGCTTGAGAACCCCCCAAGTAAAGGGGGGGCTAGATCTCCACTGAAGGGGCCCAGCACAAAACAAAGTTTTCTCCCAGCTCACCCCCAGGGGACCTCTGACCTTTAGCGGGGTGGCCATGCCTTAGGGAAAAGTCTTATAAGACTCCAGAAATGACACAGAACTCAATTCCAGGTGGTCCCAGGTGGCCATGTGGCCTACCCACGTGGAGGAGAGACTGTAGGCCAGAGTGATGGCAGCTCCCTTGGTGGCGGGGAGAGCAGGTGAGGTTACAGGCAGAGCCAGCTGGAGGGGAAACAGGCATTTGGGGAGCGGAGGAATGTCATTTAACCGACCCCCAGCCTGCCCCTGTCTATCTAATCAGCGAGTGTTAGCAGCACATCCCAAATAAGAAAGTGCCGGGTGACAGCCCTGAGCCAGGATGGTGTTGAGCTGTGTCTGACAACAGGAAGACCACGGAACACGCTCTCCTGTCCCCCTTGAAACCTCTTGGAACCTCTTGCAGCAGCAGGGCCACTGTCTTCGTCGTCCTGTTAGAACCCTGCCTTGGACTTTAGGAGAGCAGATGCAATTCTGGCACCTCCCTGACCCATGGCAGTCTAACCTTCCTTTCTCAGAGCAAGACCCTGCTACTCACAGTGAGGGGGGTGGGGTGGGGAGAAGGAATGGGTGGCCAATCACACGTGCTTCTAAAGTGGAGGCTGTTGTTATTGGGAAGTGGGTGACTGGGGGTCAAACCCAGGGCTTTGCACATGCTGAGCAAGGTGCTCAACTGTGAGCTGCGCCCACCCTGTAGCTTGGGCTTTAGTGAACAGAGAAGGAAGCCAAGGGCAGTATGCCCTTGTGCCTGGGGCGGAAGAACTTGGCAGGCAGCAGGACAGGGTGGGGTGAGGCCCATAGCATGGAATGAGGAGAAAATTTCAAACAGTTCTGGGACCTTAGATAGCAGGTCTTTTAGACCCATGGCTGTGTGTGGGGAGCTTGGGTCAAAGAGAAGCCACTTTACAGGTGCCCTGAGGCCCTGTCTAAGGATCCTCAGATGTGGGATGGCAGGTCACAGAGCAGAACACAGGCCTCCGGGCTGAACTAGGTGGATTTCATTGCACCTATTTGCAAATGAGTTACCTGGGACAGTGTGGAATTTTTGGAACATTTATAGAATATGCTAGAATTTCAGAAGATGGACTTTATCCCCACACTAATGTTTTGGGTTCTGTTTAAATACATATGTTATTAAATAGGCACTGCCTGTGAGAATGCATATGTGCGTGTATGTTAAAACACTCAAAGAGGGGCTGAGGATGTGGCTCTGTGGTAGAGGGCTTACTCACCATTCTCAGGAACGTGGGTTCAATCCCACACTAAACAGAACAAAACAAAATACTCAAAAGAGGGCAAACAATATATGGTAAAAGGGATGAAGAGATGGCTTAGTGGTTAAGGCGTTTGCCTGAAAAGCCTAAGGACCCAGGTTTGATTCACAGGACCCACGAAAGCCATATGCACAAGGTGGTACATGTGTCTGGAGTTTGTTTGTAGTAGCTAGAGGCCCTGGCATGTACACTCTCTCTCTTTATCTGACTCTCTCTCTTAAATAAATAAATATGAATAAATAAATAAAATATTTTTTTAGAAAAGATAAGACAGTCTTCCCTTATGGAACCAAGTCACCTCTTCTTCTGCCTAGAGGCAAGTCTCTTCATAGCCCATCAGACACACCCCAGGCACTTAGGGGCATTGTGTGTGTGTGGCACAAGTAGTAACATATCATAATTCTGTTCTGCCACTTGCTTTTAGCCCTTTTGCATCAGCCAATACAGCAAAGAAATACTCTCCAAAAATTAATATCCTTGTTTGGGAATTATAAAGCTTTGAATGGGAAAACATATTCCTTAGCAAACTGTGTGTATTCCAGAAGGTCGAGGCAGGGAGGAGTTTTAAAGGCAGAACAAGGAGGATGGCATCAATGACTGAGAAACAAACCTTGCCTACAAGGGTCCTAGCAGGGTGGTGGCTGCCCAAGCCTGACCAGGCAATTGCCAGGTGGAGGCCCTTGCAGAAGTACTCCATGTGTCAAGTAGAGGTTTGGGCCATCTTTTGAGATTATCTTACTGTCAGACATAATCATGAGATTTCTTCCTTCATTCTTTTTTTTTTTTTTTTGGTTTTGTGAGGTAGGGTCTCACTCTGGTCCAGGCTGACCTGGAATTAACTATCTCAGGGTTCAAACTCTCGGCGATCCTCCTACCTCTGCCTCCTGAGTGCTGGGATTAAAGTTTAACATTTTTCAAGCTTTATTAGTTTAACATTTTGTTAAGGCTTGACCCAGCGATGTCATTTTGATTCTCAGCAATATGTACCTATGGTCATTTCTCAGTAGCCTAAAGGGAGGTTCCGTTCCTTTTCTGATCACTCAGCACTCCACTGTGGAGGTACTCCACGACTTACCTAACCTGTCCTGCACTGACAGTCCCTTCTACTTACGTAAGAAATGTTGCGACATGGCTGGGCATGGTGGCATACACCTATAGTCTCAGCTACTCAGAAAGGTGAGGCAGGAGGATCACTGGAGCAGGTCATTCAATATCAGCCTGAGCAAATGCATCTCAAAAAGGAAACTTTTCAACAGCTATCGTATGTGTGATTCCATTTGTGGGAAAAGTTCCTAGGAGTGAAATCACTGGGTCAAAGAACATGTGTATTTTCGTTTTGATAACAGCAAACTATGGCATGGAGTGGTTGCTCCTGCCCCTGCCATCTCAAAGGCAGGTGGGGTGGAGGGAGAAGCTGAGCCCAAGGCCAGGGACTGTAGGGTTCCAGTTGGCCTGGGGGTATGAATTCCTCTCACTTAGGGCCCCAGTTTAGATGTGGGTAAGTGGGCATCCTCAGCTATAGGGAGAGGTAACAAAGTGTTAGAACCTTGTCCAGGGAAAGCACCCACCATGGCTGCAGCAGGAATCCGAGAAGATCTAAGAGCTGAGCCCTGGGCCCTCGTGGGCTCTGCAAAACCGGACCCGACAAAACAGAACGGAACCCCGGGAACAAAGCCGCACCCTGGGCTGCTGAGTATACGAGAGGTCACGGGCTGAGCTGGGCATGGTGATGCACGGCTGTAACGCCAGCACTCGGGCAGAGGCAGGATGAGCGCTGCAAGTCCATGGCCTGATCTACGTTGGGCCAGTGGGGGTGGGGAAGGAGTGGTAAAGGAGGAGAAGGAGGGAGGGAGGGAGGAAGGAAGGGAGACAGAGCGGGGAAGGAGGGAGATCGATTATTGGGGGGAATGCCTGGGAAGAGCAAACGGGAGAAAGAAAAGATCAGAGCGTCTTTGCGAAGCAATGACCTCTTCAAGGGCAGGCCCTTAAGAATATCTGGGGCACTGGGAGGGGGGTGCTCCTAACCTAGCAGGAAGAGGCCAAGCTGGGCTGTGGGTCACTCAGTGGTCCGCACTTGGGGTGTGAGGTGTGGGTGGACTGGGGAGCTGGGGACCTGGGCTATGTGTGAAGGAAAAAGGAAGAAACAGTTGTAGCTCAGACACCCCCAAGCAGGAGGACTGAGTGCAGCATGACCACCACTCTCCTGAAATCCCACCTGCCGGAGCTTAAAACGTGTGCCGGAAACTGAGCAGGGGCTGTGCGGGCATGGTGGGAGGGGCCAGGTAGAACCACCGTCCCTGGTTATGCGCGCTTTTGCTCCTTCTCCGTGCAGAGCACCTTAGGAGATCTGTCTGTGGCTTGAGCAGCCACACCGGTGAGAGCGGGTGTTGCTAAGTGTCTCCTCTGCCCTCTGCCTGTCTCGTGGGGGCTTCATGTATGTAGAGAGACACATCCGTGCTCAGACAACACAGGGATCCTCTGTGGGTGAGAAATCGCTTGGCAATGTGACAGACTGGAGTCTTAGGAAGACAGATGGGAAAAAGCAGCCGTTCCCACCTCGAAAGGCCTAAGGCTGAACAAAGAACTGATATGCATGCTTAAAAGAAGGTAGCCCCAGGCACCTCTGTCTTCTGCTGTATACGAACTGTGGCCCCCTAAAATTCATCGTTGAAGTCTTCACCCCCCCCCATGTGAATGTAGTCTGGCATAGGGCTTCTGGGGGTCATAAGTGGTAAATGAAGTGGTAAGGGCAGGATCCTAACCTGATGGGACAAAGGCAATGAGAGAGGTGCCCGCTGTGGTATAAGGATAGCCAGTTTTCAGCCATGCGCAAGCCATGATGAGGGCCCTCACCAGACCCCACCGTTGTGTGTGTTCCTGGGCTTTCCAGCCCCCAGAGATAATAAATGTGTGTTGTGTAAGCAACCCGGCCTATATGGTTTATTTTTATTTATTTGAGAGAGAGAAAGAAAGAGAGAGGAGGGGAGAGAATGGGCATGCCAGGGCCTTTAGCCTCTGCAAATGAACTCCACACACATGCGCCACCTTGTGCATCTGGCTTCTGTGGGTCCTGGGGAATTGACCCTGGGTCATTTGGCTTTACAGGCAAGCGCCTTAACTGCTAAGTCTTCTCTCCAGCCCTGTATGGTTTTTTGACAACCTGAACTAAGCCACTCCCCTCAGGAGGTCCTGCTTTCTATGGGACAGACACAGGACATCCATCAGTTAAGTCTAGGTCTCATGGCAAGATATGGTCACTGTAGCATGCTGAGGACACTGGTTTTGAAGGAACCTCTGGTCAGAGCCCCCTTTTCCCATCCAGAGGCCCAGCATGGGGAAGTTATAAAATGATACTGGATGGGCAAAAAGAATGGCAAGTGTCCACTCAATATAGGGAATGGATTTGAGGGAAAACCCCAGCAAAGTTGAGGTCAGCCACCAAGAGACTTGTCCCACATGGGGACACTTCCTTGGTGGGTCATCCAGGTTGAAGCAGGACATCAGCTTTGCCCACTCAAAACCGCTGCTACTGTCAGTGAGCACACCGAGAGCGATTTTTCAGATCTGATTTTCTCATTCCCCTTGGTACCCACATGGGTGTGGAGGACGCTGGCAGGGCTGCTCCGAGGTCGCTGGTGTCAGGTGGGACATGTGTGTCCAGAAACTCTTTCCACAACAGGCTATTGAAGCTTGTTTGGTGCTCTTGGCCATCTCTAGTCTCCCCATTTCTCTGCACCTGGGATGTTCCAGAAGGTTACAGTAAAATGTTCTCTCTTCACCGAGGCGGTCTGTGACACCCTGAATGGAGCTTTGGGTGCTCCCAAATTCTTCAGCCACACAGTTACTGTCTCATGGATAACTCATGAAGGGCTCAGTGCATTCTTGTTTTGTGTGGTTTTAAAGCTTAACATTGCAAGGGCAACCCCTGCTTCTTTTGCTGCCCCACATTCTTCTGGGAAGGTCACTGCTGCTCCCCTTTCTGCCACACCTCTTTCTGGGAGCTCAGGGTGAGCCTGCTCTGTCCACATGGGCTGACCTCCTGAGCGAGCTGCTTGGCTTAGATCTGCGTGTTCTGTACAACACTGTTACGGAAACTGCTCTCCTTGGAAGAATTCAAACCACGGACCAGTATAATTTTATTGATCCTGAGGCTTTGCAAAATGACTTTATATGAAGCCACGTTATTGCTTGATTGGGTGTAAACCTCAGTTTCCACACCCACACAATGAGGAAATGATGTCTGCCCTCTTCGCTCGTAAGTGATCCTTATGTGCCTGTCACGTGAGGACTGCGCTGAACTGTGTGCGTAGATCCTGGAGAGGTGGGAGGGTCCGTGGCTGACTTGAACCCAGAGCTACTAAGACCAGCGGTTTGGGACAGTTAATCTTCCTCTCAGCCCTGGCATCTTTTATGAATGTCCACCGTCACAAAGAGAGATAAGATGTCAACGCGCTCCTACTACATGGTCAGTTGACACCTACCTGACATGTAATCGTAAACGACAGCGTTCGGCTCACCTTCATACGTTCTTGTAAAGGACAGGCAGTCTCACTGTCAACACCAGACCTTCAGGAGAGGAGCCAGAGAAGAGCCTGCCGTACAGTTGAGAATGTTGAAGCTCCTTGCACACTAATTCTGGAAAATAAGGCACATGGACAGAGGCAGAAGCATGGTGGGGCCCACATGCATCCACTGGACAGCTCAGCAGCCAACAGCCTAAGGCCACACTCTCTTCTGCACACACACATGCACGCGCACACGCACACCTCCCTGGCATCATTTTGAAGCAAATCCAAGACATATCATGTTCATTATAAAGACAACTGTTCCTTTAAAAAAAAAAAAAAAAACCTCCTGGAGTCCTTAAAGGCCATCCGATAGGAATGTCGCCCCTGAGCAACGAGAATTTATGAGTATGACATTAATATGACGGCTGCGCTTGCCTACCCTCTCACTGAGGCCTCTGTCTCGGGCCCCTCCCCCTGCCTGCTCCTGTCTGTCCCCCAGGCTCACTGGCTCGAGCACTCGCTCTCGCGCTCTCTCTCTCTCTCTCTCCACAGTTCTTGAGCACCGGCTTGCTGCCACCTTTTGTCTTATTCCACTCCATCTTGTGCCTTTTCTTGTTCACAGCTCAAGTTGGATTTTTCTTTTTAAGATTTGCTCTCAAACCAGCCGGGCGTGGTGGCGCACGCCTTTAATCCCAGCACTCGGGAGGCAGAGGTAGGAGGATCGCCATGAGTTCAAGGCCACCCTGAGACTACATAGTTAATTCCAGGTCAGCCTGGGCCAGAGTGAGACCCTACCTCGAAAAAAAAAAAAAAAAAAAAAAAAAAAAGAAGTAGATGTTTAATAATGTGTTTTACTCAGGAAAGTCATTCTCGAGATTGCTCTGGATTCATGTGGCCCTAGATATTTTTTTTTTTTCTCTGTTGGTGTCTGCCTTCAGCGTCACCTTCATTTACTTATTCATTGGTTTTTCCAAGGTAGGGTCTCAATCTAATTCACAGTGTAGTCTCAGGGTGGCCTCGAACTCACAGCGATCCTCCTACGTCTGCCTCCCGAGTGCTGGGATGAAAGCCGTGCGCCACCACGCCCGGCACCAGTCACCTTTATAAATGTGCTGGACTAGTCGCTGAGGGACAGGCTGACAGGCTGGGATGCAGGAGTTCCTCTGGAAGACCCTCGGGCTCTGTGGTGATTTCTTTCCCAGGACCTACAAGCCAAGCGTCAGATGTCTGGGGAGCTTTGTCCCATGCCAGGCTTTCTCTATGTATTCCTTTCTGGAATATCCTCCTTCCTAAGGCGATATCAACTGAGAAGGCAGAATAAACTTAACCACCCAGCTAGGAAAGGCAGAGATCCAGTCTAGACTTCTCTAACTCACCAGAACCCTCCACACTTCACTGTCCATGAGCACCCTCAGGGGGCATATGGGGAAAATAGATTTTTTAAAAAATATTTTACTTTTATTTATTTATTTGAGAGAGAGAATGATACAGAGATAGGCAGAGAGAGAGAGAGAGGGAGAATAGGCATGCCAGGGCCTCTAGCCACTGCAAACGAACTCCAGATGTGTGCGCCCCCTTGTGCATCTGGCTTAGGTGGGTCCTGGAGAATCGAGCCTCAAACCAGGGGTCCTTAGGCTTCATAGGCAAGCGTTTAACCACTAAGCCATCTCTCCAGCCCAATTATTTTTATTTATTTATTTGAGAGAAAGAGGCAGAGAGAGAGAGAATGAGCACGCCAGGGCCTTCAGCTACTGCAGACAAACTGCGGGTGCCCCCTGGTGCGCTTGTATGACATTGTGTGCTTGCATCACTGTGCAGCTGGCTTTCGTGGGACCTGGAGATTCGAACATATGTTCTTGGGCTTCACAGGCAAGCGGTCCCAACTGCCAAGCCATCTCTCCAGCCTAAAAATAAATTTTTAAAATATTTATTTATTTATTTATTTATTTATGAGAGGGGAAGGGAGAGAGAAAGAAAGAATGAGTTCACCAGGGCCTCTAACCACTGCAAATAAACTCCAGTTGCATACACCACTATGTGCATCTGGCTTACGTGGGTTCTGGGGAATTGAACCTGGGTCCTTGGGCTTTGCAGGCAAGCGCCATAACCACTGAGCCATCTCTCTGGCCCAGAAAACAGATTTTCACATGTGAACACCTAAATGATGACTGTCTTAGACTGGGCTGGGGCCCAGGAATTTGCATGTTAGGGCGCGGCACCGCCTCCGTGAGGAGAGAGCTGTTGAAGTTGGGTGGAAGGAAACCAGGGGTTGGCTAATCTCTTCTATGTGTTTTAAGTTGTTTTTACTATAAGAGAAAGTCTAGCCTTACATGCATGCCAACGAATGGGTACGTTCCTTTAAACACTGCTGACTCACAGCCTGGTGTTTGGTCAGGGGCATGCCTCCAAGCCAGATTAAAGAAAGGAGTTGGCCTCGAGGGGCGGGGAGATCAGAGCGTAAAATAAGGAAGCCCCTAATTCCTTGAAGGGACGCAGGCATGTGCCTGGCCGAACACCCTCAGTTCTGAGCTGCCAGGCTCTGGTCTGAGGTCCTTCTCCTTGGCCTCCTGCCCTTCTGAGATTTTTTTCACCCTGAATCTTCCTTCTTTCTCTCTGTCCCGCCCCATTCCACAGTGTTATCAGGGAGAATAGAAACTGCTTCAGCTCAGGGCAGGGCCACCCACTGTGGTGCTGGCAGAGGGTACCAAGAGGACACTCCCCCCCCAAAACACCCCAGCTCCCGCCCCCTCTGTTCTGCACATGGGCCACCATCACAAGCATCAGGCTCTCCGCGGATATAATGCGTTTTGGCTGCTTGGTCTGCCGCAGATATCCTGCACCCAAATGAGGCGTGCAGGATGCCAGTGTCAGAATGAATTTGCATGACCCAGCATTTTTCTCCTCCAGAGCTTTGAGCTACGTGTGACTCTGCAAATTTGCACGAGGGCACAGACCTTCTGGAAAAGATACAGATCCTGAGAGGGGGGAAAGATTTTTCTGCCCTCCCATCTTTTCTCTGCAAGCCTTGGCCTGGAGTGAGTGTGTGTGCGTGCATCTGTTTCCCTTTTTGGTGATCCTGGACCTAGGTCTCATGTAGGCAGTGGTCACTTCTTGCCACTTTAGCCTCCTTCTTTGGTTCGGCATGGGTCTGAAAAAGCACTTTTGTTTCGGTTACATCCACAGGGAAAAGGGGCTTTCTTTCCCAGAGAGTGAAAAGAAGGGACCATTTATAGTCTTATGGGACTCAAGAAACATGACTTTCAGAAAGCAGAGGGAAGATGGGGTTCAGATTTTTCTGTCAAGTACGTGGAATGTTCCAGCTTCAGGCCCTTGTCGCTGTCCAGCTGCACTGGCAGAGCACGCTCCCTGGGAGAGTGATCCGGGTTCCTACTGTCCATTCACTGCAGTCTCATGAAGCAGCAGGGAAGTGTTAGAAGGGCACAGGAAGGGGGGCTGTGCCAAGCCACCTGGTCATGTTACACCATGTGACAGGCTCACTACAGTGGGGGGGGGGGAGCATCCCAGGTGGCACCTGACATTCAGCTGCCACAGCCGTTGGGTAGTCACACCCTGACACTGGATCCACACAGCTGGCCTGTCACCTGAGCTGTGAATGTCACTCCCAGGAGCAGCACCAGGAAGTCTCGAGGCTTCTGCTAGACCCGAATGACCCCTGGAGCAGGGCTTCTGTGTGACAGTGCCATGGCCAGTCAGTGGACCGCCACCAATATTTGGCCTTTGTCCCATGTCCACTGGCTAAGGCAGGAAACATCAGCCTGGGTCTAAGGACTGCTGGTAGGTTGTTGCTCATGAGCTTGGCCAAGTGAGCGGTTCTTTTGGAAATTGCTCCATTCTCCACAGTGACATGACAGGCAGCCCTCAGGAATGGCCACACATGCCTAGCGATGGCCAACTCCTTGACATGCTGGCTCAACAGATTTATTGAACGCCAACAGATTGCTTAGTCCTCCTGGCCTCAGCCACATCCCTTGTAAAACGGATAGAATGCATATTGCCTGCGCTCTGGGCATATGGGGACTCTCTCACAAGGACTGCAGTATAAGTGAACCCATTCGAACATCAGCTTACTGAGTATTTTCTGACTTACATATGCTAACATACTCAGTCATTACTCCTGTCACTGTCACTTGTATGACTATTATCTCCATGCCTAGCACTGTCAGTACCCAGTGCTTGCCACTGTCAGAACTCTACACCTAGCACTGTCAGAACTCTACACCCAGCACTGTCAGAACTCTACACCTAGCACTGTCAGTACTCTACACCCAGCCCTGTCAGAACTCTACACCCAGCACTGTCAGTACTCTACACCCAGCCCTGTCAGAACTCTACATCCAGCACTGTCAGAACTCTACACCCAGTGCTGTCAGTACTCTACACCCAGCCCTGTCAGAACTCTACACCCAGTGCTGTCAGTACTCTGCACCCAGCACTGTCAGTACTCTACACCTAGCACTGTCAGAACTCTACACGCAGCGCTGTCAGAACTCTACACGCAGCACTGTCAGTACTCTACACGCAGCACTGTCAGTACTCTACACCCAGCGCTGTCAGTACTCTACACCCAGCGCTGTCAGTACTCTACACCCAGTGCTGTCAGAACTCTACACCCAGTGCTGTCAGAACTCTACACCTAGCACTGTCAGTACTCTACACCCAGCCCTGTCAGAACTCTACACCCAGCGCTGTCAGAACTCTACACCCAGCCCTGTCAGAACTCTGCGCTATCAGTACTCTACACCTAGCCCTGTCAGAACTCTACACCCAGCGCTGTCAGAACTCTACACCCAGCGCTGTCAGAACTCTACACCTAGCACTGTCAGTACTCTACACCCAGTGCTGTCAGTACTCTACACCTAGCACTGTCAGAACTCTACACCCAGTGCTGTCAGAACTCTACACCTAGCACTGTCAGTACTCTACACCCAGCCCTGTCAGAACTCTACACCCAGCGCTGTCAGAACTCTACACCCAGCCCTGTCAGAACTCTACACCCAGTGCTGTCAGTACTCTACACCTAGCCCTGTCAGAACTCTACACCCAGCGCTGTCAGAACTCTACACCCAGCGCTGTCAGAACTCTACACCTAGCACTGTCAGTACTCTACACCCAGCACTGTCAGTACTCTACACCCAGCGCTGTCAGAACTCTACACCCAGCGCTGTCAGAACTCTACACCTAGCACTGTCAGAACTCTACACCCAGCACTGTCAGTACTCTACACCTAGCCCTGTCAGAACTCTACACCCAGCACTGTCAGTACTCTACACCCAGCGCTGTCAGAACTCTACACCCAGCGCTGTCAGAACTCTACACCCAGCGCTGTCAGAACTCTACACCCAGCGCTGTCAGAACTCTACACCTAGCACTGTCAGAACTCTACACCCAGCACTGTCAGTACTCTACACCTAGCCCTGTCAGAACTCTACACCCAGCGCTGTCAGTACTCTACACCCAGCGCTGTCAGAACTCTACACCCAGCGCTGTCAGAACTCTACACCTAGCGCTGTCAGTACTCTACACCTAGCGCTGTCAGAACTCTACACCTAGCACTGTCAGTACTCTACACCTAGCCCTGTCAGAACTCTACACCCAGCGCTGTCAGAACTCTACACCCAGCACTGTCAGAACTCTACACCTAGCCCTGTCAGAACTCTACACCCAGCACTGTCAGTACTCTACACCTAGCCCTGTCAGAACTCTACACCCAGCGCTGTCAGAACTCTACACCCAGCACTGTCAGAACTCTACACCTAGCACTGTCAGAACTCTACACCTAGCACTGTCAGAACTCTACACCTAGCACTGTCAGAACTCTACACCTAGCCCTGTCAGAACTCTACACCCAGTGCTGTCAGTACTCTACACCCAGTGCTGTCAGAACTCTACACCCAGCGCTGTCAGAACTCTACACCCAGCACTGTCAGAACTCTACACCCAGCCCTGTCAGAACTCTACACCCAGCACTGTCAGTACTCTACACCCAGTGCTGTCAGAACTCTACACCCAGCGCTGTCAGAACTCTACACCTAGCGCTGTCAGAACTCTACACCTAGCACTGTCAGTACTCTACACCTAGCCCTGTCAGAACTCTACACCCAGCGCTGTCAGAACTCTACACCCAGCACTGTCAGAACTCTACACCCAGCACTGTCAGAACTCTACACCCAGTGCTGTCAGTACTCTACACCTAGCACTGTCAGAACTCTACACCCAGCGCTGTCAGAACCCTACACCCAGCACTGTCAGAACTCTACACCCAGCGCTGTCAGAACTCTACACCCAGCGCTGTCAGAACTCTACACCCAGCGCTGTCAGAACTCTACACCCAGCACTGTCAGAACTCTACACCTAGCCCTGTCAGAACTCTACACCTAGCACTGTCAGTACTCTACACCCAGCGCTGTCAGTACTCTACACCCAGTGCTGTCAGAACTCTACACCTAGCACTGTCAGTACTCTACACCCAGCGCTGTCAGTACTCTACACCCAGTGCTGTCAGTACTCTACACCCAGTGCTGTCAGTACTCTACACCTAGCCCTGTCAGAACTCTACACCCAGCGCTGTCAGTACTCTACACCCAGTGCTGTCAGTACTCTACACCCAGCACTGTCAGAACTCTACACCCAGCGCTGTCAGAACTCTACACCTAGCACTGTCAGTACTCTACACCCAGTGCTGTCAGTACTCTACACCTAGCCCTGTCAGAACTCTACACCCAGCGCTGTCAGTACTCTACACCCAGTGCTGTCAGTACTCTACACCCAGCACTGTCAGAACTCTACACCCAGTGCTGTCAGAACTCTACACCTAGCACTGTCAGTACTCTACACCCAGTGCTGTCAGTACTCTACACCTAGCACTGTCAGTACTCTACACCCAGCACTGTCAGTACTCTACACCTAGCCCTGTCAGAACTCTACACCCAGCGCTGTCAGTACTCTACACCCAGTGCTGTCAGAACTCTACACCTAGCACTGTCAGTACTCTACACCCAGCACTGTCAGTACTCTACACCTAGCCCTGTCAGTACTCTACACCTAGCCCTGTCAGTACTCTACACCCAGCACTGTCAGTACTCTACACCTAGCACTGTCAGTACTCTACACCTAGCCCTGTCAGAACTCTACACCCAGTGCTGTCAGAACTCTACACCTAGCCCTGTCAGAACTCTACACCTAGCACTGTCAGTACTCTACACCCAGTGCTGTCAGAACTCTACACCTAGCACTGTCAGTACTCTACACCTAGCCCTGTCAGAACTCTACACCCAGCGCTGTCAGAACTCTACACCCAGTGCTGTCAGAACTCTACACCTAGCACTGTCAGTACTCTACACCCAGTGCTGTCAGAACTCTACACCTAGCACTGTCAGTACTCTACACCTAGCCCTGTCAGAACTCTACACCCAGCGCTGTCAGAACTCTACACCCAGTGCTGTCAGAACTCTACACCTAGCACTGTCAGTACTCTACACCTAGCCCTGTCAGAACTCTACACCCAGCGCTGTCAGAACTCTACACCCAGTGCTGTCAGAACTCTACACCTAGCACTGTCAGTACTCTACACCTAGCCCTGTCAGTACTCTACACCTAGCACTGTCAGAACTCTACACCCAGCACTGTCAGTACTCTACACCTAGCACTGTCAGTACTCTACACCTAGCCCTGTCAGAACTCTACACCTATCACTGTCAGTACTCTACACCCAGCACTGTCAGAACTCTACACCCAGCACTGTCAGTACTCTACACCTAGCACTGTCAGTACTCTACACCTAGCCCTGTCAGTACTCTACACCCAGCGCTGTCAGAACTCTACACCCAGCGCTGTCAGTACTCTATACCCAGTGCTGTCAGAACTCTACACCCAGTGCTGTCAGAACTCTACACCTAGCACTCTACTGGCACAGAGGTAAACAAAACAAAACATTCACCAGTGGAAGGGTACCCAAATATGTTAGCTATCATTATACATCAGTATATACTCATATACAGGTTGAACAAAGAAAGTGGTAGCAGGCTGGAGAGATGGCGTAGTGGTTAAGGCACTTGCCTGCGAAGTCTTAGGACCCATGTTCAACTCTCCAGATCCCATGTAAGCCAACGCACAAAGGTGAAGCAAGCGCAGGTTCGCACATGCTCACTAGGTGGCTGAGGCCCTGGCAGTGCCAATTCTCTCTCTAAAAAAATAAATAAATAAAAAGATATGAAAAAGAAAAGTGATAGTGATAGATAGAACAAAGGAAGCTGAATGAGTGTTCCAGTAGTGAGGCAGGTGGGTGTGGCCCCCTCCGTTTGGTTATAGAGTCCCACCTTTGTGACTTGGTGCTGGGGGGAGAGATGCATGTGAGGGAGAAGGTGGGGACATTTGGGGAATGAAGACCAGCAAGAGCAATGGCTCCAAGGAGGAAACACAGCGTCACAGTCAACTGCAAGAGACCCCAGGACCTTGACGAGAGAAGGTGGTAGGAAGGGAGCACTGGGAGGCTATGGGTCAGCTGTGCGGAGGCTGCCTCTGTGTGTGAGGGGGCCTGCAGAACTTGAAGCCGAAGAGAGCAGTCAGCTTCCAAGGACCTTACAAGCTTCCTGCCTCAGGAGGACTTGCTCTCCTGTGCTGCCTGAACCTGTGCTCTGGTTACCGGAGGAGTTCCTGTCAGTACTAGCACTGTCAGTACTCTACACCTAGCACTGTCAGTACTCTACACCTAGCACTGTCAGTACTCTACACCTAGCACTGTCAGTACTCTACACCTAGCACTGTCAGTACTCTACACCCAGCGCTGTCAGAACTCTACACCTAGCACTGTCAGCCATACCTGCCTCACCCAGGTTCTGGTCACTGTGAGCATCTCCTGGGCCACAGGCTGAAGCTGAGGGAAACGTGAGTGGTGTCTTGTCACAGTTGTGGAATGAAGGTGACACGTGGCCCACATGCAGACCCATGGGCCACGCCCTGGAGCAGGCTGCAGCACCGGCCTTGTGGATTTGGTCCTTTTGGCCTTTGATGTGACCAAAAACCTGATAAGAAACAACTTCAGGGAGAAAGGGTTGATTTTCTCTCACAGTTGACATGACATCAGCAGTCAGGAAGCAGAGTGCGATAAATGCCGGTGCTCAGCTCACTTCCTCCTTGTGATGCACTCCGGGACCCCAAGCCCATGGAATGGTGCCACCCGCAGCTAGGGGGAGTCTTCCACCTTCAGCCTAGGAATTTCTTCATAGATGTGCCAGAAGGGTTGTTCCCATGGTGACTTGAGATCCTCTCAAGGTGACAGTGGGGATCAACTGTCACACGTGTCTCTGCTCCTCAGAAAACACTGACCACACTCACACCCATTACGCTCCATTTCTTCTACTCTGGTCAGTAGCAGTCCAGCCTCCACTTGGGGGACAAGGGATGGAGCACATATGTATAAGTGATGGACAGAAATGCTTCTGGGTGTGCTCAGCTTGTGCTGAAGTTTTAGCTGAAAAATAATGAATATATACACATACATATATACATGCACGCACACAGACACATACACATATATACATATATGTGCTTTTTAAATTTTTTTTATTTATTTTTGGAGAGAGACAGAGAGAGAGGGAGACAGCTAGAGAATGGGCACGCCAGCAGTCTCTCAGCTGCTGCAAACGAAATCCATATGTGTGCGCCCCCTTGTGGTCAAGTGCGGCATTGCGCCCTTGCGTCACTTTGCATCTGGCTAAACGTGGGACCTGGAGATTGGAACCGGGTTCTTAGGCTTAGCAGGCAGGTGCCTTAACCGCTGAGCCATCTCTCCAGCCCCATATATATGCTTTTTGAGGTAGGGTCTTTCTCTAGCCCAGGCTGATCTGGAATTCACTATGTAGTCTCAGGCTATCCTCGAACTCACAGTGATCTTCCTACCTCTGCCTCCCAAGTGCTGGGATTAAAGGCGTGCGCCACCACGCCCAGCAAAGGAAAGGATATTTTGAAGGAGCATTAACACAGGCATCTGCCCCTGAATGTGCCCGCCTGGCTTAGACACTAGCAGCACCTTAAGTTTGAATAGAAAACAGAGGTCTGGGCTTAGTCACATGACCCCGGTGCTCAGATTTCTAACCAGGTGCTAAAGGTTCAGGGTGACTTTTGGCCCCGACCTGAGCTTTTCCTTCTGAAACAAAATGTCCAGCTTGGTGAGCCTGCATTGCCCAGAATGTTACTGATGGTGAAGGCCCCTCGCATGTGACCTCAGGCACAGCCAATCCTTTGGGATGAGGTGATGTTTAGGCCGGAGGACTCATCTTTCCTTGCGGTAGACATCTTAGAGGCGTGAATTCCAGTGTCTCCTTCCTTCCTGCCAGGCCACCTGGCTCCAAGTGGCTAAGATGCCCTGGGAGCCGCAGGGGTCTCAGGGCCAGAAGCAGTTACCAGAGCACATCCTGCCACACGAAGCCCCGGCTGGAGCCACCACGGCTGCTGCAGCCACAACCACCCTGCAGAGACAGACCGCAGGGGCCCAGCTCTGAGGGTGCTCCTTGGAAGAAAGTCAGAAGGTCTCAGCACGGAAGCCCATAAAAGCCATCGTTCGTTTCAGGTCTGCATCTTCCGGATGCAGAGCAAATCCCGGGTTCTCACTGTGCGTGCTCCGCCCTTGACGGTGACCTTGGTTTCCTCTTGAGACTTAATCTCCAAGTTCACTGTCCCTAGGGGAGGAGACCTCGAACCCTTTCAGGACCCGTGCTTCTAGAGAACCCGACTGGTTAAAGGCAGATCGAGGCCAGAGCTGGCTTCCTGGGCTCTGGAGGCTGGCACAGCTCTCCTCAGCCTCACTTGAACGCTACAAGTATAGTTTAATTGCTTCTGAGCTCTAGGGCAAAAAAGCGGCCAGTCTGAACACTGAGCCAGATCCTGGGGCTATCGAAGGTCAGGTGTCAGCTCAGATACTCACCAGCTGTGTGGCCTCGGGCAAGTCCCCCTGGTTTTCCCCGGGATAGGATCCGCTACTTTGTCATAGTGCAGATGCCCCTCACTGGTGACAACGACAGGCAGGCCCTAAACTATGTCACGTCTGATAGCTTAGGCGGCATCTTCTCAGGTGCCCTCATGTAGTGCGCTGTTCTCCGCTCTGGAGCCAGGATGAGGAGGAAGGCAGGCAGTCCTCCCTGCCTGTCCCAGACAGTCGCTCAACCCCAAGTTCAGGATTGTGTGATGGAGAGATGCCTGTGGGCAGGCGTGGCTGTGAGTTCCGTCTACCGTGGCATGTACGTGCGGAGGGCGAGCCCATCACCCCATTGTTGCCTCGGTGTCGCTCAAAAGGAAATGGCTTGTCTCTTATTAGTATGCAGTGGGTGTCTGGCAGTTCTTGCTCAGGCAACTCTGATACCAGAGGGTTTCCAAAGCATCTGGAAACCCCTCAGCACTTCCTTGTGTTCTACGCAGGGCAGAGCGAAGACTGATGACATTCTATGGGAATGTTGGAAGGTTCTCCATCACCTGCCAGTCATCACAGCTGGGCTCGTGGTTTCGCTGGTAATGCCTAACATGCCAAGGAAGCCTTGTTCTGTCCAGGCCTCTTGATTTCCTGTGACAAGGCTGCTGGGATAGAGCTGGGGAGCATGGCATTCTGGGAGTATGGATGTGTTTTGAGGGGGTGTCTCACTTATATTCAAAACCTTGTCTAACCACTGGCCAGCCTCGCCCCTGCTGTGTTTGCCTGAGCACCCAAGGGCACAGAGGGTCCTAAATACCTACCTTGCAGGAATACAAGATTAGTTTTGTATTGGCCTGGTAAAAAAAACATTACAGATGTCCCACAAACATCCAGCTTAAACTCCTCCTTTCCCTGTAATAAGCTAAAAAGACGTTGTGGTGAACACGCGTTCATAACAGCTCCAGAGTAGAAGCTACTCAGACATCCATCAGCAGGAGACATGATGAATGCACAGTGGCGCATTCACATAATGGGATAGTCAGCAGCCAGGTGAGAAAATAGTCTGTATCTATGGGCAGTGCTGAGAACGGAGATGTCGGGGCTGGGGAGATACCAGTAGGCAAAGGACTTGTACATGTAAGAACCTGACTTTGATCCCCAGAACCCACCATAAAAATTCCAGGCATGAGGCAAGAACTTAAGAACCAGAGGACGAGGAGGAGGGCTGCAGAATGCTGTGTTCTGAAAACGGCATGACCATTGCACTCATGAACTCACAGCAGCTGTGGTTTCTGGCACAAGATTGCGCCTGTCAGCATTCCATCATGGAAAAGCTATTGGCAACTGATGGTGGCCGGGGATGGGGCATCACGTTCTTCACTGATGTAGCCACTGGTAATTTACCATAGTGCAGTGACTAACCGCCCTCCCCCCGCCCATGTTCGTAAAGCAACCCTAAGTCAGCTCAGTAGGTCACAAAAAAATAAACATAAGAGCCGGGCGTGGTGGTGCACGCCTTTAATCCCAGCACTTGGGAGAGAGAGGTAGGAGGATTGCTGTGAGTTCGAGGCCACCCTGAGACTACATAGTTAATTCCAGGTCAGCCTGGACCAGAGTGAAACCCTACCTCGAAAAACAAAACAAACAAACAAACAAAAAAACATAAAAGAGCCGGGCGTGGTGGCGCACGCCTTTAATCCCAGCACTTGGGAGAGAGAGGTAGGAGGATTGCTGTGAGTTCGAGGCCACCCTGAGACTACATAGTGAATTACAAAAGCTAAAAAACCCTAAAAAAAAAAAAAAAAAAAAAAAAAAAAGCATAAAGAAAACAAAAAAGTGGGAAGGGGACTAGTTGGGGAAAAGAGGTCTACTGGGAGCAGGAGTGAATATGACCAAAATAAATTATGTACATGTGGCCGGGCGCGATGGCACACACCTTTAATCCCAGCACTAGGGAGGCAGAGGTAGGAGGATCACCGTGAGTTCGAGGCCACCCTGAGACTACATAGCGAATTCCAGGTCAGCCTGAGCTAGAGTGAAACCCTACCTTGAAAAATGAAAAAATAAAAATAAAAAAATAAATAAATAAATAAATTATGTATGTATTAAATTGTGAAAAATAAATAAGTGAATAAATATAGTAACATGAATTTTTGAAACAAAGTACCTTAGCATCAGCTCTCCTGAGCCATGTTTCAGTTTCAGTTTCTTCTGAATTACCAAGATTATTTCTGAAATATATATATGTATATGTATATGTATATGTATATGTATATGAAAACCAGCATGATTAACAGAAATAAAAATACTCTTATGCCAGATGTAGTGGCACATACCTGTAATGCCAGCACTAGGGAGGAAGAGACAGGAGGATGCTTGGGAGAGCACTGGCTAGTCTAGCTGATGAGTGAGCTCCAGACCAATGAATAGAGTCTGTCTCGGGTGAGGATCAACACGGAAGTTGTCCTCTGGCCTCTGATGTATGTGTGTGCACTTGCATACAAACATACACATACAGGCATTACACAGACAGGCATTTTTTAAAAGAATATATGGGGGCTGGAGGGACGGCTTAGCAGTTAAGGCATTTGCCTGTGAAGCCAAAGGACCCAGGTTCAAGTCCCCAGGACCCATGTAAGCCAGATGCACAAGGGGGTGCATGCATCTGGAGTTTGTTTGCAGTGGCTGGAGGCCCTGGCGCACCCATTCTCTCTCTCTTTCTCTCTCCCTCTCTCTGTGTCAAATAAATAAAAATAAAATATATCTTTTAAAAAGAATGGATGGGGGGCTGGAGAGATGGCTTAGCGGTTAAGCGCTTGCCTGTGAAGCCTAAGGACCCTGGTTCAAAGCTCGATTCTCCAGACCCACGTAAGCCAGATGGACAAGGGGGCGCACGCATCTGGAGTTCCTTTGCAGTGGCTGGAGGCCCTGGTGCGCCTATTCTCTCTTTCTCTACCTGCCTATTTCTGTATCTCTCTCTCTCAAATAAAATATTAAAAAAAAAAAAGAATGGATGGAGCCAGGCGTGGTGGCGCACGCCTTTAATCCCAGCACTTGGGAGGCAGAGGTAGGAGAATCGCCGTGAGTTCGAGGCCACCCTGAGAATAGAGTGAATTCCAGGTCAGCCTGGGCTAGAGTGAGACTCTACCTCGAAAAACCAAAAAATAAAAATAAAAAGAATGGATGGCCGGGCATGGTGGTGCATGCCTTTAATCCCAGCACTAGGGAGGCAGAGGTAGGAGGATCGCCATGAGTTCAAGGCCACCCTGAGATGCATAGTTAATTCCAGGTCAGCCTGGGCCAGAGAGAGACCCTACCTTGAAAAACCAAAAAAAAAAAAAAAAAAAAAAAAAAAGAATGGATGGTTCCTTGTATATAAAATGCAGAGGATGGTTAGAACCGTGATGGTTATTATCTTCAGAGACAGGTCCCTGGCAGAGTGTGAAGGGGCCTGGTGGGAGGTATCACTACCTCTGTCCAGATCTGCCCAGTTCTTATCTGAGTGCTGGAGAGCTGGCTTTAGCAATTAAAGCGTTTGCTTGCAAAATCAAAGGACCCAGGCTTGATTCCCCAGGACCCACACATATCCAGATGCGCAAATCTTTCTAGTTTCACATTCTTGACTTGTGCACATTTCTGCACTCTACTCTGATAAAACATTTATCGAGTACCAGCACATGATGTAGCCATACAAAATATGTTGCTAATGGTAACGATGATGTAAAAACATTGATGTAAACACAAGTAGAGTGATGATGCAGAAAGAGGAAAGATCAACAGTCACATAACCGGAGTGTGAGCAGCCGTCAGTGCTGTGGCCACAGCTAAAAGGAGACTAGCAGTGACCCACACAGAAGACATTGGGGCAAGTGTGGAGGGACACTGAGTCATGGCTGTCGGTGAACTAAGTCGTAACACCCTGGGGAGCAGCCAGAGGAGTCACGGGAGCAGATTTCCCTGCTTCGAGCAGCTACGGTCTCTCTGTGAGCACTGTGCACTCGACAGGTCTGCATTTTCTCTTTCCTTCATTGCCTCCAGCACCCTCCCACCACTAAGGCACAGAAGGCAGATGGCATGGAAGACAGACGAGACATGTCAGCCACAGGCAATGTGACGGGCCGGAAGGGAGACAGCAGGCTGGTGTGCCGTGGTAGGGAGTTTGCCTAAAGAGAGGGAATGGGGCTGGAGAGATGGCTTAGCGGTAAAGGCGCTTACCTGAGAAGCTTAAGGACCTAGGTTCGATTCTCCAGGACCCCTGTAAGCCAGCTGCATCTGGAATTCGTTTGCAGTAGCTAGATGCTCTGGTGCTCCCATTCTGTTTCTATCTGCCTCTTCCTCTCTCCCTCTCTCTCTCTCTGTCTCAAATAAGTAAATGTGAATAAAGAATTTTTAAAGAATTTTTAATGGCCCCTGGAGAAAGAGCAGGGCTGGGCTGTGGTCTCCCAGGCACCACTGGCACATTGCTGTGAGCGGTTTCTCTGTATGTCACCCACGGCTTCGGGCACTGGGGACCTGTCATCCCGTGGGCTCTGGACTACTTCTCCTTCCCCATTTCTCCTCCAGGCAAAATTTTGTTACTCTAGGCACTTTGTGCCCCGTGGCTCTTCACTGGGAGAGTTAAGTCATGCTAAGATCTCATTATGCGGTCATTTGACATGGTGCTTTCTCTTGAGAATATTTTAACTCGAGATCCTTGGCCCTAAGAATGCCTCATCCCAAAAGATGAATTATTAAGTGAGTGTTCAACTTCAAAGTCACATGTGCCTGAGCTTGGCGTGGATGTGCCCTAACAGGCTTCCTGGCAGATGGGGAGAGAAGACAAGCAAGCATGCATAAAAGATAAGGAAGACGGGAACAGACGGGAGCCACCTGTCTACAGACTTGTTTCGGGTTCAGTGTGGACCTGCCCCCCAGTATCACAACCTGTCAATGTTGATGAAGATGCTGGGCTGATGTCCAAGTCTACTTTCTCATGTTGGGGGCAGGGGAGAGTCAGGAAGTGCCTTTTGGACAAGAAGGGTCCCCTCTCTCTTTTGAAGACCCTAGTGCCAGGGATATGATGAGTATGGAAAGTGAGATTGGGCCAGCCCAACAGCTTTTTCTGAAAATCCATCATGGCTTCTTCATCATCAGTTCATGCTGGAGACTACTGCTCAGTCGAACTTTCTGCCAAGCAGATGGGTTCCACCTGGTGCCATCCAACATGGCAGCCACAGGTCGCCTTGCATAGCTACTAGCTCCAGGAACAGACAGTGCACCTGAGTCCATTCCCAGGGCTGCCAAAACAAGCGCCACAGAAGGGCTGCGTTCCCTCACTGTTCTGGGCCACAAGCTAGAAACCAGAGTGTCAGGAGGCTGGGGAACAGCTTGCTCCAGGCCGGCCACCTCACTGCTAGCAGTTCTTGGTGGATCTTTGCTGCTCCCTGGCTTCCAGGCACATCACCCCAGTCTCTGGTTCCATTTTTCTTTTTTCTTTCTTTTTTAATTATTATTGAGAGAGACAGAGAGGAAGAAGCAGAGAGAGAAAGAGAGAGAATGGGTGCACCAGCAGCCTCTCAGCCGCTGTGAATGAACTCCAGATGCATGCACCCCCTTGTGGGCAAGTGCAGCATTGCACCCTTGTGCCACTTTGCATTTGGCTAAACGTGGGACCTGGAGAATCGAGTGGGCGTTCTTAGGCTTGGCAAGCAGGCGCCTTAATCACTAAGCCATCCCTCTAGCCCTCCACTCCCATTTTTCTATGGCCTTACTCTTCCATATATCCATGTCCCTAATCCCTCCCTCTCAGAAGACACCTGTCATTGGATGGCTGGGGTGACCTCATTATAGCTTAACTACAACTGTAGTGACCCAAATGTGTGTAGCAGGTCTTATGCATAGGAACTAGGGCCTGAGGACATCAATACAACCCATAGCAGCAGCTAAAGAATAGAACTTTTCATTTTATTTAATTCTAAATATGTAAGTGATCACCCATGGTTAGTGGCTGTCTCTTTAGCAGGCAGGGGACGGAGAATTTGGAAAATTCCATATTTATATTCAGAGCCACTTTTGGCTCAGTGACTCTGGCCAGGGTCATGAAAGCTGTAACCTGCTGCCTTAAGAGTAGGGGTGGAGAGATGGCTCAGCAGTTAAGGCGCTTGCCTGCAAAGCCTAATGACTTGGGTTTAATTACCTAGCAACCATGTAAAGCCAGATGCAAAGTGGCCATCTGATGCTGTAAGTGGCTGGAGGCCCTGCATCTGGAGTCTTCTCCCTCTGTCTCTCTCTCTGTCTCTCTCTGTCTCTCTCTCTCTCTCTCTCTCTCCCTATCTTTCTCTCTCTCTCTCTGTCTGTCTCTCTCTCTCTGTCTGTCTCTCTCTCTCTCCCTATCTTTCTCTCTCTCTCTCTCTGTCTCTCTCTCTCTCTCTCTCTCTCTCTCTCTCCCTATCTCTCTCTCTCTCTCTGTCTCTCTCTCTCTCTGTCTCTCTCTCTCTCCCTATCTTTCTCTCTGCAAAATAAATAATTTTTTTTTTTAATGGGAAGAATAGGAGAGACAGGGGATTTATTCAAGAGCTACAGAGTCTGGGACAGCATACCATAGTCCCTTCTACTGTGGTTCTACTAGCACAGCGAGGCTGGCTTCATGATCTGTGGCCTAGACTTCAAAGAAACACCCAGAACTGCTCTGCCACCCCCTCCTTGGGACCACAAAGGGGCCACCTTTCCAGTCAGGGCTTTAAACTCCAAGACCCTGTGTTTCCAGAAGGCCAGTGGAGAACACGCACTGCGTTCTTGAGACAGAGTCTGTCACGGAACCAGTCAGCGTGGCTGACCAGAGAGCCCGAGATTCTCCTCTGTCCACCCCTGCAGGACTGGGGCTATCGGTGTGCGTAGCCATGCCTAGCTTTTCTTGTGGGTGATGGAACTTGCACTCAGGCTCTTTCAGGCCCTCGTGTTTGCATGGCAAGCGTCAAGTTCAATTTGGCTGGTCCATTTCTCTGATGGTCAGAGTGAGGCTGGGATTACAGATGAGCAGGCTGGCCAGCAGGAGAGTCGGGGTGTCATTGCTGAATCCTTAAAGGGACCCTGTCTCCTACCAGGGTCCTCTTAGCCCCTGGGTGATGTCCAGCAAAGAAGCTGAGAAAGTACTTGATCCAATAGCTTTGTATGGGAAAGAACCAGGAAGGAAGGCAGAAGAGTCCCCAGGGTGGAGGTGACAGACTTTGTGATTTTTGTGGTCACATCCAAGGGAGCAGGTTTAAGCCATCACTCCGAGAAACAGGTGACCGGCGCTTTAATTTACACAACACAAAGTCCTCAGACTGTGGCTGCGGGCTCTGTGCCCAGAGACACACCCCCTCCTCCTGTTATATCACCAGTAGCAGCCCCATCAGGTGTCATGTAAATGTCACATTATCCTTGGCAGAACTTCTCAGATAGCACATCAGAAACGTATTTGATATTCCCCTAGGCTCCCCTCCTCTCTGGGCTTGCTGACCTGTTCCATGTCCTGTGACCAGGGTTGGGCACCCACATATCCCCAGAGCCCTGGAGGATGGGACCAGCAGTGGCATAGCTTAAGACAAACAGATTCTGACCAAGAGTGCCTGGGGCGTCCCTAGGGGGTGTTTAGGTGTTCACGCCTTGTGCTTGGACCTGGGCGTGAGACCATAGAAAAGTCATAGACTTGGGAGGGTCGGGGTCTCTTGGGAAGGACAAAGCCATCACCAAACTAGGGCAAAGCCAGCAAGAATTTTAAGAAAGCATTGTGTGTATATGCATATTCTTCAGTCTGAAACAGAAAGGAAATTTTGACAGGGGCTTAACCATGCATGAGGACGTGATGAGAAGTAAGATAATCCAGGCACAAGAAATGAATGCATGCAGAGCTTCCAACGTGGAGAAATAAAGGGTTCTTGGGTAGAGGGTGGGATGGCTATACAGTATCAATGTGTTCATGCCACTTGGTGGTTAAGATGGTAAATGAGGCTGGAGAGATGGCTCAGTGGTTAAAGGCATTTGTTTGCAAAGCCTGATGGCCTGCCTTCAATTCCCCAGGACCCGAGTAAAAGCCAGCTGAAGGGGCCTTGGCGCACTCTTTCTCCCTCTCTTCCTCCTTCCTTCTCTCTCTTGTAAATCAATTGGTTTTTTCAGGGGCTGGGGAGATGGCTCAGTGGTTAAAAGCACTTGCTTGCCAGTCCTGCCAGCTTGGTTCAGTGCTCCAGTACCCAATATAGCCAGATGCACAAAGAGCACATGCATCTGGAGTTAGTTTGCAGTGGCAAGCGGCCCTGGTGTGCCCATTCTCTCTCTCTTCACAAATAAATAAATAAATATATTAGAATATTTTTTAAAAGATGATTATATATATATATATGAATTTTAACACAATTAGAAACACTTTGAATCCCAGCACTCAGGAGGCAGAGGTAGGAGGATCACCATGAGTTCAAGGCCACCCTGAGACTACATACTGAATTCCAGGTCAGCCTAGGCCAGAGAGAGACCCAACCTCAAAAAAAAAAAACAAAGAAACAAAGAAACCTAACCTTTTAACGATTTTGATAACGAATTAGCTTTCTCAGTGTTGGTCTTGCTATAACCAAGGGCCACTGGCTGTGTAGCTCACACAGGACAGAGCTCAAGCCTCTCGCAGCAGGACCTCCAGCCACGAGGACATTGCTGGACTTTTCTCCACGTTATAACCGGGGCCCAGAACCCAGGGAGAAGCCCGCTCGGCCTGCCTTGTCCTCAACTCTAACAAAGACACCCCGGGTGGAAGAGGCCCACCCTCTGGGGCACTGGGGGACAGAGTTTGTCTCCTCACAGGCATCTGTAGATAAGGCCGGAGCCTGGCAGGCCACTGTGAGGCCCAAGCAGCAGGTCTGTGCCTCCTCACTCCCATGAGCCTCTGGGGAGCTGGGGGTTTCTTCCCTTTCCCCAGCTGAGCCCTCTAGCTCTCTCCTGTCCCTCTCCCTTCCTGTCACCCAGCCGAGGGCCTGAGGGACAGCAGCCAGGCTGCTTGCTGTACCCCTGCCAGGGCTTCCAGCGGAGTGGAAGATATCTCTCTCTCTCTCTCTCTCTCTCTCTCTCTCTCACACACACACACACACACACACACACACACACCCCACAGCGGCTCCTTTCAGGGGCTAGCTGCTATTTTTTTTTTTTTCTTAATTTGGGCAGATCTGGGGCCCAGGTCCAAGGTGAAGTTTCTATTTATTGAACAAGTGCCATGCGCTCACCGGTTGTACCACTAGGGTTGTGCTATAAATAGCAGCAGGTTCCCTGGGAGACCCGTTGCAGAGGTGAGCCCCCGTCTCACGTTCGGGTACATCTCATAAGTCGGGATGAAAAAGTCCAGAGGAATGCTTTACACGTGGCAAAATCTGCTTCTCCGTGTTGGTTCTGAGAGTTCAGACACAGTTGTACAAACCCCTCTACCAATATAAATGCCAAGCGTGGTGGTGTGATCCTGTCATCTCAGCACCGGGGTGGCTGAGACAGGAGGATCCCTGGAGCTCACTGGCCAGTCAGTCTAGCCCAGTTGGTGAGCTCCAGGCCAATGAGAGACGCCGTCTCAAAAAGAAGTGGACAGTGCTCCTGAAGTGTCCTCTGGCCTCCACATGCACACTCACACACATGCACATGAACCCAGATACACACATCCGAACCTGCGCGCATGCACAAAACACCAGAAAAGGTCCCAGCACCGGGCGTGGTGGCGCACACCTTTAATCCTAGCACTCGGGAGGCAGAGGTAGGAGGATCACCGTGAGTTCGAGGCCACCCCAAGACTACATAATGAATTCAGCCTGGGCTAGAATGAGACCCTACCTCGAACAAAAAAAAAAAAAAAAAAAAACAGGGCTGGAGAGATGGCTTAGCGGTTAAGGTGCCTGCCTGCTAAGCCTAAGAACCCGGTTCCAATCTCCAGCAGTTCCAATCTCCAGGTCCCACGTTTAGCCAGATGCAAAGTGACGCAAGGGCACAATGCCACACTTGACCACAAGGGGGCGCACGCATCTGGATTTCGTTCACAGCAGCTGAGAGACTGCTGGTGCGCCATCTCTGTCTCCCTCTCCCTCTCTGTCTGTCTCTCTGTGTGTCTCTCTCCAAAAATAAATAAAATAATGAAAAGTTTAAAAAACAGAAAAGGTCCCAGTGGGTCGCCATGATCTTGTTCTACGGCCTTGAACTCGCTTACTTACTGGGGCTACTTTTTTTATCAGCCCTGGGGTTGAGATTTGGGCTCTGGGAAAGGAGGCAGCCAGTTCCCTTATTCCATCCAAGGGACACTTGACTGACTCTCTTTCACAAGAGAAGTCCTTCCTCCAAGCCCCTCTAAGGATCCTCTCACCCGATCACTGAGGGCAGGTGATTGGTGCCACTCACAATCCCCTTCTTCCTGGTGTGAATGAGTGGAGCTGAGTGTAGTCATGGAGATGAGCTCTGGGCACCTCATGCCCAGAGGGCCTGGCAGATCGTGTCAGATGATATGTTGAGTCAATAGAGCCCCAGGAGAGCCCTGGTCAGAGTCGCATGGCAGCCCGCTATGGCCAGCTCTCGGGAAGTGAATGCCCACATTGGCTGTTGGCCATCACCTGCCCTGCCCAGGAGATGGGTCCATGGGGGAGCTGAGCAGGAGAACACTGAACATGGCTTCCCTGCTGCCAGCTGTGGCCTTCTCCTGTTGTTTTGCTTAATGTGGCCTTCCAGGGTCAAGATTTGGGCACTGTGGTCCACACCCCTAGAAGGGCACTGAAGTTTCCTAGAGAAAGACCCAGGACATACCTGGAGTGGCACAGTAGCTCACGGCTTGCTCTGGGCCATCCACAGCCTTCTCACCTGAATGCAAAGCTTAGGTGGTCCCAGGCAGTGACTCCAGGCTGAATTTACCTTCCCAGGAAGGTGTCCGAAGTGGGGCCCTCAGAGGACACCTGGAAGAGCCACACTCCATTGGCAGGTAGGTGGCTCCTGCCATCTGTGGTGGGGGGAGGTGCTACGGTCCCTGGTTCTGAGAAGATTCAAAGAGCTGAGTAGCCAATGGCAAAGAAGAAGCTCAAAGTACAACTTCAGATTTCAGAGAGTCCCCGGATAGGTGTCCGGATTCGGTTGTCACTCTGGTTTCCACCTATTACCGTTTGAATGTGAAATATCTCCCACCAACTCGTGTGGCTGAACACTAGGTCCGCGGCTGGAGGCCTCTGTGGGAGGTTGTGGAACCTTTGAGACTAACTAGTGGCACATAGGCAGTCCGCCAAGCTGTGAGGGCTATGTACCCCAAATCTTCCAGCCCAGCCTCTATGCCTCCTGCCTACCAAGATGCAAACAAGTCATTTCGGCAAGCCCTCACTGCCATAGCAGAGCTGCCCAGACACCATGCATTCAACACACAACGAACTGACACTGTGAGCAAATAAACCCTTCCTTCGTTAAGTTGTTTCTGCCAGGCATTCTGTCCCAATGACAAGAAAAGTCACTAACACAGGATCCCTCAGAGCTTTCTGAGTTTGGGTGCTCAGACCACAGAACAGGCGCAGAGGGAGCCAGGCCACCAGTAAGGAAAGGAACAGTGGGCTCATTGTGTGACCCCTGGCTTTGGGGTTGGAACTGCCCTGGAGTTATTTCAGAAGAATGAGCTGAAATGTGTGTGCCGTGGCTTATTTATGGATTTCATTAGTTTTTCCAAGGGTCCTGGGACCCCAAAATGTTCAAGACCATTCTGGAATGTTCTCTCCCAGGAGCTAGAACAATAAGCATGTGGTTAAGAAGCAGGAATCGGGGCTGGAGAGATGGCTTAGCGGTTAAGGCGCATGCCTGTGGAACATAAGGACTCCCGTTCAATTCTCCAGGTCCCATGTAAGCCAGATGCACAAGGTGGCGCATGCATCTGGAGTTCGTTTGCAGTGGCTAGAAGCCTTGGCATGCCCATTCTCTCTCTCCTTCTCTCTGTCTCTAATAAATAAATAAAAATAAAATCTTTTTTAAAAAATTAATTTAAAAAAAAGAAGAAGCAGGAATTCCCAGTGAGGTGGTGAGGAAACTCCTCCGTGGAGTTCCCCGGTCAGTCACGCTTGGGGCCTGATGGACACCTGACTTTCCCTGATTCTTGGTCCAGGTTTAACCTTGGGGCCTGATGGACACCTGACTTTCCCTGATCTCTTGGTCCAGGTTTAACCTCGAGCCAGCTCTGTTCTTTTACATCTTCAAGATGCCTGGCTGTGTCAGATAAGCTGCCCTGGAAAATGAGGAAGATGGATGATAGAAACAGTTCCTAAACCCGCCTCTAAACTGGTCTACACTCAGCTCCCAGCGGCAGGAGCTTTAGCTCAGTAGGCAGAGCGCTTGTCTAGCATGCGCAGGGCTCTGGGCTCAGTTTCTCAGCACTGCGTCAAACCGGGCATGGTGGCGCACACTGATTAATCAAAGCAGGAGGACCAGAAACTCAAGCTCATCCTTGGCTACATAGCAAGTTCAGTGCCAGCCTGGGCTACAAAGAAGGAAGGGAGGGAGGAAAAGAAAGAGGGAAGAGGCAAGGAGAGGGAGGGAGAGAGAGAGAGAGAAAGAGAGAAACGAGAAAAGGAAGGAAGAAAGGGAAGGAAGAAGGGAGGGAGGGAGGGAGGGAGGGAGGGAGGGAGGGAGGGAGGGAAATAGGCAAGCTCAGACCTCTAAGCTCTGACACAGCCTCATTCCATTCAGATATTCAGGGCCTGGCACATGGATCATCAAAGCTCAGGGTGAGTCTTCTGACCACTCAGGCATGGAGAGTATGAACTGAGCACATCTCAACTGTAGCTTAGATACCCTCTGCTCAGTGTGTCGTATTCAACTCTGTAGGCATGGAAGTTGGGGGCTCACTAGACCAGTGGTTTCCAGGGAAACCTTCCCGTGAGGAATAGAGGAAGAATGCTTCCCAAATTTAGTGGAAATAATATAGGATCTCTTTAGAGAACTTTAACTCAGAGCTTAGCACAGATCATCACCAGCTTGGGATAAGCCCAGGTCACACATGCACTGGAGAGCCCTGAGCCAGCTGCTCCTCAGGAACAAAGGGTGTGCACGTTCACTCCTAGGAACGTCTCAGACTGCGGAGGCTAAGCAGTGGAGCCCTCTCCAAGTCAAATTGAAGCCTAAGAGAATTTAAGGGACAAGATTGGTTTATTTTTTTAAATATATTTTATTTACTTATTTATTCGAGAGAGAGAGAGGAGAGAGAGAGAGAAAGAGAGAGTGGGTACACCAGGGCCTCCAGCCACTGCATACAAACTCCAGACGCATGTGCCCCCTTGTGCATCTGGCTTACGCGGGTCCTGGAGAATTGAACTGGGATCCTTTGGCTTTGCAGTCAAACATCTTAACCGCTAAGCCATCTCTCCAGCCCAAGATTGGTTTCTTAAAACAAAGGAGGACCTACAAACCTACCACCAAAGCTCAGACCTCCAGGTCAAGCCTGTGCCTGGGAGTTACGGGGGTCCCAAGTTCTTGACCCAAATCTCTGCATGACGCTTCTTTACTCCGTTTAACATGGGACAAAGGCCACCCAGCTCCCAGCTCCCTTGGTATCCTCTGAAGCCAATGCAAGAACATGAGAAACGACCCACTCCAGGGCTTCCATTTGGGTTATCTGCCTTTCTGGTACCGCTCTCTCTCTTGAGCATCCTGCCCTGTTGCCCCGTGCACAGCTCCAGGTCGGTTCCACTCTGGAAAGCACTGGCCAGGCAATCACTGTGCTAGGCAGGGAAGAGGTGATCTGAGTTTCTTAGAAGTTCACCTGCTGCCCCACCAGGGCCACGGCTGTGTGTCCTGGGGCATAGAGGCTTGCCACCCAGACAGCGCCTGGCTCCAATCCAACCACTTTCCTGCCAAATATGCCAAGCCACACCCTCCACTCGGTGAGGTGAAGCCAGGGACGCACCCTGTGACCTAGAAAGGGCCGGTTAGCCAGCCCCGGGCCTCTGGGTTTGAACCTTTGGGCTCATTGACCTAAGCCTTGGCAGGAGCACACTGGCTTTCAGTCAGCAGAGCATACTGCTCAGGAATCTTGCAGAGCTGCACAGGGCAGAACGAGTGAGCACGCTAAGTGCCCAAGATCAACCAACAATCACTGTTGGAGGGAGAAGCTGTCAATGCAATTATTTCATTTCACTTTTATTTTATTTTTATTTATTTATTTTTATTGTTTTTTTTAATATTTTATTATTTATTTATTTATTTGAGAGAGAGAGAGATACAGAAATAGGCAGGTAGAGAGAGAGAGAGAGAATGGGTGCGCCAGGGCCTCCAGCCACTGCAAACGAACTCCAGATGCATGCACCCCCTTGTGCATCTGCCTTACATGGGTCCTGGAGAATCGAGCCTCGAACCCGGGTCGTTAGGCTTCATAGGCAAGCGTTTAACCGCTAAGCCATCTCTCCAGCCCCTATTGTTGTTTTTTTGAGGTAGGGTCTCACTCTAGCCCAGGCTGACCTGGAATTCACTCTGTAGTCTCAGGGTGGCCTCAAACTCACGGCGATCCTCCTACCTCTGCCTCCAAGCACTGGGATTAAAGGTGTGCGCCATCACGCCCGGCTTCATTTCACTTTTAAAATGGTAGTGAGGGGCTGGGAAGACGGCTTAGTGGATAAAGTCCAAGGACCTGGGTTTGGATCTCCAGACCCCATTTGTGGGCTTCTCTAATCCCAGTGTACCGACTACAAGTTGAGAGGCAGGGACAGGAGCATCTCCCTGCAGATCATGGACCAGCTGACCTGGTAGGCAACGCAGCAAAAAAAAACAAAACCCCCAAAACCAAAAATGAGTGAGAGAGACCCTGCTCAAAGAAGTGGAAGGCAAGCACTAACTCCTAAAAGCTGGCTTCTGCCTCCACGAGTGCACCACGGTGCACACTCACACACACACACACACTCACTCTCACACACTCACACACACACACACAGGGAGGCATCAATGTAAAGAGAATGGGACAGGGTGGGTCGGTATGCTTGGTCCTTCCTTGTGCCTCCTGCTCTCCCTTGGAACCTGTCCTCCTACAGTGCCCTTCATCCACAGCACAAGGCAGGACCAGTTAGAGGAACGTTCCAGGAGACGGTGCGCAAAGTCGGTCAATTCCGAGATAGCATTTATTCAACAAACGCATGGTCGGTGTCAACCAGATGCTAGCTACCACCCCCCACCCCGTGCAAGGCTGCCAGCTCAACCTCGCACTGCGCCGATCACAGGTACTTAGGATGGCAAGACAAGGCCAGCAGACCTGGATGCAATGGCCTTGTGTTTTGCCATTTAAGAAACTTGCCTCACTTGGGTCAGGGAGCAGGAAGTGCTGTTAATGTAGTTGAAGAACCTGAAGACACAAAACAAAGTTAAAGACAAATGACCCAAGGTGGGGGGCTGGAGTCTCTGGGGGTGTCTCCCACATATTCTGATTTCAGCGCCGTCCTTCCTATAACTTTTTTAAAAAATATATTTAATTTATTTATTTATTTGATATAGAGAGAATGGGCATGCCAGTGTCTCCAGCCACTGCAAACAAACTCCAGATGCATGTGCCCCCTTGTGCATCTGGCTTACGCGGGTCCAGGAGAATCGAACCGGGATCCTTTGGCTTTGCAGGCAGATGCTTTAACCGCTAAGCCATCTCTCCAGCCCCCCTCCTTCCTGTAACTTTTGATCTCAGCTCATAACATCAATACAGGCTTGACTTCTTGATGAAAGGAGTGTGAGGAAATCACGCGATAGCAGTTCCCAGTTAGGATTTCTGAGAATGTCACACAGGCCGGGGCTCACTTCTGCCCAGTGGCACCCCTGGGTTCCCTTCTCCAGCCACAGCTCATGCCAGTCCAACCAGCCAGGCCCTGTGAATTCACCAGCTCATGGCTCCCTGGTGTCTGGAGCCACTTGGTGTTTTATTGGCTGCCAGGGGCTGTCTGTTTGCTCACTGAGCCTATTCAGAGGGCCTGAGCATGGCCAGAAAAATCAAAGGCATTGTTCACTCTTGGAGCTGATAGCAGCCCTCGGCCAAGTCCTTCAGGAGAACCCAAACTGGGGTCCTGTCTGTCCTTTCACCAGAGTGTTATCCAGTTACTGTAGCTACTGCCCAATCTTGTAAGCGCCCTGGGGCTCAGGTGAACTCTCCAGGGTAGAGACCCAGCTCCTCAGGGGTCTCCGTGGCTCTCCCCACCTCTGGCAACATGCATGTGACACTCTGCTTACTGCGTGGTCGTGTGGGTTTACTTGTTCTTGTTCTTTATCCCCCCCACCCACACTGCAGACTGGAGGTGGATCATGGTCCCATTCACCTTGACCCGCTCTGCTCCGCCTGCACCATCCGGGCCCTAGCCGCCAGCTGCAACTGCTGATGTGCTGAGCAAGTCCCTGGCTTTCTTAGACACAGGAGTGGGACTGTCTCCCCAGCAGTGGAGGGGTAAACGAGTCTATGCAGAGGGAACGGGGCTTGAGGCAGCCCTGTCCCACTTTCCCCTCGACTGGTTAATGATGACACCAATGTTCAAACTGAAAGCCGCTCAGGAATGTTCTCGCTGGCCCCTCAGCTTTTGCTATGGTAGCGTCTATGTGGTGACAGCCTCCTTGACAAGCTTTGGTTCCCCTTTCTCGGCCAGCCTGGGGGGAATGCTGCCTCTCGGAGGAAGACTGTCTGTCTGCCCAAGCGCGCCCAGTACGGAGAGGTCATGGAGCCCCAGGCCCACTTCCTCCTCTGGTGTGGTTCTTACCCTTCCTCGGTACCTTTCCTGCCCTTTCAGACACCCAGTACCTCCCACCCTCTCCTTCTTGTCAGCCTGAAATAGAAGAAGTTATACGACTAAAAAGGGTTTTTACATTGATTTTTTTTCCACATTTTTGATTCTGTCTCTCGGTGACATCCAAATTGTTGTCAAGGAGTCTGGGAGCTGGGGATGGAACGATGCACCTAGGTGTAGCTCTTGCTGTTTATTTAACAAGAAATGACACATGAGGGCTGGGAAGATGGCTCAGTGGTAAAGCGCTTGTCCTATAAGCACGAAGATCTGAGTGTGGTTCTTTAGAAGCCATGTTAGACAGCCAGTATGGTCCATGCGTGGTGGCGCACGCCTTTAATTCCAGCACTCAGGAGGCAGAGGTAGGAAAATCGCCATGAGTGCGAGGCCAGCCTAGGACTACAGAAAGAGTTCCAGGTTAGCTTGGGCTAGAATGAGACCCTACTTCAAAACAAACAAACAAAAACCGCCCGGCATAGTGGTGCTCACCTGTAATCCCAGCACACAGGATGTGGAGACAGGTGGATCCCTGGGCTCACTGACCAGCCAGCCTAGCCTGATTGCTGATCTCCAGGACGAGACCTCGTCTCAAAAAAGTAGACAGGGGCTGGAGAGATGGTTTAGCAGTTAAGGCACATGCCTGCAAAGCCAAAGGACCCAAGTTCGATTCCCCAGGACCTATGTAAGCCAGATGCACAAGGTGGCACATGTATCTGGAGTTCATTTGCAGAGGCTGAAGACCCTGGCATGCCCATTCTCTCTCTTTCTCTTCCTCTCTCTCTCTCTCTCTCTCGCTCATCTGCCTCTTTCTCTCTCAAATAAATAAAATTAAAAATAACTCTTGGAAGTACTATGGGATATTGTCTACAATTAAAGAAGATGTCAATAAAAAAATAATAACTCGGGCTGGAGAGATGGCTTAGGGGTTAAGGCGCCTGCCTCCTAAGCCTAAGAACGCTGGTTCCAATCTCCAGTGATTCCAATCTCCAGGTCCCATGTTTAGCCAGATGCAAGGGCACAAGGGCGCAATGCCGCACTTGACCACAAGGGGGCGCACACATCTGGATTTCATTCTCAGCAGCTGAGACACTGCTGGAGTGCCCATCTCTGTCTTCCTCTCCCTCTCTCTCGTTCTCTCTCTGTGTGTCTCTCTCCAAAAAAATAAAAATAAAAAATAAGAAAAAATATTTTTAAAAAATAATAACTTTTAAAAAGCAGATGGTCCCTGAGGAGTAACTCCTGAGGTTATTCTGGCCTCCACACACAGAGATGTGCGTGCACCTGCACACACATGCACAAACAAGAAAAAGAGGATGAATAAGTAAATAAACTTCCCCTGATCACCAGCTTCTTCATCTGTATTATGGACAGCCAATGGCATGAGAGCACGTGGCAGGATTCTGCACACAGCGGGCACTGGGGCTTCAGGGCACTGCCCACCGGAAACTGTCACAACCAATGGGAGGAAGAGGGGAACTTTTTGGGGGGGGGGCGGGGTGGGTTGAGGTAGAGTCTCACTGTAGTCCAGGCTGACCTGGAATTCACTATGCATTCTCAGGGTGGCCTTGAACTCACAGCAATTCTCCTGCCTCTGCCTCCCGAATGCTGGGATTAAAGGTGTACACCACCATACTCAGCTGAGGGGAACTTTTTAAAAATTTTTGTCTATTTTTATTTATTTATTTATTTATTTATTTATTTATTTATTTGAAAGTAACAGAGAGAGAAAGAATGGGCACACCAGGGCCTCCAGCCACTACAAACGAACTCCAGATGCATGTGCCACCTTGTGCATCTGGCTTACGTGGGTCCTGGAGAATCAAGCCTCGAATCAGGGTCCTTAGGCTTCATAGGCAAGTGCTTAACCACTAAGCCATCTCTCCAGCCCCAGGGGAACTTTTTTTAATTCCAGAAAGGTTCTTCTTCTGCACCCCTAAACTAGTTACCTAGTCCGCATGCATGTATGGGTATGGGATTTCACCTGTCCCTTCACCCCACAAATTTCCTTTCCCTCTGTGCTATAATTTGAATCTAGAATATTCCCCCAAAGACCCACGTGTTAGAGACTGGATTCCAACCTGGCACTATTGGGGAGCAGTGGAAGCTTTAAAATGTGGGGCCTTGAGGGAGGGCTTCAGTCACTGGAGACACATGTGCCCTTGAAAAGGATTGTGGGCCCTCAGCCTCTGTCTCTTGTTCTGTCTTGTATCCTGGCCGTGAGGTAAGCAACTGGGCTCTGCCCATACTCTTGCCATGCTATGCTGCCACAGGCCCAAAGCAACAGGACCTGGATTGTGGGCTGAAACCTCCAAAACTGTGAGCCAGGAGAATTCTCGCCTCTTGTTAAGTTGGTTGTCTTGGCGTATGTGTTAAAGTCATAGAAAGCTTCCTGGCCCAGCCTTTGTAGTCACAATTCATCTGTCCCTCACCCAGGAGTCCCTGGCTGTGGGTGAGGAGTGGGCTGGGTGGAAGAAGGAAGCACCTCGTGGGCTTGGGAAGAGTCATGGAGACGTGTCTCAAGGGGGTGGAGAGGCATCTGCACGTTCACCCCAGCTGAAAAGGCTGTCCTGTCCGCTCCTCCTCACCCGGAGCAGCTCAGCCAGTGCTGTCCTTCCACCCCATCCTCTCTCTGGCCTTTGTACCCAAAGAACCAGCAAGGAATTTTCTCTGGCCATGATGCCCCTTCCCCAGAAGTGACTGGACTTCCTCCTGAGGAATGATGGGAGTGGACAGCTTCTTTTAAAGGAAGAGAGGCAGACAGATACATAGACAGAGACCAAGGTGAAGAAATAGAGAGAGGGGGCTGAGAAACGGCTTAGTGGTCTTTCTCTTCCTCTCTCTCTCTCTCTCTCTCGCTCATCTGCCTCTTTCTCTCTCAAATAAATAAAATTAAAAATAACTCTTGGAAGTACTATGGGATATTGTCTACAATTAAAGAAGATGTCAATAAAAAAATAATAACTCGGGCTGGAGAGATGGCTTAGGGGTTAAGGCGCCTGCCTCCTAAGCCTAAGAACGCTGGTTCCAATCTCCAGTGATTCCAATCTCCAGGTCCCATGTTTAGCCAGATGCAAGGGCACAAGGGCGCAATGCCGCACTTGACCACAAGGGGGCGCACACATCTGGATTTCATTCTCAGCAGCTGAGACACTGCTGGAGTGCCCATCTCTGTCTTCCTCTCCCTCTCTCTCGTTCTCTCTCTGTGTGTCTCTCTCCAAAAAAATAAAAATAAAAAATAAGAAAAAATATTTTTAAAAAATAATAACTTTTAAAAAGCAGATGGTCCCTGAGGAGTAACTCCTGAGGTTATTCTGGCCTCCACACACAGAGATGTGCGTGCACCTGCACACACATGCACAAACAAGAAAAAGAGGATGAATAAGTAAATAAACTTCCCCTGATCACCAGCTTCTTCATCTGTATTATGGACAGCCAATGGCATGAGAGCACGTGGCAGGATTCTGCACACAGCGGGCACTGGGGCTTCAGGGCACTGCCCACCGGAAACTGTCACAACCAATGGGAGGAAGAGGGGAACTTTTTTGGGGGGGGGGCGGGGTGGGTTGAGGTAGAGTCTCACTGTAGTCCAGGCTGACCTGGAATTCACTATGCATTCTCAGGGTGGCCTTGAACTCACAGCAATTCTCCTGCCTCTGCCTCCCGAATGCTGGGATTAAAGGTGTACACCACCATACTCAGCTGAGGGGAACTTTTTAAAAATTTTTGTCTATTTTTATTTATTTATTTATTTATTTATTTATTTATTTATTTATTTGAAAGTAACAGAGAGAGAAAGAATGGGCACACCAGGGCCTCCAGCCACTACAAACGAACTCCAGATGCATGTGCCACCTTGTGCATCTGGCTTACGTGGGTCCTGGAGAATCAAGCCTCGAATCAGGGTCCTTAGGCTTCATAGGCAAGTGCTTAACCACTAAGCCATCTCTCCAGCCCCAGGGGAACTTTTTTTAATTCCAGAAAGGTTCTTCTTCTGCACCCCTAAACTAGTTACCTAGTCCGCATGCATGTATGGGTATGGGATTTCACCTGTCCCTTCACCCCACAAATTTCCTTTCCCTCTGTGCTATAATTTGAATCTAGAATATTCCCCCAAAGACCCACGTGTTAGAGACTGGATTCCAACCTGGCACTATTGGGGAGCAGTGGAAGCTTTAAAATGTGGGGCCTTGAGGGAGGGCTTCAGTCACTGGAGACACATGTGCCCTTGAAAAGGATTGTGGGCCCTCAGCCTCTGTCTCTTGTTCTGTCTTGTATCCTGGCCGTGAGGTAAGCAACTGGGCTCTGCCCATACTCTTGCCATGCTATGCTGCCACAGGCCCAAAGCAACAGGACCTGGATTGTGGGCTGAAACCTCCAAAACTGTGAGCCAGGAGAATTCTCGTCTCTTGTTAAGTTGGTTGTCTTGGCGTATGTGTTAAAGTCATAGAAAGCTTCCTGGCCCAGCCTTTGTAGTCACAATTCATCTGTCCCTCACCCAGGAGTCCCTGGCTGTGGGTGAGGAGTGGGCTGGGTGGAAGAAGGAAGCACCTCGTGGGCTTGGGAAGAGTCATGGAGACGTGTCTCAAGGGGTGGAGAGGCATCTGCACGTTCACCCCAGCTGAAAAGGCTGTCCTGTCCGCTCCTCCTCACCCGGAGCAGCTCAGCCAGTGCTGTCCTTCCACCCCCATCCTCTCTCCTGGCCTTTGTACCCAAAGAACCAGCAAGGAATTTTCTCTGGCCATGATGCCCCTTCCCCAGAAGTGACTGGACTTCCTCCCTGAGGAATGATGGGAGTGGACAGCTTCTTTTAAAGGAAGAGAGGCAGACAGATACATAGACAGAGACCAAGGTGAAGAAATAGAGAGAGGGGGCTGGAGAAACGGCTTAGTGGTTAAGGCGTTTGCCGGCGAAGCCAAAGGATCCCAGTTCGATTCCCCAGGACCCACATAAGCCAGATGCACAAGGGGCACATGCATCTGGAGTTCGTTTGCAGTGGCTAGAGGCCCTGGCATGCCCATTCTGTCTCTGCCTGCCTCTCTTCTATCTCTTTCTCTGCTTGCAAATAAATAAATAAATAAATTTTTAAAAAAGAAATAGAGGGCTGGAGAGATGGCTTAGTGGTTAAGGTGCTTGCCTGCAAAGCCTAAGGACTCATGTTTGACTCTCCAAGTCCCACATAAGCCAGATGCACGGTGACACAAGCGTGTGATGTCACACATGCACAGAAGGGGGAACACGTGTCTGGAGTTTGATTGCAGTGGCTGAGGTCCTGGTATGCCAATTCCCTCTCTCTCTCTCCCTCCCTCCCTCATAAAAAAATAAAATAAAATAAGGGCTGGAGAGATGGCTTAGCGGTTAAGGCGCCTGCCTCCTAAGCCTAAGAACGCTGGTTCCAATCTCCAGCGGTTCCAATCTCCAGGTCCCACATTTAGCCAGATGCAAAGTGACGCAAGGGCGCAATGCCTCACTTGACCACAAGGGGGCGCACGCATCTGGATTTTGTTCACAGCAGCTGAGAGACTGCTGGTGCCCATCTCTACCTGTCTTCCTCTCCCTCTCTCTCTCTGTGTCTCTCTCCAAGAAAAAAAATAAGTTAAATAAAATAAGATTTAAAGATTAGAGAGGAAAGGAGGAAGTGCACACTCTACCGACGGATTCAGGATGACAAGGCCCTGGCTCTGTCCCTCCTAGAAGCCACATTGAGCTGGGGAAGGGGCCAGGGCAGAATGCACACATGTGCTTAAAGGCATAGTTGCTCATAATAGAACAATTTATGTGCAAAGACATTTTGAGAATAGATAATCCATACCTATATTAGTATCTTTTCCTGTTGCCGTGACACCACACCTGACAAAAGCAACCTAAAGGAGGAAGGGTTTATTTCAGCTCATAGTTTGAGGGGATACGGTCCATCACGGTGGGCAAGGCGTAGCTGCAGGATCATAAGGTGGGTGGTCACGTTGCAGCTGAAATTACAAAGCAAATGGATGCATGCTGGTGCTGAGTTCACTTTTTATTTTTAATTTTTTTAAAAATATTTCTTGCCGGTCATGGTGGCGCACACCTTTAATCCCAGCACTCAGGAGGCAGAGGTAGGAGGATCACCACGAGTTTGAGGCCACCCTGAAACTACATAGTGAATTCCAGGTCAGCCTGGGCTAGAGTGAAACCCTACCTTGAAAAAAAAAATTATTTTTTCTTTATTTATTTGAGAGAGAGAGAGAATGGGTATGCTATGGCCTCTAGCCACTGCAAAAAAAAAAAAAAAAGAAGAAGAAGAAGAAGAAGAAGAAAAAAAGAAACTCCAGACACGTGCCACCTTGTGCATCTGGTTTTACATGGGTACTAGGGAATTGAACCCAGGTCCTTAAGCTTTACAGGCAAGCACCTTAATTGCTGATCTATCTCTCCAGGCACCCCTTTTTATTTTTATTTTTTTATTTTTAAAAATATTTTATTTATTTGACACAGAGAGAGAAAGAGGCAGATATAGAGAGAGAATATGGGTGTGCCAGGGCCTCTAGCTGCTGAAATGAACTCCAGATGCACGCACCACTTTGTGCATGTGGCTTTACATGAGCACTGGGGGAATCAAACCCAGGTCCTTAGTCATTGCGGGCAAGCGCCGTAACAGCTGAACCATCTCTCCTGCCCTCGAACTCACAACGATCCTCCTACCTCTGCCTCCCGAGTGAGGGGATTAAAGGCGTGTGCCACCACGCCCGGCCCTTTTTATATTTTTTTTAATTCAACCTGAGACCCTGGGCCTGTGGGATGGTGCCACCCACATTCAGGGTGAATCTTCCCTCCTCAGTTCAGCCTCTCTGGAAACACCCTGACAGACTCAGCCGCAGATGTGTTTCCATGGTGATTCTCAATCCGGTTGAGGTACAGCGTGGAGGTGGGCAAGGTATTCACTAAGCATCTTCCCCGCTGGCTGTTCCCAGCCCTGCAGATACTCCCCGCTCCTTCCCGGGAGGCTGCAGGCCTGTGCAGACAGGCAGGATGTGTACACTCTATGTAAAATCTCTTTCCCTTTTTTAAAACTACAGGTGAGCGAGGGCTCTGTGCTTCTCCTGCTATCATGCTGTCTTGCTTGAAGAGGATGGGGTGGGGGCTTGCCCACTCTCGTAGGGCACCACGCTGCCACGAGTCACTTAATCAATTCTCTCCGTGGACAGCTGGATCTGTTTCCAAAAGCAGCGTGGTGACGCATAACCGCAGACACTCAGAGAAGATACCGCTGTGTCTGCGGAGGAGGCTGCCAGATCCCAACACGGGCATCCCGAGTTTGTTTGTTTGTTTGTTTGTTTGTTTGTTTTGGGTTTTTTTTTTGGGGGGGGGTTTTGCGAGGTAGGGTCTCACTCTGGTCCAGGCTAACCTGGAATTCACTCTGTAGTCTCAGGGTGGCCTCGAACTCACGGCGATCCTCCTACCTCTGCCTCCCGAGTGCTGGGATTAAAGGCGTGCACCACCACGCCCGGCTGCATCCCGAGTTTTGACCAGTACAGCCAATATTCCTCCACAGAGGCGCGTGGCTCCTCTGGACCTTTGGAAACACATGTGTGAATGTGGTCTGGGCCAGGAGGGCTGACCTGAGCCTGGGCAGACACAGCCTGAGGGAAGTTTTGACTGTGCCCTGCTGAGAATGGACGTGTGTGCCTTCTGTCACAGCAAAGCGAGGAGGCGCAGTTGGAGGTGGTTGGGGCCTTGTTGACCCATGAAAACCCCAGAAGGGCTTGCTGTTGTTCCTTAGAAGGAGTGATGCAAGTTTCTTATCTTCACCTGCCCAAGCCATCCAGTTTCGTTCTGCTCTGCCCCACACAGGGGAGAAGAGCATGCCGGCAGGGACGTGCCCAGGAAGGGCCATGTGTATGCATGCGTGCATGTGGGGCGGTGGAGGGTGAGAGGGGAGAGCCGGCCTGCTCTGACCACACACTGAGGGAGCAGATCTGCGCCTTGCTGAGGGCTCTGTCACTGTGACAACCCTGAAGGATAGCCACTGTCCCTGGGGGTCCAAAGGACACATGCTGTCCTGCCCTGGTCCCCAGCAGAGACCTCTAGCAAGGCCCAGGCCCCCGAGCCTTGGGCTGGTGTCACCAATGCTCTGGCTCTTTGGGTATCTCTGGGAAATGCTGGTGCCCAAGGCTTGGCTGTCCCTCTGGGACTCCTTTGCCCACCCCCCCCCCAGCACACACCCTGTCCTCAACAGTCATATCAGACGCTTTCTACTTTCCTCTGCCATTGCCCTTCTCCCAGCCTCACCTCAAAGCAGGCTTTGACCTAATGACGTAGGTTCGATTCCCTAGACCTACATAAAGCCAGATACACAAAGTGGTGCATACATCTGGAGTTCCTTTGCAGTGGCTAGAGGCCCTGGCGCACTCATTCATTCTCATTCTCTCTCTCTCTCTCCTTCTCTCTGTCTCTCCTTTCAATAAACAAAAAAATTTTTAAGGCTTTGCTTCTCAATGCTTAATGGAGAGGGGGCCTTTTCTTTTCGGAGCACGGAGCCCTGCCATTTGAAGGGCGTTATGTCCTCCCATGTTTTGAGCTCTGCCAAAGCATGGGCGTCAGAACCTTCCTGTCCCTTTGTTTCTACGCAGAGTGTCCCTGAGCGCGAGGGAGGCTCTGGGCAAGCATCTCACTCGGCAGCACCCTGCTGTACAGGGGGGGTCCCTGGCGGGGACATTGTTCTTTCAGTGGGTCACCTCCAAAGCCTGTACTGGGGAATGTGTTCCACATTTGGGGGCGAAGGAGAAAGGACCGGAACTAACCTTGTGCCCTGCCTGCTACACTTGTTCTCAACACCCTCCCTGCACCCATGACAGCCGGGTGCTATGGGACACAAAGGATGCAAGCAGAGCCTCAAAGACAGAGGGTGGGCCTGGCCGAGGTCACGCATTGGTCTGATCCACTACGGATGTGAGCGTGCTCTGTGGTTTCAGGATGGGGAGGTGACCTCTGAGGAGTGGAAGGCTACTCTGTATCCAGGGCTGAGAGCCAGAGAGAGTACCTGGCCAGATGGGCATGGTGAGGGAGTCCTGGCACAGGGCTCAGGGGCCAGCCCATCCTTATCTAGGCCACGAGTAAGTAACAGCCCTCAATCCACATCCACTGACACCTTTGGTTTAACTTACATAATTTAAATTTGAGCCGGGCGTGGTGGGGCACATGCCTTTAATCCCGGCACTCGGGAGGCAGGGGTAGGAGGATCGCCATGAGTTCAAGGCCACCCTGTGACTACATAGTGAATTCCAGGTCAGCCTGGGCCAGAGCGAGACCCTACCTTGAAAAAACAAAATAAACAAAAAACAAATTTGACTTTAAAATGTTCCTAACTATAAAATGTTCTCTTGCCAAGCAAGTCCGTGTCAGGTAGCGTGGTTGCGCTGGTCTCCTTAGCCTGGAGGAATAAAACAACAGAAATTGCCTTTTCTGGGGCTAAGGCTGGAGCTTAGTTGACAGAGTGCTTGCCTTGCATATGTGAAGCCCTGGGTTTGATCCCAGCACCAATAAAATGGAACGTGTAATCCCAGCACTGAGGGGTTACAGGAAATCCAGGATCGCCCTTGTCTACATAGTGAGTTCAAGGCCAGCCTGGAATACACGAACTCTGTGAGTGCAGCTATGCACGCAAGTGTGTGTACATGTGTGGAGGCCAGAAGACAACCTCTGACGTCATCTTCAGGAACACAGTCCATAGCCTTCCAGACAGGGTCCCCCAGCCTGGAACTTGCCAATTAGACTAGATTGGCTGTGCAGCAAGCCTCAGGGGTCCACCTGTCTCTACCTTCCCAGAACTGGGACTGTAGGCACATGCCACCACACCTGGCTTCTTTTTAAAAATATTTTATTTATTGCACCGGGAGTGGTGGTGCATGCCTTTAATCCCAGCACTCGGGAGGCAGAGGTAGGAGGATCACCATGAGTTCAAGGCCACCCTGAGACTACATAGTCAATTCCAGGTCAGCCTGAGCTAGAGTGAGACCCTACCTCAGAAAACATGTATATATATATAATTTATTTATTGGAGAGAGGAAGTGAGGGGGGGCAGATGGAGAGAGTGACTGGGCATGCCAGGGCCCTCCAGCCACTGGAAACAAACTCCAGATGCATGCACCATCTTGTGCATCTGGCTCACATGGGTTCTGGGGAGTGGAACTTGAGACCTTAGGCTTCCCAGGCAAGTGCCTTAACCACTAAGCCATCTCTCCAGCCCACCTGGCTTCTTTATATAGCTTGTGGGCACCAGCTCAGGTCTTCGTGCTTGCACGACCCACACTTTACCAACTGAGCCCCCGCTCTGCACATCCTGATGGATCATTATTTCACTCTGGTTCTTCACACCTGCTGTCACGCGACCAGTGCAGCATTGGCCTTGGTCATACTGAACTCTCCGCATTATTCCTTGTGACCCATCTCGACCAGCATGGTGCCACCGTGTCTGTCCTTGTCACGTGCTTGTAGCACCAGCGAGAACAAACAGTACTCACCCAGGGGAAGGGTAGCACACGTGGAAGGGTGTGAGATGCCCGCTCTGATGATGTTGGGACTGTGCGCGCGCCCCTACCAAGCACCTCAGCACAGATGATGAGGGTATCCTGAACCCAGCGACTCTGAGAGCACAAATGGCCTTGCTCGGGCTCTTCCTAAATTCATCCAGAGTGTAATGTCAGGGGCGGGTTTGGGCTCTTGCAAGCTGAGGGCCCCCTCACTGCACTCCTGGGACAGGGCCACCTTGCTAACAGACGCTTTCCTTTGCCCACAGCCTCCAGTGTCTCCTCCTCTCCATCAACACCCACCCAAGTGACCAAGCAGCACCCGTTCCCTCTGGAGTCCTACAAGCAGGAGCCTGAGCGCCTAGAAAACCGTATCTATGCCTCCTCCCCGCCAGACACCGGCCAGCGCTTCTGTCTGGCCTTTCAGAGTCCAACCCGACCTCCGCTGGCGTCCCCCACGCACCATGCTCTCCCGAGAACCGTAAGTCGGCACCTTCTCTCCGGCCAGGGCAGCGCGGGAGGGCGACTGCTTCCCCCCCCCCACTGAATGAGTCTGGCGGAGCCTGCCAAGGCCAGAACTGAGGCTCCTGACACTCCTGTGGCTTATTTTATTGTAAGTCACAGACTGAAGGGACAAATGGTGGGGACATAGTAAGCAAAGGAAAATGATGTCATCCGTCCTACCTGGGACATGACCAGAAAATTTTTCTGTCTCCTCCAGTTCTGTGTGTGTGTGTGTCTATGCACAGATGCATGAATGTGTGTGCACATGCAGGTGGAGGCCAGAGAACAACATTCGGGGGCTTTTCTCAGGCACTTCCTCCCCTTTTAAAAATATATATATTTATTTATTTTGAGAGAGAGAGAAAACATAAGCAGAGCCTTCTGCCACTGTCAATGAACTCCATTTGATGCATCTGGCTTTCCATGGGTATCAGGGAATTGAACCCTGGCAGTCAGGCTTTGTGGACAAGCACCTTGAATTGCTGAGCCCTCTCTCCAGACCCTGTCTACCCTCGTTTGAGACCATCTCTCACCGGCCTGGAATTTACCAAGTAGGTTAGATTGGCTAGCCAGTGAGCCGCAGCTAGTCTCCTGCCTCCCTCCCTCCAGTGCTGGGATTACAAGTGTGTATCTTTTTGCAGGGGGCACGGGTTCTAGGAATTGAACTCCGATCCTCGTGCTTGCAAGGCAAACACTTTACCAAATGGATGCTCTATCACCTCAGCCCCTCCACATCTTAAAAACGTCATCCTTTAAAAGCTTTATTGACACTAAAGTGAACATCACAGTCAAGGCGAAAATAAGTTTTGTAGGTTTTTATTTTTAAGAGGAGTATTGTATTAAGAGGAGTTTTGAGGCCTGACATTACTTGACTCGGGTGCATTCTTGGCAGGTCAGCCTTTCAGAGGGAAGTGGGGCAGCATGTCTTTGTGGCCATCAGAGGATGAGCTGAGAAGGACAGGCATGTTGATGGAGGCCAGCTTCACCACCCACCTACGCACTACCCACGTCGACACAGTGGCCTGAGTGTGGAGCCCCTCTTGTGGTGCCTGTTTGGTTGGTGTTTGGTACCACAAAGACCCAGCAGTATTCCTAAACCCAGGGAGGCCATGTCCACACGGATGGAACCATTTCATCCGGTTGTCTTTCCTGGGGCTGAAATACATTTGGTCCTCTGCGTCCACAAGGGACAGATTCCAGGACCCCAAGGATACCAAAACCTTTGTGTGCGGAAGTCCCTTTTAGAAAATAGCACAATTTTTTTAAAAGTTTTTTTTTTGTTGTTTATTTTTTTTAATTTTTAATTTTTATTTTTTTTGGTTTTGCGAGGTAGGGTCTCAGTCTAGTTCAGGCTGACCTGGAATTCACTATGTAGTCTCAGGATGGCCTCGAACTCACGGCAATCCTCCTACCTCTGCCTCCCGAGTGCTGGGATTAAAGGCGTGAGCCACCACGCCCGGCTTGTTTATTTTTATTTATTTGAGAGTGACAGACAGAGAAAGAGGCAGAGAGAGAATGGGCACACCAGGACCTCCAGCCACTGCAAAAGAACTCCAGATGTGTGCGCCACCTTGTGCATCTGGCTTACGTGGGTCCTGAGGAACCAAACCTGGGTCCTTTGGCTTTGCAGGCAAGTGCTTAACTGCTAAGCCATCTCTCCAACGCTAAAATGGCACAATTTTTGCATGAAGCCTATGCATACCTTTACATCGTACCTAGTTAACATCACGGGTAATGCAGTGCAAGCTCCAGGTAAACACCTGCTCTGTTACATTGGTTAGGCGAAAAGCAAGAGGTACATGTTCGTTACAGATAGAATTTGTTTCAAATGTTTTGAATCCACTGCCAGCATTAGCTGAAGCCACAGAGCAGAGCCTGTGGGTGAGGAAAGCGTCAAACAGAAGGGCTTAAACAACACATGTGCCCCGCCTCACAGTTTTGGTTTTTTTTTTTTTTTTTTTTGGTTTTTCAAGGTAGGGTCTCACTCTGGCCCAGGCTGACCTGGAATTAACTATGTAGTCTCAGGGTGGCCTCAAACTCACCGCTTCACAGTTTTGAAAGCCACACTCCCTCTGGGTGATGTCACACTCCCTCTGCATCTCTAAGACAGTCCTTGCTCTCCCAGCAGCTGGCAGCCTGGGCATTTTCCGGTTTGGACCAGCTTCATTCCAGCCCCTGCTGCCATCTCCCCGGGCCATCTTTGCTCTGTCTGTCTGTACCCGAATTTCACTCTCCTTAGGAGAACCCCAGTCGTATTGGATGAGAGCCTATCCTGATGGCCTCATTTAACCTGATCACATCTACAGAGACCTTATTTCTGAATCAGGTCCCATTCACAGGCACCAGGGTTACAACAGCAGCACAGTTTCTCGGTGGAATGTAGTTCAAGCTATAACAGTCATTATGTTTTGGGAGAAGGTGGGTTTGCCAAGCAGAGAGCGTACCTTGACTATTCTTGTTCATTCAAGCATAGCGATGAGTATTCATTTAAATGGCAGGGGTGGGGGCTGGAGAGATGGCTTAGCGGCTAAGGCGCCTGCATCCTAGGCCTAAGAACGCTGGTTCCAATCTCCAGCAGTTCCAATCTCCAGGTCCCACGTTTAGCCAGATGCAAAGTGACGCAAGGGCGCAATGCCGCACTTGACCACAAGGGGGCGCACACATCTGGATTTCATTCACAGCAGCTGAGAGACTGCTGGCACGCCCATCTCTATCTGTCTCCCTCTCCCTCTCTGTCTGTCTCTCTCTCTGTGTCTCTCTCCAAAAAAATAAATAAATAAAATAAATGGCAGGGGTGGGCTATAGGGATGGCTTAGCAGTTAAGGTGTTTGCTTGCAAAGCCAAAGGATCCAGGTTCTATTCTCCAGGACCCACCTAAGCCAGATGCACAAGGGGTGCATGCATCTGGAGTTCATTTGCAGTGGCTGAAGGCCCTGGCATGCCCATTTTTTTTTTCTCTCTCTCTCTCTGTCAAATAAATAAATAAAAATAAAATTTTAGCTGGGCATGGTGGTGCACGCCTTTAATCCCAGCACTCGGGAGGCAGAGGTGGGAGGATCGCCGAGAGCTCGAGGCCACCCTGAGACTACATAGTTAATTCCAGGTTAGCCTGGACCAGAGTGAGACCCTACCTTGCAAAAACAAAAAATAAAAAATAAATAAATAAATAAATGCATAAAAATAAAATTTTAAATGGCAAGGGTCAAACTACCAGGCATTGTCTCTGCCATCCCGAGCTTACACTCTTGCTGGCAACATGTTGAGTACTCAGGCAAAACGGCTAAGTCCCAGGGGAAAGTGGATGATGGAACTGCTGGTCCACAACGTGTGAGGGAGGAAGGGAAGACCAGGCAATGAGGGCTCAAAACTGCAACACCCATGAGCTGAGCCCAGAGTAGTGGTAAGGATTCAAATAAGCCAAGGAACAGAAGAGAACCTTCTAGAAAAGAAAATAAACCCTGGCTTGTGTCTGGGGATGAGTGTCAGACACACGCTAAAACATGGGTGGACCCCGGGACAACATGCTGAGTGAAATAAGCCAGGCACCAAAGTACACATACTGACTGACCTCATAGAAATGTCACATTCATAGAGACGGGAAGTAGCATTTTTGTGAGTGTGCAGTGTGTGTGGAACAGGAGGGGTGGTGGCATTTGTCTGAGGTGGCTGGAGCTGGACGTTAAGTGCCCCACTCTGTTGCTCTTCTCTGGAGCTTACTGTTTTACATGAACCAAGACCAGTCCCTGCTCCCATTTGCAGAACTGGAGTTACAGATGCATGACGTCATGCTCAGCCCTTTAGGTGGGATCTGGATATCCAAACTTGGGCATTTTCAGACCCCCCTCAGGTCCTCATGATTATGCAGGAAGCACATTTAACCACTGAGCTGTCTCTTCAGCCCAAGAGTGACTTTTTTTCACATATCACTGAAAACATTTTACTGATCATTTGGATAGTCGATTGGCCAAGAAGAATGATCTTGTCACATTTACGTGGGTACTGGGGAAGCACCTTAACCACTGAGCCATCACTAATGCCCCCATGAGAGTGACATTTTTTTTTTGTTGTTTGTTTTTTCAAGGTAGGGTCTTGCTGTAACCCAGGCTGACCTGGAATTCACTATGTAGTTAATCTCAGGGTGCCCTTGAACTCATGGTGATCCTCCTACCACCCTCCTCCTGAGTGCTGGAACTAAAGACGTGAGCCACCACGCCCAGCTGAAAGTGACCTTTTTTTTTTTTTTTTTTTTTTTTTTTTCGGTTTTTCGAGGTAAGGTCTCGCTGTAGCCGAGGCTGACCTGGAATTAACTACAGAGTCTCAGGGTGGCCTCGAACTCACGCGATCCTCCTACCTTTGTCTCCCAGGTGCTGGGATTAAAGGTATGTGCCACCACACCCAGCTTTAAAAGTGACTTTTTAAATAAATAAATATATATATATATATATATATATATATATATATATATGAAATTTATTTATTTATTTGACACAGAGAGAGAAAGAGATATAGAGAAAGAGAGAGAGACAGAGAACGGGCGCACCAGGGCCTCCAGCCACTGCAAACGAACTCCACATTCATGTGCCCCATTGTGCATCTGACTTACATGGGGTCCTGGAGAGTCGAACTGGTATCCTTTGGCTTTGCAGGCAAATGCCTTAACCGCTAAGCCATCTCTCCAGGCCTAAAAGTGACATTTTTAATGGGGCATTTCATCAAGAAGATGAGAAAGTCTTAGTGATGAATGAGGCGGTGGTTTCATAACACTGCACTCACTTTATGCTTACAAATGATCCCCCACTGGATTCTACTTGTGTGTGTTTTATCACAACAAATGAATAATCCAATCAGGGCACAGAAGGCTGAATACTTCAAGCTTCAGAAAACGAGTGTGATCGCCCAGGGCTCCCCACTTAGGTTTTTAAACAGTATGTTTTAACAGGCCCTTAAAACCCACCTGTACACATCATCCTGAGAAGGCTGCCCCCACCTGGAGCCACCTACGTGTGGCCTCTGTATCCATGGCAACGGAGCCTTTGAAGTTCGTTTATCGTTAGATTCTGTTGAGTGTGTGTGTGTGTGTGATGGAGGAGGCATGCCATCCTTGCCCGCTGCAAATGAATGCCAAACACATGCATCCTTTTTGCATCCAGCTTTACTTGGGCGGCTGGGGAACTGAACTAAGCCATCAGGCTTTGCAAGCAAGTACCTTTAACCACTGAGTCATCTCCCCAGCCGTTGGATGTCTTTTTCTATGCTAAATTCCTTAGAAGCTTGACTTATTCTGTTAATTTTGCTACCAGCAGAATCTTCATGAAAAAGCAGGAGTCACAAAGCTTTCTGAGAACCTAAAATATCTCAACATAATTTATCTCTATGTTTTGAAATAAAAAAATACTTCCTGTGCTTGGTGGTTAAGTGTGCTTGCTGCACAAGCCTGGTGACCAGAATTCAGTCCTCAGAACGCACATTAAATTGGACTCAAGTAGCACACATCTGTAAGCCCGATGTGTCCATGACAATGGGAGGTGGGGTCAGGAGAATGCCCAAGCTCAAGTGCAAACAACAAGAGGGAGCCTGTCTCAAACAGGGTGGCAGGAGGAGACCAGCACCCCACGACTGTCCTGTGACCTCCATGCAGGCACCATGACACATCGTGCCTCCACGCACACATCACACACACACTCTTGTCCCATAAATCATGACCATGAAGAGCATTTTTCTCAAATCAGCTCCCATGAATTTTTTTAAATATTTTATTTTTATTTATTTGACAGAGAGAGAGAGAGAATGGGCGTGTCAGGGCCTCCAGCCACTACAGACGAACTCCAGACATGAGCACACCCTTGTGGATCTGGCTAACGTGGGTCCTGGGGAAGGGAACCTGGATCCTTTGCTTTGCAGGCAAACGCCTTAAGCACTAAGCCATCCCTCCAGCCCAGCTCCCATGAATTTTATTCTGAAACTGGAAAAGGATAGAGACAATTTACTAGACTTTAGTGACCACATTTAATTGTTGTTTTTTTTTTATTCGTTCAACAAATAAATGTGCCAGGTATGGTGACAGGATGACATCTGGGAGTGGCACTTGGGCCAGGGGCAGTGTTTGCTCTACTCTCTGCTTGGCTGGCAGCGCCATGTAGGGTACATGGGAGAGTTACTGTAAACATCCACCAACTGAGTGAAGAAAGGAGCTTTGCCTACAGTGGCGGGGGGAGGAGGGGGCCAGATAGGTAAACCATGAGAGTGGGACAGTAGAGTTGCTAGGCAGGGGAGCAATCCGTCCTATCTTGGTGAGCGGAAGAGCCAGTCTCTTCCTCCTTCAGCAAAGAGGAGCGTTGAGTAGCTGTACATTTATTTTCAGGTGGCCTCTCTGGCTAGGGCTGGAGATCAGACTGGATGTGGAAGGAATGCAGGCCCCAGGGCAAGTCTGATAGAAGTCGTCTGGGGCCACAGGTGGAAAGAAATACAATAGTGCTAAGACCCAAAGCTCCTCAGCTCCTTAGTGGGAAGACTTGAAAGGAGTTTGGAATGTGGTGAGTGTTTGATTCAAGCAGAAAAAGAAGAATCAGGAATGACTAAGCGTTGGGCATTGTAATGGGGAGCCAGTGCAGTACCTGCCTCACAAGCCTGCCGGCCTGAGCTCAATCCCAAGTGTTCATTTGAAAATGTTGGGCAGAGGCCTGGAGAGATGGCTCAGCGGTTAAAGGCACTGCCTGCCAAGCCTGAAGATCTGGGTTTGATTCCCCAGTACTCACGTACAGCCAGATGCAGAGTAGCATATGCATCTGGAGTTTCTTTGCAGTGGCAGGAGGACTGGTGTTCCCATATTCATTCATTTTCTCTCTCCCCGCCCCTCGTCTGCAAAAAAAAAAATTAAAATATTTTTTTAAAAAAAACACTGGGGGTCTGGAGAGATGGCTTGGTGGTTAAGTCGTATGCCTGCGAAGCCTGAGGACCAAGGTTTAATTCTCCAGGTCCCATGTAAGCCAGATGCACATGGTGGCGCATGCATCTGGAGTTCGTTTGCAGTGGCTAGAGGCCCTGACATGCCCATTCTCACTATCTCTGTCTCTCTCTGTCTCTAATAAATAAATTAAATAAATTAAATAAAATGTTTAAAGGCGTGTGTCACCACACCCAGCTTTTAAAAAAAAAAAACCAGACATGGTGGCACACATCTTAAAAACACTTGGGAGGCAGAGGTAGGAGGATTGCTGAGAGTTTGAGGCCACCCTGAGACTCCATAGTGAATTCCAGGTCAGCCTGAGCTAGAGTGAGACCCTACCTTGGAAAAAGCAACAACAACAAAATGTTGGGTGTGATGATGACCCCAGGGCTGGGGAGGGGGAAACAGGAAGATTCCTGAGCTCACTGGCCTAACTGCTGAGTCCACATCAATGATAGACCCCGTTTCGAAAAACGAAACAGCTGTGGACAGCTTTCCCAAAGATGACGCTAAGGTCTTACATGCGCGCACATACACACACACACACACACACACACACACAAAAGCACATATGCATTGCACATGCACTCACACACATGCACGGGCAGTTTCAAAAGCTGTGCCTTTACCTGATGGGGAGGGGATTTGCTGGGATAGGGAAGTGAGCAAGAAGAGCAGATTGTCCGTGAGCAAGCATGAAAAGGGAGTGTGTGTGCAAAACATGAAGGGAGTGTGTATGCAGGCATGTGCTCATGGGTGTGTTCAGGTGGTAGTGCTCCAATAAGGCACCAGGCTCACACACTCAGGCGGACGTGTGCAAAGAACAATTAGATATGTGTGCATCCAGAACTAGACACTGAGATTTGAAAATCATCTAAATATAAATGGTCATTGAGGGCTGGAGAGATGGGTTAGCGGTTAAGGCACTTGCCTGCAAAACCTAATGACCTGGGTTCGATTCCCCAGTACCCACGTAAAGCCAGATGCACAAGGTGGTGTGTGCGTCTGGAGTTCCTTTGCAGTGGCTAGAGGCCCTGACATACCCATTCTTTCTCTATGACTTCTCTCTCTCTCTCTCTCTGTCTCTCTCTTTCTCTTTGCAAATAAATAAATGGTTATTGATGCCAGATGAGATAATTCAGAGGAATATGTAGTTGGTAAAGGAGAACCAAGAAAAGCAGACATGGGTAGGACAAGCAGAGGAGAGGGATCCTGAATTGCCCGGAATATGGACTGAAAAAGAAGCTCGGGTGCTGCGAAATATCAGTACCTGGCCATGGAACACAAGGTCAAGGCTGAGGTCACTATGATCTTGCAAGAGTACTATGTGGTCAAGGGCAGAAGCCTGCTATGAGTGGAGTGATTAAGGGGTGAAGAAGTGGCACCTCTCGTGGGAACTTTTTTTTAATTTTCATTTATTTATTTACTTGAGAGAGAGAGAAAGAGGTAGAGAGAGAGAGAGAGAGAGAATGTGCGTGCCAGGGTCTCCAGCCACTGCAAATGAACTCCAGACTCATGTGCCCCCTTGTGCATCTGGTTTACGTGGGTCCTGGGGAATCAAACCTGTGTCTTTTTGGCTTTGCAGGCAAACGCCTTAACCACTAAGCCATCTCTCCAGCCCTCTAGTGGGGACTCTTAAAAGAAATTTGCCATGGAGGTGGGGAGGAGGGAATGCAGCTGGAAGAACGGAGGTGCTGGGGGTGGACTTGGACACCAAGCGAGAGAGATGAGAAGGCAGCCGTTAACGTGAAATGAGGAAAAGGAGCCGCGCTGTGATCTTGCAAAGGAGTTTCCTGAGGAGGTGGAGCACACGTGGCGGCAGTGTGTGCCATGGACCGGTGGGGACATCCTCTTCCCTTGGGTAGATAACGTCTAAAGTGGAAGATGTAGAACCAGTGCTTCCCCCCTCCCTTCCCATGTGTTCACCATATAACTGATCTGACCTCTACGGACCAGCCGTTTGGGGTTGGGCACTCTGACCTTGTCAGTGCTGACTCATGTATCTGTGGTCACTCCCAGCTCTCCCTCTGTGCCTTCTAGGAATTTCTCTCGATGTCCTTTTCCTTCCCTTCCTTCCTTCCTTCCTTCCTTCCTTCCTTCCTTCCTTCCTTCCTTCCTTCCTTCCTCCCCCCACGCCCGCTCTCTTTTTCAGTATTGGGGATGGTGGAACCTAGTACCGCTCACATGCTAGGCATTCTAGGCAAGACCTATTCTTTCCTTTTTTTTTTTTTTTTTTTTTGTTTTGCGAGGTAGGGTCTCACTGAGGCCCTGGATACCCAGGGTCCTACAATGCTGGGATTAAAGGCGTCCTTTTTTTTTTTTTTTTTATTTATTTGAGAGAGAGATGCAAGGTAGGGTCTGAGAGAGAGAATGGGCACGCCAGCCCAGGCTGACCTGGAATTCACTATGTAGTCTCAGGGTGGCCTCAAACTCTCCAGCCCCTAGAATTTCCTTGTTGATTATCGATGGCTCCTGTCAATCCTATGAGCCATACCTCTGCCTCCTGTCAGTGCTGGGATTAAAGGCATGCTCCTGGAGTCTACATTATCCACCTTCTCTGTCACCCCGCTTTCCTGTATTTATTTTTATTTATTTGAGTCTTCATTATCCACCTTCTCTGTCAGAAATAGGCATCCTGTTCCTTTAGAGTAGACAGAATCCTGAGTCTACATTAGACCTTCTGTCAACCCGCTGGGGTTCCTTTACTTCTGTGTTACAGCCAGTCTACATTATCCACCTTCTCTGTCACCCCGAACCTGTTCCTTTAGATGCATCTCCTGGAGTCTTCATTATCCACCTTCTCTGTCACCCCGCTGGCTCCTGCATCCTGTTCCTTTACTTCTGTATCTCTGGAGTCTACATTATCCACCTTCTCTGTCACCCCGCTGGCTCCTGGTATTACACATCTCCTGGAGTCTTCATTATCCACCTTCTCTGTCACCCCGCTGGCTCCTGCATCCTGTTCCTTTACTTCTGTATTACACATCTCCTGAGTCACATTATCCACCCTCTGACCCCCGCTGGCTCCTGGTTCCTTTAGGCTTACACAGGCCTTGAGTCTTCATTATCCACCTTCTCTGTCACCCCGCTGGCTCCTGCATCCTGTTCCAGCCCTCCTGGAGTCTAATCCACCTTCTCTGTCACCCCCACTGGCTCCTGCATTGTTCCTTTACTTCTGTATGGCTCTCCTGTCATCCACCTTCTCTGTCACCCCGCTGGATCCTGTTCCTTTACTTCTGTAGGTCCTGAGTCATTATCCACCTTCTCTGTCACCCCGCTGGCTCCTGTATCCTGTTCCTTTACTTCTGTACACTCCTTGAGTCTTCATTATCCACCTTCTCTGTCACCCCGCTGGCTCCTGCATCCTGTTCCTTTACTTCTGTGTTACACATCTCCTGGAGTCTACATTATCCACCTTCTCTGTCACCCCGTTGGCTCCTGCATCCTGTTCCTTTACTTCTGTATCACACATCTCCTGGAGTCTACATTATCCACCTTCTCTGTCACCCCGCTGGCTCCTGTATCCTGTTCCTTTACTTCTGTATTACACATCTCCTGGAGTCTTCATTATCCACCTTCTCTGTCACCCCGCTGGCTCCTGCATCCTGTTCCTTTACTTCTGTGTTACACATCTCCTGGAGTCTTCATTATCCACCTTCTCTGTCACCCCGCTGGCTCCTGCATCCTGTTCCTTTACTTCTGTATTACACATCTCCTGGAGTCTTCATTATCCACCTTCTCTGTCACCCCGCTGGCTCTCCTGGAGTCTGCATCCTGTTCCTTTACTTCTGTATCACACATCTCCTGGAGTCTTCATTATCCACCTTCTCTGTCACCCCGCTGGCTCCTGCATCCTGTTCCTTTACTTCTGTGTTACATATCTCCTGGAGTCTACATTATCCACCTTCTCTGTCACCCCGCTGGCTTCTGCATCCTGTTCCTTTACTTCTGTATCACACATCTCCTGGAGTCTACATTATCCATCTTCTCTGTCACCCCGCTGGCTCCTGCATCCTGTTCCTTTACTTCTGTATTACACATCTCCCCAGCTTCTAGCAATACCATGCACCCAGACTCGCAATGCCCTGGGTCTGCAGTCTGGGTCAGGCATCCTTCTGCCTTTGGACATGTGGAACAGACTGGTTGAGGTCACTCTGTTCCAGTCAGTCCGTGAATGACTGCTGAGAGCTGACCACAGATGCACCTCCCAGACTTGTTCACATCGCAGTGACAGGGCTCTGCTGGAGAAGGACATATTCAAGCTCACTGTGCAGCCGAGGATGGCCGCAGACTTCTGATGCCCTCTGCCTCGAGCTCCGGAGTGCTGGGATTACAGGCACATATGCAGCCACCACACTCAAGTTTTATGTGGTGCTGGGGACATAATCCAGAGCTTCATGCATACTAGCAAGCACTCTGCCAACTGAGCCACACCCTCAACTCTGACCTTAGATTTTTTTTGAAAGAGAGACAGAGAGGGAGAGGGAGACAGATAGAGAATGGGCATGCCAGCAGCCTCTCAGCTGCTGTGAACCATCTCCAGATGTGTGCGCCCCCTTGTGGGCAAGTGCGGCATTGTGCCCTTGCGTCACGTTGCATCTGGATAAATGTGGGACCTGGAGATTGGAACTGATGTTCTTAGGCTTAACGGGCAGGCGCCTTAACCACTAAGCCATCTCTCCAGCCCTGACCTTAGATCTTTATAATGTGGTCATGCCCTGCCTCTCTCATCTTCCCCAGAGACCCATAAAGGAAATACTTTGACTGCTGTGTCCTAAGACACTGCCCCCCACTCCCGGCTTTATTTGCAGGGTGTTGTCCCATCAAGAACTCAAAGATGTTTTCTTTTTAACATTTTTTAAATTTTATTTATTTATTTGCAAGCAGAGAGAGAGAGATAGTAGAGAGACAGAGAGAGGAAGGGCATGCCAAGGCCTCTAGCCACTGCACCTCTTTGTGCATCTGGCTTATGTGGACCTGGGGAATCAAACCTGGGTCCTTTGGCTTCGCAGGCAAATGCCTTAACTGCTAAGCCATTTCTCCAGCCCCTCAAAGATGGTTTTGATGAAATCCCTACCCTTGACAGTGTTCTCGACGAGGAGAGAATCCTGCAGAAGCAGAGCCCTGGAGCTAAGACCGCTAAGGAGAGCATTCTGCTCTCCACTCCCAGAGTGACAGAACTCACAGGTGGGGTCTGTGCTTCTGAAGGCCCAGGGGACACCTGACCGAATATTCAGCACCATTTCACTCACAGGGATATAAAAAGTGGAAAGTTCCAGTAGTGTGATACTTTTCTCCCTCCGTGACTATGAGCTGGCCCCTTGCCGTGACAGTGGCCATGGTAGGTTTCTTCGTGACTTTTTCCATCTACAAGAAGCCACGGCGAGCATGTTAGTGGCAAGTAGAGCCTGGATGTTCAGGTGCCTATCACGATGGACTGTAAATAACCCCTCTGCTGGGAGGCCGAAGTGAGCTATCTTCCCTGACTGTGCCCCGACCCTAACTGTGTGTTGTTCTTGTTTAAGAAACCATCATGAGCTGAACGGTGGCGCACGCCTTTAATCCCAGCACTCGGGAGGCAGAGGTAGGAGGATCGCCATGAGTTCAAGGCCACCCTGAGACTACATAGTGAATTCCAGGTCAGCCTGAGGAGCTGGAGTGAAACCCTACCTCGAAAAACCAAAAAAAAAAAAAAAAAAAAAAAAATGAAGGTGTTAAGAGCTGGGCACGGAAATCCCAGAAGGAAGGAGAGGAAGGATTGAAGGAAGGAAGGAAATTCCAGGTCAGCCTGAGGAGGAAAACCCTAAAAAAAAAAAGGAAGGAAGGAAGAAAAAGAAAGAAAGAAAGAAAGAAGGAAGGAAGGAAGGAAGGAAGGAGGGAGGGAAAGAAACCATCATGAGAGCTACAGAGATGGCTCCGTGGGTGGAGTGCTTGGCAGTGCAAGCAGGAGGATCTGAGGTTGGATCTCCACAACTCGCTTAAGCCGGGTGTGTGGTGTGTGGTGTGTGTGTTCCCAGCTTGGGGAGGCAGAGACGAGAGGAGCCCTCAGGATTTGCTGGCTAGCTGGTACCGCCAAATCAGTGAGTTCCTGCTTCAGTAAGAAACCTGTCTCAAACAATAAGAAGTAAGCCGGGCGTGGTGATACACGCCTTTAATGCCAGCACTCGGGAGGCAGAGGTAGGAGGATCGCCATGAGTTCGAGGCCACCCTGAGACTACATAGTTAATTCCAGGTCAGCCTGAGCTAGAGTGAGACCCTACCTCAAAAAACCAGAAAGAAAGAAAGAAAGAAAGAAAGAAAGAAAGAAAGAAAGAAAGAAAGAAAGAAAGAAAGAAAGTAAGAAAGAAGGAAGGAAGGAAGGAAGGAAGGAAGGAAGGAAGGAAGGAAGGAAGGAAGGAAGGAAAGAAGAGGAGGAGGAGGGAGGGAGGGAGGAGAGAGAAAGAGGAAGGAAGGAAGGAAGGAAGGAAGGAAGGAAGGAAGGAAGGAAGGGGGAAAGAAAGAAAAGAAGCAAGGGCTGGAGAGATTGCTTAGTGGTTAAGGCACTTACCTGCAAAGCCAAAGGACCCCAGGTTTGATTCTCTAGGACCCACATGAGCCAGCTGCACAAGGTGGCACATGCGTCTGGAGTCTGTTTGCAGTGGCTGGATGCCCTGCATGCCCATTCTCTCTCTCTCTCTCTCTCTCTCTCTCTCTCTCTCTCTCTCTCCCTTTGTCCCTCTCTCCCTCTCTCTGCCTCTTTCCCTGTCTCAAATAAATAAATAAATAAATTTTTTAAGTTTTTAAAATAAGCAACTGAGGAAGACATCCGACATTGACCTCTGACCTCCTCACGCACGTGCACACACAGGCATGCACCCCCACACATATATATACACACACACAAAAGAAACCATCATGGAATATTTGTGCATCTATGTTTGTTGCTACACCAGCCACCATAGCCAAGAAGCCAAAGCAGCCTAGATATCCATCAACAGATGAAAGGATAAGAGAGACGTGTCCACACACAAGAGAACTCGGCCCAACCATAAAGAAAAATGAAATCATGATGCTTGCAGGAAAATACATTGAATGGGAAATTCTTATATTAAGCGAAATAAGCCAGACTCAGAAAGATGAATATAGATTTTTTCTCACAGGCAGATCTTAGATTTTCATATGTGTGGGTGGGTGGGTGGGTGTGTCTATATGGAGATGTAGGGTATGAAGCTACAAAGGGGATAAATAGGTCTTAAGGGAAGGTTGAGGTTAGGGTTATAGACCTGTGACGTGACAGGCAAAGGGGATTATGGGGACAGAAGAGGGAAGTAAGAGAGAAGGTAAACAAAAACTATGTATGGACTTCATAATGAGCCATTACTTGATTATAAATAATGACAGGAGGAAAGAAACGATGGAGAGAACAATAGAAGGGGAGAGAGAGGGGAAAAAAGAGAAGAAAAACAGACCATCGTGGTCAAGTGTTCAAAGCCAGGGGCAGAGCCAGATGGCAGGACTTGTGAAGAGTGAGAAGACAAAGCCAGAGCTGAGAATGCCGGCGGCTTTATCACTGGGCTCACTGTGATGATGAGATATGAGTGGCTGTTGGGCTGGAGCGGGGCAAGGAAGGGCATTTCTGTAAATACAAGAGTGACCTGGGCATGGGAATGAGCTGGCAGAAAGGCCTCACACTGTCCAGGATCTGCCATCCCACTCTCCCTGCACCTCTGTGTGACCCGGGCATGGGAATGAGCTGGCAGAAAGGCCTCACCCGGTCCAGGATCTGCCATCCCACTCTCCCTGCACCTCTGTTAAATGCAGACATACATGGATTAGTATGTGCCTCAAAGGCTGTTGTGAGGCCCAGTGAGGTGACTTCATAGCTGCTCACCAAGGGCTCATGTGTAGCTAGCAAGCTTTGAACCCTAGCAGTTGGGCTCCAGAGCCACCTTCTAGAAAAGTCCTAGCTCCAGCCTCAGCCCCTCCACGCTATGATGACTTGACCTCTTCGTTTATTTGCCTAATCCAGGGATGGGCCCATGTTTTATAGTTATTTTTTTAAACATTCATTTATTTTATTTTATTTATTTGAGAGAGAGAAAGAGAGAGAATAGGCATGCCAGGGCCTCCAGCCACTGCAAATGAACTCCAGACGCATGTGCCCCCTTGTGCATCTGGCTTATGTGGGTCCTGGAGAATCGAACCGGGAACCTTTGGCTTCGCAGGCATGTGCCTGAACCGCTAAGCCATCTCTCCAGGCCCCCATGTTTTATAGTTTTATTAGCGCCAAGCCATACTCACCCACCCCTCTGCCGTCTGTGCTGTCTCGTGCCGGATTGGCCACGCAGAGCATCTGCAGCAGAGACGGCAGAGCCTGCAAAGCCTGGGAGATGCCTTTCTGGAAGTGTGCCAGCTCTGCCGAGTCCATGCCATGCTGAGCTTCCCTTCACACCACCGTGCCATGAACTGTTAGAACGTCTAGAAAAAAACAGGCAGGATGAGCCTTGTGCCCAGAAAAGACAAGCATGAGAGCTTTGCTGTGGACCCAGGCCTAGAGCAGAGCGCAGTGCACTTGGCCCCTGGGTCCAGCCGCTTCCAGGAGTCCTAGAAGCCAGGCCACCATATTGCTGGCACACCAACAGAAAGTCAACGCCGTTAGGACTTGAAGGCTGAGATTCCCCCAGAGCCTCATGAACGTACACGACTCGCCTTAGGACCAGGTGGAGGAGGCTGGGCTGATCTACAGTAAGGCAGATTGGAAGGGACTTGCGTCTCCTTGATAAGGACAGGCTGCACATTGGAAGGAGGGGACAAAGGCAAGCATCCTAAACTTGTCATTACCTGCCCTGCACCGTTTTTTGAGAAACGCTACCGTTTGGTTAAGAAGTGTTGCTCAGAGGGCCGTTTGTGGTAAAGGTTTGGCCTCAGGGTGGTCTGTTGGGAGGTGGGGAGCCTTTAAGAGGCAGAGCCTGGGGAAAGTCCTTAGGTCCCTGGGAGCATGTCCTTGAAGAAGACTCGGGCCCCTTCCCTTCACCTTGCTTGGGATGTGAGTGGTGTGACTCTGCCACGTGTTCCCACCATGCTAAGGCCCCTCCCACAGACTTAGAGCAATGGGGCCAACCTGCCACACTCTGGACCCTCCCAACCACCAGCCAAAATAAATAAACCCTTTCTCTGTGTGAGTGGATGACCTCAGGTACTTTCTTCTGTACTTCTTTTTTTTTTTTTTTTTTTTTTTTTTTTTTTTTTTTGAGAGAGACAGAGAGAGGGAGAGGAAGACAGATAGAGATGGGCACGCCAGCAGCCTCTCAGCTGCTGCAAACAAAATCCAGATGCGTGCACCCCCTTGTGGTCAAGTGCAGCATTGCACCCTTGCGTCACTTTGCATCTGGCTAAACGTGGGACCTGGAGATTGGAACCAGGTTCTTAGGCTTAGGAGGCAGGCGCCTTAACCGCTAAGCCATCTCTCCAGCCCGATCTCAGGTGCTTTGTCAAAGGAATGGAAAGCTGACCAATACAAGGGTTGGACTTGCCTCTGGTAACACACTAGAGACTGAAATTCAAGGGGAGACTAAGCAAGAAACCAGTAAAGTGTGTCAGTTGCTTTCTCATTGCTGGGACAAAAGTACTACAACCAGAAGCCGCTTTGGGAAGAAGACTTGATTTGGGGTCACAGTTCCACAGGGTGGAGTCCATCATGGTGGGGAGAGCAGGGCCAGAGCGGGAAACTGGCGTCATATCATCACATCATAGGAAGCAGAGAGATCAGTGAACACTGCTGCTCAGCCAGGACCCCAGCCCATGGAATGTGCCTCCCACAGCTAATTAACCTAGTCAAGATAACCCGTCACAGACACGCACAGAGGCTAAGCTAATCTACAAAATCCCTCTGTCACACTGTCAAGGTGACGGCCAATATAAACGAACATGTAAAATACTGCAGCAGCCTGGCTGGGCAGCAAAGGACCGCATGGAAGCGTCGGGGGTAGAAACCTAAAGGGGTAAAAAGAGAAAAAGAAAAGGCATCGGTTATAAAATCCTACGTGAGATAAGATAGACTGGCTCAGTGCTTCCTGCCGAGGGTTACTGGGAGGAGGACTCTGGGAGACTGACTCTGCAGTTTCTGGAGTGGGGGGGGGGGTTGGCAGTGTCATTCAGTAAGCTACAAGTGTGCCGAAGGGGAGGGAGCTCTGCTCTGAAAGGTGAGTTGTTCACACCATCCAGCGGTGTTTGGATAAACGTGAAATGAACCCACAACACACAAAATATGATTGAAAGGGAGGGTCAGGGGGTTCCCTGCAGAGCCCCCCCCCGTACTGATTATCCTCACAGCTTTTATTAAGGATTCATCAGGAAAAAACTATGGGGAGCTGGAGCCGAATTGAAAGAATGTTTGTAATTACCGACCTATGACAAATCAGGAGCGGGTGGGTGGACTCGCGTCTGTCCTCATCGACCGCCAGTTTGCTTGGTTCGTGCTTGTCAGTTCAGGTCGCATTGAGGCGTTGTTCGGTTCGTGATCATTTCATCGGGAAATCTTAGGAGAAGCTGTGAGCTCCTGCCTTCCAGATACCCCACCACCGGTGCACAGCCTCCGTGTCTCGGGCTTTAGCTTGTGCAAAGATTGCCCTGTTGTGAGTTAGCTCGATATCCACATCTCCCTGACTTAGCTTGATATCCACATCCAGTTCCATTTGGGGCACTGTTGTATGTTCACACCTGGGGAGGTGTGAACAAGCATCCACTCACCCCAGATAGAAACTGCGCAAGTCCAGCTTGGCGAGCCAGTGACGTCACTGGGCTTCCTCACAGGGGCATGGATGACGCAAAGGCAGCCACTTCACCAAAAGACCCATCCTGGCATCAGTGACACACACATGAAAGCTACATCGCAGGAGCTCTCTGCGCAACTTACAGGAGGGTTTCCTCTCCCCAACAATGACTGGCGGCTTTTAGAACCTTGGGGAACAGGCCTTGTGAATCTCCTGACCTTCCTGAGCTTCTTGAGCCTTCCTTTTCATGGTCCTTTGGGACATCAAATAATAGAGATATCAGGGACCTGGGTCTGTCTGCCTGGTGTTGGAGAAGAGGAGGCGAAAAGATGCCAGAGGATTGTCTCTGCAGATTTTACTTACTCTGTATGACTTTCAAACAATCGAATCGAGATTCAGAACACTTGGAGTGAGGAAGAAAGCAAACAGTTAAGGGAGACTTCTTTGCCAATAGAGTTGTGTGAAAATGTATTTGTGGGGGAGGGGGCTGGATGGTAAACGGTGGAAAAATTGCTGTAGCTGCTCAGGCATCCCAGACAGCCTCGATTTGCATCTAGATGAGAATTCCTTCAGCCCAGAACCACGACTGTCCCCTAACTCCTAAGCACTTAGGAAAGCATTAACTTTAGCTGTTGAAGTGTCTCTACTGCGGCAGTGACACAAAACATAAGAGCGGGGTTAATGGTGTTGCCTTAATGACTTGGTAGAAATGAGCTGTGGTGACCATGGAAAAGTTTCAAGCAAGCCTTCGCCACCGCCCGTGAGAATGCAGGACATGCCCTGTTAATCAGTGACCACTGAGTCCCCTCGCCCTGGCTGCAAGAGGCTGTGTGCTAGAGCACATTTTTCCGTTCTTTCTGAGAGCTTAGCAAAGGACCCTGAAGCACTGGCTGTCTGGAGCCCTAGGAATGGCAGCTGCCCATTGTAGGTGTGATTGCAGGAGAGGTGTGTTTTTCTGGAATGTGGAAAAGAAGGCAGGTGGTTCATTCAGTCAAGCTCCTGAGGAGCCACACAGGAAAAGCCTCCTCCTGATCTCTCCATCTCTGCCTCCTGGCTCAGCTTGGGCTAGCTCGCTCACAAGTTAGTAAGTTTATTCGGTTGTCATGGTTGGACCTGATGAGCCATTCCATTTGCTTGATTTTCATCTTTTTTTAATTCATTTTTTTTTATTGACCTCTTCCATAATTGTAGACAATAGCCCATGGTAATTCCCTCCCTCCCCCCACTTTCCCCTTTGAAATCATATCTCCTCTCTGTCTCAATCAGTCTCTCTTTTATTTTGATGTCATGACCTTTTTCTCCTATCATGATGGTCTTGTGTAGGTAGTGTCAGGCATTGTGAGGTCATGGATATCCAGGCCATTTTGTGTGTGGAGGAGCACGTTGTAAGGAGTCCTACCTTTCCTTTGACTCGTACATTCTTTCTGCCACCTCTTCCATAATGGACCCTGACCTTGGAAGATGTGATAGAGATATTTCACTGTGTAGTCTCAGGGTGGCCTCGAACTCATGGCTATCCTCCTACCTCTGCCTTCTGAGTGCTGGGATTAAAGACATGCTCCACCATGTCCAGCGTGATAGAGCTATTTCAGTGCTGAGCACTCCTCTGTCACTTCTTCTCAGCACCATGGTGCCTTCTGAGTCATCCCAAGGTCACTGCCATCTGAAAAGAGAAGCTTCTCTAACCAAAAGTGAGAGTAACATTAATCTATGGGTGTGCACATTAAGAGAAGTGCTTACCGAGCAATTTGGTGAGCATAGTATATACATTTAGCCAGACACCAGCAGACATTACACCCCTAGGGATCATGACAACCCCTGTTGTAGGTTTTCAGTATCAGGGATGTGTTCCCTCCCATGGAGCGGGCCTCCAGTCTAATTAGAGAGCTGTTGGTTTTCCCCATAACAGACATGCCATTATTGCACCTGTTGGCTCATTTGGCCTGGCTGACTAAATTTAAAGCTTGCAGTGTTCACTGTTGAGTACCTTCACTGGTATTTTCTCTCTCCCATTGAACTGCATGCAGCGTAGCTTTTTCCTGCTTTCTGATAGCTGGTCTACATGGAGGAGGCTTTCAGCTCAGTTCCAGCAGGATTTCTCAGGGATCTGGCAGCCCAAGTATGTGGAGTCTTCAGCAATAGGGTCTTAGCATCTATTGCTGGTGGGAAATCAAGAGCCTCGGCAATGGTCTATAATGTGACCTCCCTGGCCAACAACTCACTGGAAGGTATCCCATCCCTGGCACTGAAATTTTCTAGTAACAATCTATGGCTTCTGAGTGTTCCATTGTCCAAAAAAGTAGGTTTCCATGACTTATTTATATCCTCTTAGATTTTGATTAGCCCTCCCTCCACCTTTCCTTTACTCAGACTCTTTCCCCTGACCTCACTTAGGTCTTTTCGCCCCCATTAATCTGTTCTTCTACTTACATATATACAATACCATCCTATTAAGTCCCCCCTCCCTCCCTTTCTATTCCCTTTATATCCCCTTTCTAGCTTACTGGCTTCTGCTACTGAGTTTTACTCCTCCTCACATAGAAGTCCAATCGTTTGTAGCTAGGATCCTTTTATGAGGCAGAACATGTGACGTTTGGCTTTCTGGGCCTGGGTTACCTCACTAAGTATAATTCTTTCCAGATCCATCCATTTTCCTGCAAATTTCATTTTTCTTTACCACTGAGTAGAACTACATTGTGTAAATGTGCCACATCTTCATTATCCACTCATCAGTTGAGGGACATCTAGGCTGGTTCCATTTCCTAGCTATTGTGAATAGAGTGGCATCTTTTTAAAAATTAGAAGCAGAGCTGGAGGATGGCTTAGCGGTGAAAGCGCTTGTCTGCAAAGCCAAAGGACCCAGGTTCGATTCCTCAGGACCCATGTAAGCCAGGTGCACAAGGGGGCACATGCATCTGGAGTTCACTTACAGTGGCTGGAGGTCCTGGTGCACCCATTCTCTCTCTCTCTCTCTCTCTCTCTCTCAAAATATATTTTAATTTAATTTTTTTTTTCGAGGTAGGGTTTCACTGTGGCTCAGGCTGACCTGGAATTAACTATGTAGTCTCAGGGAAGCCTCGAACTCTCGGCCATCCTCCTACCTCTGCCTCCCGGCAAGCCTCCTACCTCTGCCTCCCGAGTGCTGGGATTAAAGGCGTGCACCACCACGCCCAGCTCGGTTGTTCAGTTTTTTTATAAAAAATTTTAAAATAAAGCCGGGCGTGGTGGCGCACGCCTTTAATCCCAGCACTCGGGAGGCAGAGGTAGGAGGATCGCCGTGAGTTCGAGGCCACCCTGAGAATACAGAGTGAATTCCAGGTCAGCCTGGGCTAGAGTGAGACCCTACCTAGAAAAACCAAAAACAAAACAAACAAACAAACAAAAAAACCTGAACAACCGGACAAAAAATCAAATATATAAAATAAAAGTAACATTCTTCTACAAATTACATGCTCAGAACTCAGCTCTGCTGTTTGGTTGGTTAGGGTGGCATTTCTCCTGTCCTCCAGACAGGTCTGAAGATGGTCTGCACAGTAGAGTGAGGGTCCTTGATGCACTGGCTGTGCATGGAAAATGGTCAAGATGGCAAGTCTTATGATCCATTTCACTACAGTGTTAAAATATATTCTTCTAATGCACAAGGAAGTGCTTCAAGAATAAAATTAGGGCTGGAGAGATAGCTCAGCTGTTAAGGCACTTGCCTGCAAAGCCTAACCACCTGGGTTCAGTTCCCCAGGACCCACATTGAGCCAGATGCTTTACAAAGTGACTTATGCATCTGGAGTTCATTTGCAGGGGCTGGAGGCCCTGGCGTATCCATTGTCTCTCTCTGTCTCTTCTATCTCTCTCTCTCTACTTGCAAAATAAATAAAATAAATAGTTAAAAATAATAAAATTAAGCCGGGCGTGGTGGCGCACGCCTTTAATCCTAGCACTCGGGAGGCAGAGGTAGGAGGATCGCCGAGAGTTCGAGGCCACCCTGAGACGACATAGCGAAATCCAGGTCAGCCTGAGCTAGAGCGAGACCCTACCTCGAAAAACCAAAATAATAATAATAATAATAATAATAATAATAATAATAAAATTAAAACACTACAATCTCAGCACTTTGGTACAAATAGATAAAAGTGGGGTGTGGTGTTCTTGCCTGGCCTTTGATGTTCCTTTTATTTTATTTTATTTTATTTTATTTTATTTTATTTTATTTTATTTTAGAAAGAGAGAAATAGGCAGGTAGACAGAGAGAATGAGTGCGCCAGGGGCTCCAACCACTGCAAATGAACTCCAAATGCATGTGCCACCTTGTGCATCTGGCTAATGTGGGTCCTAGGGATTCGAACCTGGGTCCTTTGGCTTTGCAGGCAAGTGCCTTAACCGCTAAGCCATCTCTCCAGCCCCCCTGATGTTCCTTTTTTTATACAGATAGAGAAACAGGGAAGCATTGTGCATCTCACAAGACCAAACACCATCTTAGCTTTTCACTTAATTAGTTAATAGAGTCTTACTATGCAATTCACAGCTGTGTGCCTGCTTCAGCAGCACATATGCTAAAATTGGAATGCTACAGAGAAGGTTTGCATAGCCCTGGGCAAGGATGACATGTCAGTTTGTGAAGTGCTCCATATTTTGGAGGGGGCTGGAGAGATGGCTCAGCGGTTAAAGGTACTTGCTTGCTTGCAAAGCCAAAGGACCCAGGTTCGAATCCCCAGGACCCACATTAGCCAGATGCAAAAAGTGGCACAGATATCTGGTGTGTGTGTTTGTGGTGGCAAGAAGCTCTGGCATGCCCACCCCCACATACACACGCACATGCAAATAAATCTTTAAATCTCATTTTCACAAAATGTAGTTGACATCCAGTATTGGATAACCTGGGAGCATTCAAATTATGAAGCTAATTACTAGGTCTGTTCAAAGCAGCTTGGAGCCCACACACCACAGCAAAAACAGTCACATAAACCGGGCGTGGTGGCACACACCTTTAATCCCAGCATCGGGAGGCAGAGGTAGGAGGATCGCCATGAGTTCAAAGCCACCCTGAGACTATGTCATCTAAAGATCTTGTTGGTATTTGGATAGAAACAGGCCGGTCTCCGTGGAGGTGCTCACTGGCAATCACATTGCGTCCAGAAACTGAGGGTGTGACGTGGCTGTGCTCAAGCGGCCATAACGGGCCTGAGCAGCCAGGTTGAGGAGTGGAAAGAGCAGAAGGGACAAAGGGGGTTCCCCTCTTCAGTCGGTCCTTACTCCTGGACTTGAATCTGGCCTTTCCCTTTTCCTATGTCCAGCAATGCCCTGACTACCAACTCGAAGGCCTGTGACCTGGAATTTTCTGTAGCCATGAGCACAGTATCACAGACTGAGCAAGCTTGAGTGGACAGACACAGGTAAGGCCACGTGACTCTGTCTGTTGGTGGCCTCCTTACTGGCAGAGCGTCCCAACATGACACAGGGAACATGTGAAGGGACAGGGAGCACACGCGTGTCCTCTGACTCCACCGTCATGATTATCTAGTCCAGACTCCACCTCTAGGACTATCCTCAGATTGGGTCTCCACCCTTTCTTTCTAGATTTTGTGTGGCTGTGTATTCGTGAATGCATGATCATGTGTATATAGGTACATGTGTATTTGGATACATATACATGTGTGCATGTGTGTGCACATACCAGAGAACAACCTCAGGAATACCATCCACCTTTTTTTTTTTTTTTTTTTGGTTTTTCGAGGTAGGGTCTCACTCTAGCCCAGGCTGACCTGGAATTCACTATGTAGTCTCAGGCCGGACTCAAACTCACGGCAATCCTCCTACTTCGGCCTCCCGAGTGCTGGGATTAAAGGTGTGCACCACCACGCCCTGCCCTCCACCCTTTTAATACCTCACACAACCCAATGTGAGTTTTTAAATTTTATTTTTATTTTTATTTACTTGCAAGCAGAGAGAGAGATAGAAGAGAGGCAGGCAGAGAGAGAATGGGCACGCTGGGGCCTCTACCCACTGCAAACGAACTCCAGATGCATGTGCCCCTTGTGCATCTGGCTTACGTGAGTCCTGGAGAATTGAACCAGGATCCTTTGGCTTTGCAGGCAAACGCCTTAAGAGCTAAGCCATTTCTCCAGCCCCCCATATGAGTTTTGGAAGGGAAAAACCATATTCAACCCACACTGCCCATAGTTAATAATACTAGAATTGGGATATTCTGTCAACACAACTTATTCTTTTCAAGAATGTATCAAAAGAATTTTAGGAGTGATTTTCCATGAACTGTGTTTGATGTGCTTGAAAATACAGAATAGTTCATGCAGAGTGCACCCTAATAACCCCCTGGAGGTTGTGTCTAGCCCTCCACCCTAAAGAAAGCAGTGACGTCAGCTACAAAAGAGAGGCCTGGTGTCAGTGGCTTAAGAATCCGCCACCAACCCTTTAGGCTCCCAGGACACATGGCTAGAGACGGGGCTGTGTGTGCATCACCTGTCCACTCACTGGACCTCACAAACGGGCAGTTGAGGAAAAATGCTATTCCCCAGCAGGCATGAACTGCAGTGCACGTTTAATCTGTGCATCAGGTTCACCGGTGGCTGTCGGGACCATGCCAGGACCCTTGTGTGAAGGACATGTGTGAGATGGCAACATGAACGCTTGCCCGCGGGCTTCCTATAAGATGGAAAAGCAAACAGAAAGGGCTGCCAGCACCTGCGTCTCTCAGAGCAGAGTCAGCAGTCAGCTTGTCGGCATGACTTAAAAGGAATAAAGTGCGCAGGCCACAGACTCCCCTGTGCAAGGTGAAGTCCAGGTTCCATTTTGCTAAAAAGCAGAGGAAGGAAGCAGAGACAGGAGTGAGACAGAAATGTGTTGCCTGGGTGGTAGAGTTGGGGTGGGGAGGGGCGGAGACTAAAAATTTAAAGGTCTAGCCAGGCGTGGTGGCGCAGGCCTTTCATCCCAGCACTGGGGAGGCAGAGGTAGGAGGATGGCCATGAGTTCGAGGCCACCCTAAGAATACAGAGTGAATTCCAGGTCAGCCTGGGCTAGAGCAAGACCTTACCTCAAAAAAAAAAAAAAAAAAGTAAGGGTCTATGCAAAACCAAGAGCAGCTGAAGAAAACACTTCTAAAATAAAGATCAGGAGATCAAGTTGTATTTACAGATTTTTATCGTTGGGCTTGGGGTGTGGCTCGGTTGACAGAGTGCTTGTCTAACATGCACAAAGCTCTGGGTTTGATCCTGAGCACCACATAAACCAGGCATGATGGTTTATGCCTATAAACTCAAGAGGTAAAGGCAAGAGGATCAGGAGTTCACCCTCTCATATATAATCCTGGGATACATGAGATTCTATCTCAAAACACACATACATGGGCCGGAGAGCTGGCTTAGTGGTTAAGGCACTTGCCTGCAAAGCCAGAGGACCCAGGTTCAATTCCCCAGGACCTATGTAAAGCCAGATACACAAGATGGTGCATCATCTGCAGTTCATTTGCAGTGGCTAGCAGCCCTGGCACGCCCATTCTCTCTCTCTTTCAAATAAATAAATAAATAAAAAATAAATAAATAAATAAATAAATAAATAGAACACATACCCACAAATATATTCTGTTGAGTACATAGGGAAAAGTTCACATTTTATTTCCATTCAAATGGTGTTGTGACAAATTAGTTGGCTCCTAACCAAATTCCATCACTAGTTAAGACAATCCCAGGATCTCCATGTGGTTCAATGTGGCACCCACGATTCTGTGCCTGTCAGTTCTGTCCTCATCCAGTCTCATTGCCTTAAGTTCTGAGTTGACTTCAATTACCATCAGCCTTGTTTCCAGCTGAACACAAATGGGCAGCAGTCAGAGACTATGAACTGGCCCCCATCTATCCACACCAGAAAGAGCCCAGTGGGATGCAGGTGGCGTGATGTGCTGGTGCTTAGAGACGGGAGCTGTATGTTAGTACAGAGTTTCCCTACCACGTTCCTCATGTGTGTGATGGGAACCATCCTATCTCGTACTGTGTATACACGTGTCCTCATCGTGATAGTGAATTCCATCAGGCATAGGAGTGGCAAATAATGTATGAACATGTGATTTTGCATATTCAAATAGTCTTCAGTGGACGTGGAGATTCATAGAGCAACCTGGGCAGTTGTTCTGGGGTCTATGGCATACGTATTCCCCCTGCTCTTAGACTATATTACTGTTTTTCCTTCCTCCCTTCCTTCCTTCCTTCCTTCCTTCCTTTATTCCTGCCTTCCTTCCTTCCTTTCTTCCCGCCTTCCTTCCTTTCCTTTCTTTGTATGTGTGGGGGGGACACATTGTGTATGGATGTTCATATGTGTGCACACACACGTGTAGTGTGCATGCATGAGGTGATCAGAGGACAATGGACGATGTTGGTGACTCTTCATCAATCACTTGCCATCTTATTCTTATTCTTTTTTTTGTTTGTTTTGTTTTTGCGAGGTACGGTCTCACTCTAGCCTAGGCTGACCTGGAATTCATTCTGTATTCTCAGGGTAGCCTCGAACTCATGGCGATCCTCCTACCTCTGCCTCCAGAGTGCTGGGATTAAAGGTGTGCGCCACCATGTTTTGTTTGGTTTGGTTTTTTGAGGTAGGGTCTCACTCTATCTCAGGCTGACCTGGAACTCACTATTTAGTCTCAGGGTGGCCTATAATTCACGGTGATCCTCCTACCTCTGCCTTCCAAGTGCTGGGATTAAAGACATGTGCCACCTCACCCAGCCCAAAATTTTTATTTTATTTTTATTTATTTACTTATTTGAGAGAGAGAGAAAGAGGAAGAGAATGGGCATGCCAGGGCCTCTAGCCACTGCAAATGAACTCCAGACACATGTGCCACCATGTACATCTGGTTTACCTGGGTTCTGGGGAATCGAATCTGGGTCCTTAGGCTTCGTAGACAAGCACCTTAACTGTTCAGTCATCTCTCCAGCCCTAAACTATTTTTTTAAGGAGAGAGAGAATGAGGGAGAGGAAATGGGCATGCCAGGGTCTCTTGCTGCTGCAAATGAACTCCAGATACTTGCACCACTTTGTGCATCTGCCTTTACGTGGGTAATGGGGAATTGAACCCCAGGCCATCAGGCTTTGTTAGCAAGTGCGTTTAACTGCTGAGCCATCTCCCTGTCCCCCTGCCTACTTTGAATTTTTTTAAATTTTTATTTATTTTATGAGAAAGAGAAGCAGAGAGAGAGAGAGAGAGAATGGACACGCCTGGGCCTCTAGCCACTGTAAATGAACTCCAGATGCATGCGCCATCTTGTGCATCTGACTTTACATGGGTACTGGGGAATCAAACCTGAGTCCTTAGGCTTTATAGGCAAGCGCCTTAACCGCTGAACCATCTCTGCAGCTCCCCATGCCCTTGCCCAGCTTTTTTAAAACGTGAGTACTAAGGATCAAACTCAGATCCTCATGCTTGCAAGGCAATCACTTTACTGACTAAGCTATCTCCTCAGCCCCTCCCCCCCTTTTTAATGTGCTGGGAACTCAAGTTCCTCCCGGCTGCTCCTTCCAAGTGCTCGGATTATAGGCACGCCATTAAGGACATTCTCGAGTGACTGTCCTTCTCCTTCAGGGGAAGGCTAGCGACACTTGCTGCAGCTGGCCTTGCACTAAGGTGCCGAGTTGTCCATTGTGCCACTGTGCTGGCAGCAACTGGCAGAGAAAAGCCTGGCGAGGAACGAGCAAAGGACACCTGGTGTCGACAGGCGAGGTTCCCACCCTGTGGACTCCTGACCCCACCTTGCAATCTGCTCACACAAGACGCATAGCCCTGTTGTAAAGCATGTGTCACCCGCAGATCTTCAGAACACAGAGGGGTGAGGACTGGTAGCTGCTAATTTTGAGAGGTTTTATAACCAGAACCCCTCCCCCTGCTGTGGTCCTAATCTCAACATACACATATTCTCTAGAGAACATAGGTCTCCTAAGAAAAAGAGAAAGAGGGGCTGGAGAGATGGCTTGGCAGTTAAGTGCTTGCTTGTGAAGCCTAAGGACCCCGGTTCGAGGCTCGTTTCCCCAGTACCCACGTAAACCAGGTGCACAAGGTGGCTCTTGCATCTGGAGTTCATTTGCAGTGGCGGGAGGCCCTGGTGTGCTCATTCTCTCTCTCTCTCTGCCTCTATCTCTCTCTGTCTGTCATTCTCAAATAAATATAAAGAAAAAGAAAGATTCAGACTGTTACCGTCTTCTGTTAAAATGCTGTTGTTTGTCAGTATTATTCTTTGCCACTCCAAAACACACACACACAAACACTTACACACGCATGCACGCACCAGTTTCCTTCAATGTGTAGAATAGACCTGCCTCTAAAAAGCACCCACGAAATCAGGTTGTGCTGTAAACCCAGCACTTGGGAGGCAGTGGCAGGAAGATCAGAGTTTACAGACATCCTCAGCTACATAGTGAATTGGAGGCCAGTCTGGGATCCATGAGACCCTATTGCAAGATTAAAAAGCAAAGCAAAACAAAGAACACCTACCAGCCAGTGTGACAGACTAATTTTCACTGCATTGCTTTCAGCTTTAAAATGAGCAAGTTTAAATCATTCCTTCCCTCGGGCCTAATACAGTCCTTAAACACAGCGGGTACTTTCTATTCTGCAGGGAGGAAAAGAACACGTTTAGCAACAAGCTTTTAGCACTTCCTGTAACTCATGTCCCACACATATATTGAATTCTTCAACCAAGAGGCCGCAGTAAACATGTCCATTTCTCTTTACTGTGTAGTCTGAGATCATAAAAGGAAAATACCTTATCAGTCACAGACACGTACATATAATTAAGATGCATTTCTCTAAACAAACTTTACCCTCAACTATGTGCCGTGCCGATTGCTCTTTCTAGCCTATTTTATTTTAAAATAAATAAACTGGTGTTTTCTGGTATGGTTTTCATGGTCTATGGCTGGGTCGCAGTATACAGTTTTAAAGCCACCCTCCAACTCTGATTTCTCCTCCGTTTCTTTTATGTTCCCATTAGGATCAAGGCTGCCATTTGTGTTGTAGACAACAGGGCTGCTATTTATTAAGTCCAGACTTCTGCCATCCTTTTCATCTTTGGCTTAGCGGTTAAGGTGTTTGCCTGCAAAGCCTAAGGATCCTGGTTCAATTCCCCCGAACCCACATTATCCAGGTGCACAAGGAGGCGCATGTGTCTGGAGTTCGTTTGCAGTGGCTGGATAGGCGCTCCCATACTTTCTTTCTCTCTGCCTCTTCCTCTCTCTCTAAAAAAAATTAAGTTGTTTTTGTTTATTTATTTGAGACAGAAAAAGAGATAGGAAGGAGAGGGCGGGGCTGTCAGGCTTTTAAGTCCGTGTCCGTAACCACTGAGCTATTTCCCTAGCCCACATCTCACCTTCTTATTTGTCTGTTTTGTTTTATGTTTGGGTGTTTGAGACAGAGTCTCCCATGTTGCCCAGACTAGCTCAAACTCGCCATCCTCCTGCTTCAGCCTCTCAAGTTCTGAAATGGCAGACATGCTGGCCCCACATCCAGCCTTCCGACATCTCTTGCTTCATCAAGAGACCATCATCTCCTGATGGAAACAGCGTCCTCTCTCTCCCATGTGAACTCTTCCTGGGATTGCTGGTGGGAGCTTCCCACCCTCTCTTCTTGTTCTCCCACCTCAGTCTCCCAAGGCAGCAGGACAGGCAGGACCCCATAGTCTGCGAGGTGATGTCAGGTTGCATGGGGATAAACACTTCAATGTCCGCCTTCCCTTGTGTCAGAAATAGATATGTAGAAAGAGAACATCAAAGCCTGTGATTCTTCTGCATGTGTATGTGGGGTGCGTGCGGCATATGTGTAATATATGTAGTGTGTGTACGCTGGAAGGTGAGGAAGGTCAGGACCGGGGAACCCTCCTTCTTAGGGTTCAAGGGGCGTCTTCGCTCTCAGAACCGCACTATGCGTGTCTCATCTGCGCGCCGGGCTCTTTAGTGAAGTGGCCGGGCCTGCTCATCCCAAATCCCTGAAGAGACTAGCCCGCAGCCCAAAGGAAGGAGACTTGTGACTGGTATCCAGGTGGTAGCACATGCCTAGTGCGCATGGACACACTGCCTTTCCTGGGCCTGCACAGACATGAGCAACGGGATTTTAGGGCTGGGCTAGGAGACCAAGGAAAGAAGGGGAAAGCAACAGAAAAAGAAGGTGTTGTCCCATCCGGGAAGAAAATTGGGGTGGGAGAGATGGATTAGTGGTTAAGGCATGTGCCTGTGAAGCCTAAGGACTCACGTTCGACTCTCCAGGTCCTATGTAAACCAGACACACAGTGATACAAGGGCACAAGGTCACACATGCGCCCAAGAGGGCGTATGCGTCTGGAGTTCGATTGCAGTGGCTCGAGGCCCTGGTGTGCCAATTCTCTCTCTCTCTCTCTCATCCCTCTTACTCTCGAATTGCCAAGGAAGGAAAGAAGGAAGGGAGGGAGGGAGGGAGGAAGGGAGGGAAGAAGGAAGTTTCTTCCTCAGTGACTGAAGAAAGTCTTTCTGCTGCAGTGAGAAGGGTGTGATTCTCCTCAGTGAACATTATTTAAAGGAAGAGAGGAGAGGCATCTCCTTGTTGAAGTCCAATTTCAATTCAGTTAAATTGTGACTGGGTTCTTTTGTTTTTGTTTTTCGAGGTAGGGTCTCGCTCTAGCCCAGGCTGACCTGGAATTCACTCTGTAGTCTCAGGGTGACTTTGAACTCACAACGATCCTCCTACCTCTGCCTCCCAAGTGCTGGGATTAAAGGTGTGTGCCACCACGCCGGGCTTGTGACTGGTTTCTTGAATATATAAATGCTGTTAAATTATTTGGACCTCAATTTTTTTTGGGGGGGGGGGTTTGCAAGGTAGGGTCTCACTCTGGTCCAGGCTGACCTGGAATTCACTATGTCATCTCAGGGTGACTTTGAACTCACAGCGATCCTCCTACCTCTGCCTCCCGTGTGCTGGGATTAAAGGCGTGCGCCACCACGCCGGGCTTGTGACTGGTTTCTTGAATATATAAATGCTGTTAAATTATTTGGACCTCGATTTTTTTTGTTTGTTTGTTTTGTTTTGCAAGGTAGGGTCTCACTCTGGTCCAGGCTGACCTGGAATTCACTATGTCGTCTCAGGGTGGCCTCGAACTCTCGGCGATCCTCCTACCTCTGCCTCCCGAGTGCTGGGATTAAAGGCGTGTGCCACCACGCCCGGCTTTGGACCTCGACTTTTTAATGTATATTGTCTAATTCTCTAGTGGGATGAGATTGTTGTTTGGGATGGGGGTAAGCTGTTGGGGAGCAGAGGGGAGCCTGGTTTCCCCTTTCTCCCAGCCTCACCAGTCTCTCACTTTTCTGGCCACTCAGCCACTGTCCCCACCGCCAAGCTCAAATGTTAAGACCATTCCACCTACTCCTCGGAGGGTTTATAAATAGAATCAAAGGCTTTGCTGAAAAGGCGTAGTGAGCCTTGGTAATCAGGGGCTAACAAGAGCAGCGTCTGCCTCATGGAACTATCAGCCTTGTGGAAGAAAGTAATGTGGTTATGTGCAATTGCTACACAGGAAAAGAACATAAAACCTTCGAGAGGGAAATATCGAAGTCTATCCTTAGGACCTGGGAGGGAAGAAGGACAGTTTCTTAGGACACAACAATCAGAAGTTACAGGAGAATGTGGTCATCTTTTTTTTAAAAAAAAAAATCACCGGGCGTGGTGGTACATGCCTTTAATCCCAGCACTCAGGAGGCAGAGGTAGGAGGATCACCATGAGTTCGAGGCCACCCTGAGACTACATAGTGAGTTCCAGGTTGGCCTGAGCTAGAATGAGACCCTACCTTGAAAAATAATAAATAAATAAATAAATTAATTAATTAATTAAATTTAAAAAAAAACCTTTTATGGACAACCTCCATCCATAAACAAAACGCCATGATCATAATCTCCTCCCACCATCCCTATGTTAGTCTTTTCATCGCTATGACAAATACCTGACGGCAATAATTTAAAGAAGGCAAGGTTTAGTTTGCCTCATGCGGTTTCAAACCGTCATGGCAGGGAGGGGATGATGGGGCAAGGACTCATGTTACAGGCCGGGAAGAAGAAAAGACTGGGGAGCAAGCTGGGGTTCTAACCTGCCCTCATTGTATGCCATCTGGGCTCTGCCTGTGGGATGGTGCCACCCACATGCAGGATAGGTCTTCCCCCTTTCGCTAGTCCTCCCTGGAAGAACCCTCGTAAGGAGAGTTGCCAGCACACCCAGAGGTGAACCTCTTTAATCTTGTAGGTGCTTTTGAATCCAATCAAGTTGGCGATCAGGATTCACCATCACAATTACAGATCTTGCCAAAACTCGAACCTTGTGTTCTTTTTTTAAAAATATAGTTTATTTACTTATTTATTTGAGAAAGAGGGAGAGAAAGAGAGAGGATTGGGCACACCAGGGCCTCCAGCCACTGCAGACGAACTCCAGACGCATGTACCCCCTTGTGCGTCTGGCTTACATGGGTCCTGGAGAATTGAACTGGGATCCTTTGGCTTTGCAGGAAAATGGCCCATCCACTAAGCCATCTCTCCAGCCCGAACCTTGCGTTCTTTTAAAGACATATTCAGGACTATGAAAAGGGCAACCTACAGAAAGAGACAGTATTCACAATCCATGTGTCTCACAAAGGACTCGCATCCAAAATGCATTTTTCGCTTTTCTTTAGTTTATCGAGACCTAGGGTCTTGCAGTGTCACCCAGGTTGGCCGCAAATTCCTTGGCTCACGTGATTCTCCCTCCTCAGCCTGCCAAGTACCTGGGACTACAGGGACACACCACAGTGCCCAGCTCGAAATGCATTTGTTAAGCTTAGTGGCATAAACTGTCTATTTATCCCTCATGGGCTCTGTGGGTCAATTTCTAGGCACAGTCCAGTGGAGTCCTCCTCAGCATCTCCCACAAAACTGGCACCCATGATACTGCCAGCACAGGTTCTCATGGGAAGGTTGGGCTGGGCAAGCATCCATTCCCAACTCCTGTGCCTAGTCTCAGGGTTCAGACTGTCGGCATGAGGCCTCAGCCCCTGCTGTGTGGGTGCCCCAGCATGGCAGCCTGACTCATCAGAAACAGCAAGAACGAGGGTACTGGTCAGTCAGGCCCACAGCCTCATCGTGGGGGCAACATCCTATCACTTTTATCATGTCCCCTTCTTGAGAAGCAAGTCACCGGGGCCAGCCAGGCTCAAGGACAGAGAGGGACCCAAATCCCTGAATTCCAGGATGTGGGCTCACAGCTCAGAGTCAGCCTGCCACCATCAACAGCTCAGTAAGAAGGAGAAAAGTCAGGGTGGAGAGATGGCTTAATGGTTAAGGCTCTGGTCGGCAACGCCAAAGGATCCTGGTTCAATTCCCCAGGACCCACATAAGCCAGGTGCACAAGAGGGTGAATGCGTCTGGAGTTTGTTTGCAGTGGAGGCCCTAGCGCACCCATTGTCTTTCTTTCTCTCTCAAATAAATAAGTAAAGAGAACCAAGAGCCAGGCATGGTGGTGCATGCCTTTAACCCCAGCACTTGGGAGGCAGAGGTAGGAGGATTGCCGTGAGTTTAAGGCCACCTTGAGACTACATAGTTAATTCCAGGTCAGCCTGGGCCAGAGTGAGACCCTACCTAAAAAAAAAAAAAAAAAGAGAGAGAGAGAACTGAGAAGGAGGAAAGTCCAAATCAATGGACAGTAGTGCACTCACGTCACAAAAGAAGGTATGCAAATGTCCCAACAGCACATACCAAGGGGTCGTGAGGGCACAGTGTGATAGTCTAATACACGAGCATGATATGTACTGATTAAGTCAGGGGTCGTTAACACTTCCACCTCCTTATCATTACTTTGTTTGGACCTTTGAGCTGCTGTCTTCTAGCCATTTGTAAAATATGTAATAGGTTACTGTGAATATCGGCACCCCACTGTGCTGAAAGGCGCTGAACATATTCTTTCCATATAACTGTATTTTGGTGCCCATTTTTTACTTCCCACACTCCCCCTCCCCATGACCTTCCCAGCCTCTGCAAATCACTATGAGGCATTCTGAAGGACTTTTTTTTTTTTTGGAGAGAGACACAGAGAAAGACAGAGGGAGAGGGAGACAGATAGAGAATGGGCGCCAGCAGTCTCAGCTGCTGTGAACGAAATCCAGATGTGTGCGCCCCCTCGTGGGCAAGTGTGGCATTGCGCCCTTGCATCACTTTGCATCTGGCTAAACGTGGGACCTGGAGATTGGAACCGGGTTCTTAGGCTTAGCAGGCAGGCGCCTTAACTGCTAAGCCATCTCTCCAGCCCAAAGACTTTCATTTTTAACATCTGCATATAAGAGAGAACATGTCTTTTGGTGCCTGGCTTAAATCACTTAACATAGGATCCTCCAGTTCCAACCATTTTGCTGAAATAATACAATATCATTATTTCTTTTTTAAAAAAAAAATCTGACACATGTGCCACCTTGTGCATTGGACTTACAGGGTCCTGGGGAATCAAACCTGGGTCCTTTGCCTTTGCAGACAAGCACCTTAACCGCTAAGCCACCTCTCCAGCACATGATATCATTATTTCTCATGGGTGACTAAGATTCCACTGTGAGTTGGCTGTGGTGTCAAAAGTCTGTAATCCCAGAACTTAGGTAGAGGCAGGAGGATAAAGGATTCAAGGCTAGCCTGGGCATGAGACCCTGTTCCAAGAAAAGAGAGTGAGAAGGTAGAAAGGGAGAGAGAAACACTGAGGTTCCATTGTGCACATATGCCACATTTTCTGTACCTATTCATTCTCATAAATATGTACAAGTCTTGTATGTTAATCCCATAGAAAGGTTAATTTCCCTGATTTGATCATTATATTATACACATGTATTGATTTATCATACTGCATACCATAAATTTATAGAATGAAAATAATTCATAAATATATTTAATTACTCATAAGGAAATATAAACCAAAACTTCAACGAGAAACCACCATATACCCATTGGAATGACTAAAATGACAACAAAAAATTAAAAAGTGAAGGGCCACGTGGGAAGCTGACGGGGATATGAAGCCATTGGAGTTCACACATTGCTGGTGAATGTGTGAACTGTGCAGCCAGACTGCAGAACTAGCTGGTTCTCACATTCAACCCACACCTACCCAATGACCCAGTCACTCTACTCCCTGGTCCTTACCCACCAGAAGGAGAAGTATACGCATACAAAGATACATAGCTTTATTGAGAACAACCAAGAAAATGGAATGTTGTGAATGCCCATCCACAGGTTGAATAAATGAATAGACAACACGTGGTATACCCATACAATGGAATGCTACTTACCAATAACCAGGAAAAAACTATTAATATTACCCTGCGTTGTGAACGAATCTCAAAATCATCATACTAGTGCAATGATCCTGGTGCAAAAGATTGCACACCACATAATTGTATGTATAAAAAATTCTACAAAATATTTATGTGACAAATTGACACAAAGGACATAGACAACTGCCCGGGACCATAGGAGAAAGGACTGAATGCAAGGGGACATGGGGAGACTTTAGGGATGGTTGAAATGTTTTGATACTAGTGGTGATTTCATATTAACACATCCTGGAAACGCATGTAATTTCCTTCTGGTAAGTTAGGCCACAATGAAAGAGAGATGCCAAGAAAGCACTCTTAGAACACATACATTGTGAGGGACACAGGTCCTACACCTACGTCTAGCAGACTTTGTGTCCCAAGTTCACCCTAATCCATCCCGGGTAGCCCTGGAACACTGTAACAGACATAAAGATGGCAGAAGTCCCTGGGTGTGGAAGAGAGTAAAGGCCTCCGCAGGCCCCTGTCCTTTCAGCGTGGATGACCTGCTTGCTTTTAATCACTTTGTGTGGAACAGAATAAGACAAAAGGGGAACTATTCTGTCTTACACATTTTTATAATTTTTTGCCAATTTATGACCAGAGCTTTCATAACTGATGAGGATACAAAGGGTTAAAAAGTTATAAACACGGGCTGGAAAGATGGCTTAGGGGTTAAGATGCTTGCCTGTGAAGCCGAAGGACCTAGGTTGGACTCTCCAGATCCCACATAAGCCAGATGCACAAAGGCAAGGCAAGTGCAAGGTCATACATGCCCACTAGGTTATGCAAGCATCTGGTGCTTGATTTCAGTGGCTGAGGCCCTGGTGTGCCAATTCTCTCTCTCTCTCTTTCTCTGTCTGTCTCTCCCTCCCTCTCTAAAATAAAATAAAATAAAATAAAATAAAATAAAATAAAGTAAAATAAAAAAGTTATTGAGCCGAGCGTGGTAGCGCATGCCTTTAATCCCAGCACTTGGGAGGCAGAGGTAGGAGGATCACCATGAGTTCGAGGCCACCCTGAGACTACATAGTAAATTCCAGTTCAGCCTGAACTAGAATGAAGACCCTACCTCAAAAAAAAAAAAAAAAAAAAAAAAACCAAAAAAAAAAAAAAAGTTATGAATAGCTGGGCGTGGTGGTGCACACCTTTAATCCCAGCACTTAGGAGGCTGAGGTAGGAGGATCGCTGTGAGTTCAAGGCCAGCCTGGGACTACAGATTCATATCCAGGTCAGTCTGGGCTAGAGTGAAACCATACCTGAAAAAAAATATTTTTTGTGTGTGTGTGTGGTGCTTGTGCTTGTGTCTACACGTTTATATGTATATGGGTGCATGTGTGGGTGTGCGTGCACGTGGAGGCCCAAGGTTAACATTGCATGTGTCTTCCTCTGTTGCTCTTCATCTTATTTACAGAGGCAGGAGCTTGCTGTTTGGTGAGTTTAGCTTACCAGCCTGCCCTAGGATCCCCTGCCAGCCTCCCCAGGGCTGTGATTACAGGCTGGCCACCATGCCCACTCGGAATTTACGTGGGTGCCAGGGATCCAAACTCCAGTCTTCACAACTGCACAAGCCCTATACTGACTGAACCATCACTCCAGAACCCCCAATAAAATAATTTGATGAAGCCGTGTGTGGTGGCACACGCCTGTAATCCTAACACCCAGGATCACCATGAGTTCAAGGCCAACCTGGGCTACAGAGTGAGTTCTACGTCACCCTGGGCTACAGAGAGACCCAGCCTCAAAAAATATATATATATGTTGTTAAGCCAGGCGTGGTGGTACACGCCTTTAATCCCAGCACTCGGGAGGCAGAGTTTGGAGGATCGCCGTGAGTTCAAGGCCACCCTGAGACTACATAGTGAGTTCCAGGTCAGCCTGAGCCAGAGTGAGACCCTACCTCAAAAAAAAAAAAAAAAAAAGCAAAAAACAAAAAAATGTTGAACAAAACACAAAGCCTATCTGTACTTGCTCGTGAAAGACAAGAGGCAAACGTATTTCAGACCCTGACTAATAAGTTTCTCAGAGCCAGCTAAGCCTGCCAGCCCTGAACGCTCATTCCGGCTTCCGCTCTCCCCTGCCATTTCTATCGTGCCAGAGGAAGTTCACCCACCAGACATTTTATTAACCAATGCTATGCTTCCTGTCCCATAGAAGAGGGCAAAAATGTATGCTGAATGAATGGCTGTCTTCAAGCATCTCAGCAGTGTTTCTTTTTTTGGAATCAGAAGATAAGTCAACATATGAGAATCCAGGCAAAAAGAACTTTTAGTGATCTGGAGGGATGGCTCAGTGGTTAAGGCCTGTGAAGCCTAAGGACCCAGGTTTGATTCCCCAGTTCCCATGTAAGCCAGATGCACAAAGTGGTGCATGTGTCTGGAGTTCATTTGCACTGACTGGAGGCCCTGGTGCACCCATTCGCCCTCTCTGTCTGTCCCTTCTCCTCTTCCTTCTCTTCCCCCTCCTCCTCCTCCTCTTTGTCCTTCTCTTCCTTATCTCTCCCCCTCTCAAATAAATAAATAAATAAATAAATAAAATATTTTTAAAAAAATTTAAAAGGACTGGAGAGATGGTTTAAGAGCTTGACTGCAAAGCCTAAAGATGCAGGTTTGAATACCCAGGACCCACATGAGCCAGATGCACATGGTGGCGCATGCATCTGGAGTTCATTTGCAGTGGCTAGAGGCCCTTGTGAGCCCATTTTCTCTCCCTCCCTCCCTCCCTCTCTTCTATCTCTCTCTTTCTCTCTCTCTCCCTCCCTCTTTCTCTCAAATAAAGAAAGAAAGAAAATATTTAAAAAGGACTTTTAGGCTAATCCATTTTCTCCAGCTCCTATTTAATAACACTTTCCTCAAAACAGGTGTTTGCTGGCTTAAACTGCAAAAACTGGCCTCCACTTTTTCCAAAAAGATAATGCCAAATAAATGCCTATCATAGGGAAGCAGCTGAAGTTGTGATTTGGAAAAGTACCAAAATAAATAAAACCTTTCCCTCCCTCAAATATAACTGATCAGAAGAATTAGTAGTCATGATATTGAATATGTTTTTGAGTTTTTATCAGATTTTTGTACCATTTAAGAAATTGTTTTCCCTTAATGGAAACCAAAATCACTGGGTGCTGACAGGAGCCAAGAAAACTCTGGCCTAAAGCCAGCCAGGGTGTCCATGGCCTCCAGAGTCCCAGGGTAGCATCTGTGAGAGAAAGTGTTTGCTGTCCTTATTTCTCTGCACAGTCACTTCCCCTCCCTTCATTCTCAGCACTGGAGGGAAAGTGAACACGTCATCTCTAAACCCAGCTATGGCATCAAACATCAACTGGTCACCCAGAGAGCTTTCACTGATTGAATACATACTGTGTGTCAGAGTCACCCTCTGTGATAGTTTGTGCAGACTGTCACCTTGACGAAATCTAGAATCACCTTCTGAGAGACTAGGTTAGCCTCTGGCCATGCAGATGGAGGATTATCTTATTTTGTTGTTGTTGTTGTTGTTGTTGTTGTTTTTTTTCGAGGTAGGGTCTCACTCTGGTCCAGGCTGACCTGGAATTAACTATGTAGTCTCAGGGTGGCCTCGAACTCTCAGCGATCCTCCTACATCTGCCTCCCAAGTGCTGGGATGAAAGGCGTGCGCCACCACGCCCGGTGGGAAGACTCATCTCAACTGCGAGTGGCACCATTGCATGGGTGGGTGGAGTCAGGGGCTGGATAAGGAGGAGAAGGTGGGCTGAGTGGCAGCATTCATCCATGTCCACTTCTCGCCATGGGCCAAACACGATAGAACCCTGCATCGAGCTCCTGCCGCCATGCCTGCCTGCACTGATAGATGGTAACCAGGAATTAAAACCTGAAAGAAACCCTTCTTCCCTGAAACCAAATTTTATAGGTATTCTGTCTCAATGAAGAGAAGGTAACCAATACACCCTTCCTCTTCAATGGGCTTACAGGTTTAGCGGAAGCAGAAAAGTAGTCCCACCCTAGGTGGGTCTGTGCCATGTAGCAGCATGTCGGTTCTGAGAAGCAACTGAAAAGACAAGTTGTAAGGTCAGGGGGAGGGAAGGCCAAGGGGGGAGATGTATCAGAAAAAGCTTCCTGGTGCAGATCTGGGCTAGATAGTAAAGGAATGGCGTGGGGGACCAACCAGTAACTGAGGAAGAAGCTGGGGGCCTCAGTGTCCTGATAGCAGTAAGCACACTGTCTATTCTAAGAACAAGCCTGGAGGTTCAAGTTCAAGTACAAGGTCCTAGGTGCCTGAACCTGGCCAGGGCTGTAGTGTGTGGAAACAAGTGCCACCTACCACGAGACTAAGATAACAAAATGAGGGCAGGGGAAATAGTTCCGTGGGTAGCACAAAGCCCTGAGTTCAATCCCCAGCAGCCACGTAAATGCTGAACACAGGCATGTACCTGCAGGCCCAGTGCTAGGGAGGCAGAGACAGCAGCAGCCCTGGAGTTTGCTGGCTAGCCGGTCTATCATAATCATTGAGCTCCAAGCCAAGGAGTGACCCTGTCTCAAAAGAGGTGGATGGAGGCTGGAGAAATTGCTTAGTGGTTAAGGTGCTTGCCTGCAAACCTAAAGGACCCAGGTTTGATTTCCAAGGGCCCACGTAAGCCAGATGCACATGGTGGCGCATGCATCTGGCGTTCATTTGCAGTGGCTGGAGGCCCTGGTGCTCCCATTCTCTCTCTCTCTCTCTCTCTCTCTCTCTCTCTCTCTCTCTCAAATAAATGAAGAGAAATACGTTTTTAAAAAAAGAGGTGGGTGGTGTACCTGAGAAAGAACACCCAAGGTTGTCCTCTGACCACATCTGTCACTGGAAACCTTTCCCCTGGGGAGAAACAAACACACACCTTCACCCCAAATAAGGCTCAGATGGCAGACCAAAGTACGATTACACCAATACCAGTTCAGTGAACCATTGAATTTTTGAGGAGGCCACCACAGAGCCTGGAGAGGGGTTATTTATAGGCATGGGACCCCGAGCAGCCCGCGTGGATGGGACACATCCTGGGTCCAAGATTGCTCCCTTGGGTGCTCCTCCTGAGCATTGGGACCCCAGAGCAGCCATTACTGAGAGGTCGTCCTGCCTGACAGACAACTTGTCCTTGCTCAGGAGCACGAGACCTCAGAGGGGCACGTCAGTGGGCCTCACCATACCCGGTTACCCCCGCGTGGATGCTCCTCCCTCAGCCTGGGGGTGAGGGCTCACGGAGCGTGAGACCCCAAGGAAACCATCTCGATGGGAGCTCAGTGCTCCTGATCTTTTGCCCGCTATATCCCTCCTCTGCCACTGAGGTCGAAAACTTGTGCATTACTGTATACAGCTAGCCTGGGGCACCCGAGATCTCCAGTTAGGGGTCTCCCACACCTTCTCTCTTCTGAGTTGTCCCAGCTGTTTTTGATAAAGCTGGGAAAGTTCTTCTACTGCTTTCAAAGACATCTGTTGCACACACATGCATATTTACCCAAACACACATGACCACACATGAACACCATACATGCAAAAAAAAAAAAAAAGATGACAAAATGAGAGAACACCCAAGGTTGTCCTCTGACCACATCTGTCACTGGAAACCTTTCCCCTGGGGAGAAGCAAACACACACCTTCACCCCAAATAAGGCTCAGATGGCAGACCAAAGTACGATTACACCAATACCAGTTCAGTGAACCATTGAATTTTTGGGGAGGCCACTCACAGAGCCTGGAGAGGGGTTATTTATAGGCACATGGGACCCCTGAAACAGCCACGTGGATGGGACATCCTGGGTCAAGATTGCTCCTTGGGTGCTCCTCCCTGAGCATTGGGACCCCAGAGCAGCCACACCACTGAGAGGTCTCGTCCTACCCTGACAGACAACTTGTCCTTGCTCAGGAGTACAAGACCTCAGAGAGGCACGTCAGTGGGGCTCACTATACCCGGGTTACCCCGCGGATGCTCCTCCCTCAGCCTGGGGTGAGGGCTTTCTTACGGAGCGTGAGACCCCAAGGAAACCATCTCGATGGAGCTCAGTGCTCCTTGATCTTTTGCCCGCTATATCCTCCCTCTGCCATTGAGGTCGAGAAAGCTTGTGCATTACTGTATACAGCTAGCCTGGGGGCACCCGAGATCTCAGTTGGGGGTCTCCCCACACCTTCTCTCTTGAGTTGTCCCAGCTGTTTTTGATAAAGCTGGGAAAGTTCTTTACTGCTTTCAAAGACATCTGTTACACACACATGCACATATTTACCCAAACACACATGACCACACATGAACACCATACACATGCAAAAAAAAAAAAAAAAAAAAGATGACAAAATGAGAGGGCACAGGATTGGTTTTAGAGACCAAAGAGGAACTGTCTATAGAAAACTCCAGTGGAGGGCTGAAGAGATGGCTTAGCAGTTAAGGCATTTGCCTGCAAAGCCAAAGGAACCAGGTTTGATTCTCCAGGACCCATGTAAGCCAGATGCACAAGGTGGTGCATGCGTCTGGAGTTCATTTGCAGTGCTGGAAGCCTTGGCATTCCCATTCTCCCTCTCTATGTCTCTCTCTCTCTCTGCCTCTTTCCCTCTGTCAAGTAAATAAATAAAATAATAAAAAATTTTTTTGTTTGTTTTGTTTTTTTGTTTTTGAAGGGTCTTACTTTATTCCTGACCTGGATTCTCTGTGTCTCAGGGTGGCCTCTCTCTCTCTCCTCCTGCCTCTTTCCCGAGTGCAAGGATTAAATAAATAAAATGATAAAATATTTTTTAAAAAGAAAGCTCCAGTTGATACCAACACATGATATTAATGATAATAATAAAAGGGGGAAAAAAGAAAACTCCAACGGAGAGGAGCAGCTAGAGTTTGGGTTAGCTCCCGGCTGGCTCTGAGGCTGGTCTGATGTGCACAGGAGCATGTTTAGAGGCCAAAGGCAGTGAGCACAGAGAGCTCTCACTACCCCCAGCCAGTCCCTGGCTGACCCCAAGAACACACTGGTCGACCCCAAGGAGGACCCGCCAGTGGGTCCAGGGAAGATGCGCCTGCAGACCAGAGCAGCTCAGAGGCGGCGGAGGGGGGGGGGTGCAGCAGCTTCGGTTCTGCACACTAAATTATTCAGGAGCTCCTCATCCTGTATTTAAGGTTGATTTATTTCCTGCAGTAGCTATTTAAAAGGATTTTTTTAAGGCAGAGCAAACTCGTATCGACCTCAGTGCATTAGGAAGTGCCTTTTTGGCAGTTGTTTTGTAATTAAGCACTTGGGCTGAAGTTTTCCCTTCTGATAGTTGTTCAAAACACTGAATTTTGCAGCACCTAGGTATAATTATGTAAGACGCATCTCAATAATTTAGCATTTTTCACCAAATGAAATGTCACGCTTGTAATGGCTGACTCTTCAGCAGACATCCTTTCTCTAAAGATCTGTTTGTCCCTCCTTGCTGGAGGCCAGTGCCATACAGGTGGAAAGGTCCCCTCAGGTGACACTGCACAGGATCAGCTAAGGAAATCTTGTGCCTCTCTGTCATAGCAGGGCCATCTAGCTCCCCTGGAGGAATTTGGCCTGGGCTGTGAGGAGAGGCAGGGTGGCAGGGTTAGTCTGGGTCTGCTGCATCCAGCGGCATCCTGGCAGAGCGAGAGAAGATACCATCACGAACACAAGCCCCAAACTGGGTCATCGTTGAACCCTGCCCTCCCCTGGCTTTCCTCCTGCCTGCCTGGAGCTGCTAAAATTGTCTGGCAAGTCCGTTGCAACTTTAAGAAAACATGACTATAAAAGGTCAACAGACGACCACCGACTTGAAACCATCTATGCCCGGGACTCTGCCTCCCTTTGGTCCCACTGGCATGTATGCACATGCCTAGAAGTTTTGAAAGCCCTCCCCCCCACGTTCTTGAACTTGACTGTGTGTGATGTCTTTTCCTCCTGTTCTGTGGCTGTCTTTCTTTCCAAGGAAGAAAGTGCGAGATGTCTTCTTCCTAGTTGGAAACCATGTAAATAAGTTTGACTGAAACACCTGTTTCAGGCTACTGATGTACACCCACCGTCAAGTGACACGCTGTGAACGTGACCTTGTTTCATTTCCTGACATTAAGCACCAACAAGGGCTTTAAAAAAAAAAAAAAAAACTGTATCAGGGCTAGGGAAATGGCTTGGTCAAGGCATTTGCCTGCGAAGCCTAAGGACCTCAGTTCAATGCCCCAGGACCCACATAAACCAGACGCACAAGAGGGGGTGTGTGCATCTGGAGTTTGTTTGCAGTGGCTGGAGACCCTGGCGTGCCCATTCCCTCTTTCTCTCTGCCTCTTCCTCTCTCTCTCTTAAATAAATAAATAAATAAATAAATAAATAAATAAATAAATAAAATATTATTTTAAAATTGAGCCGGGTGTGGTGGCACACGCCTTTAATCCCAGCACTTGGGAGGCGGAGGTAGGAGGATCACCATGAGTTCGAGGCCACCCTGAGACTACAGAGTGAATTCCAGGTTAGCCTGGGCTAGAGCGAGACCTTACCTCGAAAAACCAAAAAAAAAAAAAAAAATTGTATCAGGGACTAGAGAGATGGCTCAACAGTTAAGGCACTTGCCTGCAAAGCCTAACAACCAGAGTTTGATTCCCCGGTAACCATCATCTGGAGTTTGTTTACAGAGGCCCTGGTGTGCCCTCTCCCGCCCCACCACTCTCTTTCTTTCTCCTTACAAATAATTTTTTTAAATTAGAAATTGTATCAACACTACTGCAAGAAATGGAACTGTAGACTTTTAAAAACGAGGATGGTTAACACTTCCATGATGCACCAGTAAACTCTTGCAAACTTCTGATTTCAAGATAACCAGAGATTTATGGGTTGGAGAGGTGGCTTAACGGTTAAGGCACCTGCTTCCTAAGCCTAAGAACACTGGTTCCAATCTCCAGATCCCATGTTTAGCCAGATGCAAAGTGATGCAAGGGCGCAATGCCGCACTTGACCACAAGGGGGCGCACGCATCTGGATTTTGTTCGCAGAGGCTGATACGCTGCTGGTGCACCCATTCTCTATCTGTCTCCCTCTCCCTCTCCATGTCTGTCTGTGTCTCTCTCCAAATAAAATAAAATAAAATAAATATCAAGATAACCAGAGATTTAGATCCAGTTGCAAGATATAATACAGAGTTGCTGAGTGCTCTTTACTGAGTTCTTTATCCACTAACAATGCCACCATGTGAAATACCCAGTCCAGGGGAGAGCAGACCCCTCAGACATTGCTGGTAAGAACGGCGAATGGCACAGCCATCGTATAAACCAGTTTGGCAGTGTCTCAAAATGTTCAACAGCATAACCAATAGAATTTCCAGCAATCCACTGCTGGCTGTGTCACCAAAAGAAATAAAACATGTCCACACAAACACGTGAATATTTGTAACTGCATTAACTTCCTATACCCAACAACGGATGAATGGATAAACGAAAATGTGACATATCCATACATGGGAATACTGTTCACTGCAAATAATTTAAAAATAAAATTTAAAAAGCCGGGCATGGTGGCACACGCCTTTAATCCCAGCACTCAGGAGGCAGAGGTAGGAGGATCACCACGAGTTCAAGGCCACTCTGAGACTACATAGTGAATTTCAGGTCAGCCTGGTCTACAGCGAGACCCTACCTCAAAAAAAAATTTTTTAATTAAAATTTTTAAAAACTTTTTAAAGGCATGTAGCTGGGTGTGATGGCACACGCCTTTAATCCCAGCACTCAGGAGGCAGAGGTAGGAGGATGGCTGTGAGTTCGAGGCTACCCCGGGACTACATGGTGAACTCCAAGTCAACCCGGGCTAGAGCAAAACAAAAACAAAAAAGACATGGAGGTATATGTTACAACGTGGATGAACTTTGAGAACATTATGAAAAGCACTCACAGCAGACCACATATGATAGGATTCTGAGTGCATGCAATGACTAGAACAGGGAAGTGAATAGATAGTAGATTCGTAGCCGTTTGGGGTGGAGGTGGGTAATAGGAAGTGACTGGTACTGGGAACAAGGTTTCCCTTTGGGACGATGAAAGTGCTGTGAACTTAGTTGTATAATTCTCAGCACACTGGAAGCCGTGGACTCCTGTAAGTGGTGAGCTGCATTTCCAATAAATGTGTTTTTCATCCCATAGTCATTTCCTCCACACAGTTGGTTTGGTGCATGTGCAAAAGCCAGAGTGATGTCACACACAGGATATCAATACTAATTCAGTTAAGACTCAAAACAACTCCACCACTCACAAGGCCACTCGTGCCGCCCTTGTTCAGCCATAGGCACCTCTGTCCATCCCGACCTCTGACCCCTGGCATCCACTCATCTCTTCCCTGTACCTATGGTTTTGTCATTTCAGAGTGTAATGCAGTACATGGCCTTTAGGGACTGGCCTTTTTTTTTTTTTTTTTTTTGGTTTTTCGAGGTAGGGTTTCACTCTGGCTCAGGCTGACCTGGAATTCACTATGTAGTCTCAGGGTGGCCTCGAACTCTTGACGATCCTCCTACCTCTGCCTTCCAAGTGCTGGGATTAAAGGCGTGTGCCACCACGCCCGGCTCTGGCTCTTTTTGATTCAGATCAATTCCCAAGAGACTTTACTAACCTTTCTCTATGTATCCATAGTTGACTTTTCACAGTGCTGAGTAATATTTAATGGTGTAGATGGCCACTGGTTTTTAACTCATCTGTTGGATGGCAATGCAACTGCTAAGAAGTCACTGATAATTTTTCTGTGTACACACACGTTTCCATTTCCCTGGGATAAATACTTACCCAAGAATGCAACTGAGGTGCCCATCTGGTAGCTGCATGTAGTTTCATAAGAAAATGCCCAGTTGTGCTTCAGAGCCCTAGTTTCTTATCTTTTTTCTGTTTTTCTTTCTTTTTTCTTTTTTTTTTTTTGTTTTTTTTTTTTTCTTTTCTTTTCTTTTCTTTTTTTTTTTTTTTTTTTTTGAGATAGGGTCTCACTCTAGCCCAGGCTGACCTGGAACTCACTCGGTAGTCCCAGGCTGGCTCGGAACTCACAGCAATCCTTCCTTGTGCCTCAGCCTCCAGAGTGCTGGCATTAAAGGTGTGCTGCCCCACGCCCGGGTTCAGAGTGCCATTTCTACCGTCCCTGCCCCGTAGAACTGATTTTGTTGGGCCCCATCCCCACTACGCCACATTCGACACTGTTCCTGTTTTCTGTTTTTAGCTATTCTACTAGGTTTGTGTTGACGTTATGGTTTTAATTTGCATTTCCCTAAAGGCTAATGGTGTTGGACAGTATTTTCGTGTGTTTTTTTTTTTTTTTTTTTGGCATCTATCTACCTTTCTGGGGTGACCTGTCCCTTTGTGTCTTTCACCCATGTCCTAACCAGGCTCTTTTCTCTGAGTTTTCAGCAGCAGTCTTTCTGATTCAGACACGCTACATGATTCACAGGCATGCTCGTCCACTCTGTAGTCATGGTCTGTGAACAGGGTCTCTCCAAGACCAGTGTTCGTAACGTCAATGAGAATCAATTTATTGGTTTTTGTTTTCCCCCTTTGGTGTTATAGTGTCTGGTCTAACTCTTTGCACAGTTTGAGGTCCCAAAGATTTTCCATTTTTCCTAAAATTTTCAGTTTCACGTTTTTGTTTTTAAGTCCATGATCCAGTCTGAGCTGGTTTTTGGACAGGACGGGAGGCCTGAGCTGAGGTGGGGTTTGTTGTTTTTGTTTGGTTTGCCTTTGGATAAGCCGTTGTTCCAGTACCACTGCCTGTATGTTTTTACCAAAAATGGATTTTGCATATCTGCATGACTATTTCTGGTTCTTTTTTTTTTTTTCCTACTTCTGTGTATGTGTGTAGTATAGTATGCGTGCGTACATGTGGGGGGTACGTGGGTATGTGCCCTTGCAGCACCCCAGGTACCCCCCTGAGGTGGGGTTTTCTCTCCTCTGTTGTGGCTGAAGCAGACAGTTGGGTGGTCTGTGTGAGCTGGAGTCTCTTGCTGATTCCAGAGCTTGCTGTTTTTTTCTGTGACGTTGGGTGATTCTCCATTTCTGGGTTTATGCTCTCCCACCCCCAGCTGTCTAACATAGACTCTGAAAATTTGAACTTGGGCAGTCTCCAGTCCCGCAGGCCCTCATACTCCAGCCCTCTATTTCTGAATCTGCCACTATCCAGTCTTGATTACAACAGCTACAGTAACTTCTTTTTAATTTTTAAAATGTTTAGCCGGGCGTGGTGGCGCACACCTTTAATCCCAGCACTTGGGAGGCAGAGGTAGGAGGATCACCATGAGTTCGAGGCCACCCTGAGAATACATAGTGAATTCCAGGTCAGCCTGAGCTAGAGTGAGACCCTACCTCGAAAATAAAAATAAAAATAAAATGTTTAAAATATATTTTATTTATTTATTTATTTATTTATTTGAGGGAAAGAAACAGGCAGAAGGAGAGAGAGAGGGAGAGAATGGGTGCACCAGGACCTCCAGCCATTGCAAGCAAACTTCAGATGCATGCGCCCCTTGTGCATTTGGCTTACGTGGGTCCTGGAGAATTGAACTGAGATCCTTTGGCTTTGCAGGCAAACGCCTTAACCACTAAGCCATCTCTCCAGCCCCTATAGTAACTTTAATACTAGGTAGAGTGACTACTTCACTTCATTCTAGTTTGTCAGGATTATTTTAAGTAGTCTAGAATTTGTATCTTTCCATATAATTTTTATTTTACTTTCATCTATTATTTATTTATTTGTTTGTTTTGGGAGGTAGGATCTTGCTCTAGCCCAGCCTGACCTGGAATTCATTATGTAGTCCCAGGCTGGCCTCGAATTCATGGCAATCCTCCCACCTCTGCCTCCCAAGTGCTGGGATTAAAGGCATGCGCCACCACGCTCGGCTAAATTTTTTTTTTTAATATTTTAATTATTTGAGAGAAACCAAGACAGAGAGTGGGGGGGGGGGCACACCAGGGCCTCCTGCCACCACAAACAAACTCCAGATATATTTGCCACTTTGTGCACCTGGCTTTGTGTGGGAACTAGGGAATTAAACCCAGGCCATCAGGTGTTAGCGACCGCTGAGCCATCTCTCCAGCCCTCCATATAAATTTTAAAATAAGCTTATCTGTATCTACAAAAAAAAAGGCAATTTAGGATGTTGATAGGGATTACAAGAAACCAAGACACAATTGATGATATTTACGATGTCTTCTAATCCCAGTGATGAAAGTGGGGTGCCTGTTCGTTGATTCATTTTATCCATGTTTATATAAACTGTGGTTTTTTTTTTTTCAAGTTTATCCTTAAGCATTCTATTTGCAAATACTGTAAACAGTATTGTCTTTATATCAGCTTCTCGAGGGAGAGGTGGGACAAGCAGAACCATAGAGGCAGGCCACCCAGGCTGCGGATGGGCCACACCCTAGAGCGTCAGTTTTTACTTGACGGTACAAAATGTAGTTGTTCCTGTGTGTTCTATCTAGCCTGTGACCTTGTTGAACTTACTAGTAGTAGGAATTTGGTTTATGCATTCTTTGGAGTTTTCTATATAAAGAGCCTATCATGTGTATGGTTTTTATTTCTTCCTTTCAAATCTATATACCTTTAATTCCCTTTTCTTGCCTTATTGCAGTGTCTAGAACTTTCCTTTCTTGGTTGCCTAAGGTTAGTGGGAGCAGCTGCACCCTTGACTTGTTACAGATGAAACATGACGGAAGCCCCCTTTTAAAACATCTTACCAAGACTATAGTTTTTGTTTGGGGGGAAGGGGTAGGGTTTTTTGTTTGTTGTGTTTTTTAGGTGGGGGTCTCTCTCTGGCCCAGACTGACATGGAATTCACTATGCAGTCTCAGGATGGCCTTGAACTCACAGCCTCCTGAGTGCTGGCTTTTGTTTTTTTTTTCTTCCGGCAAGAGTGGGAAGGTTTTGATTTAGAGATTGTCCCCATTGAGGTGACAAAGGAGGTGTCAGTACTTCCTGCATCGGGGCTGAGCTTGCAAGAATAAAAAGCCAAGTGGCTTTCAAGAGGGTGGGGCCCTCTGCAGCCCTAACCAGCGCCTCGAGCCAGCCTCACTTGCAAGGCCTGGCTGGCTGCAGCCGCTCCGGGCCTTGCAGACGGGCGGGCGGGCGGGCGGGCAGTCCTCAGCTTCTGGGCCTCCAGCAGCTGCCAGCATCGCCGCCTGCCAGCCCGAGGTTGGCAGTAGGTGAGTCTCAGATACCCAAATCCGGGGCGACGGGAGCGCCCAGGCCCAGATTTCGCTTGGGTGAACTTTTGGCGAGCAGCTCCCTTGCAAAGAGCCGGGCGCGAGGTGCAGCCACGCTAACGTGCAAGCACGAGCAGCTAGCTTCCTTTTAAGGACCCGGGAACGGGCAGCTGCGTGTAAAAATCGGAAGAGGAAAAGGAAGGCAAAAGCGGTCTCCCTATCCCCACGCGGGGCCCGGCCCAGCCGCGCCCACACCTGCCGGCGGGAGCGCGGAAAGCGAGTGCGCGCGCAGGGGGACGCAGGGAGCGGCGCGGGCGGGCGCGCGCAGGGGGACGCAGGGAGCGGCGCGGGCGGGCGCGCGCAGGGGACGCAGGGAGCGGCGCGGGCGGGCGCAGGGGACGATAGGAGCGGCGCGGGCGGGCGCGCGCAGGGGGACCCAGGGAGCGGCGCGGGCGGGCGCAGGGGGACGCAGGGAGCGGCGCGGGCGGGCGCAGGGGACGATAGGAGCGGCGCGGGCGGGCGCAGGGGACGATAGGAGCGGCGCGGGCGGGCGCAGGGGACGCAGGGAGCGGCGCGGGCGGGCGCAGGGGACGATAGGAGCGGCGCGGGCGGGCGGGCGCAGGGGGACGCAGGGAGCGGCGCGGGCGGGCGCAGGGGCGCACTGCAGCGCAGCTCCCCTTCCCACGCTTCCTCCCGGGCCGTACCAAAGGCGCACGGGCGTGGGGGGAGCGGAGCGTGCCACTCGCGGGCCCCACCTGCGGTGGGCGGCGGCGGCGGGGCCTCGGGCGGGGAAGCCGCGCCGTGCGCTCCGCCCCGGCCCCTCCGCGGCGTCCTCCCGCCGCCCGCAAGCCCCTCCTCCCGGCGAGCGGAGCGGAGCGGGGCCCGAGCGCTGGCCGGCCGCGAGCCCGGCGGCCGGGGACGAGCAGCGCGGCCCATGCTGATCCGTGTCCTCCTCCTCCTCCTCCCCTCAGGCGGCGCTGGCGGCGGCCCCGGGACCCGCGGAAGCCGGCATGCTGGAGAAGCTGGAGTTCGAGGAGGAAGGTGAGTGCGCGCCCGCCCGCCCGCCCGTCCAGCGGTCCGTCCATCGGTCCCGGCTGCGCTGCGGACGCCGGGCCGGGCTCCCACGCGGGGCCTTTTGTCCTCGCCGCCCGCAGCCCCGGGGGTGCACGTCTCCGCGCGCCCCGGCAAGACCCCCGGCATCGCCCCGCTTCCCTGGTCGGCATTTATGGAAACGCCTCCACCAGGGCGTGTCTCTGTCTGTCCGTCTCTATCTATCTGTCTGTGTCTCTCTCTTTAAATGGGGAAAGTTAAACCGGCCAACCCGAAGCAGCTGGTTGAGTTCCGGGGACCCCCCTCCCTCCCTCTCTCTCTCTTTCTCTCTCCCCCTGTCATTTCTGTCATCCTCTCCTCTCGCTCAGGGTTGGCTTCTTCCTGCCCTATTTTCTTCTTGTATCTTCTTACAGGTAAATAACCCGGATCTTATTTTGAGGCTGTTAACATTTCAAAGGTGATGGCTTGCTCTTTTTCTTTTTTCCTTTCTTTCCTCCTCCTCCTCTTTTTTTTTTAATGTTATCGGATGGGCTCAAAGTCGAAGGCGAACTTGATGTGAGATGCTGGTCAACGCATGGGCAGTGTCAAAGGGCCTCCTGCTAGCTCGTGTGCTAGCTCCCATCCCTGATTCCGTGCCTCCCCTCCCTACCCCAGAGTGTTGAGAGGCCAGCGCTGGCCGGAGACAGACAATGTGCCATGTGGATCATGTCCCTCGTGCCAACTTTACTTCAATGCCCTGTTCATTTATGACCGGGCAATCACTTGAATAAGCATGCACAGGCCAGCTGGGGAAGTGCTGTGTGATGGCCCCAAGGCCGGTGCCTGTGGGTAGCTCACTGCAGCACTTCCCAGACACCCGCTGCCTTGAAGGTGACGGGGCATCAGTAGAAATTTGTCCTTAAAAATCCCCCTGCAAGTTCGTTGTCAGCAAATGATGCATTTCCGCATTTTCCTGGGCCTAATTTGTGTCTTACTGAAAGACAACCCTTCATCTGAATACACCTCCACATTCCTTGGTGGTACTGTACGGCATGGCAACGCGAACTGGCCACCATCCGGCTGGGTGATGTATGCAGTCTCCATCGAGACCCATGAATGTCCAGTCATAGGGTTTTCAATGTTTGAAGACCCAGGCCTGAATGTCCAGTCATCTCAGGGTTTTTTGATGTTTGGCCCAGGCTGACCTGGAATTAACCTCAGGCCTGAAACTCTCATCCTACCTCTGCCTCCCGAGTGCTGGGATTAAAGGCGTGCATCTCACCTCTTTCTTAACTTGCATCCCCTCCCCTCTCCCCACCTAAGTGACTTGACTTCTTAGTTTCTGCACTTACAAAATGGAGCTAATGTCTTGGTATTTGGAGGATTCAGTGGAACCATCTGCATCATAGGAAGAAGCGCTTTGTAAATATTACATTTATTATTTGAGTGCCATTAACCATGTGCTAAATTCATGGACTTTTTTAAGGCTTCTATTGCTGAATCTTAACACAGAGATTCTTATCCAAACAGGTTTGGTGGCCTTGTTTCCCCCCCCCCGCTCCCCCACTTGAGATTTATTCATTTAATTAAGCTGCATTTCTTGAAGTAGGTACACACTTTTTTTAAACCCTTTGCATTGTTTCCGCCTTTGTCGTGAATGTAAAGTGTTGACACTGAGCATCTAAGAAGGGAATGTCCCCTTTTCACCCATCTATTTTTATCTGCATTGCCGTCATGACTTTAAAACATACTGAATCCCACAAATAACCCTGTCAAACGTTTCTAGATTTTTAAGGAGGCAGAATGTTAAACAATGACTTGGAAGCTGTTAGCCGAACTGGAAGAGGGAATGGAGTTGGCGTGGAACTCCAAACGCTGCTCTGTTTCTTTGGGACTTTAAGTTGCTTGTCCATGCAAAATTCAGAAGGAAAAAACAAAACACACAAACCTGGAAATCAAACAGATTCACACACTTTTTTAAAGGAGTGGGGAGTCGTAACAGTGAGACATGGCGTCTTGAAATATTCTTGAACGGCTGTGTTAGCTATCCACAGCATAGGTCCCCTAGGTCCTCTGCCATCTTAAAGCTTCCTCGTTACCCAACTAATAATTTATGCATTGACTTCTGGAGGCATGACTCGGCCAGTGACACGTTTGTTCTACATGGAAACACATGATAACTGATCGTCTTGTTGCCAAGTATTTTTTCTGTTTTCTAATAAATTACAACTCATACTGAAGTTCTTAGGTGCTACTCGAAGGCAGTAGTGAAGTTGGGAGGAAAGACGCAACAGGAGAGAGACCTGCACTGTGTAGTGTTACTGGGGTCATCCTTTGACTGGGTTCCGATAGGAGCATGTGCTGTCATCCTTCGTCCCTACCTCACCCCTCCCAACCACCACACTGACATCAGGGATCTTTGTGGAGCTCGGCTTCCGTGGCCTTACTCCCGCACAGGACTCCAACCTAGCGCCACCCTCACAGTGCCTCTGTGCGAAAGACTCTCCTGAAACCTCTGGAAAAGGCAGCCCCCCCCCCATTCTGCAGGTGTAGGACTGGGCCTTTCACACTGTACCTTCTGATGGCTCACGGGCTTCTCTTTGAAGAGCGAGGCTCCAGGTCATGGGCTGGCAAACGCACAAAGGGCCAGGTAGTAAATATTTGAGCCTTGTAGGCGATACGGTCTTGGGCTCTGTCATAACGACTCAGTTTGCCTTTGTAGCAAGAAAGCAGCCCAAAGCCAAACACTGTAGGCAGGACTGGGCTGCGAGAAAACTTTGATTCACCAACCAGGCCAGGTGTGGCTCTTGGGCCTAGCGTGTCAGCATCTGCGTCCTCTGTCCTTCACTATATCTGCACCCCACCAATCTCTAAAGCTGTCCCCCTCAATACCATCTTGCCCCCTCTCCCAATTCATCTGCTCTCCCTTGACTTACTCAAAGGAACGGAAGGCAGCAGGTACTGAGCCATGTTTCCGGGATCCCAGTGGCCACCTTAAATGTTGGAAGGAGTGGATGATCCCATGCCTGGAACACCATGAGCGAACAGTGCCTCCCTGGAGCCAGCATCATTTTATGTATTTGCTATTTTGGTTGTTAAACTCTGGGGCTACTCACATTTTTTCTGTGTTTGGGTTTATCCGTATTAACTGGAACTTACTTTCTGGCTAGGACCCTGCTCTTGCATGCAGCCTTGACTGCTTGAAAGCAGATCGTATTCAGGCAGTTTCATTGCAGGTTCTTCAACCCGCTAGGACCCTGGCACCACTCACCAGTTGCATAGCCTCTTTAAGACTCTTGGGTCTGCCCCTGTCTTCCCTCCTGCCCTGCCCCCTGGGGGAATTAGTGCAGGTTCAGGTTTAAGGTGACTTGCTGTCTAAGGTGACTTTTAGTCTTGAGGGTGTCTTTCCCTGAGCTCTGTGCCCCTCATCATCTGTCACCTGCACTGTGACTGTACTTTGGCCCCACCATCTTGTCCTCACTGTGTTTTTCACCTGTCAAGTGTTTCCCAGACCTCAGCTCTATATGCTATTGCTGTAGAAAGCCTGGCTGACCAAGTTCACAGTGATCAAAAATAGGGACAAGGGCTGGAGAGATGGCTTATCAGTTAAGGTGCTTGCCTGCAAAGCCAAAGGACCCATGTTCCATTCCCCCAGGACCCACGTAAGCTAGATGCACAGGGTGGCACATGCGTCTGGAGTTCATTTGTAGTGGCTAGATGCCATGGCACACTCGTTCTCTATCTGCTTCTTTCTTTCAAAATAAATTTCAAATAAATTTAAGAAAAGAAAAGAGAGATGAATGGGCCACTCTGCACAGGGTCAAAAGCAATATTTGTTAGTCCAGAATGTCAGAGTTTGGCCCACTGGGTGAGAAGTGGCCGTGTTTTCTTGGGTAGCCCATAAAGCCCCCTGAGGCTCCATTATGAGTTTTCTCTGCAAATCAAGGGGGCTGGAACTCGGTGATCTTTAGAGCGTCCAAGACTCACTATATTTAAAAAATGAACCAACAAAAAGTTATGCTCACTGATAAACGTCCGTTTGCTGCTCAAAAGGCAATGTCCCCACGTGGGCAAAGATGGGTTCTCGGTGGGGACAGAGCATCGAGGGCATTCCAGTGGTGTGTGGCACGCCACAGGGCCAGGGCCAGGTACAGGAGCGGAACACGGTTTATCTGTGGGGCTGCATTGTTCGTGAGTAGGACAACTAAAGGAGACATACAGAGGAGAAGCTTTGCCTTGGGGAGAGGGGTAACCTACAAAATTAGAGCATGGGTCAGGAGCAGCCAGCAGGTTGATTGCCTGTGATGTGAGGGGTGCTGACCTCTGGTGGTAGAGATATCAAAGTGACAGGTCTGTTATCACGGCGGCGTAGTAGCCTGCTCTCCTCTCTTGTAGTACTAGAAGCTCTGAAGTACGCCTGTCCAAACTCGATCCTTCCCTGCTGGGGTTTTTTTTTATTTTAATTTTTTACTTATTGAAGAGAGAGAGGTAGATGTAGAGAGAGAGAATAGGCGCTCGAGGGCCTCTGGCCACTTCAAAGGAACTCCAGACGCATGTACCACCTTGTGCATCTGGCTTGCGTGGGTACTGGAGAGTTGAACCTGGGTCCTTAGGATTCACAGGCAAGCACCTCAACTACAAAGCCATTTCTCCAGTCTCTCCTGCTCACCGTAGGCAAGAGATATATCAGTTATATGAAATATATATAGTTAAATTTTTCCTGCATAGCTGGCCCATATTTAACATATTGTCATATTTTATTGGCTTTATTGGCTTTTTTTTTTTTTTTTGAGGTAGGGTCTCACTCTAGCCCAGGCTGACCTGGAATTCACCATGTAGTCTCAGGGTGGCCTTGAATTCACAGCAATCCTACCTCTGCCTCCTGAGTGCTGGGATTAAAGGCGTGCACCACCACGCCCGGCTATTGGCTTTTATTTTATTGACATGTTTTAGTACCTCTGAACGTTAAATGTTATCTTATATTCAAGGAGATACAGTACTCTTATGAGCCATTATTTGAATGAGGTCTACACTTCCCAAAACGTTTATGGGATGAAATCTTGGTCTTGATGTAACGCTATGGAAACGTGGTGGGTCTTCGAGAAGTGGGGCCTACCAAATTGAGTTTTGGAGGCGTGCCCTTGACAGGATAATATCACAGGTGTGGATCAGTTCTCTAGAGTGTGTTGTGACGAAGGAACAAGCCTGACCCCTCTACACTCTCTTGCTTCCTGTCTGGCTATGAGACCCCCACCCCCTTCTACACCAGCCTCCCTGGGACACCTCCCACTGGGTAGTGATACAGTCAACAGACACCAGATACGGGTGCCAGGCTACTTGGTTTTACCAGCCCCAGAATCCTGAGCCTGGTGATCCTCCTTAGCTATTACCCAGCCTCTGGGACTCTGTTCTGGCAGCACAGATCACACCAAGACAGGCTGGCAGGAGAACGGTTGATTGCCTGGAAAGGAATGACCCGTGACTAGTTTCAACAAAGAGGAAAATGCATAGGAGAATGTGGGACTTGTCACCAGGCCCTGCAAGTACCTGAACCAAGGCAGCATCTCCGGTCACTTCTCCAAGACGCATGACCTTCGTTCTTGAACGCTTCCTCACATCTTCGTGGGCATGGTGGAAACAGCCTCTGGACCCCCACCAGCCCACTTGCCAGAGTCCCCATCCAGGGCTCAGCCACTGACAACTTCGGTTTCACCTGCAAATTGTAATGAGGGGGTCGCCATCCATCCAGCACCAGTGCTTCCTGGGAACCTGGAAGCGCGTGCACGTGTGTGTGTGTGTGTGTGTGTGTGTGTGTGTGTCCTATGACTGCTACAGTTTGTGGCTTGTATTGTGGCACTGTGCTGGTTCACGCACACATGCCTAATCCCCAAGATGACGCTGAGACCTAAATATCCTGTCTTGGGCTTGAGAGATGGCTTAGAGGTTAAGGCGCATGCCTGTGAAGCCTAAGGACCTAAGTTCGATTCTCCAGGTCCCACGTAAGCCAGATGCACATGGTAGCGCATGCATCTGGAGTTCGCTTGCAGTGGCTAGAGGCCCTGGCATGCCTAGTCTCTCTCTCTCCCTCTGTCTAATAAATAAATAAAAAAAAATTAAATGTCCTGTCTCATAGAGGAGAGTCTTAAGAAGGTAAGGGGTGAAATGCCCTTACCAAAGTAGCATGTCCAGCACAGTGGGCAGCCACAGTCCAGACCCGTCACTCACGTGCCATGCCCTGGGCCAGTGCAGGCCAGCAGTGGGGAGTCATCATCCCTTCAGAAGACCCTCGTCCCATTGGTCACCTCCTGCTCTTCCTTCATCCTGGTCCTACCCTCCTCCTCTCAGCCCCCCCCTTTGTCAGCAGCACTGCCCTCGGCCTCTTCTCCAGGCGCCTCCTGTGCCACGGCATGCCCACTGGCCACCTCTCGGGGGCTGGCAGTTGAGCGCCCATGATCCTTACTGTTCTCTCCCTTTCAGTAGTTCTTTCCACACGGTCGGCCTTTCCTCCTGAGCGGGAGACACTGGGCAGGCCTGCGGCTCCCCTGAGGCTCTCTTCATCCTGGCCCATGGTGGTCACTTCTGGGCTCTGGGAACCAGCACACACCTGCTACTCCGCAGTCCATTCCCTGAGTCTCATCAGCAGGAAGCCTTAACGCCTGAGCATGGCCAGTGTCCACCTCCAGTACCTAACACCTGAGCATGGCCAGTGTCCACCTCCAGTACCTAACACCTGAGCATGGCCAGTGTCCACCTCCAGTACCTAACACCTGAGCATGGCCAGTGTCCACCTCCAGTATCTAACACACAAGGATGGCCAGTGTCCACCTCCAGTACCTAACACCTGAGCATGGCCAGTGTCCACCTCCAGTACCTAACACACAAGGATGGCCAGTGTCCACCTCCAGTACCTAACACACGAGGATGGCCAGTGTCCACCTCCAGTACCTAACACCTGAGCATGGCCAGTGTCCACCTCCAGTATTTTAATGCCTGAGCGTGGTCAGTGTCCACCTCGAGCAGGTGCCTAGCTGAGCATGGTCAGCATCCACCTCCAGTATTTTAACACCTGAGCGTGGTCAGTGTCCACCTTGAGCAGGTGCTTGGCTGAGCTGCTCCTCACTGTTCTGTTCAGCCTTCTTCCCATCTCTTCTTTTGTACTCCTTCATTGCTGGTGTTTTTTTTTTTCTCTTTTTAAATTTTTATTTATTTGGTTGTTTTTTTTTTTAATTTGAGAGAGACAGAGAATGGGCTGCTGTGAACGAACTCCAGACGCATGCACCACCTTGTGGCACATGTGTGACATTGCGCGCATGCATCACTTTTGCGTCTGTCTGAACACAGGACCTGGAGAATCGAAGGGGCGTTCTTAGGCTTTACAGGCAGGCGCCTTAACTGCTAGGCCATCTCTCCTGCCCTATTTGGGTTGTTTTAATTGACAGCTTCTATACTTACAACAAACCATGATAATCCCCCCCCACTTTCCCCCTCACAACTCTACACTCCCTCATGTCCCCTCCCTCTCTCCACTAGTCTTTTATTTTGATGTCATCGTCTTTTCCTCCTATTATGAGGGTCTTGTGTAGGTAGTGTTAGGCACTGCAAGGTCATGGATATCCTGGGCATTTTGTGTCTGGACAGGTTGCATTGTAAGGAGTCCTACCCCTCCTTTGGCTCTTACATTCTTTCCACCACCTCTTCCACAATGGACCCTGAGCCTTGGAAGATGGGATAGAGATGTTTTAGTGCTGAGCACTCCTCTTTCACTTCTTCACAGCACTGTGGTGCCTTTTGGGTCATCCCAGTGGTCTCCACCATCTGTAAAGAGAAGCTTCTCTAAACAAGTGAGAGTAGCATTAATATATGGGTATGAACATTAGGTAAAGTGCTTAGAGGGCAGCTTGGTGGGCATAATGTATGCATTTAGCCAGACCAGAGCAGGCGTTACACTCCTAAGGCTCGTGACCTCCCCCACCACAGGCTGTTGATTAGGTTTTCAGTTGCCAGCCTGATGTGGTGAATGGCACCACCTCCACTGGGTGTTGTAGGAGAGTGGCATTTTGCTTGGCTCCCTTACCCACATCCTCTTGAGGTTGCTTCGTAAGCACCTCCTCTGGCCTTCCTCGTTTTCCTGTCATGTTCTCTCCAGCCCCGCCTGTCAGCCGTCCACAGCTGTCCCTTACCTGTAGGCCGGGGTCTGGACTTCTTAGCCTGACCTCTGGTGTCTGTCCCCTTCTTGTACTTCTTCCCTTCCTCACCTCGCTTTCTTCCTGAATTCTCCCTCAGGCTCTCTAGCCTTCTTGAAGGCCCTTCAGCCCTCTGCCTGCTATGGGCTGTTCCCTGCCCCTCGCTGTCTCCTCTCTCTCGTCTCGACCACTTGCTAGTTTGCTTGTGAGTCTTTGAGGAAGTCTTTCTGGCATCTCAGCACACAATCGGTGTGTGCTGTTAAGGAGAAAGGGACTTTTCTGTATTTCTTTGTCATTGTGTCACAAGCTCTGTGAGGATGGAGACAGAAACTTACCGCTTGCCAGGTCGTGAAGACACCATGGTGGTTGAGACCTGGTTTTCCCCGAGTATCTGTTCCACAGTCACACTGACACAGGCCTCGTGTCCTTCAGGAGGCTCACGTTTCTTCTGAGGAAATGAAAGGTGCATGTCGAAGGCACGGTGGGAATGGTGCTGGCCTTGTGGGTGAAAGAACAATGCAGAGCCATGGCAGGGCAGCAGAAGGTGCTGGAACCTCCGAGGTGAGACAGCGTTTCCACATCACCTGCCGTGGCCATGGCGCATGGGTGTGAGGGAAGGCCGTGCAGGTCTGTTGGGGCACGGAGTGCTCTTGTGGTAAGGGCAGGAAAGGGAGTGTGGCATGTCCATGAGTAGAAGGAGAGTCATGGAGGGAAGCTGATCGTGGAACTCTGTGGGCACTGCCTGCGCCTGGCGCTCGGTGGGTCTCTGTGGGCAGCACTGGTGACCCGTTGTTGGCATTTGCCTCCATTGCTGAGGAGTAGCCTGTGGGAGGATGCCTCACAGCTGAAGAGCCAGGCATGTGGCTCATGCCTGCAATCCCAGAACGCAGGAGGTTGAGGCAGGAGGGTCACCAAAGGTTCAAGGATCGCTGGGACAGACTCCCTAGTGAGTTCCAGGCTAACACAGGCTACAGTGTGAGACCCTGTTTCAGAGAACCAAGAGAAGAGGAACGTCCAGCTCCGGAGCGTGGAAATAGGGTGAAATACTATGGTCTTGCCTCTCATTTCCTGGCACTCGGCTCCTAAAATCCTTGGGCTCTTCCAAGTGACATGTGTCATTTCGTGTGCTCGTGTTGACTGCTGTCTGGCTGTTCTCAGCCAGCTTCAGAATAAGGCTGGTCACCTAAACAGCCAGGACAGGACTGGAGGGTTGGGGCTTCCAGAGCCACGCCCAGCCTCCGGGGAAGTGGCCACAGGTTCGCCAATGGTGGCCAGTAATCTAACTAGTCCTGCGTAAGTAATACTTAAACCTCAAAGACAGCTCCAGAGAGCCACACGCAGGAGGTTCCTGGAAGCCCCACATCCCTGCGCACGCTCTCCTGTGCATGTCCTCCTGTCTCCTTTGTGATACACCTGACACGTGACCTGAGGATCACGGGAACCTCCATGTACAGCCAGTCAGGAAGGCATTCCAGAGGCCCAGCCTTGCAACTGGGCTGTGAAGTGGGCAGGGGCTTGGGCCTGAGTCCTGCCATTGTGGGATCTGACTCCACTCCAGGTAGACAGAGTGGGAACTGAACTGAATTAGAGGACTGTTAGTAGGTGTCAGTAGGTGACAGGAAGCGTGGCACGCTTGGGACTACCACACACTTGGTCACAAGAGGAAAGAGGGGGAGGGAAACAGGAAAGGAGTTTGCTTTTCCTTCTACAAAAGGATTAATTTGTTGAAGGTCACAAAAAAAAGTGATGACAATTCTGGTCTTGGTTTGGTCCCTGTATCAGTGTTCTCTAGAGGAACTGAACTAATAAAAATGAATATATATAGCAGGACATGGTGGCACACACCTTTAACCTCAGCACTTGGGAGGCAGAGGTAGGGGATTGCTATGAGTTCAAGGCCAGCCTGGAACTACAGAGCAAGTTCCAGGTCAGCCTGGTGCTGGAGAGATGGCTTAGCGGTTAGGGCATTTGCCTGCAAAGCCAAAGGATCCCAGTTCAACTCTCCAGGACCCACATAAGCCAGATGCACAAGGAGGTGCATGCATTTGGAGTTCATTTGCAGTGGCTAAAGGCCCTGGAGTGCCCATTCTCTCTCTCTGCCTCGTTCTCTCTCTCAAATAAGTAAAAATATATTTAAAAACTGAGTACATATTACAAAGGGGTTTTATTAGATTGCTTACATGACACCGCCTGGGCAGCCCCACAGTGGTTGTCTGCAGGCAGCAGTCCGTCTTTCACCAGAAGCCTAGTGAACCACTGGTCTTGGGTCTCTGCTCACAAGCTGATGGAGTTGGGTTTTCACGTCAGCAGAGGTGGTTGGCAACAAGGTAGATGCCCTCACCAGCAAGAAGCAAAGACTGTCAACAAAAGGGGGTGCTTTCTCCTGGAAGCTGTTTGCATCGAGCCCATGACTGATAGGAAGGGCTGCCACCCCCCTTGGCTAATTCTCCAGGAAATGCCCTGACAGAAGTTTTTAAATTTGTATTTGTTGATTTATTTATTTGAGGGGGGAGAGAGATCTTACTTGATTCCGGAGCCAGTCAGGCTGACAGTGGAGAATACCCGTTACAGTCCCCACATGCCACCTCTTCCTCCTCCTGCATCTCCTGTCACACTTGAACCCTTGAGGGGTCCCCACAAGAGCAGGCTGGCGAGCAGCTTCCCGGGCCTGAGAGCTGACGGGCTTGCTGCCGGTCCTTGCTGGAATGACTGCACTTGGCTTCCCCATATCTTGATTTGAAATCGTCTTAAGCAGAGCTTCACCTGTCATAAGAATCGTGGCATGCTGCATTAGAGACAGCCGGCACGCCCAGCACACGCGTGGATCAGCATTAGAGGCAGCCGGCACACGCAGCACACCCATCACAGAGCGATCCATTGCTAACCCCTACCTGCGGATGTGCATTTACTCTCTGGCATATGGGAATGTTTCAACTGGAATGAGAGTGACCCTTTGTCAGTGTCAACCTGCTGCACGCTTGTCTGGGCTCCCGAGGACTTGGCTAAGCACCCGTCTTAGATGAATTGGCCGAATTGATCTGGCACCCTCAGGTGGTTTGCTGGATGTATTCCTTTATCTCTCTTCCCCCTAAAATCTACTCCAATGACAGAAATCAATGGTATCAAATATAACTGTTGTCTTGCTCAGTAAAAATAAAGCTTAGTTCTTGGAGGAGGCAATAACATGAGCAAGCCTTGGTCAGGACCATTCAGGAAGAAATGTAAAACAAGAAGAAATAAGGGAAACAGTGAACATCCGTGTGGTGCTTTGGTTCAGGTGTCCCCCATGAACTCAGGTGTTCTGAATACTAGGTTCCCAGCTGATGGAGATTTGGGAATTAATGCCTCCTGGAGGCAGTGGGCTTATGGGTATTATAGCCAGCTTCCCCCATGCCAGCATTTGGCACACTCTTCTGTCACTGTAGTCCACCTTATGTTGGCCAGGGGGTGATGTCCACACTCTGCTTATGCCATCGTTTTCCCCTGCCATCATGGAGCTTCCCCTCAAGTCTGTAAGCCAAAATAAACCTTTTTTCTGCACAAGCTGCTCTTGGGTATTTTCTGGCAGCAATGCAAACCTGACTAACTCAGAAATAAAAGAGGCTTAACTGTAATCAGACTTTCAAAATAATATTACACTAGTAAGTTTTAAAACTTCTTCAGTCCTTTTTAAAGGAGTTTTTAAATTTTGTATTTGTTGATTTATTGATTGGGGGGGAGAAATGGCATGTCGGGGCCTCCAGCCACTGCAAATGAACTCCAGACACATGTGCCACCTTGTGCATGGCTTATGTGGGTCCTGGGGGAATCAAATCTGGGTCCTTGGGCTTTGCAGGCAAGCACCTTAACCGTTAAGTCATCCAGCCCTTCACTCTTTTTTCAAAATTTTTGTTGCTGGGCATGGTGGTGCACACCTTTAATCCTAGCACTCGGGAGACAGAGATAGGAGGATCGCCATGAGTTTGAGACCACCCTGAGACTACATGGTGAATTGCAGGTCAGCCTGAGCTAGAGTGAAACCCTATGTGTGGGTGTGATTTGTTTGTGTGTGAGAGTGCAGGTATGTGCATGCCACAGCACACGTGCAGGTCATAGGACAACCTCAGGGGGCAATCATTTCCTTAGACCTTGAGGCAGAATCTATTTTTAAATAGTATTTTTTTATATTTGACAGTTTCATACACACATACATGAATTTAGTTCATTACCCTTTATCCTTCCACTCTCACTCCTGCTAAACACCTGCTCAGCTAGTTCTCCCACCTTTGTGTGTGTGTGTTTTAATTAGGGTTGCTCTCATGAGCATGGGCATGACTCCCTTTCTCCCAACAATTGTAAACTGTCAGTAGCTCCTCTGGGAGGAGGGGGGGCCTCATGAGCCCCTCACCCATCACTAATGGAACAGATGGGCTCAAAGTTGTGAGGAAACCACAGCTTCTGTGTCTTCCTTAGTGTAATGTTCATATTGTGTCTAAAAGGCAGTGTTTCATAGCGTTCCTCCCCAAACTCTGGCTCTACATTCTGTCTCCCTCTTCTTTGATATTCCCTGAACCCTAGAGGGGTGATGTAGATGTTCCTGTTTAGGGCTGAACACACCATAATTACTTATTCTCAGCACTTGGGCCAACTGTGCATCTTTGCACTAACCTCAGCCCACTGTAAAGAGAAGCTTCTCTGATTGAGGCCAAGAGCAGAACTAATGCGGGATTAACATGCATAGTTAGATAGCCGTTTGACATCCAGTCCATTAGCATAATGATAATAGTCGGTTCACCCCAAGGCCTGTGACTTCCCTAGCCATGGGCTTTTGAACATGTTCACAGTACCTGGCATGAATTCTGCCCTGTGAAGCACCCTCAAATCCAATCAGGAAGTGGTCGGTTACTACCCTAACAGTCACATCACTATTGTGCCAGTGGGCACGTCTTACCTGGCTGCTCAGTTGTGGAGCACACAGGGTCTACAGCCGAGTAAGACTGCTGATCACATCTCCTCTGGCAGTGTGCACAGCACATCCCAGGAAGAGGCAGAGTAGGGTTTCTGGGCTGGCACCGTGTATGCCAGGCCACCTGGCCCTCAAGCTTCCGAGGATTCTCTTGTCTCCACCTCCAGTCTTATAGGTGCACTGGGATTGCAGATACTGGCACCTGGTCTTATGTGGGTTCTGGGGATCTGTGCTCTGGTCAACACACTTGTAAAGTGCTTTTACCTACTCAGCCCTTTAGTCATGTGTTGAACAAATTTTATTCCTTTTTCCAATCACCATATAATAATGAGATTAAGAATGCATTGAGTCACACGCTTTAAACAGGTGAACTGTATGGTTAGAAATTACATATTGGCAAAGGTATTAGGTAATTAAAAGGTTTTACTTTTTGTTTTGTTTTGTTTTGTTTTGTTAGGTAGGATGTCACTCTAACTCAGGCTGACCTGGAATTCACTACATAGTCTCGGGGTGGCCTTGAACTCACGGTGATCCTCCTACTTCTTTCTTTCTCTGTAAAAAAGCATGCTGTTCAGCCTCTTTGTGGGTAAATTCCCTAGAACCTGCAGATAGGAAGGTCTCGGCCGCTCAGGCTGTCTTAGCACATGGAGAACAACAGGCAGCCGTGAGGCTGGCTTGGTCTGAAGGTGGAGCTGGGGAAGGCAGCAGTCCGGAGAGAGCTGGGAATGAACTTGCACGTGAAGCGTGGGCAAGACTCCTGAACAAACACGGGCAGAGCGAGCCAGGTGCTGCGGTGAAAGCCCATTGTGGTGTGGCCAGGAAAAGCTTGTCCAAAAGCAGGTGTCCCTCAGGTATATTGAGACGCCCACTGCGGAGTCGGCATCAGCATCATCGGAGAGGAAGCTGCAATTTACCTGGGCGACTTCCTGCTGAGCCCCAACCAGCTGGGCTTGAAGGAAGCCTCTCGTAACTCGTGGATGTCACTGGTGGGCAACAGCTGGTCCCAGGTCCTAAGGGTGACCTAACTCGGTCCTTTGTGGCTTTGGGGCACTGTGTGGGCTGTTGTAGGTGGTTTAGGAGGTAGCTCCCACAGCTCACCGGAACCTCACTTGGCAGCTTTGTCAGGTCATTCCTTAGTCATTCATTAAAACTTGTTCTGAACTGTGAAAATGAGCAAATTATTTGCCTCAGTCTTCATTTGGTTTGGTTTGGTTTGGCTTTTTTGTTTTTTTGAGAAAGCTTTTCATGTAGTCCAGGCTGGATTATGTAACCTCTGCTCACCTTCAAGTTAAAGGTGAGGGGAGGATCATCCTTGGCTAGGTCCTAGGGAATTGAACCTGGGTCCTTTGGCTTCACAGGCAAGTTCTTTAACCGCTAAGCCATCCCTCCAACCCTGACATCCTGATACTTTTAAAGTTCTGTAATTACATTTAAGATTTGCCTTTGTTAATGTTCATAGTTCTAAGTATATTAGAAAAACTTCCATGAAAACATTGGATCTTTTCTACATACACTTAACATCCATATTCTTTTTTTTGCTCAGATGTTTTATTTTTTTGTATGTGTGTGTGTCTGTGTGTGCACGCACACACATACATGTGTAGGTCAGAGGACAGCCTGGAGGTGCTGGATCTGCATCCGCCTTGTTTGAAACAGGGTCTGTCTTATTTGCGCTGGCTAGACAGCCCAGCCCACCAGCTTCATGATTCTCCTGACTCCATTGCTGTAGGCGGATTTGCATTATCGACATGTGTGACATTTTGCATTCAGCTCTACAGGGTGCAGGAGATCTGATCAGCAGGCTTGTGGAGCAAGTGCCTTTACCCACTAAGCCATCTGCCTAGCCCCATGCTCAGCTAGTTTAAACTGTTCTTTTTAAAAAGAAAAATACTATGCAACTATAGTAAATGTGTACATATTTTTTTATTTTATTTATTTGAGAGAGAAAGAAGAAGAGGCAGAGAGAAAGAATGGGCACACCAAGGCCTCCAGCCACTGCAAATGAACTCGACACATGTGCCCCTTGTGCATCTGGCTTACATGGGTCCTGGGGAATAGAACCAGGGTTCTTAGGCTTCTCAGGCAAACGCCTTAACCACTAAGCCATTTCCCCAGTCGTGTGTGTGTGTGTGTGTGTGTGTGTGTGTGTGTGTGTTATGTTGGTTTTTTTGTGGTAGGGTCTCATTGTAGCTCAGGCTGACCTGGAATTCACTCTGTAGTCTCAGGGTGGCCTCGAACTCACGGCGATCCTCCTACCTCTGCCTCCTGAGAGCTGGGATTAAAGGCGTGTGCCACCATGCCCCACTATGTATATATATTTAAAATATGCCGGGCATGGTGGCACACGCCTTTAATCCCAGCAGTCGGGAGGCAGAGGTAGGAGGATCGCCATGAGTTCAAGGCCACCCTGAGACTACATAGTGAATTCCAGGTCAGCCTGAGCTAGAGTGAGACCCTACCTCGAAAAACTAAAAAAAAAAAAAAATTAATTTAAAAAAAATAAAATATTCTCATTTTATTGATTTGCAAGAGAGAAATAGAAAGACAGTATGGGTATGCCAGTGCCTCATATATCACTTTCTGAATCTGACTTTACATGGGTACTGGGGAATCAAACTTGGGCCTCATGCTTTGCAAGCAAGTACCTTTAAGTGCTGAGCTGTGCTCATAGCCCTGAACTTTTCTAGGAAAGACAGAATAAAGCCGGGCATGGTGGTGCATGCCTTTAATCCCATCACTCGGGAGGCAAAGGTAGGAGGATCACCGTGAGCTTGAGGCTACCCTGGGAGACGACATGGTGAATTCCAGGTCAGCCTGAGCTAGAGTGAGACCCTACCTCAAAAAATAAAAAATAAATTAAAATTAAAAAAAAAAAAAGATAGAATAAAGCCTAAAGGTTGTGAAGGTTTTTCTTGTGTGTGATGCTGAGGTTAAACCCGAGGCCTTACATACACCAGACGTGCACTCTTCCAGCTCCTCATAGGTACCTCTTTGGATGACTAACATGTTGCTAAGATTTTTCTTTGTGGAATTTCAATGAAATATCAGTATATTATGTTAAAATTGTGAGAGGTGGGAGTAAGTTATTCTTTTGTTTTGGGTTTTGTTCGTAGCTTGTTTTTTATTGTTGTTTTGTTTTGAATTATTTTATTTTTTGAGATAGAGAAAGAGGCAGAGAGAGAGAATGGGCCGCCAGGACCTTCAGTTTACTGCCACAGAATTCCAGATGGGTGCACCCCCTTGTGGCACATGTGCGACATTGTGTGCTTGTGTCACTTTCCATCTGGCTACATGGGATTTGGAGATTTGAACATGAGTTCTTAGGGTTCACAGGCAAGCACCTTAACCAATAAGCCATCTCCCTAGCCCTGTTTTATTTTATTTTAGTGTGTGTGTGGTTTTTCCAGGTAGGGTCTCACTCTCGCTCCCGGCTGACCTGGAATTCACTCTGTAGTCTCAGGGTAGCCTCTAACTCATGGCGATCCTCCTACCTCTGCATCCTGAGTGCTGGGATTAAAGGCATGCGCCACCATGCCCAGCTCTAGCCCTATTTTAAATATTTTATTTATTTATTTGTAAGCAGAGAAAGAAGAGAGACAGAGAAAATGGGTGAGCCAGGGCCTCCAGCCACTGCAAACAAACTCCAGATATATGTGCCACATTATGCGTCCAGTTTACATGGATACTGGGGAATCAAATCCAGGGGGTTAGGCTTTGCAGGCATGTGCCTTAACCACCAAGCCATCTCGCCAGCCCCATTTTGTTTTTTGTTTAGTGATCTTAGGGACATCATGTAAATACCTTTCATTTTTACACTTAGCTCTTTAAGTTATTATTTGAATCTGTTACTGTGATGTGTGATTAATAAACATGACATAAGAAAAATCACTTTCTGAATCTGACTTTACATGGGTACTGGGGAATCAAACTTGGGCCTCATGCTTTGCAAGCAAGTACCTTTAAGTGCTGAGCTGTGCTCATAGCCCTGAACTTTTCTAGGAAAGACAGAATAAAGCCGGGCATGGTGGTGCATGCCTTTAATCCCATCACTCGGGAGGCAAAGGTAGGAGGATCACCGTGAGCTTGAGGCTACCCTGGGAGACGACATGGTGAATTCCAGGTCAGCCTGAGCTAGAGTGAGACCCTACCTCAAAAAATAAAAAATAAATTAAAATTTAAAAAAAAAAAGATAGAATAAAGCCTAAAGGTTGTGAAGGTTTTTCTTGTGTGTGATGCTGAGGTTAAACCCGAGGCCTTACATACACCAGACGTGCACTCTTCCAGCTCCTCATAGGTACCTCTTTGGATGACTAACATGTTGCTAAGATTTTTCTTTGTGGAATTTCAATGAAATATCAGTATATTATGTTAAAATTGTGAGAGGTGGGAGTAAGTTATTCTTTTGTTTTGGGTTTTGTTCGTAGCTTGTTTTTTATTGTTGTTTTGTTTTGAATTATTTTATTTTTTGAGATAGAGAAAGAGGCAGAGAGAGAGAATGGGCCGCCAGGACCTTCAGTTTACTGCCACAGAATTCCAGATGAGTGCACCCCCTTGTGGCACATGTGCGACATTGTGTGCTTGTGTCACTTTCCATGTGGCTACATGGGATTTGGAGATTTGAACATGAGTTCTTAGGGTTCACAGGCAAGCACCTTAACCAATAAGCCATCTCCCTAGCCCTGTTTTATTTTATTTTAGTGTGTGTGTGTGGTTTTTCCAGGTAGGGTCTCACTCTCGCTCCCGGCTGACCTGGAATTCACTCTGTAGTCTAAGGGTAGCCTCTAACTCATGGCGATCCTCCTACCTCTGCATCCTGAGTGCTGGGATTAAAGGCATGCGCCACCATGCCCAGCTCTAGCCCTATTTTAAATATTTTATTTATTTATTTGTAAGCAGAGAAAGAAGAGAGACAGAGAGAACAGGTGAGCCAGGGCCTCCAGCCACTGCAAACAAACTCCAGATATATGTGCCACATTATGCGTCCAGTTTACATGGATACTGGGGAATCAAATCCAGGGGGTTAGGCTTTGCAGGCATGTGCCTTAACCACCAAGCCATCTCGCCAGCCCCGTTTTGTTTTTTGTTTAGTGATCTTAGGGACATCATGTAAATACCTTTCATTTTTACACTTAGCTCTTTAAGTTATTATTTGAATCTGTTACTGTGATGTGTGATTAATAAACATGACATAAGAAAATCCTCAGTCACTGTAAGGAAAAGAAGTAGGGATTTCTCTTTCTCTTGGCCTCAGGAGTGTGCGTGCATGCGTGCATGCGTGTTTCCTCCAGTGTCAGCTACCTTCTCTTTGCCAGGACAAAACACCCCACCAAAAGCAGCTTATAGAAGGCAAAGGTTCTTACAGCTCACAGTGTTGAGAAGTTTCATCGTAGTGGGGGAGCACAGCAGCCAACAGGGCATCATCACATCTCCACAGCAGCAGGAAGGAAGTATTCTGAGTACTGGGCTTGGAGCTGGGCTGTGTCACTCCAAAGCCTGTCCCCTGCAACACAACTCCTACAGCAAGGTTCCACCCACCAAAGACTCTACGACTTTCCCACATTGCCACCAGCTAGGGACCAGGCATTCCAAACACATGAGCCTGTGGGGGACATTTCATTCAAATTACCAAGGCCAGGCGTGGTGGCGCACGCCTTTAATCTCAGCACTTGGGAGGCAGAGGTAGGAGGATCACCATGAGTTCAATGCCATCCTGAGACTACAGAGTGAATTCCAGGTCAGCCTAGGCTAGAGTGAGACCCTACCTCGGGAAAAAACAACAACAACAAAAAAAACTACCACACCTCCCTATCTCACTGCCTGCTCTGGCTGAGCAGAGCCTCTCAAGTGGTGGCTAGGCAGCAGCTGCAGAGGCCTGTCCCCAAGGAGGCACCATTGCAGCTGCCACCCTTTCTTAGCTCCTTCAGACCGTCAGCCCCACTGCTCCATTGAATTAAACAGAGTAGCTCATCAACCAGACCAGTGTAGATGCAAAGTGGGCGGCAGCCTGCATGTCCAGATGACAGCAGGCTCAGTCGCTTCCCTTGCCTTACCTTAAGAGGGCGTAGGTATCTGAGCATTGGCTTCTCTGAGGAGCAGGAGCCTGGCGGCAGTTTTTAGAAGTTGGCAGAGCTGGCCTGCACTGGCTGTGGTGGTTTCTTTCAACCCCGCAAGGCGCCAGGGCCCTGCGCCCTCCATCTCTTCTTGGCCCTTGCTCTGGACTTGCTTCCTGCTTTGTTCTCGTCCTTGCAAGGTCCGTCCTGACCCAACTCTAGCATTCCCTGCATAATGCACCTTTTCCAGACCTTGAACCCACTGTCCCTGTTCACACACTTCCCCAGGAGCACAGGCCACACTACTCCCACCAGCCTGTCTCTACCCTGTGTCCAGCTGCTGTCTGACACCTGCATGCTTCCTCCCCTGCTGTCACTGACAGTGCGAGGCACCTCACAGCCAAGGCCAAGGCCAGAGGTAGAGAACGGGACCTCAGAGACCCACTGCGTTCAGGAGTGAGGGAGAGAGGGACGGACTCACTGCTGTGGAGAGCACTGGTTTGGAAGGAGCCAGTGTGGGAGGGTCCTGTATGGAGTGGGCTTTCCCTGTGGTCACAGAGAAACCCCCTGTCCTGTGCTTTCCATTATGGTGGGGTCCGAGTCAGGTCCTTTCTTCCCTCATTGCCGCAAGACTGCAAGAGACCACAAGGTGCACACTTGGCGTTTTCTCTCCTCTTTGTTGCTTTTGGTCCTTATTTAAGGCCATTGGATTGATTCCCCTCAGCCCTGCCCCTGCCCCTGCCATCCATCTAGAATGTCAGAAACTCCCGCTGCTTACTTAGCATCAGCAAAGCTGTCTGAGCCACAACAGGCCTGAGAGTCCCCGTCTGTGGAGTGGGGTGATAACTACCTTCCTCTCGGAGTTACCCCCACTGTGACCCGTCCATGTGGGCATGCTCAGAACAGCACTGTGGCTTTGGCTAAGTGACCACTAAACATGAGATGCCTGTATAGCCGCAGTTATGTCACTGTAGTAGCTGCTCCAGGCTGGAATTCTTAGAAATACCACCAAAGGCTCTACAACTTTCCCACATTGCCACCAGCTATTTGTTACTTTCTCTCAGAGGACAGAAGCATCAGGACCCCAGCTCAGTACTCACACCTCTCGCACTGGATCTCTGCACCTCTCGGTGACATTCGACTTAGTTTAGCAGGCATCAACTTGTGCCTAACGCTGTGGGAACTCACTGAGCGCCTGAGTTACAACGCAGAGTGAGCTCTGCACTACCCTGGACTGCTTGACGTCTCAAGGAGAGCCAGACCTATAAACGCAGTGGGCATGGGATGACTCGAGCAGTAACTGCTCGTAAAACGCTAATGGGCATGTCAAAACAGGAGCAGTTAAGTCCAGCTTGAGGTCTGTAAGCAGGGTGTTATGGAGGAAGTGGCCTTTGAACTGAACTTTGAAGGCAATATTACTAGTTTCCTGAGGCCACTGTAACAAATAACTGCAAATGTTGTGGCTTACAACAGCAGAAATTCGTTCTCTCATATTTATGACAGCCAGAAGTGTAAAGTAAGTTACCAGCAGCCCCTGAAGGCTGAGAGGGAGCCTGACTTCCAGGCCAGTCTCAGCTTCAGAGGTTGCTGGCAGTCAGTCAGTCCTGGGCTCCCTGTGGCTGGCATTTGTCACTCCAGTCTCTGCTTCTTTGTGCTCCTCTCTGCATCTCTCTGAGGACACCGTCGTGAGACTTAGGACTCTGCCCCCTCAATCCAGGATGATCTTTTCACAAAATCCTTATCTTCTTCTGTGAGGGCTTGTGGGGAGGGGTGTGAGTCAGGGTGACTGGACCCCTGAAGGTAAAAAGGGCAGGAAAGTTTGTACTTGCTAAAAATCACAGATAATCTGACTTCTCATCTCTTTCCCAGTTCCCTAGACCTGTTTTTCCACAAACAACCAGGACCCCTCCAGGGAGGGAAGTCTTTCATAGGATTTAAACATTGTGGTTGGTCAAGTTCAGTCCCTAACTTCTTCCTGAGACAGCCCCTAACCCTAATGAACCAGCTGTCCCTGGTTCACCTGAGCCAGAAGACCTCGCAGCACCCGAAGGTCATGAATACCTTTGCAAGGGGAGGGTAGGCGTCTCTCTGATCACCTGGGAACTTCCAGCTGTGGGTGAGTTTTTCCCTTGGCCTAGACCCTAGCCCAGGCCCAGCCGAGGGTTCTCCGCATGAGTCCAGCTCCCCACATGGCAGGGGCCCCTTGAACTTCCTTTTCTCTTTCTTTCCATGCCTTTTCCCAGGCCCTCCACGTGGGCTTTCTACCCATGGGGAACCTTTCCTTGGCATTGTATTTCCCTCAATAAATATAGTAATTCAATAATTATCCTTCAGTCTTCTTTTTTATTCAATTCTTTGATTAAAATTAGAAGCGAACCTAGGGTATGGGGTTCAAGGACTTTCCTGGACCCCTAGCACCCTGTTATAGTTTGACATCTGTGTGTGTGTGCACACGCACGCGCACACGCACACACACACACACACACACACAAGAAATGTACTACCAGTGTTTATATAAAAGATAATTCATGAGAAATCAAGCAGAAAGCATTCAGAAAGCTATTACTGCCTCTCAAAGTCAGAATGGGGTACTCACCTGTGCAATCTTAAAGACTCAGCTGAGAAGCTTTGCGGACAGAGAGAGGGGCCCCACATTCTCCTGACACCAAACGGATGACTGAATGAATGAATGCCAGATGCACATATAATCCCAGCACTGGGGAGACAAAGGCAGTTAACTGAGACTCATTGTCCTACTTGAAGAGTCCCTGTCTCAAAAAAGGTGGATGGTGGACTGGAGAGATGGCTCAGCAGTTAAGGAGCTTGCTTGCAAAGCATAACGGCCTGGGTTCCATTCCCCAGTACCCATGTAAAGCCAGATATACAAAGTGGCGCATGCACCCGGAGTGCATTTGCAGTGGCTGGAGGCTCTGGTGTGCCCATTCTCTTCCACTTTCCCTCCTCCCCTCTCCCTTTCCCCTCTCTGTTTGCAAATGAATAAATACTGTGGCCTCCATATGCACATCCACCCACACAGCCAAACATGTACACACAAAAATAAAATAAATAAAAATAAAATTAATTAAAAAGAGAATTGGGCTGTAACACCAACACGAATGTTGTGATATACTGGAAAGTGACAGAGGCTATGGGGACAGCTCCCAGGTGGGGCCAGGAGGTTTCCTTGTAAAAATATGCTTTAAACCTCAAAATGCATTGTCATTATATTTGTTTAAATTGATAGTTACCTTTTACAGAGATTTTTCCATAGTTTTATGCTCCTAGCTCCCTGTGTTGATTATGTTGATCCACATTTCCATAAGGTGTTTTAATTTTTTAGAGTTTTTAAAAAATTTCCTGTTCACTGCTAGTCTATAGAAATACAGTAGCTTTAGCCAGGTGTGGTGTGCACGCCTTTAATCCCAGCACTCTAGAGGCTGAAGTAGGAGAATCGCCATGAGTTCAAGGCCAGCCTGGGACTACAGAGTAAGCTCCAAGTCAGCCTGGGCTAAAGTGAGACCGTACCTTGAAAAAAAAGAAAGAAAAAAGAAATATAGTAGCTTTGTTTTTGTTTCATGAACACAGCATTTGTGACCTTGGCCAAGCATACCTTCTAGATATGGAAAGTTTTTTTGTTGTTTGTTTGTTTTTTGAGGTAGGGTTTCACTCTGGCCCAGGTTGACCTGGATTTAACTATGTAGTCTCAGGGTGGCCTCGAACTCTCGGCGATTCTACTACCTCTGCCTCCCAAGTGCTGGGATTAAAGGCGTGTGCCAGCACACCTGGCTTTGTTTTTCTAGTTTCTATGTAGAAATGCTATCTTTTGCAAACAGACAGTTTTGTGGTTCGTTTTTTTTTCCCTTTCCAGCATATAGGCCTTTCATTTTTTTTCCCCCTTGCCTTCCTACATCATCAAAGGCTTCCAGTCCAGTGCCGAGTAGAATTGGAGAGAGTGGAGTCCTTCCTTGGCCTTTGATCTCAGGGAAAGCCGCACAGTATTTCGTTTACTGTGAGCTGAGGACCGTCTTTATTATTACTGATCTGTTGCTTTTCTTTTCAGCAGAAGATTCAGAAAGCGGCGTCTACATGCGATTCATGAGGTCACACAAGTGTTACGACATCGTTCCAACCAGCTCCAAGCTTGTTGTCTTCGACACTACGTTACAAGTGAGTGCATTCAATTTCATGTTACTGGCCCCTTGTTGTCTTCTGCACATTACGAGTGAGTGTACCCAGTTTCATGTTACTGACCCCTTGTTGTCTTCTGCACGTTACGAGTGAGTGCATCCAATTTCATGTTACTGACCCCTTGTTGTCTTCTGCACGTTACGAGTGAGTGTACCCAATTTCATGTTACTGACTCCTTGTTGTCTTCTGCACATTACGAGTGAGTGTACCCAATTTCATGTTACTGGCCCCTTGTTATCTTCTGCACGTTACAAGTGAGTGTACCCAATTTCATGTTACTGACCCCTTGTTGTCTTCTGCACATTACGAGTGAGTGTACCCAATTTCATGTTACTGGCCCCTTGTTATCTTCTGCACGTTACGAGTGAGTGCATCCAATTTCATGTTACTGACCCCTTGTTGTCTTCTGCACGTTAATAGTGAGTGTACCCAATTTCATGTTACTGACTCCTTGTTGTCTTCTGCACATTACCAGTGAGTGTACCCAATTTCATGTTACTGACCCCTTGTTGTCTTCTGCACGTTACGAGTGAGTGCATCCAATTTCATGTTACTGACCCCTTGTTGTCTTCTGCACGTTACGAGTGAGTGTACCCAATTTCATGTTACTGACTCCTTGTTGTCTTCTGTACATTACGAGTGAGTGTACCCAATTTCATGTTACTGGCCCCTTGTTATCTTCTGCACGTTACAAGTGAGTGTACCCAATTTCATGTTACTGACTCCTTGTTGTCTTCTGCACGTTACGAGTGAGTGTACCCAATTTCATGTTACTGACCCCTTGTTGTCTTCTGCACATTACGAGTGAGTGTACCCAATTTCATGTTACTGATCCCTTATTGGCATAGCTCCCTACACAGTATTTCAAGTCCATCCAGGGCCAGCAGATGTTTTTGGAGATCTTTCCATGAATCAAGCACTGTGCTAAGGTTTTGTCTGAATTCTCAGTAGCCGTTGTAACCCTTGTAAGAAACTTTCTGTTTATTCCTCCTACAGATAGGGAAACTTGAATTCTACCTTAAAAACTGAAATCACAGGGCTGGAGAGATGGCTTAGCGGTTAAGGCGCCTGCCTCCTAAGCCTAAGAACGCTGGTTCCAATCTCCAGGTCCCACGTTTAGCCAGATGCAAAGTGACGCAAGGGCACAATGCCACACTTGACCACAAGGGGGCACACATCTGGATTTTGTTCACAGCAGCTGAGAGGCTGCTGACGTGCCCATCTCTGTCTTCTCTCCCTCTCTCTCTCTGTCTCTCTCCAAAAATGAAAAAAGAAAAAAAAACTGAAATCACAAAGTTTAAGCCAAAAAGTTAAACAGAGTTTAAACTCTTGAGTTGAAGGACTTTATCACAGAATTTGAACCCAGACTTGTCTGCTGTGTGCTGGAACTCGAGTGCTCTAACTGCTCTGCCTGCCTTACTGGGGTCTGACAGTCTTTCTTGGTTAAAACTGAAAAATGTATGAAAAATATTTGAGATAATATTGGTAAAAAAGATACTAGGGATCTGGAGAGATGGTTAAGGCTCCTGCTTGTGACGCCTAAGTACTCATGTTCGACTCTCCAGGTCCCATGTAATCCAGACACACAATGATGCAAGTGCACAAGGTCGCACAAGGGGGCACAGGCATCTGGAGTTCAATCATTGTGGCTGGAGGCCTGAGGCGCCAGTTTTCTCTCTCTCTCTCTCCCCTCTCTCTCTCTCTCTCTCTCTTTTCACTCTTCTATAAAAAATAAATAAAAAGCCAGTCTGTTGGGCTTGCTTTAAAAAAAACAATAAAAGAAGATACTGGGCTGGAGAGGTGGCTCAGCCTTCAGAGCACTTCCTATGCAAGCATGAAGACCTGAAGAGGCCTGAGAAACTGCTCCAAGTTTGATCCCCAGCACCCACGTTTAAACATCTGGGTGTGGCCACACACATCTGTAACCCCCATCCCATAGGAGAGCAAAGAACAGAATCACCAGGTTGGGGGCAGGAGGCTCCAAGATCAGAAAGAATGGGCAGAAGAGCAGTGGACAGGACACCCGTCATTCCCCTGTGGCTACCACAGGCCCGGGCACTGGGTGCCACATGGGCACATGCACATGCATACACCACACATACCACACCACATTAAACGTAAGCCAGAAATAAAAAAGATACTACCCAGGCGTGGTGGTGCATGCCTTTAATCCCAGCACTCGGGAGGCAGAGGTAGGAGGATCACCGTGAGTTCAAGGCCACCCTGATTCTACCTAGTGAATTCCAGGTCAGCCTGGGCTAGAGTGAGACCCTACCTCAAAAAACAATAAAACAAGAAAGAGAAAGAAAGAATGGGCATGCCCAGGACCTTTTGTCATTGCAAATGAACCTCAGATGCATGCACCACTTTGTGCATCTGGCTTTACGTGGATACTGAGTCATGGAACCTGGGCCATCAGGCTTTGCAAGCAAGTGCTTTTAACCACTGAACCATCCCTCCAGCCCAAGACAGGTTTTAGAGTCATTTAGTACACATGTCAGAACATCATGCTCAAATGAGCACATGCAGCCTCCAGCACTGTGGCGACGGGAATCTGCCTGGGGCCTGGAGTGTGATGGCGACTCCTGACCAGCAACTTGACCGAGTTGAGAAACATCTAGGAGCTTAGTGGAGCATAGCTCAGGGTGTGGCAGTGACAGGATCAGTTAGATCACCAAGAGCTGTCAGTGGGTGGATTCAAAGTGTGACAGGACTATTGGGAAGTGGGGGAGCTATGGAAGCGGGGTTGGGGGTGCTGGTTGGAGGAAGTCCATCACGGGGATGTGTCTTTCCCTGGCTCCTTCCTGTTACCACTTCTCTTCACCAAGATGGGAGCTGCTCCCCCATCCCTTCCCTCCATGGCGGACAAAAACCACCTGCAACTGAACAAAGGAAATCTTTCCTCCTCCAAATGGTTTCTTAGTCACAGGGACAGTAACACGGAGGGAGTCTGCTGCCCCCATTCTGGTACAAGGTCATCTGCATCATGTAGAAAGAAACCTACCCATGTTCTGTTTGGCAGTGAGAGTCTCCCTAGCTCACCATGACTGCGGGTCCATGTGAAATGAGCCTCACATCTTCTGGGACGTGTGTTTCACACAGGGCTTTGTCCTACAGCAAGTGCTGTGGGCCTCCACCCCCAGTGGCTGCAGGATCAGAGTCAGAGAACGGTTTGTGCTCAAGTAATGGGAATCTGACTTCCTACTAACAGCTTGGCACTGTTCAAGCCCAGAGACAGACACCGATTCCAAATCCCTTTTTTGAGAACCACTTCTGGTGCCAGTGTCCCCACTGCTCAGGATCCAGTGAAGAAATGGAGGCCACACCAATTCTTTAAATAGAAAATTAGCGTAAACACGTTTTTCATAGGGTGTGAGTTAACTGGGTAAAGCCCTTTAAGGCAGTGTCCTCAAAGTCTGGATCCCATGCCAGCGGCTTCAGCATGAGTCAGGAACTTACATAATACGATGAGGATGGAGCCCCGTGCCAGAGCTGCTGAGTCAGCTTTGGGAGGGGGTCTGGCAGGTGGTGCTTTCTCATGACTGAAGGCCTTGCACGCTGCTCTAAGGTGTCCTCGAGGGAAGAGGAGTCCTAGCACAAGCCTCCAGCTGGAGCGTGTCTTTGGCAGGAGGAGGGAGGTTAAAGATGCTTGTTCTGCACATGACAGACTAGATTCAGCCACTGTTCAGAAAGAAAGCAGGTGCCAAATAAGGCAGGTAGAGTTTGCAGGAAAGGAGGCAGCCCTGGGGCTGAAGTTAGGAAGAAGTGGGTCCCTTCTCTTCCAACTTTGAGTCCCTTGTGATGTGCCCCAGTACTGCTGGAGTCTCAACAGAGCCACTAGCAATGCTGAGCCATGTGCCAAGTCCCAGTATCACAGAGTCACTTCGGATGGATTTGGAGCTGAGACAACTTAATAACTGGAAGACATTTCCCTCTTGCTTCCATGTAAGCTGGTGGTTCAGAGAATCAGGATAAGCTAGTTTAGAAGATGACACCTCAAAAATGCTGAAAGGGGCCTGCAGAGATGCTTAGGGGTTAAGGCGCCTGCCTCCTAAGCCTAATAACACCCGCTCCATTCTCCAGGTCCCACATCTAGCCAGACGCAGTGATGCAAGGGCACAATGCCACACTTGCCCACAAGGGGGAGCACGCATCTGGAGTTCATTGGCAGTGGTTGAGAGGCTGCTGGTGCACCCATTCTCTATCTCTCTCTCTTTCTGACTCCCCAAAAAAAAAATGCTGAAAGGACTGGGCATGGTGGCACACACCTTTAATCCCAGCACTTGGGAGGCAGAGGTAGGAGGACTGCCATGAATATGAGGCCACCCTGAGACTACATAGTGAATTTCAGGTCAGCCTGGGCCAGAGTGAGACTCTACCTCAAAAAAACAACAAAAAAAATTTTTGAAAGGCTTAAAATTAATAAAAGTCCACAGTAGAATCATCACATCCCAGGAGGGAGGGGAAAGTGTTAGGAATTAAACAGCTCCTCCCTCAATAACTTGATTTTTGTCTGTTTTCTAGGTAGGGTCTCACTCTACTCCAGGCTGACCTTGAACTCGTGGTGATCCTCCCACCTCAGCCTTCGGAGTGCTGGATTAAAGGTGTGGGTCTCACTCTGGCCCAGGCTCACCTGGAATTAACTATGTAGTCTCAGGGTGGCCTCGACTGCCATACCCAGATGATTTTTTAAAAATATTTTATTTATTTATTTGAGAGAGACATGCATCTGGAGTTCGAATGGGCAGTGGCTAGAGGCCCTGAAACAAATAAAAATTAAAAAATATATATATATTTTATTTATTTATTTGAGAGAGAGAGAGCCGATAGCGAAAGAGAATGGGCATGCCAGGCCCTCCTGCCACTACAAATGAATTACAGACTCATGTGCCACCTTGTATATCTGACTTACGTTGGGTATTGGGGAATTGAATATGGGTCCCTAGACTTCGTAGGCAAGCATCTTAACCACTAGGCCTCACTCCAGCCCCAGATGATTATTCTTTAGAAATGTTCTACAAGCAATAACTTTATTGTATATGTGTGTATGTATAGTGTATGCACATGTGTGTGCCCCATGTACTTGTGGGGGGGGGCAAAGTAGAAGTGTCCTCCTTTATTGCTCTTTCACTGTGTTTCCTTGTGATGGAGTCTCTTACTTGTCCTGCTGGCTGACCAGTGAGCCCCAGCGGTTTTTTCTCCTCCCTTGGGTCGAGGGTTACAGGCATATGTGGCCAGGGCTGGCTTCTTATGCGGGTGCTGAGGGTTGAACTCAGTTCCTCATGCTTACACAACAAGCACTCTTACTGAGTCATTTCCACAGCTCCAACTTTATTTTTACTTATTTGCATGTGAGGGGGAGCACACCAGGGCCTCACCACTGCAATGAACACCAGATGCTTGTGCCACTTTTTGTGTGCAGCTTACATGAGTGGCTTGGGAATTGAACCTGGGCTGGCAGTCTTTACAAGTGGGTGCCTTTAATTGCTGAGCCATCTTCCCAGCCCCCTCCAACTTTATTTTTTAAATATTTTATTTATTTATTTATTTGACAGAGAAAGAGGGAGAAAGAGAATGGGCACGCCAGGGCCTCCAGCCACTGCAAATGAACTCCAGATGCATGCACCCTCCTGTACATCTGGCTAATGTGGGTCCTGGGGAATTGAACCTGGGTCCTTTGGCTTTGCAGGCAAACGTCTTAACTGCTAACCCATCCCTCCAGCCCTCCAACTTTATTTATTTATTTATTTTTTGGAGAGAGAGAGAGAGAGAAAGATAGAGATGGGCGCGCCAGCAGCCTCTCAGCTGCTGCGAACAAAATCCAGATGCGTGCACCCCCTTGTGGTCAAGTGCAGCATTGCACCCTTGCGTCACGTTGCATCTGGAGATTGGAACCGCTGGAGATTGGAACCAGCGTTCTTAGGCTTAGGAGGCAGGTGCCTTAACCACTAAGCCATCTCTCTAGCCCCAACTTTATTTTTTAATAAACTTTTTATTTAGAGTAGTTTTAGAATTGCAGAAGTATTATAAATAGTTCCAAGTGTCTGCACATCCTATCCTAGACTCGGTTTATTTTTGACATCTATGCAAGTGTGATATATTTCTCACTCACAGAGCTGATACCACTACATGATTAACTAAAGAAAACCATATTTCTTTGGTTTCTGTCTAATGTCATTGATTTATCTTATTTTGAGAGAGAGAGAGAGAGAGAGAGAGAGAGAGAGAAAGAGGCAGATAGAGACAGTGAGCACACCAGAGCCTCTAGTCACTGCAAATGAACTCCAGATGTGTGCACCACCTTGTACATGTGGCTTTATGTGGGCTCTAGGGAATTGAACCTGAGTCTTTAGGCTTTGCAGACAAGTGCCTTAACCACTTAGCCATCTCTCCAGCCCTAATATCATTGTTTTGTTCAAGGGTCCCATCAAGGCTGTTCTCTCAAACGTAATCGTCTTCTTGAGTTCCTCTGGATTGTGACAGTCTCTCAAGTCTCCTTGTTGACAATTTAGTGGGAATTTTTAAAAATACTTTTATTTAGTTATTTGCAAGCAGAGAGAGAGAGAGACGGGGTGAGGAGAAGAGAATGGTCACACCAAGGCCTCTGGCCACTACAAATGAACCACTTTGAACATCCAGCTTTACATGGGGATGGGGAATCGAACCTGTGTGACTAGACTTTGCAAGCAAGCGCCTTAACCACTGAGCCATCTCTCTAGGCCCTTAATGGAAATCTTTGTTTTCTTGGTTGGAACTGAGGATCCTCCTGCTCAGCCTCTCAGGTGCCCACCATGCCTGGCGCAACTTGGTTTTGAGGAATGTTGGTTGCATTCTTTGTAGGATGTCGTCTGATGAGAGGCGTCTGTGGTTTTTCTCCATGTGAGACCAGGAATAGAGGCTTTGGAGAGAAGACAACATCTCCAGGGTGTTACTAACTGCGTGACTGGTCACTTTACCGGGGTCTTCATTCCACCCTGAGGTGATCCTTCCTCCTCCTTTGCACAGCCTAGTCTCTAGTGGACGTCAGCAGAATCTCCCTGTGGGGGAGATGTGTATCTTCACTGAATGTGTTTCTTCAGTCATTTGTGGATATGGTATGGACTTAGGAATATTGATTTTAGCCTTTGGGTATGGTCCAGGGCTAGTCTATTTTGATAATGCACGATCCAGACAATGCTGTGTAGTAATACAAATGAAAGAGAACATAAGCTAATACCCAGATTAGTAGCTCTTGCCAAAACCTACTTTTGAAGAAGTGTGTGGGTGTTGGGGACACAGCATAGCTACGGAGTGCTTGCCTAACATGCGTGGGGCCCTAGGTTCAATCTGGACTTCACCTAGGCAATAGTTGGCAAAGCCTCATGTGATGTCCCCACGGGCAAGATGCAGGAACGTACTTTATTAACCCTGCTAGTGAGTTAATGGTTCATCGGCGACTCAAAAGAATGTTGATGAGGGCTGGAGAAATGGCTTAGCGGTTAAGACACTTGCCTACAAAACCTAAGAACCCAGGTTTGTTTCCCAGGATCCACGTGAGCCAGATGCATAAGGTGATAGATGCAACTGGAATTGGTTTGCAGTGGTCAGAGCCCCTAACATGCCATTCTCTCCACCTTCTTTGTCTCTATCTCAAATAAATAAAATAAATATTTTAAAAACGAAAGAACCAGGCTGGGCGTGGTGGTGCATGCCTTTAATCCTAGCACTTGGGAGTCAGAGGTGGGAGGATTGCTGAGAGTTCGAGGCCAGCCTGAGGCTACATAGTTAATTCCAGGTCAGCCTGGACTAGAGTAAGAACCTACCTCGAAAACCCAAAAAAAAAAAAAAAAAAAAAAAAAAAGAACGTTGAGCTAAAGAGATGGCTTAGCGGTTAAGGTGCTTGCCTTCAAAGCCTAAGGACCCAGATTCAGTTCTCCAAGGACCCACATAAGCCAGATGTACATAGTGGCACATGCATCTGGAGTTTGTAGTGGCTTTAACGCACCCATTCTCCCTCTTTCCCTCTCTCTCTCTCTCTCTAATAAATAAATTTTAAAAAAATGTTAAGAGCAGTGATTAAATCTCAGCCTGGAGCAGGGTTTCAGAGTACATGGGTGTGGTCCCTTGAATGTAGTATGTTTGAATACTTAATCCCAGGTTGAGAAGGTTGAGGAGCCTTCAGGAGGTGAAGCCCAGCTAGAGAAAGTGCTTCACTGGGGGTAGGCCTTGAGGTGTCATAGCCTTCTCCTCTCTTTTCTCTCCTCTCCTCTCTGCTTCCTCCCCACTGATGTAAGAACGTGACTCCACAGCCTCCTGCTCCTATCATGCTTTTCCCCACCACAGTGGACTCCACCTCTGGAACTGTGGGCCTAAATAAACGCTTCTTTCCTAAGCTGCTTCTGCTCAGGTATTTGGTCTCAGCAACAATACTGTTGGATTTCTTTCATGAACCATTTTTAAATATTTTATTTTTTATTGATTTGAGAGAGAAAGAAGCAGAGAGAGGGAGAGAGAGAGAATGGGCACACCAGGACTTCCAGCCATAGCAAACAAACTCCAGACGCGTGCATCGCCTTTTGCATCTGGCTTATGTGGGTCCTGAGGAATCAAACCTGGGTCCTTTAGCTTTGCAGGCAAGTGCCTTAACTGCTAAGCCATCTCTCAAGCTCCTCATGAACCATTTTAAAATACACTCACACCACTCCATATTCCACTCTCCTTACCTCACGAGGTGTGCCAGGGCTTGCATAGCCATGGGAAGACAGCCCCAGTGTGCCCTCAGGGTGGACTGTCCTCAGAAGATTACAGTGGAATGGAGCATCATTCTGCCCCTGCTGGGGCTAACTCTGTGACTTTTGTTCTCCCGCATCTCCTTTGCATTGCCCCACACAGACTGCCCTCTGGGGCGTCACGCTGAGAAAAAGCTGGTAAGGTAGGTGACTGCTGCACTCCAGCTCTTCAACACTGGGGTCAGTGGCTTGAGTATTGATTGTGTTGATGGCGTCATCTAACTTACAGGTGACTTGAGGTGAGGAGCGATAGCTAATACTAACCAATATCCAGAAAGAGTGCTCAAGCCAGGCGTCCACCTTTCATCCCAGCTCTCGGGAGGCAGAGGGAGGAGGATCACAGAGAGTTCAAGGCCACCCTGAGACTACATCGTGAATTCCAGGTCAGCCTGGGCTACAGTGAAACCCTACCTCGGAAATAAATAAGTAAACAAGGAGGGCAGGTCGCAGGAGCTGTGCTGGCTGTTAGGATGAGCACTGGGGCCTGTCTGTGATAGGCTCACGCTGGGCAGAGTTCACTCTGATCAGAACAGAAAGCAGGCATGCCTAATTTAGACTGTCTCCAGGTGCATGTAAGTAGTTTTAAATGTTGAGTGGTGCAAAAAAGTTTTAATAGCACATTAACCTGTTGCCAACTTCCCTGTCATATTCCTCAGGCACAACCTGCCCAGACAAAAACTTTCCAAAATCCAGTCCACAACTCTTCCCAAGAGCCAGTGCATGGGAGCTGATTATTGGAAAATTGAAATGCCTCCTCCGCTCCATGTCTGGGCTGCTGGGTATAGAATTCCATGTGGAAGTCACTTTTATTTGTATTCCTAAAAGTATCGTTCCATCCTCCCAGCTTCCAGTGCTGCTGAGGAAGAGGCTGTTTTCACTTTAAAAATTTCTGGTGCTGCAGATTTCACCATAAAGTTCCTGTGCTCTTTCCTGGGACGTGCTCAGCTTCTGTCTCTCATATTGTTTTCTTGCTATGGAAGTTTATTTAGTAGATATTGGATCCACCAGGTTGGTCATCCATACTTGTTGTTGTTGTTGTTGTTGGTTTTTCGAGGTAGGGTTTCACTCTAGCCCAGGCTGACCTGGATTTCACTATGTAGTCTCAGGCTGGTCTCAAACTCACTGCAATCCTCCTACCTCTGCTCATGAGTGCTGGGATTAAAGGCGTGTGCCACCACACCTGGATAGTCTTCCGTGCTTTTATTCCCTTCCTTCCTTCCTAACTCCCTTCTTTCCTTCCGAGCCAGAGTCTCACTCTGTGGCCCAGGCTGGACTGTAAACTCACTGTGTAGCCCAGATTGGCCTTGAACTTATGGCAGTCTTGTTACTTCAGTTCCCAAATGTTAGGACTGCAGATGTAAGTCACCACACTGGGACCCATCTTTATTTATTTAATTTTTTTTAAGATCTGACATTTTGTTCTGTCCTTTTAAAGATTTTTTTTTTTTTTAGCCTTCAAGCAAGACATATTTAGAACCTAGGACTTTGACATAAGTACTCCCTTCTTTCATAATTAAGAGTAGCAGGGGTGCTGGAGAGATGGCTTAGTGGTTAAGGCATTTGCCTGCAAAGCCAAAGGACCCAGGTTCGATTTCCCAGGACCCACATAAGCCAGATGCACAAGGGGCACATGTGTCTAGAGTTTGTTTGCAGTGACTAGAGGCCCTGGTGTGCTCGCTCTCTCTCTCTCTCTCTCTCTCTCTCTCTGCTTGCAAATAAAGAAACTTAATTTAAAAAAAAAAAAAGAAGCATGGACACGCCTGTGTTTATAGGTAGGTTTCTTTTGACAAGCAACCTCCATGGAGGCTGGGAAGGTGGTTCAACAAGTTAAAGGTGCTTGCTTGCAAAGCTTACCAGCCCGGGTTCAGTTTCCCAGCCCCCCTTGTAAAACTTGCTGCAAAAAGTGGTGCAAGCATCTGGCATTGCTTTGCAATGACAAAAGAACCTGGCACACCCATACACACACATGGGCTCAAATTAGAAAGAGCAGCCTTCAACTCTTCACACCTGGAATTTTATTTCAGGAGCAGTTCAGTGTCTTCAGAAGAGGGTCTTCACTGGTAACAAAGGGTAAGGGTAGCTGTCACCTAGTTTGAAGCATCTTGTCTCCTACCCTCTGCCAGAGCCCCCGGGGTCTTCAGTCCTCCCCACACAGGCCTTCCTCTTTGCCTATCAGCAAGCACTCTCCACCTGCTTTGAGAGTACAAGTTCTTTGTCTTTCTGGCTTAGAGTCCTTGTAGTTTGATGACAACTTTTTAAGATTAGTTGTCAGAAATGCCTTTATGCTTCCTTTTTTTCCCCGTTTGTTTTTTCAAGATAGGGTCTCACTCTAGTCCAGGCTGACCTGGAATTCACTATGTAGTCTCAGGGTGGCCTTGAATTCTCGATGATACTTCTACCTCTGCCTCCCGAGTGCCGGGATTAAAGTCGTGTGCCACCATGTCCAGTTTAAAATGAGAATTTTTTAAAATTTTTATTTACTTATTTGTAAGCATAAAGAGAGAAATAGAAGAGAGACAGAGAGATGGGCATGCCAGGGCATTCAGCCACTACAAACAAACTCCAGACACATGTGCGCCTTGTGCATCTGGCTTACGTGGGTCCTGGAGGAATCAAACCTGGGTCCTTTAGCTTCGCAGGCAAATGCCTTAACTGCTAAGCCATCTCTTCAGCCCTAAAATGAGAATGTTTAAATTTGATGCCAACTTGAACAAATAGCATATTAGTTGAAGAGAAAGAAGTTGTTCACAGGTACTTAAGACCCCCGAAAGGGTTTTTATCTTATTTATTTTTCATTTTCTTTTCAAGGTAGGATCTAACTCTAGCCCAAGCTGACCTGGAATTCACTGTGTATTCTCAGGGTGGCCTCGAACTCATGTGATCCTCCTACCTCTGCCTCCCAAGTGCTGGGATTAAAGGCATGCGCCACCACGCCCAACCTGAGAGTTGTTATTGCAAACTGAATTAGATTATACCAGTTCTTGTTTTAGCCTGCTAATTGGTTAATTGTAGTACCCTGTGCCTTGTTATATATAACTATAAAGAATTTTCAAGTATAATTTTTTTTTTTTTTTTTTTTTTTTTTTGGTTTTTCAAGGTAGGGTCTCACTCTAGTTCAGAGCTAACCTGGAATTCACTCCGTATTCTCAGGGTGACCCTGAACTCACAGCGATCCTCCTACCTCTGCCTCCCAAGTGCTGGGATTAAAGGTGTGTGCCACCACGCCCAGATACAAGTATAATTTTAAATTGCTCTTCAAGCCATCACACACACGGGAAGAAAGCCACATGTAGCCCCATTACCACAAAGGGCAGCAAAACCACAAAAGCAGGGCTGTGGGAGTGGCTCAGGGCACAAAAGCAGGGCTGCGGGAGTGGCTCGGGCACAAAAGCAGGGCTCCACAAGCATGAGAACCTAAGATTGGAACCCCAGAGCCCACGTCAAGGCAGAGACAGCGGTGTGCTTGTGAAAGCACAGTGCACCTTCAGGGAGCTTGGAGGCAGAGACAAGAACACCCAGCACCCAAGGTGGCCACAGATAGCAGAGCACAAGGGACCCTGGCTCATGGCAGCTGCTGACACCTGCGGTTGTCCTCTGGCCTCCACTTGCATGTTGTGGCATTTGTGTGCCCACACAGACAAACGCAACAGGCCTGGTGACCAAGCTTACCGGGGCACATCTTTTGAGGGCACCGTGCTGATCTTGTGCACATTGGGGTGTACCATGGGTTCCTTCCAGATGAGAGCGAGGCTTCCTCCGTGGAGCAGAAGCACGTCCACAGTCTTTGCCGGTGAAATTACAGAAGGAAATCCCTCCTCTGTTAGCTTTGGTTTGGTCAGTAGGATTTTTTTTTTTAATCTTTATTTATTTGAGTGAGAGAAAGAAAGAGAGGGTGGGGGTAGGCCAGGGCCACTTTGTGCATCTGGCTTATGTGAATACCCCACCAGGGTTTGCAAGTAAGTGCTTTAACTGCTGAGCCATCTCTCCAGCCTCAGGAATTTTTTTTAAGATTTATTAATTGTTTTTATAAAATGCCAGGTATAATTCTGGCATTTTATTTCATTTTCATGCAGTTTCCAGGTAAATATCTATTCAGTACTCTGTATAAAACAGTCCTAGATCTTAAAAGAAAAGCAAAATCAAATTTTAAATAAGAATGTCATTTTACATGTCAACCATGGATGATGGACAAGAGTTAAAAATGACATCAGGGCTGGAGAGATGGCTTAGCAGTTAAGGCACCTGCCTGCTAAGCCTAAGAACCCTGGTTCCAATCTCCAGGTCCCACGTTTAGCCAGACGCCGCAGACGCAAGGGCACAGTGCTTCCCTTGCCCACAAGGGAGCGCATGTGTCTGGAGTTTATTCACAGCAGCTGAGAGGCCACTGGCGCGCCTGTTCTATCTCTTTCTCTCTCTCTGTCTTTCTCAAATAAATTTTTAAAAAATGACATCAAAGCTGGGCATGATGGTGCATGCCTTTAATCCCAGCACTCAGGCAGCAGAGGTAGGAGGATCACTGTGAGTTCAAGGCCAGCCTGGAGCTACAGAGTAAGTTCCAGGTCAGCCTGGGCTGGGCTAGAGTAAGGCCTTACCTCAAACAAAACAAATGAACAACAACAACAAAAAAATGACATTAAAGTAGAAGGACTAGTTGGGAAGAAAAAAGGGGTTCAAGGGAAGGTGAGGGCATAATGATCGAAATACATTATGTACATGTATGAAATGTGTCAGTAAAGTTAAAAACAGAAAAAAGAGAATGTCCTCTTCAGGGAAGCTCCTTCAGCCGCTGAGCCATCTCCCCCTGAACACACTCCCCAAGCAAGCTGTTAGATCACAGCAGCCATTCCCACGGCAGGAAGACACCAGCCAGCTGTTTTGGAGATGAGTTCTGGCCTATGACCTGAAACAAACAAACAAGAAACACAGTCAGATTCACTGCTGGGAGGGCAGTGGACTGATTTGGAAGGCAGCTATAGAATTAAGCACAACTATGAGGATTGTTTATTTTTTTCTAATAGCGTCAATCTCACAAGCATGGACCCTGTTCTTTTAATCTTAAGTGAAGTAGATTAGGGAAAAAGAGTAGACCCATTTAAAATAGAAGGCTAGGGCTGGAGAGATGGCTTAGCGGTTAAGGCATTTGCCTGCAAAGCTAGAGGATCCCAGTTTGATTCTCCAGGACCCACATAAGCCAGATGCACAAGGGGGCTCATGTGTCTGGAGTTTGCTTGCAGTGGCTGGAGGCCCTGGTGCACCCATTCTCTATCTGCCTCTTTCTCACTCCTCCCCTCTCTCTCAAATAAATAAATAAAAATAAATTAAATTAAATTAAAAAATAGAATAGAAGGCTATGGACATGTGACTTTTTTCTTCCATAATCTTTCATATTTCGTAGGCCTAAAACGTGGGATCCCCAGAGCATCATCCCCACGGGAACACCAGAGTGTTCCGGTCAGTGCCGGCCCTGGTGCTGTGGAATTAGTTACACCGCTGAATGCAGTTGTGGTTCTTGACACAAGATGTAGTTCAAAACTGCTTCAGCTCCACAAGCAGATGCTCGTTACTGTTAGTTCAGCTACACGGGAAATAGAAAAGGAGGATTGAGAATTTGAAGCTGACCTGGGCAACATACCAAGACCCTGTCTGGAAAAAAAAATAGCCAGTTTACAGATTCTCTTTGGTTACGTTTTCCCTGCATGGCTGGACTAGCTCGTGCACCTCTGCCTAGTCCTCTGCCAGTTGGTTGGACTGAGAACCCCTGCTACATTCAGGACACAGTGCTGGGTGAGAGAAGCAGAAGCGACGGGTGAGTCCCTCTCCCCGACAAGTCCTCCTGCTCGTGTGTAGGTGAGTGAGGCACACGTCATTCTCCACAGAGCAGTGTGTCACGGTAAAGGAATAAACAGGTGACGTGTCATTAACCCTGGTCATGTCTGCTTTAGAGTCCTGTACGTCTTACTCCTTCCACTGTTGACAAAGGTATGTGAGAAGAGAATAACTTGCTTTTAGTTGCAAAAATCCAGTCAATGTAGTAGTGTTTTTAAGGAAATACACATTTTATTGTCCCAGCCCCTTACAAGTTTTAATATTCAGCTTATTTCTCTGATGTTTTACATTCTACATAGTTTTAAATATTTTTTGAAAGAAAGAAAGAAGCAGAGAGAGAGAGAATGGGTTCATCAGGGCCTCTAGCGGCTGCAAACCAACTCCAGAAGCATGCACCACCTTGTGCATCTGGCTTACATGGGTCCTGGGGAATTGAACCTGGGTCCTTTGGCTTTGCAGGCAAGCACCATAACCACTAGACCATCTCTCCAGCCTGCATTCTACATATTTTATGTAATTATCATAATGTATCTTTTTATACTCTGCAGTTTTCATTAGCAAACCTTTTACTTCATCCTAGTCTTCATCATCATAGTATTTCAGTCAGTATTTGATACTTTTTTTTCCTGGCTGGCATGCTCCCTGGTATTTAAATTTTCTTCTGTTGGGTGAATATTTGTAGTTTTCAATATTAAAAGTAATGGGGCTGGAGGGATGGCTTAGCGGTTAAGGCATTTGCCTGCAAAGTCAAAGGACCCAGGTTCGATTCCCCAGGACCCACATTAGTCAGATGCATCTGGAGTTCGTTTGCACTGGCTGGAGGCCCTGGCGCCCATTCTCTGTCAAATAAATAAATTAAATTAAATAATTTTTTAAAAAGTAATGGGGCCAGGCGTGGTAGCATCCATCTGTAGTCCCAGCATTTGGGAGGCTTAGGTGGGAGGATTATTGTGAGTTCAAGGCCAGCCTGGGCTAGAGTGAGACCCTGCCTCAAAAAAAAAAAAAAAAAAAAGGAGGGAGGGGAAGTCACTTTAAATACCTTTGATTCAGCAATCTCACAGATAATTCACTAGAGAAGAAGCTGTCAAACAAGGGGAGTTTTGTGTGATTCTTGACACAAGGTGTGGTTAAGACAGTATCTAAAATAGCATTTGTGTGAGCTTTGTTTTAGCAGCTCTGACAAAACACCTGGGAAAGAACAGACAAGAAGAAAGGGTGTATGGGCTTGCAGTGTCAGGGCTTGCCACCCGTGGTCACCTGGCCCTGCTGCATGGGCCTGTGATGGCCCAGTACCTGGTGGTGAGAGCTTGTGGCAGAGAAGGTGCTTACTTCACAGTGAAGGGAAGCAAGAGGGAGGGAGGGAGGGAGGGAGGCAGGAGAGGCTGGGCATGGTGCCCATGCCCATAGTCTAGCACTCAGGAGATGCTGGGGCAGAAAACTTACAAGTTCCATGCAGCCTGGGCTAGACAGGAAGACCCTATCTCAAAAGGGAAAGAGGTTGAAGGCAGGGTCCCAGGGTCCTCTTCAGGGCCACTTTCCCAGTGACCTAGCTTCCACTGGGCACCACCTCCCTGTCCTGTAGCACCATGAGCTGGGACCCAGACCTTCAACATAGGGGCCTTTGAGAAATATTCTAGACCCAAACTACAGCAGCAGCTATAAATAATATTTTCATTAACTTTAATTTGCATTTCTTGGGTTATTAATGATGAAACCATTTTTCTTATGTACATTTGCTGTTTGTATTGAGAGGATTGTTTTCAGCACCGAGCTTTTGGCTCTCATTCATCATCGAGTGAGGTGCTGTGTGTGAACACGGAACAGCTCCGGGGCCATTTCTAGCAGTGTGAGTGCAAGCACATCTCTGCGCCCTTCTGCCTCATCCTTGGGAAAATGAGAGATGCTTGTTTGTTACCGAATGAAAGCACAGATTTCCATTTCAAGTCATCTGTAAACTTCTGTAGGATTTTCCGTGTGGGCTTTTTAAATGTGTGTGGCACACGTGTGTTCATGTGCACACACAGAGGTCGGAGTACAACCTTCGGTGTCGTCCCCAGGAACATTGTCTGCCTCTTTGAGACGAGGTCTCTTACTGGCCTGGAGCTCCAGAGATCTGCTGTCTCCACGTCCCAGTGCTGGGATTGTAGGCTCATGCCACCATGTCCATCTGGTGTTTACGGGGATACTGAGGACCAAACTGGTCCTTGTGCTTATCAGGCAAGCTCTTTACTGATTGAGCTGTCTCCCAAATCCATTGTTTGTTTTGGCTTTGGGGGTTGGTTGTTGGTTTTATTTTTTGTTTGGAACAGGATATCAGGTATCCCATGCTGGGCTTCAACTATGTAGCTTCTTTTGTTTGGCTGGATTTTCTTTTCTTTTGATTATGTGTATATGTGTGTGAGGTGTGCATGGATGCATGTGCATGTACATTTGACGCCCAGAGATAGACACCCAGTGTCTCTTTCTATCATTTTCCACTTTATTGAGACACTGAAGCTGGAGCTCACCAATTACAGATATACATTATCATGCCCAGCACTGACATGGGTTTTGGGATCTAAATGCCAGTCCTCAGGCCTGCATGGCACTTTTTACCCACGGAACCTTCTCTCCAGCCTGACCTTGAACTTCTGGTCTTCCTGATAAAGGACTTTTGAGTCCTTGTACACCAACACACCAATAATTTGGGATGTTCCCAGATCCTTGTCCTATGAATTTGAAGAATGAAATCTACAAACCAGAGGATGAGGTTCAGAAAGATTTTATCAGAGCTGAAAACTTTAGGAGGAAGAAGAGAAGGCAGTGAGGCTTAAGCCTAGAACATACGAGAAGGAGCTCTTGCCCAGGAAGACAAGGGGGATTTGAGAAGCCAACCTCAAGACTCAGGCCTGAGTGGGTTTTTTAATATTTTATTTATTTGAGAGGGGGGAGCAGATAGAGAGAGAGAGAGAGAAATGGGTGCACCAGGACCTCCACCCACCACAAATAAACTCCAGACACATGCACCACCTTGTGCATCTGGTTTTCACAGTGGGTACTGGGCATCCGATCCTGGATCCTTTGGCTTGGCAGGCAAGTACCATAACCACTAAGCCCTATCTCCAGCCCCAGGTCTGAGTTTTCTGGGGAGTGGCTAGTGAGGAAGACCAGGTACAACCAGAGACCAGATTTTTAAATATTTTATTTGTATTTATTTATTTGACAGAGAAAGAGGGAGAGAGAGAGAGAGATCGGGCACACCAGGGCCTCCAGCTGCTGCAAACGAACTCCAGACGCGTGCGCCCCTTGTGCATCTGGATAATGTGGGTCCTGGGGAATCGAACCTGGGTCCTTTGGCTTTGTAGTCAAACGCCTTAACCCCTAAGCCATCCCTCCAGCCCCAGAGACCAGATTTTTATATCTTTGCCAGTGATCTTAGGTAAGGATCAGAGTTTCTGTCCTCTAGGAAGGCTGCAAACTTAATCTGGGAATCTTTCCTGGAGGCTGGAACATTCCGTTTCTGTAGTGACATTTCTTGCCAGGGGGAAAAACCATTCACTTTTGGGGTTCTGTTACCCTGACTGTCTGTCTCCCATTACTCCTGCCTTATCTCCTTGGTGCTGGATGATAGGCATGCGCCTTCTCCTCTCCCCCATGCCCTCTCCCCCTCCCCCCATGCAGTACTGGAGATGGAACCCAGAACCCAGGGCTTCGTGCGCTAGGTGAGCGAGCGCTTAACAGCCGCAGCCATCTTGTCTATTTTCACAGACAACATTAACCACATACAGGAGGAGTTAGGCTGACAGGTAATTAGTTGTGTGGGTTTAATTACATAAAGTGTATGTATACAAGTCTTTTGTTACAGTAAAAAAAAAAATTAAATTGCCTTTTCATTTTCAAAAAAAATAGCCTTCATTCCCTCTGTGCCTTTCAGTATAATACAGACTAATCGTTGCAGATGTCACTGTTAGCTAATCAAACTCACAAAGCTGTCGCTGATAACAACTATTAAGATTTGGTTGAAATCTTAGTTGGAAGCATTTTCTTCCTGAAATGTGGACTTTAAAAGTATGTTTTCTTTCTGGCTTTTCCAGGTCAAAAAGGCCTTCTTTGCCTTAGTAGCCAACGGTGTCCGCGCAGCGCCGCTGTGGGAGAGTAAAAAGCAGAGCTTTGTAGGTGAGCATCGTGTCCCTGGGGAGGTGCCCCTCCCTTCCCAGCAGACTGCTCGGGTAGTCTTTCAGTATGGCTCGGAAATCGAAATCGGCGTGGCAAGTGCACACCAAATTAAAGAACATTCTTGCCTTTGTGTACTGGGCGAGAAGGGCCAGGAGTGAATTTAAACACCACTGCAGGGGGCTGGGAGGATGGCTCAGCAATTAAAGGCAATTGGTTGCAAAGCTTGCCTTTGCCTGCCTGAGGTTCAGTTCCCAAGCCACCCACGTGAGCCAGACACGAGAAGTGGTGCAAATATCTGGCATTCATTTGCAATGGCAAGAGATCCTGGTGTGCTAAGACACACAGACACACACACACACAGTGCAAATAAATAATTTTTTTAAAAAAAAACACCATTGGGCTGGGGATATGGCTCAGTGATTAAAGGTACTTGTTTGCAAAGCCTGCTTGCCTGGGTTCTGTTCCCCAGTACCAACATAAAGCCAGATGCACAAAGCAGTGCATGAATCTGGAGTTCATTTGCAGTGGCTAGAGACCCTAGTGCACTCATTCATTCATCAGCTCACATATGCTCACTCTCTCTGTTCACAAATGAATTTTTAAAAATTAGAAAAACTAAACACCATTGGATGAAGAGCTTCCCACGCAGGCACGAGAACCCAAGTTCAGGTCCCAGCACACATGTAAAATGACAGGACAGGCGTGCGTGCCTCTCTCACCACTGGGAAGGCGCAGAGGACAGGGTCCTTAATGCTTGCAGCTTGTTTAGGCAAATTGTTGAATTCCAGGTTCAGCAAGCGACCGTCTCAAAACAAAGAAAGCTGAAGGAGCCATGGAGGAAAAGGCCCCACATCAGCCTCTCCACCTCCACATGCAGGTGTGTGTGCAGCACACCCATGCACACCCACGCACACACATGCACACAGATAGACCTTTGTAATCTTACTGAATTTTTTTTCCCCGAGGTATAAGGTCTCACTCTAGTCCAGGCTAACCTGGAATTCACTATGTATTCTCAGGATGGCCTCAAACTCAGCCATCTTCCTACCTCTGCCTCCTGAGTGCTGGGTTTAAAGGCATGTGCCACCACGCCTGGCTCTGAATTTTATTTTTTTAGTTTTTTTTCCATTGCATCTTTGCGGCACTCTGAAGGTACCTGTGTCCTTCCTGAGCCCAGGGAACCAAGCCCACACAGACTCCCAGTCAGATGAGCTCACCAAGTGCCCTTGCTGGTGACCAGCCTGGCACTTTGTGAGCTGGGTGCTCCATTCCTGTCATCACCTCTCAGGGACTGGGCAGGTGTCAGGTGTGGGCGTGATCAGATGTGTTTGCTCCATCATTGTTCAGCTGTCGGCAGTACAGCGTAAGTGCTGGTGACACAGGCCTGCAGTCCGGGCACTCGGGGCTGAGGCAGGAGGACTGTGAGTACCAGAGCTGAGGATGTAATAGAGGGGCCTTGCTTAGGGCTTGCAAAGCCCTGGTGTGACACCTCGCACTGGAAGAAATAAACTGTAGCAACTATGTAAGCTCATTGCTTCTGGCCCAGTAAATCATAGGACGGTGCTGTCTGTTAGTATACAGAAGTTTGGATGGTGCTGTCTCTTAGTATACAGAAGTTTTGTTTTATTTATTTTTTTCATTCATTTTCTTTTTTAGGCAGTGTCCTAGGCTGACTGGGAACCCCTCTTGTAGCTAAGGTTGACCTTGAACTCCAGATGGTGCTGGGGGTTGAAGTAGGGCTTTGTGCCTGCCAGACAAACTCTTTACCAGCTGAGCTCCATCCTCAGCACAGTGTTTTGAAATTACCTATTTATAGCTGCTCCCCTTGATTTTATTAGAGAAAAGGTTCATAACTTTTTAGCTTTTGTAGCCCTAGTGTCCAGCACATAGTAGGCCTACAGAGAATGGTGATTCTTTGTTAAAGGCATTGTGTTGAAAATACTTCTCAGGAAACAATCCAAGTGCCCCTGAGGTACCATAGGACTAACGCTTATACCATCACTGTGTCTAGTATTCACATATTTTAAATTATTTCTTATTTATATATGTATTTATGAACAAGAAAGATGAAGAGAAGGAAGAAAGAGAAAATAAGCACACCAGGGCCTCCAGTCCCTGAAAATGAACTCCAGACACTTGTGCCACCTTGTGCATCTGGCTTTACATGGGTACTGGGGAATTGAACCTGGGTCGTTAGGTTTTGTAGGCAAGTACCTTAACCATCCCGCCATCTCTCCAGCCCTACAGTTCTTTTTTTTTTTTTAATTTTTTTTTATTTATTTTTTGGAGAGAGACACGGAGAGAGACACAGAGAGAGACAGAGAGGGAGAGGAAAACAGATAGAGATGGGCACGCCAGCAGTCTCTCAGCTGCTGTGAACGAAATCCAGATGTGTGTGCCCCCTTGTGGTCAAGTGCGGCATTGCGCCCTTGCATCACTACATCTGGCTAAACGTGGGACCTAGAGATTGGAACCGGGTTCTCAGGCTTAGCAGGCAGGCGCCTTAACCGCTAAGCCATCTCTCCAGCCCTACAGTTCTTTTTGATATCCTGTGATAGTGTTTTCTCTCATTGATCTGCCAAATGCTCTAATTCCATACTTCTGATGAAATATAACTCAGTTAGAGTTGCAGATCTAGTTTGGTGTAGATAATGCATAATGGTTTTTCTGAACTATATTAAACTGCCTGAGATCTTTACGTTGTATTTTACAAGTTTCTGAAGTATATATTACAGGTTCATTTGTCTTTGGAAATTTTTCTTTTACATATATACTTGGCTTGTTTGTTTAATTTATTTATTTATGAGAGAGAGAATATGGGAGCACCAGGGCCTCTAGCCACTGCAAACAAACTACAGACACATGCACCACCTTATGCATCTGGTTTATGTGGGTAATGGGGAATCAAACCTGGGTCCTTGGGCTTTGCAAGCAAATGCCTTAACTGCTAAGCCATCTCTCCAGTCCCTAGTTTTGTTTTGGGTTTTTTTGTTGTTGTTTTGGTTTTTTTTTTTTTTGTTTGTTTGTTTTTCAAGGTAGGGTCTCACTCTAGCCCAGGCTGACCTGGAATTCACTATGTAATCTCTGGGTGGCCTTGAACTCATGGCGATCCTCCTACCTCTGCCTCCTGAGTGCTGGCATTAAAAGTGTGCACCACCATACCTGACTAAGATTTTTTTATTATTTACTTATTTGAGAGAGAGCAAGAGAGAATGGGCATGCCAGGGCCTTTAGCTACTACAAACAAACTCCAGACACATGCACCACCTTGTGCATCTGGCTTACGTGGGTCCTGGGGAACCAAATCTGGGTCCTTTGGCTTTGCAAGCATCTGAACCACTAAGCCATCTCTCCAGTCCCCTTGGTTTTATTTTAACATGTGATTCTTTGTTCCAGGGATGCTCACAATTACAGATTTCATAAATATACTGCATAGATACTATAAATCACCTATGGTAAGTGTCCCGGTGCTTGCTGTGTTTTAGTAATTAAAGCTGTGTGTGTGTCTATTCTGTGTGAGCTGGGAAGTGGGGGGACTTTCCAAATATATATAATGTCGAAGGAGATTCAGTCTGAAACTTCCAACCCTGAAGTAGGAAGATGTCCCTGGCAGGAGGAAAAGCTGTTTTATTCAGCATTCAGGATTCTCCATTCTAATCCGTTTCCTTGGCATGCTGCACCATACATGTTGCTAAGGCCATGCTGCTCGGCCTGTGGCTGTGTACTAAGACAGCATCGGCCAGGGCTGGGAGGAGGTGACTGTCCCCTGACCCCATCGCTATGCTTAGTCCAGCAAGGGCCTCATCTGGAGATGGAGTAGCCACAGAGCTTATCATTCCAGGCCTGTTAGTTACAGTCATCACCCATCACCCATCCTGGTTGTTGTTTTTAATTGTTTCAAGGCTGGAGATAGAACCCAGGGCCATGAGCATGCCCGGCAGGTGTTCTACCACTGAGCTTCACCCCAACCCTGTCCCATCATTAATGATTGTTGATTTTGCCGGGCACAGTGGCGCACGCCTTTAATCCCAGCACTTGGCAGACAGAGGTAGGAGGATCACTGTGAGTTTGAGGCCAGCCTAAGACTGAAAAGTGAATTCCAGATCAGCCTGGGCTAGAGTGAGACCCTACCTCGAAAAAATAAAATGTTAGTTGGTTTTCTAACAGCCTAAATACTCCATCATTTTAAAAGACGGAAACAGGAAGTACAAATTAAAATTGAAGAGATTCGTTTCTGACATTTTTCTGCCAAGTAGGAAAAACCTGCTGTGGCTGGTGTGGTGGCAGAAGCCCTGGGGCCCACCCAGCTTTCTAGAAGAGTGTAGTGTGAAGCCCACCCAGTCTTCCATGGAGCACTGTAGTGCCTGAAATTCTGTCTGCTACGCTGTGGGTTTTGTTTGATTGCAGAGAGGATAGAACTGAATACGCTATTAACTAGTCCTGCGTGGGCTATCGAAACAGTATATTAATTCTGTTAATACCATTGTTAAGGCAGTGATCAGCTGTCTGGTATGGTCATGCATTACCTCACAAGGAACATGTTCGGAGAAGTGTGTCATTGGTCAGTGCCATTCTTACACAAATTAATGGCTGCAATATTGACGGGTGAAACAGTCTTATGACCACAGTTGCATATGTGGTCCATCGTTTGAGTAACATGTCATTGTGGGGCACATGACTGTAATTCCCACATAAAATAGAAAACTTCATGAGAAATGTTCATAGAAGGAAGTGATGTATATGTTACCTGACATAGAAAAGGAACTAGAGCCAGAATGAAGAGGTCTTGAAAGGTGGGGAGATTACTCAGTTAAAGGCATTTGCTTGCAAAGCCCGCCTGTGGGCTCAATTCCCCAACCACCCACATAAAACCAGATGGGCATTTATTTGGAGCAGCAAGAGACCTTGGCATACCCATATCCACACACACACCATATATACCAATAAATAAATAAATATTTTTTAAGATTTTAAAAGAAGGGGCTGGAGAGATGGCTTAATGGTTAAGGTACCTGCCTGCAAAGCCTAAGAACACTTGTTCAAATCTCCAAGTCCCACATATACAGCCAGATGCAAAAGTGATACAAGCATGTAACATCTCACATGCGCAAGGGGGCGCACAAGGGGGCACACACATCTGGAGTTGTTCACAGCAGCTGAAAAGGCCCTGGCATGCTCATTCTCTCTCTCTCTCTCTCTGTCTCTTTCTAACTAAAATAAATAAATAAAGATTTTAAAAGAAGTTCTACCAGTGAAATATTCTTTCTTATGCCATGTGGTAGCAAATCATAGCATCAGTTTATTAAATCAAAATTGCAAAAATGTCAACTAAATGTATTCAGCCCAGTTGTTGCTTAACACTTGAAAATACATTTTTCTCCTTCTTTCCTTTCATTTTCATTATAAACAGAACAATGTTGCTAGGAAATATATTTGATTTAATTTTCTAAGTAATTTTTTGCTCCTAAATTGTATGTGTTGACACTTTTTGATAAGTACTTGTCATATTTGCAGGTACAGATTTATGAATTAGAAGAACATAAGATTGAAACATGGAGGGGTAAGCACTGGGAGTTAATGTAGATAATGTTTTACTATCTCAGATCCTTTCCTGTCCTGTCTGCTTAATTATACCATGTAGTTAAAATAATCTGTTTAAGATCCATGTGGTTAAAATAGTCTGGAGGATCCCTTGAGTTCGAGACCCTGAGACTACATAGTTAATTCCAGGTCAGCCTGGACCAGAGTGAGACCCTACCTCGAAAAACCCAAAAAAAAAAAAAAAAAAAAAAAAAAAAAAAAAAGATCGTAGCCCAGTGGGTAAAATGCTTGCCATGTAAACGTGAGGAGCTGAGTTCAGATCCCGGAACACATGTAAAACGCCAGTTATGATGGTGTACGCTGTAATTCCAGCGCTGGCTGCGGAGTTGCTGAGATGTCTCAGAGACAGATGGTATTACACCCAACACAACCTTTGACCTCCACACACACACACACACACACACACCCATGCACATAAGTGCACTCTCACACATACAAACATGCATACACATACACACAAATTCATAGCTGAGCGTGGTGGCACACGCCTTTAGTCCCGGCACTCGGGAGGCTGACGTGGGAGGATCACTGAGTTCAAGGCCAGCCTGAAGCTATAGAGTGAGACCCTGCCTTGGGTGGAAATCCTGTTAATTTCTGTCTTCACTTCAAGAGCCTTCTGTACTAACTTCATACCCTGCCCAGTCTGTGTGGCAGGCATATTTACACTGCCCATGCACTCCTGACCGTATGCTAGGGCTGAAGGTCAAAAACAGTGACAACCTGCCTTACCAGGCAAGCTTGAATTACTCCTTTACAAATGGGACGCAACAGGGAACCAGTAAAGCTTGAACGAGGTAGTTTGGACCAAATTACAAGAACTCCATCTGTCACAGGTCCCCTCAGTGGAACCAGTCCCTTAGACTGCCTCATCCATCTTAATGTGAAGTTGTCATCTCAGAGACAGATGGGACTTGGTTCCACCCAACAGAGTACACCCTGTCTGGTGTTCAAGGCAAAGCCTTCATTAAAAAATCAGGTTCTGGACTGGAGACACCTACACACATACTCACAAAGCACCCTAATTCTCTCTCTCTCTCAAATAAAAATTATATATATATATATATATATTTTTTTTTTTTTGTTTGTTTGTTTGTTTTTGTTTTTCAAGGTAGGTTTCACTCTCCTGGAATTCACTCAGGGTGGCAAACATTAAAGCATGCAAAAAATATATACACACCCAGCACTCGGGAGGCAGAGGTAGGAGGATTTCGAGGCCACCCTGAGCTGAGTGAATTCGTCAGCCTGGGCCACCCTACCTTGAAAAACAAAAACAAACAAACAAAAAAAAAAAATCAGGGCGCTGAGCTGGGGGTGGCTCAGCAATGAAGAATACTTGCCACTGAAGCATGGGGGCCTCTCAGGCCAGAGACCACCAAGTTCAGCTCTCCAGAGTCCACATTGAAGAGCTGGGCATGCCGTGCCCACACTCTTCTGGAACCACAGTCTCAAGGCCAGCCTGGGCTCCTGACAGCATCTCCAGGATGAGGGGCCCTGTCTCAAGGACATATGCAGATGAGCAATAAGTAAAAGACACCCAGCATTCTCTTCTGGCCTCCGCACGCACACACTTGGGCAAATCCTGTTACACACATTTCTGTCTGGAGGGATCACTTCAGACTAGAGCCTTCTTTGTCTGGCTCTTCCATCAATGGACACCCAGCCCTTGTCGCTGGCAGAGAAATCAGAATATCCCTCCGTGATCTCAGAAGCTTGCAGGCCCTGTTAATTCCATGTCACTTAGAGATGTGTTGAGGAGCCGGGCGTGGTGGCGCACGCCTTTAATCCTAGCACTTGGGAGGCTAAGAGAATCGTCATGAGTTCAAGGCCACCCTGAGACTCCATAGTGAATTCCAGGTCAGCCTGGGCTAGAGTGAGACCCTACCTCAAAAAAACAGAAAAAGAAAAGAAATGTGTTGAAGCATATATTGGATTCATTGTGGCTAAATGAGCTAAATGATGTGAGTCAGTATGGCCTCCAGGTGGCCTGTCAGTGAAGTTATTAGCTAACGCCAACACAGGCACTTCTCGTCAAGCTCTCTACAAGTCTGATGAGCAGGTTTAAGTATCTTTATGTTTCCACACATGTGGTATTTAGCGGTAGTAATAACGCCAAGATATTCTCAAACGCCTTCCATATACAAACCTCAGTAAAGCAAATTATAGTTGATAGCTTTTAAAGGAAATAATGCAGATGTCGGCAAGATTCCCAAGGTGCACTAGGTGTTAAGCACTAATTTAATAAAATAAAACAAGAACATTAAAGAGAAAATTTGGTTATAACTGATTTATCTTATGGCATATGAAAATTGATTTTCAAGGGTTTTATAAATGCTTTCTTTCTTGAGAATACTTTAACTTGATAGCGTCTGGCGCCCTCTGCTGGTACAGCTCTTGATCTGATTCTGTGATTTCCCGCCCCACACACCTTGATGTTTTTAAAGCACCTATTGGAATATTTAAATACATCAATATTTTTACATATTTAATCTCTCAGGGACATATCAAGCAATGTCTTTAACCACTGAGGCATCTCCCCAGCAACTCAGGCATTTTAAAGACAATGTTCTGAAAACAGTTGGAGTTGCTTAAAATAGCCATAATTATAATTAACACCATTGCTGTGGGTAAATTTTTTAATCAGGGGTTTTCATTCCTTTAAGTATTTTCAGTAAACTGAAGGGTTTTGGATATAATGCCTGCAGATAGCAAATATGTAACTAACTGCATGTTTTCTTTCTATAAATACAGAGCTATATTTACAAGAAACATTTAAACCTTTAGTGAATATATCTCCAGATGCAAGGTAAACTTGTAGGGCTTTTTTCTTTGAAGATTTCTTTACAATTTGTGTTTTATTGCCATTGATATATTAAAAGAAACAGACAGACATGTTCTTCTAGTCCAGATGGGATAAAATAGTAAATTATAAGTCCAGCATGTCCAATAAAGCCAGGCATGGTGGTACACACCATGAAATCCCAGCCCTTGGGAGAGGCTGAGGCAGGAGGCTGGAAAGTTTGAAGCCAACCTGGGCTACAGAGCAAGACCTTGGAGAAAGTCGTCAGTCACAGCCATGGTGGGTCCAGATGATTGCAGTGGACTAGGAAGATGGTCACACTGATTGGTTCTGAAAGCTCTCACAGGATCATGGAGACATCCTGCTAAGGTGCCAAGCACTGGGATTTGCTCCGGGCCACCGCAGTCAGCCCGGCTGCCTGTGAGCAGCAGTGAGGCTTGGCCCCAGCAACTCGGACCAGGGCCAGAGCCCTCAAGAAGGCTTGGATCAGGGAAGGTAGAGCAGGAACAAGGTGTGACTGCAAAGTAAGATAAAAACAGAGCCGGGCGTGATGGCACACCTTTAATTCCAGCACTCCGGAGGCAGAGGTAGGAGGATTGCCATGAGTTCGAGGCCACCCTGAGACTACATAGTGAATTCCAGGTCAGCCTGGGCTAGAGTGAGACCCTACCTCAAAAAAAAAAAAAAAAAAAAAAGTCCCTGAGGCAGGAGCTCTCTCTAGCCCAGGCTGATCTGGCACTCACACTGTAGTCCAAGGCTGGCTTTGAACTCAGTGCTCCTCCTGCCTCCTGAGTGCTGGGATAAAAGGCGTGCACCACCACACCTAGCCTGAGTAGGGGATGTTTTTAAAGCTCAAGCTCTAAAGAATAGGTGAATTACTTGTTTTGATTATCTCATTTCCAAACTACTAGGAAGACATACCCAGCAGCCTTCTTGATGCTGGCAGGGTGGGTAGACATGGAAACAGGGTCTGTCAAAGCCGCCAGCTCCACCCGGGAACTTGACTCAGCTTCCAGCTGTGCTGTCATTGACCACTGACTCTCCCAGGGTTTAGTTAGGTCTTCTCCTTTCTCAAACAGAATTGCTCCACACACTATTTAAAAACTGCTCTCCACTTACATTTGACATCTATTGATAGCTGGCAACAAAAAAATAAATAAATAAATAAATAAAAGGTGTGCTAAGACCTCCAGTTTAAAACATCCATAGCGCTGTTTGGAGTTTCATACAAAGCACTGCACACGCTTCAAAGCAGGGGTGGCCCCAAGTGGCTCTGGTTTCAAAGCAGGGGTGGCCCCGAGGGCTCTGGTTTCCTTGAAAGCCTCCTAACAACTCTGCTGGCTCTTCCTGCAGCCTCTTCGATGCTGTATACTCGTTGATCAAAAATAAAATCCACAGATTGCCAGTTATTGACCCTACCAGTGGGAACGCACTTTATATCCTAACCCACAAGAGAGTCCTCAAGTTCCTCCAGCTTTTTGTAAGTAGATTCTGAAGACGGGCCTGCATGAACTGCAATTTACTTCAAGTAAATTGGCTCAGTGGAAGAAACTGTTAGGCTTAAGGTCTCCATTTCTCAGTGTGAGTTTCTCAATTTACTGCTGTTTGCACTGTACACTTTCAAAGTTGATTCCAATTAAAAGCAATCACCTTTCGGCATTCAGTCATAGCGTGTGGGGCTCTCTTCCGAGATGAACTCTGTGTTGCCTCTTGAGCAAGGAGAATCAAAGCAGTGTGCAAGTCAATTTGCACAGGGGTAACGAGCCAGTATTTAGGGCAAAAAAAAAAAAAAAATGCTTCTTGGTTTGTTATTGAGGCCACAGTTCTTGAAACATGAGTAAAAGAAAAACGTCATCCCTGGGGTTGTCTCATTATAAACTGCAGCTTTCAGAAAATCCCAAGGCAAGAGTTTTGGCTAGAGACACTATATCGGTCCAAATCAGGCTCCGATGAGCAGTAGGTTTTCTCTCCTGCTTGTGACACGGGCTGGCTGCGTGCTTCACATGCATCCCCGACCTACGACCTCTTTGGAGTTTTAGAAGAGGCTCCAAAGGAACAAGAGTGTCCCAGGAGCTGTGTCCCCCCATGACCTGTGCTGAAGTTAAAGTCACAAGTCAACAGAAGCAGTAGGGGGTTAATGGTTCAGAAGAAGCCCTCTGAGGTCACGTTTCTAAAGGAAGCCGTAGATGCTAAAAAGCCACTTCCAAGCAGCCACCCAAGGCTCCTGTCTACACCTTCCATCGGGAACTAAGGGGGCATGCTGACGTAATGTGGGCCGGGCTGTCCCCAGCACAAGGCCTTGTGGAGCCGCTTACTGACACAGGTACAAAGGGCTTATTGATTGAGACATGCCTTGGTGATCAAACCAGGCATGGAGTTTCATGGTCTGCATAGAGAAATAAACGTTTCAGGTTAACTAAATGCTAAGGAATAAGGTGGGAAGGAGAGGCCTAACGCTTAGTAGACAACCTGGGAAGACAGAACGAGAACTGTGTCTGTGCCGTTTCTCAGTCTGCATCTGGCAAGTGGGACGGTCGTGTCAACTTGGTCATCACAGGCACCGAGGGTGTGGGGTGGAGGGACAGGTACTTGGGCCCACACATACCAGACTGGTAGCAGCCGAGATCAGAGCCATCTATGCGAGCTATCCACTGGGGGCACGGTCCTGGGCTCATTAACACAGAACGTCCTCCACTGGCACCCTGTGAGGCCGGTTTGGTGCTATCTCCTAGAGCGGATGCTGCTGGTTTCCTCTGTGGAAAAGTCGCTCATTCTGGGCTTGAAAGGCGTCATTACTTTTGCAGACATTTGAAAATTAGCCTAGGCATAGAGTCTAAAACAGGGAATGTCCTACATTGAGACGGACCAGATGACCTGATAGGTCTTTCTTTTTTTTCTCTAAATTTCTAGGGTTCTCATGATTTGAATATTGATGAACTCTTTGACTTGAACATTTTGTTTCTTCTAATTGTTCATCTCTTCCTGATAATTATAAGGTACATCAGGAGGATGGTGGACCTTTGAACCATAGACCTTATTTGTGGTAGTTGAACCTGATCATAGGCTTTTTCTGACTAGCCCTCCTCCTTTAAAACGACCCATGAAAAGGAAAATTAATTTTGAAAGGCTTTTTTAGCTGCAATCAGCTGGCTTGCTCTTTGTTCCCAGTAGACATAGGTTGGAGTTATCCAAGGAGAGTGGAGGTGGGCAGAAAGGAGGCCCCACTTAGCAGCCAGCCAGCCAGCCAAGTGCCTCGGGTCTGGAAGCTCACGGGACATGTTAGATGGCAGGTCTGGGATTCGATTCTCGCTGGCTTACAGGTCTTCATTTCTCCAACAGACCTGTTGTTCTCTTCTCCCCACTGTTTTGTGAGTGAAGAGAAGCAAAAACATAATTCTCTGGAGAGAGAAGACATAGACCTGTAAACTGGTTTTCAGGAAAGACACAGTTCTCGTACTTTTTCTTAACTGTTAGGACCTCCAAGCAGATTGTTAGGAAAGGCAACCTTTCCTTTGTTGAACGTAGTTTCTCATTCAAATCTGGATGCTCACGTGCTGAGAGGTCATGCTGTGGTTCTGGACATTGGTGTTTCTCTCCCTGATCAGATGTCTGATATGCCAAAGCCTGCCTTCATGAAGCAGAACCTGGATGAGCTTGGGATAGGAACATACCACAACATCGCCTTCATCCACCCGGACACTCCCATCATCAAAGCCTTGAACATCTTTGTGGAGAGGCGGATCTCAGCATTACCTGTGGTGGATGAGTCAGGTCTGTGGGGCCATCCCCGCCTAAGCGTGGCTACCTTGTTCCTGTTCCTCGGGGCAGCAAGCAGGCAGCCCACAGGCAGGGACGGGTGGGGGACGAGCACTGGGATGCGGCTTGCACAGTAGCCGCTCATGAAATAAGAGTTTTAAACTGGTTTCTTTAATGTTCTCATTAAGATATAATTTCATGCCCATGTTTAAATAGGCAAGTTTATCACTGTTTAATCTGCACTGATAACCTAATTAAGACTTTTTCAAAGTGAAAACCTTAATTCGTTCTTTTAACATTTCTTTTTTTAACTTTCTGTTGACAACTCTTCATATACACAATATATCCTGATCACAATCCCCTCCCATGCCCCCTCCAGTGACCCTCCTCTTAACAACCAGTCCACCTTCTGTTTCGATGTCATCAGTTTTTTTTGATGCAGGTCTTACCTAAGTGGGGTCAGCCATTGTGAGGTCAGGAATGCAGCCGCCACTGTGTGTCTGGAAGACGGTGTTCTGAAACCTTCTTTCCCCCAACTTTTCTGCTGTAGTCCCTGCGCTGGGAGGAGTGATAGGGGTGTCTCATTCAGTGCTGAACGTTGATTGCACTGTCACTCCTCAGTGCAGTGATGAGTTTTGAGTCTCCCGAGCAGTCACCATCATCTGAAAAGAGAAACTTCTCTAGCCAAGAGGGAGAGAGCAGCACTAATATGTACGTAGGCATAAACATAAAGGCTTTGGAGGGCATTTTGGCGGGCATATTATAGCCATTTAGCCAGACAACTGTACTAGGGTCTAATGCCCTTCTCAGTCGTAGACTTCTAAGTTCTCAGTACCAGGCAGGAATGCCCTCCTGTGGAGTGGGCCTAAATTCAATCAGCCAGCAGTTGGTTTCCCCCACAACAGACATGCCACCAGTTGACACATTTTACCTGGCAGGCCAGCATGTTGCTTGCAGGATCCACTGCTGGTTAAGCCCGCTGATGACCTTTCTCCCACAGCAGGCTGCATAGCACTATGATAGATAGTTCCTAATTAAGATTTATTTTTAATGAGTTAACTTTTTTGTTCATAAACAAAATGTTTTTCTAACATATATTTTCCTTTTTAGGGAAAGTTGTAGATATTTATTCCAAGTTTGATGTAATTGTAAGTATCTTTTTTAAACCTGTCATTTACAATGCATTTTAAGACATATTTATGTAATCTGTTTATGTCCTTCTCTTGTTCCCTAAATTAATCTCATTTTTTTAGTACGAGGCTCCTAAGAGTAATCATACTTGTCCTGTTCATGGGTCTAGCAATGAATTTTCTTTCCAATAGCTGCATATTGTATCCATCCCTGTTACACCTGTGTCCATTTTAAGAGGGCACACCTCTCTCTGGAGTCATTGTGCTGATAGGCTGTGCTCAGTGTGCACATGGGCTCATGGTCCCTCAAGGCTCCCTGGTTGGTCACCACTGCTCTAAAGACGATAGCCAGTGGCTTAGGAGAGCCCTGGGGCGAGTGGATTCTGGGGCTCTGTACTTGACCCTGCTCAGTGCTGGCGGATGGATTCTGGGGCTCTGTACTTGACCCTGCTTGGTGCTGGTGCATGGATTCTGGGGCTCTGTACTTGACCCTGCTTGGTGCTGGCCGGTGGATTCTGGGGCCTGTACTTGACCCTGCTTGGTGCTGGCTGGGTGTTTTCTCTCTGGTGTTGCCTCTTTCCCAGTCATTTGTAAGTGAAGCTTCTGGGAGGAGGGGGGATTACACTGTTTTTAAGAAAGGGAACAGAAACCGGTGTAGTGGTGCACGCCTTAAATCCCAGCACTTGGGAGGCAGAGATAAGATTGCTGTGAGTTTAAGGCCAGCCTGGAACTACATGGTAACTTCCAGCCATCAGCCTGGGCTACAGTGAGACCCTACCTCGAAAAAAAAAAAAAAAAAAAAAAAAAGAAAAAAAAAGGGTGGGGAAGCTGGGCATGGTGGCGCACGCCTTTAATCCCAGGGCTCGGGAGGCAGAGGTAGGAGGATCACCATGAGTTCAAGGCCACCCTGAGACTACAGAGTGAATTCCAGGTCAGCCTGGACTAGAGTGAGACCCTACCTCGAAAAACCAAAAAAAAAAAAAAAGGGTGGGGGGAACAAATTTGACAGCCCAAATGTCTCAGAGGCATTTCAATAGAGAAAAATAATATTTTCAACAGTTAATGCTATGTTATCAGATATGTAAGAAGGTGAGAAGGAGGAGAAAAAGGAGGGACAAGGAGGAAGAGGGTGAAAAAACAATTTAAAAAAAAAACCACCAGGGGCTGGAGAGAACTCGGTGAAGAAAGTGCTCACCTTGCCAGCTGGAGCAGCGAGTTCAACCCCCAGACCCCTGTGAAGGCCGGAAGCCTCGGCAGGCTTCTGTGATCCCAGCACATAGACTGGTGTGAGATGGGAAGCAGAGACAGGAGAATTTCCTGAACGCTTGAAGCCCAACACAAAACAGCAGAACAAGAATCCAGAGCATCCGGGCGTGGTGGCGCATGCCTTTAATCCCAGCACACACAAGGCAGATGCTGCAGTCAGGTTCTCATTGCTGCTGGCAGAAATCACCCGACCAAGAACAGCTTTGGGGGAAAAAAGGTTTATTTTGGCTTACAGACTCAAGGGGAAACTCCATGATGGCAGGGGAAAACAATGGCATAGAGCAGAGGGTGGACATCACCCCCTGGCCAACATAAGGTGGACAACAGGAACAGGAGAGTGTGCCAAACACTGGTAAGGGGAAACTGGCTGTAACACCCATAACCCCGCCCCCAACGATACACCATCTCCAGGAAGTGTTAATTTCCAAATCTCCGTCAGCTGGGAACCCAGCAGTCAGAATGCCTAAGTTTATGGGGGACACCTGCATCAAACCACTACACAGAGGAAGGAGGGTCATCGTGAGTTCAAGGCCACCTGAGACTACTGAATGAATTCCAGGTCAGGCTGGGCTAGAGCAACTGAGACCCTACCTCGAAAAACCACGGAAAAAAAAATCCAGAGCAAAAATCCTTTCCTCAAACCAACCCAAAAGTTTTCCTTTGACCTCCACACACATGCTGTGGCACACACATGCCTGCATTCATACACACATACACACACACACACACACACACACGTAATTTTTTAAAAGCTGGGGCTGTGTGTCAATGGTAGAGAACTTGCCTAGTATACATAAATAAGGCCCTGGTTCCTGGGTTTTATCCCCAGCACCAAATAAAAGAGAAACAGCTGGGCGTGGTGGTGCACACCTTTAATCTCAGCACTGGGGAGGCAGAGGTAGGAGGATCATTGTGAGTTCAAGGCCACCCTGAGACTACATAGTGCATTCCAGGTCAGCCTGGGCTGGAGTGAGACCCTACCTCAAGAAACCAAAAAACAAAGAAACAAAGTAACATGTTTTTGATAATTATTGTACACCTTGGAATAGGATCAGTGAGACTGAAATGTGACCGCGCCAGTGGCATGACACAAGCTGGACTATGAGAAGTCTTGGTACCAAATTCAAATTCAAGTTCTTTTAAGAATCAGGTTGCCTTCAACTCTGTGGTCATTATGGTATATGGGAATGAAAACATATAATGTATTCTGTGACTGTGTTACAGAATCTTGCTGCTGAAAAAACATACAATAACCTAGACATCACAGTGACCCAGGCCCTGCAGCACCGGTCACAGTATTTTGAAGGTGTTGTGAAATGCAGTAAGCTGGAAACACTGGAGACCATCGTGGACAGAATAGTAAGAGCCGAGGTGAGAGGCCCTGACCCGTCACACACCTTCCTCCCCAGATCTACTGAAGCAGCACTCCCCAGCAAGTAGTGAACTGGAGAAGTTGAGTCACGGAAAAGCTCAGTGAGGTAGGCTGCAGATTCTGTGCCATGGGGTTCATTCCCATATCAAAACCCAGCTCGGGGCTGGAGAGATGGCTTAGTGGTTAAGACGCTTGCCTGAAAAGCCAGAGGACCCAGGTCTAATTCCCTAGGATCCACATAAACCAGATTCACAAGGTGGCATGTGTCTGGAGTTTGTTTGCAGCAGCTAAAGACCCTGGTGTGCCCATTCCCTCCCCCCCCACCCCTGCCTCTTTATCTCTCTCAAATAAATAAATAAATAAATATAATTTTTTAAAAAGCACAGCTTAGGGCTGGAGAGATGGCTTAGTAGTTAAGGCGCTTGCCTGCAAAGCCCGGGACCCATGTTCAATTCTTCAGGTCCCACATAAGCCAGACTCACACAGTGACACATGCTTCTGGAGTTTGTTTGCAGTGGCTTAAGGTCCTGGCATGCACATTCTTTCCCTCCTTCCCTCTCTTCCTCTCTCTCTAATAAATAAAAATAAAAACTTTTAAAGAACCACCTCATTACTTGGCATATGGTGAGTGGTTTATAAAGAGTTACTAGGTTGAGTCAAGTGTGACTAAATTTATGTGAATGGGAAGTATTGGCAAGATGCTTTCGTGGTATGGAAAATACATACTTGAGAAAACAAGTTAACAAAGTGGATGATAATGAGATAACACTTGTTAAAGTTAACTTGCTCCCTCCACCAGTCTTTCTTCTGGTTAAGATGAATAGTAATGGCCCTTGTAGGGTTCGTGTGTGTGTGTGTTTAATGTGAACACAGGTGTACATGGTCCACAGCACACGTGTGGAGGTTAGTGAACAAATATTAGGTGTTGGCCCTCACCTTCTACCTTCTTTGAGACAGGGTCTCTTGTGCATTATTCTGCCAGGCTAGCTGGTCCACAAACTGCTAGCACATTCTCCTGTCTCCACCTTCCACCTTCCTTCTGTGTAGGTGCTCTGGGACTCCAGGCACTGGTGCTGCAGCATCCAGCTTTCTGTGGGTTCTGGGGAGCCGAGCTCAGGTACTTACACGTGTTTATGTAGCAAGCACTTTATCCACCGAGCCATCTCCGCAGCCCCTGCTTGTAGGATTTCCCAGTGTTTCCCGCAGGATGGGGGAAGGCTGCTGTGTCACGTGTGTCTGTACACCCACTCCTAGTTACCCCTCTCTTCTTCACATCAGCAGTGATGTCATGCATGCCGTTTCTTTTTCTTTTCCCCAGCCTGCCCTCCCAGTTCAAAGCGTCAACCTTGAGAATTGAAGGACACTATTCCATTCCTTCCAGAACAGCCCCTCATAAGGTCATGAGATTGTAATGACATGTTTGTTTCCATGACATAAATACGGAAGTGCAGGCCAAAGCACCTGCTATTTTTTTAGACCATTGACAGGCAGCCATAACTCAACCTTGTGAGAGCGATGTACATGAAGTCATGTCTTGCATTCAGAGCCAGCATTGTTCAAGCCCCGCTGTGCTGCATTGTGTATGTTTGAGGAATCTGCTGTCCCTTCCGGGTGGCCGCCTGCGGTCACTCCCTCAGCTTCACCTTCCTTGGCTCTTGCTGTGCTTCTGTGGCATCTTCATGGGAAGTCTTTGCTGCTCTTACAGGACACACTCCATCCGTCCTCCTTGTTTTCCAAAGGGTTTGATCGACTTAGGAATGAGTCCTAATGCTCTTTGAACATCCTTTAAATTACGGACCTCGGGTTGGAGAGAGGGCTCAGTGGTTAAGGCCCTTGCTTTCAAAGCCTAAGGACTCAAGTTTGATTCCCCAGGACCCAAGTAATGCCAGATGCACAAGGTGGCACATGTATCTGGAGTTCCTTTGCAGTGGCTGGAGGCCCTGGCGTGCCTGTTCTCTATCTGCCTTTCTCTCTCACTCTCTTTCTCAAAATCAATAAATTTTTTTGGAGAGAGAGACAGAGAGAGAGGGAGAGGAAAACAGATAGAGAATGGGTGCGCCAGCAGCCTCTCAGCAGCTGCGAACGAATTCCAGATGCGTGCGCCCGTTTGTGGGCGAGTGCAGCATTGCACCCTTGCGTCACTTTGCAACTGGCTAAACCTGGGACCTGAAGATTGGAACTGACATTCTTAGGCTTAGCAGGCAGGCACCTTAAACACTAATCCATCTCTCCAGTCCATAAATGATTTTTTTAATTATGGACCTTTTGAAAGTCATAAGCATAAATAGGTAAGACACCCCTCTCTTTTTAAAAAAGATTTATTTTTTATTTATTTATTAGAGACAGAGAGGAAGAGAGAATGGGCATGCAGGGCATCCCATCCAGCCACTGCAAATGAACTCCAGATGCATACACCACCATGTGCACCTGGCTTATGTGGGACCTGGAGAATCAAACCGGGGTCCTCAGGCTTCACAGGCATGTGCCATCACCGCTAAGCCACTTCTCCAGCCCCCTCCCTCCTTTGGATGACAGTGGACATCTATATCATCTGTGTGATAGAATCCATTTTGACAGAAGAATATTAATTTGAAGACTATTAACAGTGTGTTGCTAAGAGAAAAGGCCAATTGCTATGCCCAGTGAGATGCTAGGAGATGCTATCCATGTGTGTCTGGAGAGCAGGGCTAGTGAGACACAGTGCAGGACACGCAGCAGCTCCTGCTGAGAGCAGGGTTCAAGTACAGAGGCCAAAGGTGCAGGGAGTGGGGAAAAGCCTGTGCTCTCCTTAGCTCAGGGCCGGGAATGATCTGTGGTTTGAAGGAGGAAAATAAAGATGCAGTTGAGTCATGTTCTCAAGTTTACATCTTGATTTTATCCCTTATTAGAATTTTTTTCTGAGGGCGACACCTCCCCAGAGCACAAAACCCATTCTTAGTTATCAGTGTGGTGAGAAGGATGCACAAGTATCTGTGCCATCCTGCGGTAACAGTCGTTGCTGGCTTTTTATCCCTTCCCTTTTGCATGTGTGGTGTGGTATGTGTGTATGGGGTGTGTGCAATTGCTTGCATGTGTGGAGGCCAGAGGAGACTTTCAGGCGCCCCCTCCATCTCTCGTCCATGTTTTCTTTCACATAGTCTCTTACTGATTCGGAATCTTGCCATCTTTCCTGAGCCCCAGTGATTCTCAGGTTTCTGCTCCCTGTAGTACTGGGGTCACAGGCCCGCATGGCCCTGCGCAGCTGGTTACATGGGTTCTGGGCAGTCAGGCTCAGGCCATCTTAAATCCTTGTGCTTGTGTGGCAAGCACTCTTACCCACTGAGCCATCTGTCCAGCCCACAGCACTGATTTTCAGGATCCTCAGACAATGACATTTGTGTTTATACTCAACAATGGAAGATAAAATATTTTTTAAGATTTTATTTTTATTTACTTATTTATTAGGGACAGAAAAAGTGTGAGAATGGGTGTACCAAGGCCTCTAGTCATTGCACACAAACTCCAGATGCATGCACCATCATGTGCATCTGGTTTACGTGGGACCTGGAGAATCGAACCGGGGTCCTCAGGCTTTATAGGCATGCGCCTTAACTGCTAAGCCATCTCTCCAGCCCAAGAAAATATTTTTGACAATCAACTGTATCTGCTAGGGTGAGGTGATTTCCTGACCCTATACAGAAAATGTCCTTGGAGCCAAGCGTGGTAGTGCACGCCTTTAATTGCAGCACTCAGGAGGCAGAGGTAGGAGGATTGCCCTGAGTTCAAGTCCACCCTGAGACTACATAGTGAATTCCAGGTTAGCCTGGGCCAGAGCGAGACCCTACCTCAGAAAACCAAAAAAAAAAAAAAAGATCCTTGGATGATAGATATATAAACCATTGTTTTAATTTATAATTGCAGTTAGCCATTTAATAAACAGAATTACTGAAGGATCTACATATTTTATTAGAGAAAGAAACCTGTGTTGATTCACTTAAGATGACCAAGGTCACTTTTTTTATCCTAAAGCAAGCTATGATGTCAAAAACATCACAACGTATGCTTAGACACAAAATCTAAGCAGAACTTCTGTCTCCTTCCTGTGTCCCATTTTGTCAGAGGAGGTAAGGCCCTTTGATGCCTCAAGCATCCCCTAGTGCCCACCACAGCCTCGGGCAGAGTGCTGACATAGGAACAGCGTGCGTACTGCCCCACCGAGGACACAGAGAGGCAGAGTCACTGCTCTTTCCATCTGCTCCGGGACGCTCATGCCCGTGTTCACGGATGAGCTGAAACAGTGACTCTAGGACGCTCATGCCCGTGTTCACGGATGAGCTGAAACAGTGACTCTAGGACGCTCATGCCCGTGTTCACGGATGAGCTGAAACAGTGACTCTAGGACGCTCATGCCCGTGTTCACGGATGAGCTGAAACAGTGACTCTAGGACGCTCGTGCCCGTGTTCACGGATGAGCTGAAACAGTGACTCTAGGACGCTCATGCCCGTGTTCACGGATGAGCTGAAACAGTGACTCTAGGACGCTCATGCCCGTGTTCACGGATGAGCTGAAACAGTGACTCTAGGACGCTCATGCCCGTGTTCACGGATGAGCTGAAACAGTGACTTAGGACGCTCATGCCCGTGTTCACGGATGAGCTGAAACAGTGATTCTAGGACGCATGCATGCCCGTGTTCACGGATGAGCTGAAAACAGTGACTCTAGGACGCCGTGCCCGTGTTCACGGATGAGCTGAAACAGTGACTTAGGACGCCGTGCCCGTGTTCACGGATGAGCTGAAACAGTGACTCTAGGACGCTCGTGCCCGTGTTCACGGATGAGCTGAAACAGTGACTCTAGGACGCTCGTGCCCGTGTTCACGGATGAGCTGAAACAGTGACTCTAGGACGGATGAGCCAGTGACCCGTGTTCACGGATGAGCTGAAACAGTGACTCTAGGACGCTCGTGCCCGTGTTCACGGATGAGCTGAAACAGTGACTCTAGGACGCTCGTGCCCGTGTTCACGGATGAGCTGAAACAGTGACTCTAGGACGCTCGTGCCCGTGTTCACGGATGAGCTGAAACAGTGACTCTAGGACGCTCGTGCCCGTGTTCACGGATGAGCTGAAACAGTGAAGCGGATTGTTGCCATCATTAGCTCTGAAACCCTTTGTGAACGAGCGTAGAGCTCCCGAGGTGATGCTGTGACGGTGCCTCCGCAGGCACTGGCAGTGCCGGGACAGCGTGCATGCTCTTCTGACTTCTGCCTGGCCTTTGCTCTGTCAAGCAGCCTACCTGATAGTGACTAGGAACAGGAAACGGTTGTGTTCTAAGGTGTTCTAAACTTTCATAGATATTTTGAACTTTGAAAACGTGGCAGGACGTAGCCAGCTCGTTTTCTGGACGTGGTCAAGCCAATCGGCACTAGAGCCAAAGGTGTGTCTGCTGACCCCTCCTTCCCCTCGTGGGGGGATTCATTCGATACAATGAACCAGCACTAGAGCCAAAGGTGTGTCTGCTGACCTCCTTCCCCTCGTGGGGGATTCATCCTACAATGAATCGGCACTAGGGGTGTGTTCATTCATTCGACAATGAATCGGCACTAGAGCCAAAGGTGTGTCTGCTGACCCCCTCCTTCCTCGTGGGGATTCATTCGATACAATGAATCGGCACTAGAGCCAAAGGTGTGTCTGCTGACCCCTCCTTCCCCTCGTGGGGGGATTCATTCGATACAATGAACCAGCACTAGAGCCAAAGGTGTGTCTGCTGACCCCTCCTTCCCCTCGTGGGGGGATTCATTCGATACAATGAATCGGCACTAGAGCCAAAGGTGTGTCTGCTGACCCCTCCTTCCCCTCGTGGGGATTCATGAATCGACTAGAGCAATGAATCGGGGGATTCACTCAATACAGAGCACAAGCCAAAGGTGTGTCTGCTGACCCCGCCTTCCCCTCGTGGGGGAGTCACTCGATACAATGAGTGTATGGTGGACGTTTTTCCAACTTTTTTTCCACTTCAAACTTCTGGCTCTCGTGTGTGGCCCACTTTCCTCCTCTTCGCAGGTCCATCGGCTGGTGGTCGTAAACGACGAGGACAGTATCGTGGGAATTATCTCCCTGTCAGACATTCTGCAAGCCCTCATCCTCACACCAGCAGGTAAAAGTGCAGATTGCCGTTTGAGGAAACAGGTCTCCGAGGGAAGCGAGAGGGGACGGGCGGTGCAGTGTTCAAAACACGGGCTGTTGCAGTCAGGTTCACATCGCTGGCAGACAACACCCAACCAAGAGCAGATTGTGATGGGGTAAAAAGGGGTTTATTTTGGCTTACAGACTCAAGGGGAGGCTCCATGATGGCAGGGAAAAACAATGGCATAAGCAGAGGGTGGACGACAAGAGAGTGTGCCGAACACTGGCAAGGGGAAACTGGCTATAACACCCATAAGCCCGCCCCCAACAATGCACAGCCTCCAGGAGACTTTAGTTTCCAAATTGCCTTCAGCTGGGGACTAGCATTCAGAAGTTTATGGGAGACACCTGAGTCAAACCCCCACGTGGGCCTTCATCACCCACCACACAGCAAGCTGTGTGTGTGCTACTTCAAACCATTTTCATTTTCTTTTCAGCCTATTATAACTTCCACTTGGGTGAACAAAGTTTATAGGAAGCATTCACAGAAGCCTAGAAGGGAGGAGGGCAGAGTCAAAGGGGTTGGTTTTCTCTGCTGTGTATTTAATGGTAAGAGGTGGCCTGGTGAGGTTGTAAAATGCCGGTCCTCAGCTAGCCTGCTCCCAGACACCATTCCCGACCTACTCCCACAGATCCTTTCCTCCCTCCTACTCCCACCACCTTGTCATCAACGGGTACTGCTCGCAGCCTCAAACTCCGACATTTCTTTATGCCAAGGGTAGAGATAACAGATCCACAGATGACAAAGTTACCAAGAATAAGCAACTAGTATGTGCTTGGCTCTCAACATGACATCTGAACCACACCCTCCAAGGCTCAGAGAAACGCACACAAAAATTAAGATAGGAGGATGAGAAGTGGGGCTGCGGAACGCGGTCTTCTGGATTCCATAAGTCCACCACACTCTTAGACTCACGGCAGATGGGTGTCCTGTAAGTCACGGAGCCTGACAATATGTCATCAGAAATGAGGGAGGGGTCCATGAGACCCCCGCACCTCCCACAGTAAGTAGTGGAAGCGGCAGCCAGCCTTCTCTGTAGGGCATCAGACATGACAGTAAGTGGTGTGCAGTGTGAACCCCGGGTTTTAAACATCCACATATGTCTGCTGGGCTGTCGGGTTTTCTTTGGTTCAGAAATCAGTCCGCCTCAACTGAAACTAGCTTTTGTAATTAGTGGACCCTCACTGTGAAGGAATCCCCAACACCTGCCAGATGCAGGTGCCACAGAACAAGGCCAGCGAGGCAGTGACTTCACAGGTGTTCCTCAGCCAACAGCAGCACAGGGGTGTCCGTGTGGGGCCCCCCAGTTGTACAGAGTCAGAGGTGGGCCTGGAGTGATCGTGTACTTCGCGTGTCAGGCTGACGTTCACAGTAGCACAGTCACGAAAACATGAGTGAGTATGAGATCGCTTGTGACATCATTTGCAGGGCCCTAAAATTAGAAATAGCTTGACTATCTTTCAAAAGCAGACTGGGAGCCGGGCGTGGTGGCGCACACCTTTAATCCTAGCACTTGGGAGACAGAGGTAGGCGGGTCACCGTGAGTTCAAGGCCACCTTGAAACTACATAAGTGAATTCCAGGTCAGCCTGGACTAGAGTGAGACCCTACCTCAAACCCCTCCCAAACAGAAAGAAGTCTGGGAACTCGTTCCACTCATTTGGTGGGACACCACCCAGTTACAGGTGAACAGAGAACTTGGACAGCACTGAGCCAAGGAAGTCATGAGACTCTGTGTGGATAAACCTGCACGCAGACAAACCCACAGGGCCCCTCGCACAAGCCAGGGAGGGGTCTCTTCTGGGCACGTGCATCCCCACAAGTAGAGAGATGTCAGCAGAGGTGTCCTCTGAGCCTCAACTCCTCACACCATAAGCACGAGAGGACAGGTCTGGAGACTTCAGATTTCCATCTCGTTTGGGTATTTCACGAGCTGGCAGTCATTCTTGCTTTCCTGTTGCTATGGCTGCAGTGAAGAAACCTGTTTGACACTGGCATTGGGGTGGTTTGTTACCATAGACACCATGTCATGAAGATGGGGGGGGCTGGCTTGGAGTTCGTGCTGATACATAACACTGCTCGTCAAGGAGAATGCTGTGTTCCCGACGACTAGATGACAAGTCCGTGTTTGGAGATGACTTCCCACGAACTCAGAATGCTCTCGTCCTCATCCGTGGCATTTGATATGGCACGCTTCCTCAGGGGTCAGTGACAGTATTCTAGGCAACCAAGAGGCCAGGGCTGTGGGAACACCGACGGTGTGTTCTGCCTTCATTCACCTCAGCATCTTCACCTGTAGAGTGAGCAGTCTGTGCTGGCCTGTCTCCCTCTGAGCATGAATGCTCAACTGCGCGGCGAGGCCAAGCGCGGCCGGTGGCTGCTCATGGAACAGTCAGAGGCCCTTGCAAGCAGTAGCCACTGCTGCTCTAGAAAAGTCCTGGGGCTTTCTTTTCTCTAGGTAGCCCCCACGGTTCTCTTGTTCGGATAGGAGGGTACCGATTCGATACAATAACATTTTCTTTCAGTTTTCAGCAGTAGTTTGTCATGTTTAGACTGCAAATGAACCTGCATTATGCACACACCTGACACCTGACAGTAGTAGCCATAGTTCTTAGCCTCTGTTTCTAATAGATTACTAATCTCTTTCAAAACTTAACTGTGGGGGCTGGAGAGATGGCTTGGCAGTTAAGGTCCCTGCCTAAGAACACCTGTTGGATTCTCCAGGTCCCACGTTTAGCCAGACACAAAGTGATGCAAGGGCGCAATGCCACACTTGCCCACAGGAGGGCGCACGTGTCTGGCGTTCATTCACAGCCACTGAGAGGCTGCTGGCGTGCACATTCTCTCTCTCTCTTTCTCTCTCCAAAAAAATAACTGTGGGGATGGAGAGATGGCTTAGTGGTTAAGGCACTTGCATGCAAATCCAAAGGACTTAGGTTCAGTTCTCCAGGACCCATGTAAGCCAAGGTGGTGCATGTGTCTGGAGTTTGTTTGCAGCGGCTGGAGGCCCTGGCATGCCCATTCTCTGTATGCCCCTCTCTCTTCTTCTCTCTCTCTCAAATAAATAAAATAAAATACTAAATTTTTTAAAAAGTTAATTGTGGCTGGGCATGGTGGCGCACGCCTTTAATCCCAGCACTCGGGAGGCAGAGGTAGGAGGATCTTCGTGAGTTCGAGGCCACCCTGAGACTACATAGTTAATTCCAGGTCAGCCTGGATCAGAGTGAGACCCTACCTTGCAAAAACCAAAAAAAAAAAAAAAAAAAAAAAAAGTAATTGTGGCCAGCCTAGGCTGCAGAGTGAGTTCCAGGTCAGCCTAACCCAGCCTCAAAAAAACACACAAAACTGCCGGGCGTGGTGGCGCACGCCTAATCCCAGCACTCGGGAGGCAGAGGTAGAAGGATCTTCCAAACAGAAAGAAGTCTGGGAACTCGTTCCACTCATTTTTTGGGACACCACCCAGTTACAGGTGAACAGAGAACTTGGACAGCACTGAGCCAAGGAAGTCATGAGACTCTGTGTGGATAAACCTGCATGCAGACAAACCCACAGGGCCCCTCGCACAAGCCAGGGAGGGGTCTCTTCTGGGCAGGTGCATCCCCACAAGTAGAGAGATGTCAGCAGAGGTGTCCTCTCCGAGCCTCGGCTCCTCACACCATAAGCACGAGAGGACAGGTCTGGAGACTTCAGATTTCCATCTCGTTTGGGTATTTCACGAGCTGGCAGTCATTCTTGCTTTCCTGTTGCTATGGCTGCAGTGAAGAAACCTGTTTGACACTGGCATTGGGGTGGTTTGTTACCATAGACACCATGTCATGAAGATGGGGGGGGGCTGGCTTGGAGTTCGTGCTGATACATAACACTGCTCGTCAAGGAGAATGCTGTGTTCCCGACGACTAGATGACAAGTCCGTGTTTGGAGATGACTTCCCACGGAACTCAGAATGCTCTCGTCTCATCCGTGGCATTTGATATGGCACGCTTACACCTCAGGGGTCAGTGACAGTATTCTAGGCAACCAAGAGGCCAGGGCTGTGGGAACACCGACGGTGTGTTCTGCCTTCATTCACCTCAGCATCTTCACCTGTAGAGTGAGCAGTCTGTGCTGGCCTGTCTCCCTCTGAGCATGAATGCTCAACTGCGCGGCGAGGCCAAGCGCGGCCGGTGGCTGCTCATGGAACAGTCAGAGGCCCTTGCAAGCAGTAGCCACTGCTGCTCTAGAAAAGTCCTGGGGCTTTCTCTTTTCTCTAGGTAGCCCCCACGGTTCTCTTGTTCGGATAGGAGGGTACCGATTCGATACAATAACATTTTCTCTTTCAGTTTTCAGCAGTAGTTTGTCATGTTTAGACTGCAAATGAACCTGCATTATGCACACACCTGACACCTGACAGTAGTAGCCATAGTTCTTAGCCTCTGTTTCTAATAGATTACTAATCTCTTTCAAAACTTAACTGTGGGGGCTGGAGAGATGGCTTGGCAGTTAAGGTCCCTGCCTAAGAACACCTGTTGGATTCTCCAGGTCCCACGTTTAGCCAGACACAAAGTGATGCAAGGGCGCAATGCCACACTTGCCCACAGGAGGGCGCACGTGTCTGGCGTTCATTCACAGCCACTGAGAGGCTGCTGGCGTGCACATTCTCTCTCTCTCTCTTTCTCTCTCCAAAAAAATAACTGTGGGGATGGAGAGATGGCTTAGTGGTTAAGGCACTTGCATGCAAATCCAAAGGACTTAGGTTCAGTTCTCCAGGACCCATGTAAGCCAAGGTGGTGCATGTGTCTGGAGTTTGTTTGCAGCGGCTGGAGGCCCTGGCATGCCCATTCTCTGTATGCCCCTCTCTCTTCTTCTCTCTCTCTCAAATAAATAAATAAAATAAAATACTAAATTTTTTAAAAAGTTAATTGTGGCTGGGCGTGGTGGCGCACGCCTTTAATCCCAGCACTCGGGAGGCAGAGGTAGGAGGATCTTCGTGAGTTCGAGGCCACCCTGAGACTACATAGTTAATTCCAGGTCAGCCTGGATCAGAGTGAGACCCTACCTTGCAAAAACCAAAAAAGAAAAAAAAAAAAGTTAATTGTGGCCAGCCTAGGCTGCAGAGTGAGTTCCAGGTCAGCCTAACCCAGCCTCAAAAAAACACACAAAACTGCCGGGCGTGGTGGCGCACGCCTTTAATCCCAGCACTCGGGAGGCAGAGGTAGAAGGATCTTCGTGAGTTCGAGACCACCCTGAGACTACATAGTGAATTCCAGGTCAGCCTCGACCAGAGTGAGACACTACTTCGAAAAATAAAAATAAAATAAAATAAAATAAAATAAAAACAGAAAAGTTAAGGGGGCTGGTCAAAGGTGCTTACTTGAAAAGTCTGACAACCTGGGTTCAGTTCCCCAGTATCTACATAAAACCAGATGCACAAAGTGGCATATGCATTTGAGTTCACTTGCAATGGCAAAAGGCCCTAACTTATTCATAAATTCATCCTCCCTTCCTCCCTCCCTCCCTCCCTCTCTCTCTCTCTCTACAAAAAAAATGTTTGAAGGTTGACTGTGCAGTTTGACAATGGTGGTGCACATCTGTAATGCCAGCACTGAGGAGACAGGCCAGCATGAGCTACATTTCAAGACCTTGTCTCAAAGAAAACCAAGGTCAGGAGGAAAAAAAAGATTCGGTTAAAAACTAGACAAGAAGCTAGATGCACAAAGAGGTGCATGGATCTGGAATTGGTTTGCAGAGGCTGGAGGCCCTGGCGCTCCCACTCACTCTCATTCTCTGTGTGTATGTGTGTCTGTTTGCAAAGAAATCAATAGAAATATTTTTTTAAAAGCTCGGAAACCTAGGCGTGGTGGCGCACACCTTTAATCCCAGCACTCGGGAGGCAGAGATAGGAGGATTGCCATGAGTTCAAGACCACCCTGAGACTCCATATTGAATTCCAGGTCAGCCTGGGCTAGAGTGAGACCCTACCTCGAAAAACAAGAACAAACAAACAAAAAAAAAAAAAGAGAAGAATCACACTGATTCCCTCAACCCTTGCTGAAAATCCTATCCAGATACATGTAAGTGCTACGTGTGTACATGAGGCTCATTGTAAGGTTTTCTTAACATGTTTATCAGTATGCACCACTGAAATATTCTGCCTCTGCTACAGCATTCCACATACTTTTGAGTGTGTGTGTGTGTGTGTGTGTGTGTGTGTGTGTGTGTGCAAGTATAGGCGTGTTGCCATGGCGCACATACGGAGGTCAGAGGACAACTCAGGCATCTGCACTTCACCTTTCAGACAGGGTCTCTGGCCATTGCAAATAAATAAACTGTCAGGCTGAAAATGAGAGACCAACCAGCTGACCCATGGGCTTGATTCTCTTGGCTCTGCCTCCCTTTGTTGTAGGCACATTGGTGTCCCACATGCATGTGCCACTTTGCATCTGGCTGTGTGTGGGTGCTGGGGAATTAGACCTGGGCTGATGGGTTTTGTAAGTAAGTGCCTTTAACTGCTCAGTCATCTCCCCAACCAAAAAAGAGGTTTGCCCTTTTTGTATTTTTGCCGGCAGGCTCTGGCATTTAGAGTGGCAAGATACAAAATGGATCAGAGCAACAGGAATGGGTGGGGAATTTGGAGCCACCAGTTCCGCCCACCTCTCCCTCTGCAGAAGCCTTGGACCAGTCTTAGCCACTGCGGGGCTGGGACGACTCCACACTGTGGAGAACTCTGCACACATGAGCTTTGACCCCTGTGTTTCCCATCTGCCCACAGGTGCCAAACAGAAGGAGGTGGAGATCGAATGACCACCGTGAATGTGTGCACCCTCTCGGGAGGACTCGAACAAAGTGGGGTCACGTTTTGCCTCATGAACACTGGCTGCAATAGAAGAGAATGAAATGGCTGAGGATGTATATCAGGGTTTAGTGATGGGTATTTCTTCCAGTGATGTAAACATTTTTAAAAGTTTATGTGCTTGAAGATTCAGGCTTGCATTAAAAGGCTGTTTTCAGACCTTTGTCTGAAGGATTTTCAATGCTGTATGTCATTAAAGTGCACTGTGTCCTGAAATTTTTATAATTTTTAATTTCAAAGAATTCACTGGTCCAGAACAGTGATGTGGCATAAGGTGAGTGTGTGGCGTGTTCAGATCACAGTGCCTTATGTCCCAGAACGGCAGTGCATCATCGCTGCTGCCGCCCCGCCCGAGCGCGCCGGAGGTGACACCGAGCTTGAATGTGGAAGTCCTCAAACCTTTTACCAAATCAGTTTGTTTTCATTAGACTTGTCAAAAAGTTGTAATTTGAATATAAACGATTCCTTTAAAACTTCAGGTGATACTCAGCGTTTTGTTCTGAGCTGCCGTGTAAAAGAGGCTGGCTTCACAACAGCATTTGTTTATTTTTACTTTCATGCAATTTTTTTACACATCTTTTGGTGGGTAAACCTCACTACATCCATTACTTAATAAAACTCTTGATTATCTTAAATGGCAAATCTCTCCTTATTTAAGTTTGGATCGGGAATGAATATGACTTCCGAAACAGCCCATGTGGATACAGGCCACAGTTGGGAGGAACAAAGTGCCGGGAAGATGTCTGTTTTTTTCTTGTGAATTGAAGTGTAAACTCATAGTGTCTGTGTGACTGCTGACGAGACGTTTGTAACTTTTACTGTGGCATAGACAGTATTGTCAGACAGTGGAAGGAAACGACGTTTCCTGGTGTAAGTGCTCTGAAATGTTGACACTGTATAAATATCTATGTGTGTATATATATATATATATATATATGAGCAGAGTTTGGGGTTTTGTTTTGGGGTTTTTTTTCCAGATTGAAAATTAAAATAAATCCTATCTACCAGTTTGTTAAAGTTCTTTAAAAGACCATATATTCAAGCATATACCAATTAAAATTCTACATGCAGTTTTACACTTAGATTTTTTTAAAAACACATGAGGCCAGGCATGGTGGCACATGCCTTTAATCCCAGCACTCAGGAGGCAGAGGTAGGAGGATCTCTGAGTTTGAGGCCAGCCCGAGACTACATAGTGAATTCTGGGTCAGCCTGGGATAGGGTGAGACCCTACCTCAAAAAAAAAAAAAAAAAAAAAAAGACACATGACCTGTCATCTCTTTGTATCCATCATGGAGGGCGGGAACTTACGGATTTAATTCATAAACTCCATTATTAAACACAAACATTTAAGAATTAGCACACACTCTGGGCCTACAATCACATTTGGAAGGCAGAGACAGGCAGATCTCAAGTTCAAGGCCAACTTGGGCTACCTAGCAAGACCGTCCTTAAAACAAAGCTGCCACACAGATTTTCTTGTGCTAAGGTATCCATTTATTTCCTAATTGGCCAGATATCTAAAGGAGAGCAAATACATGCAGCTGCTATGTGGAAAGGGGGAGGGCACTTACAAAGCTGCTAAACATGTCCTGAAACTCAGGCTCCTCCCCGATGACCTGTGAGTACCTGTGCAGTCCCCACACTCTCATACATGGCACATAGGTGATGGGTGTGTCTCTGCTGGAATCCACTTCAAAGTGTATGAGCATTTCCTGTTCCCATGAGGCGCACATCCTCTGCGATCTCCAGTCTCGTGTAGTTTCTTAGTCTGTCACCGTGTGTAGCCCACCAGTGACTAGACCCAGCCTGTCCCATTAGTAGGCCACAGCTGACAAAGGTTTTGTACCTGCCATTTCCAACCAGGGCTCACAACAGAGGTTTGCATGGAAAATGCACTTCTCAGTGCCTTCTGGGAGTAAAGAAAACAGGCATCCAACAGAGAGCCATGCCCAGTGTCGGAAGGAAGGGAGCTGAAGTGAGGGCAGAGAACCCACCCTAGGCCTCCCCTCCCAGGGTGCCCACAGGAACCCATGGGGCAAGGCTGCAAGCAGTTCATGGAGAAGCCCTCCCCAGAAAAGAAAGGGTACTGCAGTGGATAAATGTGGGCGTGTGCAAGAAACCCCACACCCCTTCCAGGAGTGGGAGACGTCTGCTCTGGGTGGCATTCTGCTATCCAGAACAAAAGTTCCTAATATAAATTTAATGAGCCCATTGCAACATTTTCTTGAGGAAACTGCAGGAACACGCCTCAATCAGGACGTTCTGTCCATAGGACATTTGGCTGTCTCGCGGGGAGGCAGAGAGGCTACTGAAATCTAGTATGGAGGACGGAGCTGCTTAACCCTAGGCACCAGGACACGCTCACAGTGGTTAGTTATCCAGCCACAGAGAAGAGGACCACTGAGGTTCCAAGCCCTGCCCTTCAGCTCAGTACCTTGATCTTGTCTGCTACTGTCTCACAGAACCCACGTGACTTTGGAAGGAAAACTAAGCAGATAGCCTTTGGGGAAAGGTCTGTAAGAACCCACAGATGCGTTCCTTAAGTCCAGATGGCCCTTGTCACAAATTCTTTCCAAAACGCCCCACCAAAGGGAATTTTGCTCTGGATAGTAGTCCCTGAGGAATAAGCTCACATCCATCATGGGAACCACTGTAAAAAAATTTATTCACTTGTTCAATTTGCATAAATCTGTAAAGGCCCAAATGTTACCTTTCACATAAAATGACTGCTGAAAACATGTTCACTGGAAACCCTTAAAATTCAGTACCAACATATGATGTAGCCAAAGTTTCTACTTAATTAAAAAGTAAATAAATTTAAAAAAAATTTTTTTGAGGGCTGGAGAAATGGCTTAGCAGTTAATGTGCCTGCCTACGAAGCTAAGAATGCTTGTTCAGATCTCCAGGTCCTAGGCTGGAGAGATGGCTTAGTGGTTAAGCGCTTGCCTGTGAAGCCTAAGGACCCTAGTTCAAGGCTCGATTCTCCAGGACCCACACATGTATCTGGGGTTCATTTGCAGTAACTAGAGGCCCTGGAAAGCCCATTCTCTCCCTCCCTCTCTCTCTGTCTCAAATAAATAAATAATAAATGAAAGAAAAAGAAAAAGCTGTCCTTGTGATGTGCTTTAAAAAGAAATCTCCAAGTCCCACACTTAGCCAGATGCAAAAGTGACACAAGCGCGCAATGTCGCACATGTGCAGGACAGGGCACGCGCATCTGGAGTTCATTCACAGCGGTTGAAAAGGCCCTGGCGCACCCATTTTCTCTCTGCCTCTTCCTCTCTCTCTCTCTCTCTCTCTCTCTCTCTCTCTCTCTGTCTCTCTCGAATAAAAAAAAATTCTTTCGAATGGTGGATACATAGCATTCCATTTTACTTAAGCTAAAAGTCACATGAGACTTCAGAATCTACACAGCAGGGTGATGGAGCTTCCAGTGTTCTGCACTCAAAGCATATTGGGGTTCCTTTCTTAGAGATGTAACCATCCTAGCAAGGGGACGTTCACAGAGAGATGTTTTGTCTATCCAACTAATAAAATAATGAAGCCCAAAGAATCCTACAGATCCCCAGGAACCAAGAGAGGCTGAAGCCCTTCTGATGACCTTGTCTCTGGGGAGGACTTCACAGTCGGGGCCTCTGTGACCACTTGACAAGAGAACCAGGATAATGATGGTCGCTGAGGAGCAGGACCACACCTCAAACAGAACCACTGGACCTCGCATATGTCTTGCCCTCTAACCCTACACCTCCGTGATTCAGGAATTGGGGGTGTCTGAGAGCAGTGGAGCATTATCAGCTGCTCTTGGTTGGGCTTTAACCTAGCATGTTAGCATGTCAGGCGGTCACAGTCACACAAAACTTCCACTGAGTGAGTGGCCTCCAGGTTCCTAGGAATTGGAACAATGATATCTACAGACCATAGAGGGTACAGTTTAGAAAGATTTTTTTTTTTTTTTTTTGAGAGAGAGAGAGAATGGGCACACCAGGGCCATTTCAGCTGCTGTGAATGAACTACAGATACGTGTGCCCCCTTGTGGGCAAGTGTGGCATTGCAAACTTGCGTTTGGCTAACCTTTTGGTTTTTTTTTTTTTTTTTTTTTTTTTTTGGTTTTTCCAGGTAGGGTCTCACTCTGGTCCAGGCTGACCTGACTATGTAGCCTCAGGGTGGCCTTGAATTCATGGTGATCTTCCTACCTCTGCCTCCCAAGTGCTGGGATTAAAGGCATGAGCCACCACACCTGGCTCGACTAGCCTTTTTTAATGCAAGAGAGAATGAATTAATGTGCCAGGGCCTCCAGCCACTGTAATCGAACTCCAGACACATGCGCCACCTTGTATGCATATGCAACCTTGTGCGCTTGTGCTACCTTGTGCGTCTGGCTTACGTGGGACCTGGAGAGTCAACCACGGGTCGTTAGGTGTCACGGGCCAGCACCTTAACTGCTAAGCCACCTCTCCAGCCCAGGAAGATTTTATTCTATTCTATATCATTATTTTATTATATAAGAGAAAGAAGGCAGAGCTCCTGTAAGGGAGGGTGGAGTCCCAAGAAATTGAAAACCCACATGGTCACTCTCACTGGGGTCTCTTATGACAATTTACTAGATAGGGGCCCTGCTGGCCAGTTCCATTCCAGGTGTCCAGGCTCCTTGCAGTCCTAGTCACATCTCTATGTCACTTTTCTAGGGAAAACTCCTTTAGAGAGAAGAGAGAAGGAAAAACCAGATCCCACCCATGTGGCCAGGCACCCTCACATCAGGTTTCCAGGGAAGGAGAAGACCCTTGTCAAGAAGAAGCAATAAGGAAAACAACAGATTTTCTGCACCCGTTCCCCTTACAGGCTCAGGGACATTTTCCACTAATAGACAAAAAACAAAAACAAAACTGGTTCACTTTGTCGAGGACGGGGACTGCTAGCTGCCTTTCACTATCGCATCCTTTAATCGATGCATTGGGGACATGCAGGAGCCCAGGCCTTGACCCTGAAAACCACAGTAACATGGAGGGCTGAGAGAACACCCCATCTCTAGTCTGCTAGCTCTGTGTTGGAGTGCTGCTGCCTCTACCCCCAAGGGCCCTCAAAGCAGAAGCTGAAGAGGCTCTGAACCCCACTCTTGCCTCACCTCAGCCTCTCCTCCCTGGGAAAACCTGCAGTGTGCAGGCTCGTGGCCCTGCCACAGAATCCCACACCTGGATCCGGACACCACACAGTCCCACAGGTCACATTTTTCTAATGTGCTTGTGCAGTAAAGACTCTGTCCCCGCTCGTCACTGTCAAGAATTCATCTGTCAGCTGGGCATGGTGGCTCACGCCTTTAATCCCAGCACTCAGGAGGCAGAGGTAGGAGGATCGCCATGAGTTCGAGGCCGCCCTGAGACTACATAGTTAATTCCAGGTCAGCCTGCGCTAGAGCGAGACCCTACCTCGAAAAACCAAAAAAAAAAAAAAAAATTCATCTGTCCCTCATACCAAGACCCATCAGAAAGATAAGCAAGCGCAACCATCTGTCACCACCCCAGTTTCAGGGACATTCCTGCCACCTACTCATCCTACGTGCCAAGAACCCCGTCAGGGGAGTGCGTCCACACCGGCATCCAGGCCTCTCCACCACCCGCATCCCTAGCCTGCCTGCTCTGGAGCAACAGGCTAAGTGGATGTGAGAGGGGAATCACCCACAAACCCACCGTGCTATGGGCAGCGACTGCTGCAGAGCCAGAATTACTCAGATTTGTGTGTGTTCAAGCCCAGCCCCTTCTGGACACTACAACCAGGTGTGCTGACTTCTTCGGGATTCAGCCCTGGACTCAAAATAAACAGCCTGGCTGCTCACGAGGCTTGGGGTGGGCTTTCTCCTCTCCTCCAGCTCCTGGGCTGTTCATCTCTCAGCATCTGAGGTTTTCACCACCGGTGAGGTTTTGACCTTCCCTCTCCCTGGCAGCTTAGCTTAGCTGAGCTAATGATATACAAGGGCCCTTAGACCACGTGGATGTTTCCTCTCGTCACCCTTTGCTTCCCACATTAACCTCCCCTGCCATTCCCCTTTCTTTGGTCCATGGACTCTCCCTCACCCTTCCTGAACCTTATGGAATAAATATAATAATTCACAAAAATAATCCCTCTCGGGCTGGAGAGATGGCTTAGCACTTTAGGCGCCTGCCTGCGAAGCCTAAGAATGCCCATTCGAATCTCCAGGTCCCATGTTTAACCAGACACAAAAGTGACGCACATGCGCAATGTCGCACATGCACACAGGGGGGCACACGTGTCTGGAGTTCGTTCACAGCAGCTGAGAGGCCCTGGTGTGCCCATTCTCTCTGGCTCTCTCTGGCTCTGTCTCTCTCAAAAAAATAATAATAATAACCCTTCTCTTGGAGCTGGGAAGTTAGCAGTTAAGAAACTTAGGGACTCGGGTTCAATTCCTCAGGACCCACTCAAGCCAGATGCACATGGTGGCACTTGCGTCTGGAGTTCATTGGCAGTGGTTGGAGGCTCTGGCGCTCTCTCTCTCTCTCTCTCTCTTTCTCTCTGTCTGTGTATCTCAAACTCTTTCTCTCAAATAATGTTAAAAAATCCTTCTCAGTCTTGTTCTGTGTCAGTTCTGTAAAGCAGACATGAGCTCGGGTTTGGGGTTTGCATTTGAACCCCCAAAGTCTGTCTCAGATGCATGTCCTCCGGAATAAACATGTGAGGACGGTGATCACAGCTGATCCCACTTGGGATCACTCAGGAATTTGTTTGCCAGGAGTTTCCCCTAAAGCTCCAGGCTTCTGCTTCCCTGGAACTTACCAGGCCCCATTCCCGCTGGAGCCACTGCAAGGCCCCACCCCCACCCCAGCAACCCCTGAGGTGAGCAAGGTGCTGCTCCTTGGACCCCTTGCTCATCCCAGCAGCATCTGGCCTAACTCCCTCAAGGGTGAACTGCTGCCCGCACAAGCACAGCTTCCCGGAAATGCCAGCCTTGGGGAGGCAGAGACAGGAGGAACCCTGGGGCTCACTGGCCCGCCAGCCAGTCGGACTGGTAAATTCCAGGACAGTGAGAGACTGTCTCAAAGGTGTTTCTAAAGATGACATCCAAGACTGTCGCTCGAGGGGGAATTAGGTAGCTTTATTGTTAGTCAGCCAGGAGAGGGCCCAATAAGAGGGAATCAAAACGATGTAACACCACCTGCCTGCTCCAGAAAAACCGGAACTCAGCACCTGATGCAGTTTCATCCAATCAGCTCTCCGTGGCTCCCTGCTCAGGTGTGCTGACCTCTTACTGAGCCAGACCCCCCGGTTGAAATCAATCAGCTCTCTCAGGCTCACCTTGGCCTGGGCATGAGGCCCATTATAAATAGATCCTGCCCAGGCGTGGTGGTGCACACCTTTAGTCCCAGCATTTGGGAGGCAGAGGTACGAGGATCACCATGAGTTTGAGGCCACCCTGAGACTAATTAGTGAATTCCAGGGCAGCTTGGGCTAGAGTGAGATCCTACCTCAAAAAATAAAATAAATAATAAAACAAAAAATTATCTTTACCAGGTGGGCAAGACCTCTTTTTTTGGCTGTTCACATCTCTTGAGCTTTCAGGTCCCTGCTCTGGTCAGCCCCCTCACTCGTCTAAGCCCAGCTAGGCTGAGATGGAAGACCCCAGCCCCTACTCCCACGTGGGCTCCCGACCCCCTCCCCACCCCCACTTTCTGCATGGCAGGAACTCTCTGAGATTTCTCTTTCCTTTCTTAATCTAATAAAGTCTGAGTCATACCCTCTAGTCTATGGATTTTAATTCTTTAACTTCAAAACACAAGGATCCAGGGATGCTCTAACTTTACTGCTGCATTGGCATACCGGTATATTGGCATGGAACCCCAAATTTCCCCTTACACTTTAGCCTCCACAATACACATACATGGGTAAAACCACCAGCATACACACCTACACCTGCCCATGTACATGTAAACACATGCACACATTTAAAAAGGAATACCTCTGTCTGCTGGGAGGTAGGGCACTGAGCAGAACCAAACCTCTGTCTCCAACCCCCTTAGTCCCAGGGTCAGCCTTTCGCTGCCTACAGGGCACAGCCCTTCCTCACATGTTTCAAACATAGCCCCCTCACCTTAGCTTAGCACATGCAAAGCAAAGAGGCCAGGCACCCCTACTTCTGCATGATTTTTAATCCCCCTCTCTCCTCTCCAAACCTTTAAAAGACAGTCCAGAAACAGCTGCCCCAGGAATATTCTGGAATCCCCATGCACCATCTCCCTAACCTTTGTCCTCTTTTTGCCTGCCAGAACACTTTCAAGAACTTTAAAGTGCTATTTTAAGAGCAGCTCCTAAGGTGGGTCCTAATCAGAAGCATCATGCAAGAAGGTGGAGGGTGGGGGACAGGTGGTGCAGTCCCTGGCTTGTTCCCATCACCTTGGAAATTTTCAGACACATGCCATCAACAATGGCTGTTTAGCCTGTCATCTCTCTGGTCTTCAAGGCTAATTAAACACCTGCCTGGCTGGGTGGAACTTGTGAAGTTCAAGAAACATCTGGGAATGCAGCCAGTCCCTGCTCAGGAGCTCATGTCTAACGAGGAGAGAAGGCCCTACAGAAAACCAAGAGCTGGGGCATTCAGGGGCAGAGGCTGCGCTTGCAGCTGTCACCTCGCCTTGGCTCCCTCAGCTGTCTCTCCTGCTTCCTCCTAGCTCTGCTCGTACTTCACCTGTGTTCATCACAGCCTGGGAATGATCACCACTAACGCAAGTAACGTGCAAGGAAAATGAGACGGAGGACACGTCAGTGCTGAGGGCGTATTCCTGTATTCCTGCTGAGCACACCGAGCACTTTAGATGCATTCTCCTCTTTTTTTTTTTTTTTTTTTGTTTTTCGAGGGTCTACTCTATTTTTTTATTTATTTTTGGAGAGAGACACAGAGAGAGAGAGAGGGGAGACAGATAGAGAATGGGAGCGCCAGCAGTCTCTCAGCTGCTGTGAATGAAATCCAGGTGCATGCTCCCCCTTGTGGGCAAATGCGGCATTGCGCCCTTGCATCACTTTGCATCTGGTTAAACATGGGACCTGGAGATTGGAACCAGGTTCTTAGGCTTAGCAGGCAGGCGCCTTAACCGCTAAGCCATCTCTCCAGCCCTTGAGGGTCTACTCTAGCCCAGGCTGACCTGGAATTAGTATCAGGGTGGCCTCGAACTCACAGCGATCCTCCTACCTCTGCCTCCCAAGTGCTGGGATTAAAGGCATGCACCACAATACCTGGCTCTTTTTATTATTATTATTTATTTGCAAGCAGAGAGAGATAGAAGAGAGAGAGAATGGGCGGACCAGGGTTTCCAGCCCCTGCAAGCAAACTCCAGATGCATGCGCCAGCCGCTTTGTGCATCTGGCTTTACAAGGGTATCAGGGGGTTGAACCCTGGGTTGTTAGGCTTTGCAAGCAAGCACCTAACTGCTGAGCTATCTCTCCAGTCCCACATGTTCTTTTCATTCTTTCTTCCTTTTTATTTTATTTATTTTTCCAGTGCTGAGGACTAAATCTAGGGTGCCACACATGCTAATCAAATGCTTTACTGCTGAGCTACACCCTCGCCTCCACATGATTCTTCTGAATTCTCACAGACCATCATAAGGTAGTTTCTTTAAAAATTATTTTGAAGCCGGACATGGTGGCGCACACCTTTAATCCCAGCACTTGGGAGGCAGAGGTAAGAGGATCGCCATGGGTTCAAGACCACCCTGAGAATACATAGTGAATTCCAGGCCAACCTGGGCTACAGGGAGACCCTACCTTGGAAAAAAAATATATATATATATTGGGCTGTAGAGATGGCTTAGCAGTTAAGGCACTTGCCTGCAAAGCCAAAGCACCCAGTAAGCCAGCTGGACAAGGTTGCACGTGTATCTGGAGTTCATTTGCAGTGGCTGGATGCCTGGCATGCCCATTCTCATTCTCTCTCTCTCTCCCTCTCTCTGTCTCTCTCAAATAAATAAATAAATAAATATTTTTAATGATTTATAATTAGTTACTTACAAGCAGAGAGAGAGAGAGCAAATAAGTGTATCAGGGTTTCTTGCTACTGCAAACAAAGTCCAGACACATGTACCACTTTCTGCATCTGGCTTCACGTGGGTGCTGGGGAATCAGGCTTTACAAGCCAGTGCCTTTAACTGCAGAGCCCTTTCTCCAACCCATAATATAGTCTTTACAGAATGTTAACGATTTGATCAAGTTCATACCATTCTGGATTTGGGGATCTCCATATTCTGAATCCCAGTTCTAAATGGCCTTTATGGGTTGCACTATCCCAGAAAAGACGCTGACACCCTCATGCCTGGCTATCTGTGATTGTGACCTTATTTAGAAACTGGGTCTTTGCAGAGGAATCAAGTTAGGATGAGGTCATTACAGTGGCCTTAATCCAATATAGCCGGTGTCCTTATTCCAAGAGAGAAATCTGCACACGGACACAGAAAGGAAGCCATGTGACAACGCCAGCAGAGAACAGAGTGACGCAGCCACACGCCAGAAATGCCAAGGATCCCTGGCAACACCAAAAGGGAAGGGAACGTGGAACAGATCCTCCTGGAGAGCCGGGGACACTTGATTCAGACTGCAGCCTCCAGGCGGAGACTATATCCCGTGGCCAGAAGCCACCCAGCTTGTCATCTGTCATTACACAGCCCCAGGAAGCTTATACAAGCACCTCCCTTTGCAGCCGAGATTGCTGATTTTTTTTTTTTTCTGCAATGGAAATGTGACATTCTTACATTTTTCTGTTATTAAATGCGACCTGAGCCTAGATCTTAAGACGGGAGAAACTGGGCCTAGGAGGCAGCCAAAGGAACTTCTGCTAAGCATCAGGGAGTCCCGCTCCTCCCCCACTGGGAGCACTTTCCCTGTAGGGAAATAAAAAATAACCCACATTGGAAGTGGAATTTAAGTGTCACTTGACTTTATCCATCCTAAACACTTCATCAAGAAAACAAGCTCAGGGCTGAGAGAGGGCTTGGCAGTTAAGGCACTGCTGAAAGTGGAATGCATCTGGAGCTCATGCAGCAGCCGGAAACCCAGGTGCACCTACTCATATTTTCTCTCTCTCTCTTGGAAAATAAATAAAAATAAACATTTTTTAAAAGTAAGAAAGCAGGCCGGAGGGATGGCTTAGCAGTTAAGGCGTTTGCCTGCAAAACCAAAGGACCCATGTTAGCCAAATGCACAAGGTGGCGCATGCATCTGGAGTTCGTTTGCAGTGGCTGGAGGCCCTGGCGTGCCCATTCTCTCTCCACCCCTTCTCTGTCAAATAAATAAATAAAATAAAATATAAAAAAAGAAAGAGAGGAAGAAAGGAAGGAAGGAAGACAGGAAGAAGAAAGAAAGAAAGAAAGAAAGAAAGAAAGAAAGAAAGAAAGAAAGAAAGAAAGAGAGAGAAAGAAAGAGAGAGAAAGAAAGAGAGAGAAAGAAAGAAAGAAGAAAGGAAGGAAAGAGAAGAAAGAAAGAAAGAGAAGAAAGAAAAGAAAGAAAGAAAGAAAGAAAGAAAGAAAGAAAGAAAGAAAGAGAAAGAAAAGAAAGAAAGAAAGAGAAGAAAGAAAGAAAGAAAGAAAGAAAGGAAAGAAAAGAAAGAAAGAAAGAAAAGAAAGAAAGAAGGGAAGAAAGAAAGGGAAGAAAGAGAAAGGAAGGAAGGAAGGAGGGAGGGAAGAAAGAGAAAGGAAGGAAGGAAGGAGGGAAGAAAGAGAAAGGAAGGAAGGAAAAGAAAGAAAGAAAGAAAAAGAGAAAGAAAGAAAGAAAGAAAGAAAGAAAGAAAGAAAGAAAAAGAAAGAAAAGAAAGAAAACAAGCCCAGATGGAGAAGCAGCTCAACTGGTAGAGGACTTCCCTAACATGCACAAGGTGATGGGGGTCTGTCCCCAACACCACATCAAACTGGTATGGTGGCACATACCTTTAATCCTGGAACTTGGGAGGTGGAAACACGAGGATCAGATCATCCTCAGGTATATAATAAGTTAAAGGCCAGCCTGGGCTGTAAGGAGATCTTATCTCAGTAAAATAAAATTAAATTAAAACGCACATCTATCTCTTAGCAGGACCAAAACAAAAACCATCCTGGAGAAATGCTATAAGCTCTTGTTCTCTCTAAATATGTTTCCTGTTACTACCTTCTGGATGACCTTTGATGGTCACAGGCGTGTGATTCCCACTGGACATCTCTGGTAGATTACTGCCCTGGGCCTCAGTTTCCACTCTGTAGAATAGGGTAATAGTGTCTCTTTCCAAGGGGACGTGGGAGGCTTAAATGAAATGAGATAAGCAAAATGCAGTATAGTAGGAGATGTGAAGAAGAGATGTCGGCTGCTGTCAGTCCTCAAGGCACACAGGGACCTGATGTCAGATCAGGAGCTGTGTAGCCATCGCTACCTTGGTCCTCAGCAGGTGCCTCATCACACACATCCTACTTTGATTTTTAAAAGGGAAGGAAGCCCTCTGATCAAGCCATAGTTCCATCTGTGTCCATCCATTCTCAGTCAGACAATTAAAAAGCAGATTTGAGGGCTGGAGAGATGGCTTAGTGGTTAAGCACTTGCTTATAAAGCCAAAGGACCCAGGTTTGATTCCCCAGTACCCACATAAGCCAAATGCAAAAGGGGGCACATGCGTCTGGTATTTGTTTACAGTGGCTAGAGGCCCTGGCGCGCCCATTGTCTCTCTGTCTGTCTCCTATCTCTCTGTCTCTGTCTGCTTGCACATAAATAAAATAAATAAACTTTAAAAATTCCAGAGGGCTAGGGTATCTACAGAGTAATTCCAAATGTTACAAGATTGCCCCTCTTCCTCAGCATGGCAGGCTTGGTGCTAAGGTGTGTGTGTGTTGTTTTGTTTTCACTGTCTTGTTTTTAAACTTTTGTTTTAAAGATTTTATTATTTATTTATTTATTTAGTAGAGACAGAGAGAGGGAGAGAGAGTGACAATGGGTGTGCCAGGGCCTCTAGCCACCGCAAACGAACTCCAGACACATGCGCCACCGTGTGCATCTGGCTTACGTGGGACCAGGAGAATCGAACAGGGTCCTTAGGCTTCACAGGCATGTGCCTTAACCGTTAAGCCATCTCTCCAGCCCTTTTTTAAACTTTTTAAAAATATATGTATTTGTTTGAGAAAAAGAGCAAGAAAGGAAGAAGCAGATGGAGAGAATGGGTGTGCCAGGGCCTTCAACCACTGCAAACAAATTCCAGATGCATGTGCCACCTTGTGCATCTGGCTTATGTGGGTGTTAGGGAATTGAACCTGGGACCTTAGGCCTTGCAGGCAAGTGCCTTAAGTACTAAGCCATCTCTCCAGCCCTAAACTTTTTTTTTTAATTATTTATTTGCAAGCAGAGAGAGAGAGAGAGAGAAAGAAAGACAGAAAGAATGGGTGCACCAGGGCCTCCAGCAGCTGTAAACAAACTCCAGATGCATGCGCCATCTTGTGCATGTGGCTTTACATGGGCACTGGGGAATCGATCTCAGGTCGTTAGGCTTTGCAGACAAGTACCTTATCCACTAAGCCTCCTCTCCAGCCGTGTTTTCAATGTCTTTATTTATTTGCCAGAGAGAGAGAGAGAATATGGCCATGCCAGGGCCTCTTGTCACTACAGACAAACTTCAGATGCACGGGCCACTCTGCGTAGCAGGCTTTACCTGGGTAGTTGGGAATTGAACCCAGGACTTCATGCATGCTAGTCAAGGGCTTTCTCAATGGAGCCATATCCCCAGCCTAAGATTTCCAACATCTTAACACTTGGTGAACACCTGGCAATGAGTAACTTTGATGTGCTGATGACGCCACATGCCTGACGGCATGCTATAATCACTTGTCCCAGTTGCTTAAAAAAAAAGTGTAACTTTAAAAAAAAAAAAAAAGACAATGTGTGCAGATTGTCTTCCAGAAAGAATGCTCCATTCCTCTGTGAAACTACATGAGGGTCTGAATGTGCCTGGCTGGAAAATGAGGGGACAGCAGGAGGACTGTCCCTCAGCTGCTCACACCCCTGCAGTCCACTGTCACTTCAGGGGTGTGTGAGAGTGTGTGCGTGCACGCGTGCGTGTGTGTGTGTGGTCACTGAGTGAAGGACACGTGGATGTAGGGCAGACTTCCCCCGGCTATCATCTCACACGTCCTCAGCCCACTGCTCAGATCCGGTGACTCGAGACCCTCGTCCACTCAGATCAGAACGCAAAGTGATGCAGTTACCATGGAGTTGCAGTTCAATTTCCCATTGCTGTTGCAAACACCTGACCAGAAACAGCTTATGAGAGGAAAGGGTCGATTTCAGGCTTACAGCTTCCCAGCGAAGTTCCATCATCGTGGAAGAAACTGGTTCAGTTCCACGGATCCACAGCAGAGAGATGGAAAATTTTAAAAAGCCAGCAAGCACCATACAGCGAGAGCTCCTCCTGAACTTCTCCCACCCCCACCCCTTCTGATCCAGTCTGGATCACTTTCCTAGACCTACTGTTTAACCAAAGACTTGCTCATTTTAGTAAACCTGTCCAAAAATTTAAAAAGCATTGTACACCTGCAATCCCAACATTTGAAAGTTGGAGCTGAGAGGATCAGGAGCTCAAAGCCAACCTCAGCTGCATAGCAAGTTTGAGGTCAGCCTAGGCTCCATGAGACTGTCTCAAAAAGCAAAATCAGAGCTGGAGAGATGATGGCTTAGTGGTTAAGCACTTGAAGCCCAAGGACCCCAGTTCGAAGCTTGATTCCCCAGTACCCACGTAAGCCAGATGCACATGGTCACGCAAGTGTCTGGAGTTCATTTGCAGTGACTAGAGGCCCTGGCGCACCCAGGAGTTCGAGGCCACCTAGAGAATACAGAGTGAATTCCAGGTTAGCCTGGGCTAGAATGAGACCCTACCTGGGGAAAAAAAAAAAAAGCAAATAAACTGGGCCTGGTAGCTCATGCCTTTAATCCCAGCACCTAGGAGGCCAAGGTAGGAAGACTGTTGTCAGTACCAGGCCATCTAGGTCATCCTGAGCTAGAGCAAGACTCTACCTTGAAAAACCAAAAATAATAATAATAATAATAATTAATTAATTAAATAAAACAAAAACCCAAACCCACATGGTGCCTTATTGGTAACACTGCCACCAGTGTGTGGCACACACCTGTGATTCGGGCACTCAGGAAAATGAGGTCACAAGTTTGAAGCTGGCCTGGGCTACATAGTGAAACCTTGACTCAAAAACAGCAATAAAACAGCTGGGTGCGGTGGCGCACGCCTTTAATCCCAGCACTTGGGAGGCAGAGGTAGGAGGATTGCTGAGAGTTCGAGGCCACCCTGGGACTACATAGTGAATCCCAGGTCAGCCTGAGCCAGAGTGAGACCCTACCTCGAAAAAAAAAAAAAAAACAGCAATAAGGGTAGGAAAGGTGGCACCTGCCTGTGAAGCCTAAGAACACCCGTTCAAATCACCAGGTCCCACGTTTAGCCAGACACAAAAGTGACGCAAGTGCTCAATGTCGCACTTGCCCACAAGGGGGCGCATGCATCTGGATTTCATTCACAGCAGCTGAGAGGCTACTGGTGCTCCCATTCTCTCTCTGCCTCTTCCTCTCTCTCTCTGTCTCTCTCAAATTAAAAAAAAAGCAATAAATTGATAATTATTGATTTTTTTCCCCTAGCTCTGTAGTTTCTGCTTTCTTTTCTCCTTCCTCTGCTTTCCTTGAGTTTGTTCTGTTCCTGTCCTAACTTCTTAAAGAGGTGGCCACGCTCATCTGCACTCGAGATTCCAATTTTCCCTTTGAGAGCATTCCACAAATTTTGACTTGTCACGTTTAGTTCTGGCATTCTGATTATCATTCGGGTCTAGGTTCCGTTTCCTTTACGAGCCATGAATTATGTAGAAGGACACTCCCTGTTTTCCGCCAGCTCCGGGCTCTCTCTGTGTTTGTATTATTGATTTCTGATGCAATTGCATGTGGTGAGAGAGTATGGTCGATGTGAGAAAGTCTGGAAAACGTGATGAGGCTTGCTTTCTGGCCCACTTTGCCCGTCAATGTTCATAAATGTTTTATGTCTCCTGAATGTGTGTTGACATCGATGGCCCTTAAACAAGCTTCTGGCCTTTGCTATTCGACTCTTTCCTAGCCTTATCAATTTTTAAAAACCTTAATCTACCAGTTCCCGGGGGAAATGTATGAAGGTATCCCACGCATTTCTAGTGCTCTGTAAAGCTTGACAAGTTTGTTTATTTTGTGTGTGTGTGTGTGGGTTTTTTTTTTTTTTTTTTTTTTTTTTTTTTTTTTTTTTTTTGTTTTTCGAGGCAGGGTTTCACTCTAGCCCAGGCTGACCTGGAATTCACTATGTAGTCTCAGGGTGGCCTCGAACTCACAGCGATCCTCCTACCTCTGCCTCCCAAGTGCTGGGATTAAAGGTGTGCGCCACCACGCCCGGCTCAAGCTTGACAAGTTTTGCTGAACGTGTTTTGTATGAACAGAACCAGCATGACCTTCATAAACTGCTTAGTGTTTAACATTCTCCTCTTTCAGTGACAGGATGCTCAAAGGTGAGAGCTAAGGGCCGGTCAGCTCAGTGATGGAGTGCTGGCCTAATACGTGCAAGGCCCTGGGTTTGATCCCCGTCACCACACACATACACACACACACACACACACACACACACACACACAGCTTAGAGTGGGTATTTTTTTTTTTTTTTGGAGAGAGTCAGAGAGGGGGTACAGATAGAAAATGGGTGTGCCAGCACAGCTTAGACACATGCACCTGGGTATTTTTTCACTTTGCATCTTTTGGGACCTAGAGAGTTGAAGAGAGGGGCTTAGGAGGCAGGTGCCTTAACCTAAGATCTCTCCAGCCCAAATTTTTGTTTGTTTGTTTCTTGCCATTCAGGCTGACCTGGAGCTCATTATGTAGTCTCACTGGCCTGAACTCATGGCGATCCTCCTAGACACTGGGATTAAAGCACCACCACCTTTTGTGTGGCATTGTGCCCTTTCATATTTATTATTTGAGTGAAAAGAGGGGAGAAAGAATGAGCACCAGAGCCTTGCATCTGATGCATGCAAACGGGGCTGTACCTAGAGAACTGAACCAGGGTTCTTAGGCTTTGCAGGCAGGCACCTTCACCACTGAGCCATCTCTCCAGCCCTAACACAGGTGTTAACACCTTGCTTCTTATGGATCTCGCTAAGATGCTCTGACAGCAGTGCAGGGGTGGGGCGGGGGCAGTGGAAATGGTTGTTTCCACCATCCCATCTTGCTTCAGCATTCTGACCATCTCTGCTGGTTAATATTGTCAGCCTGACAGGATCTGGAATCACTCAGGAGACAAATTTCTGGTGTGTCTGTGAGGGAGTTTCTCCAGTGGATTAATTGAAGTGGGAAGACACATCCCAAATGTGGGTAGTACCATTCCATGGACTGTGGTCCTAGGCTGAATAGAAAGGAGGAAGCCAGGACTTATTCTTTTAGGCGTGTGTGTGTGTGTGTGTGTGTGTGTGTGTGTTATATGCACGTGTGTGTTCCCTTGTGGTGCCCCATGTCCTCGCCTGCACTAGCTGGAGTGGAAGGTTGGCTGTCCCATTCCATCACTCTTCTGCCCATTCTTTTTGTTTTTCTTTTTTTGTTATGAGAAAGAGAGAGAATTGGCACACCAGGGACTCACGCCACTTGCAATAGAACTCCAGACACATGTGCCATCTTGTGCACATGTGTAACCTCGTTTGCTTGCATCACCCTGTGCACCTAGCTTACATGGGACCTGGAGAGTGGAACATGAGTCCTTGGGCTCCACAGGCAAGCGCCTTAACCGCTAAGCCATCTCTCCAGCCTTCCCTTCATTCTTATTTGAACTGGAGTCTCTTACTGAATCCTGGAGCTTGCTGGGTGTTTTTTTTTTTTTTTTTTTTGGGGGGGGGCTCCTGCAATTCCTGGGCCTCTGTTCCCCTATGGGACTGGAGTAGCAATAGTGTGTGATCACACCTGGCTGTTTAATGTAGGTTCTAGAGATTGGAACTCAGGTGGTCTCACGGCCCCTCAAGCCTCCATGCTTGTGCAGGAAGTACGCTTAACCACTTGGCTGTTTCTCTAGCCTTCTGCTTCCTGACTGTGGATGAAGGTGACCAGCTGCCCCATGCTCCTGCCGCCCTGCCTGCCCCACCATGGTCACCTCAAACTGTGAGCTGAAATAATCACTGCTGCTGTCAGGTATTTATCATTGCAACAAGAAAGGTCAGGAATGAACTATCTCCACTCAGATGAAAATGCCTTCCAGCAACAGAATGGAAACGCCTACAAACACAGGGTCTTTTTTTTTTCAAATTTGTATTTATTTATTTATTTGAGGGGGAGAGAAGAGAAAGAATGGGTGCACCAGGGCTTCCCGCCCTGCGAACAAACTCCAGATGCATGAGCCACCTTGTGCATCTGGCTTATGTGGGTCCTGGGGAGTTGAACCTGGGTCCTTTGGCTTTGCAGGCAAGCGCCTTAACCACTAAGCCATCTCTCCACCCACAGGGTCTTTTGGGCTCCCATTAAACAAGCTTCCTGTTCAGTAGGTGCCCACAGTTTTGTGTTCCCAGAACAATGCAGCCTTGGAGGACTTAGAACTAGGGAGGGTTCTACCTGTCTTGTAACATGAGAAAAGAGCTGTGAGGAACTCGAGGGCATTCCCAGACACGTCGTCTAGGACAGAGTACGCGGGTGTAAGCTGAGACTTCTCTTCAGTGGTTGCTGGGTGTCTGGGATGGTTTCTGCTCTCTCACAGGTCCCTGCGCTCCACCTTGACGAGCTTTCAGCATGGGCTGATGCGGCAGGCACAGGGACTCAGTCCGTGCCCTTCTGAGGACCTTCCTAAGTCTCCACCTGCAGACCTAACATACACAGCAGGTGGAATGGGGTGCCAAGAACAGCATCCTGGGAAACTTGGATTCAAATGAACATTCCTCCGAGATAATATGAGTCAGATTGGAAAGTGCCTGCCAGCCTCACTGAGCCGTCACAAACCACCAGTGCTGAAAGCTGGCCCTCCACCAAACGCACCCCGCTCCCAGGAAAGGTACTGAATCCTGTTCAAGTTACACCTTTGTCAGGAAATGTGCTGGGCTCTCTTGATGTGGGAAGTGGCTGCTTTCCCAGTGGGGAAGTAAGAATCAAGTGGTGGGCTGGAGAGATGGCTTAGTGGTTAAGGTGCTTGCCTGCAAAGCCAAAGGACCCATGTTCAACTCTCCAGATCCCACGTAGGCCAGATGCACACAGCTGAGGCAAGCACAAGGTCACACATGCCTACTAGGTGGTGCAAGTGTCTGGAGTTCGGTTGCAGTGGCTGAGGCCCTGGAATGCCAATTTTCTCTCTCTCTGAAATAAAATAAAAATATTATTTTTTTAAAAGCTGGATGTGGTGATGCACACCTTTAATCCCAGCACTTGGGAGGCAGAGGTAGGAGGACACCCTGAGATTACATAGTGAATTCCAGGTCAGCCTGGGCTAGAGTGAAACCCTACCTCAAAAAAACAAAAAAGAGCGGGAGAGATGGCTTAGCGCCTGCCTGCCAAGCCTAAGAACGCCCATTCGATCTCCAGGTTCCACATTTAGCCAGACATAAAAGTGACGCAAGGGCACAATGCCATGCTTGCCCACAATGGGCTCATGCATCTGGAGTTCGTTCACAGCAGCTGAGAGGCTGCTGGTGTGCCCATTCTCTATCTGTCTCTCTCTCTCTCTTCTCTCTCTCTCTCTGTCTCAAATAAACAAATATACATATATATATATTTTTTGGTTTTTCAAGGTAGAGTCTCACTCTGGCCCAGGCTGACCTGGAATTAACTATGTAATCTCAGGGTGGCCTTGAACTCACAGTGATCCCCTATCTCGACCTCCCAAGTGCTGGGATTAAAGGCGCACACCACCACCATGACTGGCAAAACAATTTTTGTGTGTGTGGAGAAAGACAGAGAGAGAGAGAGAATGGGCATACCAGCAGCCTCTCAGGTTCTGTGAATGAACTCTAGATGTGTGCGCCCCCTTGTGGGCAAGCACAATTGCATCACTTTTGCGTCTGGCTAAATGGGGAACCTGGAGATCGAACAGGTGTTCTTAGGCTTGGCAGGAGGCGCCTTAACCGGTAAGCCATCTCTCCAGCCCTATTAAAAAAAAAAATTTAAACACTTGTCTGGTTTTGTGTGTGTATGGGAGAGGGGGGGAAGCGAGAGTATATGCCCCTGGCATGCATGTGAAGGGCAAAGGACAGCTTTCAGGTATCAGTCCTCACCTTCTGTCTCTCTGGAGGCAGAGTCTCTTCTTCTCACTGCTGTTCACTGCTGTGCTTGTCTCCACCTTCCTTCTTGCTGTCAGCCTGCTGAGCTTACAGAAGCCCACCACAGCTTCTGGCTTACTCCTGGGATCTGAGTATTGAATTCAGGTACTCAAGATTGAACAGCAAGCACTGAGCCATCTCTGCAGCTGCACACGCATCTGTTTTATTACTAGATTAGATTTAGCCAGGCGTGGTGGCTCACACCTATAATCTCAGAAGGCTAAGGCAGGAGGAGCTCTGTGAGTTCCAGACCAGGCTGGACTACAGAGTGAGTTCTGGGTTAGCCTGGGCAAGAGTGTGTGTGTGTGTGTGTGTGTGTGTGTGTGTGTGTGTGTGTACACACATATACACATCTGGAGAGATGGCTTAGCAGGTAAGGTGCTTGAATTCCCCAGGACCCACATAAGCCAGATGCACAAGGTAGTGCATGTGTCTGGAGTTCATTTGCAGTGACTGAAGGTCCTGGTGCACCCATTCTCTCTCTCTCTCTCTGTCTCTCTCTTTCTTGCTCTCTTAAATAAATAAATAAATAAATAAATAAATAAATAAATAAATCTCTCTGTCTCTTTCTCTCTTGCTCTCATAAATAAATAAATAAATTTAAATATAGAGAAAAATAATGTAAAAATTTTTTTGAAGCAGGGTCTCACCATAGCCCAGACTGACCTGGAATTCACTATGTAATCTCAGGGCGACCTCAGCAATCCTTCTATCTCTGCATCCCGAGTGCTGGGTTTAAAGGTGTGACCACGCCTTTATGTAAGCCTTTGGAAGCCACCAAGATGTCCAGTCATAAGCAGGAAAGCACAGCTGTCCAAGCCTGGACTCTGAGGTCTGCCATGCTCCCCTCCCCCTTACAGGTGATCTGTCTGGAGAGCCCACAGCCTCGGACCACCACTTCCTAATTGTGAAATGGACAGGAGACACTACAGCACACCTCTCCTCACAGAGTAATAGGGTAGGGTGTTAGAGTTAAGTTAAGATGATACACAGCAAGGCAAAGTTCTAGAAACTACTTGATTGCTGCAACAGATGATGCTGTGGCCATGCAATGGGACAGTACAGGCATGCAAAATTCTGGAATAAATAGATGTATATTTGCCAGACAAAGGCAGCATAAAATGGTATGGGCAGGATAATTTCATTTTTGTAGACTATCAACATATAGAGATGTGACTGGGGATGTAGCTGAGTCAGTAGAGTGCTTGTCTAACATGCATGAAGCCTTGGGTTCAACCCCCAACATTGCATTACCATGCAGGGGGCACATCTGTAATTGAAGCACTTGGGAGGCTGAGACAGGAGAATTAGAAGTTCAAGGTCATCGTCTGCTATGTAGTGATTTCAAGGCCAGCCTGGGATACATAATACCTTATCTCAAAAACGAAACAGCCAGGTATGGTGGCACACGCCTTGAATCCCAACACTTGGGAGGCAGAGGTAGGAGGATCACCATGAGTCCGAGGCCACCCTGAGACTACATAGTGAATTACAGGTCAGCCTGGGCTAAAGTGAGACCCTACCTCAAAAAAAAAAAAAAAACCAGGGGGCTGGAGAGATGGCTTAGAGGTTAAACCACATGCCTGCAAAGCCAAAGGACCCCAGTTCGATTCCCCAGGTCCCACATAAGCCAGATGCACAAGGGGGCACATATGTCTGGAATTTGTTTGCAGTGGCTAGAGGCTCTGGCATGCCCAATCTCTCTTTTCCTCTTTCTGTCTCTAATAAATAAGTAAATAAATAAAAATAAAATCTTTATTAAAAAACAAAGAAAAAAAAACAACAGCTGGGCACAGTGGTGTACATCTTTAATCCCAGCATTTGGGAGGCAGAGGTAGGAGGATTGCCATGAATTTGATGCCACCCTGAGACTACATAGTGAATTCCAGGTAAGCCTGGGCTAGAGCAAGACCCTACCTTAAAAAAACCAAAAAAAAAAAAAAAAAAGGCCAGTTTGTTGGGCTTGCCTCAAAAAATTATACATACATACATACTTACATGGTGCTGTTTGGCGTGTGGTCTCATGTGTTTGTGATTAAGCCTTGATCCCCAGCTGGTGGCAATTTAGGAGAGTTATGGAGCCTTTGGCAGGTGGACCTTACTGGAGATGTGTTACTGGGGGCAGGCCTTGGGATTTTATAGCCCAGCTCCATTTGCCATAGCTAGCTCCCACCATCTACTTCTTTCTTGGTCATATGTGGTGATGTGAACCAGCTTCTTCTCATGCCATGCTTTTCCCACCATGACGAAACCTCCCTTTGAAACTGTAAGCCAAAAGAAACCATTTCCAGCCGGGCGTGCTGGCGCACGCCTTTAATCCCAGCACTCGCGAGGCAGAGGTAGGAGGATCACCGTGAGTTCAAGGCCACCCTGAGACTATACAGTGAATTCCAGGTCAGCCTAGGCTAGAGTGAGACCCTACCTCAAAAAAAAAAAAAAAAAATTAAAAAAATTGTAATCCATGCAGAAATTAACAGCTAAGGGCTGTGGATGTAGATCATTTGATAAAGGGCTTGCCTAGCATGGCCAAAGTACATCCTGGTATCACATAGACCTAGGGTGTATACCAGCAACCCTAGCATTTGGGAGACTACACAGTAAATTCCAGGTCAGCCTGGGCTAGAGCGAGACCCTACCTTGAAAAACAAAACAAAAAAATCAATCCAAAATTTCTTTTTTTTTTTTTATTGCCCAAATTGTTTGCATCTGGCTTCTTTCATGTAGTTTATCTGGGCACATAAGGATATATATATATATCCAGTGTCGTAGGTTCCCTGTTTGACCTGACGTGGGCTCGCAGTGGAGACTGATAAACCATGCTGGCTCCGCAGACCTCAGCGAGACTGTGAACCGGCTACAGTCACTCAGCTTTCATCTCCCAGCCAGGAGCCGCTGGTTCCCCTCCAGCTGGCTGTTCTCTCTCTCTTGCTCTCTGCTGTTAACTACTATAGTTAGTTCTCTTTTCTTCTGGGCCACCTCCTTGAAGGTCAAGGATGTAGATGCCTCCCAACCTCAGAGGTACGGGCTGGGAACTCTTTTGATTCAAGGAAGCATTTGTTCCCCCTTGCATGGCTGTGTTTTTGTTTGGTGTGCTTTCATTTCAGAAGATGCATGTCGCTAATCTTTCCCTCGTCACAATCAAAGGAAAGTTGGTATGCACTTGAAAATAAAAACCTTTCACCAAACCACATAAAAGAACGAGTAATAAGATAGGAACCGCTGTTACGAAAGAATCTGGGAAAGTAAATATCCCGGATAACTTGCAAACAAACCTGAGAAGAATGTTCACATTCAGTATCGCGCACTGTCCATGCACCAAGGACAGAAACACGCAGACAACCTCATTCCAGGAGGCAGAGGGGGAAGGGACAAGACAGACCAGGGCACGTCCTCCGTCCCCACCGCGGCCAGGCGTGGCCCAGGAGACACAGAAATTTAAAGCTCCTTGTCTAAGAGTATGCAGAGTTTTAGAGGTAGAGCAGAAATCTGAGCCCAGGGCTCCCTGTTCTAAACTGAAGTCATTCCCTTGGTAACAGAAAGGCCAGTTCTAGCCAAAAAAAAAAAAAAGGCTTACCAGTCAAGTTTGCTTTTCCTCATGATTAAAGGACAAACCTAGCTTTCTAATGTCTGATAGTCTCAGCAAACTGTGTCCTATTCATAAGGCAAATAAAACCCTCCCCAGGCTGGCTTGGAACTCACTGTGTACCCCAGTCCTCCTACCTCAGCCTCCCAACCCAAGTGCTGGGATTACAGGTGTGAGCCACTGTGCCCAGCTAACAGAACCTTTTTTTTTTTTTCTTTTTTTTGCAAGTAGGTTCTCACTCTAGTCTAGGCTGACCTGGAACTCACTCTGTAGTCCCAGCCTGGCCTTGAACTCACAGCTGTCCTCCTACCTCTGCTTTCCAAGTGCTGGAATTAAAGACGTGTGCCACCACGCCCGGCCTTAACAGAACCTTTTCTACTGAGAGTCAGCAGAGGTGGAGCTGAGATTACAGGCATTCATCACTACAGCCAGTTTACGGGGTGCTAAGGTGTTGAGCCCAGGGCTACGTTAGCATTCTACCAACTGAACTCTATCTCCATTCCTTCAAAGTATTTTTTATTTATTTATTTATTTATTTATTTATTTATTTATTTGAGACAAAGAGAGGAAGAGAGAGAGTGAGAATGGGCGCACCAGGGCCTCTAGCCACTGCAAAGGAACTCCAGATGCATGTGCCACCACGTGCATCTGGCTAACGTGGGATCTGGAAAAGCAAACCAGGGTCCTTAGGTTTCACAAGCACACGCCTTAACCGCTAAGCCATCCCTCCAGCCCCATTCAAGATATTTTTTAAACTTTTTTTAATTTTATTTATTTTTGGAGAGAGACACAGAGAGAGACAGACAAAGAGGAAGAGGGAGACAGATAGAGAATGGGCGTGCCAGCAGCCTCTCAGCTGCTGAGAACAAAATCCAGATGTGTGCGCCCCTTTGTGGGCAAGTGCGGCATTGCACCCTTGCGTCACTTTGCATCTGGCTAAACATGGGATCTGGAGATTGGAACTGGGTTCTTATGCTTCGCAGGCAGACGCCTTAACCGCTAAGCCATCTCTCCAGCCCCCAATTCAAGGTATTTAAAAAAAAAAAAAAAGGAGGGCTGGAGAGATGGCTTAGCGGTTAATGTGTCCGCCTGCAAAGCCTAAGAATGCTTGTTCAAACCTCCAGGTCCCACGTTTAGCCAGATGCAAAAGTGATGCAAGGGCGCAATGTCACATGTGTTCTGCTCCAGTGCTGCTGGCCACTGAGCAGCAACCCCACACTTGCAGCACCATCTCCTGTCAGATGCTCCTATGAGGACCTTTTGGTCCTGGATGCAGGAACACTAATTTTTACCTGCAGCCCAGCAGAGCCAAATTCAAGCTGTGAACAACACTTTGTTGACACTCTGAGGACATCTGAACTACAGATGTGGGCAGGCAGGGCCATATTCCCTCCACAGGGTGGAGGGGGGTATATGTCTGCTGTCATTTGAATGTGAAATGTCCTTCATACGTGCATGTGTCTGAGCACTTGGTCTTCAGCTGGTGGAGCTGCTTGGGAAGGTGGTGGAACCTTCAGGAGGTATGGCATTGCTGGATCACTGTAGTTTTTTTTTTGTTGTTGTTGTTGTTTTGTGTTTTTTTTTTTTTTTTTTGGCAACTTCTACACTTACAGACAATAAACCATGATATTTCCCTCCCCTCCCCCACTTTCCCCTTCACAACTCAGCTCTCCATCATATCTCCTCCCTCTCTCCATTAGTCTCTCTTTTAATTTGATGTCATCATCTTTTTCTCCTGTTATGAGGGTCTTGTGAAGGTATTGCTAGGCACTGCAAGGTCATGGATATCGAGGCCAATATCTGGCTGGACAGCTGCATTGTAAAGAGTCGTACCCTTCCTTTGGCTCTTACATTCTTTCTGCCCCCTCTTTTGCAATGGACCCTGAGCCTTGGAGGGTGTGATAGAGATGTTTCTGTGCTGGACACTCCTCTGTCATTTATTCTCAGCACTATTTTGCCTTTTGGGTCATCCCAGTGGTTATCGCCATCTGAAAAGAGAAGCTTCTCTAACCAGAAGTGAGAGTAGCATTAATATATGAATATGAACATTAAGTGTAGTGTTTACTGGGCAGTTTGGTGAGAATAATATATGCATTTAACCAGACAAGAGCAGGCTTTATACCCCTAAGGCTCATGACCTCCCCTGCCATAGGCTTTTGATTAGGTTTTCAGTACCAGGCATGTATTCCCTCCCCTAGAGCGGGCCTCCAGTCCAATTAGAGAGCAGTTGGTTTCCCCCAGAGCAGACATGCCACTATTGCACCCGTTCATTTGGCCTGCCTGGCCAAACTTGAGGTTTCCAGTGTCCACTGTTTCATGGCTGATGACTTGTCTCCCATAGGGCTGCATGAAGCTTGTGTAAATGTACCACATCTTTATTATCCATTCACCTGCTGAGGGACATCTAGGTGGGTTCCATTTCCTAGCTATTGTGAATAGAGCAGCAATAAAATGGTTATGCAAGTATCTCCAAGGTAGTGAGAAGAGTCATTAGGATATATGCCTAGGAGTGCTATAGCTGGATCATATGGTAAATCTATTTTTAGCTGTCTTATGAACCTCCACACTGATTTCCACAATGGCTGTACCAGATTACATTCCCACCAAGAGTGTAGGAGGGATCCCCTTTTTCCGCATTCTCACCAACATTTATTGTCATTTTTTCATTTTAATTTATTTATTTGAGAGCGACAGGCAGAGAGATAAAGAGACCAAGAGAGAGAGAGAAGAATGGGCATACTAGGGTCTCCAGCCACTGAAAATGAACTCCAGATGCATGTGCCACCTTGTGCATCTGGCCTCAAACCGAGGTCCTTAGGCTTCACAAGCAAGCACTTAACCACTAAGCCATCTCTCCAGTCCCTGTTTTCTTGATGGTAGCCATTTTGACAGGAGTGAAATGGAATCTCAAAGTAGTTTTAATTTGCATTTCCCTGATGGCTAAGGATGTAGAATGCTTTTTTTAGATGTTTATATGCCATCTGCATTTCTTCCTTTGAGAACTCTCTATTTAGTTCTATAGCCCATTTTTAATTGGGCTGTTTGATTTCTTATTGTTTTGTTTTTTGAGTTCTTTGTATATTCTGGATATTAATATTCTGTCAGATGTGTATCTGGCAAACTTTTTCTCCCATTCTGTAGGTCGTCTCTTTGCTCTATTCGGTGTCCTTTGCTGTACAAAAGCTTTGTAATTTCATGAGATCCCAGTGGTTGATTAGTGGTTTTATTCCCTGAGCAATTGGGGTTATATTCAGAAAGTCATTGCCTATGCCAATATGTTGAAGGGTTTCCCCTACCTTTTCCTCTACCAGTTTCAGAGTTTCAGGTCTGATGTTAAGGTCTCTGATCCACTTGGACTTGATTCGTGTGCATGGAGAGAGACAAGGATCTATTTTCATCCTTCTACATATAGATATCCAGTTTTCCCAGGACCACTTGTTGAAGAGGCTGTCTTTTCTCCAGTGAATATTTTTGGCATTTTTGTCAAAAATCAGATGGCTGTAGCTGCCTGGATTAACATCTGGGTCCTCTATTCTGTTCCATTGGTCTACGTGTCTGTCTTTGTGACAGTACCATGCTACTATAGCTTTGTAATATAGTTTAAAATCAGGTATGGTGATACCACCAGTCTTATTTTTATTGCCCAAAGTGGTTTTGGCCATTCGAGGTTTTTTTGTGCTTCCAAATAAATTTTAGGATTTTTTTTGTCTGTTTCTGAGAAAAAAATGCCATTGTAATTTTAATAGGGATTGCATTAAATATGTAGATTGCTTTTATAAAGATTGACATTTTCACAATATTGATTCTTCCAATCCAAGAACAAGGGATGTCTTTCCATTTCCTAGTGTCTTCTGCAATTTCTGTCTTGAGTGTTTTAAAGTTCTCATTGTAGAGATCCTTCACTTCCTTGGTTAGGTTTATGCCAAGTTACTTTACTTTTTTTGAGGCAATTGTGAATGGGAGAGATTCCCTGAGTTCATTCTCTGCATGTTTGCTGTTACTATATAGAAAAGCTACTGATTTCTGTGTTTATTTTGTATCCTGCTGTGTTGCTTAAAGTATTTATCAGCTCTAACAGTTTGCTGGTAGAGTCCTTAGGGTCTGTTATGCATAGAATCATATCATCTGCAAATAATGATAATTTGATCTCTTCCTTTCCAATTTGTATCCCTTTTATGAGTAGGTTTTTTTTTTGTTTTTTGTTTTTGTATTTTTGTTTGTTTGTTTGTTTTTCGGGGTAGGGTCTTACTCTAGCCCAGACTGACCTGGAACTCACTATGTAGTCTCAGGGTGGCCTTGAATTTAAGGCGATCCTCCTACCTCTGCCTCCCAAGTGCTGGGATTAAAGGCATGTGCCACCATGCCTGGGTATGAGTAGTTTCTTTTTTTGTTGTTGTTGTTTGTTTTTTAATGAGAGAGAGAGAAGTGGGAGGGGGAGGGAGGGAAGGAGTGGTATGCCAGAGCCACTGCAAAGGAACTCCAGATGCATATGCCACCTTGTGCATAAGCATCACCTTGTGCATCTGGCTTACATGGGTTCGGGAGAGTTGAACCTGGGTCCTTAAGCTTCGCAGGCAAGCACCTTTATCGCTAAGTCATCTCCTCAGCCTCCACAGTGGGTTTTTAGCCTGGCCCCAATCTCTCTCTCCATCCTGATATGATGGTTATGTGATGCCAGCTTCCTGCCTCTGCCACATTTTCCCCACATGATGACTCTATCCTCTGGAATTGCAAGCCAAATAACCTCTTTCCTTCCCTAAATTTCTTTTTTTTTTTTTTTTTTTTTTTTTGGTTTTTCTAGGTAGGGTCTCATACTAGCTCAGGCTGACCTGGAATTCACTCTGTATTCTCAGGGTGGCCTCGAACTCATGGCGATCCTCCTACCTCTGCCTTCCGAGTGCTGGGATTAAAGGTGTGTACCACCACGCCGGGCTCTTCCTAAACTTCTAATGGTTGGGTATTTTGTGCCAGCGAGAAGAACGTAATGGACACACCCTTGGAACTCTAAACTAAAAAAGCCCTTCCTTCCTTAAGTTGCTTCTTGTCAGGCATTTAGTAACTTACACAGCTTTCTTGTCTCTTCTAGCTACAAGCAACTCCAGAAGATTGTTGGCTGGTGGCACAGGCTGTCTCTCCCACACTGACCATCTTCCTTCATGTCTGTCTCTTCCTATGAGATCGTCACTCATATTGGCTTAGGGCTCACCCTACTCCAGTATGACCTCATTTGCAAATAAGATCATGTTCTGAAGTGGGGCGTGGTGGTGCACGCCTTTAATCCCAGCACTCGGGAGGGAGAGGTAGGAGGATTACTGTGAGTTCGAGGCCACCCTGAGACTACATAGTGAATTCCAGGTCAGCCTGAGCTACAATGAGACCATACCTCACTCAACAACAAAAAATAGATCATATTCTGAGAGGGGTAGGACTTGCGCATGTCTTTGGGGGGGACCCAAGTCAAACCATAATAATTTCAGGACAATTTATAGATACTGACCCAGGCGTAGTGGGGCACGCCTTTACTCCCAGCACTTGGGAGGCAGAGGTAGGAGAATCACCATGAGTTCAAGGCCACCCTGAGACAATATAGTGAATTCCAGGTCAGCCTGGACTAGAGTGAGACCCTACCTTGAAGAAAAAAAAAAAAAAAAAGGCTGAATTTATAGATACTGCAATAGCTCTAAACCTTTTCTCAGAGTTCCTTGCTAAGCCAATGTTCTCTGTCACCTGTGGTCACCTCCGTGGCTTTAGAGCTATGCCACGTCACTTTCCCTCCTCTAGGAGCACCTCATTAATTTCCTTGCTTTGGAGGTACACTAGTTGGAGCTCCTGCCTCAGAGATGGCAGGTGTTGTACGGTGAACTTCCTCCGCATGGAAAGGTGTAAACAACTGTGGGCGGCTCTATCAAAAGCAGCTGGATCAACTCACAAGAGACCGTGTGGGGAAGGTCATCTGACCCCCCACCTGAGAGTCAGGTGCTCCCTGCGCCAGCTGTATACAATAATGCACGAGGTCTTGTGGCCTCAGGTGTGGGGGTGGGGGAAGAGAGTATATAGAGAGGAAAAGCTCTGGGAGCAAGGAGCTCTCTGCAAGTGTCTCTGGAGTCTCATGTTATGGAAGCAACCCCTCACCCAGAGGCTGGGGGAGGAACAGTGGCAGTGGGGGTAACCTTGGTATAGTGAGTCTCACTGAAGTGCTGCTTTGGGGTCTCTTGTAAGTGAGTCCTCAACTTGAGGCTGAGGGAGGAGCTTCTGCGGTGGTAACCCTGATACAGTGAGCCCACTGTAGTGTTGCTTTGGGGGTCTCATACTCTGCAAGTGAGTCCTCACCCGCAGGCTGAGGGAGGAGCATCCGTGGAGGTAACCCTGATACAGTGAGCCCACTGTAGTGTTGCTTTGGGGGTCTCATACTCTGCAAGTGAGTCCTCACCCGCAGGCTGAGGGAGGAGCATCCGTGGTGATAACCCTGATACAGTGAGCCCACTGTAGTGTTGCTTTGGGGGTCTCATACTCTGCAAGTGAGTCCTCACCCGCAGGCTGAGGGAGGAGCATCCGTGGAGGTAACCCTGATACAGTGAGCCCACTGTAGTGTTGTTTTGGGGGTCTCATACTCTGAGAGTCCCCACCCGCAGGCTGAGGGAGGACCACAGTGAGTCCCAGTGAAGTGCCGCTCTGGGGTCTCGCACTTCTGGACAGGAACAAGGAGCTTCTAGAAACGGTCCCAGGGAATATGTCACTCAGGGTGGAATGAGACTTCTCCGTGGTGCGGCTGCTCTGGGGTCCCGATGCTCTGTAAGTCAGCCCTCATTCTGAGGCTGAGGGAGGAGCAGCTAAGGAGTAATACTGGCATAGGAATTTCCATCAGAGTGGCTGCTTTGGGGCTGGAGAGATGGCTTAGCGGTTAAGGCGTTTGCCTGCAAAGCCAAAGGATCCTGGTTTGATTCTCCAGGACCCATGTAAGCCAGATGCACAAGGGGGTGCATGCATCTGGAGTTCATTTGCAATGGCTGGATGCTCTGACGTACCCATTGTCTCTTAAATAAATAAAATATATTAAAAAAAAAAAAACAAAGTGGCTGCTTTGGGGGCCCAACGTTCCTATAAATAACCACTCTTTATGATCTGTAAGTGACCCCCAATAAACTCACTGGATCACAGAACTGGCATTGGTGCAACTGTACTTCGGTCTGCCATCTGAGCCCTATTTGGGGTGAAGATGTGTGTTTTTGTCTCCCGAGGGGAAAAGTGTGCCATGACGCAGGATTTTATTTATCCCAGTGAAAGTCAGGACTTCCTCAGGATGGCTCTCATCCTAAAATACAGAGGGCAAGGTCACCCTTCCCATGCTAAGGAAAGCCTCCCTTCCATGCCAGCCACGCACAGGAGGTGGCACAGACCATTTGATTCCACCGACTTGACCACTAACCGAATGACCTCAGCATGTTTCCCCTAATGTGCATGATTGGATTTTGAGCATCTCATGTGAGACACAACAAATGGAGATGATTAATGAAGATTCTAATGAGTCTAGTTCTTCACCACTCTTCCCCTGCCAAATATTTTAAACAACAACTCTTTAATGCCAACCTTTCCCACGCAAAATAATTGCACAAATATCCTTTTATTTAACATGAACACAGTTGAGAGTGATGGAGGGGTTTTGCTCTGTAAAGTATGTTATTTCAGAGAATTAAAAGTACATTTTTGGCCTGGAGAGATGACTTAGCAGTTAAGGCACTTGCTTGCAAAGCCAAAAGACCCACGTTTGATTTCCCTGGGACCTACATCAGCTAGATGCACAAGTTGGTGCATGTGTCTGGAGGTCCTGGTGTGTTCATTCTCTGCCTCTCTCAAGTGAATAAAAAATTTAGGGCTGGAGAGATGGCTTAATGGTTAAGGTACTTGCTTGTGAAACCTAAGGATCCAGGTTCAATTCTCCAGGTCCCACGTAAGGTAGATGCACAAGGTAGCACATGCATCTGGAGTTTATTTGCAGTGGCTAGAGGCCCTGGCATGCCAATTCTCTCTCTCCCTTTCTCAAATAAACAAATAAAAATATTACAAAAATGTTTCATTTTGACATGTAGGTGTTGTGCCCAGTTCATGACATCCTCCAGAAACCACCAAAGAGTCCAGACATGTATGCAAAAGCAAAGAGCTTTATTTCAAGCTTAAGCTCAGACTCTTGACTTCACCAACACAGTGGATCCATGCAAGACCCTCGAGCTGCATTTGGGAGAAGCTTTTATTGGGTTCAAACAAAGGGAAGGGGAATTTCTAATATGATTGATTATGCAGCAGCTGAAGAACATTTAGCTTATTCTGTCAAATTGGCTTGTTATTTTGGGTCAGCATGGTCTTTCCAGCAACTGTTTGTTCTTACATTCTGGGAACCTGACCTGAGTTTAGCCTGAGGCCTGCAAGGCAGCTGAAGCCTATGCTTTGGTTTTCGGTCTTTCATAGGAAAGTGAAAAAAGAGAGATCAAAATAGAAGAGGTACTAGTTGGAAAGGAGGGGAGCAGTGGAGTGAAGGTGAGGAAAGGGGATAAAGGAAGGTAATGGGAGGAGATTATGATCAAATTGCAGTATGTTCATGTATGAAACTTCTCAATAAAGTTGTTTTTGGTTTTTTGTTTTTGTTTTTTCGAGGTGGCATCTCAATCTCACTCTAGCTCCAGCTGACCTGGAATTCACTATGTAGTCTCAGGGTGGCCTCAACCTCACAGCAATCCTCCTACCTCTGCTGGGATTAGAGGCGTGCGCCACCACGCCTGGCTCAGTAAAAAAGTTTTTTAAAAGGCTGGAGAGATAGCTTAGCAGTTAAGGCACTTGCGAGCAAAGCCAAAGGACCCAGCTTTGATTCCCCAGCACCCACACAAAGCCAGATACACAGGGAGACACATGCATCTGGTTAAAGGCCCTGGTGCACCCATTCTCTCCCTGTGTCTGCCTCTTTCTCTGGCTCTCTCAAATGTTTAAAAATATGTTGCAAATATAAATATGGCATCAGTGCAGTTGGAAATGCTCACAGGAGGCCAATAAAAATACCCCGATATCAGACAGATTGTTTCAAATAACTGTTGCAGCCACTAAACCCAGAGGTGCAGGTCAGCAGAGACCTACCTGGCCAAGCCACAGGCAGCTTTAGCATGAGCTCCTCACTCAAGGGACACTGGTAATTAATTGTACCAATTATGTTCTGTCTCTTGAGATTTAAGCGGGAGACCAGATTCTTAGCTCACACAGAAAAGAACTGGACTGAGCAATGGAGAAGGCAGCAGGCAGAGGCGAGCCTGGGGAAGCCGACTTCCAGCTGCTCACAGGGTTAAGGTGCTGTCTCCACTGGCAGAGCCACTTGGGGTTTCTCCCAACCACCTCCTGTCTGCTTACAGTCAGCTATTTCTATGTGAATTCTTACCATTGATACCTATTATTTTAGGTAATCTGAGCCTTTTCTTTCTTTTTTTTTTTTTAATGGTTTTTTGAGGTAGGGTCTCACTCTAGTCCAGGCTGACCTGGAATTCACTATGTAGTCTCAGGGTGGCCTCAAACTCATGGAGATCCTCCCACCTCTACCTCCCGAGTGCTGGCATTAAAGGCATGCACCACCGTGGCCGGCTGCCTTTTTTTTTTTTTTTTTTTAAGATATTTATTTGAGAGAGAGAGCAAATGAGTGTGCCAGTGCCTCCAGCCACTGAAAACAAACTCCAGACACATGTTCCCTCTTGTGCATCTGGTTTACTTGGGTCCTTAGGCTTTGCAGGCAAACGCCTTAACCGCTAAGCCATTTCCCCAGTCCCTCCTTTTTTTTTAATGTGTTCGAGCACACAAGAGAATTGACACCCCAGGGCCTGTAGCCACTGAAATCAAACTCCAGATGCGTGTGCCCCTTGTGTCCATGTGAGACATTGCATGCTTACATCACTGTGCATCTGGTTTATGTGGGACCTGGAGAGTCAAACATGAGTCCTTAGGCTTTGCAGACAAGTGCCTTAACCACTAAGCCTTCTCTCCAGTACTCTTGTCACATTTTTTTTTTTTTGGAGAGAGTGGGGAGGGAGACAGAGAATGGGTGCGCCAGCAGCCTCTCAGCTGCTATGAATGAACTCCAGATGCTTGTGTCCTCTTGTGGGCAAGTGCAGCATTGCACCCTTGAGCCACTTTGCATCTGGCTAAATGTGGGAGAATCAAATGGGAGTTTTTAGGCTTAGAAGGCAGGTGCCTTAACCCATAAGTCATCTCTCCAGCCCCTTGTCAGGTATTTTGTCACAGCCAATGAGCAAGGTAACTAACACACCTACTTACTATGTATAGCCTGCATTTCCTATTCTGTCCTCTGTGTGTTCATGCATGTATGTATAATCATATGTGTGTGTGCATGTAGAGGCCCAAGGTTGGTGTTGGGTGTGTTCCTCAGTTGCTCTCCACTTAATTTTTTTAACTTTATTATTTCAAAAATATTTTTATTTATTTGAGAGAGAGAAGGGGCGCACCAGGGCATCCATCCACTGCCAATGAACTCCAGACGCATGTGCCACCTTGTGCATCTAGATTACATGGGTACTAGGGAATGGAACCCTGGGTCCTTTGGCTTTGCAGGCAAGTGCTTTAACTGCTAAGCCATCTCTCCAGCACAACTTTTTAAAAAATATATGTTTGAGAGAAAGAGGCAGAGAGAGAAAGAGAATGGGCATGGCAGGTCCTCTAACCACTGCAAATGAACTCCAGACATATGGGCCACATTGTGCATCTGACTTTACGTGGGAGCTGGGAATCCAGCCTGGGTCCTTAGGCTTTGTAGGCAAGTGCCTTAACCATTAAGCCAACTCTTCTGTCCCACTTTATTTTGTAAAATTATCTGTGTGTCTATGAATGTATAGATGTTAGTATGGTTGTGCACGTACCACAGAGTGAGTGTGGCGGTCCTTCTGGCCTTCCACCTTGTTTGAGGGAGGGTCGCTTGTTGTTTGAGGGTTGTATATACCAGGCCAGCTGGCTCACAAGCCTCTCACCTCTCAGTAGGAGGGCTGGGATTTTACTTGCTTGCTACTGCATCCAGTCAGTGTTATAAAATAAATAAAAACGTGCCTGGGGAGATGGCTCTGTTGTTAAAGTGCCTGCTATCTCAAGCATGAGGATGTGAGCTTCACACTGGGCACCCCAGGGCCTCTAGCCACTATAAACAAACTCCAGACACATGCACCCCTTTGTACATCTAGCTTTAAATGAGCTCTAGGGAATCAAACCTGGGTCCTTAGGCTTTGCAGGCAAGCACCTTAACCATTAAGCCATCTCTCCAGCCCTCCATTGGTTCTTCCCATCCCCGAATCCCTGTACTACCAATCACTTTCCCCAGCGTTCATCTCTCAAACTCATTGACAAAGTGTGGGGGTGGGAGTGAGATGGGGAGGCGGCATGAAGGGTGCAAGTCCATGCTGTCAAATGACGAAAGAACAACAGGGGCATGTTTATAAGAGGTCTAGGGAATCTGCAGGTTTACCAACCACAATGGTCAGAAATGCACGTGTGCATCTTTCTTTTCTTTTCGTTTTTTATTTTATTTATTTATTTATATTTATTTATTTTTATTTTTATTTTGCAAGGTAAGGTCTCACTCTGGTCCAGGCTGACCTGGAATTAACTATGTAGTCTCAGGGTGGCCTCGAACTCTCGGCGATCCTCCTACCTCTGCCTCCCGAGTGCTGGGATTAAAGGCATGCGCCACCACGCCCGGCTTATTTTTATTTTTTTGAGTGTGCATCTTTCATTGCACCAGGCCTGGTTTTCGAACTGGACTTCGTGACCCAGATCCTGGGGGTAGCTTTCCCTCCTTCCAAGCCTCCCCCACGCCTCACTAGCTTCCCCTGGGAAAGGCTATCTGTCAATGCGCCTTTTGTCCGAAAACGCCGGTCTTCGGGCTTCTTCCCACTCCAGGCCGCCGCCTCTGCCCAGCACGCACAATGGCTGACCTCACGGGCTGCCCGCAGACACCAGCGCGAGCTGCTGAAGCGCACCGGCTCGCTCGCGTCCGGGCTCCCACGCCGCCGCCTTTCCCCGCGGGTCACGGTCGGGAGGGGAGCGGGGACCTGGCGAGGCTCGCGCTGCTTTTAATGAAATTCCTGACATTTCGGATTCGCATAGCTTCCATTCTTCCCGGAGGCCCTTCAGCCACCGCCCACAATCAAGCCCATTCTCACTAACGCTCACGTAGCCAGACGATCGTTTAAAAAAAAAAAATAGAAAAGAAACTATGGGAGGTGCCAGCCAACCCACGGCCAGACCGCTACGGCTTTTAAGGGGTCCGTGGGCGCCAATCTGCCAATGGCCCAGCTTCCCACCAATCGCCATGCTTCCCGCCGCTGGCTCCGCCCCCTCGCTCCGCTCCGACCAATCACGGAGGAGCTGCCTTCTCGCTCTCCGCCTCTCCTCCCCCCGCCCGCGGGGGGGGAGGGGGTGTAGAGCAGTTCGCAGCTTTCCAACCCGGCGGGCGCCCAGTGGGGCGCGCGATTCCAGCCGGGAGGTATTTTTAGCATCCTTCGGGCGAGCAGTCCTGCCCCTTGGCTCCGCCTCCTCACCACACCCCTGTCCAATAGGAGACGGAGTTTCCGTTGCGTCATCGCGCGGGCAGGCGGGCGTTGTCCAATCAGCGCTGGAGGGAGGACTGGCGTAATTAAAAAGCGGCGGAAGGAGGTGGGAGGGGTCATGACGCAGCGAGTTTTTAGTCGTGACTTCTCGGGGCGGGCGGGTGGATCTCGGCGTGTCGCCTTCTTCCCTTTGAAGTGAATCCTTCCCCACGACGCGTTCCGTACCGCGTCCCTCCCCCTCCCACCCCGCACCCCGACCCTGTCCCGGGTGCGCGCGCACGGCGGGGCGTGGAGGCGGCGGCCCGAGGGGCGGTGCTGACGCGAGCCGGGCGGGTCACGTGGGCGTGTTGTGGGGGGAGGGGCGGCGGTCGGTTCCGGGCGGTTGAGCGAGAGCGAACGAGGGACGGAGAGAGAGAGAGAGAGAGAGAGCGCGCGGGAGAGAGGGGACGGAGAGGCAGCCGCGCCCGCCGCCGCCCCGCTCTGTATGCCGCTCGCCCCCGTCGCGGCCGCCGCCGATCGCAGCAGCAGGAGCCGCCGCCGCCGCGGTGGATGCGGTTAGGCCGGGGCTGAGGCCAGGACCGTCGAGATGCCGCAGTCCAAGTCCCGGAAGATCGCCATCCTGGGCTACCGGTCTGTGGGTGAGTTGGCGCTCGTGTGGGCCTCTCCGGGGTCGGGGTCGGGGTCCCGGGCGGGCGGCGGGTTGTCAGGACCGAGGCCTGCGAAGTTTGGGGCGGGCGCGCGGCCATGTGGCTGGCGGGGAGCGCGGCGCGCGTTTCGTAACCACCATCTTGGCGGCGGCGGCCCGGGGCGGCGGCTGCGCGGGACGAGGTCTCGGGATCCACGGGCGCCGGGCCGTGGGGGGGACGGGGACCGCGGGCGGTGGGCTCCGGGTGCGCCCCGGGGCGGGCGGGGAGGAGGAGGAGGATGCTGCGGAGCGTGACGGTGGCGGCCCGCGCCCCTCTCCCTGCACCCCCGCGCCGCGCGGGAGTCGCACCTGTGCCCACGTCGTCCACGCGCCCGCCGCCTCCCCGACCGACGTGAGCTGGCCCGGGGGGTCTTGACCCGGGAATCGGCGCCCCCCGGGGTGAAGTGCAGCCTGGTTAGGAAACGGCACTTTGCAGGACCTCTGCCTCCCCGGTTCCCCGAGGGCAGGTCCCAGACACCCCCCAACACATACATCCCTCTCCAAAACACACACATCCCCAAACACACCCCCTCCCCCCAAGAGGCTGGTGAGCTAACTGCCCGCAACCAAAATAGAGACGACGCATTTCGGAACTCTTCGGTGTCCCATTTTTTTCCCCCTCTTTGGGAAGAAATAAGGTCAGATACCTTAGCTGTTAAAGGAATAGTCCTTTTTGTATTCATTGGTTTTTTGTTTTGTTTTGTTTTGTTTGCTTGCTTCCCTTCCCCAAGCGGTTGACATACATTGGAAACTTTTCCTGGCAGTCACCTGATCTGCTGACTGTCACCGCTGGTCTGCGGCGGGGTGGTGGGCGGACGAGGTGTCCAGGCGAGGGGTTTTCTGCCCATCCTCCTGCGGGGAAACTGGACCATTCAGCCTCACCTCACCGTGCTGCTTGGGGCCCAGGCTTTATTTAGTTACAGCCTTGGACTGGCAGCAGCCCCAAGTTACGTTCGTCCTTGCGTGAGATTTTCTGGTTAGAAGTAACAACTGTCTTAAAAGGATGTCCCCCCCGCCCCCCGGCGCTGAGAGGAGAGGCTGCCCAAGGAGGTGCGCGAACTGCCCGAGGTGGTCACAGCCGGCCTGTCACTGGACGAGCTGCCCGATGGCTTTCTTTCCGTTCTTCTCCTTCCCACCGCCGGTGCCATGCTTCTGCTCTTTGACCAAGATCACTCCTGGCTGCTTACTCATCCTTTCACCGTCGCCCTGGACAGCTGGGAGGGACTGAGAGGGGTAACTTGGGAGGTGCAGCAAGCAGTGCCACGTGCGGGGTGCAAACTAGGAAGAGTAGGTGACTGTGTGCCTTAACAGCTGCAGCCTTAAACATGCATCAGATTGACACTTTAATGCCTCTAACAGCCCCTTCCCAAACACTTACATGGAACCCCGATCTACTCTTGATAGTGGCCCAGATCACCATGATAGTGGTTTTCAGGTTTTCTCCTCTGCATTTTAGAGAACTGGACGTAGACTTCTCTGGCTCTTGAGTGAGCTTGCTTTCATCAGATGCATAGATAAAATGCCAATTCATTGAAGATAGTAGTCTCTGGATGATAGAGTTGCAGGCTGTAAGTCCTGGTGTTTCTAGATTTCAACCTAAGAGAATGTCCTAAAGATCTGGACTTTTAACAATTTTGGATTGGTGAATAGTCTTTTGTAAGTCTAGTGTGGTGTCACTGTTTTTTTCACCAAAGAACTTCCTTATGTCCAGTACCCCATTGTGGTTTTGGAGTTTCTCTCTTCTCTCTCCGTGTAGGGTCTTGCTCTACCCAGGCTGACCTGGAATTCACTGTGTAGTCTCAGGGTGGCCTTGAGTTCTGCCTCCAGAGTGTGTGGCCTGTGCCACCATGCCCCCCCCCCCTTTTTTTAAAGCAAGGTTGCATGTAACCCATGTGGCTTCAGACTCACTGTGTAGCCCAGGCTGGTCTCCAACTCACAACCACCTTTCCATAGCCTCCTCTGTGCTGGGGTCCCAGGTGTGCCTCCAAGCTCTGCACAGTTTATCTTCTAGTCAGCATCCTCCTAAGGATGTGCCAGCGTGTGCGGCGCCCCCCCCCTCCGCTTTTCTTTGTGAACATCTGTTTTACACTGCTGTTTTACACTGCTGTCTGCCGATGCTGGGCTAGCTTGCAGTGGGACACAGTGACCGAGAACCCGTGTGCTGTGCCTCCCACAGCCGGCTCCAGTTCTCTCATAGTGACTGTCCAGCATATTGAGGACTAAGGAGAGGGAGGCTGCCTTACTCCCAATCTTACGTTTGACTTTAAAGTTGATTACTTTGCTTATAAACCAGAAGAATGTTTTGGTCTGTAGCTTTTCAGGGGAGGAAGGTTGGCCTTGAGCCAGCATGATTCTATGTATTCTCCACTCTTGTAAAAGTTATTCACTCTTCAGACTTCTCAAGGCTTGGTGCTGTAGTAGAGAAATTTCAGAAATTGTTGTTTCTAGGTTGAGCCGTTTTGTGGTTCAAAACTGTTGTGTGAAGCCAGGCGTGGTGGCGCACGCCTTTAATCCCAGCACTTGGGAGGCAGAGGTAGGAGGATCACCGTGAGTTCGAGGCCACCCTGAGACTACAGAGTGAATTCCAGGTCAGCCTCAGCTAGAGTGAGACCCTACCTCAAAAAAAAAAAAAAAAAAAAAAAAAAAAAAAACTGTTGTGTGGTGTTGCTCTTCTAGAAACCATGCCTTTTTGATAATGTTCTCTTGATTAAAATGACTTGCCAGTTTGATTAGACTACTTGTCACTGTCACTTTTAAGTGTATTTTCCATTAAAAATATGAAATATGATTGTATTACATGACTTTCAATTCTTTAAGGTTTATGTAAAGTATACAGCTTTTTCTTCTGAAGTAATTTTCCTGTTGTTTACAATAATAAAGCTTTTTAAGGACAGGTCACCTATTGCAACACCTCTAACTCAATCTGGCTTTCAAAGACTACTTTGTGCTCATTGTTTTGGTGGCCTTTAAATGTAGCACCTTCATCAGAGTCCATTGTTCCTGGTACAGTTACGGAGTCCCGTGGTGGAGGTCAGTAATTGTGATGCCAGGAAAACTGTCTTCAATTTGATGGTAATCTGATTTCCTATAGATTATAACCAGAAGCTTCTTGTTATATGTAATTTCTTATATGGGGTTAATAAGAGGATTGCAATCACAGGCAAGGGAAATCTAAGAGAAAAATGAAACAGCTGTGTTTTGGTGAAAGGCAGTTCAGCCAGAATGCTCAAATCATTACCTTGTAGTACATTTTAGGTAGTTTGGGTTCTTCACGGGGAAAGGTAGCATTAAATATTTGAATGTTTCCTATAGAACATTCACCTTGTGTTCTGTCCCTCTCGATTATCCTGTCCTTTGTTGACACATCCTGTTAAGAAATTGAGGTGAAAACATTGTTTGCTGTGTGTGTAATCCACCAGTATGTGAAATTGTCTTAGCAAATGGTTAATAGCAAGTGACGTGTATCTGTGACTGGGATAGTCCATAGTGGCCACTTTATAGTAAAGCTTGAAGTTTCTTTTTTTCTGTCTCATTTATTGTTCTAGGAGAATAACTAGAATTCTTACTTGTGATTATGAATCCCAGTGACAAATAGTATGTGATGCCCATGTTTGTTTTATCTATCCACATGCACCTTAAATGACCCAGAAAGAAACCCTGTGCGCATCGGCACTTACTTTTCCCCATTACCATCTCGACCCCTAGCAAGTACTCATCTGCTTTCTGCGTATGGAGTTCCTTCTTCGCTTGTCTGTCTGTCTGGTTTTAGCCACCCTAGTGCGCTTAAAGTGGCATTACATATGGCTTACAAATAATTGCTCCTGTCTTCACTTTTTTTGTCTTGGTGCTTGGATTGAACCCAGGGCCTTGTTTGAGGTCCACTTCACCTCTTAAAGACTATTCTTTCCTCATTGAATTTCCCTTGTGGAAATTAAATGCCCATAAATTTAAGGACTTATTTCAGAACTCCCCACTCCCAGTGATCTGTGGTCCTCACTGGAGTGTCATACTACTGGAGTGTCATAGCTGATTGTGAAATAGGGAGAGGAGTCTTGGAACTGTATTCGTGTGTGTGTGTGTGTGGGTGGGTGGGTGTGTGGGTGTGTGTGGTTTTTGGTCTCTCCAGGCAGGTTCTCACTGTAAGCTACACTGACTTGGAACTCTTCCTTTAAGCCCAGACTGTCCTCCAACTCACAACAATCCTCCTACCACCTCAGCTCCTGAGTGCTGGGGTTAAAGGCATGTGCTACCATGTCTGTCTGAAATAACCTTTTAAGATTGATTGTGTTTGTTTAAGGTAGGGTGTCCAGCCCAAACTGACGGGATTCACTATGTAGTCTCAGCCTGCCTTTGAACTCGCAGCTATCCTCCTACCTCAGCCTCCCATGTACACAGATGAAAGGCATGCACCACTGCACCTGGTTTGATTTCTTTTTTTTTTTAAGAGTGAATTCTCATACCTACTTCTGATTTCATTGGTTTGGTTTAGTTTGGTTTTATGTGTGTGTTTTTATGTACATGTACACCTGCACAAACACAATATGGGGGTCTGAAGGTAACTGTAGCTGTCCGGAATGTTGGTCCTTGCCTCCCACCTTGTTTTGAGGCAGGGTCTGTTTTTCACTGCTGAGTAAGTCAGATTAGTTGGCCCGTGAGTTTCAGCGATTCGCCTGGCTCCCATTTCTCTGTAAAAGGCTAGGATTACAGATGCTTGATCCTGCATCCAGTTTTTATGTGGGTTCTGGGTATTAGAACTCAGGTGCACATACTTGCACGACAAGTGCCTTTACCTGCCAAGCCATCTCCCAGCTGGCAACATAGCTCAGTCATGCATGCTCCAGGCTCTAGGCTCGATGCCAGTACTATACACGTACTCACACACTCCGTGTTCCCCCTCGAGAGTTGAAATTTTACTCTTTATAGATCCTATTCTGTCCCCAGTCTTGTAATCCTGCTGAGATTACGTGAGTGTACTGCTATGCTCAGCAGAGATCTCATTTCTTTAATTTCTTTTCAAAGATCTGCTACAGGACTAGAGAGATGGCTTAGCAGTTAAGGCACTTGCCTGCGAAGCCTAAAGACCCAGATTCAATTCCCCAGGACCCACATAAGCCAGATGCACTAGGTGGTCTCAAGTTCATTTGTAGTGGCTGGAGGCCCTGGTACGCCCATTTTCTCTTTCACTATATGTCTCTCTTTTTTTTCTTTCTCTCAAATAAATAAAATGTTTTGTTTTGTTTTAAAGATCTGCCACAACTTTGGCACAATGATAGTTTTGCTGTCATTCTTCCAGGTAGAAAAGGGGTGTGATGAAAGTGGCTAGTGCTGACATTTTCTCAGTTGCCCAGGTGTTCTCTTGAAGACAGCCATTATATGTCAGGGCGCAGTAGAGGTAAGGTGCTGTATTTACACATTTCATTTCTCCATCAGAATATTTAAAACACGCACACCCAAGGGTCAGGATTCAGTGACGTTAGCCATGTTCGCTTTGTCAAGGACACTTAATTCCTCTATGAATGGCAGTAGAGAATAAGATGATTTTATTGCTCCACTTGCCCCTGCTGTCTTACTTCATGCTATAAGGTGCCATTCTAGCAGATTTTACTCTCCATTTCATTTGCATCCTTTGTATAAATGTGAACATAACAGAAAAGGCAGATCCTTTCTTTGGACTGTCAGATAGTTCCAACCTTGTAGGTCCTGGGAAAGGAGCGTGGGGTCTTACAGGTCTGAAGCCCCACTTGAGCCGTGGAGCTGTCTGAGTGCGCTAGGATCTTGCTGCTCACCGAGTGGGTGCATCCCAGCTGCTGGTGACGGGTGTGGCCAAGCTTCCTAGGAGCAGCTCCCAAGCACTAAAAGAGACAAGGATGGCGAGACAGGGAAGAACTTGGCTTGATCAGGAGCGGAAGGAAGCTGGGGGTGGTGAGAGCATAATGTGGTGGGAGTAGGAAAGGAAGTTGGAAAGACGGTCACGAGCTGCATTATGCAGGGCCTTGCGGGAGCTCTGGGAACTCATTGGCTCTGAGTAGCAAGCTGCAGCAAATTGCAGAAGTATGTCTGTATGCCAGCCGCCTTGGCCTCTTGTGTGGTCCACTTTTGGGTGCGGTAGTTGTCTTTGGACTTGGTAATAGTGAGACTTCCAAAAATCTGTAACCAGGACCCATATGCTAAAGTAATGTTTTTTTTTTTAATTAAAAAAATTATTAGAGAAATAGTATGGCCGCACCAAGACCTCTTGCCACTGCAAACAAACAAACTCCTAATGCATACACCACATCGTGCATCTGGCCTTTTACCTGGGTATTGGGGAATTGAACCCAGACTGGCAGGCTTTGCAAGCAGATGTCTTTAACAGTTGAGCCTTAGTTCAGCTATAAAGTATAATTTTTCAAATATAAATGTCACTGTGAAGGCTGAGAGGTACATAAATAACAGCAACTTTCTCACAAAGTGAGAAACAGCTGCCTCTACTTGTTAAGTAGAGGAAGTCATTAATGTTCAGTACCTTTTCTAGTTTAAGGTCCAAAATAGCTGGTTAATAACTTTTAATATAGCTCATGAGTGGATTGTACTTATTTCACTAAATTAGAATTGAGTGTGGATGTAATTCTACAAAGGAAAAGGACAATCTTTAGTGATCTTGATTTAACATGTCATGAAATGCATTAAATCTAACATGGATAGTTAAGACATATCTTTTTTTTTTGTTTTGTTTTCAGGGTAGGGTCTCATTTGTAGCCCAGGCTGACCTGGAATTCACTCTGTAGTCTCAGGCTGGCCTCGAACTTGTGGTGATCTGCCTCCCGAGTGCTAGGATTAAAAGTGTGTGCCACCATGCACAGCCTGATTTTTTTGTTGTTGTTGTTGTTGTTTTTGTTTTTCGAGGTAGGGTCTCACTCTAGCCCAGGCTGACCTGGAATTCACTCTGGAGTCATGGCGATCCTCCTACCTCTGCCTCCCAAGTGCTGGGATTAAAGGCATGTGCCACCACGCCCAGCCCCTGAATATCTTTTTTAAAAATATTTTTAAAATTTATTTATTGAGAGAGAGAATGGGCATGCCAGAGCCTCTGGCCACAGCAAACAATTCCAGACACATGACCACCACGTGTATCTGGTTTACATGCTTTACAGGCAAGTGCCTTTATGCCAAGCCATCTCTCCAGCCCCCACTCAGAACATCTTAGACACTGGCAGCACATGCAGACTACTTTTGGCATGAATGGCTTCATTGATAATTTTAAGTCTCAAAGATGAAGGGCCTGGAATACATGTTAGTATATTTTAAAATTGTTAAATTCCTCTTGTTAAATTCCTCTGATAAGAATTTTCTGGCAGACATTGGAATTTTCAATCTCAGTTGATACTAATTTAGAGCAAGAAGCATGAGAAGAAGCCTTTGTATTTTGCCCTGTGGACTAGTTAGAGCAGGGTGATTTAAGGCCACTGATGAAATGAAGTCCTGTGTCCTGCTTGCTTGCTTTGCAGCGTAACTGTAATAGGATTGAACCCCTCCCACTGCTTCTGATTTTCTTGTCAACTGCAAGAAGGCTCATGGTTAGGATCCCTGGGGCTTGCTGGCTAGTCTGGCAGAATCTGAGCTCTGGGTTCTGTGAGAGACACTGTCTGAAAAAGACAAGACACCCAAAGTCAACCTCTGGCCTCTACATACACATATAGTCACATCTGCACACAAACTATAAAATAAAATTAAGAACTGAATGTTAATGACATGATGGCATAAGTTATTTGTGATTAAGGGTGCAAATGTTGATAAATATTTCCGGCTGTTTTTTTTTTTTTGTTGTTGTTGTTGTTGTTGTTTGTTTTTTCGAGGTAGGGTCTCACTGTAGCCCAAGCTGACCTGGAATTCACCATGTAGTCTCAGGGTGGTCTCGAACTCATGGCGATCTTCCTACCTCTGCCTCCCAAGAGCTGAGATTAAAGGCGTGCACCACCACGCCCGGCTATTTTTCTGGTTTTAAAATCAAATCACATTTGAAGCTTACTTTAAAGAAGTTATTTTATTTATTTATATATTTTTGTTTTTTTGAAGTAGGGTCTCACTCTAGGCCAAAAATAGTCTGACTTGGAACTCAGGCTGGCCTTGAACTCATGGTGGTCCTCCTTCCTCTTCCTCCCAAGTGCTGGGATTAAAGTGTGTACCACCATACCCGGCTAAAGAGGTTATTTTAAAATACAGGTTAGCCTTGTTGATTATAATGTTTGTGAATGACAGAATAAAAACATAAATGGCAAAAACTCACTCATGATGCCTAATATTCATAGCATGAGTGGAAGTGGGAAAACAGTCTGGAATTTCCAATCCTGTTGGGAAACCCTATAGTGTAATATGGGGAATTTCTGCCTTGGCCCTCATGACCCTGGGGACACCGTAGGTGTCATCTTAGAGCCAGCATGCACAAGCTATGCGGGGGTTTTGAACCTGGCTCAGTGAGATTGCTCCTGGAGAGAGAAATTCACTATATACAATGTCAAGTCTTGGATCACCTGTGTGCATACAGGTTGAGAGTGTGACCTAATTTTCTGGGAATATTGACAAATCTGTTTTCTTTGTGAACCAGCTTGGCCAAGCAGAACCACAGGTAGAATATCTCCGTTCTTCGCGTCACTTTGAACCTTGCCAATCTAGATTAGAGGCTCTTCCGTGGGAGCTCATGAGCTTGCCTTGAAATGGTGGCATGCTTCTGAGGGAAGAGTCCGGGCCTTATCAACTGTCCCAAAGGATTTCTTGCCCCTCCCCCAAGGTTGAATCACTGGAACTGTTGGTTTAGAGGGCAGTTTGTGAGTGTGAAAGTACTGCATGTTATCAACTAGGTATGGTATCCATTACCTGTTTGAATCAGTGATGTCTGTGTCCATGTTCCAGGCATATGGGTGTACGTAGTCCCCAGCGAGCATCATCCTTGCTGGGTGAGGTCAGTCTAGTGAGGGAGCTAGAGGAAACTGGTTGGTGGTGTGAAAGCATTTACTGATTTGGGGTGCCATATTAAGGACCGTCCATGTATTACTCTCCCAGAAGCTCTTAAACGCGGTAGGGTAGGTATGATTATACCCTGTTTTGCAGATAGGGAACCATATAAAAAGGTTGAGTGACTCAACTTGCCTGTGGTCAAACATTTCTTCAGTGGCAGAGCCATTGTCTCAACTCAGGCAGCGGACCTAGAGCTGGCTCTCTCACCAGCTGCTCCAACAGTTCTTTGCACACCGTAGGGAAGGTCCTTGAGAAATGCCTAGGAGGGCTCATAGCCATGAGGACAGGATTGTCTCTGCAGAAAGAAAAGAGCATGACTGGTGAGGAAGTTGATGGAGACTTGTGTCAAGAACAGGTTGCAGGCCCTGTTGAGTGTAGACTTTTTTCTAGAAGCAGTGGGAAGGATTTTAAGTAACAAATGTGATTATGATCTATACCAGGAATTGGTAGACATTTTCTACAACAGGCAAGAGCAAGATAGTAATTATTTGAAGCTTTGGTCCTGGCCTGTAATTTGTCTTACTTCTTCCAGAAAAATCCCTCCTGTGGTGTGAAAAGTGGGCAGGGACAAGAAGGGAGTGGAAAAGGGAAGAGCAGCCAAGATGTCATGGACTGCTGAGGGGTAGTGAAGGGGGAACTGTTGTTGGGGAGAATGTTAGACTCTGGTATGAGGGGGGCTGCCTTTGTTGATGAGAAAGCTAGGACACCACCCTGGTCAGGGGTCCACCAGCTCCCCATGCCTGCCTACCTTTCTGGCTGTAGTGCTTCTAGCAATGTTGCCTGTGCAGTTCCATGATCCTAGGGGCAGTTGGCCTTGCTTGGAACTAGAGGTCTTGTCCCCTAGACATGGGAAGTTGCAGGTGGGTACATACACTGCTTACCTGGCCAGGCAGGGTTCTAGGACCTTTGTATGTCTAGTGGACATTGTCATTCCTGCTTGAGGGAAGGGAGCAGAGCTCCACTCCAGTTCTTTTCGTATTGTAGAGCTCTGAAACACAAGTGTGGAGTAAATTGCAGAGGAATATTACCCTTTAAAAATTGCACTGTATGCCGGGCCTGGTGGCACACACCTTTAATCCCAGCACTCGGGAGGTAGAGGTGGGAGGATCACCATGAGTTTGAGGCCACCCTGAGACTACACAGTGAATTCCAGGTCAGCCTCGACTAGAGTTAGACCCTACCTGGAAAAATGATTGCCCTGTACAGCAAATGAGCTTTCCTGTGATCTTTTAGAGCTATGTAGAGGTCTTCTAGAGCTAAACTGTACAAGATGAAGGAAAAGGCACGCCTGCTCCCTTAGGTCAGCGGTATTCAGCAGCACTGGACAACATCAGCAAATAACCACAGGTAATTTCAGAGTTTCCAATAGTTACAGTAAGATAAAAGGAAGTAAGGGAAGTTTATTTACTTTAGAGGGCTATCATTTCATGTGTTTTTTCAATAGTTTCCATAGTAAATTGTCAGACTGCTGTGTGTATTTCACATTGTCACATTTCAGAACTAGACATACTTCAGGTTTTCACTGTCCACATACGACTCCTGGCTAGTATTGGACAGCACAGGGATAGTGAGGAATGGACTGAAGTTGGGGTAAGGTCAACATATTTTTTGAGAACTTTTGAAGAAATTACTTTTTAATTTATTTTATTTTATTTATTTTTGGAGAGAGACACAGAGAGAGAGAGAGAGAGAGGGAGAGGGAGAGAGAGACAGAGGGAGAGGCAGACAGAGAATGGGCATGGCAGCAGTCTCTCAGCTGCTGTGAATGAAATCCAGATGCGTGCGCCCCCTTGTGGTCAAGCGCGGCATTGCGCCCTTGAGTCACTTTGCATCTGGCTAAACGTGGGACCTGGAGATTGGAACCAGTGTTCTTAGGCTTAGGAGGCAGGCACCTTAACCCCTAAGCCATCTCTCCAGCCCAAGAAATTATTTTTAGTTTTTGGGTTTTCAAGGTAGGATCTTGCTGTAGCCCAGGCTGACCTGGAATTCACTATGCAGTCTCAGCATGGCCTTGAACTCACAGAGATCTTCCTACCTCTGCCTCCCAAATGCTGGGATTAAAGGTGCATACCACCACACCCAGTTTATTGTTATTTTTATAGTTTTTCGTGGTAGGATCTTGCTCTGTCCCATTTGAACTAGAATTCACTATGCAGTCTCAGGATGGCCCTGAACTCACAACAGTCCTCTTCCCTCTGCCTCCCAAGTGCTAGGATTAAAGGCATGTACTGTCACGCCCAACTATTTTTTTTTTGGTGTGGGGGGGAGAATGTATAATTTTTATTAGGTTGACCTTTCTACCATATTATCAATTACCTGGGGGGAAAATGCTCATCTAAATAGTATTTTTTCCTTTTTTTTTTTTTTGATTTTACAGAAAGTGAGAGAGATACACACAGGGAGAGAGAGGGAATTGGCGCACCAGGGCCTCAGCCACTGCAATCGCATTCCAGATGTTTGTGGGCATGTGTGACCTTGCACTTGCCTCGCCTTTGTGCGTCTGGCTTATGTGGGATCTGGGGAGTCGAATGTGGGTCCTTAGACTTTGCAGGCAAGCGTCTTAACTGCTAAGCCATTTCTCCAGCCTTTTTTCCTTTTTTTTTTTTTTTAAATTTATTCACATTTATTTATTTGAAAGAGAGAGGGGAAAAGACAAAAACAGAATGGGCGTGTCAGGGCATCTAGCCACTGCAAACAAATTCTAGATGCATGTGCCACCTAATGCATTTGGCTTACATGGGTCCTGGAGAATAGAACGTGGGTCCTCAGGCTTTGCAGGCAAGCACCTTAACTGCTAAGCTATCCAGCCCTCCTTTTTTTAAAAATTAAGTTGAAACTTGGGATAACATGTTGGTACCATCATTCCTGTTATCCCTGCCCCACTCCACTGAGGGTCCTCCTTAGTAGGGTTGCTGGTGCTCATCATGGAGTTGTAGGTCGTTGAGTTTGGTCATTGTGGGCGGTGGGACAATGCCTCTGGATGTTCCCTCCCATCCTGTGACTCACACATTCTTTCTGCCCCCTTGATCACAAAATTCCCTGAGCCAAATTTAATGTTTTTAAAGATTTTTTGTATTTGAAAGAGAGATTCCGGGTATACCAGTTCCTTGTACTGCTGCAAATGACCTCCAGACACTCACACCACTTTGTGCATTTGGCTTTACGTGAGTACCTGGGAATTGAACCCAGGCTGTCAGGCTTTGCAAGCAAGTGTCTTTAACCGCTGTACCATCTCTCCAACCCTCCCCTCCCCCCTTTTAACTGATTCTGGAGTTTGCTGGGCTCTGACATGTCTTGGGTCTTTGCTCCCCTGCAGGACTGGGGTTGTAAAGTGCTCACGGCCATGTCCAGCTGTTGTACATGGGATCTGGAGATCTGAAGTTGGGCAGTCTCAGGCCCTCGTGCTTGCTCAGGAAGCACACTTAACTGCTTCTGAGCCATCTCTGTGGCCCAGGATTGTTGTTTTGTGATGGTTTGGATGCTTTCTTTAGTTCATCCCTCATACTCATTTGCACCCCACTTTACATGTCAGGTTTGGACCAAATCTAGGAACAGTCCTTATTTGTAACAAACATTTAATTTCCTGTAACTTACTAGGTCTGGTCCCTTGTCTTCTTGTTTGGCTTTATCCCTAAACCATCCCGTAAGATGCATATCCTATTACAAAGTTCTTAGGGAACCAGTGCCCTGGCTCTCCTGGGCAGCAGCACTTTCTCCTTGGAATAACCCTGACAGTAAAATTCTTCACCTCTGCATCTCAGACATTCAGGCTGGAGAAGTGTGTTGTGGTAGCACAGCACCGCTCAGTGGCGCACGCGCGCGCGCACACACACACACACACACACACACACAGTAAGTGTTTGGGAAGAGATGGTTTAATGAGCCTTGTCTTTGTTATAATCACTCACCTTAATTTTGGCCACCCCCCCCCCCCCGCCCAGCATCTGTTTTGAAAGTTGGGGAATGGGTATGAAGAAAAATAAAATAATATCAGCCCTTCTTGTTCATAGGAACAAGTGAGATAGTTCATTTGAAATTGTTTTGCAAATCTCAGTGTTTTCACTGGAAGGTTCTGTTAACTGTTAAAATGTGTGTTGTCTAGGTCACATGCCCTCAAACAACTAACTACATGCTGGCTGTGTGGCAGAGTGTTCACTTTAGACTCAAGGTGAATACTTTCCCCAAACAGGAACTACTGTTTGACTCCTTAAGATGAGAATGCTTTCAAAATGTTACCTCTGTGTGGTAGTTTGAATGTATGTCCCCCATTGACTCAAGTGTTAAGATTAAACTTTGATCTCAGCCCCTTGGCTGGAGGAGGTGTGTCACTGGGGGCAGATCCTGGGGTCCAGCCCAAAGGTGGGTTTGGGGGCGAATCTGAATTCCAGCTCTGCAGGGTTTCTGCTTGTTGCCAGTTGTGGGCTTGCTGCTCTTAGGTGTTTGCTGGCTGGTGGTTTCTCTCTCTGCTTGGGTTTGTGAATGGAAGCCAGCTTCTGCCACCGATGGAACTTCCCTTGGATCCCCCATACAAATACGTTTGGTTGAATGTTCACCCCAGCACATGGTACTGTCTCCTACGCTGTGACCGATACTTACACATTACCTCCTCAGAAACGCAGCAGCAGGGCTGAGGAGGTGGCTCACTGATGCCCCAGAATTCATGTGAAGTGGGACAAGTGCAAGTGTCGAATCCCAGTATGCTTACAGCAGTGGGGAGGTGAGACAAGAGACGCTGTGGGAGCGCATGGGCCAGCTAGCTTGGTGTACACAGTGAACAAGAGACCCTGCCCCAAACAAGGTGAAAGGTAAGGTTGTCCTCTGACCTCCACATGCACACCATGGCGTGTACATACCTGCATTCACACAAAGATTTATTTATTTGAGAGAGAGGGAGAAAATGGGTGTATCAGGGCCTCTAGATGCTGCAAAAAAAATTCCAGACACATGTGCCACTTCGAGCATCTGGCTTACGTGGGTCCTGGGGGATTGAACCTGGGCCCTTTGGCTTTGCAGGTAAGTGCCTTAACAGCTAAGCCATCTCTCCAGCCCACAAAGATTTTTTTTTTTTAAAGAAAGTACAACTAGTCTTACTATTGTCAGAACTATACATTTTGGTAAAATTAGGGCATATAATTGTCCTAGTGTGTTATATAAGGAACACATTGTTAAGGAAGCGTGGTTACGTTTGGTTATTCTGGCCCTTTGAGCAGTGCTGGTATATTTGGGTTCCAGCCTGTTTGTAACTGCAGGTGATTCAACATCCTTTGTGTGCTGTTCACAAGCTGAGTCCATTTCATTGGTCTGTTCTGTGGTTGTCTTCCCAGTGAAAGGCTCTTCTGGTATTCCTGCCCTTGCTGTCTGCTTGAACCTGCAAAGTGCAGCAGAGACGAAACTATGCTGCTCTAGGGTTTTGTCTTTAAGAAGTTGCAGCTTCTGCACTTGTGTTCTTGGAGCCATCAGAAACATACCAGAGACCTTAGCAGAGGACTTAAGGAAGGGAGAGGGCCCCACCCTCCTGCTTGAGGCCGACCAAGCCTGAGACGGCAGGAAGGGTGACTCAGGTGAGACTCAGAGCTAGTGAGAGGCCTGCTTTGATTGTAGAAACAGAATGAATAAATTTGCCGAGTGCTGGGGTGGTGGTGACGCAGCGTTAGGCAAATGGAACAGGAGGTTACTGGTGAGGGGAATTGGGATGTTTGTAATTATTGATATGTTATTAAGGCTTTACCTTAAGAAGTTATTACTATAGCTCATCTTTAATTTCAAATTAGTACGTTAGGTATAATTATGAAAATGCTTGTCTCCTGAGCTGTCTAGTTCTGTCTTATGGGCAGTTACTATTAGTAGTAATAATAATGACATTGATTAAATGTTATCATGAACCAGATATTCTACATGTATTTTTATTTAATCTGAACACAAAAAAAGTGAATGCCTTGTTTTCCCTTATCAATCATGTTTGATTTTTTTTTCTTACTTTAAAATGGTTTTTATATTTTTGGTTTTATGAGGTAGGGTCTTGCTCTCTAGGCTAGGCTGACCTGGAATTCACTGTGTATTCTCAGGGTGGTCTCGAACTCATGGCAGTCCTCCTACCTCTGCCTCCCAAGTCCCTGGATCAAAGACGTGCGCCACCACCCTCAGCTTAATTAGTATCTGTTGTGAGTGTAGAGGCAGATGTACCATCCCAGTCAGAATACAAACCCATATCCAGCATTATATAAGGTTCCTTCTTGCCCCTTGTGGTGATTTGAATGTGAATGAATGTATGCCCCCCATAGCCTGATTTTTTTTTTTATTTTAAAAATATTTTTTTCAAGGTAGGGTCTCACTCTAGCCCAGGCTGACCTGAAAGTCACTACATAGTCTCAGGGTGGCTTTGAACTCTTGGTGATCCTCCTTGTAAATACCTAGAAGGATGATTGTTGGGTCACTAACGTGTGTACTCTTATGAGAAACTACCAAACTGTTTTTCAAAATACTTGTACTATTTTACACTTCAGCTAGCAGTGGGTGAGAGTCTAGTTGCTTGCACATCCTCACTGATTCTTGATATTGGTTGTGGTTTTTTTGTTTTGTTTTTAAAAATTTTTCTTTTTATTTATTTATTTATTTGAGAGCGGAAAAGAGGCAGAGAGAGAGGGAGAGAATGGGTGCACCAGGGCTTCCAGCCATTGCAAACGAACTCCAGATGCATGCACCCCCTTGTGCATCTGGCTTACGTGGGTCCTGGGGAATCGAACCGGGAACCTTTGGCTTTGCAGGCAAGTGCTGTAACAGCTAAGCCATCTCTCCAGCCCCCATTGGTTGTGTTTTTAACTTTAGCTGTTGTCACATGATTGGTTGTGGATTTGTTTTGAATTTTTTTCGGGGGATAGGGTCTTGCTTTAGCCAGACTGACCTGGAATTCACTATGTAGTCTCAGACTAGCCTCAAAATCAGAAGTTCAGGGTCAAGCTGCATTCTCAGCTGTGTAGTGAGTTTGAGGCCAACCTGGTGTACCTGAGGCCCCTCTGTAAGATGGGTGGATGGAGTTGGACACATACATATATGTAGATTTGGGGTGGGGAGAGTGGTTGGCATACAAAGTGATGGGTTTATGGCATTTAAAAAATTTTACTTATTTACTTATTTGAGGAGTGGGAGACAGTATGGGCACATCAGGGCTTAGGCTTCTGCCATAGCAAGTGAGCTCCAGATGCATGTGCCACTTAGTGCATCTGGCTTTGCCATGGGTATTGGGGAATTGAACTCAGGTCCTTGCTTGCAAAGCAAGGACCTTAACCACTGAGCCATCTCTCCAGCCCGGTTTATGGTATTTTTATACATATGTCATTATGCTTGGTTCTAATTCATCCCCTTTGCCCACTACTCTCCCTTCATGCCCCATTCTTTTCTTTCTCTGGTTCCTTTCCTTCCCCCAAGTACTTCCCCCATTTGTTTCCATATCACATGTCTGTCATTGCTTCCCCTCTTAAGATCTTTTCCTCCTCTTTCTTGATCCTTCTAATTTCATGACCTACACACATATGTGCATGTATGAAATGTTGGCAGAACTAAAGATGGTAAAGATTTTCCCACAAGTTTTCTGGTTTGTTTCTTTTGCAGTACTGGATATTGAACATAAGGCCTTGTACATAGTTGGCTAGCACTGTACCCGTGAGCTATGTTCCAAGCCTTCGTTTTACCTTGTATATTGAGACAGTCTTACTAAGTTTGTCCAGGCTATCCTTGAACTTGTAATCCATCTGCCTCAGCCTCCCAAGTAGTTAGGATTATAGACTTATACCATGCGGCCCAGTTGTTAGTTTTAGTATTTTTTAAAATATTTATTTATTTAAGAGAGAGAGAGGGATGAAGGCAGATAGAGAATGGGCATACCAGGCCTCTAGCCACTGCAAATGAACTCTAGACATTTGTGCCACCTTGTCCATCTGGCTTTACATGGGTACTGGGGTCCTTAGGATTTGCAGGCAAGTGCCTTAACCACCAAACCATCTCTCTAGCCCCTAGTTTTAGGTTTTTGTTTTGTTTTTTTTTTTTTTGAGGCAGGGTCTCGCTCTAGCTCAGAGTGGCCTTGAACCTTCAGTGAACCTTGAACCTCCTACCTCTGCCTCCAGAGTGCTGGGATTAAAGGTGTGTGCCACCACGCCCAGCTCCTAGTTTCAGTTTTTAATTGTAGGTCTTTAGTTCCTTTCTAGTTAATTTTTGTTTATGAGGTGTAAGGGTGAGTAGCATTTACATAATTTGTCATCAAAGGATATTTGATTTATTTCTACTTGTGTGATCGTGAGTAGAAGCAGTGCAGACATGTGCACATGATTTTTTGCATGACCATTCATTTTTTCTGTTCACTTGGATAGTTATATAAGAATGGAATTATGGGGTCCTGGGTCCTATCTCAGATCTTTAGTGGGGAGCTTGCTTGCCTTCTTGAAGGGGAGTCTGTGACCTGTCCTGTCTGTCGTTCTGGCCACTCCTTCAAGCACTCAGGAAACTGTGGCCCCATGCTTGTTCCAGCCCTCCAAGGCCCTGGCTGCTGCATCTTATGAGGATCACTTGACCACTTACTGGAAGAAGCCCTGGTACCTGTTTCTTTCACAAAGACCTATAACTTTACTAACGAATTTTACTTTTCCATGTTTATGTCAAGAGAGAGTGTGGAACAAAGTGCAAAGTGAAGTTTCTTAAAGCAGAGAAGTGTCTGAAGGTGTCCATTGCTATGAAATGTGAATTTATTAGAAAAAGAGGGGCAATAATACTATAGGTGGTTGTGGTGGCACACACCTTTAAACCCAGCACTTGTGAGGCAAAGGTGGAAGGATGGCTGTAAGTTTGAGGTCAGCCTGGGCTAGAGTGAGATCCTATGTAGAAAAAAAATAAAAGGTTACTATACCACATTTTAAAAATTTTATTTATTTGAGAGAGAGATACAGAAATAGGCAGGTAGAGAGAGAGAGAATGGGTGCACCCTCTTGTGCATCTGGCTTATGTGGGTCCTGGAGAATCGAACCTTAAACCGGGGTCCTTAGGCTTCACAGGCAAGCGTTTAACTGCTAGGCCATCTTTCCAGCCCTACAACACTTTTTTTTTTTTTTTTTGAGGTAGGGTCTCACTCTAGCTCAGGCTGACCTGGAATTCACTATATATTCTCAGGGTGGCCTTGAACTAACTCATGGTGATCCTCCTCTCCCTCCTGAGTGCTGGGATTAAAGGCATGCGCCACCACACACGGCTCCCTATAACACATTTTTAAATTAAAAATTGTTATATTTATTGAGGGAAATATTAGAGCCAAGACAGGGCACCACATTTCACAGATTATCCCACATGGAGGATGTGAGGAGCTGGAGGGGGTAAAGGAGCCCATGTGGAAAGTAAGGGCTAGCGGAGGCTCTCCCCTTGGCTCAGCCAAGGGAAAAATTCACCCACAGCTGGAAGTCGGCAGGTAGTCTGTACTGCATTTAATACTTAGGGAGCAGAGTACCCCATATAGTAAGGAGGGCCAATACCAACTACCCACCTGAGTGGAAAGACGAGAAGTGGAGTGATCATTCAAGAACACACAGTTTTTCTCTTTTTTCTTCTTCCATCCTTGATAATGACTTTTAGGCAGTAGTTCAAAAATTGTGTGACTTGCCAGGTGTGGTGGCACACACCTCTAATCCCAGCACTCAGGAGGCAGAGTTTGAAGCCACCCTGAAACTACATAGTGAATTCCAGGTCAGCCTGGGCTAGAGCAAAACCCTACTTCAAAGAAAAAAAACAAAACAAATGAAAAAAATGTGTGGCTTATTAGAATCACCTGGTGGGAGGTGATTTCTAAAAGTCCCTGGGCCCAGGCTGTATCCTGTACCAATTAGATCAGAATCATGGGTGGGAGGGTACCTGGACAGTAAGGACCCCCTTTCCCAGTGTGTATGGTGTTCATGCATATGTGTGCAGGTCTGTGTGGGAATGCATGTACATTTGTGTGTAGAGGTATATATGCATAAGCTGGTGGTCAACATAGGGTGTCTTCCTCAATTGCTCTCCACTCTGTGGTTTGAGACAAGGTCTTCACTGAACCTGGAGCCTACCTAATTTGGCTAGACTAGCTAGCAGGCAAGCTCTAAGGATCTCACTGTCTCCCCCACTGGGATTACAAAGAAAGCTTTTATGTGGGTGCTGGGAACCTGAGCTCAGATTCTTATGCTTGTGCAGCAGGCACTTTACCAACCAGGCCATGCCCTCGTCCCTGAGGCAGTAGGGATTTGTAGGTGCAGCCAAGCTTGAGACCCATACTGCAGAGCTTCTCCTCTAAATGTGCTCTCCGGTTCAGCTCCGCCAGGGAAGTGCAAAGTCCTGCTCCTGCCATCTGCGAGTTTAAAAGCTGAGCTCTAACGGGTACTAGGCAAATCTCCTTTAATACTTGGAAACACTGCTGTAGATACAGGTTTTTCAAGCCTGGCTGCAGATTGAAATCACTAAAAACTTTTTTGTACATACATCATGTGTGAGCATTAATGCTCTCCCATTACTTATCCCATTCCTTTTCCACTGAACCCCTTCTTTCTAACTAGTCTGCTTATTTCCCCTCCATCATCATCAACATGTTGAAGTGGGCCCAACATTATGCAGTAAAGACAGCTGCTATGAGGTCAGGAATGCAGCCGCCACTGTGTGTCTGGAAGACGGTGTTCTGAAACCTTCTTTCCCCCAACTTTTCTGCTGTAGTCCCTGCGCTGGGAGGAGTGATAGGGGTGTCTCATTCAGTGCTGAACGTTGATTGCACTGTCACTCCTCAGTGCAGTGATGAGTTTTGAGTCTCCCGAGCAGTCACCATCATCTGAAAAGAGAAACTTCTCTAGCCAAAAGGGAGAGAGCAGCACTAATATGTACGTAGGCATAAAGGATTTAGAGGGCATTTTGGCGGGCATATTATAGCCATTTAGCCAGACAACAGTAGTAGCTTTTGACCTTCCCAGCCATAGGCTTTTGACTCCCTCAAATCCAATCAGAGAGCAGTTGGTTACCCCCATAACACTTACGCCGCTAGTTCACCAGTGGCGCATCTTGCCTGTCTGTCAGATGTGTAGCTTTCCGGGTCTTCTGCTAGTCATGACTCTTCTTCACCCCACCTGGCTACATAGCACTTTCCATCACTATTATAGCTAATCAGCAGGCATAGGGCTTCCAGTTCAGTTAACTGATTTGATTTCTCAGTGTCTTGTCAGCGAAGCATAGGGCGCCATGAACCGTAGGGTCTTACCTACTTCTAGTGGGCAGTCAGGAGCCTTGGCAATAACCTGTATTGTTTTGGGGGCCTCTGGGACCTCCCTGACCAACAGCTCACTGAGAGGTATTCCAGGCCCAGCACTGGGATTGTCCTGTAATAAACTATGGCTTCTGGGTGTGACTTTAGCCATCCCCACAGGGTGCTCCTGCTGAAACTCTCCTTTTTTATTATATAATTAGCTAACAAAGTGAATTTTAATTCTTATGCACAAGTCCCCCCCCCCAGAAATGCTGCTCTGTGGTTTATGAGATATTGCCTACAATCTGAGTCTGACTGTTGCATCCTTATGATGCTTAACATGCTCAGGTGGCTTTTTATATTTCCTGTCATTGTCACTTAGATGTAGTGGCCTGACCAGACTGGAGTGGCTTCTTCCCCAATCATTTCATCTTATGGTGATGTTGCTCACTTATTGTCATCATTTAGATACATTTGCTCATTTGGCTTAAAAAACAGTGGGCTGGAGAAATCTCAGCAGTTAAGGGTGCTAGCCTGCAAAGCCTAACTATCTGGGTTCAGTTCCCCAGTACCCACATAAAGCCATGCACAAAGTGGCACATGTATCTTGAGTTTGCTTGCAGTGGCTAGAGGCCCTGGCATGCCTGTTCTCTCTTTCTCTCCACCCTCACACCCAGTATTTTAAAAAGTATTTTTTTAGGGCTGGAGAGACAGCTTAGCAGTTAAGGCACTTGCCTGAGATGCCTAAAAGGACTCAAGCTCGACTCTCCAGGTCCCACATAAGCCAGATGCACAGTGACATAAGCATGTGATGTCACACATGCACAGAAGGGGGAACACGTGCCTGAAGTTTGATTGTAGTGGCTGGAGGCCCTGGCGCCTGCCAATTCCCCCCCACCCCCATTTTTAAAAAGGCCAATTTGTTGGGCTTGCCTCAAAAATAAATAAAAATATTTTTTGAAAATAGTAATTGTAAGCCAGGCATGGTGTCGCATGCCTTTAATCCCAGCACTCAGGAGGCAGAGGTAGGAGGATCGCAGTGAGTTCAAGGCCACCCTGAGACTACATAGTGAATTCCAGGTCAGCCTGAGCTAGAGTGAGACCCTAACTTGGAAAACCACTAAATAATAATAATAATTGGTTAAGCTATATCCTTTAGGTTGTGAGTAGATACATATCCAGGTTTTCTCACATTTACTAAGCTTATTTTCAATGTGTTTCTCCCATTAGACTTGTCAGGGAAGGGGGTTCTGTCTGTTGACTGGTATATATCCCGCCCCTGGGATTGTGCCTGCCTGGCATATAACAACACATACTTGAGTAGGTGAATGAATTAATTGCACATCAAAGCTCTGAAAACTCAGAATTCAGAATGGAATGAAATGTTACTGCGCTTGGAACTGTAAAAATACAGTTGGTAGGAGGTATGAGTGGGAGAAAGACGGCTTGAGGAGCTAATCTTGTTTTACAAAAAGCTCTTCTTGTTGTAAGTGGTGAAAGTAGGAGTGCCTGTTAAGTAAATGCATAACTCATCCAGCTCCAGGAGAATTGGAGTGGGGAGCAAATAAAATTGCAGTTCTGTGAGAGTGTCATAATTCAGTCCTCTGGACATCCAGAAGTCTTAGCTTACCTGTGGCCAGTCGCTTTTTGTTTATTTTTTTATTTTTAACATTTTAATTTTGTATGTATTTATTTATTTGAGAGAGAGAGAGATACAGAAATAGGCAGGTAGAGCAGAGAATGAGAGAGCCACTGCAAACGAACTCTAGATGTGCGCATCTGGCTTACGTGGGCCTGGAGAATCAAGCCTCGAACCAGGGTCCTTAGGCTTCACAGGCACTCTTTTTTTTTTTTTTTTTTGTTTTGGTGCATCTGGTCCAGGCTGACCTGGAATTAACTCTGGGTCTCAGGGTGAATCAAGCCTCCCGACCAGGATTAAAGGCCTTAGGCTTTACAGGCAAGCTTTTAACTGCTAAGCCATCTCTCCAGCCCTTGTTTATTTTTTTAATCTTTTTTTTATTTTAATGTATTTTAATTTATTTCAGAGAAAGAGGCAGAGAGAGATAAAGAGCACCCCATGGCCTTTGGCCACTGCAAACAAACTCCAGATGCATCTAGCTTAATGGGTCCTGGGGAATTGAACCTGGGTCTTTTGATTTTTGTAGGCAAGTGCCTTAATTGCTAAGCCATCTCTCCATTCCTATTTGTTTTTTGAGGTAAGGTTTCACTTTAGCCCAGGCTGACCTGGAATTCACTCTGTAGTCTCAGGGTGGCCTCAAACTCATGGTGACCCTCCTACCTCTGCCTCCCGAGTGCTGGGGTTAAAGGTGTGTTCCACCACGCCCAGCTTGTCTCCACCCCTTTGATTCAGTTGTATTCTTCCACTTGTGTCCTGAAGTTTTCATTGGTGCCTGATTCTTTCTACCTAGAGCTCATCCTCTTCCTTAATTGCCTGCAGAGGATCTGATCTTTTGCTTAGAGGCTCTGAAGTCAGTCTTCACACCTCTTGTCAGGTATTGGGGACCATTTTCTGTAGGGCCCAGAGATGTACATACATACCTCTGAGAGCATGTAATTTGGGTTAGTGGAGTGGAGCTGGAGGTGGCTGTGGCCATGTCTGTAGGCTGTATGTACTAGTCTTCATGGTCGAGCTTTCCATGCCCAAACTAGCACTACACTGCCGGGCAAGGTGTTCCTTTACGCTGACAGCCAAAGAGGACCACAAGAGGGGACCAGTACCCTTTATTTAAACATTTCAGAGACAGAGTTATAACAAGCCAAATGGGATAGAATAAGCCATTCAAGAAACTGTACTTTAGTGGTGGTGCGTGCCTTTAATCCCAGCACTCAGGCTGAGATAGGAGGATTGCTGTGAGTTCCAGGTCAGCCTGGGCTTGGGAGAAACTCTACCTCAAAAAACAGACAGACAAACAAACAAACAAACAAACAAAAGGACAAAATGAGAGAACTAGGGAACAGAAGTTTTTGTAGGAACGAGAGTACACCAGCCTCTTCCTTTGAGTTAGATGTTCTTTAAGTGCTTATGATCTAAGCTGCTGCAGAAACTGGAGTACCAGCCGGGAGTGGTGGGGCACGCCTTTAATCCCAGCACTTGGAAGGCTGAGACTAATTCAGCTTGGGCTAGAGTAAGACCTTACCTTGAAACCCACCCCTCCCAAAAAAAGAAAGAAAGAAAATAAAAGAGAGAGAGAGAGAGAGAGCGCGCTAGGGAACACCTTGGAGCTGCTAGGTGGTAATAGTTGCGCGTGTTGCCCAAGGACAGTGTTCTTAAATTTGATGCGTAATGGTGGGCTCGCTCATACTTCTGTACCAGAGCTTGCTGCCCAAGAGGCTTGGGTGGGCTTAATTGCATTGGTAACAAGTACCTAGTGGTGCTGAGCTTCTGGGCACACACTTAGCTCTTAGAATTGCCAGCACAGGAGAAATGAGAGCCTGGAGGGAAGACCTAGCTTGTGAACCCTCAGTGCCCCACACAGTTGTGGGATCTTTCTACAGCGAAGTTAAACAGGCTCATAACAGCAATTGATTTCGATTAAGGTCAGTTTCTCAGAAGGCTCGGAAAGGAAATTGGAGAATTGAGGGAAATGATTTCTCTTGGTTAGAGCTAGATAGGGAAGGAGGTGAAACCTGTAGTGGTAGGAGATTTGGGATCATGGTTTGCAATGGGACATTTCCATTGCCCACTACTCCCCCCCCCCATCTTTGAGACAGGGTCTCTAGCCCAGTCTAACCTGGAACTCAATATAGCCCAGTTGGCCTCAAATTCGTGTCTATTCCTCCCACTTCACCTTCCCAAGTGCTGAGATTCTAGCAAGAGCTATCCCATCTGACTCCACCCTTTATGATGGCAAACTTTACTAATAAAGACATTTTCACTGTCACCCAGTTATAAAAGTAAGTCTTACCAAGATGGTCTTCTGACACCTTCATTTGCATTCCAGGCCGTGTTCTTACTTCTTAAGGAGGCAGTGTGGGGCACGGGTCAGTGAGCTGATCTCATGACCCATTGGTTCGCTGCCCTTTCTTTGAAAACATTGCTTCAGGGTTGGGCTGGGTGAGGTGATGATGGTTAGGAAGTGAGCATGTTGGCAGAATGCCTGGAGCTGCCTGTGGACTGGCCCTCCGCAGTGGCTGAGTCAGAGAGGTGGCAGTCTGCATCAGGGTAGCCAGTGCTTGCTTCCTGACGTGCCTAGGAAACGGGTAAACTTAATGCAGACACAGAGATGCCAGTGGGCTTTGAGGTGGGTGTTGTTAGCTTGTGTTCAGGATATCAGTGTTCCTGTATGTTAAGAATTGGGACGTGCCCAGAGGATCATTCCGTGGTAGAGCTCCCTAAATCCCTGGGTTCCTTCAGTGCCTAGCACTTGAACAAAGAAAAGTAGGGGGTGAAAGGGGACATTTCTTGGAACAGGTGTGTCCCAGATACATTACAGTAGTTCCAGTGACCTGCCCTTCTGCATCATGGCCCAGTGAACCAGAAACATTGAAAACTGTTCTAGAAAATGCTGAGTGTGAGGGCAGTGGAATACAAATAGTTTTTTAGGAGAACAAGCATGAAAAAAGTTTAAAGTAAATCTGAAAACAATTACAGGTATTATATAAGCAATGCTTATTTTGCAAGAATCACAGAGCAGGAGATTGGATGACAGCCTTGAAAGTACACCTGTAGGGAAATTCTGGGTGAAAAGTTTACTGTGCCAATTTATCCTGCCCCCCCCCAAAAAAAAAAAAACATGAGAATGTTGGTCTACTTGCTAAAAGTTCAGTAGTATTTGAAAACACTTTTCTATGGTTTTAAAGGTAAGGTCATTTTTGATTCAGAGAAAGAGACTAGAAGCTAAGTGTGGAAATGTGAACTATAACATACGCCATGCAGTGGCCACTCATGCTTTCCAGTGCCCGTGTACACACAACCTGGGCCTGGGTTGTTTCCCTCTAACATTGTTCTGAAAAATTGATCAGGCAGGAGTTTGAGAGTCTCCTCAAGTTGAAAAAGTTTCAATCATAGTCATTGCTGATTCATCTTTATGAAATAGTGTTTCAGAACTCCAATTTTCTAGATAAAAGCCAAAGTAAATGAAATCATGAGGAAGAACTGTAAAAGGTGATTGCAGCAAAGAGCATAATTTGCCTTTTAGTAGCTACCTGCAAGCTGCTGCTCCAGAAGCAGGCCTGACAGCCACAGTGCAGTGGTGGGAGCTGAGGGAGGACATTTGAGCACAGTGGTGCCTTTATTTACTAAGACTGCCATTCCACGCTGACTGGAAAAATGTCAGTGCCATTGTCTAGTAATTCCACTTTTTAAAAAATGTATTTTTATTTATTTGAGAGATACAGAAATAGAAAATGGGCGCACTAGGGCCTCCAGCCACTGCAAACGAACTCCATACATGTGTACGCCCTTGCGCATCTGGCTAATGTGGGTCCTGGGAATCGAACCTGGGTCTTTTGGCTTTGCAGACAAGCACCTTAATAGCTAAGCAAACCCTCCAGCCCTAGTAATTCCACTTTTTAACGAAAGTAGCAGAAAGATAACCTGTGTTATGTCAGCAGTTGCTGCCTTCCTGTCCCTTCTTGTTTCAATAACTAATGATCTCCCCTTAGGAGAAAAGCCCAAGGGAAACCCAGCAGTTCTTCAGTGTCACTTGTGCTAGTGAATGATACCTTTCTCTGGGGCCATCTGGTTGAGGAACTCACCCTAGGAATACAGACAGGTTTTATCTCATATCCCCATTGCTTTCCTGCTCACAAGGACCATCACTGACTGTCCTGTGTTGGGTATTTGAGTTTCTTCTGTGTTCAAGCTAACTACTCCCACTAGTGATAGAAATGGAGGGAACTCTTTCAATGTGTTTACAATAATTGTTTTTCTGTCCTTTTTCCTTGCCTGTATCCAAAATGCTGATTGCAGGTGTGTGCCACCGTGCCCTGCTTTCTTTCACTATTTTTTAATCCAAACTGCCAAAGTTATAAAACATCTTTTTAATCTCCTTTTCTAATTTGTAATTTAAAAAAAAAAAAATACTTTTGTTGGGCTGGAGAGATGGCTTAGCGGTTAAGGTGCCTGTCTCCTAAGCCTAAGAACGCTGGTTTAGTCTCCAGCAGTTCCAATCTCCAGGTCCCACATTTAGCCAGATGCAAAGTGATGCAAGGGCGCAATGCCACACTTGACCACAAGGGGGCGCACGCATCTGGATTTTGTTCACAGCAGCTAAGAGTCTGCAGGCGCACCCATCTCTATCTATTTTCCCCTCCCTCTCTCTCTGTCTCTCTCCAAAAAAAAAAAAACTTTTGTTTATTTGCAAACAAAGAGAATAAGAGAGTGAATGGACACATCAGGACCTTCTTTTTTAAAAAAAATTTTTTTAAATTTATTTAAGAAAGTGAGAAAGGCAGAGAGAGAATGAGTGCACCAAGGTCTTAGCCACTGCAAACAAACTCCAGAAGCATGCACCACCTTGTGCATCTGGCTAACGTGGGTCCTGAGGAATCAAACCTGGGTCCTTTGGCTTTGCAGGCAAACACCTTAACCATTAAGCCATCCCTCCAGCCCAACACATCCAGGACCTTCTATCACAGCAAATGAACTCCAGATGCATGTGCCACCTTGTGCATCTGGTTTTCCATGGACACTTGACTGCCAGGTTTTGCAAGCAAGTACCTTTAACCATTGAAGCCATCCATCTCTCCAGTCCAAATTTGTAATTTTGGTGGGTTTGTTTGTTTGTTTGTTTGTTTGTTTGTTTGTTGTTTGTTTGAGGTAAGAGTCTTGCTCTAGCCCAGGCTGGCCTGGAACTCACTATATAGTCTCAGGCTGGCCTCAAATTCACAGTAATCCTCCTACCTTTGCTTCCCAAGTGCTGAGATTAAAGGTGTGCGCCCCCCCTCCTGGTCAGCTGCTACTTATTTTTCATTAAACTATGTTTTGTGGTGTGTGTTTATAAAGTAAAGATATTCTGTAGTATCTGAATGGAAGAGAGTAATGTCTGAGCTTTAATTTCATTCACTTGTTTAGAGATGGGTGTTTATAATGTGTCAAACCAATTTCTGTGGGCTAATATTGGTAATTTCAGATAAGTCCAAATGGCATGAAAAATGAAACCTAGAAAGGGTGACTGTTAGGTTATGGGTCAGGTGGCTGGCTGGCTGCCCTAGGTAGCATGGTCTTCAGGGCAGCTTCCCTTTACCACTGACATTTGTGCTCAGACCAGAATGACAGTCGTGGGTCATACCTTCAGAGATCTGCATGGTGGCTAGCATAAATGGTCAAGGCAGTAGGAGGTTGGCAGAAGAGACAGGACTGGGTCCTGGGAAGAGGTGGGAGGTGGCGTCGGCAGCAGGCCTGGTTCTGTGGGCCCCAGTGGAGCTGGGCGTTCATGCTTGACTGCAGGGAGGCTCGAGCTGCCCTGGGGAGTGAATGCCAAGCAGTGGATCTCTGTCTGCAGATGCTGCTTTGAATGAATGAGCTTCGTTTTTGAAGCTGTGGGGGATGCTTTGGTATGAGCTGTACCACTCTGGTTTGGTGGCAGGACAGCACAAATTAAATCCCAGCAGTGTGGGAACGGGTTGTTGAGATGCAAGTTCAAGTTAAGCCTGTGTAATGTGTTTCTGAAGACATCTCTTACTTCCTGGTAAAAGTGGTCTGGGCTCTGTTTCTCTCTGTCTTCACAGGGTAGGGACCCTGTTCTAAAGTCCTCTTGTAGAAATTTTGGGTAGCAAATAGAAGAGTGAGAATTTAGGACTGTAATTCTTAATGTGTTAACATACAGGCTTAGTTAATACTGGCGATGCTGTGAAATTCAAAATACTATTTGTCTGTATACCTCTTTGCCTTTGCTAACAAATGATTGAGAAGGGATTTTATCTTACATAGTTTTTTGGGTTTTCGAGGTAAGGTCTTGCTCTAGCCTAGGCTGACCTGGAATTCACTATGTAGTCTCAGGGTGGCCTTGAACTCACGGTGATCCTTCTACCTCTGCCTCCCAAGTGCTGGGATTAAAGGCGTGTGCCACCACACCTGGCTCTTACATAGTATTTAATTAATTAATTTATTTATTTATATATATTTGAGAGAAAGAGGCGCAGAGAGAGAAAATGGATGTGCCAGGGCATCCAGCCACTGAAAACGAACATACATTCTAAACTATTGTTCTCTTTTACAGGGAAGTCCTCATTGACGATTCAGTTTGTTGAAGGCCAATTTGTTGATTCATATGATCCAACCATAGAAAACAGTAAGTATCATTTCAAGTACTTAGGCTAAGAAGGCTTCCTTTGTATGCCAGTCATTATTTTCTATTCCTGGAAAGCTTTGGTTGCAGGGGCCATTCTGCTAAACTCGTATTCGTCCAACTGGATTTTTTTTTTTTTTTTTTTTCGGTTTTTCAAGGTGGAGTTTCACTCTAGCCCAGGCTGACCTGGAATTCACTATGGAGTCTTAGGGTGGCCTTGAACTCACAGCGATCCTCCTACCTCTGCCTCCTGAGTGCTGGGATTAAAGGTGTGCGCCACCACGCCCAGCTCAAGTGCAGTCTTTTGTTCGCTCCATTCTGTCTCCTTTCAACAGTATAAACATCAAGCTTGAGAAGAAAGAATGAAAATACTCAACCCTTGTACCTTGTAGGCATACCCTCCCCTGTTCCAGTCCTAAAGACTGGAAAGAGGCTGTGAGAAGCAGGCTCCTCAGATAGGGGCACGTGGTTGCAGCATTGTACAGAAGTTGGCTCAGAAGCCTGTTGCATTCCAACCACTTGCAGGAAAAAAAAAAGCACAAGACTCTCAGAACCAGCTGTAAAGTACTTTGTTTAGTTTCAACACTGTAGGGATCAGCGAGCATAATCTGAACCCATGCATCAGGGAAAGGCTTGTTGGAAGCCAGAGTCACGAATTTAGAGCCCTCGGTGGTCTGCAGCCAGTGTATTCAGTTGTGTTTGCAGGTCCATTTGCTTTTTAATTTGTGTATGTGTTTAGATGGGGGAGTGCACATGGCGGTCAGAAGACAACCTCAGGTACAGTGCTCAGGAGTATCGTCCACCTTCTTTGAAATAGGGTCTCTCATTGATCTGGAGCTCCCCATTTAGTCTACACTGGCTGACCAGAGAAGTGCAGGAGTCCTCCTATCTCCACCTCCCCAGCACTGGGTTACAAGTGCACACCACCACACTTGATTTTACACGTACATTCTGGAGATCAAACTCATGCCCTAATGCTTGCAAGGCAGACACTGTATTAACTGATCTGTATTCCCACATCTTCCGGTTCTTGAGACTAGGACTTGTGTGATTTATCACCAGGAATATTTAAATGTGAGGTGTATCAAATCCATAAACTTAAACTTGCTTCATGCCTTTCACCTCCTGAACCTGCAGGATAAATATTGATGAACTTTGACTTACTATGGAGTCGTTGGGGAACTACAGCACATATGCAAAAAGGCCCACAGTGAAAGTTACATACGGGTCTGGAGAGATGGCTTAGGGGTTAAGACGCCTGCCTGTGAAGCCTAAGAACGCCCGCTTGATTCCCCAGGTCCCCTGTTTAGCCAGACGCAAAAAGTGAAGCAAGCAAGGGGGCGTATGTGTCTGGAGTTTGTTCACAGCGGCTGAGAGGCTGCTGGCACACCCATTCTCTATCTCTCTCAAATTAAAAATAAAGAAAAGAAAAAGAAAGTTACATAGAAACTCAAGTTCCAGCATCCATAAGTAGTAACAGTTTTGGTAGATTTTATGTGCATGTCCTTAGTGGTAGTGGTTTCTGTTTTATTATCAAGTGTGTGTGGTGGGTGGGTGTGTGTGTGTGTGCGCGCGCGTGCGTGTGTGTGTGTGTGTGTGTGTGTGTAAGCAGGAGGGGGTCAGAAGAGAACATCAGGAATTAGTCCTTGCCTTCCACCTTGTTTGAGGCAGGGTCTCTGTTCATTGTTGCCTGTACCAGACTAGCAGACCCGTAAGCTTCCTGTTCTTCTCTCTGCCTCCCTTTTCACCTTAGGTGTGCTGAGATTACACACATGTTACCATGTCTAGTTTATACTTGGGTGCTGAGGATCTGAACTCCAATACTCATATTTACATGCCAAGCCCTTTATGTAATACCCATCTCCTCAGCCCTAGGTTCTCATACCATGTCTGAAACCAAAGACCTTGCACATGCTCTACCACTGAGCTGTGTCACCAGCCCTAATAAAATTTGATTGGAACTCAGCAGTGGTCATTCCTGTATATAATATATATGGTGCTTTTGCTGTTAAATAGCTTCAGCAGAGCCTCAAATATTTATTCTGTGGCTCTTTACAGGAAAAGTTTCCCTACCATTGGCTTAAAATTATCCTTATAGTCCTGGTATACTGGTGGCATAGAAGGAAACCAGATGGTGATTAACTCTGTAAAGACCCAGGTTGGAAAGTAGCCCCTGCTGGTGTCAAGGGCAGGTTCATTTGAATGCCAGGTAAAAACTTGGCTGTCTGCCCACTGAAGTAAGAACATAAGAAAGCTCTGATCTTGGCCTTAATATTTGCTAAACATAAATTGGAATTTTTATGGCCTTAAAAAGATGAAGCATGGGTTGGAGAGACATCTTTAGTGGTTAAGGCGTTTGCCTGCAAAGCCAAAGGACGCAGGTTCAGTTCCCCAGGACCCATGTAAGCCAGATGCACAAGGGGACGCATATGTCTAGAGTTTGTTTACAGTGGCTGGAGACCCTAGTTCACCCATTCTCTCCCTCTCTCTCTCCCTGCTTATTTCCCTCTCTCAAATAAATGAAAATAAAAATTTTTTTAAAGATGGGCTAGAGAGATGGCTTAGTGGTTAAGGCACTTGCCTGAGAAGCCTAAGGACCCATGTTTGATCTCTCTTCAGATCCCACATAAGCCAGAAGCACAAAGATGAGGCAGGCATAAGGTCTCATGTGCCCACTATGTGGCACAAGAGTCTGGAGTTCTTTTGCAGTGGCTGAGGCCCTGGCACGCCAATTCTCTCTCCCTTTCTCTCCCTCACTTAAAAAAAAAAAAAGATAAAGCTTGTTTAGAAATTTTATTTGTAGAATAGTGTAAATTTTCTTGATGAGTTCTGCCCATAATTGAATTTATAATTATGTATCCTGTGTTATTTAAAATTGAATTTGATGGCTGGAGAGATGGCTTAGTGGTTAAGGTACTTGCATGCAAAGCCAAAGGACCCAGATTTGATTCCCCAGGACCCACGTAAGCCAGATGCACAAGCAGACGCACACATCTGGAGTTCATTTGCAGTGGCATGCCCATTCTCTGTCTCTCTCCCTCTCTCTGCCTATTTTGGTATCTCTCTCTCTCAAATAAATAAATAAAAATAAAATACTTAAAATTGAATTTGAGGGACGTTCATGATGGTATACATAAATACAATATAGGTAAGTGATGGATCAGAAGGAGTCTGGCTTACAAAGCTTAATATTATTAAGAAATAGAATGATGAGTCTCTAAGTGTATGAGTGGAAGGCAATCTCAACATTGCCCATGCTGATCTCTAACTTCTATGGTCAAGTGACCCTTCCCAGTAATTGGAACTACAAGCACATTCCACTGCCTGCAGTTTTGACTGGTTAAGGCTGTGGACATCCTGTTTAATTGTGTTTTCTTGTTGTCCCGTCTCAGTGTTCTGCATTGACACATTGTCATGTTAAAGATGGATTCATAGTATTTGTTCATAGTCTTAACAGGGTGGAAGCCTTTATTCCATCCTCTCAGTATTTGTTAGGAAAACAGCTTTCCATAACAGTAAATTTGAAAGGTTGGCATAAACATGATACTAGCAACATAAATATATGGATGGTTTTATGGTTTTTTTATATATTTTATTTTTATTTATTTATTTGAAAGAGAGGAAGAGGCAGAGAGAGAGAGAGAGAGAGAATGGGCACGCCAGGGCCTCCAGCCACTGCAAACGAACTCCAGACGAATGCATCCCTTTGTGCAGCTGGCTTATGTGTATCCTGGGGAATCAAACCAGGGTCCTTAGACTTCACAGGCAAACACCTTGACTGCTAAGCCATTTCCCCAGCCCAGTTTTATGATTTTTATGGGATTATGGGAGTGGTGGCATGGACCTGTAATCCAGGCACTCCAAAGGCAAAGGCAAAGAGGATCTTGCAAGTTCAAGGCCAGCCAAAGCTACTTAATGAAACCCTGTCTCACAAAGCCCAAAAAAAAAAGCACTAGCTGAGACCTGGAAATAGTATAGTAATTCAGCAGTTCTTTGGGTTTTCAAGGTAGGGTCTCGCTCTAGCTCAGGCTGACCTGGAATTCACTACCTCTGCCTCCCGAGTGCTGGGATTAAAGGCGTGCACCACTATGCCCAGCTTCAGCAACTTTTTTTACACTGACATCTATCATATAGAACAGGTTATTGATAGCAAATGTTCTGTGAAGTGTCTCTGTACAAACAAAAATTCTGCACTATATCTTTAACAATTGGTGTAATAGAAGTCACATATGCAATAAATATTGTCTAGGTTGGGGAACCTTTTAGACCAGAAATACTGCTTACGCAAAAATGCTCTATTATCTCTCTTATAGTGTTAACCTAGCAACCTAATTGATATAAGCTAAACTGCTGGGGTCACTTACAAGCAAGAACAGAAGCAGTTTACAACCTCTACCATCCACCTCATAACCTCATAAGGAAATCCTTTTTTTAAAAAAAAAATATTATTTATTTATTTATTTATTTGACAGAAAGAGAGAAAGCATGTACCAGGGCCTCCAGCCACTGCAAACAGCTCCAGATGCATGCACCATATTGTATAGTTGGCTAATGTGGGTCCTGGGAATTGAACCTGGGTCCTTTGGCTTTGCAGGCAAGCTCCTTAACCACCAAACCATTCCTCCAGCCCATGAAGGATGAAATTCTGACAAGGACTGGACTGCATTGTGAAGCACTGCCTGATAGCAGACTTCATCGAAGCCTTTAGTGGTAGATAACTACTAGGCTACCCTGCAGTATTTTGAGATAATAGGACGGAAAGTTCTGTTTACTCTCCATGTTGGTCACTGTACTGTGGGCTCCAACCTAGTACCCCTAGTTAGTTAGTTTGTTAGTTTGGAGGATGGGGTTGGTGACAGTCTTGCAAAGTAGCCCAGGCTGTTGTGTAACTCAGAGATCCTCCTGCCTGCTTCTTAAGTGCTGGGACAGAATTGCACCACCATGCCTGTGTTCATGTTTACTTGTTATTCATGTCACCAGCAGTTTTCACTTTAAAAATCAGATCAAGGCTAGAGAGATGGCTTAGTGGTTAAGGCACTTGCCTGTGAAGCCTAAGAACCCATGTTCTACTCTCCAGATCCCTCATTAGCCAGACACACAAAGGTGAAACACACACAAGATGGCACATGCCCACTAGGAGTCACAAGCATCTGGAGTTTGATTGCAGTGGCTGAGGCCCTGGCACGCCAATCTCCCCCACCAATAAAAAATAAGATCAAGTAATTCCCTTCAAAACTCTTGATTTCCCATCACATTCCAAACAAGTGTCTTATCTGTATTGATATTTTCTCATTGCTGTGACCAAACACCAGACCAGAAGCAACTTAAGAAGGATTTATTTCAGCCTGCAGTTTGAGTTGTAGTCCATGATGGTAGGCAAGGGGTGACAGGAGCATGAAGCGGAGCTGGTTGTTCACACTGTGCCTGCAACCAGGAAACGGTAATAAATGCCTGTGCTCCGCTCATCTTCTGTTTTTTAAAATTTATTATTATTATTTGGTATTTGGAAACAAGGTCTTACTCTAGCCCAGGCTGACCTGGAACTCACTCTGTAGCCCAGGCTAGCCTTGAACTCATGAGGATTCTCAACCTCAGTCTCTCCACTGCAAGGATTAAAAACATGAGACACCACTGTGTTTGCTTTTTCCTTTTCATACAGTCCATGCCCAGCTCATGCAGTGGTTCAGGCCCACCCATAGTTAGAGTGGGCGTTCCCACCTCAATTCACCTATCCTAGAAAGTCCCTGAGGCATGACCAGAGGCTCACTTTCTATGTGATTGTAGTTCCTGTCAAGTTGACAGTCACTAACTCACCATAGAATCCAGGCTCTGTGAGCAGCCTATGAGCTGTTCCTGCCTGTTCCCTCAGCTTCAGCCACCTTGATTTTTGTGGCTCTTTTCACTGCTGTGTAACCTCTACCTGGTGGTCATGTTCCTCTTCCTTCACTGAGATGTGACTGAGTTAGGAGCTCTCAGCATCCCAAGTACTTAGAACAGTGAGTGCTGCTTGTGGTGCTAGATCTCAGGAAACGGTTGTTAAATGAATGCGTGGTGTTTGTTTCAGTAATTTGGTCATAACAGTTATGTTTTATTTTGTAACCACCACTATTTAATTTGAGTAAAATGTCCCTTGTGTTTTTGCTCACTAAGGTTTCTTACATGATTTTCAAGTCTGTAATGTACTTTTGAATTCTAGCTGAACAATTGCTCATAGTTGCATCATGACTGCCCCCTGGCAGACAGTGATTAAAATCTCTTGCAATGCCAAGATGACCCCAAGTCTGAAAGGTCACTGTGAAGAAAATGCTTCAGAAGCCATTTATTTTGATTTTTTTGTTTGTTTTGTTTTTCGAGGTAGGGTCTCACTCTGGTACAGGTTGACCTGTAATTAAACTATGTAGTCTTAGGGTGGCCTTGAACTCACGGTGATCCTCCTACCCCTCCCATCCCAGTGCTGGGATTAACGGTGTGCGCCACCATGCCCAGATATGTTTTTGTTTTGTTGTTGTTTTTATTTTTTTTTTAATTTTAATTTTTTTTTTTTGACAACTTCTTTAATTGTACACAATATCCCATGGTACTTCCCTCCTTCCCCCCACTTTCCCCTTTGAAACTCCAGTCTCCATCATATCCCCTCCCCCTCTCAATCAGTCTCTCTCTTCAGTTTGATGTCATGATCTTTTCCTCCTATTATGATGGTCTTGTGTAGGTAGTGTCAGGCACTGTGAGTTCATGGATATCCAGGCCATTTTGTATCTGGAGGAGCATGTTGTAAGGAGTCCTACTCTTCCTTTGGCTCTTACATTCTTTCACCCCCTCTTCCACAATGGACCCTGAGCCTTGGCAGGTGTGTTTGAGATGTTTCAGTGCTGAGCACTCCTCTGTCCCTTCTTCTCAGCACCATGGTGCCTTCTGAGTCATCCCAAGGTTGCCACCATATGAAAAGAGAAGCTTCTCTCACCAAAAGTAAGAGTAGCATTAATATATGGGTGTGGACATTAAGAGAAGTGCTTACTGGGCAGTTTGTTTTTGTTTTGTTTTTCGAGATAGGATCTTGCTCTAGCTCAGGCTGACCTGGAATTCACTATGTAGTCTCAGGGTGGCCTCGAACTCACAGCAATCCTCCTACCTCTGCCTCCCAAGTGCTTGGATTAAAGGCGTGTGCCACCACTCCTGGTTAGAAGCCAGTTATATAGGATATTGTCTATCTTGAAATATTCTTAATTCAGTTTTTATCTGGCTTACCTATTTCTTCAAAGTGACCTCTTCCAGAAAAGCATCAGAAGCCGGGCGTGGTGGCGCACACCTTTAATTCCAGCACTGGGAGGCAGAGGTAGGAGGATCGCTGTGTGTTCGAGGCCACCCTGAGACTACATAGCGAATTACAGGTCAGCCTGGGCTAGAATGAATGAGACCCTACCTTGAAAAAACAAACAAACAAAGCAAAGAAAAAAGGGTCAGAGATGGTGCCTAGTATAGCCATTGGCCTGTGATCTTTACACACCTAACTGCCAGCCCTGTGTATGTTAACCCTGGTGGTGCCAAGGCAGTTCTCTCACTTGGCACTCTGTGATTCAGAGAGGAGCTTCTGGCGTCCTCCTTGTCACTTAGAGTTTTCTGGAACAATCTCCATTTGACATTTTTGCTTTCCTTTCTGGCTATGGGATAAAGTGGGACTTCTGTCCCTCTGCTTCTGCTAGATCAGACAGGACAGCCAACCAGGAGAGTAGCCTGCCACAGATAGAGTGGGAAGTCTGCTTCCTTGCAGGGCTCCAGATGGTTACTGCTTAGGGTTCTGCTACCCTTAATAGCTCTTCCTCTGCTACCTGATTTTGTTGGAAGTGTATTTCCTTAGAATCCTGAGTTGGTAGGGGAAAAAAGTTGTGACAAATTGCTTGGTTCCTTAATCTAAATGGTAATGATGGCTATAACCCAGAGCATCTGTTGATTGCTGTTTTATCTGTCAGTAAAAATGTTGAGTTTTTAATTTTATGGATGGGGTAATATACTAAGATTCTTAGAACTTCAGTTAATATTAGCTCTCCGTGCTCTAACACTGGATCTCCTATCAGTTAATGGGATTTTTTTTGGAGGGGGGAGTTTCGAGGTAGGGTCTCACTCCAGCTCAGGCTGACCTGGAACCCACTCTGTATTCTCAGGATGGCCTCGAACTCATGGCGATCCTCCTACCTCTGCCTCCCGAGTGCTAGAATTAAAGGCGTGCGCCACCACACCCGGCTAATGGGATATATTTTTAATTTTGGTTTATTTTAGCCCTCGGGCTTTATGTAGCCTGCTTTACTTACAGTAGGAAGCACTTTCTACAGAACAGATTGTTTTCATAGGAAATGAATTATTTCCTAATTACAATTTCTTTGGAAAAGGTTGAAGGTTTACCCAAGTTTGGTTTTTATCAGCGAGCCCTAGCTAAATAAGGAAAGTTATAGAATCTGTACATCTCAAGAGACTTGTCCTTTTTCAACTCATGGAAACTTTTTGTGAGATTTTTAAGGGTTCTGACCAATTGTTATTGTTAAAACATGAAGTGCTCAAAAGTTAATGTATTTAAAATACTATTCTTTTTCCCAATAGCTTTCACAAAGTTGATCACAGTAAATGGACAAGAATATCATCTTCAACTTGTAGACACAGCTGGCCAGGTAAGAGACCTCTGGAACCTCAGAATCTGCAGCATGTTGACAGTCCCAGCCTAGCTGAGCCCCACACACCAGACACTGCTTGCTCGTGTATGACACAGAATGCTAATGTTGGTCTGCTTTGTCTCTTCCGGGGAAAATATGGCAGGTTTCCAAGTAACTTGTTTCCTGTTTCAGAGTTGTTTTACACACATTGTTCACATTGTGAGGGTCACTGTGGGAAAGTGGTTTTCTGAACTTTAATTCTGCATTAAAGAATCATATTCATATTCCTTCCTTCATAACATGCATCCTGCTACATGAAGAACAGAATCAGGTATTTCTGAGAATAGCGAGATGAGTAAAGGTCAGAAACAGCTGATTTTGCCTTACAGAGATCTGGCCATAAAACACCAGCCTGGTTGGGGTCCAAGGCCCAGTTTGATGCTGTGTGTAATTTATATAGTTAGGATGTGTGATGCTCAGGGTTGAGACACTGGAGAGTTGATACTGATACTGATTTTTGAAGATAGCAGGTATATCCCAGATTTCAGTTCTTCCTTTTTCCCTCCACAAAAAAGAAAACAAAAAAAAAAAAACAAAAAGCGATGCTTGTATGTTCACCAGTATAGCAGTAGTGTGTGGAATGGATTGCTGGGGCACTGAAGGGGGAAGCAAGGGAGAGAAATAAGAGTACTTCAAGGAACAAAAAGGCCTTTGACAGTATAGCTGCCTTGTTTCCATGGCACCAGCTCTGCTTTTCCTAGAAACCAGTCTGTTAGTTCCACGGGGATTTCAGTTCCTGACTCTTCCTGCCCTTGTGGTTTATAATGACAAAGGGTCTTGCCAGCAGGAGGGTGGGTTGTCTAATCTGCTTTTCCAAATTGAATGGAAGCTTTTTTCTAGAATCAGGAGTGAACCTAGAATAATGGGACTTGTCCTGTGTGTGGGTTGGGGATGGATTCCCTCTGCTTTGTTTTGAAGTGAACATAGAAGGAAAGTATGGCTCCCCTTGAGAAACAAGAAATAGCTAAACTGAGTGGTATTCACACTGGAGAAATCCTGGAGTTTTGTTCTGGAAGAAAATAATGTGTCTCTAAGCTTGTTGCTAGTGCCATGGCACACACCTCCCTCTCTTACCTGTGCACTTGGAGCCTGTGCTGATACATGCTTCACACATGCTAGTGGTTCAGCTCCATCAGGGCCATCCTGGGCTCTGCCCTGTGTGGAGCTTAGTGGAGCAAGAGGCGCAGTCACAGCCTCTGAGGAAGCATGCACAGACCGCGGGCATCTCGTAGGACTAGCGGAGGGGCTTTCTTGGCAGGGATTTGAGTGGGATTCTTTGGGTTCCTGTTTGTCTTTATTTAAGGTGATTAGACCATGTTCCCAGCACTCGGGAGGCAGAGGTAGGAGGATCACTGTGAGTTCGAGGACACATAGTGCATTCCAGGTCAGCCTGGGCTAGAGCGAGACCTCGAAAAACCAAAAGTGCAGGCGGCTCAGTGGATAGAGTGCTTGCCGTACAGCTGAGTACTGAGTTCTGAAATCTGAGTACACCACTGCAGAAAGGGAGATAGGGTTTCCCAGAATTCCATGAACAGAGTATGAACCAGAAACCAGAAGGTAAGGATCCTGCAGTCTGTGTGTCTACTTGTGTGTGTGCATTCATGGGCGCCAGAGGCCAGGAGGTGATGCTGGGTGTCTTTCTTGCTGTTTACTTTAGATCTGAGGCAGAGTCTCTCACCTGACACAGAGCTTGCGGATCCCACTGATCTAGCCTCACATACTGCCCTGGGAGTCTCCTGTCTGTGCCACTTGAGCCCTGGATAGGTGGGCCACCACTGTGCCCAGCATTTACTCTAGTATTCACGCTTGCACAGCAAGTACTTTATCCACTGCCACCTCCTTAGTCTAAACTTTTCTTTAAAATAAAGAAAAGGGTATGTTAATGCATATAGTTAAAAAAATAACATTTTGCAAAAGGGTTAATAATAAAACATGTTTTTTCTACACTGGCTATTTCAGCATTCTCCTGTACCCCAGCAGTCCTTGTTAATCAGTTGTAGAATATATCTCTAGGCCAGAGAATTATAAATAACAGTACATTTTGAAGTAATGCAATATTACCCTGTTGCTGTATTGTACTACAAATATGCAAAATATAGTATTTTGCACAAAAAAATATATATATCCCATGGAGTAGGCGATTACTCCATGTATCTGTGTCTTCTGCTCCAAGGCTACACGATCCCCAGCTACCTGGCAGTCTTACAAGTCAGTTAATCACTGATTTAGTGGTTATCAGTCTTGTTCCTGCAGTGCTGCAGTGAAATGCCCAGTTGTCTCTGTAGACTTGAGTGGTGTATTTGGAAGGGAATCTTGTGGTTGTGCCATTCCATAAGGTTAGTCCACAGTCTTGCCAGCAGCAGACAGCAGTGCTGTTTGCCCACCCCTCACCGAGCGTGTGATCGTATCTTTAAATACTTGCCACTTTAGTAAGGGAAACCTCACATCTCAGTTTGGCTTTTATGTTTTTATTTATTTGAGAGTGAGAAGCAGATAGAGAAAGAGAATGGGCACCAGGGCCTCCAGCCACTGCAAACGAACTCCAGACACATGCACCACCTTGTGCATCCAGCTTTCCATGGGTCCTGGGGAATCGAACCTGGGTCCTTTGGCTTTGCTGGCAAGTGCCTTCTCTCCAGGCTTGCTTTTGTGTTTTATCAGGAGCTTTGATCCGTTCTGTGAGTTCTTCTGTTTGTCCGTGGACTTTGCCACCTTTTCTATGCTGTGATTGAACTATGCTCTTTGACTTAATAGATGAAGACATACATTTTATGTGTGTTCTGAGATTCACAGTCTTGTTTGCAGTTTGCTATTATTCTTCCATAAATTGTACACAGTTTTAATGTTTCTCTTGACGTCTTTGGTTCTTTTTGCCAGAGTACAAATTAGAGATCCATCTTGATCCCAGGACGGCTCTGTACTTGTACATTTTACCTGGTTACTTTTTACCTGACTGACTTGAGATAGAGTAGGTTGTGCCTCAGTTGCATGCCTCTTTGGGTCTTTTATTCCCCAGCCAGTTTGTTTATGAGTCAGTGTATGATGTAGCTAATCATTGTAGCTTTATGGTGTCTGCTCACTTACCTGCTCAATTCTTCTTTAAATGTTTGTGTATTCATTTGTTAATTAATTGGCCTCCTGCAATTGCCTACGCCACTTTGTGCATCTGTTTCTTTTTTGTTTATTTTTATTTATTTATTTGAGAGCGATAGAGAAAGAGGCAGAAAGAGAGAATGGGTGCACTGGAGCCTCCTGCCACTGCAAATGAACTCTAGATGCATGCGCCACCTTGTGCATCTGGCTCATGTGGGTACTGGGGAACTGAGCCTCGAACCAGGGTCCTTAGGCTTCACAGGCAAGCGCTTAACTGCTAAGCCTTTTCTCCAGCCCTGTGCATCTGTTTCTACGTGGGTATTGGGAACTGGAACCTGGGCCAGCAGGCCTTGTAAACAAGCACCTTTAACCACTGACCATCTCTTTAGCCCCAAAATTTTAATCTTCAATGCCCAAGCTGTTTCTGGGGTATGACTGTGTTCTGTGTTTATTTAGATTTCTCTGAGTAATACATAAACTTTGGGTAAGTATAGTTTACTGTGAGCTGGGGCGATGGCTCAGTGGGTAAAGTATTTGTCTTATAAACACAAGCACCTGAGTTTGGATCCCCAGCACCCATGTAAAAGCTAGGTACAGAGACAGGACTGTCCTTGGGCTTGCACAGGACACTCATATACAGAGAGAGAGAGAGGGAGAGAACACTAGTTAAATGTATTTTTTTTTCTTCCACAGGATGAATATTCCATTTTTCCTCAGACATACTCCATAGATATTAATGGTTATATTCTCGTGTATTCTGTTACATCAATCAAAAGGTAAGACTGTTGACTTGAGTTTATTTGCTATGCATAGGTAGCATAAATCATTTTAAAAGATTATGCTGGGTTAATAATAAGTAAGTAAATAACAGAGGATTAGTCATTGTAACAGCATTGTTGCCTACACGTTTTAGTGACCTTACTAAGGGAATAGTGTCCCAGTAATGACTGCTCAACTACACTGATAGTTAAAATCTTGTTAACCTTGATAGTTAAATTCTCACTTCATCCTGCCTAAACAGTGACGGACATGAGAAATGCATGAATTGATTTTATGTTTTGGGCATATTAATGTGTAATTAACTTCTGATACAACTTATGAACCTCAGTTTGTTGAATACTATGTCCTGTGAACTTATGAAGTAAGGCTTCGGAGTAATAAGTGAGAGCAGTAGATAAGAGCTCTTCTGTAGCCACACATGTTAGCAGAGATGCCTTCCACTGTCAGGAGGAGTGTCTGTGGCTGGCATATCAGCAGAGCTCTGGGCACAGCTTGTCTTAGAAGACTTTATGCAAATGCATAGTTTTTTGTTTGGTTTTGTTTTGGGGGTTTTGTTTGTTTGGTTGGTTGGTTTTTGGTTTTTCAAGGTAGGGTTTCACTCTGGTCCAGGCTGACCTGGAATTAACTGTGTAGTCTCAGGGTGGCCTTGAACTCACGGCAATCCTCCTACCTCTGCCTCTGAGTGCTGGGATTAAAGGTGAGCGCCACCACACCCAGCTTAGTTTTTTTTTGGCGGGGGGAGACAGAGAGAGGGGGAGAGGAAGACAGAGAGATGGGCGCGCCAGCAGCCTCTCAGCCGCTGCAAACGAAATCCAGATGCATGCGCCCCTTTGTGGTCAAGTGCAACATTGCACCCTTGTGTCAATTTGCATCTGGCTAAACGTGGGACCTGGAGATTGGAACCAGCATTAAGACATCTTGCTGGACATTCTGACCTTTCTTGTTCAAGGTAGGGTCTCACTGTAGCTCAGGCTGACCTGGAATTTACTATGTTGTCTCTGGGTGGCTGCGAACTCACGGTGATCCTCCTACCTCTGCCTTCCAAGTGCTGGGATTAAAGGTGTGCACAACCACACCTGGCTTTGTTTATTTTATTTTTTATTTTATTTTGGAGAGAGACACGGGGGGGGGGGGACAGAGATGGGCGTACCAGCAGCCTCTCAGCTGCTGCGAGCGAAATCCAGATGCTTGCGCCCTCGCGTCACTTTGCATCTGGCTAAACATGGGACCTGGAGATTGGAACCGGCATTCTTAGGCTTAGGAGGCAGGTGCCTTAACCGCTAAGCCATCTCTCCAGCCCTTTGTTTATTATTTTTGAGACAGGGTCACTCACCTATTTGGCTACATGAACTAGTCAGCAAGTCCTAGGAACCATCTTGTCTCCACGTCCCCAGAGCTGGGGTTACAGGTACACGCCACCACACCTGCCTTTTGTGGGTGCTGGGGATCCAAACTCAGGTCCTCATGCTTGCACTGCAAGCATTTACCAACTGGCCCATCTCTCTAGCTCTCCAAAGGCCTACAAACTTTAATCCCAACAGTTTGGATGATTTGGGATTTTTTTGGGGGGGGGTGTTTTGTTGTTGTTGTTGTTTCCAAGGCAGGATCTCACTCTAGCCCAGGCTGACCTGGAATTCACTATGTAGTCTCAGGGTGGTCTCAAACTCATAGCAATCCTCCTACCTCAGCCTCCCAAGGGCTGGGATTAAAGACATGCGCCACCATGCCCAGCTAGTTTGGATCAATTTTGAGATTAAAGTTGATGTTCATATGATTGATCTGCCCAGTGCTAGACTTTCTATTTAAATGGTGTGAACCTATTTCACCTTGACTATTCTTCAGAAGGATTACCAAGTGTCAGCTAGGTGCACATGCAAAAAAGATCAGTAATTCTTTGTGCTCATTGTATATTCAAATGGTGACTCCAGAGTGTTCTGAATTTTTCTCATTGTACATCTAAGTTGTAAAACATTAAAATGGATGTCTGATTGCCTGCTTTTTGTCTTTTATTCTAGTTTTGAAGTTATTAAGGTTATCCATGGCAAATTGTTGGATATGGTGGGGAAAGTACAGTAAGTCATGCAGTTTTCTCTGTGTTAAGTAAGCTGTACAATAGCATCTCCTCAGCAGTGAGCTCTCGCAGTACTTACCTATGTTGTTTTCCTTCTTTCTTTCTTATAATAGAATACCTATTATGCTGGTTGGAAATAAGAAAGACCTGCATATGGAAAGGTAGGTAGCTTTCAAGCCCAAGGTGATTTCATCACTGAAATGCCATTGTTAGCACATGGTCTTGGGACACAAGCAATGCGGTTATGTACAGCCCCATGGTGTCAGTGCCACAGTTCTTTAGAAATGGAGCAAACTGGAAAATTCTTTTGAGGTCGTCTGTTCTAACAAAAGTAGCATTCATTGTTTCACACAGCACCTTTTGAGTTCAGGGCTGGGGTCATAGTGATGAGCTCAGGGGAAGGGTACCAGCCAGAGGAGCCTGGAGCGGCCATGCACAACTCACTTTCCCCTGGCCACGGGTGCTGAAGCTCTCCCTGTGAGGCAGGCAGCTGTGGCAGAGACCGCAGCACGGGAGGAGGCAAGTCATGTTCCTGGAGCTCTAAGAGCCAGGTACCCACCAGCGAGTGTTGCCACTCTGTCCCCAGCCCAGGCATAGCCAAGCGCTACCAGGCTACTTCTGGATGCTGTTGGGCAGTGTGCTTTTGCTCTACGAGAAAGTGGATCCAGCTGGAGCCTGTTCCATAAATTAATTGTAGAAGAAAGACTTAAAATGTTCTTTTTTCTTTAGGGTGATCAGTTATGAAGAAGGGAAAGCTTTGGCAGAATCTTGGAATGCAGCTTTTTTGGAATCTTCTGCTAAAGAAAATCAGGTACACATAGTTTCTAAAATTAATTTTGTGCTGCCATTTGCCAGCATATACTCCTCAGTTGGCATTTTACCTATGACTGCCATGGCTCTTTCATTTTTGCTGTCTGCCTTTTATTTTTCTTTGGGTTTTTTTGTTGTTGTTTTTTTAGTGAGAGAGACAGAATTGGCAAGCCAGGGCCTCCAACCACTAAATGTGCCACCTTGTGCATCTGGCTTACATGGGACCTCAGGAGTCCAGCGCGGGTCCTTAGGCTTTGTAGGCAAGCACCTTCCACCAGGCTAAGCCATCTCTCCAGCCCCTGCCTGCCATTCCTAACACCAAGCTTTAGGGTGCTTTAGAGAGAGGGGATGGTTTCAGAAGTTCCGTGGCTGTTCTGCTATTGGACAAGCAGTTGAACCGTGAGTGTGTTCTTGGTGCCATCACTGACTGACGCAGGAATGAGGCGCAGACAAGAAGACTTGATGGTTCCTCTTCCTCCCTGCAGAATGGCAGTGAGCGAGGCACACATTTAATTTTTAGCAGAAATGATGAAGAAACATCTTATTGCAATCTCAGCCCTACAGGCGTCCCTTGGGGGAGCGTGTCAGTTCTGTTCCGGAAGGCTCTACTGAACTACTTTTTCCTTCTTCCCCAGGTTCTGTTCATTTGCCCAGACCTGTGGCATCCAACTGCACTCACGCCTCCCTTTTCACATTCCCTTTCCTTTGCTGCCCTGAACTTTGCAGGCTGCAGGCAGAGTTAAATGTTTGCATCACGTGACCTTGTCTGACCCATCACTGGGATGAGTAAGGGCCATTGTTCTCAGGAAACTCTAAACTCTATAAAGTGTGGCTGGCTGGGCTTGGTGAGGCCAAAAAGGCGACAGTCAGTGCCACCCTTCTGCATCTTTCACTCTGAATGAACCATAGTCCTTAAAGCTCTGCTCAGGTTTCACCTTTTTTTGGCTCTTGCTTGATTCATCCAGCTGAACTGAATAGTCTGCCTGCATGTCTTTCTGTCTGTCTGTCTGTCTTTCTTTCTTTCTTTTTTTTTTTTTTTTTTTTTTTGGCCTTGGTTTTTTAAGGTGTAGGGTCTCACTCACTCTAGCCCAGGCTGACCTGGAATTCACTATGTAGTCTCAGGCTGGTCTCAAATTTATGGTGACCCTTCTACCTCTGCCCAGCCTGAATGGTCATTTCTTATCCTTTAATTGGTTCTGAGATCCAAGATGGACTCACTCACTTTTCTCTCTCTGATGTGGAGTGCGTTTTTTTTTTGCCTGGCAAATCCACGCATTCTTTGCTCAGATACGGGGTGCTCAGTCTGTGTGCATCAGCTCCATTACAGAGCACAGACAGTGAGAATCAGATAAAAAACGAGAGATTAAAAAACAAAAGATAGCTGCATTTTTAAATCATTCAGTGGATGCTTTCAAAATTATCTGTTGAACTCGAGTTCACGCTTGGTGTGGTGTAAGCATTGGGCTTCAGTTGAAATCTAAACCAGTCTTCTCCCGGGCCACTGCAATGCTCCTGATAACCCGGCAGAGTGAGCCAGAGGGCTGGGCAGATCAAAACCCTGGGGCGGGCTGGAGAGATGGCTTAGCAGTTAAGGCGCCTGCCTGCTAAGCCTAAGAACCCGGTTCCAATCTCCAGGTCCCACGTTGAGCCAGATGCAAAGTGACGCAAGGGCGCAATGCCGCACTTGCCCACAAGGGGGCGCACACATCTGGATTTCGTTCACAGCAGCTGAGAGACTGCTGGCACGCCCATATCTATCTGTCTCCCTCTCCCTCTCTCTCTGTCTCTCTGTGTCTCTCTCAAAAAAAAAAAAAAAAAACCCTGGGGCTGACTTGCAGTCTGTCAGGAACACAGACACCCCATTGATATGACAGGAAGTGGGGCAGAGGGTGTGTGCTGGTCAGTATGGAGGATGAGGATGGCGTTCTCGAATGCAGGGAGCTTCCTCAGGGTGAGGGGCGAGTCCAGATTGCCTGCTCTAGGGTGCAGGGTCACAGCTCAGCATGTGCTCCCTTGGGCTGAGCTGTGGCCATGCAGGGAGATACGTGCAAGAAGAGTGGAAAGTGGTAAAGGCCACAGGGTGGAGTGGGAAGTTCGCTCCAGGAAGGGAGGAAAGTCAGAGGAGCCACAGATGGGCCCAAGAAGTGGAGGCTCAGGATCTGGAGACAGTGAGTTAGGATGACCTTAGCCAGCCCCGCCTTCTGAGAACAAAGGACAGGGATTTATCATCCTGGTTCTCCAGGAAAAGAGAATTTCCTGCTGCCTTGGTGGGAAAGACCAGAGGAGTGGTTTGCCCTGGGGCTGAGAGGCCAAGATTGTGACAGTCATTAGAGAAAAGGAGACTGGGACTGAGGAGGAAGGGAGGGAGGGAGTGGGTATAGATGACTGTTAGGGAAGCTTGCTGGGTGAGGTGGGCAAAGCCATGGTGTGGTGTCCAGGACAAGTGGGCACAGGTGATTGAAGGCTTGCTTTGTGGGTGTCTGGGGGAGATGAAGAGGGTAAAGGTCTGTAGGAGCCAAGAGAGCAAGAAGAGACCTCCCTGCTGGAGTCACAGCTAAGGGAGGAGCTGTAGGGTCCACATGAGACGCGAGCCCGAGCTGAGAGGAACCCAGATATCCAGAGGGCACCATGAGGGTGGAAGAGGGTGGTGGCTAGTCAGTGGCCCTCATGGGCCTGAAGCAGCTACCAGGTCTTGTTGAGAACTAACACTGCCATTGGTTTTCCCCTTTCAGACTGCTGTTGATGTTTTTAAAAGGATAATTTTGGAGGCAGAAAAGATGGATGGGGCAGCTTCACAGGGAAAGTCTTCGTGCACAGTGATGTGAGTCAGCCGCAGAGCCGGAGCCGTGGACACTGGGAATACACTCTACCTGAGGAAGCAGACTGCCCGCCATCCTGAGATCCACGATGCTTCTTCTCTTCTCTTCTCTTCTCTTCTCTTCTCTTCTCTTCTCTTCTCTTCTCTTCTCTTCTCTTCTTTCTCTTCTGTTAACCTGAAAGATGTCATTTGGGTCAGAGCTCCTCCCCTTCCAGATTATGTTAACGTCTGACTCTATCCAAATGAGTTCACTTCCATTTTCAAATTTTAAACAATCATATTTTCAATTTATATATTGTATTTCTTAATATTATGACCAAGAATTTTATCGGCATTAATTTTTCAGTGTACTTTGTTGTTTAAAATAATGTAATCATCAAAATGATACATATTGTTACACTACTATTAACTAGGCTTCAATATATCAGTGTTTATTTCATTGTGTTAAATGTATACTTGTAAATAAACAGCTGCAAACCTTAATGCTTTCTGCTGCTTGATGTACCGCAAGGAAACTTGTCCTCTTCTGAGTTTTTTTCTGGCTGTGCCACGGGCCAGGTAGGCTGGTGTCCAGGGGCTACATATCTATTTCCGGGTGGACACTAGGAATAGATAATAGTCGACTAAGCTGAGTTGCCTTGAGGCTTGAGGGGAATCAGTAATGACTTCTCTGTCCACCCACAGCCCGGAACTGTGACAACTAGACCTGATGGTAGGAAGGGCAGTGGCAGTCACTTTGGCAGCCTTCTCTGTGAACTTTTTGTATGTTTGCTAGTTGAAGAAAAGAGCTGTGCTTCTCAGGCTAGAGAGACAGCCCTGTGCCTAAAAGCACTTGCTTGACATCCTGACAACCCTAGTTGGATTTGCCAGTACTCACATAAATCCAGATGCACAAAGTGGTATTACATCTGGAATTCATTTGCAGTGGCAGGAGGCCCTAGCATGCCCATACCCATACCCTTCCCCTCCCTCCCTCCCTCCCTCCTCTCTCTCTCTCTCTCTCTCTCTCTCTCTCTCTCTCTGTACCTCTTTCTCAAATGAATAATAAAAATTGGGGTGGCTCAGCCGTTAAGGCACTTGCCTGCAAAGCCTAATGACCTGAGTTTGATTCTCCAGTATTCACATGTGATGGCTAACTTCTGTTGTCAACTTGATCTGCTTAGGAATCCACAGACATTTCTCCTGGTTAGCTCTCCAGGTTAGGTCTTGGTTGGGTCTCTGAGGTTGCTTCCTGGAAGCATTGACTGAAGGAGGAAGTCCTTCCTCCAGAGTGAGCCCTTGCCCCCAAGCGGGTGACCCGCCTGGCTGCCAGTGCTGCCTGCAGGTGAATGCCTCACTTGCACGGGCGTCTTCCCTGTTCAGCCGTCCTTTATTCTATTGGTTCTACTTCTCTAGAGAAGCCTCACAAAGTGGCACATGCATCTGGAGTTTGTTGGTGGCACCTAGAGGACCTGGTGCACCCATTCTCTGTTGAGCGTGGTGGGGCGCGCCTTCAGTCCCAGCCCTCGGGAGACAGAGGTGGTAGGATCGCTGTGAGTTTGAGGCTACCCTGTGGCTACATAGTGAATTCCAGGTCAGCCTGGGCCAGAAAGACCCTACCTCAGCAACAACAACCAAAAGTGTTTCGTCCCTTCTTGTGCACACTTGGCTCCAAATTTGATTGACAGACCAGGAGAGGGCTGCCATGTCATCAGAACCCTTGCTCTCGAGTGGTCCTCTTGGGAAGGAGGAACAAGGCTCAGAAGCCTCACACTGCAGCACTTACTGGTCACAACCTTCAACCTCCACACTGCTTTCTGCATCCTGGATAGCGTGCTTCCTAAATGAGGCCCCTTCCCATCAAAACGAGCTGTTTCTAACATTAATTTTTATTTATTGGGGAGAGGGCAGCACACCAGTGTCTCTCACTGCTGCAAATGATTACCTGTCCGGCATTATGTGGGTGGATGGGGAATTGACTCAGGCCAGTAGGCTTTGCAAGCAATCACCACTAACTGCTATAAGCTGTCTCACTACTGATTTTCTTAATAATAAAATACAGCTGACTTAGTAGAAATTTTGGTCTTGGAGCATGGCGTTCTCTGGATATTAAAAAAATTTTTTTTGGGTTTTTCCAAGGTAGGGTCTCGCTCTAGCCTAGGCTGATCTGTAATTCACTATGTAGTTTCAGGGTGGCCTCAAACTCACAATGATCCTCCTTCCTCTGCCTTCTGAGTGTTGGGATTAAAGGCATGTGCCACCATGCCCAGCTTAAAAAATTTTTTTTTAATTTATTTACTTGAAAGAGGCAAAGAGAAAGAATGGGTGTGCCAGGGCCTCCAGCCACTAAAAATGAACTCCAACCCACTGTGCTATCTTGTCCATCTGGCTTACATGGGTCCTAGGGAATGGAACCTGGGTCTTTTGGCTTTTTACAGGCTAGCATATTAACCACTAAGCCATCTCTAACCTGGGATCTTTTAATTATGTATATGTTTCTTGGGGCTATGAATGTTGCCCCAGCAGTGAGAGTGATGATCCCCTCCTCTCTCCATTCACTGGTACACCAACAAAGGCTCTTGCCAAGGCTGAAAACTCATTTGTCATCCCAGCTTGGAACTTGAGCTTAGGAAACCTATGAACGTCTTTACTTTTTAAGGAAGCAAGTTAAAGTTGACAACATGGTATTATCTATTATCAACCAACCAGGACTGAAAACGTACTGGTATCAAGTTCATGGGACCACACAAAATCTGGATCGGTTCATCCACTCAGCCCTTTGCATCTGAAGAGTTGTGGGTTTGCATGAAACCTGCAGTGATGTATTTGTATGAGAAACAGTTCAGTTCTCGGGCTGGGGTTGGAGCTCCAGGGCAGAGAACTTGCCTAATACACTCCAGCAGGCCTTGAGGCACTCCTGGGGACCTGGCAGCAGGGAGCACGCCTGGTCCTTTGTCTGTGCCTCAGCCCCTGCAGGGTGCAGTGAACTCAGCAGGGAGGCCTGCAGCTCTGGAGCACCTCAGGGTGTGCCAGTCCCATCGCCCAGGGCCTCCATCCCACAGAGAGCTGGCTCCTTTACTCTGGGTGCTGCCCATGCCAGGTCCCGGGAGCTGAAAGCAGATGGTAGCAACACCTCTGTGGAGCCCGTGCTCTGATTTGCTTCCCTCTTGCTGTCCACAGTGGGGATGCCTACTTCCACATGTGGAAGCCATCTTGGGTGTGTGAGGTGGTTCTTGAAGGTCACCCAACCAAAAATGGGGGATCAAATTCACCATCTCCCTGTGAGTCGGTGTGGCTCGTTAGCTGTTTCTAATGCCGTTTTTTTTTTTTTTTTTTATTTTATTATTTTTATTTATTTTTGGAGAGAGAGAGAGAGATAGACAGGGAGAGGGAGACAAATGGGCGCACCAGCAGTCTCTCAGCTGCTGTGAACGAAATCCAGATGCGTGCTCCCCCTTGTGGGCAAGTGTGGCATTGTGCCCTTGCGTCACTTTGCATCTGGCTAAACGTGGGACCTGGAGATTGGAACCGCTGGAGATTGGAACCAGTGTTCTTAGGCTTAGCAGGCAGGCGCCTTAGCCGCTAAGCCATCTCTCCAGCCCTCTAATGCAGTTTTGTAACTGCCGGGGTTTCAGTTAGATCCTTTTTGCTTCAATACTGTATTTCATCCATAGGACATTTCAACATTTCTGAAGTTGAAATAATTTAAAAATCAATGATAAAACACTGTGTCTCAAAAAGATAATGCTTTTCTCAAAGGCATGTAAAAGAAGCCTTAGATTCATTGAGATACAAGAAGTGTAAATGTAAAACTAGTTTTATATATTTTTTCTTTTTTCATTTAATTTTTTTTTTTTAGAGAAGTGGCACACCAGGGCCTCAGCCACTGATACCAACCCCAGACACGGGAACCACCTAGTGGGCATGTGCGACCTTGTGCTTGCCTCACCTTTGTGAATCTGGCTTATGTGGGATCTGGAGAGTCAAGCATGAGTCCTTAGGCTTCGCAGGCAAGCGCCTTAACTGCTAAGCCATTTCTCCAGCTCTAGTTTTATATTTAAAATTAATTTGCAGTGCAGAACTAAACTTTCAAAACACAAGAGAAGATGAATAGGGGAAAATGTTTCTTGAGGACTTTATTTATGAACACACTGCCTAACGGTCATTTTCCCGTGAGGTTGTACTCTGTCCTCCCTGACCTGCCGTCTCCCTCCTGTTCCTGCTGGTCACCTCCTTGCTACCAAATCCTCTTGTTGACTCTCGGGCCCTCTCAGTCACATTTGACACAGTTGGCCACTGTCCTTAAGTCTTCTGTCTCATGGCTCCACACACTCCCGTGTCCTCCAGCAACTGTGGTTCCCATGGCCTTGTTGGCTGTCCTCTGTCAGACCTCTCACGTTGGTTTCCTGCCTTCATTTGATCTGCTCACAGCTCTGCTGGCTGATGGACTTCTGTCCCTTCACCGATCCCTGGCTTATCTCCAGGTTTATCTGTTGAAACTGTGTGGCTCTCTCATGAACATCTCTAGTGTATTGCATCTGAAATTGATTTTTTTTTTGGTGGGGGTTGGGTACTTGTTTGAAATTGGTTCTTTTTTTTTGGAGGGGGGGAGTTTAAGGTAGGGTCTCACTCTAGGCCAGGCTGACCTGGAATTCACTATGGAGTCTCAGAGTGGCCTTGAACTCATAACGATCCTCCTATCTCTGCCTCACGAGGGCTGGGATTAAAGGCGTGTACCACCATGCCCTGCCAATTTTTTTTTTTAAGACAGAGTCTTGCTATGTGTAACCCAGTCAGATCTCAAATTCAGTCCTCCTGCCTCAGCCTTCTGAGTGCTGGTAACTAATAAGTTACCAGGCCTAGCACTCTAATGTTTAGTTCTTGATTTTCCTCAAAAACCTCACCTTCAAGCCGGGCATGGTGGTGCATGCCTTTAATCCCAGCACTCGGGAGGCAGAGGTAGGAGGATCGCCGAGAGTTCGAGGCCACCCTGAGACTACATAGTTAATTGCAGGTCAGCCTGGACTAGAGTGAGACCCTACCTTGCAAAACCAAAAAAAAAAAAAAATAAAAACCCTCACCTTCAACTGGGCATGGTGGCACATGCCTTTAATCCCAGCACTTGGGAGGCAAAGGAGGAGGATCGCCATGAGTTTGAGGCCATCCTGAGACTACAGAGTGAGTTCCAGGTCAGCCTGGGCTAGACCGAGTCCTTACCTTGAAAAAAAAACCAAAACCACCTCTTCCCTTGGGTGGAGTCTCAGGAAGTGATGCCATTATCCACGGGGTACTCAATTCGCAACTTGGGTGCCTCCCTGGTTTCTCACCCCACCCAGCCCTCAGCTCACCAATGGCTGACCTGTATTTCTCTCACCCATCGGTGTCATGGCACTGCAGCCAGAGCCAGTTTGTGTAAACAGACTTCCTCCAGTGCTTCAAAATCCTTCCAGGGCTGAAGAGATGGCTTAGTGGTTAAGGAGCATGCCTGCAAAGCCTAAGGACCCCAGTTCGATTCTAGGGTCCCATGTAAGCCAGATGCACAAGGGGGTGCACACGTCTGGAGTTCGTTTGCAGTGGCTGGAGGCCCTGGTGTGCCCATTCTCCCTCTTCCTCTCTCTTTCTCTAATAAATAAATAAATAAATAAATTTAGGGCTGGAGAGATGGCTTAGCGGTTAAGGCTCCTGCCTCCTAAACCTAAAAACGCTGGTTCCAATCTCCAGGTCCCACATTTAGCCAGATGCAAAGTGACGCAAGGGTGCAATGCCACACTTGACCACAAGGGTGCGCACGCATCTGGATTTCGTTTGCAGCAGCTGAGAGGCTGCTGGGGCGCCCATCTCTGTCTTCCTCTCCCTCTGTCTCTCTCTCTCTCCAAAAAAAAAAAAATAAAATCTTTTTTTAAAAAATCCTTCTCCAAAACCGGGCGTGGTGGCGCACGCCTTTAATCCCAGCACTTGGGAGGCAGAGGTAGGAGAATTGCCATGAGTTGAGGCCACCCTGAGACTACATAGTGAATTCCAGGTCAACCTGAGCTAGAGTGAGACCCTACCTCGGAAAAAAAAAAATCCTTCTCCAAAACTGGGCGTGGTGGTGCACGCCTTTAATCCCAGCACTCGGGAGGCAGAGGTAGGAGAATTGCCATGAGTTCGAGGCCACCCTGAGACTACATAGTTAGTTCCAGGTCAGCCTGGACCAGAGTGAAACCCTACCTCAAAAACAAAAAAAAAAAAAAAAGCTTCTCCAGTCATTGTGCTCAGACCAGTCTTCCCACCATCACAGCCCAGGGTGGTCTGTCTTCTTCCACAGCCTTGTGTGCAGCCGCTGGTGTGGTCTGCTCTGTCGGCTCTCCTTCCACCTCTAGACCTCAGTGTCATCTCCCAGGGGCTTCCTGGAGCATCTGAAGCCCCCTTTGTGTGCCCACGCCCCTGTGTTTTCATCCAAAGGGATAGCAAAAGGACCCGATCATCAATAGGATTCTTTTAAAAAAATAATTTATACATTTATTTATTATTTCAGAGAGAGAGAGAGAATGGCCGCACCAGGGCCTCTTGCCACTGCAAACACACTCCAGATGTGTGAACCACCATGTGCATCTGGCTTATGTGGGTACTGGGGAATTGAACCTGAATCCTTAGGCTTTGCAGGCAAGCACCATAACCACTAAGCCATCTCTCCAGCTCATCACTGGGGTTCTTGTGTGTATATGTAATGTTAATAGACCACTTTTTAAAAAGATTTCATTTTTATTTATTTATTAGAGAGAGAGAGTGAGAATGGGCGCACCAGGGCCTCTAGCCACTGCAAACAAACTCCAGACTCGTGTGCCTCCTTATGCATCTGGATTACATGGGACCTGGAGAATCGAACTGGGGTTCCTTAGGCTTCATGGGCAAATCTCTCCAGCCCAAAAGACCACTCTTAATGGGAGCAGCTACTGTCCCAGTGGCAATCCCGGCTTCCCCCCCCCACACACACACATGCTGGCAGACAGCTGGGAAATGGATGCTTTCTATTCCATTTGAAGTTCCTTGTGATTTCTCTTACTCTGGTGGTTAACCTGAGATGTGCAATTAACTTCTATAATTAGCTTGTAATTGTACCAACTTAGTTTCTGTAGCTAGCAAAACTACTGTGTGTATAGCTCCATCCCCTCACCTCGTTCCTGCTGTTGTCATACAAATGGCATTTTCATTACTGCATGCCCATTACATAGACTTGTAAGGGCTTTATAAAACTTGCTTAAGAAGCTGGGCGTGGTGGGGCACGCCTTTAATCCCAGCACTTGGGAGGCAGAGGTAGGAGGATCACCAGGAGTTTGAAGCCACCCTGAGACTACATAGTGAATTCCAGGTCAGCCTGGATTAGAGCAAGACCCTACCATGAAAAATGACACACCAAAAAATGTTGCTTAAGAGCTGGAGAGATGGGTTGGTGGTTAAAGGTGCTTGCTTGCAAAGTCTGATGACTTCCATTCAATTCCCCAGTACCCATGTAAAGCCAGATGCCCAAGATGACACATGCATCTGGAGTTCATTTGCAGTGGCTCAAGACCCTGGCATGCCCATTCTCACTAGCTCTCTCTCTCTCTCTCTCTCTCAAATAAAGAAAATATTAAAATACTTTAAATTTTGATGTGCAGACAATAACATAAACCTACAATATGACCCACCCATTCTGTCTCTTTCTCTGCTTGCAAATAAATACAAATATTTTTAAAAATCTTTTAAAAGTTGCTCATTACAACAAGTTGAGGGGCTGACAAGATGACTCCACAGTTAAAAGGTGTTTGCTTACAAGCCTGCTGGCCCAAGTCAGTTCCCTAGCACCCACAAAGTGGCCCGCACATCTGTAATCCCAGTGTGCCCACAGCAATTGGGAGATTGAAGCTCAGAAGTTCACAGGCCAGCTAGACAGGCACACACACAGCAACAAAAACAGAGAGGGAGACACTGTCTCAGGCATGGTGGGAGGTGAGTACAAACACCACAAGGCTGTCCTCAGACCTCACAAGTGCCATGGGCATGAGTTCATACACACATAATAAAAAAAAAAAAAAAAAGAAGAGGAGGGCTGGAGAGATAGCTTAGCGGTTAAGGCTTTTGTTTGTTTGCTGCAAAACCAAAGGATCCCGGGTTGATTCTAGGACTCACGTAAACCGGATGCACAAGGGGGTGCAAGCATCTGGAGTTTGTTTGCAGTGGCTGGAGGCCCTGGTGTACCCCTTCTCACCTTCTCTCTCTCCCTCCCTATTTCTCTCTTTCAAATATATAAATAAAACTTTTTTTTAAAAAGTAGATGTAGCTCAGTGGCAGAGTACTTGTCTAGAGTTCATGAAGTCCTGGGCTTTGATCCCTAACACTGAATAAATGGTGAATAAAGGTGATGCACTCCTTTAATACCAGCATTTGGGAGGTGGGGCAAGGAAAACCAGAAGTTCAAGGTCACCTTCAGCTAAGTACGGAGTTCAAGGACAGACCCGAGATACTTGAGACCCTGTTTCAAAGAATCAAAAGAGGAGCCTGATATGGTTGCACACACAGCACTAGGGAGGCAGAGGTAGGAGGATGGCTGTAAGTTTGAGGCCAGCCTGGGACTACAGAGTGAATTCCAGGTCAGCCTGGGCTAGAGTGAGACCCTACCTCAAAACACCAAAAAAATAAAAATAAAAATAGCCAGGTGTGGTGGTGCACTCCTTTAATCCCAGCACAAGGGAGGCAGAGGTAGGAGGATCACCATGAGTTCAAGGCCACCCTGAGACTACATAGTGAACCCAGAGTGAGAACCTACCTCGAAAATACAAGAAAGAAAGAAAGAAAGAAAGAAAGAAAGAAAGAAAGAAAGAAAGAAAGAAAGAAAAAAAAAGAAAAAAAGAGAAAGAAAAGCAACCTCTTTACCTGACACCTTTTCTAGGTCCTTGGTTCTTCCTGTGGACTTGAGTTTCTGTCAAGTCCCTTTGTCTCAGCCTGAAGGACTCCTTAATACTTCTTGCTCAGCTAGAGCCATCTCTTTCCTCTCTGACCTGGTAGACTCATGTTATCGCCACTTCACCAACCTTCTTAACAATCCCATGGGGTTGCAAACTTTTTGTTCACTTCCAGAGTTCTGGAAGGGTTGCTTTGCGGGCAGTTTTTGCCAGCATTCTCTCTGGGTTCTGAGGCCGGTAGCTGAAGGCTTCCCACGCCTGGAGCACAAGCAGCAGCTTCGGGCTCAGCTGAGCTGCTGCTGCAGGTAGAAGTGCCGCCCTTGGCCAGCGGTCCGTCAGTTCACCCTCCGTCACTTACCGGTCTGACTGTCCCTCCCCTATGGCTCCTCACAAGGAAGAGCTCCCCTCTTGGTGCCCTCTTAGGTCCCAGCACTACTGGGTGATCAGGAAGCCATGCAGGGGCCACTTGTGCCTGTGCCAGGTGTCCTTCTGGTGGCTTTTTTTTTTTGTGTGTGTTCTGTGTATGTATATGTGTGTGGGTGTGTCCATGTGGGCATGGTATGTTGTATGTGCACAGATGTTTGTGCATGCTTTTTTTTTAATTTTTAATTTTTTAATTTTTATTTATTTGAGAGAGAGAGAAATTGAGAATGGGTGCACCAGGGCCTCCAGCTGCTGCAAACAAACTCCAGATGCATGTGACACTTAGTGCATCTAGCTAATGTGGGTGCTGGGGAAGCGAACCTGGGTCCTTCAGCTTTGCAGGCAAGTGCCTTAATCCCTAAGCCATCTATCTCTCCAGCCCTATTTTGTTTTTTTCAGGTAGGGTCTCATTTTAGCCCAGCCTGACCTGGAATTTAATACGTAGTCTCAGGCTGGCTTTGAACTCACAATGATCCTCCTACCTCTGCCTTCCAAGTGCTGAGATCAAAGGTATGTGCCACCATACCCGGCTCCACCTTACTTTTTTTATTTTATTTTTGGAGAGAGAGACACAGAGAGAGACAGAGAGAGAGAGGAGAGAAGACAGATAGAGATGGGTGTGCCAGCAGTCTCTCAGCTGCTGTGAATGAAATCCAGATGTGTTCGCCCCTTGTGGGCAAGTGTGGCATTGCACCCTTGTGTCACTTTGCATCTGGCTAAACATGGGACCTGGAGATTGGAACCGGGTTCTTAGGCTTAGCAGGCAGGTGCCTTAACCGCTAAGACATCTCTCCAGCCCACATTTATTTATTTATTTATTTATTTATTTATTTATTTATTTATTTATTTATTTATTTTGAGACAGGTTGTCTCCCTAAGCCTAGAACTCAAGGATTCAGGTAGTCTTAGCTAGCCAGTGAGCCCTTAGGGGTCTGCCCATCTCCCATCCCCAGCACGGGCATTGAAGGCACATGCCATCACACCCAGCATTCTCCATGGGTGCCGGGGATCTGAACTTGGGTTTTCATGCTTGAGTGTCAAGCCCTTTACCCACTGAGCTATCTCCCCAACTCCTGCTGCTGCCTCTTAGATTATTGTCTACCATCTTGAATAGGGCTCCATAGAAAACATCTGTTGGAACTGTGGGGCTGCCGAATGCATGTTGTGGTGTCCAGAGCTAGTGGACTTGGTTGCCGCAGGCCTGCGGGTCCTGTGCTGATCGGCTGGCCAGCTCTATTGTGTCCGACAGGAGTGCTTAAAGCTGCCCGGCAGGTTGGGTGCCTTCCTCAGAAAATTCCGGAACAGGGGCTGGAGAGATGGCTTAGAGGTTAAGGCGCATGCCTGTGAAGCCTAAGGACCCCCATTCGATTCTCCAGGTCCCACATAAGCCAGATGCACATGGTGGTGCACGCATCTGGAGTTCCTTTGTAGTGGCTAGAGGCCCTGGAGCACCCATTCTCACTCTGTCTCTCTGTCTCTAACAAATAAATAAATAAATAAAAAAAAAATCTTTTAAATTTTTTTTTTTAAAAGAAAATTCTGGAACTGCTTTTGCTCCTTCCCATACCCCCCAGTAGAGCAAAATGGTGATCCTGCCATTCTTCCTGCCATCTCCCACCTTTGACAACTCCCTAGAGGGGAGCAGCGTGGCCATGGAGCCCAGACTGAAAGAACCCCAGGGCTCACTTAATCCTTGTTACCAGAGGATGGGGACTGACAAAGATCTCCCCTTAGTCCACTATTCCCATTGCCACGTTCCCCACCCAAACTGAGCCTGACACCCAGGTCCCCACGGGGAATCAGATTTAAATGTCGTTGAACCAAGACTCGCACACCCATGTTCTGGCCCCCGCTTTGCAGCTGATGTAAGTCTTTATACAGCCCCCTGGGTCTCTGTGGTCTTGCTTCCTTTTATCCATAAAGTCAGCCTGTGCCAAAAGTCTGCAAGCTTGGATGTTTCCAGAACCACCCTGAACAAGCATGAAGTCATGATCCTGAGATCTCTCACATGAGTTCAGAGTCTCCACTGGTTCCTGTCTGTCTGTCTGTCTGTCTGTCCAGCAGCAGCCAGGGTAGCCCAGAATCCCTGCAGGGCTGCCAGCTCATTGCTGGCTTCCACATGCATACAGGCAAGATGGAGTCTCAAATGACCTGTGCAATCTGCAAGCAAGTTCACCAAAGCTGACTCAACGTCTCTAGGACACCATCAAAATAGAAACACAGGCCTGCTGTCGTTCATATGTCAAGTGCACTGCTCTTTGTTGTCCCATGTCATGAGCTAGACCCTCCCACACCTGCTGGAAGGTGTCCTGGGCAAGGAGGTGACAATTGAAGCAGACTGTGGTGGCAGGACTTCAGTTTGTCATCAGGGAAGCAGGGGACTGCGCTGGGCAAGAAGGTGGGAGGACCGGTCACATTGGTTACACACATGGCTTGTTTGTTTCTTTTATTTATTTGTTTGTTTGTTTGTGACATGGTGGGGAGAGAGAATACGGGTGGGTATGCCAAGAACTCCAGATGTATGTGACACTTTGTGTATCTGGCTTTACGTGGGTACTGCGGAATCAAACCTGGGCTTTGCAAACCAGCACTTTAACCACTGAGCCACGTCCCCAGCCCTGTTTCTTTCTTTAATATGCATTCAGGTTTGGGTATTTGCAGCAGCAAGAGATCCTGCCACACACACACTGATAAATAAATAAATAAATAATGAGTAGATTTTGAAAAAAATAAAGTCCAGGTCTCGCTAGATAGCCCAGGTTGGCTTGGAACTCAGCTCTCTTCAGCCTTCCGAGTAGCGGGGGTCATCAGTGCACACCAAGACGTTATTATTTCTTTCACGTGTGTATGTGTGTGGTGTTGCGACATCGTGGGGGTGGGGTGTGTGTGTGCATGTGCAGATGAACATGTGTCCAGAAGCCAGAGAAGAATGTCAGGTATCCTCCGTCCCTCATTCGCACGGTTCTCTGAGACAGCCTTTCACTGGAGCAGGGACTGCTGTTTCACACTGTCAGACTGCCTGATGGGAGGGTCCTCGGTCTCCACGTCCAGGGGACTTGGGTTTTGGGTGTGTGTGGCCCCACCCAGATATTTACTTGGGTGCTGAGGTATCAAACTCAGGGCCAATCACAGACCCTTTCAAGCCCTCATGCTTGTCCAGCAAATGCCCCTGCCCACTGAGCCATCTCCCAGCCCCCTGGCCTCGTGTGTGTGTGTGTGTGTGTATGTATTTATATCTATATTTATATGTTTAAATATATACATAATATATAAATATATATGTGTGTTTAAATATATTTTATTTATTTATTTATTTGAGAGAGAGGAAAGAGGCAGAGAGAGAGAGAGAATGGGTGTACCAGGGCCTCCAGCCACTGCAAAGGAACTCCAGATACATGCGCCCCCTTATACATCTGGCTTACGTGGGTCCTGGAGAATTGAACCGGGATCCTTTGGCTTTGCAGGCAAACACCTTAACCACTAAGCCATCTCTCCAGCCCTGGCCTTATATTTTTAAGATACGTAGTTTCACAAGAAATAGCACAGATTCTGGAAATAGAGTAGCCGTAGTAATTGAGACCTTTCACCCAGTTCTTTCTGCTGCCCAAGAAAGGTCTGGGCAGGGCTGTGCTTCTGACATTCCTGCCAAACACGAAACCTCCACGGCTGGCCTGTCCCAGCAGGGAAAGGCCCTGCCTTAAGTCGCTGGCATTTCATTCCCTCCTGCCTCGTCATTATCAGATGCTGCAGAAGTCACTAAGCCAACACCGTGCTCTGTGGCTGTGCTGGGCGGCCTGGCTGATGAAGTGATCAAGCCCCGAGCTTCACTCTGCAAGGCTGCAGCAGGCCAGCCTGCCCTGGATCATGGACCGTGGACGGTTGGAACAGCTGGAAGAGCCACATTCCCCTGTACCGACATCTGCACCTCCATGTAAGATCCTTCCAGGCACATCCCTTTCTGCATCTGTAACTGCTGGTGAAATGTGCCAAATGGGTTGGCGGGGGGGGGGGGGGGGTCAGTTGGTCAAGGGCTTACCGCACAAGCATGAGGACCTGAGTCTGGATCCCCAGAACTTAAAAGCTGAGCAACACCGTGCTGGGGAGGCAACGACTGGAGCAAGTCTAGCGAAATCGGTTGAGCTCTAGGTCCAATGTGCGACCCTGTCCAAAAAAAAAAAAAAGCTATTGGGGAAGACGCCTGATGTAGACCTTCCGAGCGCTGGGATTAAAGGCACGCACCACCACGCCTGGCTTTGGAGTTCTTTTGCAGTGACTAGAGGCCCTGGCGGGCCCATTCCATCTCTCTCTCCCTCTTTCTCTTTCTTTCTCTCTCAAATAAATAAATAAAAACAAAACATATTTAAAAAATAGAAGAGGAAGTCAAAGCTCAGAGAAGATGTGGCCTGCCAAGTCCCATGCAAATCCATGTTAGAACAAGACCAGAACACACATGTCCTAGCATTTGGCCATGGGCCCAGGTGACACTGACACACACACACATGCACATGCATGCACTTGTCTGTACACACGTGTGAGCAGCATGTGGTAGCCAACGTGGAGGGAAAGGATGTAGCGTAGAGCAGATGGTTCACAGGTTGAAGTGGAGACTTGAGTGTGCACTCTAAAGGTCTAAGGCCGTCCTATGCTGTGGTCCCAGAAAGGCTGTGGCCGGTAGAGGGCTGACTGCCAGCCGAGGGACCCCACGCTCTGGACTGCTCTGCACCCTGGAAAATTAAGGTACATCCAAGTCCACTTGTGCCCAGCTGTGTGTGTCATGCTGAATTCCATTGCCCCCACAGAAATTAGCACACACACCCCCAATTTTAACCAATAACATTTCTCTCTAAATTTTAAAGGGTTTCCCTGTTCTTGAACACATGGCACCTGCAGCTTCTTACCAACCTGTCACCTGTTGTCATTTCAGGCAATGATTCATGGCCTTCTGTCCCGGGCCACTCTGGGCTACCTCTGGGTCCCCCTGAAGCTCCAGGTTGAGTTGAGAGCAGCTGAGGCACGTTCACTCTGCTGCCCCCTAGAGTTGAAGAAAGGCATCAAAGACTTTTTCCTTTTTCACATTTTCTTTCTTTTTCACATTTCTGGACTCCTGCTTATTGACCAGCTGTAGATTTCCCAGTGCCCTGATTGTGCCACTTGGAGTGTAACTGCCCTGGCAGGGAGCAGATGCTCTAAAGAGGTACTTGTCCCCTCCCTTTGGCAATCAGGCTGTTGAAGCAATGGGCCTCAAAGAATGAAAATTCCCCAGGAATCCCATGCTGGGGCAAGAGAAAGGCTGAGGCCTGGTGCTAGCCAGGGAAGGAGCTTGTCTTCCAAGAAGAGATCTTACACGGTTCTGACAAGTTATTGTCCACCTTGCAGGACAGACTGGGGTCGAGATAATGGGACAGTGACAGGCAAGACCACAGAAGGGCTTTAGTACCCATACCTTTGCCTTCTGTTTTGTTCTATTTGTTGTTGTTGTTGTTTGTTTGTGGTAGGGTCTCGCTCTAGCCCAGCGTGACCTGAAATTCACTATGTAGTCTCAGGCTGATCTTGAACACACAGAGATCCTCCTACCTCTGCCTCCCAAGCGCTAGGATTAAAGGTGTGTGCCACCATACCTGATTAAAATTATTTTATTTATTTATTTTTATTTTTTTATTTTTTTGGTTTTTCGAAAAGGCTGACCTGGAATTAACTATGTAGTCTCAGGGTGGCCTCGAACTCTCAGCCATCCTCCTACCTCTGCCTCCCGAGTGCTGGGATTAAAGGTGTTGTTGTCCCGGCTCTAAAATTATTTTTAAAAATAATAACAAATAGGGCTGGAGAGATGGCTTAGCGGTTAAACGACCTAGGAGCCTAAGGACCCCGGTTCGAGGCTCAATTCTCCAGACAGAGAGATGCACAAGAAGACATCTGGAGTTCGTTTGCAGTGGCTGGAGGCCCTGGCACACCCATTCTCTCTCTCTCTCTCTCTCTCTCTCTCTCTCTCTCTCTCTACCTGCCTATTTCTGTATCTCTCTCTCAAATAAATAAATAAATAATAAAATATTTAAAAAAAAATAATAATAATAACAAATAGCCAGGCATGGTGGTGTTTGGTCAGAGAGAGAGAGATGGGTGTGCCAGCAGCCTCTCAGCTGAATCACTGATTGCATCTGGGTCAAGTAAATGTGGGCCCCTGAATCATTTTTGCATCTGGCTAAAAGTGGGACCTGGAGATTGGAACCAGCGTTCTTAGGCTTAGCAGGCAGGCGCCTTAACCGCTAAGCCATCTCTCCAGCCCTTGTTGCCTTTTTTACACTGTTTCTTTTTTCCCAGATTCTATTTGGTTAATAAAGGTTTCCACAAAAGTTTCCCTTTATTCCCTCTCAATGTGTAGAATTAAATTCTTGTGATTACTCTCAAATTTGTATCAAATGTAGTTAGTTATACATTTTTAAAAATATAGTTATCTCAGGATCTGGGGATACAGCTCAGCAGTAGACCACTTGCTGAGCATACATAAAGCCCAGGTTTAATTCCCAGCAATATGCGTGTGCGTGCGTGTGCACACACACACACACACATTTATTTTTATAACCTATAGTTTAAATATTCCCTTTTGTACAAATGCTCTTTAGAAAAGGCTGGAACTAGGCACTTGACTTTACCAGCATATTTGATCACTGACTGCGCTATTGTCTCTGGAATCCCACCTCTTCCATCTGGGTTCTCTCTTCGTTGTGTGAAAGTACAGCATTCACTGAGGCATTTATGATAGCCAGAGGGTGGTAAACATTCCTGGGTGTTGCATGTCTGGAATGGTTTTGTCATTCCTCTTGCCTAATGATAGTTCAGCAGGTCTCTGAGACCCGTGTTTCCATAGCATCACTCACAGGCACTCAGGCTCACCAGCAATCCAAGTGACCATCTCCAGGTAAGCAGGATGGTGTCTATATCACTGGAATACTGGTCAGTATGGTAGCTTGGTTGTGAAATGTCCCCCATAGCTTCATGCATTTGTGATTAAGCCTCATGCTCAATCCCCAGCTGGTGGAGCCTTGCTGGAGGAGGTATGGCCCTATAGATGGACCTTGAGGTTTAAAATTAGCCCAGGTTGGGCTGGAGAGATGGCTTAGCGGTTAAGGCGCCTGCCTCCTAGGCCTAAGAATGCCCATTCGATTCTCCAGGTCCCACATTTAGCCAGACATTTAGCAAAGTGATGCAAGGGCGCAATGCCACATTTGCCCACAAGAGGACGCACGCATCTGGAGTTCGTGTGTATGCTTGTCTATGCACACAAGTGCACCTGTAAGACTTGTGCTGGAATTCTTTTTTGGGTAGTCTCACTCTAGTTCAGGCTGACCTGGAATTAACTTGTAGTCTCAGGGTGGCACACTCAGTGCCTCCTGTAAGTGCTGGGATTAAAGCTAGAAATTCTTAATGTTTCTTTCATGTCACTTTTATATTTTGAATATTTTTCTCCACAATATTCAGCTTTCTGGGTCCTTTCAGAACAGTCTATGACTCACTTCCTAATTCTTCAACTGGATCTATTCTAAAAGTTGTCAGAGTTTTATTCCAATTTTTATTTCAATTTTTATTGTTGTTGTTCTGTTTTGTGAGATAGTGTCTCACTCTAGCCCCAGGCTGACCTGGAATTCACTATTCTCAGGGTGGCCCGAACTCACAGCAATCCTCCTACCTCTGACCCCTGAGTGCTGGAATTAAAGGTGTGCCCCACCACACCTGACTATTTTTTTTTAATTTTTATTGTATTTTACTTATTTGAGAGAGAAAGAGAGAGAGAGAATGGGTACATCAGGGCCCCGTCAGCCACTGTATATGAACTCCAGACACATGTGCTACCTTGTGCATCTGACTTACATGAGTTCTGGGGAATCGAACCTAGGCCTTTTGGCTTTGCAGGCAAACATCTTAACCTTAAGCCATCTCTTCAGCCCAATTTTTTTGTTTGCTTGTTTTTTGAGGTGAAGTCTCACTCTGGCCCAGGCTGACCTGGAATTCACTCTGTAGTCTCAGAGTGGCCTTGAACTCACAGTGATCCTCCTATCTCTGCCTCCCAAGTGCTGGGATTAAAGGCGTGCACCACCATGCCCAGCTCTAGTGTTGTTTGTTTGTTTGTTTGTTTGTTTGTTTGTTTGTTTGCTATGCAGCCTGGACTTGCCTCGAGTTTCTTTTTGTTTTTCTTGTTATATCTTTTTTGTTAGGACACTCTACTTTTCTTCCTTTTTTTGAAACTTTTTTATTGAAAACTTCCATAATTATAGACAATAAACCATGATAATTCCTTCCCCTCTGCCACTTTCCCTTTCATAAATCTACACTCCTTCTCTCAATTAGTCTCTCTTTTATTTTGATGTCATCATCTTTTCCTCCTACTTTGAGGGTCCTGTGTAGGTAGTGTCAGTTCACAGTGAGGTCATGGATATCCAGGCCATTTTGGGTGTGGAAGACTGCATTGTAAGCACTCCTCCCTTTCCTTTGGCTTTTTTTTTGTGTGTGTGGTTTTTTTTGTGTGTGTGTGTGTGTGTTTTTTGTTTTTTTTTTTTGAGGTAGGGTCTCACTCTGGTCCAGGCTGACCTGGAATTAACTATGTAGTCTCAGGGTGGCCTCGAACTCTCGGCGATCCTCCTACCTCTGCCTCCCAAGTGCTGGGATTAAAGGCATGCGCCACCACGCCCGGCTTGGGCTCTTACATTCTTTCTGCCACCTCTTCCGCAATGGACCCTGAGCCTTGGAGGGTGTGATAGAGATGTCTCAGTGCTGAGCACTCCTCTGTCCCTTCTTCTGAGCACCATGGTGCCTTTTATTTTTTTTTAATATTTTATTTTTATTTACTTATTTGAGAGAGAGAGAGAGAGAGAGAGAGAATGGGCATGCCAGGGACTCTAGCCACTGCATACCAACTCCAGACGCATACATCACCTTGTGCATCTGGCTTATGTGGGTCACCTGAGTCCTTAGACCTGAAAACTGCTAAGCCATCTCTCCAGCCCCCAAAATCCCCGTCACCACCACCTGAAAAGAGAAGCTTCTCTAAACAAAAGCAACAGTAGCATTAATATGTAAGTATGAACGTTAAGAGAAGTGCTTAGTGGGCATTTTGGTGAGCATAATACATGCATTTAGCCAGATACCAGCAGGCATTACACCCCTAGAGCTCATGACCTCCCCCATCATAGGTTTTCAGTACCAGGCATGTATTCCCTCCCAATTAGTGAACAGTTGGTTCCCCCCATAACAGACATGCCACTATCGCATCCATTGGTCATTTGCCCTGGCTGTTGCCTTGAATTTCTAGTGGTCTCCGTGCCTTGGCCTCTCAATTGCTGGGACTACAGCTATGAATCACCTTGCTAGCTCTCAAATTCTATTTCTTCTTTACAACATTTTTGTTTGTTTGTTTATTTATTTATTTATTTATTTGGGGGGGTTTGTATGCATATGTCTGTGTGGTGTGTATATGCATTCTCATATGTGTGGAGTCAGAGGTTTATGTTGGGTGCCTTCCTTTGTCACTTTACCACACACAAATTTGCAAACAGAAAGAAGGGGAGAGAGAGAGAGAGAAGAGAGAGAATGGATGCACCAGGACCTCTGCCCCAAACTTTTTTTTTTTTTTTTTTTTTTTGCAAACAAGCTCCAGATGCATGTGCCACTTTGTGCATCTGGCTTCACATGGGTACTGAGGAATCGAACCCAAATCGTTAGGCTTTGCAGGCAAGCACTTTAACCACTGAGCCATCTCTCTCCAGCCCTCTACCTTTTTTTTTTTTTTCTGTTCATTTTTTTAAATTGACAACTTCTATTCTTACATATCTACCTTGTATTTTGAGATAGGGTCCCTCACTAAATCTGGAGCTCACTGGTTCAGCTAGACTAGCCTCAGGGATCCTCCCGTCTCCACGTCACAGTGCTGGGATTACAAGCATGCACCTCCATGCCCAGCACACCTGTGGTGAGAAGGGAGGAGACAGAAGAAACTTGTAGGCCAGCTAACCTGGCAAATGCGATGGTGGACGAGGAGACACTTTCTCAAATAAGGTGGAAGGTGAGACTGACTCTCTCAGTTGTCCTCTGACCACGCCTGCATTGCGGCATGTGCACACCCATAATCATGCACTAACACACAAACACACAAAAATGTCAACGGGCTAGGAATCAGTTGTAGAACACATGTCGAGCATGTACAAAAGGCCCTGGGTTCAACCACCACTAATACACACACACACACACACACACACACACACACACACCCCTCTGCTGCCACCACCACTTTAGGACCAGACAGCTACCGATCTATCCTCTGTCACTAAACATGAATTTCCCATAGTTCCAAGAGCACAGGATCATCCAGCATGCCCTTGGGTGAGTTGAGCCTCTCTGGTTCCGTGTACTGGTTCTGAGATTCCTCCTTGATCATTTTTATTTCTGCTGTTTCATTTCTAATGTGTGCACGGGGATATCTTGGGCTTTCATTGGCGCTTGGGCGCAGTTTGAAGCTGAGCGTCTATTCAGCTGCAGAGTCATACTAGATCAAGAAGTGCTAAACTTAGGCAAAACAGAGGGAAATGAAGAAGCAAGATCTAAAACAAACATGATGGGGCTGGAGAGATGGCTATGGGGATAAAAATGCTCACAGCTCAAGCTGGAGGGCCCGGTTTAATCCCCAGACCCCAGATAAAAAGCTGGCAGCACTAGAGGTCTTCTGTAGTCCCAGCACATTGAAACCACCTCTCAGGAGAACTTTCTGGAAGCTTTTGGCAACTACAGCAAAGAACAGTAGCAGTGAGAGAAACCCCGCCTCAAATGAGATGGGAAGACCAACCTGACAGTCATCATCTGACCTCTACACTTCCAGCATGGCAGACGGAAGCTGCTGTGGTGCACACACACACACACACACACACACACACACACACCTTACTAATAAAAATAAAACAAGGATTCTCTGTGTGTGTGTGCCTGTCTCTCTCACTCTCACTAAAATAAAAATAGGGCTGGAGAGAAGGCTTAGTGGTTAAGGCATTTGCCTGCAAAGCCAAAGGACCCTGGTTCAATTCTCCAGGACCCACGTAAGCTAGATGCACAAGGGGGCGCATGCATCTGGAGTTCGTTTGCAGTGGCTGGAGGCCCTGGCGCATCCATTTTCTCTCCCCCCCCACCTCTTTCTCTCTCTCAAATAAATAAATAAAATATATTTTTTTAAAATTAAAAATAACTAAATAAATAAAATATTTAAAAGGGCTGGAGAGATAGCTTAGCAGTTAAAGTGCTTGCCTGCAAAGCCTAAGGACTCCTGTTTGACTCTCCAGATCCCACGTAAGCCAGAAGCAACGAAGTGAGGCAAGTGCAAAGTTGCACATGCCCACTAGGTGGCACAAGCGTCTGGAGTTGATTGCAGTGGCTTAAGGCCCTGGTGCACCAATTCTCTCTTGCTGTCTCAAAAATTAAATAATATGGCAGGGCGTGGTGGCTCACACCTTTAATACAAGCACTCAGGAGGCAGAGGTAGGAGGATCACCATGAGTTCAAGGCCACCCTGAGACTACATAGTGGAATTCCAGGTCAGCCTGGACTAGAGTGAGACCCTACCTCAAAAAAATAATAATAATAAGGGCTAGAGAGAGAGAGATGGCTTAGCGGTTAAGGCACCTGCCTGCTAAGCCTAAGAACCTGGTTCCAATCTCCAGGTCCCACGTTTAGCCAGATGCAAAGTGACGCAAGGGCGCAATGCCGCACTTGACCACAAGGGGGTGCACGCATCTGGATTTCGTTCACAGCAGCTGAGAGACTGCTGGCGCGCCCATTTCTATCTGTCTCCCTCTCTCTCTGTCTCTCTCTCTCTGTCTCTCTCTCTCCAAAAATAAATAAAATAATTTTAAAATTTTTTAAAAATTAAATAATATAATCTAAAATAAAACAAGGACAGGGATGAATAAAGGAAAGTGAACTCTTCAGCCTACAAGCTGAAGAAATACTGAGAGGTGAGATGAACAGCTGGGATTAGGACGTGTATTGTGGATTCAAATTCCAGCTCCCCTGCCTGCCTGGCTACCTGAGCTTGGGCAAGGTACTCTCTGTGCCTCATTTCCCACATTTGTAAATGGAGATGACAGTAGGCACCTCACGGGGTTGTTGAACAATTTAATGGCAAAATACATAAAACCCTGTCTGGCGCCGGGCTACAGTAGACACCATGAGAGTCTCCTAAGGCTGTGGTCAGTTGGTAGACTGGTCTAGCATGCGTGAGGAAGCTGAGTCCATCCTTAGTGAATACTACATAAACGGGGCGCACGTCTGAAACCCCAGAAACTGAGAGGTGGACGCTCAGTGTCATCCTCGGCTAAATATAGTGAGCTTGAGGCCAGCCCAGAATACATGTGACCTTGTGTCAATATAAAATAAAATACAATTTAAATAAATTTTAAAAAATTAAGCTCCTTACCTTACCACCACGACCACCAGTTTCTCAAATTTTCTGGAGTGTAGCTATAAAAATCACCACCAGGGGACAGGCTTCCGTGCCCGTCATGTCCCCAGACCTCAACTTGTACTTGAGGGTGGAGCTGCAGGGAACAGATGTCCTCCGGGAGCCGGCTTTCCCTCCCTGCAGGTGCTCCATCCCACCCCACCTCCCGGGACTCCCGAGCGCATCTCCAGGGCATTGGAAGAGGGCGCAGCCGGGCTGGGGAGCTGCTCAGCCTGGACACTCCGCGGGGTCCACTGCTCCAGGGTCCAGCCTGACGCCTGTCGTCCCGCTCCGAGCCTCCGCACACGGGTGTCCCCAGCCTCCAGAGCTCCAAGACGCAAAGTTCTGCTCTTTATAAATGAGAGAGTCTCAGGGATTCTATTATAGCAATATAGATAGTACCAAGACGCCTTGTTCAATGCTAAAAAAAAAAAAAAAAAAAAGACCAGAGAGATGGCTTAGCTGTTAAGGCATTTGCCTGGCATAGCCAAAGGATCCCAGTTTGATGATCCCGATTTGATTCTCCAGGATCCAGGACCCACGTAAGCCAGATGCACAAAGGAGCGCATGTGTCTGGAGTTCGTTTGCAGTGACTGGAGGCCCTGGCGCACCCATTCTCTCTCCCTCTCTCTTTCTCTCTGCCTCTATCAAATAAATAAATAAATTATATTGAAAAGAAAAGAAAAAGAAATGATGTGCGAAGCCAAAAGACATGGAGTGACCTTAAATGTATATTTCTACGTGCAAGAAGCCAGCCTAGCCCAAGTGTGGTGGTTCACACCTGTAACCCCAGCACTTGGAAAGCAGAGGCAAGAGGATCAGAGGTTCAAGGTCATCTTTGGCTATACAATGAATTTGAGGTCCGCATGAGCTATATGAGACCTGACTGGGAAAAAAGGAGGACAAGGAGGGGTGGTAAAGGGGGGAGGAGGAGACAGGGGAGGGAGGGGAGAACCCTGTCTGAAAAGGCAACATGCTGTCAATGTCCAGCTGTCTGGTGCTGTGGAAAAGGCAAACTGTGAAGGTAGTTTTAAAAAAAGAAAATCAGAGCTGGCGTGGTGGCGCACGCCTTTAATCCCAGCACTCGGGAGGCAGAGGTAGGAGGATCACTGAGAGTTCGAGGCCACCCTGAGATTACATAGTTAATTCCAGGTCAGCCTGGACCAGAATGAGACCCTACCTTGCAAAACCAAAAAAAAAAAAAAAAAAAAAAAGCCAGGCGTGGTGGCACACACCTTTAATCCCAGCACTCAGGAGGCAGAGGTAGGAGGATCACTGAGAGTTCGAGGCCACCCTGAGATTACAGAGTGAATTCCAGGTCAGCCTGAGCTAGAGTGAGACCCTGCCTTAAAAAAACAAACAAACAAAACACCAGTGGTTGTGCACAGGGAGCTTAGGGACATTGAGAACACCATAAATGTTGTTATTCAGGGCTGGAGAGATGGCTTAGCGCTTAAGGCGCCTGCCTCCTAAGCCTAAGAACACTGGTTCCAATCTCCAGCGGTTCTAATCTCCAGGTCCCACGTTTAGCCAGATACAAAGTAACGCAAGGGCGCAATGCCGCACTTGACCACAAGGGGGCGCACACATCTGGATTTTGTTTGCAGCAGCTGAGAGACTGCTGGCTCGCCCATTTCTATCTGTCTTCCTCTCTCTCTGTGTCTGTCTCTCTCCAAATATATATTGTTATTCAGTGAGTGGCAGCCAAACGCCATTTTCTCCTTGGAGTCCAGGCTGGGCCTGCCTGAGAATGAGAGGGCATAAGCGACAAATGGGAAGATGAGGGAGCATAAGAGATTAATGGGAGAGGGACTGCAAATTCCTGAGCCACGTCTTACTTGGACCACCCTCCCCCCATTAGGAATCAGGCACAGAAACCGAGTCAGGCCTTCACTTGCCGCACAGGACAAAGAGTGTTAGTTGTGACGAAGCATCTGAATTATGTAGAGAGGCTGTACGGGGCTCTCTGGTCCTGACTGCCCACCTGTGTTCACAGGCTAGCTGGTCCTTGAGCTTCTGGGAAATTCTGTCTCCACCTTGGCTGACCAGACAGTCCTCATGATTTTCTGGACTCTGCTCCCCACAGGACAGACGTTACAGGCATGTCACAGCTGGGAACTACTACTGTTGTTAGGCTAAGTGGACATGTCATATCATCAAATTACCCTCTAAATATTTATGTTTATGCTCATATACTAGTGCTTTGCTCTCACTCTTTTTTTTTTTTTTTTGGAGGTAGGGTCTTACTCTAGCCCAAGCTGACCTGGAACTCACTTTGTAGTCTCTGGGTGGCCTCAAACTCATGGCAATCTTCCTACCTCTGTCTCATGAGTGCTGGAGTTAAAGGCGTGCACCACCACGCCCGGCTTTGCTCTCACTTTTAGTGAGAGAAGCTTTTTATGTTTTTGCAGATGGTGATGACTACTGGGGGGACTCAAAACTCACCATAGTGCTGAGGAGAGAAACAGTGGAGTGCCCAGCACGAAATGAACCGTCTCTAGCACACTCTCCAACGCTCAGGGAGAGGCAGAGGTAGGAGGATCGCCTTGAGTTCAAGGCCACCCTGAGACTACAGAGTGAATTCCAGGTCAGCCTGAGCTAGAGTGAGACCCTACCTCAAAAACCAAAAAAAAAAAAAAAAAAGAAAAAAAAGAAAAAAAAGAAAAAAGAAAAGAAAGAAATACAGGCGTGTGTCGCACCTGGAAAGACAACACTAGAGGTTGTCATCTGGCCTCCACAAGCACACACACATATGAACACAGTACACAAACATGCACACCATAGACACATACATGTGCAAAAAATTAGCAATTTTACCTTGAAGACAGCAGCCTAAAATGTACATGCATGTCCATACGTGTATAAAAGACCAATGCGGGGGCTGGAGAGAGGGCTCAGCGGTGAAGGCACTTACCTGCAAAGCCTAATGACCCTGGTTCAATTCCCCAGGACCCATGTAAAGCCAGATGCACAAAATGGTGTACACGTATCTCTCTTCCCCCTCTCTCTTTCTGCTTGCAAATAAGTAAATAAAAAAAAATTTAAAGTGTTATTCTAGGTGCTGAAATAAATGTTTGGGTTGTTTTGTTTTGCTTTGTTTTAAAGAAAGCAATGCTGGGGACGAACCAGAGCCTCGTCCCTTTCAACCACAGGCTCTCCCACTGAGTCACACTACTGCCCTTCACAGGGGCTCTGCATGGCTTTGCCATCTGGGTCACCTGTGATGTGTACTACCTTCTAATGTTTACTGAATTCAGAAAACTTTTGTGGGCTGGAGAGATGGCTTAGTGGTTAAGTGCTTGCCAGTGAAGCCTAAGGACCCAAGTTTGAGGCTCGATTCTCCAGGACCCAGGTAAGCCAGATGCACGAGGGGGCACACTATCATTTGCAGTGACTAGAGGCCCTAATGCGCCCATTTTCTCCCCCCCCCCCCCGTCACTCTCAAATAAACAAATAAAAAAAAAAACTTTTAGGGCTGGAGAGATGGCTTAGCGGTTAAGCACTTGCCTGTGAAGCCTAAGGACCCCGGTTCAAGGCTTGATTCCCCAGGACCCACGTAAGCCAGATGCACGAGGTGGCACATGCATCTGGAGTTCGTTTGCAGTGGCTGGAGGCCCTGGCGTGCATTCTGTCTCTCTCTCTGTCTCTCTCTGTCTCTCTCTCTCTCTCTCTCTCTCCTCCTTCCCTGCCTGTTTCTGTATCTCTCTCACAAATAAATGAATAAAAGAAATATAAAAAAAAAAAACCCAAAACTTTTACTTCTAGCTTTCTAGGTTGACAGGAGACATTAATTATATGCCCCGCAAGAGGGCTCATGTCCAGAGAGAAACAGCAATGTCTGGTTGGGGTGTGGGTGTCTATGAAGGCAGCAGTTGGTCCTGATGAGTCCCCTGGGAAAGATGTGACCTGGAGTCAAGGATGACACATGGGTTCCAGTCCCTGCCTGCCTGTCTTGGAAGATTCCCAGAGCCCATGCAAGGTCACTTCTCTGCTTCCAGAACCCCTTGGAGGCCTCTCCGTGGGCCTGAAGGGTTCCATCTGTGTGAGAGTGATACAAGTGACCTCCAGTTTCCCGAAAGTAGAGGAGCCACCCAAACTGTTCCCCCAAATCCTCTCCCATGCAGGACCCCTGCTAACCCACTAAAGACTCTCTCTCCTTGGATCTGGGATCCTGCCCTCCCCATGGTTACCTGACTCAGACTCTTTCATATGCCACAGTCGCATCTCCCTAGCAATTTGTGGGCTCCGTGTTTACCACGCTGAAGCGCCCTTTGCACCAAGTACTTCTGGGCCTGGGAAATTCTCACGCCTCAGCAGGGGGTGGGGGCTGCTTGTCTGTGAACAGATCCTTGGAGTCTAGGGCGGCCTGGTTAGGATGTGGGCACAAAACCTAGAGGTGCTGAAAGATGTGCCCAACCCGTACCACACGAGCAGCGCGGGTCAAGGCACTTGCCACCCAGGGTCTTCAAGGGTCCAAAGACAGCAGGGGTAAAGGCAGGAGGTCACAGCGCCTGTGATAGGGACAGAAAACAGTGGCGGGGAGGTATTGGGGCAAGTGTGGGGTACCAGGCCTGGGAGGCCAGACAGACCATGGTTGCGGGCAAAGGGGAGGTCAAGGACTGTCGTTGACCCTGGATGCGTGGACTCCATCCTTTATCTAGAGATACAAGGTGGTGACACTTGGTGTGAGCCGGTAAACAGGTCAGAGGCCTTGAGCGCAGCACTGAAAGGGAGGAGAGCAAAGACAAGGCCCCTCCCATGCCAGGGGTGCCAGCGTCCGGGAGGCAGTGGGTTGGGCCATAGGAAAGTAAAGAGAACCAGGGCTGGCGGGATGGCTTAGCGGTTAAGGCGTTTGCCTGCAAAGTCAAAGGACCCAGGTTCGATACCCCAGGACCCAGGTTAGCCAGCTGCCCATGCGTCTGGAGCTCGTTTGCAGTGGCTGGAGGCCCTAGCGGGCCCAATATCTCCCTTCTTTCTCTGTCAAATAAAAATAAAATATTTTTTTTAAGTAATGGGGACCAGCGGGGGTCTGCGCTAGTGGCACAGGGTAGCGGGTGGGTCCCGCGCCGGCCCGGAGCTTAGCACGCCCGACCGCACTAACGCGCGGGTGCCGGGCCAAGCAAATCTTTTGTCCCGGGCGGCGCTGAGCCAGCAGGCGCCGCGGGGTATATACGCGGGGTCCCGGCGGCGGGCGCAGGCACCATGGCGCAGCGCTCCGGGAAGGTGAGTGCTGGGCGTTCCCAGGGACCCCGCCACCGTCCCTTGTTTGTGCGCCCTTCTGATAGGCAGACCCAAAGTTGGCTTTCTTTCTTTCTTTTCTTTTTCCCTTTTGTTGTTAGTGGGTTCTAGATAGGGGCTCACTCTAGCCAAGGCTGACCTGGAATTCTGTAGTCCCAGGGACTCCAAGCAATCTTTCTACCTCTGCCTCCAGGGAGTGCTGGGATTAAAAGTGTGCGCTACCACGCCCGGCCAGGTTCTTTTTGTTTTCCTTTGATTTTTCAAGGTCGGGTTTCACTCTAGTCCAGGCTGACCTGGCATTCACTATGTAGCCTCAGGGTGGCCTCGAACTCATGGAGATCCTCCTGCTTCTGCTTCCCGAATGCTGGCGTGCGCCACCACGCCTGGCTTCGTTTTTTAATTAGATAGGATGCCTCGTTTGGTGAGGATTTACGTGGAGGTCTAAGACGGGAGCAGGAAGTTTGGTCTTATCAGACTGCTTCTAGTTCGCAATGGTGGATTCTTGATGGGCCCCACACTGGGGGCCGGGAGGGGGGAGGAGGCCTTCTGACTTCTCTAAGTGTGGCTTCTGCCCCTCAGGATGGTTTCCCCAGTGCTTGACTTGAGGCTGGTTCTCTGCAATATGTTGAGTTGAGGAACTTCAGTGTCCCTAAATATTCTAGAGACCATGACCAGATCTGACTTACGCAGGAAGAAAGCCAACGTGGCTCTCTCTTGCTCTTCTCAACTGCCCTTGTCCTGGCTTTACCCATGAAGCCCTTGGTCACCCAGGGCTGTGTGCATGGGCTGTTAGTACCATGTAGCCACAGGACAATGTCTAGTACCACTACCACTGGGTTCATAAAAATTCCAGTCCTGGGCTGGAGAGATATGGCTTAGTGGTTAAGCGCTTGCCTGTGAAGCCAAGGACCCTGGTTCGAGGCTTGATTCCCCAGGACCCAAGTAAGCCAGATGCACAAGGGGGCCACATGCATCTGGAGTTTGTTTGCAGTTACTGGAGGCCCTGGCACGCCCATTATCTCTCTATCTGCCCTCTCTCTCTCTCTCTGTCTGTCACTCTCAAATAAATAAATAAAAATAAACAAACAAAATTCCAGTCCTGACATCTGCCTGTTATCCAAAGGAGTGGCAACAATGAGAAGCACAGGGGCTTGGAATGTGGATCCCAAAAGTTCTGGATCTGATGCCCATCAGTGCAAGCCTGCAATCCCAGCATTCGGGAGGACGAGGAAGGGTTAATGAGGCATTTAAGGCCATCATTGGTTACATAGTAAATTCAAGGCTGGTCTCAAATACATGAGACCCTGTCTCAAAAAACAAGAGACAAGATGACACTGAGGCCTCTCACGAGGACACTTACCATCTGCTAGACCCTGCCCAGCTTCCACTAATTCAGCCTTTCCAATTAAGAGGTCAATTGCCAGGGACCTGAGTGTCTGAAAGATAAATGCTGGTTTGTGGTGATGAGTTGTAGGTAACAGCTGTTCTTTTAAAGGCATTTCCTTCCACGTTAAACGGATTTTCTTCCATAGATGGTATGTCTGCCGATGAACAAATGCCAAGTCTGACAAGTAGGGTGGAAGTTTGAAGAGTAGTTTCAAGTAGGCACCTAGACAAAGGGGGTAGCTGGGCAACGTGTCTGCTCTACAGAGAGCTCAGCAGAGATGTGTCTCACTGACATCAGCCCGTTGACCAGAGGCCAGGCTCTGCCCCATCAGCAGACAGTGTCAGGCACCTCCCGTGAGGAATGCGGCTGGGAGTTTGGGTTCCACCGAGCACATTGGACCCCAAATGGAGAGAAGCCCCTGACCCTGGGCTCCCACTCGGCCCTTGCAGATCACGCTCTATGAGGGCAAGCACTTCACAGGGCGGAAGCTGGAGGTCTTTGGGGACTGTGACAACTTCCAGGACCGAGGCTTTATGAACCGGGTGAACTCGATCCGGGTGGAGAGCGGAGCATGGGTCTGCTTTGATCACCCGGACTTCCGGGGGCAGCAGTTCATCCTGGAACATGGCGATTACCCGGACTTCTTCCGCTGGAACGGCCACAACGACCACATGGGCTCCTGTCGGCCTGTGGGCATGGTGAGTGGACTACCCCCATTATGGATTTCCTGATGGAACAGTTGCGGATTGGCCTGGGCGTATAGTCAGAAGCACAGTGAGACTGTGGAGGCTGAGATAGCTCCCCTCTGATATGAGCAGGAGGTGCTGTGAGGACCAAGTGGAGATGGGGGACTGAGCAAGAGAGCCCCCAAGAGTGGTCAGGGAACCACTTCCAGTTGGGTGGCTCCACGTCAGATGCCGCTGCTCATAGAGGTTTGGATTTCAAGTGTGGGAGGGAGCACTCATCACAAGCCGGCTGGGGGTGGGGCTGGGGAGACAGATGGCTCAGTGGGCAAAGTGCTTGCCATGCAAATGTGAAGAGCTGGTTTAGGATGCCCAGCACCCATGAAAAGCCAGGCATAGTGATGCAGGTATAATCCCAGGGCTGGGGAGGTGGGCACCAGAGTCTGATCCCTGGGGCTTGCTGGTTAGTCAGTCTGGCTGAATCAATCAGTGAGCCCGGGGCTCAGTGAGAAAGACCTTTTCTCGAAAAATAAGGTGGGCTCTCATCCATGCTTAAACTCAGTGATCACAGGAAAAAGTTGTCAAAGTAGAAGGGAGGCAGGTTGGGAAGTAGGGAGTCAGTGGGAGTGGGATAAGAACAAGAAAAGGTAATGGAGGTAAATGTGAACAAAATACACACACACACACATATACACACACACACACACACACACACACATATATACATAATTGTCAAAAAATAGAATAAATAGGGCTGGAGAGATGGCTTAGCAGATGGAGAGCAACTGAGTAAAACATTTGACCTCAACTTCTGGCTTTTCCTGTCTGTCACCACAAATAAATGCCCACAAAAAATTTTTTAAAAAATAGAATAAATAAGATGGACACACATTTGACCTCAACACACACATGCCCACACCAGAAACCAAACCAAAGCCAGGTGAGGCTGAGTTGATTGTAGGTGTCTGTCTACCAATGCAAGAGACCATATAGTGCTCTCTGGGCCTTCAGGGCTCTGAATTGGAACAGCTAAGGAAAGAAATGAAGTACCATCTATGAAACGTGATGGTTGGAGTCACAAAGGTGGCTGCATGGCACAGGGGTGGCCTGTGTATCTAAGGGAGAAATGATGGGTGCTGCTCACTCGTGGAGAAGGGCCCTTGATGTCTACTTGCTCTAGGGAGGGATCTGAGAATCGAGGGCTCCCCAAGTCACAACGTAACTGACCTGCTCCCAATGCCACCCTTTGGGTGGGAAACAGCCAGTTCTGGAGACCTGCGTGAACAGCTCTGGTCAGAGTGTCTGCCGCAGCATCCTCTGTGGCTACCTGGTCAGGGATCTGAGGAACATCTGGGGAGTCAGAAAGGCGCTTCTCTGTTTGGGGCCCCCTTTCTTTTTACATCAGCCGGTTGCAAAATCAGCTGGGCTTTGCCATGCCAAATCAAAAGAATGCTTTTTTAGTATCTCTGGCAGGCTGTAGGCATTTGGAGAGAAGAATTAGAATGGCTGGCTTGGAATCTTGCATAATGCTATTTAGATGAAAAATATTTTTAAAAAAAGAAAATAAAAATCTACCAGGCATCTTCCGAGTGCTGTTCTAGTGAGATCCATCCCAGGCACCGGCTCTGAGGCAGACCCAGCCTCCCCAGGCATCTGGTCAGACAGGGAAGCAGGCCTCCTCTGCCCTTTGGGCATGCGAAGGGGAACCACATAGGGATATATATACTGATGTTAGTGAGAGGTGATGCCAAGCCCAGCAGACTTCAGCAAATGAAATCTGTTATTTGTTTTAACTTTTTGGTGTCATGTTTTAATAAAAGGTTCTATTACAGATCTAAAATATTATCATTTGAAGGTTGGCCTGTGGCCTACACCCCAGGGTGGAGAAATCAGAGCTGGGGCAAGAGCCCCCAGCCTGAACACTTGGAGGGATCCAGTGAACCCACACCCTGGTCCTAGTGGCTGCTGGCGGCCTTGCTTTCACTGACCTCGGGTTCTTATTAAAATCGGACCTCAAGCCGGGCGTGGTGGCGCACGCCTTTAATCCCAGCACTCTGGAGGCAGAGGTAGGAGGATTGCTGTGAGTTCAAGGCCACCCTGAGACTACATAGTGAATTCCAGGTCAACCTGGGCTAGAGTGAGACCCTACCTCAAAAAACAAACACAAACAAAAAAAAAATGGACTTTCTCTCTCTCAAATAAATAAATACTTTTTTTCTTGGAAAAAAGCAGGAGAACTGGCTTAGTGGTTAAAGGCACTTGCCTGTGAAGCCTGAGGACCCATGTTCAATTCCCCAGTGCCCTCATAAGCCAGATGCACAATGTGGCGCATACATCTGGAGTTCATTTGCAGTGGTTGGAGGCTCTGGAATGCCTTTTCTTTTCTTTCTTCCAGGTAGGATCTCACTCTAGCCCAGGCTAACCTGAACTTCACTCTGTAATCTCAGGGTGGCTTCAAATTTAGGATGATCCTCCAACCTCTGCCTCCCCAGTGCTGGGATTAAAGGTGTGCACCACCACGCCCAGCTCCTATTCTCTCTCTCTCTAATAAATAAATATTTTTTTAAAGTGGAGATTGGACCAAGTCAGTGACTCAGAAGGTTTTCAAAGAGAGAATCCTTTATTTCCCACCTCATGTCTTGTAGACAAACAAGGCAATGTGGGTGTTGGGCTGGGGGTCATTGGCCAGCCACCAGTCCAGCCCAGCCAAGGAGATCCTGGTTGCCCAGAGCCTTAAGTCAGCCCACGCTCCTCCCCCCGCTGTGGCTGTGCATGATGAGGTGAGACCCAGCATTTCTTCTTTCCTTCCTGCACCCACCTGCCTGCGTCTGAGAGCACGGGGAGCATTTCCGCCTAGAAATCTTTGAGGGGTGCAACTTCACCGGCCAGTGCTTGGAGTTCACAGAGGACTGCCCCTTCCTGCAGAGCCGGGGCTGGGCCAAGAGCTGTGTCAATGCCATCAAGGTGTACGGAGATGGAGCGTGAGTAATGTCGGGGCTCCCAGCCAGGCTGGCAGGGTGGGTGGACATCAAACCCCAGTGGGTGGGCACGTGCCCCTAACCCGCAGGTTCTGTCCCTCCCTCAGCTGATCCAAGCAAGCAGTGGATGGCCTCCCTCACAGTCCAACAAGGTCTTGGGGAAGGACACTGCGTCTCAGAGGTCCCCTAAAACCTCCCCTCTGGGGGCCAGGCCTGAAGCAGGAGAGGGCACGATTAAGAAACCTCAGACGTCTCTGCCATGGGACGGAGATAATAGAATGTCTGGGTTTCTTGAGTCCAGACCAAGTGGTACTCCCCCTTTATGGGATACACGAGTGCACAGAGGCCTCACCTGCTCTGAGAGGGGGCACCTGCCCAGGGACCCCAGGCCTGGTCCTCTCTGCCTAGTGGGCAAATAGCCCACACTGGCATCCTGCTGGGAAGTGGATGCAGAGTAAGGGGGGCGGGCTTGCCTTCTTCACTGCTCAGAAACAGCGCTCAGAACCCTCTGCTTGCCTTGGGCTCCCTGCGCTCACGCAGGCACACAGCACACAGATTTCCTTCCAGTCAGATGCTCTCCCACACGAGCAATCTGCTTGTGCAAACCCTCCAGGCCCTTCCCCCTCCCCTTACCGAGACTGTCCTTTTGACCTTGCTGTCCCATCGTCCCCTTGCCGTTGGCACCATTTTAAAGAGGAGCAATCCAGACTCCAGGTTAACAGGCGGCCCTACCCACAGGAGAGGCCCTGCTCCCACCAGCTGGGCACCTTCTCCCCTCCCCAGGGGAACAGCCCCCCTCTCCCCTACACTGGGGGGTGCAGGCGCTTGGCTCCTTAAAGAAGCAGCTAAGGGGACACCAGCCTTGTACATTTTGGAGGCTTAGGATGGGGTCCCTTCCTGAGGGGCAGGGGAAGTGAGTAAGACAAGGGCAGCCCAGAGCTGTGGACATCATTCCAGGCACCATGCCAGGACAGGCTGTGACACCCTGACTGACCTGGACTCCAAGCTGGAAGGGACATACGAGAGCCCAGGGGTGGGAAGGGTTCACTTGCCCTGGGAAGTTTGCTGGCCGAAAAGAGGCCTCATGGAGCCAAAGGCATGACTTTGCATGGAAGGTGTCTTGAGACCCAAATTACTACAACCTCCCCAACACCCTGTCGGGTCTTGTAGAGAAACATGGGGAAGGCGGAAGTGAGCTCTCTCTGAATGGAAGGGCAGGGAACTTTAATCCGCACTTTTCGGGCTCATCAAAGGCCAAGGTGGTGGATTCTGTCTTTGGACCCATGGTGTGTGCTCATCCTGCCTCCGGTGACCTTAACTCTTAAGTGCTGTAAGCCCCTGATAAGGAGAAGCTGCTCAGATGGCCACACCCTCGGTCCCCTGGAGGCCTTCCCGGTTCTGGGAGGCAGTGAGGCAGGGCCCTTTTCTGCTCCCACAGGCCAAGAGCATTCCCCCTGGGTTCCATGTGACCTGTCCCTTACGTGGATGTCCTGAAGGACACACAGGGACGAGCACAGACATTTCTACCCAGATTCCCCTCACCCCAGCGTCATAACAGACTGAGCCACTCTCCTCCCTTCCTGTCACCTCCTCCCAGTGCTGCCCAGCCAGGTCTCTGCCTCTGTCTTTGGGGCATGTCCTCTTTCTTTGGGGATGGGGAGAGATTGGCTCACTCTGAGGTCCCAGTGGACCTTGGGCTGCACAAGAAGCTCCCTGCTCCCTCACACCCCCTCCTCCCTCCTGTCTCACCTTCTCTCTCCTTTCCTTTCTCCCTCCCTCCTTCCTTCTTTCCCTTCCTCTGGCCGTCCTACAGGCAGACTGTGTCAGGCCCCAGGTGTGAGGTCAGGATGGGGAAGGGAGGGACCTGCTGTGGCGGGGATAGAGGAATGAGATAGCCGGCAGCAGTGTGGCTTTGGGTGGTCTGGCTTCTGTTCTGTGCTCATCTGTAAGCAGGGCCTTGGGCGGAAGGACTCACAGATTCAGAGAAGGCTCCTTCAACAGCAAATCCTGTAGGTGCTAAGAGCAAGTGGGGAACCCCTGAAAAGAGAAAGTCAATGGAGTCTGGTAGCCTAGGCCCCAGAAACCCCAGAGATTAGAGTGTGCAGCCCTGGGGAGGCTGATACTGTAGCCCCCAGGTGCTTCTGACCGAGACCAGCAGTGGTTCATAGAAAAGCTGTATTCTCTGGTGGAGAGACAGAGAATGAGAATGAAAATGTCTGTGCTGAGGTGCGGGGTCATCCCTTGACCGGAATGAGCCGGTTCTCTGATACCATCTCCTTTCTGCTACGCTGGCCTAGCTTCTAACCCTGTTCCCCCTCAGTGGGGAGGACCCACGTGGTCCTGTTTTTTATTTTTAAATTTAAGATTTTATTTTTATTTATTTATTTATTTATTTGAGACAGAGAGAGGGAAAGAGAGAGAGGGAGAGTGAGAATGGGCGCTCCAGGGCCTCTAGCCACTGCAAATGAACTCCAGACGTGTGCACCCCATTGTGCATCTGGCTTACGTGGGACCTGGAGATTTAAACCGGGGTCCTTAGGCTTCGCAGGCATGTCTAAGCCATCTCTCCAGCCCCATGTGGTCCCGTTTTGGGCAGGGTGCATGTGTGTTGTGTGTCAGTCTGTGTTCATGTGTGTGTGTTCAGGTTTCCTCCTCGCTTGATCTCCTCCTTATTTTTTGATCACTTTTTTTTTGGTTTTTCGAGGTAGGGGCTCACTCTGGCCCAGGGTGACCTGGAATTAACTATATAGTCTCAGGGTGGCCTCGATCCTCCTACCTCTGCCTCCCTAGTGCTGGGATTAAAGGCGTGCGCCACGACGCCCTGCTTTCCTTATTTTTTGAGATGGGGTCTTCAGCTGAACCTAGAGCCCCAGGGGTTCCCTGTATCTGCTTCCTCCATGCTGGGGTCACAGGTGCACACCACCGTGTACCTGGTTACTGGGATGGAAACTTGGGTCCTGGTGCCTGTGTGGCAAAGCACTTTACCCACAGAACCATCCCCGTAACCCCCACATGTGGCACTTTTCTCTGAATCCCCTGCTCAAAGCCGCACACTTGTCTCAGGAATAGTGAGGGGAGGATCAGGGCTGGCCCAGCCTCTGCTGCCCAGATGGACTGAGGTCTCTTCCCCAGACTGTCCCCACTCCCAGGCAGAGACCACTTTCTTGCTCCGCCCATGGTACCCTCCAAATTCCTTGCATCTTAGAGCTGCTTCACCGCAGTCCGCATTGCCCTAGACGTTAAAGGCCAGGGACCTGCTGCATCCCAACCTCCAAGGCGTTTGTTTCTGCTCTTGGGGCGGCTGATAGCTGTGCAAGAACTCACTGCTGTGGGATGGGCCCCTCTCAGGCATCCATGGCTCTAGCGACTCCTTCACAAGGCAGTCCCATAGCCCATGTCCACTGGAGCCCAGGCCCAACGAGGGCAGGGTTTCCTGCACCTAACACACGGTGGGACTGGACTGTGCTGGCTGAGTGAATGAGCAGCTAGAACGGTCCCAGTCTGTGCCATGCACCCTGTGTTCTCTCTGTGCAAGTGAGTGGTCCTTTGGGTGGGTGAAGAGGGCAAGATGCATCCGAAGTCGCTCCTGCCCTTGTTGTCATGGGCCGGCCAGTTCAAAAGCGTGGACACTAGGCACTCTCGTCCATCTTATCCCACCACCATCCAAAAATCAGCCCAGAGCCCACCACAGGCCACACCGCAGCTCTCTGGAGAGGGGTCAGGGGCAGAGGGGCGGGGCTGGGAGGTCTCCCCCGGGTGCCCGTGCATCCGCGGGGCGCCCCGTGACCCGCCCTTCCCTGGCCTGCAGGTGGGTCCTCTACGAGGAGCCCAACTACCGCGGCCGCATGTACCTGGTGGAGCGGGGCGACTTCCGCAGCTTCTCCGACTGGGAGGCCCACAGCGCCCGCGTGCAGTCGCTGCGCAGGGTGGTCAATTTCTTCTAGCCCCGCGGCCAATAAAGGTCCTGGAACCGAGTGCCCGCCGCCTCCGAGTGCTTTCTGGGTCTCGGCCCTGCGGGGGGCTGGGAGACCCCCTCACACTGGGACAGGTGGGAGCCCCTCACTCAGAAAGCCTGGTTCAACCCACAGTGGTGGCGCACGCCTTTGATCTCAGCACTCGGGAGGCAGAGGTGGGAGAATCGCCGTGAGTTCGAGACCACCCTGAGACTAAATAGTGAATTCCAGGTCAGCCTGGGCTAGAGTGAAAGCCTGCTTCAAAACTCCTTCCTCTCAATAAAAGAAAGTCTGGTTTAGGATGGAGTGATGGCATCACTGCCCAAAACGCAATAGCCCAGCAGGCGCTCGAGGCCATCCGGAGAGAATGGGAGGGGCCTGGGTGGGGGCGGGGCCTTCAGAGCTGGGGGCGGGGCCTTCAGAGCTGGGGGCGGAGTTACAGAGGGATTTCTCCCTCGGCACCTCCTACTGTATCTCCCAGACTCTGTGAGCCCCCGCCAGGCTTTGGGATCTGCTCTGTAGCCAAAGGATGGACCCAGGCAGAGTTCATGGGATGGGCCTGTGGCAGCTCTGGTCCTCTAAAGTCAGAAAGAGAGAGAGAGAGAGGAATGGAGGCGCAGGTATATGGGCAGGTGTTCCCGGGAGTGGGAGATGAGGAAGAAGCCATCTGGATCTAGAGGCACGTCTGGCCAACTCGGGGTCCACGCACCCTGCCCCTAGCCTTCGCCTCTGCGCATATGCCAATGTACAGAGCTTCCCTATGGGCGGACCCCTCTCTGGGGCTCTGGATCCATTGGGCTGATCTTCAGTAGAGACCGCAGGTGTAAATCAGATCCAAAATTCCCTGCTGAGGAAATCTTAGCCCTTTCCAGGAAGGAAGATCTGGAATCCTGTGGGACTTCTCAGGAACGCCCTGGACCCGTGGACATGAGGACTCTACCTTCTGCATATGCAAGGCTTGGGTCACCCCCCCTCCAAGCCTTCTGCCTCAGGTCAAGCATCTGTAGCAGCTTTCCAGCCAACCCTCCACCCCATGGGGTGTAGGGTCCTTCTACTACCCCACTGGCCCTGCAGCCTGTGCTCCTTAAGGGCAAGGCTTTTGGGCAGGTGAAAATGACCCCATGACTAAGCCTCCCTTCCAGCCTGGCCACTCGCCTCTGGACTCCCCCCCTCCCATCCCCGAAAGTATTCCAGCTCTGGGATACATATTTGAACTGGAATTGAGACATACCAAGAGGCCTGGAGGTTGGCAATGGAATGCCGAGTAATGGGCCAGCAAACTGGACTCCATTCAGGAAAACAAAGACCTCAGGGGCTGCCGCAAGCCTGCGCATGGACAGTGGTTGTCCCTCCTCCCACTTCTCCCTCGCTCAGCTGAGAGAAGCAAAGTATCATTAAGAGGCACTCAGTTCCTCCCGGACAACACTGTCCCAAGGAGCTGGGTGGCAACACAAGCGATCTTTCCAGTGCACTGGGCTGTCCGCGACAGCAGAGGCTGGAACAGGACAACCAGGACAACGCTGCAGACCCCTCAGGAAGGGGCAGAGCCACCTTCTGCTGTGTGGTAGGGGATCCCCAAAGGAAGAGAGTGTCCGCAGTGTCTGCCCTCCCTACCTTCATACCACAGAAAGTGGTGGATACTGAGTGAACCAAGACCTCCCCAAGCAGACCCTCTACACAAGTCCAGCTAAGGAACGAGCCACAAGAGATGGGAGACGGCTCAGGAGGCAAAGCACTTGCTGTGCCAGCCTCGGGTTCAAATCCTCAACACCCACGTCAAGCCAGACACCCCATGAACATTGAGAAAAAGGAGACGCTGCCTCCAAAACAAAGACTGACAGTGTGACTCCACACAACACACTGTGGCACACATTCACAAACATGAAAACACACACAATAAAAATAAACAAACAAATTAAGGGGGCTGGAGAGATGGCTTAGCAGTTAAGGTGTTTGCCTGTAAAGTCAAAGAACCCAGGTTCAATTCCCCAGGACCCACGTAAGCCAGATGCACAAGGGGGCGCATGCGTCTAGAGTTCGTTTGCTATGGCTAGAGGCCCTGGCATGCCCATTCTCTCTCTGTCCGTCTCTGCTTGCAAATAAATAAATAAAATCTTTTAAAAGATCATTTTAAAAAAGGCACAAGAAAATGAACAGCAAGCCAGCCACCATGCCAGGCCTCATTGTCCCCCCTCAGGAAAGGTGTTTGCTTAAAGTCACACCTGAGACTTTATTTCTCTGCCACAGAAATAGATCTGGGTGGGAGCCTGGCCCACAAGTGGCCAAATATGCCAGCAAAGGCCCCCTGAGGAGCCGGGGGTCTGCTCTTGCACAGCCACACCTCTCCTATCTAGCTTTTCTCCCACCTCCACCTCTGAGGTCAGCAGTCCAGCTGTCCTGGGCTGGGAATCACACACTCCTTTGCCCACTGTCAATTACTATACACTTTTTTTTTTTTTTTTGGTTTTGCGAGGTAGGGTCTCACTCTGGTCCAGGCTGACCTGGAATTAACTATGTAGTCTCAGGGTGGCCTCGAGCTCTCAGCGATCCTCCTACCTCTGCCTCCCGAGTGCTGGGATTAAAGGTGTGCGCCACCACGCCTGGCTACTACTATACACAATTTTTGAGCACTGACTTTATGCCAGATCCCTGAAAAGTCAAAAATATCCTGGTCTACATAGAGAGTTGCAGGCCAGCCAGGGCTACATAATAGGACCCTGTCTCAAAAAAAAAAAAAAAAAAAAAAAGTCAAGCTGGGCCATCTGGATCTAGAGGCACGTCTGCTCCGCCCTGCCTCCAACTCAGGGCTGGCCAACTCGGGGTCCACGCACCCTGCCCCTAGCCTTCGCCTCTGCGCATATGCCAATGTACAGAGCTTCCCTATGGGCGGACCCCTCTCTGGGGCTCTGGATCCATTGCGCTGATCTTCAGTAGAGACCGCAGGTGTAAATCAGATCCAAAATTCCCCGCTGAGGAAATCTTAGCCCTTTCCAGGAAGGAAGATCTGGAATCCTGTGGGACTTCTCAGGAACGCCCTGGACCCGTGGACATGGGGACTCTACCTTCTGCATATGCAAGGCTTGGGTCACCCCCCCTCCAAGCCTTCTGCCTCAGGTCAAGCATCTGTAGCAGCTTTCCAGCCAACCCTCCACCCCATGGGGTGTAGGGTCCTTCTACTACCCCACTGGCCCTGCAGCCTGTGCTCCTTAAGGGCAAGGCTTTTGGGCAGGTGAAAATGACCCCATGACTAAGCCTCCCTTCCAGCCTGGCCACTCGCCTCTGGACTCCCCCCCTCCCATCCCCGAAAGTATTCCAGCTCTGGGATACATATTTGAACTGGAATTGAGACATACCAAGAGGCCTGGAGGTTGGCAATGGAATGCCGAGTAATGGGCCAGCAAACTGGACTCCATTCAGGAAAACAAAGACCTCAGGGGCTGCCGCAAGCCTGCGCATGGACAGTGGTTGTCCCTCCTCCCACTTCTCCCTCGCTCAGCTGAGAGAAGCAAAGTATCATTAAGAGGCACTCAGTTCCTCCCGGACAACACTGTCCCAAGGAGCTGGGTGGCAACACAAGCGATCTTTCCAGTGCACTGGGCTGTCCGCGACAGCAGAGGCTGGAACAGGACAACCAGGACAACGCTGCAGACCCCTCAGGGAAGGGGCAGAGCCACCTTCTGCTGTGTGGTAGGGGGATCCCCAAAGGAAGAGAGTGTCCGCAGTGTCTGCCCTCCCTACCTTCATACCACAGAAAGTGGTGGATACTGAGTGAACCAAGACCTCCCCAAGCAGACCCTCTACACAAGTCCAGCTAAGGAACGAGCCACAAGAGATGGGAGACGGCTCAGGAGGCAAAGCACTTGCTGTGCCAGCCTCGGGTTCAAATCCTCAACACCCACGTCAAGCCAGACACCCCATGAACATTGAGAAAAAGGAGACGCTGCCTCCAAAACAAAGACTGACAGTGTGACTCCACACAACACACTGTGGCACACATTCACAAACATGAAAACACACACAATAAAAATAAACAAACAAATTAAGGGGGCTGGAGAGATGGCTTAGCAGTTAAGGTGTTTGCCTGTAAAGTCAAAGAACCCAGGTTCAATTCCCCAGGACCCACGTAAGCCAGATGCACAAGGGGGCGCATGCGTCTAGAGTTCGTTTGCTATGGCTAGAGGCCCTGGCGTGCCCATTCTCTCTCTGTCCGTCTCTGCTTGCAAATAAATAAATAAAATCTTTTAAAAGATCATTTTTAAAAAGACACAAGAAAATGAACAGCAAGCCAGCCACCATGCCAGGCCTCATTGTCCCCCCTCAGGAAAGGTGTTTGCTTAAAGTCACACCTGAGACTTTATTTCTCTGCCACAGAAATAGATCTGGGTGGGAGCCTGGCCCACAAGTGGCCAAATATGCCAGCAAAGGCCCCTGAGGAGCCGGGGGTCTGCTCTTGCACAGCCACACCTCTCCTATCATAGCTTTTCTCCCACCCCCACCTCTGAGGTCAGCAGTCCAGCTGTCCTGGGCTGGGAATCACACACTCCCTTGCCCACTGTCAATTACTATACACTTTTTTTTTTTTGGTTTTGCGAGGTAGGATCTCACTCTGGTCCAGGCTGACCTGGAATTAACTATGTAGTCTCAGGGTGGCCTCGAGCTCTCAGCGATCCTCCTACCTCTGCCTCCCGAGTGCTGGGATTAAAGGTGTGCGCCACCACGCCTGGCTACTACTATACACAATTTTTGAGCACTGACTTTATGCCAGATCCCTGAAAAGTCAAAAATATCCTGGTCTACATAGAGAGTTGCAGGCCAGCCAGGGCTACATAATAGGACCCTGTCTCAAAAAAAAAAAAAAAAAAAAAGTCAAGCTGGGCATGAGTTCGAGGCCACCCTGAGACTACAGAGTGAATTCCAGGTCAACCTGGACCAGAGTGAAACCCTACCTTGAAAAAAAAAAAAAAAAGTCCAATAACTGAGGAGGTGACAGCTACGTGACCCTGTGAATGTATCTGCTACCATGGAGCTGTGTGGCCAAACATGGTGAAAGCAATGAATTTCACGGTAAAGACCAGTTACTATAGCCAATGACCCTGTACCTGAGGTAGGCATGAAGGAAGGAGCCCAGGGCTCTGCAAGCCACTGTCCTTATGCCTCGGGTATGCGGTGGGGTGGTTATTCTACCCTCGTGGGGAAGGAATTCCTGGGCGCCAGATGGGAACCCCCACTCTCCAGCTCAGACCACTAGCAGGGGCTCCTTCTGGGCCTGGCCCTGCCCTGGCTCCCAGGAACGGCAGTGCCGCATTCATGCGATTTAATGCTTCACACAGCTTTGTGTTCCTGGGTGACCTCCCTCTCACCCAGTCCCCTGCTCCCTAATCTGACAACAAATCTGCTTTGGTCGGAAAGAAGAAAAACAAGCTTCCCGCCACGGAGCCTGTGGGCAGCTGTGTAATTTATGTGAAGTCCGTCCAGGGGGTCGATGGGCCGAGGATGAGGACAGCTGCTCCGTGCCACACATGCTTCTCATATTTCCACGTCTGCTCTGTGGTTTGGAAGAGGGGAGCTTTTTACAGTCACCCTCTTGTGTCCTCAGCCCCGTGCCTCCCCCCCACGGCCCCCCCCCACTGGCCCCTTGCTGACCAGGCATTGTTCATCAGGCCCACTCCCACCACACAGAAAACCTGCCCCTTGAAGCCTGCATGATGTCCATCCATCCCAGTGGCATCCCTTTCTCTCAGCCCAGGCCAGCCCAGCCCAGGATTATTCCAGGAATCTCTGCCCCTCCCCTTCCGGGGCCTCCCTCTGCCCAGGTCTCCAGCTGTGCCCCCTTGACCATGATTCCTCCACTGCAGAGGCTGTTCCCCAGGCAGGACTGTGCTTTGTGTGTCTTTCTCTAGAAGCTTCAGTAGATTTTCATCCCAAAACCTGTGAAACAAAAGTTTTTAAAAATCCAGTCCATGGCTGGCAGTGCAGCTCATTGCACACACTCACCCAGCACGTGCAAGGTTCTAGGTTCCATCCTCAGCCCCACCAGACAAATAATTCACCAAACACTGGAATCCCTGTTACTATTTTGGCTACTTTTTGGCACTCTGACAAAATACCAGACAGAAATAAAGTACGGAAGGAGAAGTTCATTTGTGTTCTCGATACAGAGGGCACAGCCCATCCTGGCAGGCAAGGCGTGGTGGCAGGAGTGACTCTCCAAACACAGTGGCAGGGGCCAGACTCTGGCGGTGTTTTTTTTTTTTTTGAGGTAGGGTCTCACTCTAGTCCAGGCTGACCTGGAATTAACTATGTAGTCTCAGGTTGGCCTCGAACTCTCGGTGATCCTCCTACCTCTGCCTCCCGAGTGCTGGGATTAAAGGCGTGCGCCACCACACCCGGCTGGCGGTGTTTTACAACATGGTAGCTGACCAAGAAGGAGGCAAAAAACTTTGGACCGGGACCAGAGACAGAAATAATCTTCAAGGGGCTGGAGAGATGGCTTAGGGGTTAAGGCGCCTGCCTGCCAAGCCTAAGAATGCCCCTTCGCATCTCCAGGTCCCATGTTTAGCCAGACACAAAGTGACACAAGGGTGCAATGCTGCACTTTCCCACAAGGGGGCGTACACGTCTGGAGTTGGTTCACAGTGGCTGAGAGGCTGCTGACGCACCCATTCTCTGTCTCTCCCTCTCCCTGTGTTTCTCTCGGAAAAAAAAAGAAAGAAAGAAAGAAAGAAAGAAAGAAAGAAAGAAAGAAAGAAAGAAAGAATGAATCTTCAAGGCTCAGCCTTGTGGAACCACTTCTGCTAAGAAGGCCATAATGTCCCAAAGGTCCTACAGCCTAAACCAAGTGTTAAATACATGAGCCTGTGTGGGACATACCATATTCAAACCATAACAGTTGGGGAAGTTTAGAGATGGCAATGGCTGCCCAGCATGTGAATGGTCCTATGACTCCAGAACGGATGGTGAATTTGATATGATGTGGATTTTGCCCAAGACTAAAACATTGCTCCTCTAACTGAGGCACTCAGGGATGTTAGCATGTAACTGCGATATCAAAGACCCCCCTCCCCCAAACCTGGAAGGCCTTGTGGGTTGTACCTGCCCCAACATCTCCATTATCCCAGGCATCCTCACCTTCTTTTTTTGTTAATATTGAGAGAGCGAGAGAGAAAGAGGAAGACAGAGAGAGAGAGAGACAGAGAGGGAGAGGATGGGCACACCAGGGTCTCCAGTCACTGCAGATGAACTCCAGATGCATGTGCCCCCTTGTGCATCTGGCTTATGTGGGTCCTGGGGAATCGAACCAAGGTCCTTTGGCTTTGCAGGCAAGTGCCTTAACCACTAAGCCCTCTCTCCAGCCCCTTACCTTTTTCATGATCTCGGTGAATCCCATTGGTTCCAGTATAGCAGATGGCTCTCTGACTGCTAAGGAACTGCACCAGGAAATGCACTAGGAAATGCAGCCCTGTTAATATCTTTTTATTTAATTGTTTGAGACACAGTGAGTGCAACAGGCAGTTAGAGAGAGAATGGGCACGCCAGAGCCTTCAGCCACTGCAAATGAACTCCAGAAGCATGCGCCACCATGTACATCTGGCTTATGTGGGTACTGAGGAATCAAACCTGGGTACTTAGGTTTCATAGGCAAGTGCCTTAACCACTAAGCCCTCTCTCCAGCCCCTTACTTTTTTCATGATCTCGGTGAATCCCATTGGTTTCAATATAGCAGACGGCTCTCTGACTGCTAAGGAACTGCACCAGGAAATGCAGCAGGGTATAGTAGGGGGCCATACACACACACACACACACACACACACACACACACACACACCTGTTGTAGACAACTTCACGTTGCTGGGATAAACTTCCAAACAGACACAGTTTAGAGGAGGTACAGAATTAATTTCAGGCTTACAGATAGAGGGGAAGTTCCATAATGGTGGTAGAGACTGGCTCCCTTTCACAGATTCAAGCACAGATTTAAAAAAACAAAAACCAGCCACCACCACAAGCAAGCAAGCACGCACACATGAACCTGCAGCAGTATCACTCTTCATACCTTAGGCTGGAATTCAGATCCAGCTCCAGTAACATCTTAGGACTGGACCCCAGAATCCACCCAGAGTGACACCTCCTCCAGCCAGGCACTGGAAATCCAAATTACAAGCTTTAATAAAACACCTAGCCGGGTGTGGTAGCGCACGCCTTTAATCCCAGCACTTGGGAGGCAGAGGTAGGAGGATCACCATGAGTTCGAGGCCACCCTGAGACTATATAGTGAATTCCAGGTCAGTCTGAGCTAGAGTGAAACCCTACCTCAAAAAAAAAAACAAAAAAACACCAAAACACCTGAGTCTATTGGGAGACATACATTCAAACTATCACACGCCACTCCTGGTCCCTAATAGACTCATGACCATCTCACATTGCAAACTTTATTCAGTCCAACTTTAATGTCCCCATAGACTTTACCAATTTAAGATTGTTCCAAAATCCCGTCTCATCTGAGATTTAAGACTGTCTCTTAACTGTGAACTCTTTAAAATCTAAACAAGTTACATACTTCCAACATATAATGGCATAGAGAAAACGTTTCCATTGCTGTAAGGCACACCAATGCAAAATCAATAACCATTAGACAGATATCAAACATCTGCAATTTAAGTCTGATAGACATATCCATAACCAGTGGCCAGTGATGAGTCTCTGGATTTTCAAATTCCACCCTTCCAGCTGGGCTGAGTAGCCAGGGAAAACTTCCATCCCAGGCCAACAGCACTCCATGGTAGCTCTTGCACAGTCCTGGTACATCCAAAACATCTTTGGATCTCCATGCAAACCACGGTCCATCTTCCAGTGTCTTCACTAGCTTTCTATCAGGGTCATCATGCCTGCCTCATATGCCATGTCTCAGCAGTGGCTCCTGGAGCCATGTGTACTTCATGACCCATTCCATGCACTTTTTTCATGCTTCCAAGACCAATACCAGGTGTGCAAGACACAGCCACTTAGGGAAGGAATAAATCTTGACCTTGAGAGCAGGTTCCTTCCTTTTAGTCATCTCCTTTCAAGAGTTTGCAGTCTCCACCATTCAGTCTTTCCTCAGGCATCCTTTCCATTGTTCAATGTACAGTAATTGAGGAATCCCAAATGATGATAATATCCTTAATAGCAGCTTTAGTAACCTAAAACCAGTCTCTGTGCTATGTATGAATTTCTCAAATTTTAAATCTTGTATCTCTCCTCTCTCTCACTGTCTCTCTCAAATACATATTGTTTTTTTCGAGGTAGGGTTTCACTCTGGCTCAGGCTGACCTGGAATTCACTATATAGTCTCAGGGTGGCCTCGAACTCTCGGCAATCCTCCTACCTCTGCCTCCCAAGTGCTGGGATTAAAGGTGTGTGCCACCACGCCCAGCAAAATATTTTTTTAAAAGGGGGCTGGAGGGCTGGCTTAGCAGTTAAGGCATTGCCTGCAAATCCAAAGGACCCAGGTTCAATTCCCTAGGACCCATGTTAGTCAGATGCACAAGGTGGTGCATGTGTCTGTAGTTTGTTCTCTCTCAAATAAGAAAATAAATAAAATATTTTTTTTAAAAAGTGCCTATCTTTTCTGTATCTTTCAAATAAGAAAATAAATAAAATATTTAAAAAAAAACCTTAATCACCGGGGCTGTATCTTTCACCCATCACATCCGAGGCAGAGGTTAACCTTATCGCTGGAGTTCAAGGCCACCCTGAGACCCATCACTGAATTCAGAGGTAGGAGGTCAGCCTGGGCCTGAGTTCAGACCCTACCTTGAAAACCAAAAAAAAAAAAAACCCTCCAGGTCAAAAAAAAAAAAAAAAAAAAAAAAAAAAGAAAAGAAAGAAAATAAAGAAGTAAAAAAATAAGAACCTTAATCAAACTGTAGGCTTGGGCAGAAGAACATAGACTTTATGCCAGTAGCCCAGTTCCAGCAAAGTTCTCTGGTCGTTTCTTCCCCTTTGAAAGTTCCTAAGCAAAACCTCCAAACACTCTCTCTTTACTTAGTATTTTCAAACTCTCAGCAGAATAGTCCACATAACTTGGCTTACCACTCTGGAAGGTGTCTTCAGTTGCAAGTACCAAGTTCTGTCCCATTCTTCCAGCACACAAGTTCCAAAAGACCAAAGACCACTTGGTCAGAATTCATCCCGCAGCAACAACTGTAGACAGCTTCACGTTGCTAGGATGAACTTCCAAACGGACAGTTTATGGGAGGAAAAGGATTTATTTTGGGCTTGTAGACTGGCTCCCTTTTCAAAGATCCAAAAAGAAAAAACAAAAACAAAAACAAAAACACCCACCACTACAAGCACAGACCTGTAGAAGCAGGGCCTCCCGAGTTCATTCTGCATGCTTAGGCTGGAACTCAGATCTACCCCCAGGATCTGTCCACGGTGACACAGCTTTCAGCCAGATGCCTGGAAATCCAAAGTACAAGCGTTCATAAAACATTTGACCCAGCACTCAGGATGCAGACATAGTAGGACTGCTGTGAGTTTGAGGCCAGCCCGAAATTACATAGTGAATTCCAGGTCAGTGTGGGCTAGAGTGAGATCCTACCTTGAAAAACCAAAAAATAAAAAATAAGAGCCGGGCATGGTGGTGCACGTCTTTAATCCCAGCACTTGGGAGGTAGAGGTAAGCAGATCACAGTGAGTTCAAGGCCACCCTGAGAGTATAGAGTGAATTCCAGGTCAGCCTGGACCAGAGTGAAACCCTACCTCGCAAAACCAAAAAAGAAAAAGAAAAAAAAAAAAGAAAGAAAGAAAGAAAGAAAGAAAGAATAAATAAATAAATAAAATAAAACAATCTGAGTCTGTTGGGGGACATACCTTCAATCTACCACATGCCACTAACCTGCTTCCTGACCCCAGCCTCTGCTCAGACACACACCTCCATGGCCGGTGTCAGCACAGACAGGAAGGAGTGACTTTTCACACATGCAAAACCTCCCCCTGTACAGTGGGTTGTGTAAACAGGTTCTTGGCTTTCTTCTGCCTGTGGCGAGGCCTGCTTTGCAGTCACATTTAAAACAATCCCGAGGAGGCCAGCTGCAGCCTTTCCTGGTGACTGCTCTGCATGTCTCTGGGGTCATCCTGTGGCTAGCCAGCAGGTGTGCTCAGAGCAAGCGTGTGGGTCACTGTGGAGCCATCAGCAGGTGTGCAGCCCCTTGCTTGCCCAGGGTGCGTGTGGGGGTCACTCTGGAGGCAGTCAGCGGGTGTGCAGCCCCTTGCTTGCCCAGGGTGTGTGTGGGGTCACTCTGGAGGCAGTCAGCGGGTGTGCAGCCCCTTGCTTGCCCAGGGTGTGTGTGGGGTCACTGTGGAGGCAGTCAGCGGGTGTGCAGCCCCTTGCTTGCCCAGGGTGTGTGGAAGGCTGAGTGCCGAGTGCTGCTAACCCTCCTGTGTTTATCGGCTTCTAATCCAAGGCTGGCAGTTAGTTTCCCATTGCTAACACAAAACACTTGACCAAAAGTAGCCTTCTGGAGGCAAAGGTTTATTTCCAGCTTACAGTTTTGAGGGGAAGCTTCATCATGGTGGAAGCAGCTGGCTCACTTCATCAACATCCCCAGCGGCAGCAGAGAGGGAATAGCAGGAAGCACCAGCTGGCTCTGAACACATAATAAGGCTGGACTCAAGATCCCCCCAGTGACACACCTCCTCTGGCAAGGCTCTACCTGCTGGAGACCAAGTTAGGGAAGTTAATCAGAAATATCTAAGGGGGCTGGGCGTGGTGGCGCACGCCTTTAATCCCAGCACTCAGGAGGCAGAAGTAGGAGGATCACCATGAGTTCAAGGCCACCCTGAGACTACACAGTGAATTCCAGGTCAGCCTGGACCAGAGTGAGACCCTTCCTTGAAAAACAAAACAAAAATATCTGAGGGGCTGGAGAGAGTTTAGCGGTTAAGGTGTTTGCCTGCAAAGCCAAATTCCCCAGGACCCACGTAAGCCAGATGCACAAGGGGCACATGCATCTGGAGCTCGTTTGCAGTGGCTGGAGGCCCTGGTGTGCCTGTTCTCTGTCTGTATCTCTTCTATCTCTCTTTCTCTCTGCATACAAATAAATTAATTAAATTTTAAAAATATATCTGAGGCTATGGGGCCATTTACCACGCCAGTGAACCCCAGTTCAATGTTTTCTGGGTGAGGGTCAAGAGCAGTTTAGGGGAACTAGTAGAAAGACCCCTCCCATCCCTCTTGCTGGGTTCCAACAGCTGGGGCAGGGAGCCCACTAGGTAGGACAGTCTGTCTGCTTTGGACTGAGGAAAGGTCTCTTTCCACAAAGTAGATCCTGAGGTTTGGGGAGGCTGCCCCAGGGTGCCAGACACAAGGTTCACAGCGGTGTGTCCACCTCACAGACACACAGCCTAGTCCTGGCCCTGGAGTTTCTCTCCAGGCCTTTTTTTTTTTTTTTTTTTTTTTTTGAGGTAGGGTCTCACTCTCGAACTCTCGGCCCAGGCTGTTAAAGGGAATTCACTATGTATTCTCAGGGTGGCTGGAATTTGAACTCACGGTGGCCTTGAACTCACGGCGATCCTCCTACCTCTGCCTCCCAATCTCTGGGATTAAAGGTGTGCATCACCACGCCTGGTTTGTTTTGTTTTGTTTGTTTATTATTTATTTATTTGAGAGCAACAGACAGAAAAAGGCAGATTGATTGAGAGAGAATGGGTGTGCCAGGGGGGCCTCCAGCCACTGCAAACGAACTCCAGATGCATGTGCCACCTTGTTCATCTGGCTTACGTGGGTCCTGGAGAATTAAGCCTCGAACCGGGGTCCTTAGGCTTCACAGGCAGCGTTTAACCTCTACGCCAACTCTCTAGGCCTGGAGTTTCTAATCTATAAGGTCAGAGCCCTGCAGGGCGGTAGGAATAATACTGCTTGCTCATCAATGGCGGGAGCTCCTGGGTGAAGCGTGTGTCTCCCCACTGTGAGGGGGCGCCCAAGTGCAGTGTTAGCATGTTGGGGAGCACTTACTAGAGCCCAGCTTGCTGGGGGACTCCTGTAATGACAGAACTCAGGAGGTTGAGACAGGAGGGTTGCAAGTTTGAGGACAGTCTGGGTTACACCACAAAAGCCTATCTCAAGATAATGATAGTGCACGACAACTCAACAAAGTGAGACATCCGGTGTTTGGAGAGTAGCTGGGGCAGAGGGAAGTTTGGAAAAGGCAGAAAAAGCTGAGGCCAGGCCCAGGTGAGCCGCTGTGATGTGATTCACACACAGAGCTGCGTTCTTCACTACGGAGGAACCTCTGACTGGGCTAGAGCAGAAAAGCAGTCCTATTCTTCACCGATAAAGATAAAGGAAACGAGTTTTCTAGGACACGAATAGCGATTCCTGGGACTTGTGCCAGAGGGCTGTTTCATGGGGCTTCAGAACCCAGGCTGATGACTCACGAGCCGCATACCCCACATTATCCCTCCAGCAAAGAAAAGCAGTTTCCTAGGAGTTTTGTTAATTACATCCCCCAGGGTTAGGCTGATGACATTATGCCAATGTAAATTTTTTGGTAGAGTTTTACCCTCACTCCACCCATTTACATATGAACACGTAGCTAATTTTAAGTCAGTCTAAATCAGGGACTGCTGATTAGTTATCAGTGGGCTGGGGAAATGGCTCAGGGTGGCAAAGCGCTTGTTGCATAAACATGACAGCCTCAGATCAGAACCCACGTAAGGCTGGGCACGGTGGTTAGCATCTGTAGTCCCAGCCCTCCTACTGTAAGATGGGAGGCTGACGCCGGAGAATGCACGGAAGCTCCTGGGCCAGCTAGCCTGGCATACAAGAGACCCTGCCTCAAAGAAGGGGGAAGGCGAGGACCAACACCCAAGATTGTCCTCTGACCTACAAACACAATGATAAATTGTGTAGATAGCAAAAAAAAAAAAAAAAAAAAAAAAAAATGCAGGGCTGGAGAGATGGCTTAGTGGTTAAGACGCCTGCCTGCTAAGCCTAAGAACCCGGTTCCAATCTCCAGGTCCCACGTTTAGTCAGATGCAGTGACTCAAGGGCGCAATGCTGCACTTGACCACAAGGAGGTGCACGCATCTGGAGTTCGTTCACAGCAGCTGAGAAGCTGCTGGCGCGCCCATTCTCTGTCTTCCTCTCCCTGTCTCTGTCTCTCTCCAAAAAAAAAAAAAAAAGCAATGCATTTAGTATAATGAGCCAAGTATGTTACTTTCTTCTATAGTTGAAGAAATAGATTGAAAATATTATCTTTTTATTTTATTTTTATTTTTGGTTTTTCGAGGCCGGGTCTCAATCTAGTCCAGGCTGACCTGGAATTCACTCTGTAGTGTCAGGGTGGCCTCAAACTCACTGTGATCTTCCTACCTCTGCCTCCTGAGTGCTGGGATTAAAGGCATGTGCCACCATGCCCAGCTAAATTTTTTAAAAAATTATTTATTTGAGAGAGACAGAGAAAGAGGCAGAGAGAGAGGGGGAGGGAGAGAGTGGGCATGCCAGGGCCTCCAGCCACTGCTAAATGAACTCCAGACACCACATGTGCCACCTTGTGCATCTGGCTTACGTGGGTCCTGGGGGGGTTGAACCTGGGTCCTTTGGCTTTGCAGGCAAGTGCCTTAACTGCTAAGTCATCTCTCCAGCCCATTATTTTTTTCACTTTATTTATTTGCAAGGAGGGGGGTCAGCAAGAGAGAATGGGCATGTCAGCGCCCCTAGCCACTGCAAAAGAATTCCAGATGCATTCACCACATTGTGCATCTGGTTTACATGGGTACTGGGGAACTGAACCCTTATTGTTAGGCTTTGCAGGCAAGTGCCTTAACCACTGTGCCATCTCTCCAGCGCCCTGAAAATGTCCTTTTAACGTGCTCAAGTGTGTACCATAAGTTAAGAGGCCATGTCATGACTCAAGCCAGTGCTTCACCCCTGCACACCGGCCTACAGCATGCCTCCCCCACCCCGATCTTTCTGATTACGGTTCATGTGCGCGCCTTTGTCTATGAACAGTACTGGCCTTCACTGTTGAATTCTATTGATATTTTGGAATTTGACTATACATTGATGCTTTCTTTGCTTTCCTTTAAGCAATGAGGGTCAGAGGCCAACTAAATTGACTTCATGACCCTCTGGTTCACTATTCCGAAGTTTAGAAAACACAGTCCGGCCCCATGGCATAAAAAAAGACTTAGAAATGTAGCGTACTCTGTGGACTGGCTAATCCAACTCCCCTCCTGTCTTTGTTATGTGCTTTCATACACAGTGCTCCCTGTGTCCCAGGACACGTGACACAGTTCTGCCCAAGTGATGAAAGCTAAAGACAGGGTTTAGACAAAAGCTTGTACTTTTTTCTTTTTCTTTTAAAAGATATTATTTGGCCGGGCGTGGTGGCGCACGCCTTTAATCCCAGCACTCAGGAGGCAGAGATAGGAGGATCGCTGAGAGTTCGAGGCCACCTTGAGACTACATAGTTAATTCCAGGTCAGCCTGGACCAGAGTGAGACCCTACCTCAAAAAAAAAAAACAAAAACAAAAAAAAAGATATTATTTGTTTATTTGGGCTGGAGAGATGGCTTAGTGGTTAAATGCTTGCCTATGAAGCCTAAGGACCCCGGTTCAAGGCTCTATTCTCCAGGACCCACATAAGCCAGATGCACAGGGAGCACATGCATCTGGAGTTTGTTTGCAGTGGCTGGAAGCCCTGGCCCTGCCACTCTCTCTCTCTCTCCCTGCCTATTTCTGTATCTCTCTCTCAAATAAATAAATAAATAAATAAATAAATATATATATATATATTTTTTGGTTTTGCAAGGTAGGGTCTCACTCTGGTCCAGGCTGACCTGGAATTCACTATGTAGTCTCAGGGTGGCCTCGAACTCTCGGCGATCCTCCTACCTCTGCCTCCCAAGTGCTGGGATTAAAGGCGTGAGCCACCACGCCCGGCTTATAAAATATTTTTTTATAAAAAGATATTATTTATTTATTTGCAAGGAGAAAGAGAAAGGCAGGGAGGGAGAGAATGGACACACCAAGGCCTCTAGCAAATGCGCTCCAGATGTATGTGCCACTTCATATTAGCTTTGTTTGTTTTGTTTTTGGAAGTAGGGTCTCACTGTAGCTCAGGCTGACCTGGAATTCACTATGTAGTCTCAGGGCAGCCTTGAACTCTTGGTAATCTCGAGTGCTGGGATTAAAGGCGTGCGCCACCACGCCTGGCGTGTGCACCACTTTGTGCATCCAGCTTTACAGGGGTAATGGGGAATTGAACCCAGGTCAGTAGGCTTTGCACACAAGCACTCTAACTGCTGGGCAATCTCTCCAGCCTTCTTTTCTTTTTCTTTTTTTGTGTGTATGCCCGTGTGGTGTGTGCAGATGTGTGTTTGCACAAATGAAGCACACATGTATGTGCATGTACTTGGATGGAGGCCAGAGACTGACCTGGGGTGTCTTCCCCAATAACTTACTTAAGTAGGATCTTTCACTGGAACCCAGGCTTTGTCAATTCAGCTACTCTAGCTAGCCAGCTCGCCCCAGCTCTGCCTCCTGAGCACTGGGATTATAGGCAGGATGCTATACTACCCAGCATTATACATGGGTTCTGGGGCTCCGAACTCATATCCTCATGCTTGTACAGAAAACATTTTATCCATTGAGCCATCTTCCCAGCCACAGCTTTTTTCTTTTTCTTTTTGGTTTTGCGAGGTAGGGTCTCACTCTGGTCCAGGCTGACCTGGAATTAACTATGTAGTCACAGGGTGGCCTCGAACTCTCGGCGATCCTCCTACCTCTGCCTCCCAAGTGCTGGGATTAAAGGCGTGCGCCACCACGCCCGGCTCCAGCCACAGCTTTTTAATTTTTATTTATTTATTTTTTGAGGCAAGCCCAACAGACCACCTTTTTTTTTTTTTTTTTTTTTTTTTTTTTTTGACTTATGAGAGAGAGGGAGAATTGGTGCACCAGGGCCTCTAATCACTGCAATTGAACTCCAGACACATGTGCCCCATTGTGCACATGTGCAACCTTATGCGCTTGTGTCACTGTGCGTCTGGCTTGCGTGGGACCTGGAGAGTTGAACATGAGTCCTTAGGCTTCACAGGCAAGTGCCTTAACCACTAAGCCATCTCTCCAGCCCACAGCTTTTATTTCTCTAATAAGAGGCCCCTCTTCCTGTCTTCCTGCCTCAAATGAAGATGTGATGCCCAAGGGCTCAAGCTGCCTTGGTGTTCAGTCGAAGGGGGATTGGGCGGGAGCTGGCTCTGACCAGCGCAGCTGGTCACCAGTGTTAGTGGTCACCCACCAGTGTTAGTGGTCACCCTTCTTGTTACGCTAGAAACGAGCCCTTTCTCTTCTGCTGTTCACAGTCAAGCTTTGTTATTTGCACATGCAAGTTTTCCTAACAACATAATAACCAAAACCAAAAACTGTGTTTCTCTGACTGCTGCAAAATAGACGCTGACCTGACGTGCTTTGGACACTGTGAACCGGAGGACAGGGGCCCCGACCTCTCACTCGATGCAGCCCCCGGTGTTCTCTGTGCCCGGTTGGTTCCCGTGACCTTGGTGCATACTGTGAATTGCTTCTTTCTTCTTCTTCTTCTTTTTTTTTTTTTGGAGAGAAACAGAGAGAGAGAGAGAGAGGAGAGGGAGAGGGAGAGGGGGAGGAAGACAGATAGAGATGGGCACACCAGCAGTGTCTCAGCTGCTGTGAACAAAATCTAGATGCATGCGCCCCCTTGTGGTCAAGTGCAGCATTGCACCCTTGCGTCACTTTGCATCTGGCTAAACGTGGGACCTGGAGATTGGAACCAGCATTCTTAGGCTTAGGAGGCAGGCGCCTTAACCACTAAGCCATCTCTCCAGCCCTCAATTGCTTCTTTCACCAGCTGACCCTTTACATCAGCAACACTATTCCTGAACTTGCTCCTACGAAGCTCCTCAGATCACAGCCTTAGAACCCAAGAAGGTGGATACTAACCACAGGACACCCGAATACCTACCTGCAAACATCCTACTAACCTAACCCTATAGTCACCACACATCACTATTTCATTCTCTTATACAGACAGAAGGGTTAATGAATGTACAGCCACAGCAATTGAACCCAGGCAGGACCACTGAGGACTTTGCTGCTTGGGAATAAAGGTCTGGATCACTGCTTAGTCAAGAGTCTCTCCTGGAAGGTCAGTGAACTCAGAAGCTGGAGAGTCAGAAAGCCAGGAACATGAGTTCGGAAATGGGGATGACAGCATCTGACCATACTCCAGTGGCTGGACCATGTACAATTCAAACGCATTCTTGCCAGGTGTGGTGGCGCACACCTTTAATCCCAGCACTCGGGAGGCAGAGGTAGGAGGATCGCCATGAGTTCGAGGCCACCCTGAGACTACTAAGTGAATTCTAGATCAGCCTGAGCTAGATTTAAGACCCTACCTCAAAAAACAAACAAACAAACAAACAAACAAACAAACAAACAAACAAACAAAAAGCATTCTTGAGATGGCTCGGCAGTTAAAGGCCCCTTGCTTGCAAAACTTGCTGGCCTGGGTTTGATCCCCAACACCCATGTAAGGCAATATGTGAAGTGGTGAACACATCTGGTGTTTGCAGTAATAAGAGATCCTGACCCACCCACACCACATGCATGCACAAATAAAAAAATGAAAAAGCATTCTGTGTAGGTGAAGGAGGCTTTTGGTGTGAGATTTTATTATTCAGTCCAAATGTCCAAACGGGTGAGCCAATGGCACCATGGGAATCAGACTCTGTGGTGATGGCCCTATCACTCTTCAGCTGGGCGTTCAATGGTCCCCATCTGGGAAAGGACATGGTGATGCAGGGGTGGTCGGGAATTACGGCTGCAGAGAGGAGGGTGCCTGTGCAGATGTCTGTGCAGGCAGAGAGGGACTCGGAGCATCTTGCTAGATCCTAGATACCACGGCAACGTTCTGGAAGAGGTCTGTGGTCCCAGGGTCTTGCGCCCACCCAAACTAAACATAAGGTAGAGTAATCAGACCAAGCAAAAAGCACACACGGCAGATCAAGGCCAAGGCAGCATGGGACCGCGCTGGGGTTCCCTCACACGTGGCCCTTGTTAGGTCAGCACGGAGTCTGCTGTGCTTGCCCGTGGTAGCCTTCTGACTAATCCTTTTCTGCTCCGGCCTACTAAGCTCAGCTTTCTCCTGCCACAACCGGGAGTCCTGTGATACCCATCTTCCCCTCCAGCAAGAGAAAGGCGGATGTGGCGATGGTGACTCTGCTGCCCCGGCTGCCAGCAGACAGGAGTGTACTACGCTCAGGGAAAATGCCCGTGGAGGTCAAACATGTCAACAGTAGTGAATCTTGGCTCAGAACCCCCATGGAGAGCAAGCCACAGCATCTTTCTGTGGGCAGTGAGACAACTTCTGAGATGAGTGAAAGCAGATGCTGCTCACAGGGGTGCTCCAGTTCCTCCTGCCCCCTCCCTTCCTCTCCCTCCCCACACACTCACACATATGCAACCTTACACTCTAGCCAAGGCCATACGCAGGGGTGCTCCTGGTTCCTCCTGCGTGCTGTCCCTCTCTTACACACACACACACACACACACACACTCATGTGCACTCACACATAACACTCTCATACTCTCTTTTAAGATTTTATTTTTATCTATCTATCTATCTATTTATTTATTACAGACAGAGACAGGGAGAGAGGGAGAGAGACAGAGAGTGAAAATGTGCACGCCAGGGCATTTAGCCACTGCGAACAAACTCCTGATGCATGCGCCACCATGTGTATCTGGCTTACATGGGTCCTTTGGCTTCACAGGCATGCGCCTTAACCGCTATGCCATCTTTCCAGCCCTCATACACTCTTTTATTGAAAATATTTTTGGGCCAGGTGTGGCGGTGCACTCCTTTAATTCCAGCATTCAGGAGGCAGAGGTAGGAGGATTGCTGTGAGTTCGAGGCCACCCTGAAACTACACAGTGAATTCCAGGTCAATCTGGGCTAGAGCAAGACCCTACCTTGAACTCCCCCCCAAAAAATATATATACACACATATATATTTATTTGAGAGAGAGAAGCAGATAGAATGAGAGAGAAAATGGGCATGCCAGGGCCTTTAGACACTGCAATTCAAGTCCAATATCCACAACCAGTGATGAGTCTCTGGATTTTCCAATTCCAAACTTCCAGCTGGGCTGAGTAGCCAAAGAAAACTTCCATCCCAAGCCAACAGCACTCCATGGTAGCGCTTGCATAGTCTGGGTATACCCAAAACATCTTTGGATCTCCATGTAAACAACAGTCCATCTTCCAATGGCTTCACTAGTCTTTGTATCAGGGTCATCATGCCTGCCTCATATGCCATGTCTCAGCAGTGGCTCCCAGAACCATGTGCACTTCATGACCCATTCCATGCATTTTTTTTCATGCTTCCAAAACCAATACCAGGTGTGCAAGACACAGCCATGTTGTTAATTTAAGGAAGGAAAAAATCTTGACCTTGAAAACCAGGTTCCTTCCTTTCAATCATCTCCTTTTAAAAGAGTTTGCATTTTGGGCTGGAGAGATGGCTTAGCAGTTAAAGCACTTGCCTGGGAAATCTAAGGACTCATGTTCAACTCTCCAGGGCCCATAAAAGCCAGATGTACAAGGTGATGCAGGTGTGCAAGGCTGCATATGCACACACAGTAGCACACGTGTCTGGAGTTCCACTGCAGTGGCTGGAGGCCCTAGTGCACTAATTCTCTCTTATAAGATAAATAAATTAAAAAAAAAAAAAAACACAGGTGTGGTGGTGCACGCCTTTAGTCCCAGCACTTGGGAGGTAGAGGTAGGAGGATCACCATGAGTTCAAGGCCACCCTGAGACTGCATAGTGAATTCCAGGTCAGCCTGGAGTGTTGAAGTACCAGCTTGTTTGCATAGGAGTTTAGGTCCGCCTTGTTTTCTACTGGGGTATGTGCCACCAACCATTTTTTCAGGTTTCAAGATGAGCCGTTTGGACCCACCTTTTCCCAGCACTCCTCTGTGTTAAAAACCCTGAGACTACATAGGGTCAGCCTCATCAAAAAAAAAAAAAAAAAAAAAAAAGGGTCATCAAAGGCTGGAGAGATAGCTTAGCAGTTAAGATGTTTGCCTGCAAAGCCAAAGGACCCCAGTTCAATTCTCCAGGACCCATGTAAGCCAGATGCACAAGGGGCGCATGTGTCTGGAGTTTGTTTTCAGTGGCTGGAGGCCCTGGTGTGCCTATTCTCTCTCTCCCTTTCTCTCTCTCAAATAAATAAATGTTTTTTTTTTTTTTTTTTTTTTTAAGAAGGGCCATCAATAAATGGTGACAATCACCCCAGGTGGGCTGATGTGTATAAAAGAGGGTCTCAACTAGTTCTATCATAGTCTGTGGCCTTTCTGAGCACTCAGGGGTGTTGTGTCTCTAACTGAGAAGATGTCATGCTAAAAGGTTGGTAACAGTATATAAGAGGACCGGGTAATACAGTTCCATCCTGACTGACTACAGATGGGCCTGCCGCTGCTCAAAGAGGCATCTGGAGGCCTGGCAGCTTCTGTCAGGTCTGATTAGTCAACAAAGTTGCCTGGGGTTTGAGGGCAGAACTCTCCCCACTGAGGGTGCTGGTGGTGGCAGTGGCAGCAGTGACACAGATGGAGGTGCTGTGTCTGGCAACGGATGATAAGGGGGTTCGGGTACAAGGCTGGTGGCTCAGGAGGAGCTTTGGGGGGTCCCCTTGGAAAACCACCTTCTTGTGCCTGTTATCACCTCTAACCCCGTCTTCTTCCCCGACAGAGCTAGTTGTCAGGACTCTCCAGCCACCATTCTTACTGACGCAGAGTCTGACTCATGGGGAAGGAGAGCTATGGAAAGCCACAAGTCTATGTATGGAAACTGGTCAGGATGAATAACCACTGCATGCTCCTGGGGAATTCCAGCAATGTCCTGAGTGCCCTCTGGTGGCCATCCCTCCCTGTAGGTGGGCCACCCTAGTTCACACAAAGTATGAAGTCTTCTTGGGGTCATTTTAACCCCGTAGTGCTCAGAATATTGCTTCTTAAAGTTCTTTAGGGTCTGGAGAAATGGCAGCGGTTAAGGCATTTGCCTGCCAAGCCAAAGGATCCTGGTTCGATTCTCCAGGACCCACATAAGCCAGATGCACAAAAGCACATGCATCTGGAATTCGTTTGCACTGGCTAGAGGCTCTGGCGCACCCATTCTCTCTCTGTCTGCCTCTCTTCTATCTCTCTCTCTCTTTCTCTCTGCTTGCAAAAAAAAAAAAAAAAAAGTTCTTCAGGCAGCACTTGACCACGGGCAGACTCAACATTATGCCGCTTGCCATGGCACCACAGAACAAGTCCAACAGAATCCCGTGCCCTTAGTGGATATCTTACAGATGCCCAGCTGTAGGACTACAAACTCATCCTCAGAGCGCATGCAAACTGAGTCACTCTTTCATTCACGCATAGTTTAAAATATATATTCCCTCGCCCCTGGAGTCCCCTGACTGTTGGCTATGAGTGCCTTCGACAATGCCTTCGACGTCTCTGGCAGCTTCCACTCCATTTACACATGGAGTGCACTAGTGCAGCGTTTCCCTTGGAGGTGATCAGAATCCACTTCTAATTCATGGAACTAACTGGGTCTACTTCTGGTCCTGAGATCCTGACCTCTTCCACCCGTTCCTGTCGTCAATCAGTAGCTCTCTCTGTTTGTCTTCAGTTCCTCTGATCAGGACTCTGGTGCCACTGGAGGGCAGAGCCCCGATTTGAGAATGGTCCCTGGAAAACCATCCGGGAGCAAACTTTCCAAATGGCTCAGAAACTCTTATCTTTCATAGCAACCCAGCTACCATGGCAGTGGCTCAAAGGGCCAGGAACTTGTGTGTAAGACTCTCGTGACTTGGTTTCCCTATAAATGCTATGAGAAACCGGATGAATCGAGTCAGCAAGAATAATCATGTAAGCCAGGCGTGGTGGCGCACGCCTTTAATCCCAGCACTCAGGAGGCAGAGGTAGGAGGATCACCGTGAGTCTGAGGTCAGCCTGAGACTATCGAGTGAATTCCAGGTCAGTCTGGGCTAGAGAGAGATCCCACCTCAAAAAACCAAACAAAGAGCCAGGTGTGGTGGTGCACGCCTTTAGACCCAGCACTGCGTAAGCAAAGGTAGGAGGATCGCCCTGAGTTTGAGGCCACCCAGAGACTACATAGTGAATTCCAAATCAGCATGGGCTAGAGTGGGACCCTACTTTGAAAAAGCAAAATAATATTAATAATCAGGCAAATTTACTCATGAGAGAAGGAGAGAGCTTTCATCGAAGCTTTTAACTCGCCTGGACCTTTTGAGCATCAAGCTAGAGCTTTTATACCTTTCACAACTTCTTGTTTAAGGTCCTCCGGATTGCACTCATGGTGGTCAGCAACCAGTGCTATGGCTACAGAGGGGGAGAAATTCCTAAGAGATCAAGAGGTTTTACAATCTGCAGGCAAATAGTTAAGGCATTCCTTTCTGACAAACAAGACTGCTTTCAGGTTGCTATTTTCTCCAGATGAGGCAGTTACAGACTACGATTTTTCTTTCTCTGTAGCTTGGTCTAAAGGGGTCAGGTCCTTTGAGTCAGGTCCCCTTTACATAGTCAGACTAATGTCATCTGTTTTATCTTTAACAGCATTGTCACTATCATTTTCTGCTATCTGCTAGCCCTTTGACTTTACAATCCAGTAGTTTTAACAAAAAAACCAACCACTTAAGGGAATCTTTGCAGCCGCATTTTCAGAAAAGGGAAGCAGAAGAAGGAGAAGAAGGAGATTCAAGATTCAGGCTGCTTTACTAAGGTCTTAAACACATACATATATTTCTTACAGATCTATCGATTACACTATTGGACGAATAGAAATTCTATTAGTATTTCTATGGCTAGAAACACTAGTAATCGTTGATATTCCTTCATTACTACCATATTACACATGGGTACTTGACGTGAGACCTCAGTAATGGGGACTGGAGGTCTGGCTGGAGTCTGCGAGGCAGAGAAAACCTCGTTACCCCTCACATTCATTCCAGGGGTTCCAGAAGGCCAACTTCTCATTTTGTCCCCAGTCTCCCTCCCTCCTCCTTGTGTTTCTGAGGGGTCTCACTCCACCTGCTATCTCCTCTCTCCGGCACCTCCAACTGCTTCCTCTGCAAGTTCCTTCTTAGCAACACTTAACCCTAACCCAGCCTCTCCCCCTTAAAACCCTCCTGTTCTTCTGGTGCACCCTCGCTAGGTCTTGTTTGTCTACCTCCAACCAGCCCCCTCCCACCGGAAAACACTGCTTGGGTCTTGCACATTCAGCCTTGGGAAAACTTTCCCCGGCTACTCGAATGGATCTCGGGCAGGGAGGGCCTCTTACAAGAAAAGCAGCATCCTGCACAGCACCTGGTGGAAGGCTGGCCCTTTGCTGTGGCTGCTGGAAATGTAACTGTCCTTTCTCCCACCCTCCAGAGCCTCTTCTGATTTTAACTTTTTCAAGGACTTTTTTCTTCTTTTTTTTTTTCTTATGGTGCCTTACAGTCCTAAGGTGAAGGTGCCTGGGCACAGTGTTCCAGACCTCTGTAGGGAGCTCAGGCAACTTGGCGGAGGGCGACTCGTCTTTGCCGAGGTTAGTTTTGCTGGCTGACCTTACTGGACTCCCGGATCTGTGACTGTGTTCGCTCAAGGTGGAGGAGATCCTAGACTCAGGGGAACTGGATGGCACTTTCAACTTCTCACTGTCACTCCCTGATACAGAAATGTCACCCGGATATAGAAATTAAGACCTCAAAGAGTTGCTTCTACCCCCTCCCTGAAAGTAAACCCAGGCTCCAGTCTGGTGGGACCCCAAAACCAAGACCTAGTATGGTAATTCCTAAGCCCTTCCTCACCTGGATGGGAGAAACCAGTCCCTCCCTTGGAGCTAACACCTGAGTGATCAAAAGCCCACCATAAGGCTGCAGAGATGGCTTAGCCGTTAAGGTGCTTGCCAGCAAAGACAAAGGACTTTGGTTTGATTCCCCAGTTCCCACATAAGCCATATGCACAAAGTGGCGCATGCATCTGGAGTGCGTCTGCAGTGGCTGGAAGCCCTAGCGCGCCCATTCTCTCTGTCTCTTTCCCTCTCTCAAATAAATAAATATTTTTAAAAGCCCACCATACAAAAAACAGGAGCACGCAAGGCTCAGGCAGGATTTCTCACCGCCCCCCCCTGTGAAACAAGACAGAGTCCCACCCACTACACTACAGAGTATGACTTTAACTCTTCCTCCTTCCCCGTTTCCCTAGAACGCCTTGAAAAACAAACAAACAAACAAACAAACAAAAAAACCTTTCTTCTTAGGTGACTCTAGAACCTTCTCCCGCTTTCTCTCTTTGCTCTGCTCTGCGGCCATCCAGCCCAGCATAGAGATTAGCTTTAAATAAATACCAGGGGCCCAAAAGGAAATTGTCTACTTGGTTTTCTGAATCCTGAACCTCACACTCACCTGCTAGATCCCCTCCCCCACTCTCCCCCCCCCCCAAGCACTGTGCAACTTAAAAGCAAAGGGTAGAGAAGTCCCAAGCCAACAAGACGTCCACTACCCAGCCACACAGCGGGTGGGGACGGGGCGGAGGGGGGAGGACTCACACCTGCTGGAGAAATGAAGCTGATGGTGCTTGCCCCTCACCAAGGGACCCCTCAGCTGCGAGACAGGGAGGAAGAAGGAGACAAGAACAAGTTCCTCCTGGACAGAGACAGCTGGTGGCTCCATCTGGCTCAGCCATATTGAAAAGTTGAGCTTTCCCCCCAGGGTGGCTGACCTGTCTTGTCTGGTCCATGGCTGGGCAAGCTCCTTAAGGCTCATGTTAACACCGCCCTGCCTTGGCCCCTTCCCCACACTCTGAGCGTCTGGGATCACAGATTTCCTCCACCCTCTGGCTTCTGGGGAAAACTGTCGCGTTCACTCCTCACCTCAACTTCCCCCAGGACTGCTACTCGGCAGTGTCCACGGCTGCCACCCCTTTCCCGGCCCCCCTGACCTCATCAGTGCAGCCCACTGCCTACCAGTCTTCACAGTTGCATGTTAGAAAGGTCTGGGAAGCTCAAGGTCCTGGATAAGTTCATGATCGGCCCCCAGGGCCATCTCTGAACACAGGTCATCGTCCACCATCTCCCCAGGCTCTCCCCTGTGGGTTTCCTTTCGGGGTCACCAGACGCCTCCTGTCTCCTCCCAACACTCCCGAGCCCACCAAAAACGCTCCTTCCCCACCCCTGGCTGGCCTCTCGGTGTCTGTAAAGCAGGGTCTGTGCGCCTTGAATTCAGGTACAACCTTACAAGTTTTGGGGAGGAAAGAATGGATCTGTTTGGTTGGGCCACTGGGTTCGGTTGGAAATAAAGCACAGGCCCCATTCCGGGTTTTTCTTGGAATTAAACAGGGGTTCACCAGTCAGAGTGGACAGGTCGGGTTGTCCCCCTGGGGGCTGGCTCTCCAAACCATCCTTCCCTGGCCCTCTCTCCATCAACTCTTTCCCTGGAAGAGTCCTAGAGGGTTCGAGAAAACCCTGCTATCTTTAGGACCTAGAGGATCCAGCCAGGCTGGGGGGTCGCCCTCCCCGCCCCCCAGCGAAGTCGGCACCGGAACTGCTCTAATGGGAACCAGCCGGCAGCGCTCGGGGAGGGCTGCGCGCGGGGCTGCGGGATTCCTCCAGGCCGCGGGGGGACTTCGGGGCGCGCACCCAGCCGAGGGGCGCGGGGGAGGGGAGGGGGGGGGGCGGGGGGGAAGGGGTGCCTCCAGCCTGGCTGGCCCCACCCCCAAGGGCAGCGCCCTGACCCCTTTCTAGGCCGGACTTCAGTAAAGTGCGCGTGTGCGCACGATCTCCCCTGGGAGGGTGGACAGGCGACTTACCGGCTCGTGCCCCTCCATCAGGGGGCTTCGTCCCTAAGTCTCCAGAGCCTTCCGTCCACCTCGTACCGGCCCTGGGGACAAGGACGGCGCGAGGCGCAGCGGGGCAGCCGGCAGGGTCGCGCGTGGAGCTGTTCCCGAGCGCGGGCGGGCGGGCGGGCTGGGGGCAGGGTGGCGCTTGGAGGTCGGCCCCCCCTGGGGACCACGAGCTTGGGATTGGCTCAAGGCCGAGAAGTGGGAGGGGACGAGGTGGGGGGTGGTCTCCGAGGAGGAGCCTGGCTGCGCTGTATTGTTCCGCGCTGGGCTTCCCAGGTTCCTCCGCCCGTGGGCGACCCTGCGCGCTCCGAGAGGCGTCGCGGGTGGGAGAAGGGGCCGCCTGCGCCCCGCACCTGGGCTCTCCATCGGGAGGGTCTGGGGCTGTCCCCCCTCCGCATCCCAATAAGCGTAGTCCTCGCTGGTGGGGGGGAAGGATCCCCGTCCCCACCGTGCAGCGACCCTCGGCAGGAGACTGGCGCCCTTGCCCTCTCCCCAGATGTCTGCGGGCCCGCAGCGTCCCTCGGAGCCACCCAGGGCACACCGGGGAGCCCCTCTCTAGCGGACGCTGCGCCTCTCGCACTGGGCACCGCGATGGGAGGCAACGGATCGGCCCTGAGGGTCTGCGCTGACCACCGCGGGGGCATCAACTGGCTGAGCCTGAGCCCCGACGGGCAGCGCCTACTGACGGGCAGCGAGGACGGCACTGCCCGGCTCTGGAGCACCGCGGACGGCCAGTGCTGCGCGATCCTGCAAGGTAGACCCACGTTCTCACCTGCCCCGCACGGGGGACTTCATCTTCGGCCCGCAGAACCCGTTTGGAAGTCTATCCCCCCGCTCATCTGAGCACTGCCCACCTCCCCGCCCCCACCCCGGAGCCCTCGCCTGGCCTCCCAGAGCGTACGACGAGGCGGGTGGAGGGGCCCAGGGTGTCTGGGTGCTGGGGGCGCGCACCGCCCAGGCACTATTGTTTGTTAAACAGCTGCACCAATACCCTAAGCCAAACTCCCCGAGTCACCCCTTGACCTGGTGACCTTTGGCCGGAGCCACTGTGGCAGTCATAGTGGCTCTTTGGGGGCTGCTGTGAGCCTTTTCATACTGTGATCCCCTGTCATGGTGTGTATCTCCACTCCCGGGTCAGTCACCCGCCCAGGGCTGCGGGGTGTCCACGAAGCATGAACTCTCTTCTCCCTCCACCGCCTCCTTGACTAGCTGTCTGTAGCCTGACCTCAGCTGGGGCAGAAGGAAGGAGGGCAGGGGAGAGAATTCACCCACAATTTTGGGTGTTGGAAGTGAGTCTGTTTTGCATATTTGAGGTCGAAATGAAACATACCGTGCTTAGTAATGAACAAGCCTTTTCACGTTCACACCTGTGGATTTATGTTTGCGTTCTAGTGCCTGGCAGTCAGCAAATCCTGAGCTGCCTCCCACAGCCCTTCCTTGCTTGAGACGGAGGCTGACCTCAAAATTAGCGGATTTGACCAATATTGGTTTCAACTAGACACAGTCTGAGGTAGATAGAGTTCGGATCCCAAAGTGGGGAATGTTGGATTGCTGGTGTGAGTAATGGCAAATAGGCCATAAGGTGAACCTCAGTTCTCCCCTTTTCCCCAAACAGTGGGGGAAGAGAAGAGTGGTCTGTGAGGAAACTGAATTGTGACTTGTGTTGCTTCTCAAATAAAATACCTTATTCGGTAGGCTTCTGGAAATGCGGGTTCTCAGGCCTGGTCCTCAATGATTCTCCATGAATAGAACTCAAACTGGCTTTTGGTTTTGGAGACAAGATCTCATGTAGCCCAGGCTAGTCTCAATCTCACTGCGCGGTCAGAGATGACCTTGAACTCCTGATCCTCCTGTCTCCACCTCCCAAGTACTTCAATTATTTTCTTGAACTATGATGCCAAGCTTAAAATTTTTTTTTGGTTTATTATTTATTTATTTATATGAAAGTGACAGAGAGAAAGAGGCAGACAGAGAATGGACACACCAGGGTCTCTAGCCACTGCAAACGAACTCCAGACGCATGCGCCACCTTGTTCATCTGACCTACGTGGGTCCTGGGGAATCGAGCCTCGAACCGGAGTCCTTAGGCTTCACAGGCAAGCACTTAACCGCTAAGCCATCTCTCCAGGCCCAAAGCTTTTAATTGGCATTTCTCCCCCCCCCAAAAAAAAAACTATTTATTTATGAAAGAGAGACAGACAAGAGAAAGAGGTAGACACAGAATGAGTATGGGCATGCCAGAGCCTCCTGTCACTGCAAACTCAGACATATGCATCACTTTGTGTATCTGGCCTTACGTGGGCATTAGGGAATTGAACTAGGGCTATCAGGCTTTGCAAGCAAATGCCTTTATCCACTGAGCCATCTCTGCAACCCCTTAATTGACATTTCTTTAAAAAAAAAAAAAAAAAGCATATTTATTTGGCTGGAGAGATGGCTTGGCAGTTAAGGCGCTTGCCCGGAAAGCCAAAGGACTCAGGTTCAATCCCCAGGACCCATGTAAGCCAGATGCACAAGGTGGCACATGCATCTGGAGTTCGTTGGCAGTGGCCAAAGGCCCTGGCATGCCCATTCTCTCTCTCAAGTAAATGAAAATTAAATGTTAAAAAATATTTATTTATTTGAGAGAGAGAGACACACAGGCAGATAGAGAGAGAGAGAGAGAGAGAGAGAATGGGCCTCTAGCCACTGCAAACAAACTCCAGATGCATGCACCATCTTGTGCATCTGGCTTCACGTGAGTACTAGGGAATGGAACCTGCGTCCTTTGGCTTTGCCCGCAAGTGCCTTAACTGCTAAGCCATTTCTCCAACTCCTTAACTGGCATTTCTAACAGTGGTTCCAATGCACAGGCAGCTGGAGGAGCCCCCAGGCCTGGGACTCCAGTGAGAACCCCACTTGCTGGATGGGTTGTTTCTGGCCTTTGTGGGCACTGGCTTGTCCCTGGGCAGCGCTGGGTCCCACCAAGCTCTCAGGGCCCACCTTTGCATCCAGCTGTGTGCTTGGGCATCCTAGCTGCTTGTACCCCCAAGGTTCTGACACCATTTTTCCAGTGAGGGGTGCTGACCCACCATTTTGGAGAGGCACCACCACTAAAGTGGGAACTGTTGAAGGTTTGCCACACCAGTTCCTGTCAGGGTTGATTTGGCTGTTAGGAGGGGTACCGGTTCAAAACTTGTCAAGGACCAAGGTGGCCTTTTAAAATATCGAGGTCCTGCTTACAGACACAGCCAGCATGGGTGCACAGCCCTTTCGCGTGTCACCTGCTCCCACCAAGGAAAGCAAGGTCTTGCCAGCCTCTTTCTCATGGAGGATGATTTTGTTTATGAAACATTAGTGAGATTTTCCCTCTTTTCCTCCCTTTTCTCTGTTCCTTTCCTTTTCTCCTTGCCTTCTTTTTCTTCCTTTTTCTTTCTTTGCTTCCCTCCTTTCATTCCTTCTTCCTTCCTTTTTTGCCTCCTTTCCTCTTCCTTCCTCCCTCCCTTCCCCTCTTTTTCTTTTTTTTTCTTTTTCTTTTTGGTTTTGCGAGATAGGGTTTCACTCTGGTCCAGGCTGACCTGGAATTAACTATGTAGTCTCAGGGTGGCCTCGAACTCTCGGCGATCCTCCTACCTCTGCCTCCCGAGTGCTGGGATTAAAGGCATGCGCCACCACGCCCGGCTCTCCCCTCTCTTTCTTTATTCTTTCTCTCTTTTTTTAATCTTGAGAGAGAGAGAGAATGGGCACACCAAGGCCTTCAGCTGCTGCAAATGAACTCCAGATACGTGCCCCCATGTGCGCATGTGTGACATTGCAAGCTTGTGTCACTGTGCGTCTGGCTTATGTGGGACCTGGAGATTTGAACATGAGATCTTAGGCTTTGCAGGTAAACGCCTTAACCACTATGTCATCTCTCTAGCCTTCTTTTTCTCTCTTTCTTTCATTCATGTTTTTTTAAAATTATTTATTTGAGAGAGGGGGAGAGAGAGATGGGCATGCCAGTGCCTCCAACCACTGCAAACGGACCTCAAATGCATGTGCCACCCTGTGCATCTGGCTTATATGGGTACTAGAGAATAGAACCTGGGTCCTTAGGCTTTTCAGGCAAGTGCCTTTAACTGCTAAGCCATCTCTCCAGCTCTCTCTCTCTCTTTTTTTTTTTAAGACTGTAACTTAGTATGTATCCCAGGCTTGCCTTGAACTTTCTTCACTCTTTCTGCCTCAACCTTCCAGGTGCTGAGATTACAAGCATGTGCCACCATGCCCAATTTAGTCTAATATCTTAATCCTTGTTTTGTACCTTACATTTTATAATTCTTTTTTTTTTTTTTTGGTTTTTCGAGGTAGGGTATCACTCTGGTCCAGGCTGACCTGGAATTAACTATGTAGTCTCAGGGTGGCCTCGAACTCTCGGCGATCCTCCTACCTCTGCCTCCCGAGTGCTGGGATTAAAGGTGTGCGCCACCACGCCCGGCTTGTATACTTCTTTATTATGTGGCTAATTCTTAACAACCCCAAGTCATGTGGGACTGACATCAGTTTTTTATTTATTTATTTATTTTATTTTTGAGTGTGAGAGAGAGAGAATATGGGTGTGCCAGAGCCTTTCAGCCACTGTGAACTAACTCCAGACGCACGAGCCCCCTTGTGGCGCATGTGCAACATTGCATGCTTGCATCACTGTATCTGGCTGTGTGGGACCTGGAGATCGAACAAGCATTTTTAGGCTCCACAGGCAAGCATCTTAACCACTAAGCCAGCTCCCCAGCCCTGACATCAGTTTTGTGAGCAGCATGGAGAATGCAGACTGACTATAGGACATGTTGCATTTTCTAGGCGCCACCTCACAGGATGAGGTGAGGGCGTCTTCAGCAGCTCTCTATGCAGTCAGCAAACCTGAGGACATGCCCAAGACTGCAAGGCTGGTCAGTGCAGTCCACTGTGTGTGGCTGCTGCAGGGGAGGTCGTGCCCAAACCACGTGGATTACGAGAGGCAGTCCTGATCCCTGTGTCCTGCCTGAAGGTTCAGGCACCCTTCTAGTCCAGTCCAGTCCAGTCCAGTCCAGAACTGGCTCCTTGTGCAGCTCTGGGCTTATGGAGCTTCTGCATTAAAGCCTGTTGGTTGGGCAGTCCTGGGTTTCTTGGCAGAGCTGTTGGGGTTGCTGAGTCCAACATATGTCCTTTTCTGCTCCCAGCAGCAGAGCCTTTTCTTTTTTTTTAATTTTTAAAAAATTTTCATTTTTATTTATTTTTGGAGAGAGACAGACAGACAGGGAGGGAGAGGGAGACAGACAGAGATGGGCGCACCAGCAGTCTCTCAGCTGCTGTGAACGAAATCCAGATGTGTGCGCACCCTTGTGGTCAAGTGCGGCATTGCGCCCTTGCGTCACTTTGCATCTGGCTAAACGTGGGACCTGGAGATTGGAACTGGGGTTCTTAGGCTTAGGAGGCAGGCGCCTTAACCGCTAAGCCATCTCTCCAGCCCAGAGCCTTTTCTTATATCTTGAAAAACTTAGGGAAGTCTGGGCCAGTGGCTGGGATGGTGACAAGAATGGAGAAGGCTCCTTGTTCCCTAGGGCAGGCCGGGAGCTGGCATCCTGAGGGTTCAGGCCTTCCGGCGAACACAGTCTTTACAACTGGCATGGGTTTCAAACACAGCAGATGCTCTCAACTGGAAAAGAAAACCGAATCACCAATTTATTTGGTAAAGAGAATGGCTTGAGCAGTGGTGATCCCCAGCCTCCCTCATTGTCACCTTTTCCGTTGGTTATCCGGGTCCTTGGGAACATGTCCTTGGATGAGCGAGAGGAGCAGCATTTCCTGGAATGTTGGTATGTGTCCTGTGTGTCCTCCTTGAATAAGGGTCTGGAGCTGCGTCCCAGCCCACTGTGACGACCCCACATGCTTCCTTCTACCTCTCCGAGTTTTCTTTTCTTTTTCTTTTCTTTCTTTCTTTTTTTTTGAGAGAGAGAGAGAAACAGAGAGAAAAAGAGGCAGAGAATGGGCATGCCAGGGCCATTTCAGCCACTGTGAATGAAATCCAGACACGTGTGCCCCCTTGTGGGCAAGTGCGGCATTGCGCCCTTGCATCACTTTTCATCTGGCTAAACGTGGGACCTGGAGAATGGAATGGGCATTCTTAGGCTTGGCAGGCAGGTAGGCGCCTTAACAGCTAAGTTATCTCTCCAGCCCATCTCTCGGAGTTTTCTGTGAGTGTGGGCTGCATGAGGGTGAGCTCCCTGAGGGAACACTGTACCCCAGACAGGGCAGAAGCGAAGTTTCAGCTGCGGGAGAAGAGAAGTGGCATGTGGACAGAGGCTGAGCTAGGGGACAAGAGGCACTTTTCCTTTTGGGTGATCTCACAACTTACCCTTAATTTTAAAGGAGTATGATGGAGTGCAAGAGGGCTGCCACACATCAACACATCATATTAGCTGAAGGGAAACTTCCATGAAAATGCAGTTTGCTTTAAGCACAGCAGATCACATAGTACATAATTCATTCTCTGTTTTTTCACTTTTTTTTTTTTTTGCAAGTATGCATGTGGTATGTTGTGAGTGTGCATGTGGAGGTGAGAGGTAGACATTGGGTGCTGTCCTCTATCTCTCCTCTTCCTCCTCTTCCTCCTCTTCTTCTTCTTCCTCCTCCTCCTCTTCCTCTTTTTCTTCTTGAGACAAGCCCAATAGACAGGCCTTTTTTTGTGAGAGAGAATTGGCACACCAGGGCCTCCAGCCACTGCAATCGAATTCTAGACATGTGAGCCCCCTTGTGTGCATGTGTGACATCGCATGCTTGCATCACTGTGCATCTGGCTTATGTGGGACCTGGAGAGTCCTTAGGCTTTGCAAGCAAGCTCCTTAACTGCTAAGCAGTCTCTCCAGCCCTCCATCTTATTCTTTGAGACAAGATCTTTCACTGAACCTGGAGCTCACTAATTCAGTTAGACTGGTTAACCAGCTTGCCTTAGGGGTCCCCATTTCTGCCTCCCAATGGCTAGGATTATGGATGGGCTACCACACCTACCCAACATTTGTGTGGGTGCTGGGGATCCAAGCTCATGTTATCACACTTGTGTGGCAACAACTTTGTCAGCTGCATGGTGGCACACGCCTTTAACTTCAGCACTCAGGAGACAGAGGGAGGAGAATCACTGTGAATTTGAGGCCAGCCTGAGACTACTTAGTGAACTCCAGATCAGCCTGGGCTACAGCAAGACCCTACCTCAGAAAAAAAAATTATATATTCCACATACATGTCTGCACACATGCATGGGGGTGTGCATGCACACCAGGGTCTCTTGTTGCTGAAAATGAATGTCAGATGCATGTGCCATTTTGCATCCAGCTTTATGTGGGTGCCGGAGAACTGAACCCAGGCTGGCAGGATTTGCAAATAAGCACCTTTAAACCACTGAACCATCTACCTAGCTCCTCCCCATGTTTTTTAGACAAGGCCTCATTAGCTCAGGCTAGCCTCAGACACACTATGTAGCCCAGGATGACCTGGAATTTCTGCTTCTCCTGCATCCACCCTTGGGCTGAGATCACTAAAGCCATGCACCATCATGTTCAGTTTGTGAAATCCATTTGTTAGCACTTTGGACATGATTATCTGGTGGTAGGCTCCCTGTGGGTGCCAGAGGTAGAGGAGAAAGGCAAAAGAGCAATAGGTGTGGGCTGGAGAGATGGCTTAACGGTTAAGGCACTTGCCTGCGAAGCCTAAGGACCCAGGTTCGATTCTCCAGGTCCCACGTAAGCCAGATACACAAGGTGGCACATGGGTCTGGAGTTCGTTTGCTGTGGCTAGAGGCCTTGGCATGCCCATTCTCTCCCTCTTTCCCCCCTCCCCCCATCTCTAATAAATAAATAAAAATAAATCAGAAAAAAAAATTTAAAAAGGGCAATAGGTGAGGCCATGGCGGGGCTGAGATAGGAGTGGACCCTATTGCACGCAGCTGACGGTGGGCAGGTGGGCCAGACTCCCACGCAGAAATACACCTGTACTGCGGCTCTTCTCAGTTCCAGGCAGGGAAATGCAGATGGGCCACGAAACCTGGTGACCGGCAGTGTTCACTTGGGCCACTTCCATGCTCAGACATCGCCTGCTGAGGCTGCTCAGGCCACATGGTGAAGGGTCACACCAGTCAGGGTCCCTTCGAGTAAGGTGATTCTGAGCATCTAAGGAAGAGACTGCTCCCAAGTGTGGGCAGAACAGAAGCTAGAACCAGCAGCAGCTCGGTCACTTCTCCCAAGAAATGCACTTATGAAAATAGCTGTGGACAGGGCTCCCTCCAGACAGGGGACATTGGGGGGTGGGGGCCAGCCAGCCTGAGGAGACCCTCTGGATTAGAGCCAGGAACATTCTGACCTCAGACTCCCGTTATCTGAACCCAACTGGAAGTGGGAGAACCAAGGGCCACCCGTGCATGGGTGGGAGGGGCAGGAAGGACAGGCTCAGGCACAGGCCCCTCTCTCCACAAGTCACAGTACCCCTTGTGTTCCAAGGGGCAAGCACATGCTCAAGCCCATGGTGCCATCCGTGTCACCATGTGGCTTTTGGTATCTGACTCTGAAGGGGGAAGGGGGCTTGTTTTGAACCAAGTCCAAAGCTATTGCAGTGGGAGTCCCCTGTGTCCCTGAGCCCTGGCTGTCCTGGCGGTGGAGGGAGCAGCTTGGCCATTGACCTCAGAAAGCTGAAGATGCCCAGGAAGGCAGAAGGGCCGTGCTGTGCTGCCTCAGCAGGAAAGCTTAGAGCCACAGCCTGCTCCTTTGAACATCACCACTGCATCTTATCTGCATTCTTCATCCCTTCCAAAATATTTACTTTCAGCTTGGCCTTTTTGCTTATTCTGCACCATTCCAACAGCTGAAGGCCCAAGGCCCCCAGGCTCTGGAGGTGTGATGGGCTCGGGAACTGGCAGATACAGCTCCTCCCACCCTCTGGAGTGACCCCACTGCCTCTGGGTCTCCCCTAACTCTTATGGGGGGACTGGTGACTGGACAAGGGAACGCGTTCAGCAGAGTCCAGGCCTGCTGACAGGCTCTGGTCCGTGACCCCAGTGGGTGTGTTTTCACATGGGGGGTGAGTGCTCCGAGGTGGAGGCGGGGCTCATCCCCAGCGGAGCCCTCAGTGCTGCGGGAGCCTCAGCTGGCTCTGTGCCTGGCTGCAGGGGGCAGAGGGCAGAGGGCTCCGAGTGAGCCTGGCTCACGTTCAGCCTTGAGGGTGAAAACTTTGGGGCTGGGCCTGAGCTCAGTTAACAATCATTATTGCTTCTTTGTGGACATGTGTCTGCATCTGTATTGATTTTTTTGTTTTGTTTTGTTTTCTGAGGTAGGGTCTCACTCTAGCCCAGGCCCACCTGGAATTCACTATGTAGTCTCAGGGTGGCCTCAAACTCATGGTGATCCTCTTATCTCTGCCTCCCGAGTGCTGGGATTAAAGACATGCGCCACCACGCCCAGCCTGTCATGATTTTTATTTTATTTTTTATTTATTTGAGAGCTACAGACAGACAGAGAAAGAGGCAGAGAGGGAGGGAGGGAGAAGATGGGCACACCAGGACCTCCAGCCACTGCAAACGAATTCCAGATGCATGTGCTACCTTGGGCATCTGGCTTACGTGGGTAACTGAATCTTGAACCGGGTCCTTAGACTTCACAAGCAAGCACTAAACTGCTAAGCCATCTCTCCAGCCCCCTGTACTGATTTTAAAAAAAAAATTATTTTATTCATTTATTTAAGAGAGCGAGGCAGATAGAGAGAGAGAATGGGCACACCAGGGCCTCCAGCCACTGCAAACAAACTCCAGATGCATGTGCCACCTTGTGCATCTGGCTTACGTGGGTCCTGGGGAATTGAGCCTTGAACTGGGGTCCTTAGGCTTCACAGGCAAGCGCTTAACCACTATGCCATGTCTCCAGCCCCCCTGTACTGATTTTTAATGGGAGTCTTTTTGTCCTTACATGTCACCAAGCATGGGGGCTGCGTCTCATGTCTTCGGAGGCCTGGTTTGGTGGCTGTAGTTCCACTGAGTCACGCATGGCTTTCTCATGGTTTAATTTACAAGTCACCTCTGCACACCGTCTTGCTGTATAGATGAGACATCAGCTGACGGACGCTGTGGGGCAGCCCCTGTCGTCTTTGCCGGCCTGGGAGGTAATGTAGGCCCCTTCTGGGCCCGGCACACCTCGGCTGTCCTCTCTGGGGGTTGTCCCCTCTGCCCTTTGGGGACCCCGAAGTAGCTCCTCCTTAGTGGCTGTGCTCGGCCTCCCAGAAGCAGCTAGAAGTAGAGCAGGTGTGATCTGGGGAAAGTTTGTTGACAACCTTAAGATACTTTATAAACTCTTTGGGGCTGGCAAGAATGTGGGCTGTGTTTTGCCCTCAACTCCCCCCCCCCACGTGTATTTTGAGGGAAACACAATCTGCTATTTCTTCAAGTTGTTTACTTAATTCCCACATTGTTTCCCGAGCTCCAGGAAGAGTGGGAAACTTTCTTTTTTAAATTCTGTTTCTTAGAACCCAGGAAGTTGAGGTCTTCCAAGAACAGCTAAGTTTAACCCAGAACCTTAAAAACAAGATCAAGGAAAGACAGTCACTCAGCTTGACGCTGCCCAGGGGTTTCAAAACCTCTTGTTTTCCTGTCACCAGCCACGCAAAGGAAATTCTCAAGTTGACTAAAGACCAGGTATGTTGGCACATGCCCGTAATCCTTGTAACAGGAGGTGAAGCAAGGAGGGTGAGGAGTTCAGGGCCATCCTTGGCTACATAGCAGTCTCAGGCTAGCCTAGGCTAGCATGAGACCCTGTTAATACTAATATTAATACTAATAACAACAATAACATCAAAAAGGAGAAGTAAAAGGGGAAGAGGAGGAAGAGGAGAGGAGAGGAAGAAAGAGTTGAAGAAAGCCCTCTATTCCAAATCTGCAGCGACCCTGGCACAGTGGCAGTGGCTCCACTGAGAGGCGTCATCGGCTACAGCTGACACCTGGCTCTTGAGCGCTTGCATCTCTCTTTTTGTTTTGCTCGGTTTGTTTGTTTGAGACAGGGTCTTGCCATGTAGCCCAAACTGGCCTCAAACTTATTGCAGTCCTCCTGCCTCTGCCTACCAAGGGCTGGGATTGCAGGAAGGATCCACCATGCCTGGCATGAGTGCTTTTCATGATTCAGTGTAAAACAAGGGCAAAAAGGCCGGGCGTGGTGGCACACGCCTTTAATCCCAGCACTCGGGAGGCAGAGGGAGGAGGATCGCCGAGAGTTTGAGGCCACCCTGAGACTACATAGTTAATTCCAGGTCACCCTGGACCAGAGTGAAACCCTACCTTGCAAAACCAAAAAAAAAAAAAAGGGCAAAAAGTCCCTAAAAAAGATCCCTATACCAGGCGTGGTGGCGCACACCTTTAATCCCAGCACTCGGGAGGCAGAGGTAGGAGGATCCCTGTGAATTCAAGGCCACCCTGAGACTACATAGTGAATTCCAGGTCAGCCTGGGCCAGAGTGAGACCCTACCTTGAAAAAACAAACAAACAAACAAACAAACAAAAAAAGATCCCTAGGTCTAATGAATATAACCTCCCTCAATGTGTCAGTTACTAGGTGTAATAAACATAGCCCCCCCGAATGTGTCAATTATTAGATGTAATATAACCCCCAAGTGAGTCAATTACTAGATATAATAAACATAGCCCCCCAAAATGTGTCAATTATTAGATGTAATATAACCCCCAAGTGAGTCAATTACTAGGTATAATAAATATAACTCCCCGAAGCCGGGAGTGGTGGCGCACGCCTTTAATCCCAGCACTCGGGAGGCAGAGGTAGGAGGATCACAGGGAGTTCGAGGCCACCCTGAGACTACATAGTGAATTCCAGGTCAGCCTGAGCCAGAGTGAGACCCTACCTCGAAAAACCAAAATGAATAAATAAATATTACCCCCCCGAAATGTGTCAGCTATTAGGTATAATATACCTCCAAATATGTCGGTTATTAGGTATAATAAATATACCCCCCTAAATGTGTCAGTTACTCGGTGTAATAAATATGACTCCCCCAAATGTGTCAGTTACTAGGTGTGATAAATATGACTCCCCCAAATGTGTCAGTTACTCAGTGTAATAAATATGACTCCCCCAAATGTGTCAGTTACTAGGTATAATAAATATGACCCCCCAAATGTGTCAGTTATAAGTATAATATACTTAATATATTATATTAATATATATTATATATGTTATATATAATATATATATTTGAGGTATAATATACCCCCAAATGTGTCAGTTATTAGGTATAACAAATATGCCCCCAAAATGTGTCAGTTCCTAGGTGTAATATACCCCCAAATGTGTCGGGTACTAGCTATAAAAAATATACCCCCAAGCTGGGCGTGGTGGCGCACGCCTTTAATCCCAGCACTCGGGAGGCAGAGGTAGGAGGATCACTGAGAGTTCGAGGCCACCCTGAGACTACAGAGTTAATTCCAGGTCAGCCTGAGCCAGAGTGAGACCCTACCTTGAAAAACCAAAAAAAAAAAAAAAAAAAACCCCCAAGTATGTGGCTGTTTGGATTCATCAGTTGCCTCATCTGTGCAATGGTTCTAAGCTTCCTTTGACTCTGCTGGTGTTTCTGCTCCTGAACCCTCTCAGAGGTGCCATTCAAAGCTCTTCCATGAAACAATCCTCTTGCCCTAAGATCAGGCCTTCTCCAGCCAGTCACCAGGGCCATCAGGCCTAACTTCAACAACTGCACCAACGAGCAGCGTGGGGCCAGCTGGCAGTCGGTCGGGTGTGTCCTGTCTGAAGCTGGGGACTCTGCTTAGCACCACTCCTAGACCTGGACCCTCACTGTGTCCCAGTGCCTGAGTGGCTTCTGCCATGTATCTACTCTTTTTTTTTTTTTCTTAACAGCCATTCTTTTTTTTATTGTTTTATTTATTTATTTGACGGGGGGGTGGGGTGGCGAGAAAGGCAGAGAGAGAGACAGAGAGAGAATGGGTATGCCAGGGCCTCCAGTCACTGCTAATGAACTCTAAACATATGCGGCACCTTGTGCATCTGCTTACATGGGTGGGTCCTGGGGAATCAAACCTGGATCCTTTGGCTTTGCGGGGAAGCACCTTAACTGCTAAGCCATCTCTCCAGCCCTTCACGTATCTACTCTTGCACATCCCTTGACTCCCCAGCCTCCTGGTCCAGGAGCTCCTTAACCTGACCCCCCCTCCACCCCTCCCACCGCATTCCCACGGAGAACTTTCCTTGGGCTGACGGTGAAGCCCTGTGATGTGTGAGTCTCCCGACAGGACAGTGGGCTGCACTAGCCGGCTTGTTCATTCTGGTCAGGGGCTCTGGGACCAGAGAGATGTTTTCATCAGCTCAGCTCTGTGTGGTTTCTTCTTACCCAGTTCCTGAGATCAGAAATGTGATGTTGGTGTCTCTGGGTCATAAGTCCTCTGAAATCTGCAGGTGGTCCATTCCTGTGTGCCATATGTGGCTAGGGTAGTCTTAGGACTTGGGGAATGAGAAGTGTCTCTGTGTTTTTTTCTTTATATTTATATAAATTATATATAAAATATATTTATTTGACAAAGAAAGAGGGAGAGAGAGAGAATGGGCACGCCAGGGCCTCAGGCCACTGCAAACGAACTCCAGATGCGTGTGCCCCCTTGTGCATCTGGCTAACATGGGTCCTGGGGAATTGAACCTGGGTCCTTTGGCTTTGCAGGCAAATGCCTTACCGCTAAGCCATCCCTCCAGCCCCTCTGTGTTTTTTAAAAAATATTTTATTTTTACTTATTAGAGAGAGAGAGAGAATGGACATGCCAGGGCCTCTAGCCTCTGCAAACAAACTCAAGACACACATGCCACACTGTATATCTGGCTTATGTGGGTCCTGGAGCATTGAACCTGGGCCCTTTGGCTTTGCAGGCAAGCACCTTAACTGCTAAGCCATCTCTCCAGCCCATAGCTTTTTGTTTGTTTGTTTAAGGCAAGGTCAGGCTGACATTGAACTGAGAAGTCTCCCATCTGTTCCCCAGTGTTAGGACTACAGGCAAGGACCACCATGACCAGTGAACTTAGGGTTCTTTGGGGTGACGATGATGCTTTAAAAAATTGTCTGTGATGGGGCCGGGGATGTAGCTCAGTGTAGCAGAGTTCTGGCCTGGCATGCATGAAGCCCTAGGCTCCGTGAGCAGCTCCACATGAGGTGGTGTGGTGGCAGACCCCTGGAACACAGCCCATCTGTCACTGCTTCCATTTCCACGTGACCTTCTGTTGGCTGTGTCTGCTCTCCCAGGATCACCTCAAATCCACAGTCCTTAACTCATTCACCTCCCTGAGACCCTGCCTGATAGGCCCGGGCTGGCCTTCCTGCCTTCCACAGTTTTCTGTCCAAATGGAAGAAAAACATTGCTGAGGCTGTAGCTCAGCTGGTAAAATGTTGACTTAGCATACACACAACCTTGGGTTCAATCCCGCCAGCACATAACCCAGGCATGGTGCACACATCTGTCATCACAGGAAGACATGAAGTCATCCTCAGGTTAGGATACATGTGACTCTGTCTCAAAAAAAAAAAAAAAAAAAAAAGGTAGAGGCTGGAGAGCTGGCTCAGTGGTTAAGGCATTTGCCTGCAAAGCCAAAGGACCTCAGTTGGATTGCCCAGGACCCATGTAAGCCAGATGCACAAGGTGGCTCATGCATCTGGAGTTTGTTTGCAGTGGCTGGAGGCCCTGGCATGCCCATTCTGTCTGTCTGTCTGTCTGTCTTCTCTCTGTCTCTGCCTGCAAATAAAATGAGCAAAAAGGGCTAGAGAGATGGCTTAACAGTTAAGGTGCTTGCCTACAAAGCCAAAGGACCTCAGTTTGATTCCCCAGCACCCACGTACACCAGATACAGAAGATGGCATATTTGTCTGGAGTTGGTTTGCAGTGGCTGGAGGCCCTGGTGTGCCCATTCTCTCTCTCTCCCTCTGCCTCTTTCCCTCTCTCAAATAAATAAATAAATAAAAAGAAAATAAATAAAACAAACAAATGGAAAAAATGTATTTAAAAAAACAAACCATGGGCTGGAGTGATGGCTTAGCGGTTAAGGCACTTGCCTGTGAAGCCTAAGGACCCAGGTTCAGTTCCCCAGGACCCACTTAAGCCAGATGCACAAGGTGGCGCAGGTGTCTGGAGTTTGTTTGCAGTGGCTGGAGGCCCTGGTGCGCCCATTCTCTCTATCTGCCTCTCGCTTCTCTCAAATAAAAAAATAGGTACATGGTACCCGAGGAACAACACTTGAGGTTATCCTTTAATCTTCACATGCACACACATACACACACATGTGCGCACACACCTACATACATCCAAATGTACACATATATACTCAAAAAGTAGCACATGGCATCAACTCCTGACTACCACTAATCAGTTTGCTGGCCACCTGGGAGCTGGGGGTTGTCACTGTGCCCATTTCAGTTGAGGAGACATGTTGGTGGAGGGTCATTGAGGTCTTCAACACAGCCAGCATCCTGCTTTAAACACAAAGTTTAAAGGCTGAAAGGAGCTGATGGCGGGGCAGTCTGCATTGCTCCTGGCACCTTGCGGGTCCCAAGTTCCCAGATCAAAGTCAGTGGTTTAAAAGGGCAAGTTCCAGTTTGGGGAGGTGGCTCAGTCGATAAAGTGCTTGCCATGCAGACATGGCGACCTGAGTGCAGATCCCCAGTTAGAATCATATAAGCCAGAATCTCACACCTACAGCAAGAAGGGGGAGAGACGGAGAACCCTCCCCTGAGTGGGGCAGTGAACAGCGAAAAACTGCCTCAGAAACAAGGAGGAAGGCAAGGACCAGCACCCCAAACTTGTCCTCCAACCACACACACACCATGGCATGCGTGTGCCTCTCACCAAACAGAAAAAAGGGGGGTAGTCCTACCTGGACATTATAGGACATTATAATCCCAGCACTCTGGAGGCTGAGGTATGAAAATGATGAGTTCAAGGCCAACCTGGGCTACATTGAGAGACCCCCCACCTCCCCAATCACAAAAAAGGGAGAGGGAGAGGACTAATCTCTCGAAGTCTTGCCTCAGACACTCCCTGTCCCTGCTGTCCCCTTGCAGACATTTTTCCCAGCAGGAAGAGAAGAACTGGCACCCTGGTCTGCTCACGTTTTCCTTGTTGCAGGACACGAGAGCTATGTGACCTTCTGCCAGCTGGAGGATGCAGCGGCCTTCACGTGCAGCGCTGACAGCACCATCCGGAGGTGGGACGTGCTGACCGGGCAGTGTCTGCAGGTGTACCGAGGACATACGTCCATTGTGAACAGGTCAGCTTAGCTTGGGGGTCTGGGCCAAGGAGGACAGAGTTACAGGCTGTGACCTTGAACAGTGTAGCTCCTGGTGGCGGGGGTTTGGATAGAGGAGCAGACATGAGACATCACCAATATATTGAACTGGGCCTGCACCACTCTAGGGAGCTGCGCACCTTGACGTGCTGGGTGCAGGGAGCAGTATTGGAGCTCCAGCACCTACTGCTGGGGACAGAGTCCAGAGGAAATGGCATAACTGATACCTGATGGCAGAGCAAGGGCCCCGAACAGGAAAACAATTGTTCTGAAGATGCCACTGGAAATATTTTTTAAATTTAATTAATTAATTTGAGAGAGAGAGAACGAGGCAGAGAGAGAGAGAGAGGATGGGCATGCCAGGGCCTCCAGCCACTGCAAATGAACTCCAGACACATATGCCACCATGTGCATCTGGCTTATGCCGGTACTAAGGAATTGAGCCTGGGTCCTTAGGTTTTGCAGGCAAGCACTTGAACCACTAAGCCATCTCTCCAGCTCTGGAAATATATATATATATATATATATTTTTTTTTTTTTTGGAGAGAGGGAGAGGAAGACAGATAGAGATGGGTGCACCAGCAGTCTCTCAGCTGCTGCGAACGAAATCCAGATGCGTCCGCCCCCTTGTGGTCAAGTGCGGCATTGCGCCCTTGCGTCACTTTGCATCTGGTTAAACGTGGGACCTGGAGATTGGAACCAGCCTTCTTAGGCTTAGGAGGCAGGCGCCTTAACCGCTAAGCCATCTCTCCAGCCCTGGAAATATTTTTAAACCGCCTTTCCATGTGACTATTGAAAGACTCCTAGCCTTTCCTGCTCAGGGCTGAGTTTTTCCTTTTTTATTGAATTTCAGTTGGAGCTCAGCAGTGGAAATTTGTTTGCTAATCAGATCAACTTGACACTGTGTTCATAATATATGATGCCCCAGGCTCCCAAGGGGATGTCCAACACAAGGACCATCAAAGCCCCATGGGCAGAAAGGCCTTGCCTTAGAGGAGCTGGGGGCTGAGATGGGCACAGAGAAGGAGGTGCTATAGCCAGAGGGCCACTGGGTGCCACATGGGCTTCGAGCATGTGGGGGAATCAGCAAGTGGGCCGTTCCAGCCAACTGCAGCACCAAATGCCACATTTGGCCAGTCAGCCGACAGATCAGGACAGGGGATATCCCAGAGGAGAGAGACCCAATTTCACCGAAGGACAGGTCAGTCTAGACATGCCCAGTAAGGCATCCAGCCAATTCTGGCCTCCAGCTGCCAGCGAGAGGTGGTGGAGAAGAATCTAGAAAGAGAAGTCTCACAGTTCGGTATGTGCTTATGGAAGTCCTCTCTGCTTCCCAAGCGACCTCCCCACTTTTACACAGAAATCCTATGTCCCCCCCCACACCCTGTCTCCTATCTGCCCTCTTCTTTCCTCCTCTCGTGACTCTGCGTGCATCTGCCAGGGATGGGGTGTCGTGGGGGTCCAGGCGCCTGAGCCGTGGGCCCTACTGGCAACGGAGGCCAGGCCAGCAGGCGTCTTGAAGGAAGAGGAAACACAGGCTCAGGAAGTGGTCAAGGGAGAGTCAGATGGTGTCCAGGAGATGGGGTGCTTGGAGGGGATGTTGGGAGGTGAGCATGGCTGAGTGCTGGAGGCTGTCAGCTATAATGCCAGTGCTAGCCTAAGGGAACAGGGTGGATTCCTGCAATCCTGAGTGTCCTGACCCCTGGCCCTCCTCTCTTGTCCCCAGGATCCTGGTTGCCAACGACCTTCTCTTCAGCAGCTCCTATGACCGGACGGCTCGTGTTTGGGCCGTTGACAAAGGACAGGCGTCCCAGGAGCTCCGGGGCCACCGCAACTGTGTGCTCACTCTGGCCTACTTTGCCCCCGAGGACCTGCCCAGCACTCTGTGCTTGGAGGAGGCCGTGGCCGGTGGGCTTCTAGTGACCGGCAGCACAGATGGCACGGCCAAGGTTTGGCAGGTGGCCAATGGCTGCTGCCACCAGACGCTGCGGGGCCACACGGGCGCAGTGCTGTGCTTGGTGCTAGATGTGCCCAGTCACACGGCCTTCACGGGGAGCACGGACGCCACTGTCCGTGCCTGGGACATCCTGAGTGGGGAGCAGCTGCGGGTCTTCCGGGAGCACCAGGGCTCCATCATCTGTCTGGAGGTGAGACCTGCCTGTCCCGTGATGGAAGGGCAGGAAAGGAAGAAGAGGAAAGAACAGAGGGAAGGCGAGGGAGGGAGTTCACAGCCCTTAGATTATCAGACTCATTTATAACAGCCATCCCTTCAAAGACACGCTGGTGGGCCCCTCAGGTCTAAACACCTGCTGTTAGGCCTCCCTCCCAGCACTGTTGGTTTGGGAATAAATTATCCAACCTGTGCTTTGTCGGAGGGGACACGTTCGGATCCCGGTTATGAATGCTAGGAAAATGAGCTCTAGGTTGGATGAAGAGGAGGAAATTATGAAACTGTATTCAGATATGTTGGCTTGGGCAAGGGTAGGTAGTGCCACAGAAGTGACCAGGTAGGAAAGGGGATTTAAATAAGGCCTGTTTGAGCAGGGGTGGTGATGCTCCCCTGTAATCCTAGCACTCCAGATGTGAGTGAGGAATTTGAGGACAGCCAGGGCTACGCAGTGAGATCCTGTCTCACAAGCAAACATGGGTGGGGAGGAGGCTCGGTGGATGAAACACTTGCCACAGAATCTTGAGGACCCGAGTTCAGATCCCCAGGACCTCCATAAAGCCAGACACTACGGTGCAGGAGCATCTGTAATCCCAGAGTGCCCAAGGCAAGAAGGAAAGTGGAGACAGAATGCCCTAGAAGTTTGCAGGCCAACTAGCATGGCACATGTGTCAGTGAACGGCAAGAGACCCCGCCTCATACAAGGTGGAGGGCGAGGACTGGCAGTCGGGCTTGTCCTCTGACCTGCACACATTCTAAGGCATGTGCACACCTGCACTCACACACACGAGCACACACACATGAACACACATACATATCATACACACAGAGACGAAAAGAAAATCCTCTCCCTCCCTCTCTTAACTAACTAACTAACTAACTAACTAACTAACTAACTAACTAAATAAATAAATAAACTAACTAACTAACTAAATAAATACATAAAAAATTCCAAGGCCAGCATATGTGGGTTTGCCTGGCCTGGACTCTTTCTGTGTTGATAAGAATGTTTGTTTCTTCCCGGCAGCAGAATCTCCCTCACCTTTAGAGGAGGTAAGATCGAGGAACACTTTGCCTTAGCTAACAAGCCCTCTGGGTCCCTCAGGGGACATGAGATATGAAAGTGACCTGGTACTCTTGTGTGGGGTCCACAGTGTCCTCTGGCCTAGAGTGCCGGGTGGGAGGCAGGGCTGCGCGTGAGGAGGGTGTACAGGTAGAGAGCTCCCATTTATGTCTGGGCATTGAGCTTGTCAAACACTCGTAAGTGGCTTCCAAGTGATGCCCCGAGGTTGAAAGAAACAGCTCCCAGGCTGTCAGGGCCGCTGACTTTCCTAAAGGATCTGCTCCCTCTCTGGCAATAGCGGCATCAACTGGGACCAAGTCCTTAGCAGTGAGCTTATGGAGGCCCAGGCTAAGGGAGGGGGGCGGTGCTGTCTGGGGTCCCTGGGGCCGTCTGTGGGGCTCTGTCTGGGTTCTGGGTAGTTAGACATCAGGGCTGCTGGGCTGCGTCTTCTAATGTCTGTGGGAAGGGCTGGAGAGATGGCTTAGAGGTTAAGCACTTGTCTGTGAAGCATAAGGACCCTGGTTCGAGGCTCCATTCCCCAGGACCCACGTAAGCCAGATGCACAAGGGCTCATGCATCTGGAGTTCATTTGCAGTGGCTGGAGGCCCTGATGCGCCTATTCTCTCTCTCTGTCTGCCTCTTTCTCTGTCACTCTCAAATAAATATACAAATAAAGAAGCTAAGGACTGTGGGATTTTGGGGTCTACAAGGCTGTGTCCTCTATCTGGGGTCTGTGGGCCTACCTCAGGTGTGGGGCAGCTGTGCTGAAGGGGGTGGCCAGGCCTGTGGAGTAGGGCCTTCTGGGCTAACCCCGCACCCTCACTGAGACCCTCCCACTCCTCTCACAGCTTGTGGACCAGCTCCTGTACTCTGGCAGTGCCGACAGGACCGTCAAGTGCTGGCTGGTGGACACCGGGGAGCGCGTGCGCACGTTTCCAGCACACAGGCACAGCGTGAGCGCCCTCAAATACCATGCAGGCACCTGTAAGTGACCTGTCCTTGCTTTGCCCACCTCACCTTCCTCTCTTTCTCCTCCGCTTGTCTCTTCTGTCTGCGTGATCTTACCTCACCGAGCTTGGCTGCCTTTCGATATTGTTGGCACCTAAAGGTGGCTGGGTCGCTCTCCATCTACCTGCTTCTCCAGGTAGGGGTTTGCAGGGTCCTCCTACTTTTACAAGAATGTGGGAGACTGGAGTGTTTGGAGCCCCAAGGTCAAAGCCTAGCTCTTCAATGGGACAAAGACAGTGAAGCCCCCTTAGGAGCCCATGGGTTTGACCTCACTTGGCCTTAGGTTTCACTACAGATAAGGAGAGACCTGGGAAGCAATGGCTGAAATGAAGGGTGTTTGTTTGTTTGTTTGTTTGTTTGTTTGTTTGTTTGTTTTTGGTTTGGTTTCTTTTTAGCCCTCAGGCTGGAACAGTTGCTCTCAGAGCCTCTGGATCTTGGCTCCGTCTCTGCCCTTCTACCTCCTTAGCACATCTTCCTTAGTAGATTGTCATGGTTCACGATAGCTGCTGGAGGGCTGGAGAGATGGCTTAGTGGTTCAGGCGCTTGCCTGTGAAGCCTAAGGACCCAAGTTCGATTCCCCAGTACCCAAGTAAGCCCAATACACAAGGTGGCTCATGCTTCTGGAGTTAGTTTGCAGGGGCTAGAGGCCCTGGTGCACCTATTCTCCCCCCTCCCCACTCTTTCTCTCTTTCCCTTCCTCTCTCTCTCAAATAAATAAATAAAAATATTTTTAAACAAGATAGCTGCTGGAAGCTGGACATGGTGGCACACGCCTTTAATCCCAGCACTCGGGAGGCAGAAATAGGAGGATCTGCGTGAGTTCAAGGCCATCCTGAGACTAGAGTGAGACCCTACCTCAAGAAAAAAAAAAAAAAAAAGAGAGCTGCTGGAGCACCAGTCATCATGTTGTATTTTAGGCCAATGAGAGGACAAAGGGACACATCTTGTAGCCAAGCAGGACCCTTGGGGTCTCCTGAAGCCACACCGAGAGGCTCTGACCAGGGCCCCCTGACTGCCTATAGGAGAGGTCGAATCAGTCTTCCAGCGGGAATGTCACTATGGAGCTGGATCCGGTTATTGCAAATACCACAGCTTGGGGGGGGCGGAAGTGGTGTGCCCCACAGGTCCCAAGTTATCTGACACCTGGACTTTACTGGCTCTGTCCACCAGGCTCAACACGTTTTGATCTCTTAGACATAACCAGAAAGCAGCCACCGCACGGAAGCTGTTGCGTCCTCACCTCACTTGCCAGGAGAGGCCCCAGGTGTCCACCCCTGTCCCTGACCTTCCCCGCTTCTCCCAGCTTCTATCAACATTGCTGTCCCTTCTGCCTCTGGCTTCACAAGCCTCTGACAACAGCAGAAGCCAGCTTCCCATAGAGTTGGACCTACTACAAGTGTCTTCCTGAGTGAGAGAAGATAGGAAAGAAAATCCACGTGAAAATGAACTTGACCTTGTGTGAAGGTGGATGGATTTCTGAAAATAGTGTGCTCTTGGGATTTAGGCATCTTACATGAAAAAAATTCTTTTCTTCTTCTCATCTCCTAACCTTGCTGTGATGTGGCTGTACTCCTGGTCAAAGGCCTCTCTAATGGACAGTACAGACTGGTCCACTCTCAGATGCTGCCCGGTGGCCTCTCAGTGCCTCCCTTTGGTGGCAGCTGGCATGGCCATGTGGAAGTCACTCCCTGGCGGCTCCCCTGCCTGCCTGTGTAGTGAAGCTTGGTTCTTGGTCTTTGCCAACAAGGTTATAGCACAGACTTTATTCACGACTCCCCGCCCACTCCCAAGATCCCCAACAGCCACATGCGGGTTCTGGGCCTTCTTGCTGAGTTTGAGGGAGGCAGGGAAGGGCTGAGACCCAGCAAAGACCCTTCCTCCCCAGCAACACACAAACCCCGGGGAACAAAAGGCCAGGAATGTGTAAGTGCCCGTAGGAAATGGGAAGGAATAGACAGACACTCAAGACCAGGACGCCACCCCAAGAGGTGCTGGCTTTGGGCAGGCTTAGGCACAGTGTGAGTGTCAGGTGTTGGGGTGCCACCTTCCTGGAGGGTCGCTGCTGTAGCACCCTGGGGGCTGCTGGGAATTGACACTTGGAGTGCTCCCTCACCCAGGGCGGGAGTTGAGAGCACAGCCCAGTGTCCTCACCTCCCACCTGGGCCTGCAGCTTCTGTAATAGTTCCCTGGCTTACTAACCAGCCCTGTGTGGCTTCCTTCTTTATTTTATTTTATTTTTAATTTGAGAGAGACAGAGAGAATGGGCACGCCAGCGGCCTCTCAGCCACTGTGAACGAACTCCGGACACGTGCGCCCCCTTGTGCGTATGTGTGACATTGCACGCTTGCGTCACTTTTGTGTCTGGCTAAACATGGGACCTGGAGATTCGAACGGGCATTCTTAGGCTTCACAGGCAGGCACCTTAACCTCTAAGCCATCTCTCCAGGCCTTCCTTCCTTCCTTCCTTTCTTTCTTTCTTTCTTTCTTTCTTTCTTTCTTTCTTTCTTTTTTTTTTTTTTTTTTTTTTTTGAGGTAGGGTGTCACTCTGGCTCAGGCTGACCTGGAAGTAACTGTGTAGTCTCAGGGTGGCCTTGAACTCTCGGCGATCCTCCTACCTCTGCCTCCCGAGTGCTGGGATGAAAGGCGTGCGCCACCACGCCTGGCTTCTTTCTTTATTTTTATGCGTGCTTCTTGCAATGCCCACCACATGAACTGCTGGCCTCCAGTCCTTGAGTTAGGATAGCCTCAGGGCAGTCTAGGATGGAAAGTGCTCCCACGAGCTCCTCAGGGTGGCCCCTCGGCAGCCTCCTCAGCACTGGGTAGAAAGAGACTCCCAGAGGCTGGGGAGATGGCTCAGTGGGTGCAGTGTTTGCAGTGGCACGTGACTGTAATCCAAGTGCTGTGGAGGTGGAGATAGGAAAGTCCCTGGGGCTTGCTGGCTAAGCTTGCCCAGACAAGTTGGTGAGCTTCTGTAAGAGACCCTGTCGCAAAAACTAAAGTAGAAGCCGGGCGTGGTGGCGCACGCCTTTAATCCCAGCACCTGGGAGGCAGAGGTAGGAGGATCGCTGTGAGTTCCAGGCCACCCTGAGACTACACAGTGAATTCCAGGTCAGCCTGGGCTAGAGTGAGACCCTACCTCAAAAAAACCAAAAAAAAAAAACAAAAAAAAAAAACCCTAAAGTAGAGGGGCTAGGAAGATAGCTCTGTAGTTAAGGGTGCTTGCTTACAAAGCCTGCCAACCCAAGTTCAACTCCCAAGCCATCCACATAAGCCAAATGCAAAAGTAGCCCAAGAACTTGTTCATTTGCAGCAGCCCTGGTGCATGCGTGTGCACACACGTGCACAAATAAAAAATAAGGTAGAGCCGGGCAGTGGTGGCGGCGCATGCCTTTAATCCCAGCACTCGGGAGGCAGAGGTAGGAGGATCGCCGAGAGTTCAAGGCCACCCTGAGACTACATAGTTAATTCCAGGTCAGCCTGGACCAGAGTGAGACCCTACCTGGCAAAAACCAAAAAAAAAAAAAAAAAAATAAGGTAGAACAATTGGGATCTTTAGATGTTGACCTCTGTCCGCCATACATATGTGCACGCCTGTGCCCACATGCACACACACCACACACGCACACGAAAGAAACAAAAGGATTCTTAGGCCTCCGCTCCATATCAGAAACCATGGGGTGGCCCCCGTGACCTGCCTTAGCAAGCCCTCCAGAAACTGGTGCCTAGAAGCTGGCATCGCACCAGGACAGCCCAAGTGGGGAGTCAGATGGGCAGCAGCAGGCTCTGAGAGTCTGGGCTTGTTTCAAGGCTGCTTCCCTTCCCGAGGGAGGATGAGCTCTGGCTGGTCCTGTGGGTGGGCACAGAGCCTGCGGGGTTGCCTTGGAAACACAAAGCAGAGAGGCCATTGCCATCCAATAGCGTGTGAATAAGGGTACGTTGCATCGCGTGTCCCTGGGGAGGTCCTTGGGAGGGACAAGGCCACTCGGGATGGCACAGGCTATCCTGAAGACAAACAAGACAGACATAATAGCCCCAGTCCTGCAGAGCAGGGAATACCTGGGCCCCTAGTATTGTCCTCACCCCATAATGAGGGCAGCCCAGGTTCCTTTCAGAGGACTTCTGTGTTCCCACCCTGTGGGACAGGTGGCGGTCATACCACTCCCCCCCTTCCCGGTGCCTGGGAGGAAGGTGGCAGGGTGAGACCAGGAGGGTCCAGAGTACGACTGTGTCCACAGTGTTCACAGGCAGTGGGGATGCCTGCGCCCGGGCCTTCGATGCCCAGTCCGGAGTGCTGCAGAGGGTGTTCCGAGGCCACACCTTTGTCATCAACTGCCTCCAGGTAGGACCCTCCCTCCCTCCCAGCTCCTCAGTCTGACAGTCCCAAGGAAGCAAAGGGCCTCCCACCTGGGAGGAGCCCCAGAGCCCTTCTCATGGACGATGGCCTGCCCTGCCCACCCACAGGTACATGGCCAGGTCCTCTACACAGCATCTCATGACGGTGCCCTGCGCCTCTGGGACCTACGAGGGCTCGGGTCCCCTCCGCCTCAACTACGCAGGCCAGCAGCCAAGCGCAGCCTGTCACGCCTCTTCAGCAACAAGGTGGCTTGTGTGGCCCCTGCACCCCTGCAGCCCGCCTGAGCTGCCTGGAGAGGAGCCCAGTGAGGCCTGCGGCCTGGCTTTTGTTTCTCCACGTTCATGGACTATTCTGAGCTTGGTCTTGCTGCTGTGACCCCATGGCAGGGCATGTACCCACCTTTGGGGACTTTCCTTTTTCTGGAGGAAGGGGCTTCTTCTCTCCCATCCCCTAAGCCAAGGCCTTGCTTCCTGTCCCTCCTGGGACCCTCTCAACTCAGGGGCTTTAGCCTCCTCCAGTTCTAGAAGATGAAGCCTATGGATGCCAGGTCCTTTTGTGGAGAGGAAATGGGACTTTGTTTTAACAAAATCCATGGATCCAGACTATTACTTCCAGGAGTCATCTGCTGTGAGGACACTCCCAGAGAACTCAAATCCATGTCCTGAAAGTTAAAAGCGCTCCAGTGTTGTGTGCTATCCCACAAACCAAGTCTCCGCTTCCTTTGGGAGCGCGTCTGCTAGTCTCCTGCCCAGGCTCGCCTCCCACATTCCGCCTGAGCCATCTCCTGGCTGAGATGAGGGGCTGCCACCAAGGTCGCTCATGTGAAGAGTCAGAGGCCAGGGAGCAGAGAACCAGCTCTTCAACCTGTCTGGTTGGTAGAGGGGACCCTTGCATCAGAGCGCCCATTGTGTTGGGCATGAATCTAGGGTGTTCTCCTCTGTCACGGTCTGGAGTGGAAGAGCTGCGCAGCAGCCGCCGGCTTTGTGCAGAGCACCAGTGCTCTGCCAGGTGTGGTGGAGGAACATAACACACACAAGAGCACCCAAGGGACAGCCCAGCCAGGGGCTGTAGGAGGGAATGGGACTCGGGCAACTCCCTCAGTGCCCCTTTCCTCATTCACAGGGCAGCTCTTTGGCTCTTAGGTGGTGCCACTCTGCTTTTACAGTACCCTGGGCCAGGTCCCAGCTGGCCCCTGGTATAGGAAGAGAGGCCGCAGACCGTAGTGTCTGACTTTAAGAACTCCGGGTCTCAGTAGAGCAGGCTCCGAGATACAGCACCACACACCCTTTCTCAGTGCAGTTGTGTCACTGGCAAGGTCCGTGCCCTGCAGGTCTCACCTGCTGTCTCGGATGCCCAGGCCTGGGAGTGGGGGTGTGGCGTCTCATCACCTTGGGCAGAAGGATGGATGCGGAGTTAGTTACATTTCTGATTGCCGTGACCAGCACCTGGCAAGGAACAGAGGTCTGGGGTGGTGGCTCAGACCTGTTATCTGACACTTGTGATGCTCGAGGCAGGAGGATCAGGAGTTCACCGCCAGCACAGACGACTATACGTGACCCACTCCACAAACGCAAAGGAACTTAAGTGTTTGAGGAGCTACAGTTTGAGGAGCAGGGAAGGAAGAGGCATGGCGGGCAGCTTTTTGGCAGCAGGACACTGTGGCAACTGCTTGCATTTCATCAGAACAGGAAACCAAATCTATTCTGTTCAGAATACCAGCTCCTAGCTGGCTCTTTTGCCTTTTTTTTTTTTTTTTTTGGAGAGAGAGACAGGAAGAGGGAGACAGATAGAGATGGGTGTGCCAGCAGTCTCTCAGCTGCTGTGAACAAAATCCAGATGCGTGCACCCCCTTGTGGTCAAGTGCAGCATTGCGCCCTTGGGTCACTGTATCTGGCTAAACGTGGGACCTGGAGATTGGAACCGCTGGAGATTGGAACCGGCGTTCTTAGGCTTAGGAGGCAGGTGCCTTAACCACTACGCCATCTCCAGCCTCCCCCCGCCCCCAAGGTAGGGTCTAACTCTAGCCCAGGCTGACCTGGAATTCACTCTGTAGTCTCGAACTAACAGCGATCCTCCTACCTCTGCCTCCCGAGTGTTGTTATTAAAGGTGTGCACCACAACACCCAGCTTGAGACTTGGGTTCTTGTATGGACCTGTGTGTGTGTGTGTGTGGGGGGGTCTAGATCCTGCTGTAGGAACTGTCACTATTTAGTAGCTCCCATATGGAGCCAGAATGGGGGCTTCTCACCAGGCTGAAATGAAGCCCCAGGAAGTGCAGGCAGAGCTGCCCGGAGTCCCCTCAGCAAACACTCAGTGAGCAGATCCTCAGGCAGATGCTCCTGCTCATCCTCAGGCTCCTGCTGTTCTGCCAGACAAGCACCAGGTGACGCTCAGATATCGTCTCCCCACCCAGAGGAACAGCAGGCTGCCGTGTGCATTCTCTAAGGAACCCCCTATTTTGCACCTATCCAGCACAGCACGGTGGATTTATGTCCATAGCACAGAGAACTTTGCTCCATGCTGAGAAAGTACAGCCATCCAGATGTTCCTTCTCTGGTACCCACGACCTAAGAGAGGTAGCATGGACTGGTCTCTGCTGACCACACCTCAGGAAAGAAAAGAAGGCAAGAGGTGTGGCCAATTGGTAGAGGGTTCACTTAGCATTTGAGAGAAAGAAAACGGGTGTCTGCCTATGACCAATCTATCCAATTGGCCAGGGGAAAGAAAGGAAATTTCTGCAGGACAGGAAAACAGTGTGGTGGTGTTACCAGGACAAGACAGCTTGACAGGTGCGGCAGTTTGAATGTGACATGCTTACCACAGATGCGCGTGCTTGGACACTTAATCTCCAGCTGCTGCTCTGAAAGGCTGCAGAACTTTTAGGACGGGGAGCCTTGCTGGTGGACGTGGGTCAGTAGGGGCAGGCTTTGAGGTGTGGGGCCTGGCTTCACTCGCTATTCTTACTCTACTTCCTGCTGATGGGTCGTGAGCTAGCTTCCTGCTCCTGCCATGAACGACTCTGCTCTCTGGAATTGCACCAAATTAAACCCTTTTTCCTTCCATAAGCTGCTCTGGGCAGGTATTTTGTCCCAGCCATGATGGGATACTGTATCAATGTATTGGCAAGGTGACTGATTCAAAGGACAAGGTCAGCGTCAGGGACACCAGGCCCATCCCAGCATGTCACGGCTGACCACCATGCTCACGCTCCAGTCACACTCCACGCTGCCCCGGGTCCTCTCAACACTGGTTGTTCTGCCACCCGCAGTCAGGTCCCCACCTGCCAATTAGGGCTCTGGGATGGGACTCAGCAACACTTCCACCCTCCTTCCTCTCCCTCACCCCAACACAGCATCCGGTGTGTCTAAAATCATCCCCTCCAGCCCATGCATGTGTCCCAGGTCTAGAACGTTCTCCTCTGTTTACAAGGAGAGCCCTCCCTCACTTGACCCCAATGGCCGCTAACTCTTCACTCTCGGCTCTCCCCACGGCCGCTGCCCATCCAGGCCATGGCATCTCAGCTGTTCTGCTCAGCCACAGCCCACCTCGGCATGGGCTTCCTGAGGTTTTGTGGTGGGCATGCACAGTGAGGGCCTGATGGTGTTGCAGTGCTGCCCTGGCCTTTTCCATCAAGATTCAAAAAGGGAGGGGGCTGGAGAGATGCTCAGTGGTTAAGGCACTTGCTGACAAAGCCTAACCACTGGGGTTCCATTCCCCAGTACCCACATAAAGCCAGATGCACAAAGAGGCACGTGCATCTGGAGTTCATTTGCCATGGCAAGAGGCTCTGGCATGCTCATTCTTCCTCTCTCTCTCCTTGAAAATAAATAAACATTGAGAAAAAAAAGAGTAAGGAGGGGACTGGAGAGATGGCTCAGCAGTAAGCATGCTTGCTGTGCACCCATGAGAACCTGCGTTCAGTCTCCAGAACCTACTGAAAGCTGGGGATGGCCATGCACGCCTGTAACTCCAGCACCGAGTAGGGTGGGTTAGGCGGCTGGCTGAGGCTCACTAGTCAGCCAGTGTAACTGAAAAGTGGTCTGCTCCAGGTCTGGGGAGACCCCTTCTCACAGAAATAAGGGGGAGAGCATTAGAGGATGCCTGGCGTCCTTCTCTGGCACGCCAATTCTCTATAAAATAAAAATTTAAAAAAAAAAAAAAAGAATGACAAGACCATTTTGATCATCCAACCTGGATGTCGCGTGACAATCAGCACGTGGCCTGTCCTGCCTCAGTCAGAGGTGCTCCCAGAGTGCACCCCACACTTGACCCACTCCACCTGCCTGCTGCCCGTGTCCTGTCCTGGATGCTGGAAGGATGTCCATCTCGTCCATGTCCAGGAGGAACACAATGCACTGAGAAGCTACTTCACTCACAAAAAGCTGACCAGATCTTTTAACAAACATCTGTCATCAGCTACAGCAAAAACCCCACCCACAACTTGGAGGAACTGTCAGAAGCTCTGAGAGATTTCTAAGCCGGTGTTGAGTTTCCTATGACAGCAGTCTAGAAATGTGAAAATTAAAAATAAGTTGCTTTGGTTAGCCTTTAAAACTTTTCCATTTAATAAAGATTTTCATTTTGTAGGAGGGATTTTGAATGCATATAAACTCTTTCTAACTTCTGAGCACATACTTTACTGAACTAGGAGCACAGGACATGGGTATTTCAAGGTAACGGTGTCTGCCACCATTTGACCTGGCTGCTGTAGCCTATCTCTCCATGATGCCCTCACAGCACTTGGAATAGAGTGACAGGATGTGCAGGGTGGGTGGTGAGGGACAGCGCTGGAGGAAGGACAGTTTCAGCAGCAGGTCCAGGAGGAAAGCTGCACAGGAAGGCCGGGTGAGAAGACCAGGAGACATGCCCTCATCTCCTCCCGGTGACTGACCGCCCTGTCGTGCCAGCGAGCCCGCCTCCCAGGTCTGGGTGGAAAGCAACAGGATGGAAGCTGGGGATGAAGAGTCTGGAGGCAGCCGGGAAGCGCCTTCAAGACTGTCCTCAGCCCTGCAAGTCTCCCCTCGATGCCAGGTCCAGCTGCCCTGCCTGCGCCCAAGGAGGAAGCCCGCTGAAGCAAGTGATGACAAGCAAAAGGAATGCAAAGACGACCGCTTCCGACAGGTGCTAAGGACAGAATTCAGACGCAGAGACACAGCGCTCGTTTCTGTTTAGTTTTTCATTGTGGCTGACTTGATATTTTCTACATAGGATAAGTACTCGGCAATAATAATCTCTTCATCTTCCAGGGTGGAGTCCAGGTAGTCTTCCTCGTGCTCAGGAATGTCCTCCAGGATCTCGTTGACGGCCTCTGTCTCCATGTCCTCGTCTGTGGAGGCACTAGAGGTTCCTGCAGCAAACACCCCAGGGACCAGCAGGCTAGGGCAGAAGGCCGTCCTCCGACAGTGCCTCCCGCAGCCACCCTGCCCTGGCAGGACACCTTCCTCAGCCTCCACGTCAGCCTCAGCCTTAGGCCCCCACCTCCACCTGACCCACTGACTCAGACTTAGACCCTAGACCCACCTGCGGAGTCTGAAGGGGACGTGGACGGCGTGGATGAGGAGTCCTCCCCCGAGAACTGCAGGTCAGGAGGAAGGCTTCCTCCGTGGTGTGCGAGGGTCTGGGCTGCCAGCTGGACATTGCCTCCAAACACCCTCAGCGCAGCTTCTGCCACCACTGTGTCAAAGCCCATGTACACCAGCTAGGGGAGATCACGGGGCATGACAACTGTGACGAGCTCAGGTCTTGGGGCTATGTGGGCTGCACGCCTGTGTTCCTGGCTCCCATCATCCCAGTGAGGACAGCCTTGTCCCATATAAAGAACTCACTACTGCCCCTTCTGAAAAGTCACTCAGTGCCTACCAGCACCAAACCATGGAGAAAGGGCCTTGGGTCAAACAGGTCCTGGGCGCTCACCTCAGGACAGGCTACCTTGGGGCTGAGAGCCTGGTGTCACACAAACTAAGTATGAGCATGAGCATGACAAGTGGCCACAGTATGAGAGGCATACTAATGGTGGTGGGAAGGCAGGGGTGGATGGAGCTGTCCCTCTGGGCACAAAGTGAGTGAGTGTCATAGGATGCAGTGACATCCTTTTGGGTCCTGGGCAGAGAGGCAGGGTTGATGTAAACCATGGTACATGGGAAAAGAGGCAAATGAGGGAGACCAGAAACCTTGTGCTGCATCCCCATCATTCCCGCTCTCTAAACATGCGCTTGCCTCCTGCTATGCTCTCGGACCTGCGCCACCCCATGCACACACACCTGAGGCCCCCCCCCCGGGTACCAGGGTGTCACTCACCTGGTCAATGCTTTCCTGGGAGGGGCTCGCTTGCCGACGGTTGTTTTCAGGGTCTGAATCCTGGAGCCACCACATGTGAGGGTTACTGAGGAGGATCTGGGAGAACAAAATGGGCACCCTTTCCTCATCCAGCACCTGTCCACTTGGGGGACACACGGGTATAGAACTCTGCAGTGGGCTGAGCAATGGGTGAGATGGAGCAGGACGAGGGGCCCAGCCAGGTGACGGGGTGGGGCACAGGTGGGAGTTGAGGGTGAAGGTGGACAGCAGCCAGGAGAAGCCGGGTCCCTGTTCTCCCAAGCAGGTGGGAGAGGTCCACGGGAGCAGCTCCACTCCGCTCAGGAGGACGGAAGGGAGCTTGCAAAGGCGCCAATCCTCGCTGAGGTGCCAGGCAAGAAGCTTCGGCTGATGTTGTCACTCCACATTTGCTCCTAACCTTGACCAGACCCTTCTGGGTTATCTCTCTTCACATGCTAACTTTTGATAGTGGCTGAATAGGCTTTTATGACCTACTTTTATAATCTTCAAGCCTCACACGTCCTTCTACATGGTTAAGACTTTGCTGTTCTTTCGAGATTTATCCAATACCAATACAAAACCTCAAACTACATACTCAAATAACATTCTAATTCATGTATCTGCAATGCATGCGTTATGTACATGTGTATACATTGCACACACAGAAACTGAGCTGTGGGACCTTCTGAGGCAGGGGTAAGGATGAAAGGTGAGTCCTGGGTGGGCTTCTGTCTTTTGTACCCAGCACCTCGGCAGGGCAAGTGAGATGACATTTGCCTACTTGGCCTCTGCCTTCCAGTTCAGGCTACAATGTCCCCTGGCCAGATGGCAGCTCCTGCCTGCCCCTGTGTGTTCTGTCTCCCACTGATGTGTGGGTGCCCTGGGGGCAGGGTCTCCCATGCCAAGTAGCTGAGGTGCAGCAGAGTGACAGCAGACAGACCAGGCACAGGTACGACTGCTCTCTTGCTTTGGCATTTCTTCACGTGTGTGTGGGCACTGGTATGTGGATGTGCACGCACACGCACGTGGAAGCTAGAGGACCGCCTCAGGTGTTCTTCAGGCACTGTCCACCCTTTCTGAGACAGGGCCATTGGCCTGGAACTCCCTGAGCAGGCAGGATGGTCAGCGAGCACGGGGGAACCACCTGTCTCCACTCCTCCAGCACTGGGATTTCAGGTGCCCCCATCCCACCCTCCTTGGTGCTGTTAACGTGGGCTCTGGGAGCCACACTCAGGTCCTCATCCTTGCAAAGCAAGCCCTCCACTGAATGAGCACCTCCAGCCCAGCTTTGGGGACTTCCTTAAAAAGCCCCTTTACCAATGGTACTGCTGATGCAATTATGCAAAATACGGAAACAAACATTTTCATTCAAAAACTCTTACTAAAATGTTACTGTTCTCTTCTTTGCCCATGGACATTAAACTCTAGTGCAAATGAAAGCCCCACCCTGAGGCCTGACCATGGACTGCCCATGTGGCCAGCACATCCCTGGGCCAGGAGATGACCCTAGCTCTACCACTCAGATAGAAAGCAGAACTGACACAGAAGTGGGCTGTGTGACTAGGGAAGAGTGCTGGAAGCGTTACCTTCAGGGCATCATCCAGGTTGCCCTTGGCCTGATGGAGCGCCTGCTTGGCAGCACGCGTGGAGTAGCCCATTCCCCTCAGAGAGTTGACGCTCTCCAGGCGGCGTCTCCTTTTCTCCTTCTCCTCCTTCCTTATCTGGGCCAGTTCCTTGAAGAAAACAAGTCCCTCAGAGTTAGAGCTGGAGATGCCTCAGAAAGTTCTGCAGGTTTCTCAAGGTCATCAGGCCAGGTGAACAACCACACAAGAGAGGGAACTTCTATTTTTCCTCACCCAGGCAAACAGCAGGAGCCATGGGGTCAGGGGTCTGGGCACTGCACCAAGGCTGACAGTAGGAGTGCAGAGGACTGCCCAGGCAGGAAGGAGGTGCCTCACAAGCTCCATGATCCAGCATGAGAACTGTGGGGACTCAGTGAGGCCACTGGAGGTGGGTGGCCCTTCCAAGAGGACAGTAAAGAGCCCGGCCTGAGCGGGAAGAAGTCCCAGCCCTGATGAACTTCCAGGGATTTACAGTCGGGGGCTGGGGGTGGGGGGGTTGCTCGGGGGTAGAGTGCTTGCCCAGCCCTGGGTTCCACCCCTACTCCTCGGCTCTGAGACCGTCCAAGCCACAGCCTCTGGAATAGATGGCAGCTCTTCCCAGCCTGCACTATAAGCTCCCATGGGGGTGCGTATTCTGTGGGACACTAGGTTTGTCTTCCTAACCTCCATCTACCACTCCACAGGTGGGTTCTGAATGGCCTCACCTCCTGTCACACTCCCCTGGCTTCAGTGATGAGTTCAAGGATGGCTGATCATGGAGAAGTACAAGGATTGTTGAGGATTCAGGGTGTTATCAAATGACACCAATGGCAGAAGGAAGGGGCAGGCATAAAGCAGGCCCTTGGTGACACAGGAAACACTGACCACCTAACCCTGACAGCACTCCTCCTCTGGACTCTTAGTGAAGCAGGCCAGCAACCCCACTGCCCTCCTTTCTTATCTTGGTCCTTTAAAAAAATGTATTTATTTGCAAGCAGAGAGAGAGAGAGAATGGGCACACCAGGGCCTCCAGCTGCTGCAAACAGACACCAGACGTCTATGCTAGAGCCTGTCAACCTTCCCAGGGACCCGTCTCTGCTTTCCCAGTGCCGTGGTCACGTGTGCACACACCACACCCAGCACGTGCGTGAGCACTGGACCCAAGCCCAAGCGCTCACTGACTAAGCCATGTCCACAGCCCCGTTGTTTTCACACTGTGCTTCCATCACATAATGCTGCTTGTTGCTTTGGCCTGACACACTTCTGGGCAAGAAAGCAATCCCAGCTATCAAATGGCCCTATGAGAAGCACAGCCTCCTTCTGGATGATTTCCAGAAGTACAGTGTGATGCATAGAGAGAGGGAGGGAGGGAGAGAGAATGAGTACGGGGTTAAGGAAGTTGCCATTATCACTGTCGTCATGACAGGAGGTTCACTGGCTCGAAACTGATGAAATGAAGACGAGCAGCTGCTTCCCCTTCCTGACTAGACCTGGACGGGTCACTGCTCCTGCATGTCCCTATCTCTCTTGGGACTCTCTTTCTCGGGGTGTTTTGTTCTACCCATTTCAGAAGTAAGGTTGCTTCTGCCCCATTTCACAGCCTCCTCACAGTGCTGGCGTGGAGGAGAGGAGAACCCTACCTCTCTGCGGTTGGAGATGTGAATGGCCGCGTGGTCCACGTTCCCGTCACAGGCCCTCAGGCCGAGCCGGGCTTCCTGAGCCGTGAACCCCAACTGCAGCAAGTTGTGAACTTTGGATGGGTCGATGTAAAGCTCTTTAAAGAGCTCACGTGCCTACGGAGAAAAAGGGGAGTCGCGTAACTACAGCAACATCAGAGCCTAGCAAGAATCACTTCGTCTGCCTTGAGATGGACACCAGTTATCAACCATCAAATGGAAACAGAACACGAGGTCTGTCTGCAGAAGCCATGATAAACATGAGTGGAGGGGGCTGCGGGTGTGACTGACAGACAGTGGAGTGGGGGCTGCGGGTGTGACTGACAGACAGTGGAGTGGGGGCTGCGGGTGTGACTGACAGACAGTGGAGTGGGGGCTGCGGGTGTGACTGACAGACAGTGGAGTGGGGGCTGCGGGTGTGACTGACAGACAGTGGAGTGGGGCTGCGGGTGTGACTGACAGACAGTGGAGTGGGGGCTGCGGGTGTGACTGACAGACAGTGGGGTGGGGCTGCGGGTGTGACTGACAGACAGTGGGGTGGGGGCTGCGGGTGTGACTGACAGACAGTGGGGTGGGGGCTGCGGGTGTGACTGACAGACAGTGGGGTGGGGCTGCGGGTGTGACTGACAGACAGTGGGGTGGGGGCTGCGGGTGTGACTGACAGACAGTGGGGTGGGGGCTGCGGGTGTGACTGACAGACAGTGGGATGGGGGCTACGGGTGTGACTGACAGTGGAGTGGGGGCTGCGGGTATGACTGACAGTGGAGTGGGGGCTGCAGGTGTGACTGACAGTGGAGTGGGGGCTGTGGGTGTGACTGACAGACAGTGGAGTGGGGGCTGCTGGTGTGACTGACAGACAGTGGGGTGGGGGCTGCGGGTGTGACTGACAGACAGTGGAGTGGGGGCTGCCAGTGTGGCTGACAGATAGTGGAGGGGGCTGCGGGTGTGACTGATAACCACTGCTCTCTTCTTTATTCTTATTTTTTAATTTATTTAAGAGAGAGAGAATGGGTGTGCCAGGGCCTCTAGCCATTGCAAGTAAATTCCAGACATATGCACCACCTTATGCATCTGGCTTACATGGGTACTGGGGAATCTAACCTGGGTCCTTAGGCTTTGCACAGAAGCACATTTAACTGCTAAGCCATCTTTCCAGTCCCATGTCCTCTTGTTTTTGTAATACAATTTCCTGAATTTGGCCTGTGGCTCATTCCTATAATCCCAGCACTCGGAGGCAGAAGTGGAGTGTTGTGAGTTTGAGCCAACTTGAGCTACAGAGTGAGTTCCAGGTCAGCCTGAGCTAGAGTGAGACCCTACCTCCAAAGAACAAGCATCACTAATTCCTCAAATGCACATCTGATGTATTCTTACAATCCTAGCACTGTAGAGGCCAACCTGGCTGCAGAGCAAGGTTCTGTCTCCAAAAAAAAAAAAAGAAGAAAAGAAAAAAAGATCTCTTGCTGGGCATGGTGGAGGTACATGTCTTTAATCCCGGTGCTTGGGAGGCTGAAGTAGGAGGATTGTTTTGAGTTTGAGGCCAACCTGAGATTAATTCCAGGTGAGCCTTGGCTAGAGCAAGGCGCTACCTCGAAAAATAAAAAAAGACCCCCAAAGTTGAGTTGCATTTCCTCAAGCCTCTTGTAGCCAGGGGTAGCTAAAGCTGTGTCAGTGGCATAAGGTTAAGGGATGGGTGCTACTTCCAGCCCTTCCTTGATTTGAAGGCCTGCTCCAACTCTCTGCCCCCCTCTGCTGGTGGCAGAGGCACCAGCAGGAACAACCTGCGTTTCAGCCCTATGAGCTGCTCTTCTGGCCTGCTCGCCTCCTGAGGGCTGCGTGACAGGGTGGAAACCTCTATCCAGGGAAAGGCACTGTCTTTCTTAAAAAATTTTTTGTGTGTGTGTGTATGCATGTGTGTGCATGTGGAGGGTCAAATGACATTTTCTGGGTTGGTCCTCACGTTCCACCTTATGTCAGGCAGGGTCTCTAGTTGCTCACCACTGTGCTGACCCATGAGCTTCCAGGAAACCTCCTGTCTCCACCTCCCTGTTCACAGAAGCCTGACACAGCTTCCAGCCTTTTTGAATCTAGGCCCTAACTCAGTGCTCAAGCAATTTATCCACTGAGCCGAGTCTCTCCAGCCCTGGTCACTGTTGATGTGAAGTATAGTGATGACAGCATTTTGCCTGCGCTCTAACTAATGCAAGTCCACGGGGGCACAAGAAAGCAGGAGACACGGGCTTCTCACCAGTTACGAAGTCCAGTTTACCAAGGCCTCCTCTGCTGAGGACACAGAAGCAGCATGGACAGTGGCCCCACGTGACTGTCCTCACCTTGTTCAGATGCTCCCGAGCCTCTTCTCCATTCCCACTGTGATAGTTTCGGATCCCCTGCAGCAAGTAGAGTCTTAGGAACAGCACCTTCTCCTTCCCGCAGTTTCCCTGGAGTTGTTGAGGCAAAGGGATAGCAGTGTCTTATTTATTTACTTATTTTGGTTATTCGAGGTAGGGTCTCACTCTGGCCCAGGCTGACCTGGAATTGACTAGGTAGTCTCAGGCTGGCCTCAAACTCACAACAATCCTCTTACCTCTGCCTCCCCAAGTGCTAGGATTAAAGGCGTGTGCCACCACACCCCGCCAGAGGTGTCGTATTTCTAATTACAGGTGCTAAGTGCTCAGAGCTATAAGCCCTGTGTCCCCACAAGGGCAAACGATAACACTATAGTGTCCCCAGCATCACTAGTTCTGGTGGCGAAGGTGAAGAACCTTCCACACAGGAGGAACAATCAGAGTCAGGACACCTGTCTCCAGCAACCCAGGAGCGTGGTCCTTCTGGTCAGTTAGGGAAGAAGGCAAAAGTCCACACCAAGCAGAAGAGACTCTGCATAAGAGGGGTTATGGAACTTGTGGAAGCCAGGAAGATCCCTCACTGAGCTCTGCACAGGACTGTGGTCAGCTCGGGGCAGCCAGAACTGCTCAGCTACTTTCTGCATCCACATATATAGCATACATGACTGGACAGGAATAAGTCATGGGTTCACTCCTGGTCAAGGTGACCAGAAATGGGATCTATGACTAGCAAACTGTGCTCCTCTTGCTAAACACATGCCAAGGAACCAAACTGACTCATGACACATGACCTGCTTTAAGTTCTGTGTACAATGAGCATGCTGCACACTGCTGCCAAGATCATGTCGCCTCTGGCGGCCATCTGCACACAAGCAGGACACACACACAGTCTGGAAATGGGCTGATTAAACAAATTACAGTGACATACTTTTATAGTGACCAGCCTCTGGTGATTGTCTCCATAACAATTTTTAAAGCACGCCTGGGCCAAGTTCAGCTTCTTTTCAGCATCATCGAGGCATTCCAGTTGCTCCAGGCGGAAGTAGCACCACACGATGTCCAGCTGGAGCACGGCATAGTTGTCCACGGTGTCCAGCAGCTCTCGGCAGCACTCGCTGCAAAGAGAAGTACGTCACTGATGCCTGCACAGGGGCTGAGTGTTTACCTGCAAAGCCTATTGACCTGAGTTCAATTCCCTAGTACCCACGTAAAATCAGATGCATAAAGTGGTGCATGCATCTGGAGTTCATTTGCAATGGCTAGAGGCACTAGCCTGCCCATTCTCTCCCTCTGCTGGGCATAGTGGTACACGCCTTTAATCCCAGTGCTCAGAAGGCTGAGGTTGGAGGATCACTGTGAGTTTGAAGCCAGTCTGAGACTATATAGTGAACTTTCCAGGTCAGGTCAGTCTGAGCTACAGCAAGCCCTTGCCTCAAGAGAGAGAGAGAAAAGAAGAAAAGCCAGGCATGGTGGTGTACACCTCTAATGCCAGCACCATGAGTTTGAGGTCACCGGAGACTACACAGTGACTTCCAGGTCAGCAGGGACTACAGCAAGACCCTACTTGGAAAAAAAGAAAGAAAAAAACAAAAAGGACTGTGGAGATACCCAGTGGTTATAAGCATCAACTGGCCTGGGTTCAATTCCTCAGTACCACATAAAGCCAGATGCAAAGTGGTGCATGTGTCTGGAGTTTGTAGCAGTAAGAGACAGATGCATGCAAATAAATTAATTTTAAAAAGATGCTGACAGTTATTAATTGTTACTGAACATGGTGATGTGCTGTGAGCTAATGATACAGTTATTATTCAGGGGTCTCTGAGATCTGAACATCATTTCAGACTTTTCCAGGGTCAAACACTAAGAACAACTCATCCAGAGGAATCAAAACCACTTCTTGGCAACTAAGAACCAGAGTATGAGTGTGTGGAAATTCACTGTATTTATTAGTTTTTTTTAATTTTTTTACATATTTGGAACCTTTTGTAATTAGTTAAAAACTATAGAAATACATGACAATTTTACCTAAAATGTAAGGACCAATTTAAAGTTTCACTATTTGCAGCAGAAGAAAATGAAGTCAACACAGCAAACAAGTGAGACAGACCAGGAAACTGGCTGTCAATGTCCCAGGCTCCTCATTGTTCCCAGCCCCACCCCTCCCTGCTAAAACTGTAAGGCTCTTTTTTGTAAAAGTTTAAGTTAAGATTTGTGCATTCAAAACCTGAAGGCACTGACCCTGGAAGTGGGCAAAATATAAAAGAGTATTATCTCCTTGAAGTGTAGAGGATAATCATGGGAAATCACCAAAAGGAAAAAGAAGTCACACTGAGGTGTTTATTACTCCTGACCATTTCCAAGTATCAAGTCTTCTTCTCAAGTGTTTAACACATGTGGATGACGTGTAAGTACTATTTCCATTAAGAGGAACCAAGACCCTTGGGATCGCTGGCTCCCGTTCTGGGGGAGCATCTCTGAAATACCTGAAATGTCTGCTTCTGAGGACTCCAGGGATGAGACACTACCTGCATCAGAACAAACGGACACAGAGACCACCCAAAGATAAAGATGAGAATCTAAGCTCTCAAGTGTGAAGAACATCAAACGTGTTAACTCCCTGAAAAGGTGTGTACACATACACATACAAATGTGCACATGTACACCACACACACAGTCTCCCCCATGAGCCCACGCTGGCCTTGAAGTTACAATCCTCCTGCTTCAGCCTTCCAAGTACTGAGGTTACCAGAATGCACCACCACTCCATGCTTCATCCACATGAGTTAATATTGATAGGAAAAAAAGAACAGAAACCAAACACTTCATTTGATCATCTTTGGGAGAACAGGTTCTTCCAAGACAAGGGAATAAGAAGACAGGCCCTGAGAGCTTTGTCCCTGTGCCAGCTGAGTCTCAGTGTGACCAGTGAGCTGGTAGGAATCCAGAGAATTCCAGTAATGAACGTAGCAGGAACCATGGAGTATCACACTCAGAAGCCCTCAGTGCAAAAGTGGATTTGGGGATAATGACAGGGAGCTGTGCAACAGCCAGCCAGACGAGCAACACACCGGGTCCCAGTGCAGTCTGCCCGCTGGGGGTAAGAGCACAGAGCCTGATCCATGAAGCTCTTTGCTGTACAAGGTGGATGTCACTTAGACGAAGAGGAAGTCACCCATGAGCTGGTCACTGTAGCTGCTCCCACGACAGTCACTATCTGGGTGGGAGCCACAGGGCAGGAGTGTGATCCCTAACTCTAGTACCCACTGAGTACAAAAGTGCCTACCAGAAATATCTGTCAGCATCCAAAAGGCAAGGCAAGGCTATTCCGTATTCTTTCCTCTTCAGGAGAGCTCTGCCCTTCTCGTGATAGCCCATGGCTAACATGAGGGACTGGAAAGAATAGGGAGTTTTAAAGACAGCACTTTAAAACATGACGAAATAAGTTATATTCAAAACATATCCATTCTAGGAAAAACAAACAAGGCAGAAAATAAAAACAAAATCACAAATCGATCTAAAAGCCAAAATTGGGCTAGGGAAATGGCTTAGTGGTTAAGACATTTGCCTGTGAAGCCTAAGGACCCCAGTTCCATTCCCCAGGACCCACATAAGCCAGATGCACAAGGGGCACATGTTTTTGGATTTTGTTTGCAGTGGCTAGAGGCCCTAGCATGCCCATTCTCTCTTTCTCTCTACGTGCTTCTCTCTTTCTCAAATAAATAAATTAAATTAAATTAAAAGCCAAAATTAAGACAACTGTAATTATTTCACTTAAATGCTGAAGCCAAGCTCTCAACTCTGTGTGGCTGACATGGTCACAGCCACATTTTTATGCCTGCCCATCTCCATCTAGATCTACTTTCTGTAAGACTAAACGTGGAAGCCCAGCCAGTAATTCTTGCAGTGATTCAAAAAGAGCACCAGCAAGGTATGGCTGTGTGGGCCCGCAATCTCAGCACGTGGGAGCCTAAGGCAAGAGGATTGCAAACTAGAGGCCAGTTGGAGCTATATGTGAGATCTGAGATCCCGTCCAAATAAATAAATAAAACATTCGTTTTTGGCTTTGAGCTGGAGTTGCCCTAGTGAGATTGGTCTTCACCTCTGTGATGGGGGGGGGGGCACTAAGTAGACATTTTCAAGATAGAAATCTGACTCCAAAAAAGCCCTTCTGCTCTCCCCTTTTGCTTGCACTCTTGTCTGAAGGGTTATCCTTCAATGGATGCTGCAGGCATGAAAAGCCTTTTCCAAACCTGCTGCTGTTCCTGCGCTGCACCCCGGGGCAGTGGGAGAGGAGTAGCAAGGCCCCATCCTGACTCACAGCTGCTCTCATTCGAGTCCATACTAGAGATAATGTGACCTTGGGGCTTCCTCCCATCTGAACAGCTGTGTCCTGCTTACAATATGTCACCCAGTAACACAGCTCAGGTGGACTCCCCTAAACTGGATCCCTCACCATTTCGGCAAGCTTGCTTACTGCTGAAGAATTTCCTACATGTGCCCCCAGCCAAACAGCTCTAGAAACTGTCTAGGAAACGCAAACCCCCAGAGCGCAACACTGGAGGGATTCTGAGCCTTAGCTCTCCCAGGCCACTGGCAGAGTAAATTTTGAGCTGTTCATCCTCTTCAAGTGATACCTGGTTTCCTCGCTGATCCAAGGCTTGAACCTGAGTTTCTGCAACACTCAGGGGCTCAAGGGATCTTCCTGGCTCAGCATCTCAGCTACCTGTGACTCTGCCCACTTATCACTTCCTGTTCTAGATCATATGTATTTCTGAATATTTGTCAACTCTAGTTATTTCAAAAACAAAATTTAAAGATTGCTATGCTTTGGATAAGTGTCCCCCAAAGATCCAAGCAGCAAATAAAGGCCTGGTGCCCAGAACGGTGCTACTAGGAGGTGGTGTAGCCTTCGGGAGGTGGGGACTAATGGAAGGTCCTAATGAGGGTGGATATGACAAAGCTAGCTTTTTCTTATGGGGTGAGAGGGGGAGAGGAGGACTGGCAGGGCCTCCAGCCAGTGCAATTAAACTCTATAGACATGTGTGCCATCTTGTGTGCATGTGCGACCTTGTGCATGCATCAACTTGTGCATCTGGCCTACGTGGAATCTGAAGAGTTGAACGTGGGTCCTTAGGCTTTACAGGCAAGTGCCTAAACCACTGAGCCATCTCTCCAGCCCCCAAAGCTAGCTTTTTTTTTTTTTTTTTTTTTTTTTTTTTTTTTTTTTGCAAGGTAGGGTCTCACTCTGGCCCAGGCTGACCTGGAATTAACTATGTATTCTCAGGGTGGCCTCGAACTCTCGGCGATCCTCCTACCTCTGCCTCCCGAGTGCTGGGATTAAAGGCGTGCGCCACCACGCCCGGCTCAAAGCTAGCTTTTAAAGGCAGTTTTAGTTAAGAGACTGAGGCCAAGAGAGAACCAGGAGATGCTGTCCCACATGCCATCTCGACCTGACACAAGAATGAAACTCTTGGAGGAAATGGAACTTGTGTCTGATCAAGCGCCCCTGCTGTCTATAGTCTAGTGCTACCTCAGATGGGTGGCCTAGATGCCTGGGTTCTGGGATCCGCCCTCCAAAGCTATGAACCAATCAGGTCTTCCCCTTGCCTGTAAAAGCTGCTGTCCTCTTTCCCTGGCTGACTCCACCCCGCTCCACTCTGCCTGCCTTTCTTTGCTCAAGCCACAGGGACACAGGTGAGACTGGCTTTTCCCTGCGTGGGGGCGAGGAGAGCATAAAACTCTTGGTCTGGGGGACTCTTCTGCTTGCCTCTGCGTTGTAGTTTGGGGTAACATCTCACAGTGATCACAGGCATGATTTTCCTCTGGTCTCTAATCTACCACGGGCGTATTTCCTTACACCCCAGATCTACCAGGTGGGTGCTTTCACTAACTCACCATGAGGGTGCTTTCACTAACTGTAGGTCTGCTATCTGTGTAATTTCTTTAAACTCGGGGTACCATGAGTTTGACTCTTCATTACTCATTTCTCCTCTGAATTTCCTGGTCTCTGCTTGGGTATCTGCCCTTTCATTTTTCCTTGGGCCTCGCCATTTGCCCTCTTACCTTCCCTACATGGAAAAGCCCAACGCAGATACCATGCAGGTTCCTCCTGAGTCTCCCTACATAAGCTCCTGATTCTACTTTCCACATGTTTGTGGCTTTACTCTGATCTCTTCTAGAAAGCCTCAGTCTATCTCCCCCCTCCATGTGCTTGCAGCTTTAATTACTCTTTAAAAGTCTCAGCTTCGAGCCGGGCGTGGTGGCGCACGCCTTTAATCCCAGCACTCGGGAGGCAGAGGTAGGAGGATCGCCAAGAGTTCGAGGCCACCCTGAGACTAATTCCAGGTCAGCCTGGACCAGAGTGAGACCCTACCTTGCAAAACCAAAAAAAAAAAAAAAAAAAAAAAAAAAAAAAGTCTCAGCTTCTCTTAAATCCCAATCTCCCTTAAATAAATCCCACAATTTGTGATTTCCCCTTAAATAAACTTAATAATTCATAATTTATCCCTCTTGAGTCTGTCTTTATTAAAGTTAGGACAGATTCCAAAATGTGGGGTTCATAACTTCTGGGGGGCCCTCCTGAACCCCCAAATCCTGCATCACTTAGGTCATTAGAGGCATGCCCCTTCTTGCTTCTTTTTGCTCAACCACATGCTGTCACCACCACAGACCCATAGCTATGGGTCAATCAACCAGGGAGTGGAATGTCCAGAACTGTAAGCCAAGGTAACTCTCTATAAGTTAACTGTCATTGTCTCTGAGCTGAGTATGGTGGCTCATGCCTATATTCCCAGAACTAGGGAGGCTGAGGAAGAAGGATTGCCATGAGTTACAGGTCAGCTAGAGTGGGCTAGCGTGAAGACTGCAGCAGCAGCAGGAGGGGGTGAGGGGAAGGAGGAGGAGGAGGAATGCCTTGCCCCAACCAATGGGAACAGAATTACATTTAAAAACTATTTTATTTATTTATTTGAGAGAGAGAAAGAGGCAGAGAGAGAGAGAGAGAAAAGAGAGAGAGAAAATGGACACGCCAGGGCATCCAGCCCCTGCAAACGAATTCCAGGTGCATGTGCCCCCTTGTGCATCTGGCTTACATGGGTCCTGGAGAATTGAACCGGGATCCTTTGGCTTTGCAGGCAAATGCTTTAACCATTAAGCCATCTCTCCAGCCTCAGAATTACATATAAAACAAACAAACCTCAATTTACAGACAAACACCAATCTATGAAAGTCTGTATTAAAACCTTCTCCCTGGGCTGGAGAGATGGCCCAGCAGTTAAAGGTACTTGCTTTCAAAGCTTAATGACCTGGGTTCAATTCCTTAGCATTCACATAAAGCCAGACACACAAAATGGCACATTCATCTGGAGTTTGTTTGCAGTGGCAGGAGGACCCTGGTGTGCCCATACTCACTGTGTCTGCCTCTTTCTCTCTCAAATAAATATTTAACACTCCCCCTCTTTTTTTTCTGAGACAGGGTCTCATGGAGCACAGGCTGACTCTGAACTCCTGATCCCACCTCTGTCTACTGAGTGCTAGGATTATGGACACGCACAACCACACATGGCTTAAGTTGCAATTTTAACAGAATGGTTCAAATAGTGAAGCTCATTCCCAACTGGTGTGGGTTTTTTTGTTTGTTTTGTTTTGTTTTTGGTTGAGGTAGGGTCTCACTCTAGCCCAGGCTGACCTGGAATTCACTATGTAGTCTCAGGGTGACCACGAGCTCACAGTGATCCTCCTGCCTCTGCCTCCCGAGTGCTGGGACTAAAGACTTGTACACCTACATCTAGCAGAGAGCAAATGGGCATGCCAGGGCCTCTAGCTGCTGCAAACTAGTTCTAGATACATGTGCCACTTTGCATCTGGCTTTATGTGGGTTCTGGAAAATCAAACCTGGGTCATTAAGTTTTGCAGGCAAGCACCTTAACTGCTGAGCTCTCTCTCCAGCCCCAAACTGTCTTTTTTAAAATGTATTTTAAAATATTTTATTTATTTGAGAGAAAGAGGCAGAGTGAGAACAAATGGGCACGCCAGGGCCTCTAGCTACTGCAAACAAACTCTAGATGCATGTGCCGCTTTGTGCATCTGACTTACGTGGGTTTACGTGGGTACTGGGGAATCGACCCTGGGTCCTTAGGCTTCACAGGTAAGCACCTTAACCACTAAGCCATTTCTCCAGCCCCCCAAACTGTCTTTTAACTGTCTTTTAGAAAACACAATCCCTAACGCTAACTTGAGCCCTAGTCATTAGAACACTGTGTTGAAAAAGCCATCTGGCCTGGATCAAAGGTGAGCATGAGAACCCTTCTGACACGACAACACACAAGAGCCAGCCGTGTCTCCTGTACTTACTTTCCTTTGAGACGGGGGAATTCTGATGGGTCTGCCTGTCTGGTTCGCTATGTCTAAGTACGGCATGGTTTCTGGATCCACCATCTCGGCTGCAACAAAGCCAAGGGACTTCATTAATTCAGGGTCACATAGCGAGTTTGTGACAATGTCAAAGTGTTAGACTGAGGGAAAAAAACTTCACGGGCACCGAGACCCCTCCGTGGGACCAGCGTTCTGTGTACCTCTCTGTGCTAGGATCTCCAGTCCCCTCTTGGTCCTCTGAATTTGTCTTTCCTTCAGTTCAGCCTCGTTTTGCTCTTCTTCCTCAACCTGGAAGTTTCTCCTCACATCCTCTTCAGATTGCTTCAGCTCAAGCACCATCGCCTTCACATTGTGCGTCACCCCCTGTTCCTCCAGGCTTTGTTCTGTGAATGGCAGAGAACTGCCTGTCATACACAGTGACTGAGCAGCAAGTCACTTCTTATGGAACTTTTTTCAGTGTGAGGTGTATGTGTGTCAGTGTGGGTGCGTGTGTACCACAGGGTGCACGTGAAGATCAGAGGACAACATCCAGGTGTCAGTCTTTACCTCTTTGGGACAGAGTCTACTGTTCACCACTGCTTTTTTTGCCAGGCCAGCTGGCCCCAAAGCTTCCAGCAAGTTCTCCTGTCTTTACCTCCCTTCTGGCTCACAGGTATGTTTAAGATTAGAAACACCTGCCATGGCATCCTGCTTTATGTCATGCTGGGGTTCCAAACTACCACTCACACTTGCACAACCAGCACTTCTCAATGAACCCCAGAAAATGGAATTTTTAAACCTGTATTCACACCTGCAAACCACTATGTCACACAGCTCCTAAGAATGTGCCTAAGGGCTGGAGAGATGGCTGAGTGGTTAAAGTGCTTGCCTGCAAAGGCTAATGACCTGAGTTTGATTCCCCAGTATACACATAAAAGCCAGGTGCAAAAGGTGGCACATGCATCTGGAGTCCATTTGCAGCAGCTGGAGGCCCTGACATGCCTATTCTGTCTCTCTTCTCTCTATCTTCTTGCAAATAATCTAAAAAAAAAAAAATAATGTGACAAGCCGGGCGTGGTGGCGCACACCTTTAATCCCAGCACTCGGGAGACAGAGGTAGGAGGATTGCCGTGAGTTCAAGGCTACCCTGAGACTACATAGTTAATTCCAGGTCAGCCTGGGCCAGAGTGAGACCCTACCTCGAAAAACCAAAAATAATAATAATAATAATAATAATAATAATAATAATAATGATGTGCCTAAATTTGGTTACATGGCTTTAAAATCAGCCAGTCTATGGGTTGGAAGATGGCTCCGTGGATCAAGTACTTACTGCACAAGTGTGAGTATCTGAGTTTGGATCCCTGCACCCACGTAAAAGTTGGATGCAGCAGTGCACATCTGTCACCCCAGCACACCTAACAAGAGGAGGCAGAGAGGAGAGCCCCCAGGCAGCCAGCGTGAATAATGAGAGACGCTGCCTCAAACAAGGTGGGCAGTAACCTGTTTCTTGAGGCCCTGGAGAACCCTGGGAATTGCCTCAGACTGCATGACTGCACAACACCTCCCCAGTCACTCCTGCCTCCCTCACCCCTTCCCCACTGCGGTCAGCGGTCACTCCTGCCTCCCTCACCCCTTCCCCACTGTGGTCAGCGGTCACTCCTGCCTCCCTCACCCCTTCCCCACTGTGGTCAGCGGTCACTCCTGCCTCCCTCACCCCTTCCCCACTGTGGTCAGCGGTCACTCCTGCCTCCCTCACCCCTTCCCCACTGCGGTCAGCAATCACTCCTGCCTCCCTCACCCCTTCCCCACTGTGGTCAGCGATCACTCCTGCCTCCCTCACCCCTTCCCCACTGCGGTCAGCAGTCACTCCTGCCTCCCTCACCCCTTCCCCACTGCGGTCAGCGGTCACTCCTGCCTCCCTCACCCCCTTCCCTACTGTGGTCAGTGTTTTTCAAGCCCTGGGTGTCACCTAGCAGCACTAATGCCTTCCACGACCTGAGGAAGGGCGACCTGCTCATTCTGACAGGCTTTCTCCACAGCAGCACTCTTGCATCCTGGTATCTGTGACTGAAGGTGTTCCAGGGACTCTCCAAGTTTAGCAGCATCCCTGACCTCGACTCACTGAGTGACAGGAACACAACCTCTCCCCACCACTGTCTCCTGACCATGTCAAATGTCCCCTGAGAACTGCTGCTGCAATACTTACATGACTCTGCCTACCCTCCATTTCAGTAAGTGCTCCCCCACATCAGAACCCCCTCCCCAGCTTCCCCAACATGGCCTTGTCCACTCGGCCCTCCCCCACAGCCCTCCTCTGTCCCCAGTCAGCATTGGCTTTCTGCCCATGGGTAGAACCGCCAGGAACCCTGACTCCCTTCAGCACACAAGCTGACTTTCTGGATGTTACTTGGCTGCAGCAAGCACAGAGCAGGCAGGATTTATTGGCGTGCTGTCTCCTACTGTAGATGTTTATGATAGTAAACTTCCAAAGTCATCAGCTCTGGGTTCTAAGTGTGACAAAGCAAGAGAGCAATGGGAATCATTATGTCTCTGTTGGGTGGTGGAAGGACCCATGTCTTGGCAGAACATACCTAGTTGAAGCTGCTTCTTATTTATGACAATCTTGATGTAATTCTCTTGAAAGCCAAAGGTTTCAGCTATTCTAAAAAATAAAAACAGTAACAACTGTAGGAAGGCAAATTTGTTATTTGTTTTCCACCAGAAAGATTTGACTCATAATAGCCATTTATCCCTTTTACTCAGACACCTAGGTTTTCCCTCTGCTGCCCACCTCACTAGGCGGCTGTCTGAAACTGCAAGAAGACAGGCCTCCTATAAACCTACTTCACCACTTCTTTCCTCATGAAGTGGGGACTACAGGGCTGGCCATCTGACTAGGAGGGTCCTAGCTGCCAGACCAATTTACCTCCCATCTTCTGGGATCTTCCTGAGGCCCTGTAACAGGAGTGTCCTATGCCATTGTCTACTGGTGGGCACTGGGTGATTCTATCCCAATCAGTCCTCATGTCCAAAGAAGAAGTGAGACATGTCAGCTGCACAAGCAGGGCACGGCTGGCCTGTGCTGAACCAACTCAAAGGAGCAACGTGCTGAGCTTGGAGCTTGGCAGAGACCCAGTTGGCTCCTGTTCCTCCCCAGCTACTGGCCCTAACATGTGTGGGCATCTTCTGAGCAGTAGGCCTGGACTTCCACCCATCTGAACCTACTGGAAGCTAAGAAGTGGGAGCAAGTCTTAAGCACTGGAGCATCTGGAGTTCGTCTGCAGTGGCTGGATGCCCTGGCGCACCCACCTGTCTCTCTCTCTGCTCTCTCAGATTGCAAATAAGTAAATAAAAATATGTGGCCTCTTACCAATCTGAGCCCAGCATAAGAACAACCCCTCCCCCAACAGGTTTCATTTTCTCTGCTATTAAAGGACAGTGGGACCTGTCTCTCTGGCTTACAGGACAGTCCCCAAGGGTCCAGTGAGCCAATACAGCAGGGACAGGGACAGAGCAGCTGGGACACAGCTCACGGTACTTACTTAGACCTCAGGTCTCTGCCAGTGACCTGCAATCTCGTCTCCAGCAAGCGTTTCTTATCCTGTTTCCAAAGAAAACACAGTGAGTGCACCTCTATCTAACCGCGCGGAAGACACAGTGAGTGCGCCTCTATCTAACCCCGCGGAAGACACAGTGAGTGCGCCTCTATCTAACCCCGCGGAAGACACAGGGAGTGCGCCTCTATCTAACCCCGCGGAAGACACAGTGAGTGCGCCTCTATCTAACCCCGCGGAAGACACAGTGAGTGCGCCTCTATCTAACCCCGCGGAAGACACAGTGAGTGCGCCTCTATCTAACCGCGCGGAAGACACAGTGAGTGCGCCTCTATCTAACCCCGCGGAAGACACAGTGAGTGCGCCTCTATCTAACCCCACGGAAGACACAGTGAGTGCGCCTCTATCTAACCCCGCGGAAGACACAGTGAGTGCGCCTCTATCTAACCCCGCGGAAGACACAGTGAGTGCGCCTCTATCTAACCCCGCGGAAGACACAGTGAGTGCGCCTCTATCTAACCCCGCGGAAGACACAGTGAGTGCGCCTCTATCTAACCCCGCGGAAGACACAGTGAGTGCGCCTCTATCTAACCCGGCGGAAGCTCCTCCCCGTGTATGAAATCCTAATGGTGTTTCCACAGGGGACCTAGGGGACTGGTTACTGACTAAAACACTGCCGGACTAAGGAGACAATGAACACAGACAGCCCAGCACAGGCTGAGAGGGTGACCACAGTGTCCTCAAGGGGCACCAGGCATGGCTGCAGCCACCACTGTGCTCAGAGTTCAGAGCACGAGCATTCGTCAGCCTTCACACCCATCCTCTACCCTAGCGCCACTCTTTCCTCCCCACCCACAACAACGCATGCACTTTGTGTCTGCAAGCTCCTGTTCCGGACACTGGAGGTAAACGGCAGCACACCACGCACGGCTGACTCACTCGTGCTGCAGACGGGTCAGAACTTCACTACTTGTCACACGCTATGGATATACCAGCTGCTTATCCTGCATCCATGGGGGGACATTTGGGCTCTTGCCACCTTTGGGTCGTTAAGAATAGTGCTGCTAGACTGGAGAGATGGCTCAGCAAAGCCCAACAACCTGAGTTCAGTTCCCCTGTACCCACATAAAGGTACATGCATAAAGTGGTGCATGTGTCTGGAGTTCGTTTGCAGTGGCTAAATGCCCTGGCATACCCATTCTCTCTGTTTGCCTCCCCCACCCCCTGCCTCTCTCTGCTTGCAAATAAATAAATAAAAATACTTGAAAGCAAGGCATGGTGGCACACACCTTTAATCCCAGCACTCGGGAGGCAGAGGTAGGAGGATCACTGTGAATTCAAGGCCAGCCTGAGACTACATAGTGAATTCCAGGTCAGCCTGGGATAGAGTGAGACCCTGCCTCAAAAAACCAAAAATAAATAAATAAAATAAAATAGAAAAGAATGCTGCTGCTGTGACTATTCATGCACAACTTCTGAAATACAGACTTTTACTTCTGAAAATGATTAACACTGGTCAGTCCCGAGAGGCACTCACACTGCTCTGACGTGGACTCCTGAGGACGCAGACCTCAGATGAAGTGGTCACTTAGCCGTGCTGGAGCTCAGCCGACTGAGCCTGACTTCTACCAGCATGGGAGAAGGATGAGTGAGCAATGGGAAGTGCCTGCTGCACAGGGTTCGGGGAAACCTCGTGCCCACTTTGATGTCCACACTTTAAAACATTAAACTAGAAAGAGAGTGACACACACAGCTCTGTGACACTTTTTTGTTTTGTTTTGTTTTGTTTGAGACAGGCTCTCCTATGCCCAGACTGGCCTTCAACTCCAGGTCCTTCTGCCTCCCCCTCCCAACTGCTGGGGTTACAGGCAGGCACCAACCATGCCCAGACACTGGGACTGATTTTCTTTTTTTTTTTTTTGGTTTTTCAAGGTAGGGTTTCACTCTGGTCCAGGCTGACCTGGAATTAACTATGTAGTCTCAGGGTGGCCTCGAACTCACGGCGATCCTCCTACTTCTGCCTCCCGAGTGCTGGGATTAAAGGCGTGCGCCACCATGCCCGGCTTTGATTTTCTTTTGAGGCAAGTCCAACTAGCCTTTTTTCTTTTTTTTTCTTTTTGGTTTTTCGAGGTAGGGTCTCACTCTAGCTCAGGCTGACCTGCTGACCTGGAATTCACTATGTAGTCTCAGGGTGGCCTCGAACTCATGGTGATCCTCCTACCTCTGCCTCCTGAGTGCTGGGATTAAAGGCGTGCGCCACCACGCCCAGATCTTTTCTTTTTCTTTTTTTTTTTTTTCTTTTTCTTGGTTTTTCGAGGTAGGGTCTCACTCTAGCTCAAGCTGACCTGGAATTCACTATATAGTCTCAGGGTGACCTCAAACTCACAGTGATCCTCCTACCTCTGCCTCCCAAGTGCTGGGATTAAAGGCATGTGCCACCATGCCCAGCTTTTTTTTTTTTAAATGAGAGAGAATCTAGCCCACTGCCATTGAAGTCCAGACATGTGCATCCCTTGTGCACATATGTGACCTTCTGTGCTTGCATTATTGTGCGTCTGGCTTATGTGGGACCTAGAGAGTTAAACATGAGTCCTTAAGCTTCACAGCCAAGCATCTTAACCACTAAGCCATCTCTCCAGCCCTGATATTATTTTTAGTATTTTATTTATTTATCTGAAAAGGAGAGGAAGCGGCAAATAGAGAATGGGTGCACCGGGCCTCCAGCCACTGCAAATGAACTCCAGACTCATGCACCACCTTGTGCATCTGGCTTACATAGGTACTGGGGGATTGAACCTGGGTCCTTTGGCTTTGCAGGCAAGCGCCTTAACCATTAATCCATCTCTCCAGCCCTGCTTTTTAAAAAAACTCTTCACATGTATATGTATTCTGTGTGTATGAGGGAACGTGGGTGCATGTGTGCCATGGGGTATGTGTGGAGGTCAAGACAGGCTCCAGTGTGTGTCCTTGCCTTTCACCTAGTTGGAGGCAGGAGCTCCTGCCACCCCTGCAGTGTTCTCTGGCCTGTGAGTCTCCAGGGATTCTCCCAACGCTGCCTCCCAGTTTGTAGCAAACACACTGGGAGTTCAGACTCACACATGCATCCAGATTTACGTGGGTTCTGGGGATCCAACCTCAGATTGGCCCACTTGTACAATAAGTGCTTTTTCACGGAACCATCTCCCCAGCCTGTGACTAATTTTTGAAGTTTGCACCAGAACAAGCCCACTTTGTCAAGATCAGAGCCCAAAATTTCAGCCTTTCGGCATGGGAAGTGATTTAAGGAAGCTTGCTGCTGTGCAGAAACCAGTTTGATCACATCACTCTTGGTAGCAATGTAAACATGGGACGTTACTCACTTTTCTCAGCCTTTGAGGTAGAAACACCTCGATGGTGGCAATTCCCGTGGCTCGGTAGTTTTCATTTCCTGTCCCACGCTCAACTGCTTTGCAGCGGATTTCTTCTATCACCTTTTCCACTTCACTCTCACAGCACTCCAGCCTGTCAGAGTACTTCTTAGCAAGGTCCTAGGAAGACAAATCAGAAGACGCAGCTTAATGTAGGACCAAAGCAGAAACCTAAAGCAAAGGCAAAGGCCAGGCCAGACCAGGGTGAAGGACTGTGGTGCAGAACTAGTATGCTGACTCTGACACCCACAGACAGTAAAACAGTCAGCAGATAAAGTGAAAATAACTGGGACTATCCCAAGGGGACAAAAAGGTGAATGACTTTTGCGACCTCGATATACTTAAGAATCAGTCTAACAAGTAGTGAATTACTTAGTGCCACTGGAAGGGAAAAATGAGAGAAAAACACAGAGAAAATACTCTTAATTTTTCAAACTTGTGAGAACAGGGTTAAATTTAAATACCTTACATTAAAAATTTTTTTAATTATCTATTGTGTGAGATACAGAGAGAGAGAGAGAGACTGACTAACTATCGGCACACTAAGGCCTCCTGCTGCTCTAAACGAACTCCAGATACATGTGCCACTTTGTGCATCTGGCTTTACATAGGAACTGGGGAATGAAACCCAGGCAGGCTTTGCAAGCAAGCACCTTTAAGGGCTGAGCCATCTCTTCAGCCCAACTTACTTTTTTTTTAAGGACAAGGGTCTCACAATATAGCCCAAGCTGTCCTTGAGCAAGTTACTGGTGGTCCTCTTGCCTCAACCTTTTAGCAAGCTGGGATTACTGTGTGTCACCACATTTGGTTCCATACTTTATTTTTAACCCAGGTGGATATGCAATTTTTATCATCGTAAAACATGTAACTTTTAAAATAATTTTTTTTTTTTTTTTTTTTTTTTGGTTTTGCGACGTAGGGTCTCACTCTGGCCCAGGCTGACCTGGAATTAACTATGTAGTCTCAGGGTGGCCTCGAACTCACGGCGATCCTCCTACCTCTGCCTCCCGAGTGCTGGGATTAAAGGCGTGCGCCACCATGCCCGGCTTAAAATAAAATATTTTATTTTAAATAAAATACTTTAAAAATATCACTTCCTGGGCTAGAGAGATGGCTCACCGGTTAAGGCACTTCCTGCAGAACCTAACGACCTGAGTTTGTTTCCCCAGTACCCACGTCAAACCAGATGCACAAAGTAGTGCAATGTGTCTAGAGTGTTTGCAGTGGCTTGAGGCCCAGGAGGGCCCATTCTCTCTCAGTCTCTCGTCTATCTCTCTCTGATTGCAAATAAATAAATAATCACTTCCTGCAATTTTCTAAAAATTCTAATTACTGCCAGGCACGGAGGCACATGACTATAATTCCAGCATTCAGGAAGTACAGACAATGGGATCAAGGCAAGAAGTACCCCAAACCAGCCTTGAGCTAGTTCAAGGCCAGGCCAGTTTGGGCTATATAAGGCTCTGCTTCATAAAGCACAAAAGGGCTGGCAAGACGGCCTAGTGGTTAAGGTACTTGCCTGTGAAGCCTAAGGACCCATGTTCTACTCCCCAGATCCCACATAAGCCAGGTGCACAAGGTGATGTATGTGCAAAACTGTCCATGTGCATAAGGTGGCACATGCATCTGGAGTTCAATTTAAGTGGCTAGAGGCCCTGCTGCACCAATTCTCTCTCTCATTAAAAAAAAAAATTCCTACAGAGGGCATTGTTCCCTCCTGACATCAACTGGGTGGCCTTCCTCAGACACTGACTGCTCAGAACCAAGGTCTAGGAGTGCAGCCCACAGAATTCCTCACATCAGGCACCAGATGCCCAGCATGTCCCCTGGCCTACCCTCACTTCTGCCTGACTACCATCCCCCTTTCAGGTCTGCCCACGTGCTACGCTGACTCAAAGTACTTAGGACAGGCTAGTCGAGTTTCTGCAAAGGACACAGGTGAGCACTAAGGTGAGAGGCGGAGCCTGCAAGGGCTGTGGGAGCATCCTCTGCCAGCAGAGTCATGGTGTTCCACCTCCTGGACCCCACAGGGACACAGTGTACCACCTCCCACCTTCTGGATTTCCTAAGTTAGAGGCTCCCAGGCACATCATTTAGGGATTTTTATGAAGGTACACTGCCAAGTATGACTGATAAAATCAGTGGCCATTGATGATCAAAGCCATCTCTGGGCTCTTTCCTCTTCCTGAAGCTGGAGACTGGGGCTGACAGTGCCAAGCCTCTTATCCTGTCTGGCAATTTCTGAAGCTGCCTAGGGCCACCAAGCCTCGTTGGATATTCCTATCACTCATACCACTCTTGCAAAAGTCTTTAAAAAGACGTTTTTGTGTGTGTGTGTGTATTTATCAGGGTCTCCTGCTGCACCAGATGCATGCACCACCTTTTAGAAGGCAGCTATGTCACCACTACACCACCCACACACCTCATGTACCACTTTTTGTATCAACTTTACATGGGTACTAGGGAACTGAGCCTGAGTAGGCAGACTTTGCAAGGAAGCACCTTTAACCACTGAACCATCTCCCCAGCCCTAGAGTCTTAACTCTGCCAGGAACTATAGTCAAAGACCAAATGTCTTTCTTGTCATGTTATACTTGTTTTCAAGCCAACAAGCCATAGCAAGCAAATTCAACATGTGATAAAAATAGTACACACTAGCTGGGCGTGGTGACGCACGCCTTTAATCCCAGAACTCTGGAGGCAGAGGTAGGAGAATCGCCATGAGTTCAAAGCCACCCTGAGACTGTATAGTGAATACCAGGTCAGCCTGAGCTAGAGTGAAACCCTACCTGGAGAAAAAAAAAAAAAACAGTACACACTGTTAAGGTTTCACTATCCCCCAGAAGACCTTGTATGAAAAGCAAAGGCGTGACATGCAGGGTGACACTGCCTTAAGTGGTGGGAGGGCCCTTAGGTTACTGGGGGCATGCCTAGAAAGGGATTATGGGACCCAACTAGCCACATCCTCCTTCTTTAGCTTCCTGTTCAGGACCCCAAGCTCGTCATGATGGATCCCCTGACAAGAGTCTCAAAGCTATGGAACCTCTGGACCATGACCCAAAAAAAACCTTTTCCCCTCTTTATAAGTCAATCTGCCTCAGGTACTTCATTATAGTGAAGGAAAGGAAACTAATACAATACCCAGGAAGTCAGGCAGCGTGTTCATAGGCATGAAATATCAGGAAAAGGGCTGGAGATATGGCTCAGTGGTAGAGTGCTTTGCCTGGCCTGTGTGAGGCCCTGAGTTCTACCTCTACCACTGAAAAAAATGAACTGGGAACCTGCTCATTCCTAATGGTTTTGGTGCTACCAAAGTTTACATGGACATGCCTGGTAGTTTCTGACGACTTTACATCCTATTTCCCAAGACTTATAACTCTGCTAATGCTTTATGTCTTAAAGCAAAAATACCTTTAGTGCCAAGCCAACTTCTTTATTTTCATCTGTATATGGAGGTTTCCATAGTTGGATTTTGTCTTCCCTTAAAAACTGGGTCAATTTTGCTTGAAGATATTTCTTCTGTGCCATCCTTGAAAACAAAACTGTGTATCAACTACAACCCCACTTGACATTTTCAAGTGCCCTGAGGTGTGTGTACAGACCGTAAGCTGATCTGCCCATCCCCATCTGGTCTGATCTAAACGACTAAGGTTTCCATGATCTCTAGACCTCCTACAAGTCAGAAACATGGAACTCCTTACTAGGGATTCAATTTATGTGAGCACATGACATCAAGTGTCCATTTCAGAGTTGTTACCATGTAGCAGGATTAGTATACTTTCTATTTCCTCAAAGGAGAGGGGATTTTAGTACTACAGAGAAAACTGGGGCACCACATGTTAGGCAAGTGCTCCACTGGACAGCATCCCCAGTTCAACTTTTCTATTTCTTACCCTGCTATTATTCTCAAAGAAGCATAAGGAATGACATCCTTCAAGGAACCCACCTCCTTAAGCAACTCAATACACAGCGTACAAATTCTCTTATACTGACCACTCTGGTAGTTAAGCATAAGGAGCCGTGAGCTTAAACTACATCAGTAAGTGGAAAACTGTAGGTGAACTTTCAAAAGGAAAGAACTTATAACAATAGAATATTTCTATTATTGTTATTATAGTGGTAGTATTGGAGACAAGAGAGCTCACTAGCATAGGCCAGCCTGGAGCTCAGGGCAATCCCCCTGCCTCAGCCTTCTCGGTTCCTGGATTACAGGTGTGAGTCACCACACCGGGCTCTCATGGTATTTAATGCACAGCAGCACACCTGCACATTCTACTCAAACCCAACAGAGTCAACCACTTCCTAGCAGAGAACTCCAAGCCCCAGCTCTGTAAAACCACTGGACAAAGTCACAAATTTAGTGCCCTAGGCAGCCCTGGACTTCTGCCCAGTATACTGGACACTGCACTCCATCACAAATGTCCCTCTGCTTGCCTGGTATATGATTTCTCTCTTTCATAGAAGCACAAGCCAGGAGGGGCTGTGAGATGTCTGGCAATAGCTTAGGATTCAAAGGCGTATGAGATGAGCTTGCTAGGAGCCTGGGGCAGGTACATTGGAGTGCTTGGTCTGCCCAGTTAGGCCTGTCACAAGAAACTAAGAAGAAAACGATTCTTGCTGGTGGATGAGTGAGTTCTACAGAGTTCAAACACTAAAGAAATTAATGTACCTAGCTATATTCCTGTTTTCTATTGAGGGCTGACATCGTTGCTAAGTCAAATTCCTTTGATGGCTTAAGTGTACTCTAAAAACATGTTTTTAAATTTATTTACTGCAAGTATGTTTTAAGACAGTTTGATAGTCACAACGAAAAAGGAAAAAAGACTGCTGTGTGTATTTCTGATCACTAACAAATCCCTTCTTACTTTTCAAACACAAGTAACTTCACAGACCATGGATACGTGAATTCATGAATCTTCAGGAATCCTACTAAGATACATGACCTCAGAGGGAGGTAGAAAGAATAATTTCATGGGCCACTTACCTGTGCCCAGCTATTTGGAAGGCCAGGAAAGGCCTTCAGAGACCACTGCAAACCACTATGTGGCCAAAGGAGCAACGGCTGTTACAAACCCAGTCTGTGTGTGTGCGCCACCCACCAGAGAGTAAATCTACTGCACAGATGTGATGCTAAACTGGGCGTGGTGTCCCTGCACTCCCGAGGCTGAGGTAGGAGGACCGCGTTGAGTTTGAAGACAGCCTGGGCTAGAGTGAGTTCCAGATCAACCCGGGCTCGAGTGAGACTGCCTCCAAACTCATCAGACAAGAGAGCCCGTGTTAAATCCAATTAAAAAGAAGGCAAGTGTAACACACAACCGTTTTCGATTACAACTAAATGTTTCAGGCCTGCCTGTTGCGCTGTGAAGAGGAAAAGGGGAAATCCATTAGGACCAAATGAACGTTAAGACTCTCACTTTCAGCTGGGCGTGGTGGCGCACGCCTGTAATCCCAGCACTGGGAGCAGAGGAACCGCGAGTTCGAGGCCACCCTGGGACTACACAGTGAATTCCAGGTCAGCCTGGGCTAGAGTGAAACCTTACCTCGAAAAACCAAAAACAAAACTTTCACTTTCGCTTCTGTAAAGGCTCACGGCAGCCTGCCCTCGGCCTGAACGGACCACCCCCGCGCTAGGACAGAATCCCGTGGGAAAATGGAAGACGAGGAGGACGAGGAGGAGGAAGGGGTCAGCAACAACGAGGTCAGGGCTGCAGACACCGTGAGCAGCGTGTGGCTAAGCACAGCCCCGAGACAGCCCGGCGTGCGCACACGCCGCCGCCACCGCGACCCTCCGCGCAGCGTCGCCGGCCACCTCCCCACCGCGCACACCCGCGAGCCGGGCCGGACCGGGCCCCGGGGTCCGCGCCGCGCCTCTCCGCTCAGGGCCGGTCTCCGCCGGGGCTGACGGCCGCCGGGAGCCGGGTCGCCGCGCGGTGACGCCGAGGCCCCACGTCGCGGTCGCCCGCCGCCGCAGCCGCCGCCTTCTTACCTGCGCCACCGCAGCGCCGGCCGCCAGCCGTCCAGTGCCCGGATGCAGCAGCGAGCGGCCGCCGTTTGTTTTCATTCCGGGTAAGGCCCCGCCCCCGCCAGGCCCCGCCCCTCGCTCAGACCGGAAATATGGACGCTTTCGTGGGCGGGGCCGTCCGGTGAGAGGCGGGGCTAAGGAGGGGGCCGAGCGAGCTGAGGACTAGGACGAGGGGGAAGGGGTGGGGAAGGAAGAAGGAGAGAGGACGAGCGGGACCGGCTGGGGGCGGGCCTAAGAGTGGGCGGGGAGATCTGTAGGCGGGCGGAGATGGGGCGGGGCTACGGGTGGGCGGGACGAGCCGTGGGCGGTCGGTGGTGGGGCGGGGCTAAGAGGGGGCGGGGCGAGCTGTGGGAGGTCGGTGGCGGGGCGGGGCTAAGGAACGGGCGGATGGCGACGGGGCGGGGCTAAGAGGGGGCGGGACGAGTCGTGGGGGGGCGGTGATGGGGCGGAGCTAAGGAAGGGGCGGAGCTAGCAGTGGGCGGGCGGTGATGGGGCGGAGCTAATTAAGGGGCGGAGCTAGTAGTGGGCAGGGCGGAGCTAAGGAAGGGGCGGAGGTAGCAGTGAGCTGGTGGTGATGGGGCGGAGCTAAGGAAGGGCGGAGCTAGCAGTGGGCGGGTGGTGATGGGGCGGAGCAAAGGAAGGGGCGGAGCTAGCAGTGGGCGGTGATGGGGCGGAGCTAAGAGGGGGCGTGGCGATCTCTGGACTAGTAGTAACCGGGCGAGGCTAAGGAGGGGCGGGGCGAGGTGTGGTCGGGGGAGTGATGGGGCGGAGCTAAGAGGGGGCGGTGCAGGCTGTGGACTAGTGATGACAGCGCCGGGGCTAAGGAGGGGTTGCGAGCTGTGTGCTGGTGGTGAGCGGGCGGGTTGTGGGGGCGGGGCGAGCTGTGGGCGGGTGTTGACAGAGTGGGGGGCCAAGATGTGACTGGACAAGGGTGAAGAGATGCGTCTGTACAAGCTTTGGGCAAGATAAGGGGAGGGCCTAATGTGGAGTGAGAAATGGGGCGAGGCTGCAGTCCCTTGTTCTAGGATTCCCCCTCTCTTTCGATCCAGTTTGCCAGAGGTCAGGGAAATCAGACTGACTTTGGTTCTCTGTAGGCCTTAGAAGAGGACAGAGCACTTCGAGGAAGACTTGTTCTCCTAGAGGAAGCGTCTGGACTTGTTACAGATGGACCAACCTGGCAGCCCTCCCCTAGGCCTAGGTGGACCCCCTAAACCGAGCTATGTCCTCTACAATCAATCCCTCCAGGCACCTTCCCTCTTGCTTTCCGGACCTCTCTCCTCTGGTTACCCCGCTGTCATCCCCACCCAGTACCACCGTGAAGAACAGGGTGGTGGACACCAGGAATCCATGAACAGGTGTGCGTCCCCATGTCTTAAGTGAGGAAATAAGACAAGTAGACATAAAAAATAAGGACAGTTTGCGAAATGCTCTGAGAATAAGGACAGCGCCTGGGGGTTGGGCACAGCTTTGAGCCCATTGATGGCAGAGAAATAGCGAGCTTCAGACCCCAGAGGTTTGCTGGGATCAGACTGCTGTTCCAGCCTTTCCAACTCTCTTCTTGGACCTGCTCCGGCTCTGTCATAGAGAGCTTGAGCGCATAGTTCCTGCCCACAGGGCGCCCCCTGGTGCTCTGGTTCCCTAGGGATCTGTGTGATACAAACTTGAGGAACATAGGCTCCTACTCATTACCCAGAAACATTCCAAGGTTCCTCGCATATGAGGTGCTGGGCTGGGGATGTAGCTTAGTGGTAAGGTACCAGCATAGCCTGTAAAAGGCCCAGCGGTTCAATATTAATACTCCAACACAAAACTTTTTGTTTGTTTGGTTGTTTTTTTTTTTCTTTTGGTTTTTCAAGATAGAGTCTCACTGTAGCCCAGGTTAACCTGGACATCACTATGTAGTCTCAGGGTGGCCTCGAACTCACGGCAATCCTCCTACCTCTGCCTCCTGAGTGCTGGGATTAAAGGCGTGCGCTACCACGCCAGGCTCATTAAAACATTTTTTATGCCAGGTGTGGTGGCACACGCCTTTAATTCCAGTACTCAGGAGGCAGAGGTAGGAGGATCACCGTGAGTTCGAGGCCACCCTGAGAATACAGTGAATTCCAGGTCAGCCTGGGCTTCAGCAAGACCCTACCTCAAGAAAATACCAAAAAAAAGTGTTTTAATAAAAAAATGCATAATTAGTTCAAGGCCTGCCTAGGCTACATTTTAAAAAAGTGAGTTTTTGAGCTGGAGAGATGGCTTAGTGGTTAAGGCACTTGCCTGCAAAGCCTAAGGACCCCTGTTTGATTCTCCAGGTCCCACATAAGCCAGATGCACAAAGGGGCGCATGCGTCTGGAGTTCGTTTATAGTGGCTGGAGGCCCTGGTGTGCCCATTCTCCCTCTCCCTCTCTCTGTCTCTGATAAATAAATAAATAAATAAATAAATAAATAAATAAATAATAAACACATTTTAAAAATTAAAAATCTTTTTAAAAGTGAGTTTCTAGGCTGGAGAGATGGCTTAGTGGTTAAACGCTTGCCTGTGAAGCCTAAGGATCCTAGTTCGAGGCTCAGTTCTGCAGGACCCACATAAGCCAGATGCACAAGGGGGCACACGCATCTGGAGTTCATTTGCAATGGCTGGAGGCCCTGGCGTACCCATTCTCTCTCTCTGCCTGCCTATTTCTGTATCTCTCGCTCACAAATAAATAAATAAATAAAATTTTAAAAAACAAATAAATAAAAGTGAGTTTCTAGCCAGGCTCAGTGATGCATAACCCCAGCAGTTGGGGCTCTGGGGTAAGAGGACTTTGAGTTTGAGATCAGCCTCTGCCACACAGTGAGGCCCTGACTCAAAATAAAGGAGCAAGGACCTCCTTGTTTACCCTCTGTTTCTGGGCTGGCTTCCTGACTTGCCCTTAGTCAATAGGACAGAAGCAAAGAGTTGGGACCTTGGTGCTGGCCCTTTCTTGCCGCAGACACCATGTAAAAGAGCCGCCGTAGCCTGCAAGAGTGACTACATGCGGGAAAACGGAAGAACTCCAGTAAGAGCCTGCTGTGCCAATAAAGCCGTACCAGTCACTCAATGAGCAGAGCGGCTTGGGGACACGTGGGAGAGCCCAGCACTGACCCATTGAGCCTACCCAGAATGCCTCCTGGCTTCCTCCGTGAATCAGGAGCTAAACAAACATTTATTATTTTAAGCATTAGGTTTGGGAATGGCTTGCTGTGTGGAAGAGCTGATGGAGAATGCATTACACAGCAAAAGTAAGCATGTGGAAGAGCCCAAGAAAGCAGCATCCGTAGCTCACTGTTCCTGGTTCCAACAGCAAACCAATTGTCAGAGCAGTTACTGTCCTTTCTTTGTGACCATGTAAGGGACACACTTACTCTGCAAAGCAAAACTTCACCTTTTTCCTGAAGATACTACAACATACGTCTATCTATAAATCTGTCTTTTTGCCACATGGTTTTAAAGTTTTCTCTTTCGTTATGGTTATACTATTTTCACTTTTTAAACATTTTACTGACAAAATTTTTATGCCTCATACAATCAAATTTTAGTTATATAATTCAATTTTTTTTTTGTATATTTGAAGTTGTCTATTCAACACCATGATTTTTTTTTCCCCCTGAGGTAGGGTCTCACTCTAGCCCAAGCTGACCTGGAATTCACTATGTAGTCTCACGCTGGCCTTGAACTCACAGTGATCCTCCTACCTCTGCCTCTCAAGTGCTGGGATTAATCTTTTCAAATATTTTAAAACTTTTATTTATTTGCACATGTGTGTGTGTGTGTGTGTGTGTGTGTGTGTGTGTGTATGCATATGCCAAAGGTCTCTTGTGCAAATGAACCCCTATCAGACTTAACTGGGCTAACAGGCAAGTACCTTTAACAGCTGAGCCATCTCCCCACCCCACCCCCAATTTGTTAAAGACAGGGTCACATGTAGCCTAGGCTAACCTCAAACTTGTTATGAAGCCAAGCATGACTTGAAATTTATTTTATTTTATTTTTATTTTTTGGTTATTCGAAGTAGGGTCTCACTCCGGCCCAGGCTGACCTGGAATTAACTATGTAGTCTCAGAGTGGCCTCAAACACGGCAATCCTCCTATCTCTGCCTCCTGAGTGCTGGGATTAAAGGAGTCTGCCACCACGCCTGGCCTTCATTTTATTTTTGAGGCAAGCCCAATAGACTGGCCTATCATCATCATCATCATTTTCAAGAGAGAGAAAGAATTAGCATGCCAGGGCCTCAGCCACTGAAGTCAAACTCCAGATGCTTGCACCACTTAGTAGGCATGGGAGACCTTGTGCTTGCCTCACCTTTTGCATCTGGTTTACACATGGGGTCTGGAGAGTTGAACATGGGTCCTTGGGCTTCCCAGGCAAGCACCTTAACGACCAAGTGATCTCTCCATCCCATGACTTGAACTTTTGATCCTCCTGCCTCCACCTCCTGAGTAATGGGATGACAGGCATGCTCCACCATGCCCAGTTTATGTGGTACTGGAAGTAGAACCCTGGGCTTTCTTCATGCTAGGCAAGCACTCTACCAGCTGAGCTACACCCCCAGCCCAACCACAAATAATTTAAAAACATTTGCATCACCCTAGGAGACTCCTGAATCCACTGGGCACGGTGGCACTTACCTGTAATCCTAGCACTGTGGCTGCTGAGGCAGGATTGTAAATTCAAGGTCAGCCTGACTCTGACCTTGAGCCCATTTGCAGACATATTCACACCCCAAACTTTCAAATCCTAGGCACACTGCCACCCCTCCTCCTACCTCTGCCACCACCTAAACACACACTTGCCTCTCTGCTCTCAGACCCAGGGACCGCTAAGCTACTTTCAGTTTCCATGGATTTGCCTAAATTGAACAAATGGTTCTGGAGTAACTCGACAGCTACATGCAAAGCATGAAACTGAACCCCTGTCTCACGCCATACATAGAAATTAACTTGATATGGATCATAAATCGAAATAAATGATCTTAAATGATATATCTCTTAGAAGAAAATAAATGAACAAATCTTTATGGTCTTGGGTTACTAAGTAGTTTCTTAGCTATTACATCAAAAGTACATTTGATTGATAAAAGAAAATGTAGACAAGTTGGACTTCATTGAAATTAAAACTTTTTGTGCTTTTAGACACCATTGAATTGTCTTGGTACCTGTGTTGAAAATCAAGTAGCCATAAATAAGAAGGTGTGGGCTGGAGAGATGGCTCTGCAGTAAGGGCACTTGTCTGCAAAGCAAGTCCCAAGTTCAATTCCTCGGGACCCACATAAAGCCAGATGCACAAAGTGGCCCATGCATCTGGAGTTTGTTTGCAGTGGCAGGAGGCCCTGGAATGCATGGACCACAGTTCCAAACCAACAGCACTGAAAGGAGTCATTTTGGAAGGTTCCAGGTCTTCAAAGAAATCTGGATTTGGTATTTTCCTGTTAGTTAGGATTGTCAATCGTGGGAGGCTTCCATTTGCCCTTATCATTGGGGTTGTCAATCATAGGTCGCTGCCAGACACCACACCCAGGAGCTGACTCACATTTAGGGTTGGCAATCTGAGGAGCATCCCATTCTCCATCCATATCCTCATCCCAGTCTTCTGGCTTCTCTGCATCTGGATCAGGTATACACTCAGGTGCATCATCAGCCCTCCTGCCTCTGCCTTCTGAATGAAGTTATAGTTATTTGAAAGTCAAGAAACTCCAATATGTAGCTCATCTGAAGGTCTATTTAACTGTTTTCTACATTTAGTGTGTGTGTGTATGTGAGTGTGTGTGTGTGTGCGCGCGCGCCAGAGCCTCTTGCCCCTGCGAATGAATGCTCATCCAGCTTTATGTGGGTGACTGGGGAACTGAGCCCCTGGCTGCAACTGTAGGGACCCCCGGTGGGCCCCCCCCCCCAAGGGAATTGTCGACCAGACCCAAAGACACTCACACGGAGAACTCTCAATGCAAGCAGCAAGAGGTTTATTGATGACACCGGTGCACCGGGGGCTCCACACAAAGTCCTCACGCAGGAGGGGTGAAGAGCCCCTAGCAACAGTGTTGTAGTGCTTATATAGGCAAAAACCACAAACTTAGGATTTTTAGGGACTTTCCATCTGAGAAGAAACTTGATTGGTTGTGCCCATCAGGGTGGGCCTGGGGTTAGGGACTTTCCATCTAGAGGAGGCCCTGATTGGCTGTGCCCGCCCAAGGACGCTGTGTCATCGTTATGGGCAGGGGATGGGGCCAGCTGGGGCCAGCTGGGACGTTATGTAAACACCACAAGCACGGTGGTCCCCCTCAATTCCAGGAACTAGAAAGTGTTCCAGGAACCAGAAAGTGTTAGTTAATTTTTTTTCTTATTTGTGGCTAACTCAGCAACATAATGGAGGCTGTCATAAAATGGCAGCTCTTTAGTCAACCAGCTACAGCAAGCAAGCAGTGATACAGAAGCTGCATAGAGCATGTTAGCAACCCAAGAGAGCTTTAATCTTTCATTTCCCCCTTTTCTTTGCCGTAATTCCAATCATGGAATTTCAGTTTCTGACATTTCAACTTGCTGATATTGTTGTCGGAGTACCAGAAGTTGAACTGTACTAATTCTTTCCCTAATGAATGATACCAAGCGGTTTAATATACAGGGCCCAAAGGTGAGAAGGAGGAGGAGTATAAGAATTGGTCCCAGTAGGGTAGATACTAAGGTTGTCATCCAGGGGGAACTATTAAACCATGATTCAAACCATCCCTGATTTTGTTTCTTTTCCCAGTTTCTAGCATCTAGTCTTTCTCTAAGTTTTTTCATTGAGTCCTTAATGACTCCAGAGTGGTCAACATAAAAACAGCATTCTTCTTTCAGGGCGGCGCATAGTCCTCCCTGTTGTAAAAATAGCAAGTCTAAGCCTCTTCTATTCTGTAAAGCTACTACTTGATAATGAGGTTAGGGATTCCTGCAATTTGGAAATAGAATCTTCTAAAGCACGAATATCCTGAGCAATAGCTCCCTGGAGTTCAGCTATCTTTGAGTCTTGAGTAGTCAGGGCAGCTATTCCAGTCCCTATTCCTGCTGCAGTCCCAATCCCAATAAGCGCAGCTAAAGTGAGGGAGATTGGTTCCCTTCGGACCCTAGTCTGGCCCTGCATAGCATCTAAAAAGTCTGAATCAGGGTGATAAATGACTCTGGGCAGGAGCTGTACAAGTATGCAATAGTCCTTAGAATTATTGAGTATGTATAGTGACACTATAGAGGTTAGGCCAGTGCCACAAGCCCACCATCCTATATCTAAGGGGGGCTTAATGTAACCTAGGTAGGAGTCAGGGCTATAGGTTGAATTACACAGATGAACCTGGGATGGGGGCACCTGACCTAGGCATAGCCCTTGGCCCGAGACCGACGTCAAGGTGAGTCGCCCAGGGGCTATCTGATATGCGCCCACGTCGGTGGTGATGTTGGGGGTTCCCTTAAAGGGTAGTGCTATTGCCTCATAATAAGGTGGGGCAACATCATAACAGAGCCAGCAGTGGTCGGTCATTTCAGGGTGGGTGGTATTCAGGAGTGCGAAGACTTTCTGTATCATTGTGAGCAAAGGCACTTGTTGGGGTGGAGGAGTGGTAACGGGAGGTTGGGACACTTTGGGGGAATCAGGAGGAGGAGAAGGAGAGCCGCGGGGTTTGGGTGTTTGGACTACCGGGGGTAGTTGTAGTATAGCATTGGGTCCTATTAGGGTTGGGCCCGGATTTCTAATTGTTAGTCTGATACTGAAAAGAACTCCTTTGTCTGGTCCATCCATGTAGAACCTGAGACCCCATGTGTTTCCTTTCAGCCAGGTCCGGGAGTTTTTCCCGGCTCTTGTGAATGTTATATTAAATTGGACATATAGGGGGCCTGGGCCCCCAACTGTGGGGACCCCCTCCATTTTAGAAGGATCTTTCTTTACTGTTATGAGATCCCAACTGGAAGAGGGTCTCCAATAAACATCCCCGGTGGTTTCACATCCCCATTGTTTGCAATAGTAAGACTCTGCTCCTCCACATTTTCTTGTATTATTCCGTTGGGGGCACACATAGACAGGGACGGTTCTAATTTTCCGCCCAACGCATCCTGCTAGCAATGAACAAATCTCCGGGGATAGCTGTGGCCACCAGGTCCAAGGTGGGGCTGTTTTTGTAGCACTCCAAATTATATCTCCTGTTTGGGAGATAACCTGCCAGGTTAGCTCCTGAGGGTTGTGGGGACTAGCTTCTGCTTGGGGGATCATCCCTATCAGAACTAGGAAGGCGGCGCAAACGCAGCTTAAGGGGGTTACCAGTCTTTTCCAGTTGCCAGTGTGGGTCAGGGGAAGGAGCCGGCTTGACATGAGAGGCATGGACCCAGGCAGCGACTCCATCGACCTTCACAGCGGTTGGTGTTGTCAGGAGAACAGTGAAAGGACCTTTCCAGCGAGGTTCGAGGTTCGTGGGGCGATGTCGTCTCACATATACTGAGTCTCCTGGTTGATATGGGTGAGGAGTTGGGTCCTTGGCAGGATGATAGGCTTCTTTCAGTTTTGGCCACAAGTCAGCTTGGAGGATGTGCAGCGCTTGCAACCTGCTGTTTAGATCAGAATTAGAAATCATGTCTGGGTTTTTCTGAACTAGTAACTTACTGAGCGGGGTTGGGACCCCAAACAAAATCTCAAAGGGTGTAAGGTTAAATCTGTAGGGAGTGTTGCGGACCCTGAAGAGGGCCCAAGGTAGGAGCATCGTCCAGTCAGCACAGCCAGTCTCCATGGACAATTTGGTTATGGTCTCTTTTAATGTTCTATTTATTCTTTCTACTTGTCCTGAGCTCTGGGGCCTATATGCACAATGTAATTTCCAATTGATCCCCAGCATTCTGGCCACCTCCTGACTCACCTGGGCAACAAAGGCAGGACCGTTGTCAGAACCTATTACCTGTGGGATTCCATACCTGGGAATTATTTCTTCCAGGAGCTTTTTTGTCACCATGGTTGCAGTTTCCTTTTTAGTGGGATAAGCTTCCACCCATCCTGAAAAAGTATCTATAAAGACTAAAAGATATTTATTTCCATATCGTGCTGGTTTCAGTTCAGTAAAGTCTGTTTCCCAGAACAAGCCAGGACGATCTCCCCTGAATCGAGTTCCTGAGCTTGTTGGGATAGTTTGTGCATTTACCTTTTGGCAGGGTATACATTGTTTCACAAGTTTTTCAGCCATATCTTTGAGTCCAATTATATAATAATTAGTCTTTTTGAAGGTTTCTGTCATTTTCTTAGGCCCAAAGTGAGTCAATCTATGTAGATGTGATAGAAGGTTCTTTGCCTGTTGTCTGGGCAAAATTTGCTTCCCGGTCTCAGTTTCCCATTTCTGTGATTTGGTATTGAAATGTTTTTGTAGCCCTGCCATATCTTTTAGGTCCTGTTCTGAATAGTCTAGTGGCAGCGGCCCAGCAGAAGTAGTTTCTTTTTCAATTAAGGACAATAGGCAAGCCCCTTGAGCTGCCTTTTTGGCTTCTTCATCTGCCATCCTGTTTCCCCGGGCTATGAGGGAATCTCCTTTCTGATGTCCTGGACAATGAACTATAGCTAGTTTTGCCGGTCGATGCAACGCATCGAGCAAGTCCAAAATTTCTTTTTTGTTTTTAATTTCCTTCCCTGCGGATGTTAGTAATCCTCTTTGCCGGTAGATGGCACCATGTACATGTGCAGTGGCAAAAGCATACCGGCTGTCTGTATATATAGTAGCCCTTTTCCCCTCTGCCATGGTTAAAGCCTGGGTTAAAGCAATCAATTCAGCTTTTTGAGCAGATGTTCCTTCTGGCAGTCTGTTAGCCCAGATCACCCTGCTCCCGTCTACAATGGCAGCTCCCGCCACTCTCTTACCTTCAAGGAGGTAACTGCTGCCGTCCGTAAACCAGGTCCTCTGAGCATCTGGTAGGGGTTGGTCTTTGAGGTCGGGTCTGATTCCGGTGACCTCAGCCAGGACTTCCCCACAGTTGTGCAGCACGGTGGGGTCTGTATCCGGCCAGAGGGTGGCGGGATTCAATTGAGTGGGGGAAGCAAATTTAATTCGGTCCGAGTTGAGGAGAAGACTCTGATAGTGGGTGATCCTGGCATTTGAGAGCCAGCGGTCTGGAGGTTGACGGATGACGCTCTCCAATGCATGCGAAGCAATAATAGTAACAGTCTGTCCCAGAGTTAATTTGTCTGCATCCTTTAGGAGCAATGCCACTGCCGCAATGATTTTAAGGCATGGGGGCCAACCAGCAGCCACAGGATCCAACTTCTTGGATAAATAAGCTACTGGTTTTCTCCAGGGTCCCAATTTCTGGGTGAGCACCCCTTTAGCAATGCCTCTTTGCTCATGCACATATAGATAAAAGGGCTTAGTGGTGTCAGGAAGCGAGAGAGCGGGGGCCTTCAAGAGGGCCAGCTTGATATTATCAAAAGCTTGTTGTTGTTCTTCTCCCCATTGAAAAACTGTACTTGTCTTAGTCAAAGGATAAAGGGGAGCAGCCAGAGAGCAAACCCAGGTATCCATAGTCTACAGAACCCGGCAGATCCCAGAAACTCCCGTACTTGTCTGGCATTTGCTGGTACTGGGATCTGTTCCACGGCCTGCTTACGAGCCTCAGTTAGCCACCTCCGTCCTCCCTTCAAGGAATACCCCAAGTAAGTGACTTGCCTTTTGCAGATTTGAGCCTTTTTTGCTGATGCTCGGTACCCTAGACGGGCCAGTTCCTCCAGCAATGCATTGGTTCCTTTTTCACAGTCGGTCTGGCTGCTGGCTGCAAGAAGGAGATCATCAACATACTGGAGGAGAGTTACCTGGGGGTTTGAGGCTCGGAAGGGGGCTAGGTCCCGGTGAAGTGCTTCATCAAAGATGGTGGGTGAATTCTTGAAGCCTTGTGGCAGCCTGGTCCACGTCAGTTGTCCAGAAATTCCAGAATCAAGGTCCTTCCATTCAAAGGCAAAGATAGGTTGGCTTTTCTCATTTAATGGCAGGCAGAAAAAGGCATCCTTTAAGTCCAGAACTGTATACCAATCTCGATCTGGAGGGAGTGAGCTCAGGAGGTTATAAGGGTTAGGTACAGTTGGATGTAAATCTTCAACCCTTCTATTTACCTCTCTTAAATCCTGGACTGGACGGTAATCATTAGTATTAGGTTTCCGTACCGGCAACAGGGGAGTATTCCAAGGCGATTGGCATTGCTTTAGGACTCCCAGTTTTAAGAGTCTCTGTATGTGAGGTCTTATTCCTTCTCTGGCTTCTTGGCTCATGGGGTACTGGCGTACTGAGACAGGTACAGCGGAAGCTTTCAGGTTTACAATTACCGGTGGCTGATGGGAGGCTAGTCCCATCCCAGCAGTTTCAGCCCAAGCCCCAGGAATTCTAGTAAGCCATTTATCTAATTCTGTATTAGCTTGAGGTGTCTCAAATAGTCTATATTCATCTTCTAATTTCATGGTCAATACCTGGATAAGTTTTCCTTGTTGATCAGTCACATGAGGGCCTTCTTTGGTGAAGGTAATTTGGGCCCCCATTTTGGTTAATAGGTCCCGTCCTAGTAGAGGGGCTGGGCAACCTGGGATCACGAGGAACGAGTGGGATACCCGGCCCACGCCTAGGTCCACCGTTCTTCGGGTAGTCCATGAATATTGTTGATTCCCGGTAGCCCCGAGGACCCATGACTTTTTGGTTGACAGAGGTCCTTCTGATTTTAGCAAAACTGAATGTTGGGCCCCTGTATCTACTAGAAATTTAATGGGTTTCCCCTCCACCTTAAGGGTTACCCTAGGCTCGGGGAGGGGGTCCGAGCCCCGTCTCCCCTATTCATCATCTTCTTCCATGGTTAAGATTTCTCTTGGTTTCTTTTTAGGGCAGTCTTTTATCCAGTGTCCCTTTTCCTTGCAATAGGCACATTGGTCCTTATCTAATTGTCGTCTGTTGCCCTGGTTTTGTCTCTGTCTGGGGTCTCTACGTTTTTCTCTATCTAAGTTCTTCCTGTCCTGAATCACAGCGGCCAGAATTTTAGTCATGTTTTTCTCATGTCTCTTATCTCGTCTTTGGTCCCTTTCCTCCTGTTCCTTCGCTCTTCTCTGTTCCTTTTCTTCCTCTGTTTCTCTTTTATTATAAACCTTTTCAGCCTCCTTAACTAAATCTGACAGCGTATACCTACTTAAGCCGTCTAACCTCTGTAATTTCTTTCTGATATCTGGTGCTGACTGATCAACAAAACTCATCAGAACTGACACTCTCTGTTCCTCCGCGGTTGGATCAAATGGTGTATATCTGCGGAAGGCCTCCATGAGGCGCTCAGGAAAACAGAGGGCAGTTCATCAGGTCCCTGGATGATCTCTCTTACCTTGGCCAAATTAGTGGGACGCCTTGCAGCTCCCCGGAGACCAGCCACCAGAGCCTGGCGATAGACACGGAGATGCTCCCTACCTTCAGGGGTGTTGAAATCCCAGTCGGGTCGGGTCAAGGGAAACCCGTTGTCTATCACATTTTGGAGCAGTGTGGGACGCCCGTCGTCCCCAGGAACGTTCTTCCTGGCTTCCAACAAGATACGTTCCCTTTCTTCTGTAGTGAAGAGGGTCTGAAGTAACTGTTGACAATCATCCCAAGTGGGCTGGTGAGAGAAAACTAGAGATTCCATGAGAGCAGTTAACTTAGAGGGATCCTCTGAAAAAGGGGGGTGATTAGCCTTCCAGTTGTATAAATCTGCGGAGGAGAAAGGCCAATATTGAAGTGGTGGTAAGGGTCTGTGGTTGGGATCGTCTCCCGGTCCTGGGGGAGGAGGGGGACCTATAGTCCTGAGGGGCAGGGCAACAGTAGTATCTGGAGTCTGGGCCCGCCTGCTTCTAGTCCCCGCCGCCGGCCCCCCCTGTGCTCCTTGAGGTAAGGGATCAGGTGGAGCCGTGGGGGCTATGGATGGCGGGTAGGGCGGCGGGGGATCCGACAGGAGTAAGTCTGCCTGGAGGTCCGGATAGATCTTCTTTTGTTTTGGACCTGCAAGAAGAATCTTTGAAGACTCCGAAGAGCCTTTGTTAGTAGGCTGTAGGGAGATCCAAGGTTTTATCCAGGACGGTGGATCCTGAATCAAATCTTGCCAAGTGAAGATATAGGGTATCTGGTCTGGATGTCCTCCTGGTTCCTGCAAAACAATGTGCCTAACAGCATGAATGGTTGTTAGATTAAAGGTGCCCTCTTTTGGCCATCCCACATTAAAAGTGGGCCATTCAGAAGAACAAAGAGTTTGCCATTTTCCTTTCTTAACCTCAACAGACAAGTTGTGAGCTCAAGTTCTGTCCCATTAACGAAAATCAGTCCAATGTGTCAAAAACAAAGAGTCAAGTCAAGGGGGTAGAGATATTCTGTCCCATATTGGGAGGTGAATAAGAAAAATAGAAGAATAAAATGAACAGGAAAACACAGAAAACAAAAGACTGAGTTGGCCCGCCAGATTGCCCGGTGGTGGTCCTGAGCAAAAAATGCAAGCAGCAAGAGGTTTATTGATGACACCGGTGCACCGGGGGCTCCACACAAAGTCCTCACGCAGGAGGGGTGAAGAGCCCCTAGCAACAGTGTTGTAGTGCTTATATAGGCAAAAACCACAAACTTAGGATTTTTAGGGACTTTCCATCTAAGAAGAAACTTGATTGGTTGTGCCCATCAGGGTGGGCCTGGGGTTAGGGACTTTCCATCTAGAGGAGGCCCTGATTGGCTGTGCCCACCCAAGGACGCTGTGTCATCGTTATGGGCAGGGGATGGGGCCAGCTGGGGCCAGCTGGGACGTTATGCAAACACCACAAGCACGGGGAGGGGTGGTCCCCCTCAATTCCAGGAACTAGAAAGTGTTCCAGGAACCAGAAAGTGTTATTTAATTTTTTTTCTTATTTGTGGCTAACTCAGCAACATAATGGAGGCTGTCATAAAATGGCAGCTCTTTAGTCAACCAGCTACAGCAAGCAAGCAGTGATACAGAAGCTGCATAGAGCATGTTAGCAACCCAAGAGAGCTTTAATCTTTCATTTCCCCCTTTTCTTTGCCGTAATTCCAATCATGGAATTTCAGTTTCTGACATTTCAACTTGCTGATATTGTTGTCGGAGTACCAGAAGTTGAACTGTACTAATTCTTTCCCTGATGAATGATACCAAGCGGTTTAATATACAGGGCCCAAAGGTGAGAAGGAGGAGGAGTATAAGAATTGGTCCCAGTAGGGTAGATACTAAGGTTGTCATCCAGGGGGAACTATTAAACCATGATTCAAACCATCCCTGATTTTGTTTCTTTTCCCAGTTTCTAGCATCTAGTCTTTCTCTAAGTTTTTTCATTGAGTCCTTAATGACTCCAGAGTGGTCAACATAAAAACAGCATTCTTCTTTCAGGGCGGCGCATAGTCCTCCCTGTTGTAAAAATAGCAAGTCTAAGCCTCTTCTATTCTGTAAAGCTACTTCTGATAATGAGGTTAGGGATTCCTGCAATTTGGAAATAGAATCTTCTAAAGCACGAATATCCTGAGCAATAGCTCCCTGGAGTTCAGCTATCTTTGAGTCTTGAGTAGTCAGGGCAGCTATTCCAGTCCCTATTCCTGCTGCAGTCCCAATCCCAATAAGCGCAGCTAAAGTGAGGGAGATTGGTTCCCTTCGGACCCTAGTCTGGCCCTGCATAGCATCTAAAAAGTCTGAATCAGGGTGATAAATGACTCTGGGCAGGAGCTGTACAAGTATGCAATAGTCCTTAGAATTATTGAGTATGTATAGTGACACTATAGAGGTTAGGCCAGTGCCACAAGCCCACCATCCTATATTTAAGGGGGGTTTAATGTAACCTATGTAGGAGTCAGGGCTATAGGTTGAATTACACAGATGAACCTGGGATGGGGGCACCTGACCTAGGCATAGCCCTTGGCCCGAGACCGACGTCAAGGTGAGTCGCCCAGGGGCTATCTGATATGCGCCCACGTCGGTGGTGATGTTGGGGGTTCCCTTAAAGGGTAGGGCTATTGCCTCATAATAAGGTGGGGCAATATCATAACAGAGCCAGCAGTGGTCTGTCATTTCAGGGTGGGTGGTATTCAGGAGTGCGAAGACTTTCTGTATCATTGTGAGCAAAGGCACTTGTTGAGGTGGAGGAGTGGTAACGGGAGGTTGGGACGCTTTGGGGGAGTCAGGAGGAGGAGGAGGAGAGCCGCGGGGTTTGGGTTTTTGGACCACCGGGGGTAGTTGTAGTATAGCATTGGGTCCTATTAGGGTTGGGCCCGGATTTCTAATTGTTAGTCTGATACTGAAAAGAACTCCTTTGTCTGGTCCATCCATGTAGAACCTGAGACCCCATGTGTTTCCTTTCAGCCAGGTCCGGGAGTTTTTCCCTGCTCTTGTGAATGTTATATTAAGTTGGACATATAGGGGGCCTGGGCCCCCAACTGTGGGGACCCCCTCCATTTTAGAAGGATCTTTTTTTACTGTTATGAGGTCCCAACTGGAAGAGGGTCTCCAATAAACATCCCCGGTGGTTTCACATCCCCATTGTTTGCAATAGTAAGATTCTGCTCCCCCACATGTTTTTGTACTATTCTGTTGGGGGCATACATAGACAGGGAAGGTTCTAATTTTCCGCCCAACGCATCCTGCTAGCAATGAACAAATCTCCGGGGATAGCTGTGGCCACCAGGTCCAAGGTGGGGCTGTTTTTGTAGCACTCCAAATTATATCTCCTGTTTGGGAGATAACCTGCCAGGTTAGCTCCTGAGGGTTGTGGGGACTAGCTTCTGCTCGGGGGATCATCCCTATCAGAACTAGGAAGGCGGCGCAAACGCAGCTTAAGGGGGTTACCAGTCTTTTCCAGTTGCCAGTGTGGGTCAGGGGAAGGAGCCGGCTTGACATGAGAGGCATGGACCCAGGCAGCGACTCCATCGACCTTCACAGCGGTTGGTGTTGTCAGGAGAACAGTGAAAGGACCTTTCCAGCGAGGTTCGAGGTTCAGGGGCGATGTCGTCTCACATATACTGAGTCTCCTGGTTGATATGGGTGAGGAGTTGGGTCCTTGGCAGGATGATAGGCTTCTTTCAGTTTTGGCCACAAGTCAGCTTGGAGGATGTGCAGCGCTTGCAACCTGCTGTTTAGATCAGAATTAGAAATCATGTCTGGGTTTTTCTGAACTAGTAACTTACTGAGCGGGGTTGGGACCCCAAACAAAATCTCAAAGGGTGTAAGATTAAATCTGTAGGGAGTGTTATGGACCCTGAAGAGGGCCCAAGGTAGGAGCATCGTCCAGTCAGCACAGCCAGTCTCCATGGACAATTTGGTTATGGTCTCTTTTAATGTTCTATTTATTCTTTCTACTTGTCCTGAGCTCTGGGGCCTATATGCACAATGTAATTTCCAATTGATCCCCAGCATTCTGGCCACCTCCTGACTTACCTGGGCAACAAAGGCAGGACCGTTGTCAGAACCTATTACCTGTGGGATTCCATACCTGGGAATTATTTCTTCCAGGAGCTTTTTTGTCACCATGGTTGCAGTTTCCTTTTTAGTGGGATAAGCTTCCACCCATCCTGAAAAAGTATCTATAAAGACTAAAAGATATTTATTTCCATATCGTGCTGGTTTCAGTTCAGTAAAGTCTGTTTCCCAGAACAAGCCAGGACGATCTCCCCTGAATCGAGTTCCTGAGCTTGTTGGGATAGTTTGTGCATTTACCTTTTGGCAGGGTATACATTGTTTCACAAGTTTTTCAGCCATATCTTTGAGTCCAATTATATAATAATTAGTCTTTTTGAAGGTTTCTGTCATTTTCTTAGGCCCAAAGTGAGTCAATCTATGTAGATGTGATAGAAGGTTCTTTGCCTGTTGTCTGGGCAAAATTTGCTTCCCGGTCTCAGTTTCCCATTTCTGTGATTTGGTATTGAAATGTTTTTGTAGCCCTGCCATATCTTTTAGGTCCTGTTCTGAATAGTCTAGTGGCAGCGGCCCAGCAGGAGTAGTTTTTTTTTCAATTAAGGACAATAGGCAAGCCCCTTGAGCTGCCTTTTTGGCTTCTTCATCTGCCATCCTGTTTCCCCGGGCTATGAGGGAATCTCCTTTCTGATGTCCTGGACAATGAACTATAGCTAGTTTTGCCGGTCGATGCAACGCATCGAGCAAGTCCAAAATTTCTTTTTTGTTTTTAATTTCCTTCCCTGCGGATGTTAGTAATCCTCTTTGTCGGTAGATGGCACCATGTACATGTGCAGTAGCAAAAGCATACCGGCTGTCTGTATATATAGTAGCCCTTTTCCCTTCTGCCATGGTTAAAGCCTGGGTTAAAGCAATCAATTCAGCTTTTTGAGCAGATGTTCCTTCTGGCAGTCTGTTAGCCCAGATCACCCTGCTCCCGTCTAAATGGCAGCTCCCGCCACTCTCTTACCTTCAAGGAGGTAACTGCTGCCGTCCGTAAACCAGGTCCTCTGAGCATCTGGTAGGGGTTGGTCTTTGAGGTCGGGTCTGATTCCGTGACCTCAGCCAGGACCTCCCCACAGTTGTGCAGCACGGTGGGGTCTGTATCCGGCCAGAGGGTGGCGGGATTCAATTGAGTGGGGGAAGCAAATTTAATTCGGTCCGAGTTGAGGAGAAGACTCTGATAGTGGGTGATCCTGGCATTTGAGAGCCAGCGGTCTGGAGGTTGACGGATGACGCTCTCCAATGCATGCGAAGCAATAATAGTAACAGTCTGTCCCAGAGTTAATTTGTCTGCATCCTTTAGGAGCAATGCCACTGCCGCAATGATTTTAAGGCATGGGGGCCAACCAGCAGCCACAGGATCCAACTTCTTGGATAAATAAGCTACTGGTTTTCTCCAGGGTCCCAATTTCTGGGTGAGCACCCCTTTAGCAATGCCTCTTTGCTCATGCACATATAGATAAAAGGGCTTAGTGGTGTCAGGAAGCGAGAGAGCGGGGGCCTTCAAGAGGGCCAGCTTGATATTATCAAAAGCTTGTTGTTGTTCTTCTCCCCATTGAAAAACTGTACTTGTCTTAGTCAAAGGATAAAGGGGAGCAGCCAGAGAGGCAAACCCAGGTATCCATAGTCTACAGAACCCGGCAGATCCCAGAAACTCCCGTACTTGTCTGGCATTTGCTGGTACTGGGATCTGTTCCACGGCCTGCTTACGAGCCTCAGTTAGCCACCTCCGTCCTCCCTTCAAGGAATACCCCAAGTAAGTGACTTGCCTTTTGCAGATTTGAGCCTTTTTTGCTGATGCTCGGTACCCTAGACGGGCCAGTTCCTCCAGCAATGCATTGGTTCCCTTTTCACAGTCAGTCTGGCTGCTGGCTGCAAGAAGGAGATCATCAACATACTGGAGGAGAGTTACCTGGGGGTTTGAGGCTCGGAAGGGGGCTAGGTCCCGGTGAAGTGCTTCATCAAAGATGGTGGGTGAATTCTTGAAGCCTTGTGGCAGCCTGGTCCACGTCAGTTGTCCAGAAATTCCAGAATCAAGGTCCTTCCATTCAAAGGCAAAGATAGGTTGGCTTTTCTCATTTAATGGCAGGCAGAAAAAGGCATCCTTTAAGTCCAGAACTGTATACCAATCTCGATCTGGAGGGAGTGAGCTCAGGAGGTTATAAGGGTTAGGTACAGTTGGATGTAAATCTTCAACCCTTCTATTTACCTCTCTTAAATCCTGGACTGGACGGTAATCATTAGTATTGGGTTTCCGTACCGGCAACAGGGGAGTATTCCAAGGCGATTGGCATTGCTTTAGGACTCCCAGTTTCAAGAGTCTCTGTATGTGAGGTCTTATTCCTTCCCTGGCTTCTTGGCTCATGGGGTACTGGCGTACTGAGACAGGTACAGCGGAAGCTTTCAGGTTTACAATTACTGGTGGCTGATGGGAGGCTAGTCCCATCCCAGCAGTTTCAGCCCAAGCCCCAGGAATTCTAGTAAGCCATTTATCTAATTCTGTATTAGCTTGAGGTGTCTCAAATAGTCTATATTCATCTTCTAATTTCATGGTCAATACCTGGATAAGTTTTCCTTGTTGATCAGTCACATGAGGGCCTTCTTTGGTGAAGGTAATTTGGGCCCCCATTTTGGTTAATAGGTCCCGTCCTAGTAGAGGGGCTGGGCAACCTGGGATCACGAGGAACGAGTGGGATACCCGGCCCACGCCTAGGTCCACCGTTCTTCGGGTAGTCCATGAATATTGTTGATTCCCGGTAGCCCCGAGGACCCATGACTTTTTGGTTGACAGAGGTCCTTCTGATTTTAGCAAAACTGAATGTTGGGCCCCTGTATCTACTAGAAATTTAATGGGTTTCCCCTCCACCTTAAGGGTTACCCTAGGCTCGGGGAGGGGGTCCGAGCCCCGTCTCCCCTATTCATCATCTTCTTCCATGGTTAAGATTTCTCTTGGTTTCTTTTTAGGGCAGTCTTTTATCCAGTGTCCCTTTTCCTTGCAATAGGCACATTGGTCCTTATCTAATTGCCGTCTGTTGCCCTGGTTTTGTCTCTGTCTGGGGTCTCTACGTTTTTCTCTATCTAAGTTCTTCCTGTCCTGAATCACAGCGCCAGAATTTTAGTCATGTTTTTCTCATGTCTCTTATCTCGTCTTTGGTCCCTTTCCTCCTGTTCCTTCGCTCTTCTCTGTTCCTTTTCTTCCTCTGTTTCTCTTTTATTATAAACCTTTTCAGCCTCCTTAACTAAATCTGACAGCGTATACCTACTTAAGCCGTCTAACCTCTGTAATTTCTTTCTGATATCTGGTGCTGACTGATCAACAAAACTCATCAGAACTGACACTCTCTGTTCCTCCGCGGTTGGATCAAATGGTGTATATCTGCGGAAGGCCTCCATGAGGCGCTCCAGGAAAACAGAGGGCAGTTCATCAGGTCCCTGGATGATCTCTCTTACCTTGGCCAAATTAGTGGGACGCCTTGCAGCTCCCCGGAGACCAGCCACCAGAGCCTGGCGATAGACACGGAGATGCTCCCTACCTTCAGGGGTGTTGAAATCCCAGTCGGGTCGGGTCAAGGGAAACCCGTTGTCTATCACATTTTGGAGCAGTGTGGGACGCCCGTCGTCCCCAGGAACGTTCTTCCTGGCTTCCAACAAGATACGTTCCCTTTCTTCTGTAGTGAAGAGGGTCTGAAGTAACTGTTGACAATCATCCCAAGTGGGCTGGTGAGAGAAAACTAGAGATTCCATGAGAGCAGTTAACTTAGAGGGATCCTCTGAAAAAGGGGGGTGATTAGCCTTCCAGTTGTATAAATCTGCGGAGGAGAAAGGCCAATATTGAAGTGGTGGTAAGGGTCTATGGTTGGGATCGTCTCCCGGTCCTGGGGGAGGAGGGGGACCTATAGTCCTGAGGGGCAGGGCAACAGTAGTATCTGGAGTCTGGGCCCGCCTGCTTCTAGTCCCCGCCGCCGGCCCCCCTTGCGCTCCTTGAGGTAAGGGATCAGGTGGAGCCGTGGGGGCTATGGATGGCGGGTAGGGCGGCGGGGGATCCGACAGGAGTAAGTCTGCCTGGAGGTCCGGATAGATCTTCTTTTGTTTGGGACCTGCAAGAAGAATCTTTGAAGACTCTGAAGAGCCTTTGTTAGTAGGCTGTGGGGAGATCCAGGGTTTTATCCAGGACGGTGGATCCTGAATTAAATCTTGCCAAGTGAAGATATAAGGTATCTGGTCTGGATGTCCTCCTGGTTCCTGCAAAACAATGTGTCTAACAGCATGAATGGTTGTTAGATTAAAGGTGCCCTCTTTTGGCCATCCCACATTAAAAGTGGGCCATTCAGAAGAACAAAGAGTTTGCCATTTTCCTTTCTTAACCTCAACAGACAAGTTGTGAGCTCGTTCCTTAACGTCAGTCCAATGTGTCAGAGTCAAGTCAAGAGGGGTAGAGATATTCTGTCCCATATTGGGAGGTGAATAAGAAAAATAGAAGAATAAAATGAACAGGAAAACACAGAAAACAAAAAGACTGAGTTGGCCTGCTCGCCGCCTGAGCAAAAACAAAAGCGATTCAGATGGCGGTGGGCGGGACCCAGATGGCGCCGTGCGGCGGCAGAAGAGAACTCGGTCAGAGTCCCTCAGATAGGAGACACAAAATGGGTCTGTCTCCTCTGGGCAATCGAGAGCGTCCTCCAGATTGCTAGGGTGGTGGTCTTCAGGCCCGTCAGCCTCGACCTACCTTTCCCCTAAACAAGGCGCCCAGATTGAGAATTCTCAATTTCAGACAGAATCAGACAGAGACAAGAGACAGACAATTACAGACATAACAGGAGGCGCCTCTTACCTCTGAGGGGTCCGATATGAGGTCTGGGGTCTTGTCGAGATCCCGGACGAGCCCCCAAATGTAGGGACCCCCGGTGGGCCCCCCCAAGGGAATTGTCGACCAGACCCAAAGACACTCACACGGAGAACTCTCAATGCAAGCAGCAAGAGGTTTATTGATGACACCGGTGCACCGGGGGCTCCACACAAAGTCCTCACGCAGGAGGGGTGAAGAGCCCCTAGCAACAGTGTTGTAGTGCTTATATAGGCAAAAACCACAAACTTAGGATTTTTAGGGACTTTCCATCTAAGAAGAAACTTGATTGGTTGTGCCCATCAGGGTGGGCCTGGGGTTAGGGACTTTCCATCTAGAGGAGGCCCTGATTGGCTGTGCCCACCCAAGGACGCTGTGTCATCAGCAACATATGGGGCATCGGCATGGGCAAGGGAGCTGGATACAGCCAGCTGGGGCCAGCTGGGACGTTATGTAAACACCACAAGCACACGGAGGGGTGGTCCCCCTCAATTCCAGGAACTAGAAAGTGTTCCAGGAACCAGAAAGTGTTATTTAATTTTTTTTTATTTGTGGCTAACTCAGCAACATAATGGAGGCTGTCATAAAATGGCAGCTCTTTAGTCAACCAGCTACAGCAAGCAAGCAGTGATACAGAAGCTGCATAGAGCATAGGACCGGTTACTCTGCTTGTGTGAGGACTCCTGATAGGCTAATGAGTTAGGCCTGGTTACTCTGCATGTGTGAGGACTCCTGATAGGCTAATGAGTTAGGACTGGTTACTCTGCTTGTGTGAGGACTCCTGATAGGCTAATGAGTTAGGACTGGTTATTCTGTATGTGTGAGGACTCCTGATAGGCTAATGAGTTAGGACCGGTTACTCTGCATGTGGCTGAATGAGTTAGGACCGGTTATTCTGTATGTGTGAGGACTCCTGATAGGCTAATGAGTTAGGACCGGTTACTCTGCATGTGTGAGGACTCCTGATAGGCTAATGAGTTAGGCCTGGTTACTCTGCATGTGTGAGGACTCCTGATAGGCTAATGAGTTAGGACTGGTTACTCTGCATGTGTGAGGACTCCTGATAGGCTAATGAGTTAGGACCGGTTACTCTGCATGTGTGAGGACTCCTGATAGGCTAATGAGTTAGGACTTACTCTGCATGTGAGGACTAGGCTAATGAGTTAGGACCGGTTACTCTGCATGTGTGAGGACTCCTGATAGGCTAATGAGTTAGGACCGGTTACTCTGCATGTGTGAGGACTCCTGATAGGCTAATGAGTTAGGCCTGGTTACTTTGCTTGTGTGGGTCACAGACTTGCTGTGAGTCAGGGCTTTCGACCTTTTAGATTTCCGTTTCCAGATTCTGCTTTCTGGACTTTTTTACAAAAGTTTCATGCTTGTTGGCTCTGTCAGGCCATAGTCATTGTTTTTTTGTTGTTGTTGTTTGTTTGTTTTGTTTTGTTTTTGTTTTTCGAGGTAGGGTCTCACTCTAGCCCAGACTAACCTGGAATTCACTCTAGTCTCAAGGTGGCCTCAAACTCACGGGGATCCTCTTACCTCTGCTTCCTGAGTGCTGGGATTAAAGGCGTGCACCAGCTGTCATTGTTTGTTTGTTTTTTTAATTTATCTTTTAAATTTTATTTATTTATTTGTGAGAGCGAGGCAGATGGAGAAAATAGGCATGCCAGGCCCTCTAGCCACTGCAAACGAATTCCAGATGCATGTACAACCCTGTGCACCTGGCTTTAGCTGGGTATTGGGGAATCTAACTGGATTGTTGGGCTTTGCAGGCAAGCCTCTTTTTTTTTTTTTTTTTTTTTTTTTTTTTTTTTTTTTGGTTTTTCGAGGTAGGGTCTCACTCTAGCTCAGGCTGACCTGGAATTCACTATGTATTCTCAGGGTGGCCTCGAACTCACAGCGATCCTCCTACCTCTGCCTCCCAAGTGCTGGGATTAAAGGCATGCGCCACCACACCCGGCACAGGCAAGCCTCTTAACTGCTGAACCATCTCTCCAGCCCTGGTCATTCTTTTAAGATGCCAAAAATAGCTTCAAAATGTTACCAAGATGGGAGATGATTCAACGGCTCAAGGCACTTGCTTACTTGCTTGCAAAGCCTAATGGCCCCGGTTTGCCTCCTTAGCACACATATACAAGGTGGACACAAAGTGGCACACGCATCTGATGTTTATTGCCATGGCAAGAGACCCTGGTTCCACACACACACACACACACACACACACTGCAAATAAATAAAATTTAAAATAAACAAAATGTCACCAAGGCTTCAACAGGGGTGGATGGTCCTGCAGAGAAGGTTTCCCCTTCTCCGTGCCCTCAACCCAGGTAGGCTGTCCTGAGTTAAGGATGGGCTGAGGTTCTGGAGGGCTCAGTCCCCTGTCTCCACCAGCTTCCTACCTGACACATAGTCTATGGCAGCCTCACAGCCCTCATATCCCGCCCAGCACCCCAGCAGGCCCCCAACATGAGGCTCCGTCCTTCATGTCTTCTAGACCCTTCCTCTGCTTTCCAGATGTTTCCCATGTTAGTTCCAGTTGTCTGGCCCACACAAGGCCTAGACATCACCAGGTACCTTTGGAGTTCCCCTTGGGCCCTGTGGAAAGCTATGCTGGTTTTCTGTCCCCAAGGGTGGCCCTCTGTGGGCACAGAATCTGGATTCTCCATCTCATATCTGTGCCCAGACTCGGCCACACCTCCAGGGTAAAAGCAGCTGACATAGGGCTCACCCCTCACATTCCCCACCCTGCAATATTAAGTCCCCCAGGTCTTGCCTCAGCTGTCCTCCATGACCCCCCAAATAGAATAGAGGATTTCTGACTTTTCGAGTCCATAGTGAGAACCTGGCCGGCTGCCAGCTGCTCCTTTTCAAGAGAATTCGGTTTATTGACCTAAGGCTGTAGGAAGCAAGAAGTAAAAGTGAAACCAAGTGTCCCTGCTACTCTCCTCAGAAAAAGCCCTGGGAAAACTCACCCCCTAGCCATCATTTAATTAATATCCCCCACCAACAGTCACAGTGACAACAAATTTAGTTCAAATATTTCAATGGCTTTTATTAATGATTGGTGAATTGAGGCAGCCTCTCCTCTAAAGATAGAGAATTGGGGCTGGAGAAATGGCTTAGCCATAAAGGCGCTTGCCTGCGAAGCCCAGGGACCCATGTTCAACTCTCCAGGTCCCATGTAGTCAGATGCACAGTGATGCAAGAGCACAATGTCACACATGCCCACAAGGTGGCACAAACATCTGGAGTTCCATTACAATGGTGGAGGCCCTGGAGCACCAATTCTCTCTCTCTCTCTAAAATAAAAAAAATACTAAAAAATAAAGATGGAGAATTGGTCTGGTGAGAGAGCCAAGGAGATGGCTTTCTAGGTAGAAAAGAGCCACAGAGGCAGAAACAGGAGACAAAAGCAGACGGCTCTTCCAAGGTGCTTCCCTGCAGGCTTGAGTTAGAGGCACTTCCTGCACGTACGGGCCCAAGCTGGCCTTGTATGAGGATTCGCCCGTTATTCCTCGGAAGATCAGATAAACAATTGAGCTTTGAGTATGGTGGCTTGGAAAGCTAGCGTGTGTGACTTGCTCTTGGTTTGCTCCCTTGGGGTCCAGGGCAGGAGGTCAGGCCAAACTGTAACAGAGACTTGAAGCCACTTTCACGAAAATCTCCAACTCTTCATGTGCGCCTGTAGACGTCTTCACCTTTGCCTCGGTTTGCTGCTGGGCTCTGAACACAGACCTGCTGATCGCTCTTCAGGGGGTCTATCTGGAAACTGATCGTAGGTTACCTGGGCTTGAAGTTGACTAATTTTGTCCCCTTCAAGGCTACAGACACCAAGCGAGGAGAACTAAAATATTTTCAAGATCTTAAAAAAAAGTATTGGGGCTGGAGAGATGGCTTAGCAGTTAAGCGCTTGCCTGTGAGGCTTAAGGACCCCGGTTCAAGGCTCGATTCCCCAGTACCCATTTACGCCAGATGCACAAGGTGGCACATGCATCTGGAGTTCTTTTGCAGTGGCTGGAGGCCCTGGTGTGCCCATTCTCTCTCTCTCTCTGTCATTCTCAAATAAATAAATAAAAATAAACAATTTTTTTAAAAAAAAAGTTTTAAAAGGGGGCTGGAGAGATGGCTTAGCGGTTAAGGCACATGCCTGCAAAGCCTAAGGACCCCAGTTCGATTCTCCAGGTCCCACATAAGCCAGATGCACAAGGGGGCGCACATGTCTGAAGTGCATTTGCAGTGGCTGGAGGCCCTGGTGCACCCATTCTCTCTCTCTCTCTCTCTCTGTCATTCTCAAATAAATAAATAAAAATAAACAATTTTTTAAAAAAAGTTTTAAAAGGGGGCTGGAGAGATGGCTTAGTGGTTAAGGCACATGCCTGCAAAGCCTAAGGACCCCAGTTCGATTCTCCAGGTCCCACATAAGCCAGATGCACAAGGGGGCGCACATGTCTGAAGTGCATTTGCAGTGGCTAGAGGCCCTGGCACGCCCATTCTCACTTTCCCTCTCTCTCTTTCCCTCTCTCTGTCTCTAATAAATAAAAATAAACAAAAAAATTAAAATTAAAAAAAAGTTTTAAAAACAAGTCTTGCGGGCAGTTCATCCCACAATGGAAACAGAAACTGCCCTCAAACAGGAATTCTTGCTCCATGATGGGAACCATAGCATGCGCCTGCTCACATACATGAACTCATACCAACATGTTACACATGTGAACTTATACAGGCATGTTATAAGTGCATGTGTGTGCACACACACACACCATCCAGAAGTAAGTTCAGGTCTGGTGCCAATACTTTAAATTGTAAGTAACTAATAGGTAATCTTAGGTACCTGACAAGTAAAAAAAAATTTTTAAAGGGATGAAGAGATAGCTTAGTGGCCTGAGAAGCCTAAGGACCCAGGTTCAATTCCCCAGTAGCCATGTAAGCCAGTTGCAGTGGGTGGAGGCCCTGACATACCCATTCTCTCTGTCTCTCTATATATATCTGCCTCTCTCTCTCTCAAATAAAGAAAAAATATTTTTAAAAATTCTTTTTTAAAAAATCCTTATTAAAAAGTTTTTTAAAAAAAATTATTTATTTGCAATGAAGGAGAGAGAGACAGGCAGACAGAATGGGCATGTAAGGACCTCCAGCTGCCACAAACGGACTCCAGATGCATGTGCCACTTTGTGCATCTGGCTTTATGTGGGTACTGGGGAATCAAACTCAGGTTGTTAGACTTTGCAGGCAAGCACCTTAACCTCTGAACCATCTCTCCAGCCCTAGGTAAAATTCTTGCATACAGATGTGTGTAAATTCTGCCTTTTGAAGTAGAGAGTCAATGGTCTCCCCTCCCATGGAAGAAAACCCCAGGTTCACCTCTACTTTTTCATTTTAACTTCCCTTGGCTCCATGAGAATTTGTACTTTTTTATTTTTTAATTTTCACTTATTTATTTGCAAGCAGAGAGAGAGAGAGATAGAAGAGAGGAAGACGGAGAGAGAATGGGTACGCCAGGACCTCTAGCCACTGCAAATGGACTCCAGATGCATGTGCCCCTTGTGCATCTGGCCTACGTGGGTCCTGGAGAATTGAACCAGGATCCTTTGGCTTCACAGGCAAACACCTTAACCGCTAAGCAATTTCTCCAGTCCCGAATTTGTACTTTTTTTTTTTAAATAGTTTTATTTATTTGCAAGCAGAGAGAGAGAGAGAGAGAGGGAGGGAGAGGAGACAGACAGAATGGGTGTAGCAGAGCTTCCAGCCACTGCAAATGAACTCCAGATGCCTGTGCCACTTTGTGCATCTGGTTTTATGTGGGTACTGGGGAATTGAACCCAGATCGTTAAGCCTTGCAGGTAAGGACTTTAACCGCCGAGCCATCTCTCCAGTCCGATAATTTGTACTTCTTAACCTGGCACAAGTGTTTGCCTGTAGTCCCAGCTCCATGGGAGGCTGTTGCTGAAGGATCCTTTGAGGCCAGGAGTGCAAGTCCAGCTTGTACAACCTACTTGGACCCTGACGGCTGAGAACCACAAAGACTGAGCAAGTTGTCAGCAGACTGTTAAGAAAATTGTTAATGGTCCGGGGTCTAGCTCAGTGGTAGAGCACATGCTTAGCATGCATGAAGACCTGGTTCAACCTGAACACCAATATATATATATTTAAAAACCTGGTAATGGATCATAGGATGTTTTGTGCTATGTAAGAGCTTCTAAAAAACTGTGGTATTGCTGTAAAAACTAAAAACTCTTCTTTTCAGGGCTGGGAAGATGGCTTGGTGGTTAAAGACACTTACAAAGCTTACTGTCCTAGATTCAATTCCCCAGGTGCCCTGTGGAAGCCGGAAAGGCATTTGTTTGCAGTTGCAAGAGACCTTGGCATGCCCCCCACCAACACATGCAAATAAAGAAATTAAAAAATTAAAAATAGCCGGGCATGGTGACACACGCCTTTAATTCCAGCACTCAGGAGGCAGAGGTAGGAGGGTCACAGTGAGTTTGAGGCCACCCTGAGACTACATAGTGAATTCCAGGTCAGCCTGGACTAGAGTGAGACCCTACCTTGAAAAACCAAAAATAAATAAGTAAATAAATAAATAAACTATCTTTTTCTACTTATCTACTTGAAAAAACGCTTCTCATCACCCACATCTATAATAATTAAAAAGGAGAGGACTGGAGAGATGACTTAGCCATTAAGTGCTTGCCTGTGAAGCCCAAGGACCCCTGTTCAAGGCTCGATTCCCCAGGACCCACGTAAACCAGATGCATAAGATGGCGCATGCATCTGGAGCTCGTTTGCAGTGGCTGGAGGTCCTGGCGCACACATTCTCTCTCTATATCTATCTGCCTCTTTCTTTCTCTGTCTGTCACTCTCAAATATATGAATAAACAAACAAAAAAAGAGAGAGATAGAGCTGGAGGGGTGGCTCAGCAGTTAAAGGGGCGTGCTTGCAAAACCTGATGGCCGAGGTTCAATTCCCCAGCACCCATGTAAAGCCAGATGCACAAAGTGGTGCATGCATCTAGAGTTTGCAGTGACAGTAGTCCTTGGTGTGCCAGTCTCTCTCTTTCTCTCCTCTGTGCTTACATATAAATAATCAATAAATATTTTTTGTAGGCATTGGAGAGATGCCTCAGCAATTAAGATGCTTGCCTACAAAGCCTAACGACCCAGGTTCAATTCCCCAGTACCCGCATAAAGTCAGTTGTACAAAGTGGCCATATGCCTGGAGTTCCTTTGCAGTGGCTGGAGGGCCTGGCATGCCCATATTCTCTCTCTTTGTCTCTGTCTCAAATAAATAAAATATATTTTTAAGAAGGGTGTGGGGCTGCCCCCACAATGCAGAATCCACAATCTCCATGGGGTTGACTTGCATCCCCAACGAGGAGGGCCTCTTCAGAAAAGGGGCAGGGAGGAGGTACCAGCATGTGTTGTTTACATACTAAGTATGTCCTTGTTTAATAAAAATAAATTAAAAAAAAAAAGAAAAATAGGGCTGGAGAAATGGCTTAGTGGTTTGCCTAAAGCCAAAGGATCCCGGTTCGAATCTCCAGGTCCCACGTAAGCCAGATGCACACGTCAGCACATGCATCTGGAGTTCGTTTGCAGTGGCTAGAGGCCCTGGTGTGCCCATTCTCTCTCTGTCTCTATCTCTCTCTCTCTTTCTCTCTCTCTCTCATGAATAAATAAATAAAAATAAATCTTTTTTTTAAAAAAAAAGAAAGAAAAATAGAAAAAAAGGAGGGTGGAGGGCTGGAGAGACAGCTCGGCAGTTAAGGTGCTTGCCTGCAATGCCCAACTATGTAGGTTTGATTCCTCAGGACCCATATAAAGCCAGATGCACAAGGTGGCACGTGTATCTGGAGTTCATTTGCATTGGCTAGAAGCCCAGGCACACCCATTCTCTCTCTCTCCTTGTGAATAAATAAATAAATTTAAAAATAGAATTTAAAGGAGAGAGAAAATTGGAGTTTAATAATGCATATTATTATAGAATACATAAACTGAACAATATAGAGCTTTATTCATCCTATTGGAGAGATGAATTTCCAGTAAAATTTTACTTATGTCTAATAATTATTTACCCAAGGACCTCACCTATTTATGTTGCTTTACTAACCCATCACCCAACGCTCAGAATGGTGATGGTCCTTCTAGTCTCTGTAGACATGATCACAGGATGCTGGTTTCTTAAATTTCAATTTGTGGGCTGGAGAGAGGGCTTAGTGGTTAAGGCATTGCCAAAGGACCCAGGTTCAATTCCCCAGGACCCATATAAGCCAGATGCTCATGTGTCTGGAGTTTGTTTGCAATGGCTGAAGACCCTGACATGTCTATTCTTTCTTTCTATCTGCCACTTTCTCTCTCTCAAAATAAATACAAATAAATAAAATTAAATTTCAATTTGTTGCTGAGAAGTGTGATGGATATTGCAGTCATCTTCATGTTCCTGGGACAAAACACCCGATCAGTAGCAGCTGATGGGAGGAAAGGGTTTATTTTGACTTACAGTTTCAAGCTGAAGCTCCATGATGGCAGGGGAAGCATGGCATGAGCAGAGGCTGGGCATCACCTCTGCCATAGCCGGTGGACAACAGCAGCAGGAGAGTGAGTGGAACTCTAAGAAGGGGGAGCTAGCTATAACACCCCAAATTCTGCCTCCAACAACACACCTCCTCCAGCAAGGCTCCACCTCACCTCCCAAATTACACCGACTGAGGAGTTAGCACTCAAACACATGAGCTTATGAGGGGCATCTGATTCAAACCACCCAAGTGGGATTAATCCATATGTTAGACATATATTAGAATAAATTTATCTGAAGGAAAAGATGGGAAGTCCGGGTTATGAAGAAAAAAGAATGATTAAAGAAGAGCTTAGTTGTGTCATTTTATTTCTTTATTCATTTATTTATTTATTGTTGTTTTGAGACAAGATCTCACAATATAGCCCAGGCTGGCCTCCAACTTGCTATATAGGCCAGCTTGGCCTTGAGCTTGAGGCAATCCTCCTGCCTCAGCACCCAAATGCTAGGATTATACATGGGAGCCACCACCCCCAAAGCCAATTTTATGTTATTCTATTGTTTGTTTGTTTGGGCAGTATGGGGGCCTCACACTGCTAGCAAACACTGAACTAGATTGCCAGCCCCAGTTTTATATAATCCTTTTTTTTTTTTTTTTGAGATAAGGTCTCACTCTAGCCCAGGAATTCACTGTGTAGTCTCAGGGTGGCCTCGAACTCACAGCGATCCTCCTACCTCTGCCTCCCGAGTGCTGGGATTAAAGGCGTGCGCCACCACGCCCCGCCTAGTTTTATATAATTCTGAGTGGTGGGTATCAGATTGCTCTGACATTTAGATCACACTGAGATAACTATAGGGTACATAGTAGTTTCATTTCGAAATGTTCATATTTACAGTAAGCCGGAAGTTGCATCTTCTCTGGCCATGTAAAGTGGTGAAGAAAACTTTGGGGTGGCAAGAAGAAATCTGTGGGAGGTTCAGCTGCTCAAAACTCTTAACCTTTGTCAGAATAGTCCTGGTTTAGGGCGCCCTCTGGCAGTAAGAGTCATAATATGTTGGCTCACAGCCCCAGAGAAGCAGCCAGCTTGTCAAACCCTTCCAGGCGTCCCCTCCCCATCTTTGCTACACAAGCTTGCTCTGAGGAGGGTTGAGTAAAGCTCTTAGAAGCAGACCACCATAACCCTCTTCCACAGTGGCCTTGCACACACCCAGAGTCCTAGGGGAAACGTGACTAGGACCGCTTAGCACATCGCCCACCTCACCAAGCCAGGCCCTTGCCAATGCCCACGTTCACTGAGCAGCAACTAACACCAGGGTGGTTCCTCACGAGCCACTGGCAGGCTGCTCCCCCTGGGAGTCCTTGATTTCTGTCTTGTAAAAAAATCTTAGACTCTTAAATAAAAGAGGAACCCAGAGCTGGGGAGAAGGTTCAGCGGTTAAAGATGCTTGTTTGCAAAGCCTGCCTGCCTGGGTTTGATTCCCCAGTACCATGTAAATCAAATGCACAGAGTGGACCATGTGGAGTTCGTCTCAGCAGCAAGAGGCCCTGGCGCACCCATTCGGTTCCTGTCTCTCTCTCTCTCTCAAATAAGTAAGTGAAAAATATTTTTAAAACTAAAAGAGGAATTATACAAATTAACAATGAGGAGCTGTCTCTGGCTATTAAGCTGGCACAAGTTTAAATATTTCATAATATCCAAGATCAATAGGAATCAACGAAACTGTGAAATGCACATTTTTATAGTCTGTTTGTCAGGGTATAAATTAGCCTGACAATTTGAAAGAAAATGAAACAGATTTCATTTTATTAGGCTTTTTATTTCTCCTCACAAGAGGACATGAGCCCCAGCCTGAAGAGTTTAGACCATCATTTTTTTTTTTTTTTGACATCAGGGTCTCACTCTAGCCCAGGCTGACCTGGAATTCACTGTGTCATCTCAGGCTGTCTTCAAACTCTGCCTCCTGAGTGCTGGGATTAAAGAAATGCGTCACCACACCTGGTGCACCCAGCTTTTACATGGGTGCTGGGGGTTCTGGTTTCAGTCATCAGGGTGTTTTTAACCACTGATGTCTCCCTACCCAGAAGTAGAAGGATCGCTGTGAGTTCAAGGCCACCCTGAGACTTACATAGTAAATTCCAGGTCAGCCTGGGTTAGAGCGAAACCCTACCTTGAAAAATCAAAAACAAACAAACAAACAAACAAAATTTATTCAAACTAGTAAGTTTGTGGTTTTTGTCTCATGGCTGGACTCTGATTACTACATCCTACATCCCATCGTCGCTGGTAATAGTTAATTTGAAATACTTTCAAGCTGGGAAAATAGAATCAGGTTTTCTGTGTCCATCATAATAGTTCAAGGAATTTCAGGTTTTTTAAGTGATTAATCTTTAAATCCCTTTGAATTAATGACACTTGGTTAATAGTGGTGTCCCTCAAAGTTGTACTTTTTTTTTTTTTTTTTTTGAGGTAGGGTCTCATTCTAGCTCAGGCTGACCTGGCAGAGGGTGGCCTCGAACTCACGGCGATCCTCCTACCTCTGCCTCCCGAGTGCTGGGATTAAAGGCGAGTGCCACCACGCCCGGCTTTGGACTGTTATCTTTTACCCAGCATTGTCAGTATTTCATGTCAAGTTAGCAAAGAAGTCATACCCTGTGGCATTGCGTTCATATGATCTACTAAGTGGATTAGCAAACAATCCACCAATTCCCACTCCTGAGAAAAAAGAAACAACAACAAAAAAACAACCCAAAGTTGAGTCAATGCTTCTATTCAAATCGCATCATTTCTCTGAACTAATTACTGCCTTTTGTACAAGCTTTTGTACAACTTACTCCTCAATGTCAGAATAATTTACACTGATTTTATTGTTTTCCTTTCAGATCCTACTAATCTTCAGTTGAATTTAAAGATGACAAAAAAGATAATCATTTGTATGCATCTAAAATACAAACTTCACCATTTCTAACTTATTTTATTAAAATATTTCAAAACAATTTTTGAAGCTTCAGTTAAAAGGCACTGTTTAATTTTCACTTAAATAGTAAAATTGGTAAACATACTTTTTTTTTTTTTTTTTTTTTTTTTTTTTTTTTTGAAGGGGTCTCACACTAGCCCAGTCTGGCCTTGAACTCACAGTGATCCTCCAACCTCTGCCTCCCAAGTGCTGGGATTAAAGGCATGCACCACCATGCCCAGCATAAACATACAATTTTAAAACTATTTTATTTATTTGAGAGAGAGGGAGATATAAAGAGAGAGTATGGTGTGCCAGGGCCTCTTACCACTGCAAATGAACTCCAGACACATGTGCCAGTTTGTGCATCAGTCTTTTTAAAAAAATATATATATATTATTTATTTATTTGTTTGAGAGAGAGAAAGAGGGGGAGAGAGAGAAAGGGCGTGCCAGGGCCTCCAGCCACTGCAAATGAACTTCAGATGCATGCACCACCTTGTACATCTGGCTTACGTGGGTCCTGGAGAGTCGAACCAGGATCCTTTGGCTTTGCAGGCAAATGCCTTAACTGCTAAGCCATCTCTCCAGCCCTGTGCATCAGTCTTTATAGAGATACTGGGGAACTGAACCGGGACCAGCCAGCTTTGCAAGCAAGCATAACCTCTTAGCATCTCCTCAGCCCTAAACACCATTTCTATTGAAAAGGAAGAATGAAAAAAGAGCCGGGCATGGTGGCGCATGCCTTTAATCCCAGCACTCAGGAGGCAGAGATAGGAGGATCGCCGTGAGTTTGAGGCCACCCTGAGACTACAGAGTGAACTCCAGGTCAGCCTGAACTAGAGTGAGACCCTACCTCGAAAAACCAAAAAACAAACAAACAAAAATAATGAAAAAAGAAAAAAGTGGGTATGAAGTGAGGAAAACAGAGCTCAATGTGGTCCCTGTCTTGACATACAGAAGGTGGCCTGCAGGACTCTGCCAGCAAAAAGGTCATTGCCAGCTGCAGCCCCTTGACCTTGAAATGAAATCACGAACATGCCTCTTTATTAAAAAAGAAAAAGAGGGCTGGAGAGATGGCTTAGCAGTTAAGGCGCCTGCCTGCCAAGCCCAAGAATGCTCATTTGATTCTCCAGGTCCCACATTTAGCAGTGCCCACAAGGGGGCACACATCTGGAGTTCGTTCACAGCAGCTGAAATGGCCCTGGCATGCCCATTCTCTCTCTCTCTCTCTCTCTCTCTCTGCCTCTTACTCTCTTTCTCTGTTTCTCTTTGTCTCTTAAAAAAAGAAAAAGAAAGAAAAGAAAGGAAAAGAAAAGAAAAGGAAAAGAAAAGAAAAGAAAAGGAAAAGGAAAGGAAAGGAAAGGAAAAGGAAAAGAAAAGGAAAGGAAAGGAAAGGAAAGGAAAGGAAAGGAAAGGAAAGGAAAAGAAAAGAAAAGAAAAGAAAAGAAAAGAAAAGAAAAGAAAAGAAAAGAAAAGAAAAGAAAAAGAGCCGGGCCTTTAATCCCAGCACTCAGGAGGCAGAGGTGGGAGGATCAGTGTGAGTTCAAGGCCACCCTGAGACTACATAGTGAATTCTAGGTCAGCCTGGGCTAGAATGAAACCATACCTCAAAAACCAAGAAATAATAATAATAAATAAAAAGAGGGGCTAGAGAGATGGCTTAGTGATTAAGGCACTTGCCTGTGAAGCCTAGGGACCTAGGTTCAATTCCCCAGTACCCATATAAGCCAGAGGCACAAGGTGACACATGCGTCTGGTGTTCATTTGTGGTGGCTGGAAGACCTGGCACTCCCATTCTTTCTCTCTCTTCCTTTTTCTCTCTCTCTCTCTCTGAGAGGGCTGGAGAGATGGCTTTGTGGTTAAAGCGCTTGCCTGTGGATGCTAAGGACCCATGTTCCATTCCCATGTAAGCCAGATGCACAAGGTGATGTATGTGCACGGTCACACATACACACAAGCTGGCACACACGTCTGGAGTTTGATTGCTTTGGCTGGAGGCCCTGGTGCACCAATTCTCTCTCTCTGTCTCTCTCTTTCACAAAAATGGCCAGTCTGTTGGGCTTGCCTCAAAAAGAAAAAGAGAGGCTGGAGAGATGGCTCAGGGGTTAAGGCACTTGTCTGCAAAGCCTAACGACCTGGGTTCAATTCCCCAGTACCCATGTAAAGCCAGATGCACTAAGTGGCACGTGCATTTGGAGTTCATTTTCAGTAGCTGGAGGCCCTGGTGTGCCTGTTCTCTCTCTTCCCCCCCTCCTTCCCTCTTTCTGTCTCTCTCTGCTTTCAAATAAATGCAAATTAAAAAGAAAAAAGAAAAATGCACACTGTATTTAATAGTATCCTTTGCTGAGGGGTACAGGAAAAGTACCCCAACGTCACCAGCACAGGCAAGTCAGAAATTCTTGGTTTTCTCTGGGCTATGCCAAAGCTCCTGCTTTTGGCCTCAGTGTTGGGCCAGCACCTGCAGCTCTCCACTGGCGTCAGAATTCTTTTTTATAGACCCAGGGAAACATTTTCTTCAGGATAACTCACCTATCTTTCTAGAAGCAGAAAATGCCAGAAATTTACCCTTACGGTATCCCCAGTAGCTACAGAACTGGCACGTTGAAAGTGTGTGACTGAAGGAGACTAAAGCCCATGTGTCTGAATGACCACAGTCTTGGAAGCCTGGAACAAGGGGGCATGGTGGAGGGGACACTATGTGACTGTTCAGGCTGCAGCATAGACACACCATAGACACGCACAGCACTGCCTCTGGGGAGCTGTCTCTGGGAACCTGGCCACCATTCTACAAGGAAACCCAAGCCAGCTTGTATAGAGAGAACTTGTGAAGAGGCCGTATGCAGGGTTCTGGCTGACTGTCAGTCCCAGCTGCCAGACCTTATGTGAGAAAAGACAACTCCACATGTCCCTAGCCAGTCTCTCTCTCTCTCTCTCTCTCTCTCTCTCTCTCTCTCTCACACACACACACACACACACACACACACACACACACAGTCCTTCCAGTCTTCCCAGCTGGGCCCCAGCATGGCAGGAGGGATGACTCACCTCCCCTTTTCACTGTTTGAATTCTGACTTCTGGAGCCAGGAGCATAACAGAGCGATAGCTTGGTGTCAGTAAGTCTGAGGTGGTTAATCTGGCAGCCATTGGAACAGAAAACATTTGGAGATGGCTGGGGCGGGTTGAAAGCAAGTGGTAACCATGTTGAGCCTTTCCAAGAATAGCCACAGTGAGCTATGGCTGCTGGGCCACAAGAAAGCGCTAGTGTTATCAATGCCAGTGAAAACTGTAGCCATGGGGGGATGAGGGACCTGAAGGGCCAGTGTCCTGAAGAAGGTGGCTGCTGCCCAAGATGGACACAGAGGAGAAAAGGAGCCCCGGAAACACCTGCCTACCTGTGCTTCCAGCCTGAGCTCCTGCTTTCCTGAGACACACAGCAGCGTGAGGGTGGTGCAGGAGGGTCACTGGACTGCAGGGCTTGGAGTTGGGAAGTATGGACCATGTGCAGTGTTTTCCATAGACAACCAACATGAATTCGGCAACTTAGCGGCTGAACCCAGTGGTTCAAGGACTGTGGACACTCCCTGGACACAGGCCATAGAAGGTTTTCAAGGTTCTTCTGCCTCCCCACAAGGAGCTATTCCAGATGTCTCAAGGCAGACCACAGACAGGGCAGGAGTCAGAATCACTGAGGTGTGTCTTTATTATTATAGGTGTGCCTTTTATTTTTATTTTTGAGAGAGAGAGAGAGAAAGAGGCAGAGAGAGAGAGAGAAATGGGCATGCCAGGGCCTTTCAGCCATTGTGAACGAACTCTATATGTGGGATCTGGAGGATTTGAACCTGGGTCCTTGGGCTTCGCAGGCAAGCGCCTTAGCTGCTAAGCTGTCTCTCCATCTTTGAGAGCATTTCCAAAGAGGGTTCACTGAAGAGGGATGGCCCACTCTGAATGTCGGTGGTGTCATAAGGCTTGACCAACACAAAGAACCAGATCAGACCAGATAAACAAAGCTAGTTCAGGTTTATTGGCACAGCTCTCAGGTGAAGTTCACAGGTTTCCAGACGTGAGGTCAGGGAAGTCGCCCCCAGGACCTGTGATGGAAGTCTTTTAAAGGGCCCAGGCAGGGGGAAGGTGATGTGTTAGCTAGGAGCTGGTCTGTTTCCCTATATGGCCATAACTAGCACATGGGAGCAAGCTGAGGAATGTGTTTCAAGGAAGGGAGGGAGCAGAGGCCTTCTTATAAGGTCACAGTTAAGGGAGAGGAATCTTGAGACTGCTGGCCCAGATCCTACTCGGCACAGGTGGAGGATGGCCGCGTTGGGTCTTTGTTCTGAGCACAGCCCCGCCTAACACCAGGGACTGGAGTCCCAGACTGAATAAAAAGGGCGAAAGGAGAAAGCAAGCGCACGCCACCATGCCTCTCTCCCACTCTGCCTTTCTTTCCCTCTCTGCCTTTCTCTCTCTCTCTGCTTTCCAACAGCAGAAGCAACGCTGCCTCAAGGTCTTGCCACCATGACGTCTCCATTGTGATGGACAGTCTGCAACGTGTCTGTCGTGATGGACGGCCCGTGACGTCTCAGTTGTGATGGATGGTACGTGACATGTCTGCCCTGATGGACAGTACATGACATCTTTGTTGTGATGGACGGTACGAGATGTCCATCGTGATAGATGGTACCTGACATCTCCCTCATGATGGACGGTATGTAACGTGTCTGTCATGATGGACGGCCCGTGACGTGTCCGTCGTGATGGACCGTACTCTCGAATCATGAGCCAAAATGAACCCTTGCTTCCTCAAGCTGTTCCTGTCAGGGATGTTGTGGAGCCAGGAGAAGAGGAATGACTGAGTGCCCATCTGCACACACTGTGCCCTCTGGCTGCCCTGGTGAAGGCGGCACCCACATTCGCAGGCGCGATGCATGGAATACTAAAAAATTTAAATGCTGTAATCAGGACTCTGGAAGTCATGTAGCTGGAATTATTGAGGGAAATTTACAAGTTAAATAACCTAAAAGCCTGCAGATGCAAATGACATGAAATTGGCAAGGACTTGGGAAGGTGCAGAATGGCTCATCCTCCCCCCCAAAAAAACTGACTGCTGCTCCCACAATGCACAACCCGCAATCCCATGGGGAGTACCCCATGCAACCCCACTGAGGAGGGTCCCCAGCGGAATGGGGCCAGGGATGAGGGAACAGAGGGTATCAACACAGGATGTATCCATACAAAATGTGTTGTTAATAATAATAAATAAATAAATAATAAATAGTTACATCATTCAAGTTTATTGAAAGTGAATACACAGAGATAACATATCAAAAGGAAAATCTCCAGATTGGACTCTTGATGATACATACTAATTCATTAAAGAGAAAAGAATTCACCAATTAAAAAAAAAAAAAAGAATGGCCGGATGTGGTGGCACACGCCTTTAATCCCAGCACTCGGGAGGCAGAGGTAGGAGGATCACCATGAGTTTGAGGTCACCCTGAGACTACAGAGTGGATTCCATGTCAGCCTGGGCTAGTGTGATTCCATGTCAAAACCTGGGCTAGAGATGAGACCCTACCTCAAAAAAAATCCCCAGCAAAACAAAAAAAAAAAAAAAACAAGGGGCGCACACATCTGGATTTCATTCACAGCCTCTGAAGAATGGCTCATCCTTCCTCAGAGTCTCTCTCCAAAAAAAATAAAATTTAAAGAATGGCTCATCCTTCCTCAGAGAGGAAAACGCTCACAGAGGGAATCACAGGGCTTTGGAAGGATGGGAACCACACCTCTGCTTCCCATGTGGCATCCTTGGGCTCCAATAGGACAAATGCCACATCCACACTGTCCATGTGTCACAGGGCTCCCAGCACCCTGTTTTGATGTCCCACTCTATTCGTCCTCCTCTCTTCTGTAGCCGAAATGTTGATGAGCTCAGAACTGTGCAGTCTTGTGGAGGTACGGACAACCACTGTGAGGTTACGAATGCACCGGTCAGTTCACATTAGGGGGACAGTGCCCCAAAGTACTCCCTCCCACCCTGTGATTCTTAACACCTTTAAAAAATACCTTTATTTATTCGAGACAAAGAGAAATGAGAATGGGGGCACCAGGGCCTCTAGCCACTGCAAATGAACTCTAGACACATGCACCACCTAATGCATTTGGCTTTATGTGGATCCTGGGGAATCCAAGCTGGGTCCTTAGGCTTTGCAGGCAAGTGCCTTAACTGCTGAGCCATCTCTGCAGTCCCCAACCTTGTGACTTTTAACATCTGTTTAAAAAATATATTTTATTTATTTATCTACAAGCAGAGAGACAGAAAAGAAAAAATAATTTAAAAAAGAGCACTCCAGGGCCTCCAGCCACTGCAAATAAACTCCAGATGCATGTGTATCTAGTTACATGGGTCCTGGGGAATCGAACACAGGTTGTTTGGCTTTGTAAGCAAGCATCTTAACCACTGAGCCATCTCTCCAAATCCATTAACGCCTTTTTTTGTTTGTTTGTTTTGTTTTTTGAGACCAGGTCTGTCACTGGCCTGCAGCTTTCCAACTAGTCTACACTGGCTGTCCAGTGAGTCCCAAGGATCCACCTGTGGTCTCTGTTCTACAAGCATGTATCACTGCTCCCGGCTTTTTAAAAAATATATTATATATTTTGAGAGAGAGAGAATGGGTGCACCAGGGCCTTTAGCCACTGCAAATGAACTCCAGACACATGCGCCCCCTTGTGCACATGTGTGATATTGTGCACTTGCATCACTGTACATCTAGCTATGTGGGACCTGGAGATTTGAACATGTGTTCTTAGGTTTCACAGGCAAGCACCTTAACCACTAAGCCATCTCTTCAGCCCTGCTCCCAGCTTTTTCACAAGGCTTTGGGGATCTAACTAAGACCTGTATGCTTGCATAGCAAGCTATGTCCCCAGACCCCACCAGCAATCTTTATGCCAAGTGGAGACCCAGGCCATTTCTAAGCTGAGCCCCAGTTTATTTGGCTCTAGGACTGTCTGACAGTGGCCTGTAGCCTCCTGGAGAATCAAACCAATCACCCTTAGCACATGGCACATGAATGTATGCTTAAAATGCAGCCCTTAGGCTGGAGAGACGGCTTGGCAGTTAAGGCACTTGCCTGAGAAGCCCAAGACCCAGGTTCAACCCTTCAGGTCCCGTGTAAGCCAGACACACAAAGTGATGCAAATGAACAAGGTCCCACATGTGCACATGGTGGAGCATGCATCTGGAGTTTGACTGCAGTGGCTGGAGTGCCAATTCTTTCTCCCTCCCTCCCTCCCCCCCCTCATAAAAAAATTACCAAAAAAAAATGCATCCCTCGAGTCACACTCTGCAACCAGCATACCTCACGCCCTCTCTTCCTTTCTCCCGGGACTGAGCAGGTACGTACAGGTGACATTCAGATGGACATGCTCCACACGTTTGCTCCTGAAGACCGTCTGAACCATGGAGCAGGTCATGTACGAGCCATTCTCATCCCGTCGCTGGCTCTGCCCAGTGGCCGATGGTCCTGAGGTCTCTCCTTAGTGCCAAGATTCTACTCTTGGGGACAGCAGAGAGAGAGTCTCAGAGAATCCCGGGCAAGGCTTCTTACCCAAGCATGACCCACGGTCCTTCGGCTCTCAGAAAGCAGGACCTGAGGAGGCTTTTACCTGCTTATCATCTGTACCTGGTGCCTCAGTCCCTTGGGTCCTGTGGTGTGGCTGGTGGAACACAGGGAGCCCATTGTTTTCTCTGTGGGAGTCTCAGATAAGGAGCGTGGGCTGCAGAGCAGCTGGACTGGAACAGCCCAGCAATGCCCCCCCGCTTTCCCCAGGTGAAACCTTATCTGAGCTCCGGTCCAGCAGGGTCTCCTGACCTGTGGTGTGGTTTGCATTCACTATTGGGGTCATTACAAGCACTGTGGTTCCCTGAGGTACAATGTACAGCCTTGCCCTATGTGGTCCCGTTCTTCACAAGCTAGCCGGCCTCGCCTCCTCCAGAAAGTCCGCCCAGCACATCCTAATGCCATCAAAGTATATCACCTTCTCTCCTACCTCAGCCATTGCGCCCTCCGACCAGACTGTACAGGGAGGTTCAACTGGCATTCTTTGCCACATTCAAATGCAGCTACCACTGTTCACAACGCTGTCTCCCAGACATAAAGTGGCCTTGATGTTCATGAACTCACAGTGGCTAACATGACCTACACAAGAACTGCATAACAAATAAGAGGGGGAAAAATGATGATATCAAAATAAACAGAGGCTAATTGGAAAAAGGGAATTCAGTGACGGGGGGATTGGGGAGGGGAAAACGAGGGTGGTGGGAGGTGAATGTGACCATGGTATGTTGTCTATATTTATGAAAAGTTTAAAAACATAATGAAAATAAAAATAAATGCAGCTACCATCAAAACAAGAAAGCCTGACATCACATGCTATGTCACATGTCTTTCTTACTATTATATTGAGTACTATCTAGGTTTTCTTTTTAATTTAATTTAATTAATTTATTTTTTACTTGAGAGAGAGAGGGAAAGATACAGAACTAGGCAGGTAGAGAGAGAGAATGGGCATGCCAGGGCCTCCAGCCACCGCAAACGAACTCCAGATGCATGTGTCCCCTTGTGCATCTGGCTTATGTGAGTCCTGGAGAATCAAGCCTGGAACCAGGGTCCTTAGGCTCCATAGGCAAGCATTTAACCACTAACCCATCTCTCCAGTCCTAGGCTTCCTTCCTTTCTTTCTTTCTTTCTTTTTTTTTTTTTTTGGATTTTCGAGGTAGGGTTTCACTCTAGTTCAGGCTGACCTGGAATTAACTATGTAGTCTCAGGGTGGCCTCAAACTCACGGTGATCCTCCTACCTCTGCCTCCCGAATGCTAGGATTAAAAAAGCATGCGCCACCACGCCCGGCTTCCTTTTTAAAAAAAAAATTTTTTTTTATTTTGGAGAGAGACACAGAAAGACAGAGAGATAGGGAGAGGAAAACAGATAGAGATGGGCGCACCAGCAGCCTCTCAGCTGCTGAGAACGAAATCCAGATGTGTGCGCCCCCTTGTGGTCAAGTGTGGCATTGCACCCTTGCGTCACTTTGCATCTGGCTAAATGTGGGACCTGGAGATTGGAACCAGCGTTCTTAGGATTAGCGGGCAGGCGCCTTAACCGCTAAGCCATCTCTCCAGCCCCTAGGTTTTCTTTTTAAACATAATTTTATTTATCTACTTGTGCACATATGTGTGTATGGGTGTGCCAGGGTCTCTTGCCATTGCAAACAAATGCCCGACACCTGTGCCACTTTTTGTATCTGGCTTTACATGGGAATTGAACCTGGGCCAGCAGGCTTTACAAGCACCTTTAACCACCGAGCCATCTCCCTAGCTTGGCTTTTGAATTTATCAAGTTAAGATATTTAGTTCTGGGAAATTCTTATGCATCTTTGTAAGTGAAATCCTTTTTATTATATTCTCCCTTTGTTACTGGACCCATGTATCCCAACCTGTCCTTAAACTATGTAGCTAAGGATGGACTTGAACTTGTGAGCCTACTGCCTCTACCTCCAGAGTGCTGGGATTACAGGCATGTGCCATGATGTCATTTGTACAGTGCTGGGGGCTGAGGATTGAATTCAGGGCTTTGTGCATGCTAGATAAGCACTGTACCCAGTTATGTCCCCAACTTCATACTACCTGTTTCTACAAATTATATTCCCTGCTGGGCGTGGTGGCACACGTCTTTACTCCCAGCACTTGAGATGTTGAGCTAGGATGATCGCCATGAGGCCACTCTGAGCCCACATAGTGAATTCCAGGTTAGCCTGGGCTATAGGGAGACCCTACCTTGAAAAACCAAAATAGAGCCAGGCACACACCTTTACTCCTCGTACTTTGAAAGCAGAGGTAGGAAAATTACCATGAGTTCCAGGCCACCCTATGACTACGTAGAGAATTCCAGGTCAGCCAGAGCTAGAGTGAGACCCTACCTCAAAAGAAAAGAAAAGAAAAGAAAAGAAAAGAAAAGAAAAGAAAAGAAAAGAAAAGAAAAGAAAAGAAAAGAAAAGGAAAGGAAAGGAAAGGAAAGGAAAGGAGGGAAGGAAGAGAGACCAAAATTTAAAAAGTCATATTCTTATTTCCAAAATCCAGATTTGGACACTGTGGGTTTATCTTGTCTTAAAATCCCCAGAGTTAGAGGCATGAAACACACTTTGAAAGGAAACCCCAAATTCTCTATACAATATAACATTGGACCCACCTAAAAGCATATCTCCAGAAATGTTCAATATGTTAGAAATAAAGGGCTGGGGGCTGGAGAGATGGCCCAGTAGTTGTGAGCGCTTGCTTGAAAAACTTGTCCACCTTGGTTTGATTCCCCAGGACCCACATAATACCAGATGCTCAAAGTGGCACATGTGTCTGAGTTTGTTTACAGAGGCAAGAGGCCCTGGCACACCTCTCTCTCCTTTCAAATAAAGAAATAATTTTTTTTATTAATAAAGGGTTGGAGAGATGGCTTAGCAGTTAAAGACATTTATTTGTAAAGCTTGACAGCCCAGGTTCAATCTCCAGCACCTAAAGCTAGATGAACAAAGCTGCACATGCATCTGAAGTTTATTTAAAATGGCTAAGAAGCCCTGGCACGCTCTCACTCACTCTCTCTCTCTCTCTTTCTCTCTCTCATTTGCAAATAAATAAATTAAAATATTTTCAAAAAATATATTTTATTTATGTGCCACATTGTGCATCTGGCTTATGTGGGTTCTGGAGAATCGAACTGGGATCCTTTGGCTTTGCAGGCAAATGCCTTAGCCACTAAGTCATCTCTCCAAAATTTTTTTTAAAAGAATAAGCCGGGCGTGGTGGCGCATGCCTTTAATCCCAGCACTTGGGAGGCAGCGGTAGGAGGATCGCCGAGAGTTTGAGACCACCCTGAGATTACATAGTTAATTCCAGGTCAGCTTGGACCAGAGTGAGACCCTACCTTGAGAAACCAAAAAAAAAAAAAAAAAATAAAAATAAGACTTCAAAAGCCAGAAAGAAAGAAAGAAAGAAAGAAAGAAAGAAAGAAAGAAAGAAAGAAAGAAAGACAGAAAACAGAGCTAGAGAGATGGCTTAGCAGTTAAGGCACCTTGCCTGCGAAACCTAAGGACCCATGTTCAATTCTCCAGATCCCACATTAGCCAGATACACAAAGGTGAGGCAAGCACAAGGTTGCACATGCCCACTAGATGGCACAAGCATCTAGAGTTAGATTGCAATGGCCACACATGGTTTAATAAGAAGGAACAAGGATCCTGGGCTGGGGAGATGGTTCAGCAGTTAAAGGCACTCACTTACAAAGCCTGATGGTCTGGGTTCAATTACACAGTGTCCATGTAAAGCTAGATGCACAAAGTGGTAGATGCATCTGGAGTTTGTGTGCAGTGGCAAGAGGTTCTGGCACCCTACCATTCCCTTCTTCTCTCTCATTCCCCCTTCTCTCTCTCTCTCTCTCTCTCTCTCTCATGCACACCTTGCAAATAAATTTTTTTAAATTTAGATATATCCTCAAAGGAACAATGCTTTCATGACTCTAAGTGAGTCCCAAGAAGAATTTTATATCCAGCTAAGCTACCAAGCATCAGGTCAAAATAAAGATGCATTCCAATCCACATTGAGTTGCTTCTCAGGCTGCTTTTATTAGAAACTACTGAAGGATGTACTCAATCAAAATGAGAAAATACAGCTGGGTGTGGTGGCACATGCCTTTAATCTCAGATCTCAGGAAGCAGAGTTTGGAGGATCACTGTAAATTTGAGGCCACCTTGAGACTACCTAGTGAATTCTAGGTCAGCCTGGATTAAAGTGAGACCCTACCTCGAAAAACTAAAAAAGAGAGAAAAAAAAATTCAAATAAGAAGTGGACCCGGGGCTGGAGAGATGGCTTAGTGATTAAGGTGCTTGCCTGCGAAGCCTAAGGACCCATGTTCAACTCTCTAGATCCTACATTAGCCAGATGCACAAAGGTGAGGCAAGCGCAAGGTTGCTTATGCCCACTAGGTGGCACAAGCATCTGGAGTTTGATTGCAGTGGCTGAGGCCCTGGCATGCCAATTTTCTGTCTCTCTGTCTCCATCTTTCTCTGTCACTCTAAAAATAAAAATAAATAAATAAAAAGAAGTTGACCCATGAAGGGCCACCTCTCCATGTACAGAATGACAGCTGGACCATTGCCACAAGCATCCACTCACTTCCACAGGAGCATGGCAGGCCGGGGACAGTTCTTCAGTTCATGAAAATTGAGGGGCTAAGAAGATAAGAGCACTTGCTGTGTAAGCATGAGGTCCCAAGTTCAGTCCCCAGCACCCACAGAAGGAGCTGGGTGTTGGCTGCACATGCTTGTAACCCCAACATTGTGGGGGAATGAGGCCCAAAAGGATGCTAAAACTCAATGATCAGCCAGACTAACCCAAAACCTGTGAACTCGGTTCAGTAAGAAACTCGGTCTCAAGGAAATGCAATTGTGTCCTCCTGTGTGCAAGGGGTGTGTACATCTTCATACATACCTGTATACACTGTATACAAACACACACACCAAACAATTGCATGTGCACAGAAAGAGAGAGAGAGAGAGAGAGAGAGAGTAAAATAAAAACAAAGGAGATTTGTACAGCTGGAGAATTGAGCGAGAAACTAGCAAGAACTTTGTGGAGTTATGTGGAGAATTACATAGAAGAAAATGCAACACAGTCCTCAAATCCAGAAAAACTGGCAGGGAGGAAGCACAACCCTAAAATACAGTCCATGGCGCAGCGCACCTTCAAAGAGTTAGTTGCCCGGCCTCCTCCTCTCAGTAGTGCCCAAAAGTGATGTAACCCCGAATTAGAATTAACGGAGGGCAGGAAGCCGGGAGTGTGTGAAGGCCCGTTTGCCATCACTAGATCAGGAGCTAACGCGTGGAAGGGAAGGACTAAGGCCGATGTGGATACACACAGTGAGGGTCAGAGAGGGTGTGCCCTGTAACGGCAGAAGTGGGACCTCTTCATTGCTCCTGCAACCCACTCTAAACTGTCGCTTTATTAAAATTAAGAGAGGCTGGGAGTGGTGGCGCACGCCTTTCATCCCCAGCACTCAGGAGGAGGCAGAGGTAGGAGGATCGCCATAAGTTTGAGGCCACCATGAGAATACACAGTGAATTCCAGGTCAGCCTGGGATAGAGGGAGACCCTACCTCGAAAAACAAAAACAAAAAAAATAATAAATAAAATAAGAGGGCTGGGGAATGTAAAGAGGGCTTAGCAGTTAAGGCATTTGCCTGCGAAGCCAAAGGATCCCGGTTAGATTCTCCAGGACCCACGTAAGCCAGATGCACAAGGGGCGCATGCGTCTGGAGTTCCTTTGCACTGGCTGGAGGCCCTGGCGCGCCCATTTTCTCTCTGTCTGCCTTTCTTCTCCCTCTCTCTCTCTCTCTCTCTCTCTCTCTTTCAAATAAATAAATAAATATTTTTAAAAAGAGAGAGACGAGCCGGGCATGGTGGCGCACGTCTTTAATCCCAGCACTTGGGAGGCAGAGGTAGGAGGATCACCAAGAGTTCGAGGCCACCCTGAGACTACATAGTTAATTCCAGATCAGCCTGGGCCAGAGTGAGACCCTACCTCGAAAAACCAAAAAAAAAAAAAAAAGAGAGAGAGAGACGAGATGGCTCAGTGGTTAAAAGTGCTTGCTGTGCAAGCATGCGTACCCCAGCTGGGAATCCACGCAGATCGAGGGACGGGCCTTGGGATTACGAGGCTGGGATGCTCACGGGCTCGCGTGGCCCGGAGGTTCTCGGGCGTCGTTCCCGAGGCGGGCGCTAGGTGGCGCCAGAGCCCGCGCAGCCCGCAGCCCGCGGGCCCCAGAGCAAGCCTGTTTCTCCCTCCCTTCCCTGCAATGGAGAGGGAGGGACATTGCTTGCAATGAAAAAAAAAAAAATCAAATATATACAAAAACAGACAAGATAACATAGCGAAAAGGCCAAACCCAGTGTTCCCAGACGTCCCACCAGGTCACATCACCTTGCTTATCTCTAGGAGCATGACCTCAGACCGACCAGCATTTCATCTGTACACGCACGCACGCATGCATGCACGCACAGTTGCAAATGCCTCAAAAATGTAATCAGTACAGGAACCGTCACTGGTTAAACGTCTCCCAATTTCCCCCGCGGCGTGTTCAGTGGGAGAAGCGCTGCAGTGACCCTAGGTGTATATAAAGGCAAACCAGAGGGCCAGAGGGAGGGGCAGGCTGGGGAGCCCAGGTCTTGCCTCAACCTCAGCTCCCCAGGCCCATTCCTTTGGCCCTAATGCGGTTACATGGCTGGACGGCAAGGGACGGCTGGAGGCTGGTCCCTTCTTGGGCTCTTCTATGTCCAAGGTCAACACCATTCTTGAGGCTTGCATTCTGGGTTTCTCTCTGTTCAGCTGGTCACTGCACAAGCAACCGACAAGCTCACATGGCCTTGAGCTGCCACCTCCAGCTGTCCCCTGGACAGATTGTAGCGGAGGGCCACTCACACTGCTCCTTCCTCACGGCTTTCCCAGTTTGTGAGCAGTCACACGGAGGGAACAGAGAGTGACTGTAGCAGTATGTGGAGGCAGGTGTCAGCATTCAGGAAATGTTCCCATCACCATGGAAACACAATATGGAATAGGGCTGAGAGGTCTCAGGCCCCCGTGGGTGCCCAACACACCCTGAGGAGCTGGCTGGCTGTTGGTAAGTGACTTCACCTTTCCTGGTCGTAAACAGTTATCTGTGGAATGGGAACAAGGGCGGTCAGGGCACTTTGAAGATTGGAGGCGATAATCCTGTATGCAAAACCTAAAGGATGCCCTTGGAAAGGGTCCCATCCCCCGGCCTGCCCTGTCCCTTCTTAGACTGTCCTCTCTCATTCCCCATCTCTCTGTCCACTCATGACAAGTGACAGATGTATGATGCGCACCTGCTGTGTGTTGGGGGTGACCCAGCTAGCTGGTTGTGGAGAAGTCATACCCCATCAGAGGCCACACCCCAAGCCAGCCCACCTACTCAATGCTCACCAAGGGAACCAGGAAACCCTCTCCTCCCCCCTCCGCAGGTCAGTCAGTAGCAGGGCAGAGGGCGCCTGCTGGACCTTCTCCCAGTGTGGCCTCAGGATTCCTGGTCCCCCCCCACACCCCTCTCCCTCTGCCTGACTCGCTCTTACTGGTTGACACCTACCTCTGGCCCACAGTTTGTTACAGGCTCAGCCACCTGGGAAGCTAGGTCCGTGAGAAGACCTCTGGGAATGTTAGCCCAAGTGGACAGTAGACTATGGCGGGAGAAGCTGGGCCACCGTGTTACCCTGAAGGCCAACAACACTGCAATCGTGAGGATGGAGAGGGGAGAGCCTGGGCAGAAGTTTTCTGGCAGGAGTTTCTCCTCCCTTACCCAGGCGGGGGCAGATGAGGAAACTGAGGTTGGGGGGTCGGTTTCCTGAGGCAGTTGCAACACTCACACTCTGGGGCTTGGGAACGTTTTCCTTCTAGGTCTGTGGGCGGAAGTTCAAATCCAGGTGTGCAGGGGAGGGGCTAGGCTCTTCTAGAATCCTAGATTGCTGCTTGTGGCCTCATCACTTGGTCTTTAAAGCAGGACTTCCAATCTCTCTCTGGTGGGGGGAGGGGGAGACTGGGGCTATATAGCTCAGTGGTAGAGCACTTGCCTGGCATGCACAAAGCCCTGGGTCCAATCAATACGATACAATTAGTATGATTAAAAAGAAAATCTCCGAGTCGGGCGTGGTGGCGCATGCCTTTAATCCCAGCACTTGGGAGGCAGAGGAAGGAGGATCGCCGTGAGTTCAAGGCCACCCTGAGACTATATAGTTAATTCCAGGTCAGCCTGGGCCAGAGTGAGACCCTACCTCGGAAAAACAAAAACAACAAAAAAATCTCCACCCCATCTTCCTGCAGGCTGTGTGTGTGTGTGTTTGTGTGTGTGTGTGTGTGTGTGTGTGTGTGTTTGTGTGTGTGTGTGTGTTTGTGTGTGTGTGTGTGTGTGTGTGTGTGTGTGTGTGTGTGTGTGTGTGTGTGTGTGTGTGTGTGTGTGTGTGTGTGTGTGTGTGTGTGTGTGTGTTTGTGTGTGTGTGTGTGTTTGTGTGTGTGTGTGTGTGTGTGTGTGTGTGTGTGTGTGTGTGTGTGTGTGTGTGTGTGTGTGTGTGTGTGTGTGTGTGTGTGTGTTTGTGTGTGTGTGTTTGTGTGTGTGTGTGTTTGTGTGTACGCACGCATTCATGCATGTGTGCACAAGTGTGTACACCCCTGCTTTTTAAAAAAAATTTACTAGAGATACAGAAAGAGAGAGAGAGAGAGTGAGAATGGGCACTCCAGGGCCTCTAGCCACTGCAAACAAACTCCAGATGCATGTGCCACCATGTGCATCTGGTTTATGTGGGATCTGGGGAATCGAACCTGGGTCCTTAGGCTTCACAGGCATGCACTTTAACCACTAAGCCATCTCTCCAGCCACACCCTGCTTTTTTTTTATAAGGACATTCTTTTTGATGTGCAGGGGCCATTTGGAGAATCCAGAGCAGTCTTCCCATGTCATGTCAGGATCTTCAATCTTGCCTGCAAATGTCCTTTCCCAAGACCAGGCAAGGGTCAAGCAGTTAGGGTAGGGTTGGGGACCACACGTAGAATATTACAGGATATGACCTGATGAGTGTATAGTCCATTAAATTGCAAAGTTGGGTTTTTTTTTTTTTTTGAGAGAGAGAGACAGATAGGGAATGGGTGCGCCAGCAGTTTCTCAGCCACTGTGAACGAATTCCAGATGCATGATCCCCCTTGTGGGCATGCATGGCATTGCACCCTTGCATCACTTTATGTCTGGCTAAACATGGGACCTGAAGATTGAATGGGTGTTCCTAGGCTTTGCAGGCAAGCACCTTAACTGCTAAACCATCTCTCCAGCCCACAAAGTTGATTTTTGAACCCAGGTCTACCAGGCTGGAAACACCCTTTTACTTTATCCCATCTTGTCCCAGACTCAAGCAATCTGGCTGCATGAGTTGTGGGACACTGAGAAAGCCTCGCTCTCTTACAGCACTTCCTCTGCTGGCCTGGCTGAGCACATGGCAACCTGTTACCTGTAAGGACAGCCTCGGAGTGATGGAGTCTATTCCCATATTGTCTCCCTCCCTCCTCCTTCCACAGGCACTGAATCCAGCCCATGTCACATGGGCTATGGATGCTGGGACAGAAGAGAATAGACTGGGAAATGTCCTGACCACATCCCAGGGGCAGGGCTTCAGGAAGGAAGCCACAGTGGAGCTGATGTGTCTGCATGCATGGGTGTGGAGGTCTCAGGACAGCTGTTGGGTCTCCGTCCTAGCCTTCCGCCTTGTTTCAGATGGAATCTCTACCCCATTTCCCATTGCCACAGATGCACTGGGGTTACCAATGCCTGCACCAATTGCATCTTGCTTTACATGCCTTCTGGGGTCATGCTTGTGCTGCAAGAGCTTTTAAACCATTGAATCACCTCTCTAGCCCCAGGGTGGGTTTTGGGAGAGAGGAAGAGAACCCCAAGAACCCTATCTCATCCATCTCCCCTATTGCCAAAGCCACAGCGGATAAGAGAATCCTTCAGACCACCTCATAAGATCAAACGCTGAGTTAACAAACCCTCTGTTGAGCATCACCCACTGTTCATATCACAGGGGTCCGGCCAGGGAGGACGCCCTTCCTGGTCGAGAGCCCAGCAGTGCCATGGTAGCACAGACAGCTAGGCATGGGAAACACATTATCAGACAGATGACCTGGCACTTTCACACATGCCCCACACTCCTCACGTGTACATTTACTCACACACATGTCCTCATATGTACATACATACACACATCATGTGTGCACACACCAGCCCAAGAAATCTACAGGATAAAAGTGATTTAAAATATATATCAAGGGCTGGAGAGATGGCTTAGCAGTTAAGGCGCCTGCCTGCTAAGCTGAAGAACTCCGGTTCCATTCTCCAAGTCCCATTTTTAGCCAGATGCAAAGTGACGCAAGGGTGCCATGCCACACTTGCTCACAAGGGGGTGCACACATATGAATTTCGTTTGCAGCGGCTGAGAGGTGGCTGGCATGCCCATCACTATCTGTCTCCCTCTCTGTGTGTGTCTTTGTGTTTCTCGCCACAATACATATCTATCTATCTATCTATCTATCTATCTATCTATCTATCTATCTATATCTATACCTATACCCATATATATATATATATATGCATATAAAGTAGCTGGGCATGGTGTGCATGCCTTTAATCCCAGTGTTGGGAGGCAAGGTTGGAGAATCACCATGAGTTCAAGGCCAGCTTGAGACTACATAGGGAATTCCAGGTCAGCCTGAGCTAGAGTGAGACCCTACCTCAACAAACAAACAAACAAACAAGCAAACAAACTATATATATCAAGCGATTTCAACGTGTGACTCTTATTTGAATCCCGATTCCCACCAGCAAGCTGTATTTTGGGGACGTTATTTTCTTTCTGGTGTTTTTTGGTTTATCTTTTACATTCACATGCGTGTAGATGTGTGGTTAGCCAACCAACAGCCTCTCACAACTCAGAAATGAAGCTGCACCATTGCATGCAGACCCAGGATGGGAATACAGACAAGCAAAGCTCCTGTTGCCATGCCCTGCTTTCCACCTGATCCCACTGCAGACAAGGCAGAGCGATCCCCAGCCCACTGCCAGACTCCCTTCAGCTGTGCTCAGGGCGGTTCTGGGGGCAGATTTATGACGTGTCCACAGCCCCTTCTTTTGAAGGAAGCGGTTCACTTGGGCAGAGGTCAGAGGTCCTTGAAGCTTCTGTCCATTCAGCATCTCCTTCTCTAATCCTTCACTAGTTTTTCCTGTCCTGGCAAAAGCCTCGGCCACCTTGTAGTTCCACCCTCTGTAGCAGGTAGCGATGAGGTCAGGTACCCACAGCTCTCTAAAAGAGATGCCATGGGACTGGAGAGTTGGCTTAGTGGTTAAGGCACTTGCCTTCAAAGCCAAAGGACCTCAGTTCAATTCCCCAGAACCCACATAAGCCAGATGCACAAGATGCATGCATCTGAGTTTGTTTGGGAGCCCTGTCATGCATCTGCCTCTTTCTCTTAAATAAATAAAATAAAACTTTTTTTTTTTTTTTTTTTTTTTTTTTGGTTTTTCAGGTAGGGTCTCACTCTGGTCCAGGCTGACCTGGAATTAACTCTCAGGGTCTCTCACTGCCTCTTTCTCTTAAATAAATAAAAATAAAACTATTTTTAAAACTATTTTTAAAAAGTCTAAAAAATAAAAAAAAAAAAAAAGATTAAAAAAAAAAAAAAAAGACGCCATGGATGCTGGGCACTTGTAGCCAATCCTGGAAAAAGTGATCATTTCTAAGAGGCCCAGGCAGATGCAGCAGCCTCAGTGCTGTCTCCGCAGCAGAGGCCCTCACAGAACCCAACTCCCATGGCCACGATGTCCTCAAGAGCACCTCAGAGTTCCGCTGTGTTGCATCTTCCAATGGTGACTTGGAAGCTGAGAGGCTGCAGTTCTTTGGAGAGAAGGCCGTGCTGGGTCACCTTGCTGCACAGATGGTCTTGCAGAACTACTTTGCAGCCACATCGCTGCAACCCACTCCTGGACTCCAGCTACTTGGCCTAACTGGCATCAAGCCCTCCCTGCCCACCCTCCACCTGTTTAAAGAAGACATTGGGGCTGGAGAGATGGCTTAGTGGTTAAGGAGTTTGCCTGCAAAGCCAAAGGACCTCGGTTCGATTCCCCAGGACCCATGTAAGCCAGATGCACAAGGTCGCGCATGCATCTGGAGTTCATTGACAGTGGCTGGAGGCCCTGGCGTGCCCGTTCTCATTCTCTCTCTCTCTGTCTCTTTCCCTCTCAAATAAATAAATGTATTTTTAAAAAAGAAGACATTGATAATCTGGGTCTGGTGGTTCATTCCTGTACTTTCATCACATGGAGACTTGGGCAGGAGGATTGCCCTGAGTTTGAGGCCAGCCTGGCTTACAAGATGAGATCTTATCTGAAAAACAACAAACAAAATAGATAAGCAAATATAAAAATTAAAAGACATTTATGGGCTGGAGAGATGGCTTAGTGGTTAAGGTGCTTGCCTGCAAAGCCTAAGAATGCATGATTGAATCTTCAGGACCCATGTAAGTCATATGCATAGTGATACAAGCATGCAATGTCACACATATGCACCAGTGCATGATCTGGAGTTTGTATGCAGTGGTTGAAGGCCCTGGCATGTACATTCTCTCTCTCTCTCTCTCTCTCAAATAAATTTTTGTTTGTTTGTTTTTTGTTTTTCGAGGTAGGGTGGCTGACCTGGAATTAAGGCCCAGGGTGGCATGTACATTCTCTCTCTGCCTCCCAAGTGCTGGGATTAAAGGCGTGTGCCACCACACCCATCTCTCAAATAAATTTTTAAAAAGACATTTGTTTGTTTTTGTTTTTAGTGGTTAAGGCATGTCCTGCAAAGCTGGACCCAGGCTGACCCTGGAATTAACTATGTAGATCTCAGGGTGGCCATGCATCTGAGTTCATTTGCAGTGACTGGAAGCTCCTGGCCTCTGCCTCCCAAAAATAAATAAATGCTGGGTTTTTAAAAGACATTTATATTGTATTTGGACACAAATCACATTTGACAAAACTAGAAAATGTGATTTTTTTGAAGGTATAATAATGGTAATATGGTTTATACATACAAAAAGAAGTCTAGGGTTTCATGCTTTAATCCAGCCCTCAGGCTGACCCGGTGGATTGCTGTGAGTTTGAGGCCAGTCTGGATTACAGAGTGAGTTCCAGGTGAGACTGTGATGAAGTGAGAACCTACCTTGAAAACAAACAAACAAACAAACAAACAAACAAAAAAGAAGTCTAACTTAGAGACACACTGCCTGCAAATGAAATAGTGCTGGGATTAATAGAAATGCATGCCAGGCAACATGCCAGAGGTCAAAGGCAGGTGTCTTCCTCAATCACTTTTTTTGTTTTGAGGTAGGGTTTCAGCCCAGGCTGACCTGGAATTAACTTTCCTCTGAACCTGGAGCAGGCATCAAGGTAGGGTTTCACTCTAGCTCAGGCTGACCCGGAATTCACTACGTAGTCTCAGGGTAGTCTCGAACTCACAGCATTCTCCTACCTCTGCCTCCTGAGTGCTGGGATTAAAGAAATGTGCCACCATGCAGGGCCTCCCAGTGAGCCTTTCCTCCTGTGTCTACCTCTCCAACACAGGGTTATAGGCACACCACACGCCTGACTTTGACATGAGTGCTGGGATCGCTGGGATCACTGGGATCCGAACTCAGGCGCTCATGTTTGCACAGCAAGCGCTTTACCAACAATGTCATCGCCCCGGGCCTGGGGTTTTCTTGAAGACAAGACAAGAAAGGGATGGAGGTAGGGATGGAGGTAGGGATGGAACAAAACTGGGTGAGTTGCCAGAGGTGGACCATAGCTATCTGGACGGTGCTCCTCACACCCATCAGTTGGATTGTATCTATGCTCACATTTTCATAAGAAAATATTAATATTGGGGCTGGGGAGATGGCTCAGTAGTAAGGTGCATGCTTGCAAAGCCACCAGCCTTGGTTCAGTTCCCCAGGACCCACATAAAACCAGATGCACAAGTGGCACATGCGTCTGGAGTTTGTCTGCAGCATTGCAGCAGGAAGAGGTCCTGGTATGCCCATATTCATTCTCTCTCTCTCTCTCTCTCTCTCTCTCTCCTCACAGATAAACAAATAAAATAAAATGTTAAAATTGGGACTGGGGGGCTGGAGAAATGGCTTGGTGGTTAAGGTGCTTGCCTGCAGAGCTAAAGGACACAGGTTTGATTCCCCAGGACCCGCATAAGCCAAATGCACAAGGTGGCACATGCATCTGGAGTTCGTTTGCAGTGGCTGGAGGCCCTAGTGTGCCCATCTCTCTCTTCTCTCTCTCTCTCACACACACACAAATAAATAAAAATAAATTTTTTTTTAAATTGGGACTGGGCAGATGGTTCAATGGTTAGAGGAAAGAATGTAAGAGCCAAAGGAAGGGTAGGACTCCTTACAATGCACTTTTCCAACACAAAATGCCCTGGATACCCTTGACCTCGCAGTGCATGGTACTACATACACAAGACCACTATAATAGGAGGAAAAGATGACATCAAAATAAGAGAGAGGCCAGGCGTGGTGGCGCACGCCTTTAATCCCAGCACTCAAGAAGCAGAGGTAGGAGGCCACCCTGAGACTACATAGTGAATTCCAGGTCAGCCTGGACTAGACTGAAACCCTACCTTTAAAATAAGTAAATAAATAAATAAATAAATAAATAAATAAATAAATAAGAGAGATGCCAGGCATGGTGGCACACACCTTTAATCCCAGCACTTGGGAGGCAGAGGTAGGAGGATCGCCATGAGTTCAAGGCCACCCTGAGACTATCAAGTGAATTCCAGGTCAGCCTGAGCTAGAGTGAGACTCTACCTCGAAAAACCAAAAAATTAAAATAAAATAATAAGAGAGAGACTGATTGAGGGGGAGGGGATATGAAGGAGAATGGCATTGTGAAGGGGAAAGTGGGAGGGGAGGGAATTATCATGGCTTATTGTCTATAATTATGGGAGTTTTCAAAACAAATAAATGAATCAAAAAAGGAACAAGTACACAATTTTTCAATTATGCTGAGTGAAGGAAGTCAAATGACCCACCTATTTTCTCCTCAACATCCTTAAACAGCTATTGGACTATCTCTCTAGGTTAGCTTGAGTTTTCTATAAATTTAAATCAAACTAATATAACCTACAGGGATGATTCAGTAGTTCTCCAGTGGTGGTGGAACAGAAAACAGATGGATCACCAAAGATGAACTCAAGGAAACTTCTAGGGGTGATGGATACATTTGCCATGTTGATTATGATGATGGTAAAACTGACTGGATTAGGACTGGAGAGGTGGCTGAGTGGTTAAGGCACTTGCCTGCAAAGCCAAAGAACCTCAGGACTCACGTAAGCTATATGCACAAGGTGGCACATGCATCTGGAGCTTGTTTGCAGGGACTGAAGGCCCTGGAGCACCCATTCTCTCTCCTTTCTCTCTCTCAAATAAATAAATAAATAAATAATAAAATATTTTTGGGCTGGAGAGATGTCTTAGCTGTTAATGTGCTTGCCTGCGAAGGCTAAGGATCCATGTTCAACTCTCCAGGTCTTGTGTAAGCCAAATGCACAAGGTGATGCAAGCACACAAGATCACACATGTGCACGAGGTGGTGCATGTACCTGGAGTTCAATTACAGTGGCTGGAGGCCCTGGCACATCAATTCTCTTTCTCTCTCATAAAAATAATTAAAAATAAAATAACATATTTTTATAACTCGTTGGATTCTTTATTTTAAATATTTGCAATTTGATGTATGCCAATTATATCTCAATAAAACTATTAAAAATTAAAAGGGGGATTCGGGCATGGTAGCACATTCCTTTAATCCCAGCACTTGGGAGACAGAGGTAGGAGAATCACTCTGAGTTCAAGGTTAGCCTGAGACTACATCATGAATCCCAGGTCAGCCTGGGCCTGGGGTGAAGCCCTATCTCAAAAAAGGAGAAAACAGGGCTGGAGAGATGGCTTAGGGGTTAAGGCGCCTGCCTGCTAAGCCTAAGAACCCGGTTCCAATCTCCAGGTCCCACGTTTAGCCAGATGCAAAGTGACGCAAGGGTGCAATGCTGCACTTGCCCACAAGGGGGCGCATGCATAGGGATTCCGTTCACAGCAGCTGAGAGACTGCTAGCGCGCCCATTCTCTATCTGTCTCCCTTTCTCTCTGTCTGTCTCTCTCTGTGTCTCTCTCCAAAAAAAAAAAAAAAAAGGAGAAAAGAAAAACAAAATAAATAAAAATGACAAGGGGGTGGAGAGATGGCTCAATAGTTAAAGGTGCTTGCTTGCAAAGCCTGATGGCCTGGGTTCTATTCCCCAGTACACATGTAAAGCCAGATGTACAAAGTGGCATGTGTCTGGAGTTTATTTGCAGTGGTAGAAGGCCCTGTCATGCCCATATACTCTCTCTCAAATAAGTAAATAAAAATTGGGCTGGGCAGATGCCTTAGTGGTTAAAGCACTTGCCTGCGAAGCCTAAGGACCCAGGTTTGATTCCCCAGTACCCATGTAAGCCAGATGCACAAGGTGGTGTATGTGTCTGGAGTTTGCAGTGGCTGGAGGCCCTGACATGCCCATTCTCTCTATATATCTGCCTCTTCCTTTCTCTCTCCCCATTTCTTTCTCAATAAAACAAAAAAAATTAAAAATTAATCAAAATTATATCAGAGTTCTTCGATGACTTTTTGTGGTATGGGGGGTTGAACCCAGCGGGTGACAGAAACTCTGAGGCCAGAGGGCTGCAGATGGGGCATCTTGGAAAAGACATGTGGATGTGCCCGTTCTCTCTTTCTCTTTCTGTCTCCTCTCTCTCTCTGCATACAAATAAATAAAAATATTAAATAAATAAAGATGGTAAATGTAGGGCTGGAGAGATGGCTTAGCAGTTAAGGCACTTGCCTTTGAAGCCTAAGGACCCCAGTTCCATTCCCAAGGACCCACGTAAGCCAGATGCACAAGGTAGCACATGCATCTGGAGATCCTTTTCAGTAGCTGGAGGCCCTGGTGGCATGCCCATTCTCTCTCTATATCTGCTTCTTTTCCTCCCTCCCTTTCTCTCTCAAATAAATAAATGTTTTGTTTTGTTTTTTTTGGTTTTGCAAGGTAGGGTCTCACTCTGGTCCAGGCTGACCTGGAATTAACTATGTAGTCTCAGGGTGGCCTCGAACTCTCGGCGATCCTCCTACCTCTGCCTCCCGAGTGCTGGGATTAAAGGCATGCGCCACCACGCCCGGCCGTAATAAATGTTTTTTTAAAGATGGTAAATATGGCCAGGCTTGGTGGTGCATGCCTTTAATCCCAGCACTCGGGAGGCAGAGGTAGGAGGATCGCCGTGAGTTCGAGGCCAGCCTGAGCCTACATAGTGAATTCTAGGTCAGCCTGGGCTAGAGTGAGACCCTACCTTGAAACCCCCAAAAAAAAAATAGTAAATATGTATAGTTTACCACCATCACACACACACACACACACACACACACACACAAAAAAAAAAAAAACTGTCTATGGTACTTAATCTTTGGGCACACCAGGGCCTCTAGTCACTGCAAACAAACTCCAGATGTGTGTGCCACTTTGTGCATCTGGCTTTACGTGGGTGTTGGGAAACTGAACCCAGGTTGTTAGGCTTTGCAGACAAGTGTCTTAACCACTGAGCCACTTTCCAACCCTGTTTGTTTGTTTGTGTTTGAGAGAGAGAGACAGAGGGAATGGGCGTGCCGGGGCCTCTGGCCACTGCAAATGAGGAGTGACATGTCAGCTCCCTCCCAGGCATCTGCTGCACAGAAGACTGTCAGAAGCCAGGGTCATGAGATGACTGACTGGTTTGCCCTGTGATGGTCACTCAGCCTCTTTTCTCCACTATCCTAAGCCTTCCTTAGCAGGGTCCCCTTGCTAAGACTTCACTAAAGAGACCACTGTTGGGCTGGAGAGATGGCTTAGTGGTGAAGGGGCTTGCCTGTGAAACCTTTGCAGTGGCGGGATGCCTTGGCGCGCCCATTCACTCTCTCTCTCTCTGTCTGCCTCTCTCTCTCTCTAAAATAAATACATAAAAATAAAAAAATGAAATATTTTTAAAGCCGGGCATGGTGGCACATGGCTTTAATCCCACCACTCGGGAGGCAGAGGTAGGAGGATTGCCATGAGCTCAAGGCCACCCTGAGACTATATACTGAATTCCAGGTCAGCCTGGGCTGGAGTGAGACTCTACCTTGAAACACACACACACACACACACACACATATACATATATATAATTTTTAAAGAGTTTAGGCAAGCTGCCTGTAACAGTTACATCTTGTTGAGACAACACACCTGACCAGAAGCAGCTTTGAAGGTGTCTATACAACTTAGTTTCATCGAAGTGGGGAAAGCATGATGAGAGCAAACAGTAGGTGTCACAACTTGTCATGATGAGCGCAAACAGTAGGTGTCACAACTTGTCATGATGAGCGCAAACAGTAGGTGTCACAACCTGCCATGATGAGAGCAAACAGTAGGTGTCACATCTTGGCATGATGAGCGAGTGCATACAGTAGGTGTCACATCTTGGCATGATGAGCACAAACAGTAGGTGTCACATCTTCTCACACAGACCCGTGAACAAGCTCTGCCCAGTAGGGCTGGTCTAATAAACTTCAAGCCCCGCCCCCAGCAACATACCTCCTCCAGCAAGGCTCCACCTCCCAAAGGCCCCTCCAGTGGGGGACTGAGTACCAAGCTTAATCGCAAACATCAGGCTATGGGGACATTTTACAGTGAAACCACCACATTGTCTCTCTTCCCCCACCTCTGCCACTGTGATAGGCACCTTAATGTGACCAGATCTGTGACCTTGTAATCCCTACTGTTAGGGAAATTGACTAAGCCCCACTGCCCTAGGGTCCTTCCAGTCAAAGTACATATTTCTGCCTCTAGCCCTGGCTGGAGACATTCCAAGTCTCATTTCCCCAAGCATAAGTTTAGTGGGTGCTCCAGGTAACAAGGCCCTACCGAGTGTCCGAGCAACCTCTACTTAGAAAAATCGTGAACTGGGGTGCGGGTGCTCAACCCCCCCTCGTGACCCACACAGCCCATGCAAGGCCCCTTTTTCACAGTGCCAGATTCCCCTCCCGATAAGTCTTACAACCACACCCCTCTCTTACTGGGCTGTTCCCAAACTTCTTTTTTTTTTTTATTTAATTTTTATTTATTTATTTATTTGAGAGAGAGAGAGAGAGATACAGAAATAGGCAGGTAGAGAGAGAGAGAGAATGGGTGCGCCAGGGCCTCCAGCCACTGCAAACAAACTCCAGATGCATGTGCCACCTTGTGCATCTGACTTACCTGGGTCCTGGAGAATCAAGCCTCGAACCGGGGTCCTTAGGCTTCATAGGCAAGCGTTTAACTGCTAAGCCATCTCTCCAGCCCTGTTCCCAAACTTCTTTTCTTTTGCTTCAGATCCTGCCGTTCTTTCCCTTAAACCATGTGCCCCCCCTCCGAAGCAGTTTGTCTTAGAGTCCTCTATGCTCAAACCTGAACTTCCAGACTGCAACTGTATTGCTCCTCATGAAGGAAGTTGGCAGCCTCACTTTCCCTACTTGCACCGCTTCTGCCAGCACCACCATCTGAAGATTTTTCAGTGCCCTCTAGGTTGCCATGGTAACCTGCACCATCTCCAACCAAAGAACTCATGATGCGGGGGGGAGGCAATGTGGCACGGAGTTGGCGCCCACAGGATTCACTGGCTTTACACTGCCCGATGGCCAGCACACCTGCTCTGATGAGTCTGGGGAATGGCCTGCTGCAAGCCCCTCTGTGGCACCCACTGGAGGACAGAGCTCTGCAGAGGACAGGTAGACAGAGCTTAAGGCAACATGCAACCAACGCTGCTGTTCTGCCCACAGCACAGTTCCCAGGCCCTGCTCTGTGATGGAGTTACCCTAGCCGAAGCTAGATTCATGGCTCTGGGGTGGAGCTGGGACAGAGATGTTGGAGGGTTTTTTTCTGTTACTGTTGTTGTTTTGGTTTTTCGAGGTAGGGTCTCACTCCTGCCCAGGCTGACCTGGGATGCACTCTGCATTCTCAGGATGGCCTCAAACTCATGGCGATCCTCCTACCTCTGTCTCCCGAGTGCTGGGATTAAAGGCGTGCGCCACCACACCCGGCTAATGTTGGAGTTGTTTTGTTTTTGTTTTTTTGTTTGTTTGTTTGTTTTTTTGAGGTAGGGTCTTACTCTAGCTCAGGTTGACTTGGAATTCACTATGTAGTCTCAGGGTGGCCTCGAACTCACGGCGATCCTCCTGCCTTTGCCTCCTGAGTGCTGGGATTAAAGGCGTGCGCCACTATGCCCTGCTGATGTTGGTGTTTTGAAGAGAGAAAGCCACAAACTCATTCAAGTGCATAGAGGGATGGAAGGAGGTACAGATGGGAATGGCCTCCTTATTAATCAGGCTTCTCGAGAGGAACAAAGCCAGTGGACTGACTGACTATAGATTAGAAATGGGGTTTATTTGATTGGCTTACATGATGCAGACTGGGCAGTGCAACAATGGTTGTGGGCAGGCTGGAGAATCTGAGAACCGAGTAGCTGATCAGTCCACCAGGACGGCTGCCTCAGAGCCGTCTCAATCTGATACTGGTTCCTGGAGGACTCACCGAGAGCCACTGGTCTCCAGTCTGTGTAGGTAGGCTGAAGAAGGTGGGTTCAAAAGTCAGCAAACGACAGCAGCAACAGGGCAGATGCGCTTGCCAGCAAGGAGCGAAGGCGGGCAGGGAAAAGACCCATGTGGGCCATAGTCCTGACCTCTCCATTAATCCTGAAATGCTCTCTCAGATCTGCCCAAAGGTGCGTCTCTGTGGTGCGGAATGGCAGTGTCTTATCCGTTCCCATCCGTGGGCGTTTGCTGTTCTCCACTGGCACAACCCGATCGACCAAGGTTCCCTACACTGGGCAGTTCTCCACGTCAGAGCAGCTGTTAGGGTCCTCCAGCTGATGCCAGAGACACTGTCTACCTGGAGCCAGCATCAGATCCCACAGGGCTGCCTCTGTTCACATGCTTACCTGAAGTCCCATGTCCTTGTCTTCGCTTCTGACTGACCAGCTGTAAACGGAACTTCCACGCCCTGCCCTCTTGGGTTTGGTAATTTGCTAGGACATTTACAGAACTCAGGGAGGGCTCTAAGTAAACCAGTCTATTTGTTATAAAGAATGCAGATGGAGAGCTGGGCGTGGTGGCGCACGCCTTTAATCCCAGCACTCGGGAGGCAGAGGTAGAAGGATCACCATGAGTTCAAGGCCACCCTGAGACTACAGAGTGAATTCCAGGTCAGCCTGAGCTAGAGTGAGTGAGACCATACCTCGAAAAAAAAAAAAAAAGAAAAGAAAAAAGCAGATGGAGGTGACATTCTAACACTTGATAGTGAGTTCAAGGACAATCTGGGCTATATAGTGAGACCTTGTCTCCAGGGAAAAAAATACCCTAAATAAATGTAGTTGACACTACGTGTGTCCAGGTCACAGTGCCAGGTGAGGAGATGCACAGTGTGAGGGTCGTGGGGGAGGGTTGGAAGAGCTCCCATAGCCCCCGGCAAGCCACATACCCCAGTACCTCCATGGAACCCGCTGCTGGAAGCTCATGGAATCTTCTTGTTCAAGAGCTTGGCCCCTTTTTGGAGGAGGGTTAGTAGGCTGAAAGCTCCAATCTTCTCCTCCTCCTCCACCTCCTTCTTTTTCTTTCTTTCTTTCTTTCTTTCTTTCTTTCTTTCTTTTTTTTTTGTTGTTTTTTGGTTTTTTTTTTTTCTTTTTGTTTTTGTTTTTTCGAGGTAGGGTCTCACTCTAGTCCAGGCTGACCTGGAATTCACTAGGTAGTCTCAGGATGGCCTCGAATTCATGGCGATCCTCCTACCTCTGCCTTCCAAGTGCTGGGATTAAAGGTGTGTGCCACCACGCCCAGCCTCCTCCTCCTCCTCCTCCTCCTCTTCTTCTTCTTCTTCTTTTTCCTCAATAATTTTAGTTATTTGAGAGGGGGAAGAGGCAGAGAAAGAGAGGGAATGAGAGAGGGAAAGAATGGGCACACCAGGGCCTCCAGACACCGCAAACAAACTGCAGACACATGTGCCACCTTGTGCATCTGGCTTACGTGGATTCTGGGGAATGAAACCTGGGTCCTTATGCTTCGTAGGCAAACACTTTAACCCCTAAACCATCTCTCCAGTCCAAAGCTTCAATCTTCTAATCCTCCAGGGACTTGTTCTTTCTGGTGACTGGCTGTGAGGCCATCAGGAGCCCCATTCAAAATCAGCTCATTAGCAAAAATGCAGGTGTAATTACAGAGGCTCCTTGTGAATAACAGAAGAGTGTATTCCAGCCAGGAACTCAGGACAGAGCCCGGATGCATTTCTCCAGTCACAGAGCTCTTCCCGGTTAACATTTGCAAACGAGCACCTTTAAGCACTCAGCCATTTCCCCAGCACCCCAAGTTGACATTTGAAAAGGAGTCTTTGAACTCACGTTTCCTGTTGTTGTTTCCCGTATCATGGGTGAATATCCAGTGGAATTGCTGAGCCACTGAGAACCTGACAAACTGTTCTCCAAAGGCCCTAGGCTGGGGCGCACCCCAAGCAGCAGGGCCCCCGGGGGCTCTGTTTGCTGCTCGCTTTGTCACCAGCACCTGGGTGTGCACTTCTTACCTTGGGTTGTGCTGGACTTCCTTTTCTGTTTGCTAAGAACAAATACTCCACAAGCGGCAGCTCGAGGAAGAAAAGGTTTGTTTTGGCTTATAGTTCCAGAGAGAGAAAGGAGAGAGAGAAGTGAGAGAGAGAGTGTGTGGGTGTGGGTGGGTGGGTGCACCAGGGACTCCTGTCACTGTAAACAAACTCCAGACACTTGTGCCACTTTGTGCATCTGGCTTTACATGGGTACTGGGGAACAGAACCCTGGCTGTCAGGCTTTACGTGCAAGCACCTTAACCACTGAGCCCTCTCTCCACCCTGCTCCATCCTTTTTGTATTTTATTTTATTTTATTTTATTTTATTTTTATTTTTATTTTTATTTTTTTGGTTTTTCGAGGTAGGGGTCTCACTCTGGCTCAGGCTGACCTGGAATTCACTATGTAGTCTCAGGGTGTTCTCGAACTCACAGCGGTCCTCCTACCTCTGCCTCCCGAGTGCTGGGATTAAAGGTGTGCGCCACCACGCCCGGTTTGCTCCCTCCTTTTTTATTCAGTCTGGAACTCCAGTCCTTGAAATGAGGCCAGTTAAGGTGGGTCTTTAAAAAATATTTTTTTCATTATTTATTTGTAAGGTGGAGGAGGGTGAAATGGGAGCACCAGTGACTCTTGCCATTGTAACCAAACTCCAGATATGCGCACCTCTCTGTGAATCTGGCTGGATGTGGGCACTGGGGATTGAACCGTGGCGGCCAGGCCTTGCAAGCAAGTGTTTTCAACCATTGAGCAATCTCTCCAGCCCTTCTGACTTGAATTAACCTAATCCTCATAGACTGCCTAGAGATTTATTTCCACGATGATTCTAAATCCTACCAAATTGATAATCCTATCAAGATTAAGTACCAGTGGAGATGCCACCGCCGCCGCTCTCTTCTGACTGGGCCCTGCCCGCCTGGGTTCCGGATGCCCGCGTCGCGGATCGGGGCGAGCACTCGTAGGGCTTGAGCTCCAACCGGCCGGGGCTCTCGCTCCTCGGCACCACTGAAGAAATGAGTGGTGGCTTGGCTCCCAGTAAGAGCACAGTTTATGTATCCAACTTGCCCTTCTCGCTGACAAACAACGACTTGCACCGGATATTTTCCAAGTATGGCAAAGTTTTGAAGGTTAATGCCATGAAAGACAAAGATACCAGGAAGAGGAAAGGGATTGCCTTTATTTTGTTTTTGGATAAGGACTCTGCACAAAACTGCACAGGAGCAATAAACAACAAGCAGTTGTTTGGTAGAGTGATAAAAGCGAGTACTGCTATTGACAGTGGAAGAGCTGCTGAATTCATCCGCAGGAGAACCTACTTTGATAAATCTAAATGCTACGAATGTGGGGAAAGCGGACACTTAACTTATGCCTGCCCCAAAAATATGCTTGGAGAACGGGAGCCTCCAAAGAAGAAAGAAAAAAAGGAAAAAAAGAAAGTGCCTGAACCAGAAGAAGAAATGGAAGAAGTAGAAGTGAAGAAGAGGGGGAAGATCCAGCTCTGGGCAGCCTCAGTCAGGCCACAGCATTCCAGCAAGCCAAAACTGAAGAAGAGCAAAACAGGTGGAGACCCAGTCCTGGGGGTCCCTCAGTGATTCCAGACGCCCAAGGATAAAGAAGAGAGCATACTTCAGTGATGAGGAAGAACTCAGTGATTGAAAGTGTATTGTATGTAAATATCATCAAAATAAAATCTTAGAAATACAAAGTTCAGGTGTGAACTTGTAGTATTATAAGTTTACTTTGAGGATAAGAGCACTTAAGGTCGAATAGAAAATTTAAAACTAACTTTAAACATGTTCTCTTAGCTTGCCTTAGCACAGCACAGGTTTGGGATCTGAAGATCCAAAATCTAAACTGTTCCAAACCTCGAGCACCAACATGATGCCTCAAGTGGGAAATTCCATACCACGAAACTCTTTCATACATAACACTGTTCAAAACACTGTGTAAGGGCTGGAAAGATGGCTTAATGGTTAAGGTGCTTGCCTGCAAAGCCAAAGAACCCAGGTTCAATTCTCCAGGACCTACTTAAGCCAGATCCACAAAGTGGTGCATGTATCTGGAGTTAGTTTGAAGTGGCTAGAGGCCCTGGCATGCCCATTCTCTCTTTATGTGCCTCTTTCCCTTTCCTCCTCTCTCTCAAATTAAGAAAAATAAAATAAAGCCAGGCATGGTGGTACACACCTTTACCAGCACTTGGAAGGCCAAGGTAGGAGGATTGCATGAGTTCAAGGCCAGCCTGAGACTACATAGTTAATTCCAGATCAGCCTGGACTAGAGCAAGACCCTACCCACTGCGTAAGCCTTCAGATTATATGTATGAGGACTATATGAAATATAAATGAGTTTCAGGTTTACACTTGGGCTACCCCCAAAATACAATTTAATGCTAGCAACTCTCATAGTAATGTTATTGTTATTCCATGAAAAAAAGTGTAGATATTAAAATAATTTGAGAACTTCATTGAAACAACTTTATTTCTGCCTGGTTGGCTTACCTGTTTGTTTGTTTGTTTGTTTGTTTGTTTGTTTGTTTGTTTGTTTGTTTGTTTGTGAGAGAAAACAGGGAGAAAGAAGCAGACTGAAAAGCTGGGCGTGGTGGCACATGCCTTCAATCCCAGCACTCAGGAGGCAGAGGTAGGAGGATCAACATGAGTTCAAGGCCACCCTGAGACTACATAGTGAATTCCAGGTCAGCCTGAGCTAGAGTGAAACTCTACCTTGGAAAAAAAAAAAAAAAAAAGAAAAAAAAAAAGGCAGACTGAGAAAGTGTGAGTATGGGTACACCAGGGCTTCCAGACACTGCAAATGAACTCCAGGGAACTAAATAATTGCGCTGAGGAGATAGCTAAAGGTGCTTGCTTGCAAAGCCTGCCAACCCAGGTTCACTTTTCCAGCACCCTTGTATAAAGCTGGATGCAAAGTAGTGCATGCATCAGGCATTCATTTGCAGCAGCAAGAGACCCTGACATGCCCTCATGCATATGTGTGTGTGTGTGTGTGTGTGTGTCTACACATACACAAATAAAATGTAAAAGAGAATGTTTTAAAGACTTTAGGCTGAAAAGTTGAGTGATAGATTGTTAATGGTAATGTTTAACTTTTCAAGACAATTTTGTCTCTATAGATGCTTTTTTTTTTCTGTTTTCAGCTTTATCCCTAGATGAGTTATAAGTAGCCACACAACATGAAGTAAAATTCATGTACAGGGGCACATAACCCCAGCACTTGGGAGACTGGGACAGGAAATGGGACACAACATGAAGTAAAATTCACCCCAGCACTTGGGAGACTGGGACAGGCCAGGCTGTTAGATGTAGTGAGACCCTTCAAAAAACAAAACAAAATAATAAATTAGTTCTAAAAAGTTTGCAACCAAACAGAGGTTGTCTGCCCTGCCTGTAGCATCCAATTTTGTTCCCTAAAGCAACTACTTATATAAAACTATTTTAGCTATTTTCATATGAATGTGCATGTTGAGAACGGTGCTTGAAGAAAATACCCAATATCAACCTTTGGCCTACACATGCACCAGCTCATAATATCTCACACACATATATATACTCAAAACGAAAAAGGGTAAGACAGTTTTTTTTTTCAGACTGTTACACCCTCTGCCTTCATCCTGTTTTGGTTATGTTAATTTCTGTTGTTAAATATGTATTTATTGCATTTTAACATTATTGTTATGATGATGTAAATATTGTTCACATCATGTATTATTCTGTGTTTGTGACTAAATCTTTCCTTATCCTTTTTAGATGGCTCTGTGAAAATTGGGTTACAGAGTCTTTAATTTTTCTACTGTGTAAATTTCAAAATTGTTCAAACTTTTGTAAGAATGCCCACATATTGCCTTTTTAATTATTAAAAGCAATAAAAGTATTTCAGAAAAAAAAAAGATTAAGTACCAGAGCTGGTACTTTAATCCTTTAATCCCAGCATGCCCAGCACGCCTTTAATCCCAGCACTTGGGAGGCAGAGGTAGGAGGATCACTTTGAGTTCAAGGCCATCCTGAGACTACATAGTGAATTCCAGGTCAGCCTGGGATAGAGTGAGACCCTACCTCGAAAAACAAAACAAAACAAAACAAAAAGTATAGGGCTGGAGAGATGACTTAGCAGTTAAAGCGTTTGCCTACAAAGCCAGAGGACCCAGGTTCCATTCCCCAGGACCCACGTTAGCCAACTGCACAAGGGGACACACATATCTTGAGTTTGTTTGCAGTGGCTGAAGGCCCTGGTGTGCCCATTCTCTCTCTCTCTCTGTCAAGTAAATAAATAAATAAATTTTAAAAAATAAAAAAAATTATTTTAAAAAGTACCATGGACAGTGTTTTTCAAATTTGTGTGTGTGTGATGGCAGTAAACTACACACATTTACTATCTTTATTTATTTAATATTTTTATTTATTTGTATGCAGAGAGAGAATGGGAACACCAGGGCCTCCAGCCACTGCAAACGAACTCCAGACACATGTGCCACCTTGTGCATCTGGCTTACGTGGATACTGTGGAATCAAATCTGAGACCTTAGGTGTTGCAGGCAAGCGCCTTAACCACTGAGCCATCTCTCCAGGCCTTATTTACTATTTTGAAGACAGATGTATCTCAAGCTAGAGAGGGAGGGAAGGAGAAACCCTTTTAACATCCTCTCTCCCTCTAACTGCTGCTCTACTTTTCTGTTTTCCTATACAAATACTAAGATGCAGCGGGGGATGACCTTGAATTTCTGGGCCTCCTGCCTTTACCCAGGATTACAGGTGTGCACCACCACACCCAGTTTCCGTGGAGCTGAGGGAGGGCTTTGCGCAGCCTCAGCAAGCCTGCCACCAACTGAACCACCTCCCCAGCAACTGCTCCAGTTTCATTACAGGTTTTTTTTTTTTTTTTTTGGTTTTTCGAGGTAGGGTCTCACTCTGGTCCAGGCTGACCTGCAACTAACTATGTAGTCTCAGGGTGGCCTCAAACTTTTAGTGATCCTCCTACCTCTGCCTCCTGAGTGCTGTCATTACAGTTTTTGAGGCAGGGTCTCATTGTAGCCCAGGCTGATTTAGAACTCATTCTATAGCCCAGGCTGGCCTTGAACTCACGGTGATCCTCCTCCTTTAGCTTCCTAAATGCTGGGATTAAAGGTGTGAGCCACCATACCCTCTTTAGTAGAGGCTTTATTTTGAGATAATTGTGAGTTCACATGCAACTATGAGAAATAATATGGAGCGATCACATGTGCTTTTACCCATTTTTTCCCTAATGGCAACATCTTGCAAAACCACAGTGCAATATCCCAGTGATGATACCAATGGTACACTTGTGTCAGTTTCCTATGGCTGTTGTGACAAATGACCCTGAGCCGGGAAGCTGAAAACCATGCGGGGTTCTTCTTTCATAGTTCTGGAGCCCAGAGCCTCAGTCAAGGTGCAGGCAGGGCCATGCTCCCTGAAGAGGCTTGAGGAAGAGTCTAGTCTGTGTTTCTTCAAGCTTCAGACCCGACCCACCTCTCTGTGATGTATCTGTGCCACCTTTCCAGTGGTAAGTATGTGCGCATGTGTGAGAGAGTACACGTGCATGTGTGTGTGTGTATGCGCGCGCACACAAGCTCCCCTCTGCCTTATTTTTCTCATTTATTTATTTATTTAAGAGAAAGGATGGGTGCTCCAGCCACTGCAAACGAACTCCAAACGCATGCGCCACCTTGTGCATCTGGCTTACATGGGTCCTGGAGGTCTTTTGGCTTCACAGGCAAGTGCCTTAACCGGTAAGCCATCTCCAGCCCTCTGGAGATCAGATCACTTGTCATGCATTTAGAGACCACTCAGGTAATCCAAGGTCATCTTCTCTCCAGTTGCAAAGACCCTCACGAGCTGGATGTTTGGATGTGGCTGAGGCTCAGCAGCATTGATTCCAGGCCTCTCCTTCCCCGAGTCTCCTTTGCCTCTTGTCGGCACACACATTCCCCTTCCATTGCCACCCACTCCTCCCTCCTAACTCGGGGCAAGCACTGACCTGTTCATCACCTCTATAGCTTTGTCATACTAAGAACGTCATAGAAATGGAGTCATGCCACGTGAATATTGTGAGATTGACTTTTTTTTTTCACTCAATGTTTTTGTATACTTTCAATTAACTCAAAAGACTGAATGATCTTTAATTATTTTGAGATTCCCCTGTGCAGTTTGTGTTTCAACAGTTCATACCTTTTTATTGCTGAGTAGTACTCCATAGCCTGGAAGTATTCCAGTTTAACTATTCCCCCACTGAAGGATGTTTGGGCTGTTTCCAGCTTGGACCTATCATGATTAAGCGGCTTGAACATTCATCTACAGGACTTTTTTTTTTTTTTTTTTTTTTTTTTGAGCATAAGATTTCATTTCTCTGGGATAAATGCCCAGGATTGTAGTTACTGGGTTAATTGCACGTTGAGTCTTAGAAGGAACTGCCAGACTCTTTTCTGAAGCACCATTTGCCTTCCCCTGAGCCGGGCGTGAGAGATGTGATTCTCCACCACCTTGCCAGCATTGGATGGCACTGCTGGCTGCGACTTGGGCCTCTCTGCCATGCGCGTGGCGTGGTGGCTACTGACGCCATCTGTCCTCGCGCGGGTGAATTGTCATCTGTGGGTCCTCACTGGAGAAGTGTCTGCTCGTGGCTTTTGCTCATTTTCTAAATTGGATTATTTAGCTTTTTCTGTATTAGTTTTCAGAGCTCTTCATATATTGTGAATCCAGTTTGTCTGAGATGCCATTTACACATACGCGCTCCTGAACTGCAGCTCCTTTTACTTCCATCCTCCTCTGCGGGGACAAAAGCTGGCTAGTTTATTTGTTTGTTTTTTGAGGGTCACTCTGTAGCCCAGGCTGGCCTTGAATTCACAGAGATCCTCTTGCTTCACCCTTCCAAGTGAACCCCTCACTCAGCTCAAAAAGCTTTCAATTTTGATGAAGATCTTTTTTTTTTTTCCCCTGAGGTAGGGTCTCACTCTAGTCCGGTCCGGGCTGACCTGGAATTCACTATGTTGTCTCAGGGTGGCCTTGAGCTCACAGCGATCCTCCTACCTCTGCCTCCCGAGTGCTGGAATTAAAGGCATGGGTACCACGCTCAGCTGAAGACCAATTTATTTATTTAATTATTTTTATTTTTATTTATTTATAAGAGAGAGAGAGAGGCAGATAGAGAAAGGCAAATGCAGAGAGAAGAGAATGGACACGCCAGGGTCTCTAGCCACTGCATGCTCCACCTTGTGCATCTGGCTTATGTGGGTACTGGACAATCAAACCTGGGTCCTTAGGCTTTGCAGGCAAGTGCCTTAACCTCTAAGCCATCTCTCCAGCCTATTAAGACCAATTTTTTAAAGTTTATTGTATTGTATTTATTTGCATGTGTGTGGGGGGTGAGGGGCATGCCAGGGCCTCTTGCAACAGCAAACAAATGAGTTGCTTGTGTCACTTTTAAAAAAAATTGGTTATTTGAGAGAGAGAGACAGAATGGGCATGCCAGGGCTTCCAGCCACCTCAAACAAACTCCCGATGCATGCGCCCCCTTGTGCATCTGGCTTACATGGGTCCTGGAGAGTAGAAAGGGGATCCTTTGGCTTTGGAGGCAAACGCCTTAACCACTAAGCCATCTCTCCAGCCCAATAAAATATTTTTTAAAAGATCTGTGCATAGTGAGTTTACAGGCAACCCTGTCTCAAAAGCAATGGGCAATCAACATGTTTATTGAATCTTCCATACCATCCGTGTGCTGCCTATCTGTCCATTTATTACAGTTTTCTTTACCTTCTTTCATTGTTTAGTTTTCAGCACACAAGTCACACTGTTTTTCCATTTTCCCAAGCAGCAATAGGTAGAATTGTAGTTTCATGTGTCCTTTTGGTCATTGCTGGGCTATAGAAATACAAGTGACTTCTGCATCCTTTAACATCCTGGGGTCTTGCCAAGGCTATGTATTAGGAAGCATTTTGCAAACTTACCAGGATGTCCTACATAGACACTGATGTCATCTGTGAATGGAGACACTTTTATTTCTTCTGCATGAGTGTGAGCTCTTTTTGTTTCCTTTTCTTGCCTCCTGTACCAGCTCCGCCTTCTAGAACATGCTGAAGAAGAGTAGAGGAAGTAGACCACTGTACTTTTCCCAGGTTTGGGGAAAATGTTCCATCTTTTACCATTTGGGATGATGCTAGCCTTTTATGAAATTGAGGGTGCTGCCTCTTTCCCCAGTTTTCTGAGCGTTTTTACCAGGGATGGATGTGGGCCTTTGTTGAACGTGTTTCCTGCATTGGTTGCTGTGACCTTGTGACTTCTTCCTTAGTTTTGCTCAGGCTGCATGTCACACTGGCTGAGTCTCGAGCACCCGACACTTTTTATTTTTATTTTTATTTATTATTTTATTTTATTATTATTATTTTTGTTTGTTTTTCCAGGTAGGGTCTCACTCTAGCCCAGGCTGACCTGGAATTCACTATGTAGTCTCAGGGTGGCCTCGAACTCATGGCAGTCCTCCTACCTCTGCCTCCTGAGTGCTGGGATTAAAGGCGTGCGCCACCACGCCCGGCTAAGTACCAGACACTTTTGCATCCCACAATGAATACTTCACCTACTTTTCCTGCCTGTTACCAGGCTCTTGGCTGATGATAAGCTCTGCTTGGTTCACTTTGTTCGCTGCTATATTCTAATGCCTAAAATGATGCTGGGTGTGCACGGCAAGCACTCCTCACTTTTTTTGTTTTGTTTTGTTTTGGTTTTTCGAGGTAGGGTCTTACTCTGGTCCAGGCTGACCTGGAATTCACTCTGTAGTCTCAGGGTGGCCTTGAACTCACAGCAATCCTCCTACCTCTGCCTCCCGAGTGCTAAGATTAAAGGCATGTGCTACCACTCCCGGCGACTCCAGACAAAAAAAAAATTTTTATTGCATGGCTTAGTGGTTAATGAATACTTGCAAAGCCAAAGGATTTTATTCAATGGACCTGTTAAGCCAGGCTCTGAGGGGCACATGATCTGGAGTTCGCTTGCTGTGGCTTGGTTCACACCCATTCTCTCTTTGTCTGCCTCTATTCTAATGCCTAAAATGATGCAAATAAATAAATAAATAAAAACTTTAAAAATATTTTTAAAAATTTTTTTTATTTATTGAGTTTTTCGAAAGAGGAGGGTCTTACTCTGGGCCTCCAGCCACTGACCTGGAATTCCATGCGCCCCTTTTCATTTGGCTGGCCTTGAGACTCAAACCGATTTGGCTTTGACCTCCTACCTCTGCCATCCTCCAGCCCATAATTTTTTTTTTTGGAGAGAGACACAGATTAAGAGGCATGAGCTAGAGATGGGCACGCCAGCAGTGTCTCAGCTGCTAAAAAAATGTTTTATTGTGGTCAAGTGCAGCATTGCACCCTTGCGTACTTTGCATCTGGCTAAACGTGGGACCTGAAGATTGGAACCGCTGGAGATTGGAACCAGCGTTCTTAGTTCTTAAGAGTCAGGCGCCAGGACCCACATCTCCAGCCCCCATAAAATTATTTTTTTTAAATGAGGATCTGGAGAGATGGCTTAGCAGTGGCTAAGACGCATACCGGCAAAGCCCTAAGGACCCTGGTTCATTCTCCAGTTCCCATCTGATACACATGGTGGCACATGTGTCTGGAGTTTGTTTGCAGTGGCTAGAGGCCCTCTCTCTATTCTTACTCTCTCTCTCTCCCTCTAAATGTCTCTAAATAAAGAAATAAAATAAAATCTTTAAAAAATAATTTTGTTTATTTATTTGCAAGTAGAAAGAGAGAGAGAGAAAGAATGAGCATGCCAGGGACTCTTGCCACTGCAAATAAACTCCAGATGTATGTGCCACTTTGTGGGTGGGTACTGGGGAACTGAACCCGGGAATTCAGGCTTTGCAAGCAAGTGCCTTTAACCACTGAGTCATCTCTCCAACCCGACTTCTTACTTTTTGTTGAATGAATAAATGAACAGAAGAGGGGGAGGAAATCCCAAGATTATGGTGAGGAAAAATTCCAAATCAAAACAGGCCAGGAGGCTCAGGAGAACTTCTTGATCCTGCATCCCTTCAGACGGGAGTTCGACAGGTAGCCAGGGTTTTGGAGCTGACTTGATGAAAATGACACAGAAAGCTAAGCAAACAAACAAACAAACAAACAAAAAAAGATAATTATGCCAGGCGTGGTGGCACACACCTTTAATCCCAGCACTTGGGAGACAGAGGTAGGAGAATCGTTGTGAGTTCGAGGCCACCCTGAGACTACACAGTGAATTCCAGGTCAGTCTGAGCTAGAGTGAGACCCTACCTCAGAAAACAAACAACAACAACAAAAAGGTAATTATTATGTCCATACAATGGAATCTTATTCTGTGCTAAAAAGAAATGAGCTAGGCTGGAGAGATGGCTTAGTGGTTAAGGTGCCTGCCTGCTAAGCCTAAGAACCCCGGTTCCAATCTCCAGGTCCCACGTTTAGCCAGATGCAAAGTGACGTAAGGGCGCAATGCCCCACTTGACCACAAGGGGGCGCATGCATCAGGATTTCATTCGAAGCAGCTGAGAGACTGCTGGCGTGCCCTTCTCTATCTGTCTCCCTCTCCCTCTCTCTGTGTCTCTCTCCAAAAATAAAAATAATTAAAAAAAAAGAATGAGCTATTGAGCCACAAAACTTAAACTTGCATTGGTACGTAAAAGATTCTCATCCTGAGTCTTCTACAAAAGATCAGTGCAGTTCAGGTGGAGGAGCATGAATGGGTAGAGGCGGGGGGCGGGCATTAGGGCACTGCCAGTGACACCCTGCTGAGTGCACATCATCATGCAATTGTTGAAACCTATAAACCGGGAGGGTGGATCAGTGGGTAGAGTGCCTACCATGCAACACTGAGTACCTGAGTTCACATCCCTAGACCCCACATTAAAAAAAAAAAGCTGGGTGGGCTGGAGAGATGGCTTAGTGGTTAAGGTGCTTGCCTGCAAAGCCAAAGGACCCAGGTTCAATTCCCCAGGACCCATGTAAGCCAGATGTACAAGGTGGCTCATGCATCTGGACTTCGTTTGCAGGGGCTGGAGACCCTGAAGTGCCCATTCTTTCTCTATCTGCCTTTCTCTTCTCTCTCTCTCTAATAAATAAAAATTTAAAATATTTTTTAAAAAGCTAAGCCAGGCATAGTAGCACATGCCTTTAATCCCAGAACTCAGGAGGCAGAGGTAGGAGGATTGCTGTGAGTTCGAGGTCACCCTGAGACTACATAGTCAATTCCAGGTCAGCCTGGGCTACAGCGAGACCCTACCTCGAAGAAAAAAAAAAAAAAAAAAAAGCTGGTGCCAGGTAAGGTGGCTCACGCCTTTAATCCCAGCACTTGGGAAGCAAAGGTGGGAGGATCACCGTGAGTTGAGGCCACGCTGAGACTAGAGTGAATTCCAGGTCAGCCTGAGCTAGAGTGAGATCTCAAAAAAACAAAATAAATAAATAAGAATTTTAAAAAACTGGGGCTGGAGAGATGACTTAGTGGTTAAGGTGCATGCCTGTGAAGCCTAAGGACCCAGGTTTGATTCTCCAGGTCCCATGTAAGCCGGATACATGTGGTGGCATGTACATATTTTTCTTGATATGTACCTACTGCACATGACATGTATATACATACAGGGTCAAATGCGCATGCTTGCACACACATACATGGGCATACATTACTCATACACAGCACATGCACTCACACATGTCATCACACAGGCTAACCATATTATTTTTTTTTTTCATACTGTCCTGTACATGTTGATTTTTTTTTCTTGACATAGAGCTGAGATCTTTCTAGATCAATATATAAATAACTTCCTATCTATATCTTATTTTAAAGCATTTGTTAAGCGTACATTTTCTTGGCGTGTGTTCACACCTGTCACACAGGTTACATACATCTTCAGTTATTTGCTGATGACATTTAGCTTGTTTCCAAATTTTTGGTCTACAAGCGGCACTTCAGAGAACAATCCCGCATCTAACGACAGCAGACATGCCTTGTCCCCCCATCCAGCCCAGGACCCTCGGCTGGCCCTGTCTTCCTGAACCTGCCTCTTACTCCTTCTGCTGCAGGACGAGGCCTTGGGAGCACAGGCAGAATCATGCTCTCCCGCCCTCGTGATGCCGCAGTTCAGGGGGGAGAGGCTAGGAACAGTAGCTTAGGACCAGGATAATGAGCACACTGACAATCGCATTAGTTGCCCTGAACCTTGCTCCCTGCTGGCCGGCCTGGGGAAGTCCTAGGGAGGGCGTCAGCTTCATTCTCTATCAGCTCACCCTTGGCCAAAGTGCCTGGGCTTCTTCCTCACCAGCTGTGAGTGGGAAGATGTATGCCCACAGCCTGTGGGCAAGGGTCAGACCTGGTGTGCTCCCAACCTCTATGCTGGCTACAAGCTTTCTGGGGTCCCCCTTGACCTCCCCATCCCTAGGCTTCTCCATGCTCACTGTTGCCATGGCAACAAGGAAGCCTTTGCCGATGCAGAAGGTGTGGTCGATGAAGAGTGCGAACCGTGGAGAGAGTCAGCAGCGCCCAGGCCCGGTTCAACTGCACAGAAGCTTCCAAGATGTAACCAGATCTAAGGGGAAAGATTTCAGCATTCATTGATTTGCCTGGACACACATCAGATGAACAGAACCACCTTGTGTCAGCTTCGATTGATATACCCTGAGAAAGGAGCATTTGCAGGCTTTGGCTCTGTCAGCGGGGAAATCATGGAAAATACATGAAAATCAAGGTCACCCATGACGGGGAGGTAAACGGGGGCTTCATGTCCCAGAACACGTGACTCATGGCCACAGAGACTTCACCAGTGACGTCCTTGCTTGTTAAAATTTTTTAAAATATATTTTATTTATGAGAGAGAGAAATTGAATGGGCGCGCCAGGGCCTCCAGCCACTGCAAATGAACTCCAGATGCATGTGCCCCCTTGTGCATCTGGCTAACGTGAGTCCTGGGGAATCAAACAGGGATCACTTTGGCTTTTGCAGGCAAACGCCTTAACCACTAAGCTATCCTCCAGCCCCTGCCCTTGCTTTTGGCTACACAAAACACCCTTCTAACTAGACCCTTCTGGAGAGAGAGCCCCAGACTTGAAGTCTATGGACACCAGAAGGAAGGTTATGGGCTTTCTTCGAACCCAAGTCTCAATGGGGCCTGACTCAGTGCTTCTGGTGACAATCCCATCTGCCTATGGGACACCCGAGAAAGGAAAAGGGGAGCCTGGCGTGCTGGCACACGCCTTTAATCCCAGCACTCAAGAGGAAAAGGTAGGAGGATCACCATGAGTTTGAGGCCAGCCTGGGACTATGGAGAGAGTTCCAGGTCAGTGTGGGCTAGAATGAGACTCTACCTGGAAAAGAAATACGAAAAGGGGTGGATGACAAGATTGTCCTTACAGGGCATTCAGCAGTAGTAGAAGGGGCTGGAGAGATGGTTCTGTGGTTAAAGGTGCTGCTTGCAGAACCTTGATGAGCTGGGTTTGATTCCCCAGTACCCACGTAAAGCCAGATGCACAAAGTGGCACATGCGTCTGGAATTTGTTTGCAGTGGCAGGAGGCGCTGGCACACCCATTCTCTCTCTCTCTCTCTCTCTCTCATAAATAAATATTTTAAAACAGGGCTGGAGAGATGGCTTGGCAATTAAGGTGCCTGCCTGCCAAGCCTAAGAATGCTGGTTCCAATCTCCAGGTCTCACGTTTAGTCAGACGCAAAAAGTGACGGAAGGGCACAATGCCACACTTGCCCACAAGGGAGCGCACGCATGTGGAGTTCATTCACAGCAGCTGAGAGGCCACTGGCGTGCCCATTCTCTCTCTAGCTCTCTCTCTCAAAAAAATATTTAAAAACAAACAAGCAAGCCGGGTGTGGCACATGCCTTTAATCCCAGAGCTTGAGAGGCAGAGGTAGGAGGATCGCCATGAGTTCAAGGCCACCCTGAGACTACATAGTGAATTCCAGGTTAGCCTGAGCTACAGTGAGACCCTTCCTCAAAGAAAGAAAGAAAGAAAGAAAGAAAGAAAGAAAGAAAGAAAGAAAGAAAGAAAGAAAGAAAGAAAGAAAGAAAGAAAGAAAGAAAGGCAGTAGTAGACAGTATCCCCTAGCATTGGCCCCATGATCTGTCTGGGTCTATTGCTGGGGATCAGAAACCTATAACTCAGGACACTCGTTCAAACAACACTTCCAGCCCCTCGGCTGATGCTCACACTGCTGAAGTGAACTATCTGTCATTCAGTCCACACAGTGAGGTCATTTGTGCTGCGGGGTTAGCTAATGAAACATTTGAAACGCCAGTTGTATTTCTTTGACTCCTAAGGATGAACTATTCCAGGCTCAGTGATCGCCTCACAAAAAGACGATTTTGGCTTCCAGTGGTACTGATTGGAGACTGAACTTTTTGAGATTTAAGTAAAATCTGAGAGAAACAATCCCCAGAAGAGTCAGAAGCTAACCCACCAGGGCTGTTCATCTGTGATGGTCACAAGGGCAAGGCGTCCAGTTCCTCTGGGAACCCCAATAAATCTTGAGTGATTTGTTCTGCATCAGAAGGCAGTGCAATTGATACAAGCATGGCATATGGACAAGGATGTTTCCAATTACGGAGACACCGAGGGAAGTGTGCGTCCAGGAGGCTTCTAGCTAGGTGTTATGATTTTAGGCTCCCCCTTATTTCTCTCTGAACCCAGAAAAATTGAATTAGTACTATTTTGAGTTTTTTTTGGTTTTTGTTTTTTTGAGGCAAGATGTTGTTCTAGTAGAACTCACAACTCACTCTGTAGCCCAGGCTGGTCTTGAACTCATAGTGATCCTCCTACCTCAGCCTCCAGAGTGCTGGGACTAAAGCAGTGAGCCACCAGTCCAGGCTAACAATGGCTTAGAGACACAGACTGTTTAGCTATCCTGCTAAAACAGGAATTGCCAACAATGTTATTAGCCCAAACAGTGGGTGTTTTTAAATCTTAACCGGAAGACTGAATTCAACAAAGCCACATATTATATTTTAATTTTCTTCAGGAGTCTTCTGGTAACACACCCTAAAGTGGCTGCAGAAAGGGGCATATTATGTGTGACCATTTTTTTTAAGCTATATGTTGAAGAATTTCAGACTCTCTCTCTCTCTTTTTTTTTTTTTTTTGTTTTTGTTTTTGTTTTGTTTTTCAAGGTAGGATGTTACCCTAGCTCAGGATGACCTGGAATTCACTCTGTAGTCTCAGGGTGGCCTCGAACTCATGGTGATCCTCCTACCTCTGCCTCTCCAGTGCTGGGATTAAAGGCGTGAACCACCATGCCCGGCCTCAGGCTGTTTTAAAAAATATTATATTTATTCATTTGCAAGGAGAGAGAGAGAAAACGGGGGGAGGGGGAAGAATAGGTGTGCCAGGGCCTTTAGCCACTGCAAAGGAACTCCAGATTAATGCACCACTTTGTGCATCTGGCTTCACGTGGGTACTGGAGATTGGAACCAGGGTTGTTAGGCATTGCAGGCAAGCACCTTAACTGCGGAGCCATCTCTCCAGGACCAGACTACTTTTTTTAATAACTAATATTTATTATCATTTAGGAGGCATATACAGTATAATGAAAGGTAAAAACCTGAAATGAGGGTTGGAGAGATGGCTTAGCGGTTAAGACGCCTGCCTGTGAAGCCTAAGAATGCCTGTTCGAATCTCCAGGTTCCACGTATAGCCAGACGCAAAAGTGAGGCAAGAGCACAATGTTGCACATGTGCACAAGGCTTTCACAACGGCTGAGAAGCCCTGGCAAACAAATTCTCGCTCTCTCTCTTCCTCTCTCCCTCTCTCTGTCTGTGTCTCTCAAATAATAATAATAATAATAATAAAAAATAATGACCTGAAATTATATCCGTAAGGAGGTTGGAGAATGGAATGTAGAAACAAAGGGTGATTTAAACAGTATGAAATTCCTTGACCTCAGGAGGGAAGAACCAAAAGATTATGGTTTGCTCTGTTCTCTAAGATATAGAAAATACAGTCTAGAACATGAATAATGATTCATGAGATTTGAAACAGGGCATATTTCCCCAACTCATAGAGAAGCTGAAAGGAAATAAATCATATGACATATAGAATGATATCCTTATAGATTTTTAAAAAATCAAAAAGAAAGTTAATAAAACAAAATGATAAATATGCATAAACTCTGTTTCATCAAAAAAACCATATAAACAGGTTACAACCCCATCATACATTCCACTGTTTCTGTTCCTCTCAGACTCTTAAGTATAGGCTAGCGTAAGTAAGGAATACAGCCAAGTGAGGTAGGTGTCTGAGCTATGAAGTATAAACATTGCAAGATGTCATTATTATTCAGAAATTTGGGGTCATTCGAGTCAGATAGATTCCCACTCTACAGCCCTCACGCCTGCCTTTCCGCGACGCACATTTTCCTATAGTCGAGGACCCTCTTGGTTTCTTCAGTTAAGATGGCGACATGTCCCTCTTTCCTCACTTATTCTGGCTGGTTAGTGTATTTCTTTTCCTTCTTTCTTTCTTTCTTTTGCTTTTTGTTTTGTTTTGTTTTGTTTTTCGAAGTAGGGTCTCACTTTAGTCCAGGCTGACCTGGAATTCACTATGTAGTCTCAGGGTGGCCTTGAACTCACGGCGATCCTCCTACCTCTGCCTCCCGAGTGCTGGGATTAAAGGCATGCGCCACCACACCTGCTTCGTTAGTGTATTTCTTGAGCAGTTTTCATAGTATTCCTTTCCTTTCTGTGAAGTAGCTTTTGGTGTCATTTTATTTATCATGGGTCCATGAGGTTGGAAGGAAGTATCTATTTTTTCTATGTGTGGGCACACACGTGCCACAGCATGCACATGGAAGACGGGGTACCACGGAGTGTGGGACCCGTCCTTCCACCTTGTTTCAGACAATCTCTCCTGTTCACCACAGGGAATGCCAGACTGGCTGGCCCACTAGCTTTGTGATTTTTCTCCGCCCCCTCCCCCCATCCCCGTTGCTGTAGGTGTCAGGGATGACAGATGCTGGCCCCACTGAGTTCAACTCTACCCTGCAACTCCAGGGCCTCCAGCCACTGCAGCCAAACTCCAGAGGCATGCACCACCTTGTGCATATGTGCAGCCTTGTGCACTTGTGTCCCCTTGTGCGTCTGGCTTAGGTGGGATCTGGAGGGTCAGACATGGGTCCTTAGCCTTCGCAGGCAAATGCCTTAACTGCTAAGCCATCTCTCTAGCTCTTCTTTTCTTTTTTTATATATTACATTACATTATTATATTATATTAATTTATGGGAGAGAGTGAGAAAGAGGCAGACAGAGAGAGAGAATGGGTGCACCAGGGCCTTCAGCCACTGCAAACGAACTCCAAACAAATGTGCCATCCTGTACATCTGGCTTACATGGGTACTAGGGACTCAAACCTGGGTCCTTAGGCTTCTCAGGCAAGCATCTTAACTGATAACTGCTAAACCAACTAAGTAGCCTTAAATTGCCTTTCTTTTTTTGTTAAAAAAAAGATACATTTAAGTCATGCCTATTTTATCATAATTAAAACTTTTTTATTCGCAAGCAGAGAGAGGGGGAGGGATACAGAAATGGGTGTGCCTCATGTCTTCAGAGACCTCCACTGGGTCCCGAGTGTGGAGCGCTCCCACAAAAGGTCCGTTAAATTGGGATGAGGCCTCAGGAGGGACGTCAGTGGTGACAGCCTGGTCCAGAAGCTGGAGAGGAACCAAAGCCCTCGCGGGCAGTGTGTGTGGGAGCGTGCGCGTGTGTTGGGAGCGGGGAGTGTCCCTAAGACCTGTCTGCAGCACGCACGGTGCTCCCGGTGTGAGCTGTGTGCGCACCCGCGCCTGGTGGAGGATGCTCTGAATCGTGGGCGCACAGGTGCATGTCAGGCTAAGATACATGTGTGCACAAGATGAAGACAAAAACATGGGTGGGCTCTGGGTCTGGCAAGGGCCCAGCCACGGGGCTCCGAGCTGGCGATCGCTCAGACTCGTGGATGGGGCGATGCTTCTTGCTCTGATCCCTAACTCGTTCTTAAGCTCCTCGCTCTTTGCAGACGCTCCCTGCGCCTCCCCGCTCCGGGCTGCAGCGGCGACGCGCGCGCAGGCGCCGGGCCCCGAGCCGAGCGCCGAGACGCGAGCGGAGCGCTGCGCTCCGGGCCAGGGTCCCCGGGGAGCAGGTGAGCGACCCGCGCCCAGCGGCCCCCCTCCCCGCCCCCGCCGCGGCCCGAGGCTGCGCCAGCACCCCCGCCTACCCTGCTGGCAGTGTCCGCCCGCCTCGCCTCTGCTGGCATCTCCCTCCTCCCTCTGCCTGGCATCCTCCCTTCTCCTCCCTCTGCCTGGCATCCTCCCTTCTCCTCCCTCTGCCTGGCATCCCTTCTCCCGATCCCTGGCATCCCTCCTCCCACCCGCCTGGCATCCCCTCGCCTCCCTCTGCCTGGCATCCCTCTTCCCCACGCCTGGCATCCCTGCTCGCCCCCCTGCCTGGCATCCCTTCCCTTCTGCCTGGCATCCACGCTCCCCTTACCTGGCATCTCCCTTGTATCCCCTTGCCTGGCAACCTTCCCTTACCTGGGCCATTCCCTCCTTCCTACCTGGCATTCCCCCTTCTCCCTTCCTGGCATCTTCCTCCCCAATCCTTTCCTGGTGTCCCTCACCACCACCCCCCACACTCTTTATTTCCCCTTCCTGGCACCCTCCCCAACCCCATACCTCTTCCTCATCCCCTTTTTGTACCTCTCCCCTGACTGGCAAATTCCCACCCTGCCCCATCTCTGACACCTCATCCCTGTCTGGTAGGGACCCTGCCCTCCCTCCCTTGCCTGGCAGTACCTTTCAACCCTCCCTCCACCTGCAGTCCCCCCCTTGCCAGTGTCTGGCACCCTGCTTCCTGACACCTTCCCTTCCTCTGTCTGGCACTACCCTCCTCCCACTTCCTGGCACCTCCTTCTTGCCTAGCACTTTCCCCACCTGCTCTTCCTGAATCCTTCTCCTCCCAACCCCCCTGTCTGGCATCCTCTCCCTCCTTTCCTACCTAGCACCTTCCCTCCTTCCCCCTGGCTGCCACCTTCCCAGGCTCCATTTGGTACCCTCCTTCCTGGATATCCCTGGGTAATTCAAATTGTCCCTCTGTCCTCACCCACCTCAGGGCTCACCCCATAGCTCTAGACTGGTGGCCCCTCCCCTACTTGCCAGTCCTCACCTAGGACCCCCGTAGTTCCCCACTCCCCACCCCACCCCATACATTCCATCCCTCACCATTCTCAGCACAGCCCTTTCTAGCTTACCCCCTTGGCCAACTCTATTCTGCCCATGTGGTCCTGGTGTCTCTGAACTCTGAAGCCCCACCCTGCCCCACACCTATGGCATTGCACTCTCCTGACCCCAGCCCAAGGCCTCCTGCTCTTCCCAGGGAGGGAGGGAGGAAGGGAAGCCAGTGGGGGGCAGGTCCTGGGGTGAACCCAGGAGGCTATGCACACTGGAAGACCTGCAGCCAAGTGACCAGTTGGGTTCAGGCTGACCACCTGCCTGGCCCCCTGATATTGCCTTAGACCCCAAGTGTCATCCTGGGCAGATAGACACCTTCAACTCTAAAGTCCATTCTTTTTTTCTTTTATAGTTCTGCACCCAAAGCCTGCCTTCTCTGCTGGGGGTGGAGTTCTGCCAGGGGTCTCAGCTCCTGTTTTACTAGTTCTCTGTCTTACAAGGCCTCGGGCCCATCTCCGCCTGCCTTGGGCACATACTGTACCTACCTGTGCCCTTCCCTCGGGCTCCCCCAGCCTTGACTTGGTCTGTACTGGCCCCAGGGCTGAGTGCCTTTCCGCACAGCTTCCTTCAGACCTCTTTTTCAAGGAGGTCTGCAAGATAGCATTCCTCCCAAGGCCCTTTGGAATCTGCCCTAGGGCCTCAGGGGCCAGGCCACCCCTCCCAATGCCCTCTCCTTTCAGATCCTCCTCAGCATGGCCCTTGGTGCTGCAGGCGTGGCGGGCTCTGGGCCGGGGCACCGAGGGGGCACTGGATGAGTCCCCAGTTACAGGACCCTACCATCTATGACTCCAGGCCTTCAGCACCCACCCACCGTGGTACAGGTAGGCACTTCCTTCCCTGCCAGCCCAGGAGCCGGAGCTCTGACCACTGAGAGTCCACTAGCTCTAGCTTCTGGCCATCCTCTGCACATCTGCTCCTTCCTGGACCCAAGTGCCTAAGCAATGCTCCTTCTCACCTCTCCCAGGGTGGACCTCTGCTCATGTCCTCCTTGCACCCCTGCACTACCTCTTACGCATGTCCCCCTCACCTCCCTATGAGGTCATAGGTCCTACCTCTCAAAGCCACTCTGAGCCAGGAACAAATTAATCTGAAGTCAAGTTATTGGTTCATTGAAAGTGAACGTCCTCTGCACAGACACTCCGTCTCTCCCTGCCCCCCATCCTGGCGCAGATGCCCCCCCATTCGCGTACTCACAGACACATGCACACACCTTCTCCTCCAACACAGCCCCATCCCCCCACACACACCATGGCTCTCTGCTAGCTGGAATCTGTAGAGCCTCTGACACAACTTAGGCTCAGCAGCCTGCAGACAGGCCCTGCACAATGGAGGGGGTACTGGTGGCTTTGCCCTGCCACCAGGAAGACCTCTGAAGAGCTGGGCCTTCCTGAGCCTCCTCTCCAGTGAGGAGAGAGGAGAACCACTGTTCTCCTCTCACATCAATTCCTTCTAGTCCAGAGGAATGGGCTATGCTTTGGGATGGAAAAGCCACTTTCCCAGAATCCTGTTGGCCATGGGCAGGGGCTGAAGGAAGTGTCATGGAAGGGGTAGACCTCAGGTTCTGCGAAAGGGGACATCAGGAGAGTCCAGAACAGGTACAGCTTAAAAGGGTGCTTAGAAGATGGGGCTTGCGGAGGCCTGATGCTGTGGGGCCCGGATGGTCATTGTAAGGCCTCTCCATTCTTCAGCACCCTAGCCTCCCCTCACCCCCAACTCCAGCTGGAAGCGGGCCCAGGACAAAATGGTGCAGGTCTCTGGTTGCTGGGGAGGCCCAGCCTAGCTGGGAGGATTAGAGACAAATGGCTGGTGCTAGGGATAGTGGACGCCAGTTCCCCAGTAGCTGTGACTTGTGAAGCAAGCACGATGCGGCCATGTCTGGCTCCTCACCAGAAGCCCCAGTGGCTGCCCACGGGAAAGTCAATGCTCCTACCTTTTTTCTTACAGCTTTGCTGGCACCCCAGGTGAAGTGGGAGCCTCCTCCTTGGCCTGTGGGTACTGGTTTTGTGCAGAAGAATGGGGGTAAACCAGATAGATTCAGCCCATTTTCCACAGCAAGGCATGCTTAAATTTCTGGGGTGTCTGAGGGTGAGGGATTGGGATCCCTGACAGGTGGTGAAGCCTCATCAAGGGTAGCCCATTTGGGGCGACATGATTCAAACCCCCAGGGCACTGAGGGAGGAAGAGGAGGCCAGGGAAGACTGGAGTTGGGAGGCAGTGAGACCCGATGACCAGGGATGACCAGGGAGATTCCTGGCAAGTCAGAAATCCTCCCCCTTCCCCACCAGCATGAGGTGGTGAGGCCCCAGGGATGTTTGGCATTTGATTTCATTGTCAGCGGCCGCTGAGCATCGTGGCAGACTCTTGCTGGCCAGAACACGCGCGCGGGCCCTGGATGCTGACGAGCCCTGCTGTGTGTATACGATGCGCCATGCAGCTGCTTGGTGTGCAGCCGCTGTGGGCTGCCAGACCCTGAGTGCTCCCTGTGTGACTGCAAGTGAGGCCCCATTGTTAGTGCAGGTTAAGTGGCAAAGGTAATGAGCTGGAAGTGTCACCGGGGACTATCCCTGGAAGGAGGCTTTGCTGCTGGGAGGTGGGTGGGTGAAGGGCCCTGGGCTTTGGCTGGATTCTGAAGCCTCTGGACCAAGCAGAGGGGCCAGCCTGAGGCCTCTGCCATCTTCTGGTGGGTACTTGATCTGGGGACAGCTTGTGGGGACCATGGCTGTTGTCCCCTAGTGTCCCTTGGTTCTAGGTAATTCTGAAAGGGCTCTTGTGAGCGCTGCTCCTCACCTGAACAACACACTCTACTGACTTAGTTGCTGAGCTATGAAACCAGTTTCTTTGTGACCTAAACGTACTTTCAGGGAATTTGAGAATGTGTTTCATGAGCATGCTCCCCACACATGCCTTCACTGGAATTTATAAACTTGGATCATCTCCCATGCGAACCATTTCTCTGCACTGAAGAACATTCTGGAGCCTGGAGGGAGGAACAGGGTGCTCTAAGGGAGAGGAAAGAAGCGGAGAGAAGGTGCCTGAGGCAGATAGATATGGGCCTTACCTTGATCCACTAAGAGCTTGCGGGCTGTCCAAAGTCACAGAGGCAGGGAAAATTGAGACCAAGGAAAAGAGGGGAAGACCATACGAACCCTGGGGTCCTGTGACCCCTCTGTAGTCGCAGTTCACCCTGACCTCAAGATAAAATCGAAACACCTACTCACACCACCCTGATGCTTTAGCCTGGCTTTGCTTGGATGGAGTAAAGGGGACGTCTTGTGACAAAGTCATGTCCTCAACAACGTCCCAGCAATTTCTCAGGCGTAGACTGGGCACACGAGCGCCCGCTTATCCAGATAATGTGCCCTTGCTTAACCTGAAGGTAAAGTTTAGTGCACATGAAGGGAGACATTGCCACCTTCAGGAAATGACTGCTAAGTTAGTCTTTCTGACGATGTTTCTAACAAATGTTGAGGAAAGAAAGAAAGAAAGAAAGAAAGAAAGAAAGAAAGAAAGAAAGAAAGAAAGAAAGAAAGAAAAAAGAAAGAAAGAAAGGGAGAGAGAGAGAAAGAAAGAAAGAAGAAAGAAAGGGAAAAAAGAAAGAAAGAGGGAGGGAGGGAGGAAGGAAGGAAGGAAGGAGAAGGAAGGAAGGAAGGAAGGAAGGAAGGAAGGAAGGAAGGAAGGAAGGAAGGAAGGAGGGAGGGAAGGGAGGGAGAAATGTTGGGCAGAGGAAGGCTTATCTAAAATGGAGGGTTAGCCCAGAGTCACAGTGTCCTGGTTGGGGTGACAGCGTCACAGAACAGCAGTATGCCAGCAGGTGAGATTGGACGTGAGTGGGGACCAGCCAGCCATGCTCCTTCCTTTAGATTCCAGACCCTCCGAGAGCCAGACACAGAGGCCAGAGACACATTAGTAGAAGGAGGCTGGACGGATGGAGGAGGCTGCATCGATCATGAAGCCCAAATGTAGAAGGCCACCCCGATCCATGACCATGACTTGCTTCCCTGGGGCGTGGGAATGGAAACAGATGGCCTGTACCACGCAGGCTCCCTAGGAGAGCAGGGCTAGTCTTGGGGAAAGCCACCCTGACTTCAGCTGCCCCCGCCCAGGTGTCACTATGACAGGTGACACTATAGACAGGTGTCATTATGCCCTTTTATTGAGTTTTACTTCTTACATATATTCCCCCTTTCTATACCCTTCCTTCCTTCCTTCCTTCCTTCCTTCCTTCCTTCCTTCCTTCCTTCCTTCCTTCTTTCTTTTTCAAGGTAGGATCTCGCTGTAGCCCAGGCTGACCTGAAATTCACTCTGTAGTCTCAGGGTGGCCTTGAACCTCCTACCTCAGCCTCCTGAGTAGAATGCCCGCCCAGTTCTTTCTTTCCATGCCACTCACCTGGCCATGCCACTCTTGTCTGCTCCTGGACCACTAAAAGGTCACCTCAGTAGGCGGCCCTCAGCCTGACCTGACCTCGGTGGGCACAGTAGGTTTTGTGTGACATGTACCTGACCCTTTCCAGCTCCCTTTCCTCATGGGCTCCAAGCTGCTTGCCTCACCCCAGGTCCCTCACACGTGCTGTTCCTTCTGCCTCCAACACTCTTCCTCACTCCCTTCCCCTGGCTAATTGCACTCAGATTAGTGGCACTTGTAGGGAGACCTTGCCATCCCTGACCTGGAGTGGAACCCCACTTCTGTCTCATAGCACAATACTGCAACTTAAAATACTGAAATAGCTGGGCGTGGGGGCACACCCCATTAATCCCAGCACTTGGAAGGCAGAGGTAGGAAGATTGCTGTGAGTTCAAGGCCACCTTGAGATACATAGTGAAGTCCAGGTCAGCCTTGGCCTAGAGGCAAGACCCTACCTCGAAAACCAAAAATAATTATAATAATACTGAATTGCAGTCTTCTTTTATTATTATTTTTTTATTTATTTTTGGAGAGAGAGACAGAGAGGGATAGACAGAGAGGGAGAGGGAGACAGAGATGGGCGTGCCAGCAGTCTCTCAGCTGCTGTGAACGAAATCCAGATGCATGCGCCCCCTTGTGGTCAAGTGCGGCATCGCGCCCTTGCATCACTTTGCATCTGGCTAAACGTGGGACCTGGAGATTGGAACCGCTGGACATTGGGACCAGTGTTCTTAGGCTTAGCAGGCAGGCGCCTTAGCCGCTAAGCCATCTCTCCAGCCCTGCAGTCTCCTTTTTTAAAAATATTTTTAACTTATATTTATTTATTTGAGAGAGACAGAGAGAGTAAGTGAGAGAGTGAGAGAGAATGGGTGCACCAGGGCCTCTAGCCACTGGAAATGAACTCCAGACGCATGTGTCACCATGTGCATCTGGCTTACATGGTACCAGGAGAATCGAACCTGGGTCCTTAGGCTTCCCAGGCAAGTGCCTTAACCACTGAGCCATCTCTCCAGCCCATGAATTGTAGTGTTCTTTACAGGCGTGGGCTATGCTGTGTCTTTTCTGGCCTCAGTTTCTCCCCTAACCCCCACTTCATGACCTTCATCTCATCCAGAGAAAACTCAAAGGCTGGGTGGAGGCCTAGCCCAGGGACAGGACTCATACATAGCATGGAAAATTCTCTACACAGCAGGAAAAGTGTTTGTGAAACCAAGAGCAGAAGCTGCGGTGGGCGGGGGGTGGCAGAGGGGGAGGCTGAGGCTGAGGCTGAGGTGGCTGTGACAGCTGACTCTGAGAGGAGCCTGAGAGCCCTCTTGGTACTGCTGGCCTTGCCCTGTCTGTCCCATGACCCTGTGGACCTGTCCTGCCTGCTGACACCCAGCTGCCTATTCAGATGCTCTTGGCCCAGCCACCAGGTCTTCCTCCCCCAGAGGCCCTGTCAGGAGTGGCTCTCCATGCATGGGCATGCTGGGTCCATCTTCAGGTGTTGCTATGGGGATGGAGAATCTCCATGCTCTGACCTTGGCCTGGACTTTAGGGGGTGCAAAGTAAGGTTGTAGCAGACAGCTTTAGGTTCGCTGAGATGAACTTCCAGACCAGGCACAGTTATGGAGGAAGGGATCTTTATTGTAACTTACAGATCCAGGGAAGTTCCATAATGGCAGAAAAAGCTGGCCTGCCCTCACAGGTCCAAGCAGAGAGAGAGCAAAACTACAGCCAAAAACCCCACAGCACCCCTCAGGAACTCCAGCTAGGCACACTTTGCATATCTTTTGATTGAAACCCCAAACCCACCACCATACCTTAAGATCCGCCCAGTGACACTGCCTCCAGCCAGGTGGCTGCAGATGCAAACAAATTAATAAAACACTGAATATATTGGGGACCATATATTCAAACTACCACAAAGGTCTTACTCTGGCTCAGGCTAACCTGGAATTCACTGTGTAGTTTCAGGGTGGCCTCGAATTCTCAGCGGGCCACCACGCCCAGCTTTTTTTTTTTTTTTTTTTTTTTAATTTTGCCACCTCCTGTCATCCTGGCTCCTGCAGGCAGCTCTCCCACACATCCTGTCTCCTCTGGGGAGTAGCCGGTTCTGCATCTTCAGGTAGTTCTTTCCTGAGGGCTAGGTGGGTTTCTCCTTCTGGGCCTGTGGTGGAAGGGTGAGCTCTACCTCATAAACCAGGCGTGGTGGAGCATGCTTGTAATCTCAGCACTTGGGAAGTCGAAGCAGGAGGATTGCCTTGAGCTCATGGCCAACCTGGGATTCATAGTGAGTTAAAAAATAAATAACAGTGAAAGCCAGGCATAACAGTGCACACCTTTAATCCCAGCACTTGGGAGGCAGAGGTAGGAGGGTCACTGGGAGTTTGACGCCAGCCTGGAACTATGTACAGAGTGAGTTCCAGATAAGCTTGGGCTAGAGTCAGGACTCTACCTTGAAAAAAAAAAAGCTGACAAAAGCGTTTAGTTCTCTGAGCTCAAGTGTCTGGTGTGACCTTTCTCTGCAAGGCCTTACTGCCGTGTGAGTGCAGAGACCCCTGTGTGAGGCCAGGCAAGCGGGGAATGCCAGGAGCACCCCTGGTCACCGCAGGGCTAAAGGCTGAAGTGGGATGCTAAGCCGGCCCTGGGGCAGGTGTCATCTGCAGGACGGAGCACTGGCCCCTTGGTTTCAGGTCCCAGCCTCTGTCGTGCAGCACTGGAAGTCCGTCCTTCCTGTCCCGCACCCTGAGCTCAGGGCGCACTGATGTTAGTTGTCAGCCAGCAGCTCCCAGCCAGGCTGTGGGGTCTGTGCTCTAGAGAGGATCTTTCCTGCATTTCATAAAGGTTTGCATGTCTTGGTTGGTTGTTTTGTTTTGTTTTGTTTTGTGGCACTGGGAGTCAAACCTAGGACCTTGAAGATCTGACACTGAGCCACATCCCCATCCCCAAACAGTTTTTTTTTGTTTTTTTTTTTTTGAGAAAGAGGCAGAGACAGAGAGAGAATGGGCACACCAGGGCGTTCAGCTGCTGCAAATGAACTCCAGATGTGTGCTTGTGCGCCCCCTTGTGGCGCATGTGCGACATTGCCTGCTTGCATCACTGTGAGTCTGGCTATGTGGGACCTGGAGATTCAAACATGAGTTCCTAGGCTTTGCAGGCAGGTTTTCACTGGCTGTGTGGGGGCTGTAAACAGCTTGTGCTGGTGTCCGCAGCTGCCAAGGGTGTGGAGGAGGAGTCTGTGGTGGAGAAGAGGAAGTCGGGTGGAGGAGGAGCGCTTCCACTTCAGATGTGCAGGCCCTGTTCCACACCCAACCTGTCTCATCTCTCACTCGGGTCTTAGCTTAAACAAAATTCAGAGACTTTTTTAAAACCAGGCTGGCCTTGAACTCCTGATCCTCCCACCTCTTATCTGCCAAGTGCTGCATTACATCTAGTGGTAGGCAGGGTTTCTTGCATGGTGCCCAGTGAACTATAGCCCCAGCCCCCCAAGCTCTCTTTGGTGTGTGTGTGTGTATAGTATGTGTGGTGTATGTTTGTGTCTGTGTGCGTATGTGTCTGTGTATGCAGTGTGTGTGTGTGTGATGTGCATGTATGTGTGTATGGTGTGTGTGACATGTACATGTATACTGCATTCATATGTGTGTACAGATGTGTGTGGTGTGTGTGTTATGTGTGTGGTGTGTGTGTGTGTGTATGGTGTGCATGACATGTATACTGCATTCATGTGTGTGTACAGATGTGTGTGTGGTTTGTGGTATGTGTATGTGTATGTGTGGTGCAGTGTGTGTGTGGCATATGTACATGTATACTTCATAGGTGTGTTCAGATGTGTGTGTGGTGTGTGTGACATGTATATGTATACTACATTCATGTGTGTACAGATGTGTGTGTGTGGCTGGTGGTATGTGTATGTGTGGTGCGGTATGTGTGTAGCATATGTACATGTATACATGTGTACAGATGTGCATGTGACATATGTACATGTATATTGCATTCATAGGTGTGTACAGATGTGTGTGTGGTGTGTGTATGTGTATGTGTGGTGTATATTTGTCTCTGTATGGAGTGTGTGTAGTGTGCATCTGTGCACGTGTGTGTGTGGTATGACATATGTACATGTATACTGCATTCATATGTGTGTACAGATGTGTGTGGTGTGGTGTCTGTGTTGGCATATGTACATGTACCGTATGCATATGTGTGTACAGATGTGTGGTGTGTGGGTGGTGCAGTGTGGTGTGTGTATGGCATATGTACGTGTATACTGCATGCATGTATGTACAGGTGTGTATGGTGTGTGTGTGATGCAGTATGTGATATATGTTTGTGGGATGTGTGGCATATGTACATGTACTGTATGCATATGTGTGTAGTGTGGTGTGTGTGTGTCATGTGTACATGTATACTGAGTGCACGTGTGTACAGATGTGTGTGGTGTATGTACATGCCTACTGCATGCATGTGTGTACAGATGCATGCATTGCTCTTCCGTGTTGTTCCCTTGAGGCAGAGGCTCTCACTGAAGCCAGAGCTGCCATGTTTTGGTCCGACTGGCTGAGCGGTGAGAACCGGTGATCCTCTTGTGTGGCCACGCCTCACTGCTCAGTGGGTGCCAGGGCTTGAACCCAGGCCCTCACAGCCTCTGCTTCAAGGCCCCTGGGACACTTTTTTTTAATTGACAACTTCCTTAATCATAGACAATATCCCATGGTACTTCCCTCCCACCCCCCACTTTCCCCTTTGAAACTTCACTCTCCATCATACCTCTTCCCCCTCTCTATCCGTCTCTCTTTTATTTTGATGTCATGATCTTTTCCTCCTATTATGATGGTCTTGTGTAGGTAGTGTGAGGTCATGGATATCCAGGCCATTTTGTGTCTGGAGGAGCACGTTGTAAGGAGTCCTACTCTTCCTTTGGCTCTTACATTCTTTCAGCCCCATCTTTTGCAACAGACCCTGAGCCTTGGAAGGTGTCACTTTTGAAAACAGCTTGAGATCCCCTCCCTTGCTCCCTTGCTCCCTTGCTCCCTTGCTCCCTTGCTCCACAGCGCTTGGGCCCTGGAGCAGGAATCCAGTCGCCTGCAGTAAAGAGGAGCCCAGCAGTGGGTTGAGCAGTGGCCACCAACGTGCTGGTTCTCCTTGCTAGTCCAGCAGTGTTCCATGGCTCAACTGACCCTCACCACCATCACCGTCACTTTGAATATGATTGAACTGAGGCTCAGAAACTTAAGTCACTTTCCCAATGGTCAGGGCAGGAGCGGCAACTGGGGTGTCTCCACCACATCCGGCCCTCAGAGGCAGGCTGCACCCAAACCCCAGTGGCCCTCACAAGGACAAACAGCCACTCTTTGTATACAACTCCCCACCCCCAGCCCTGCTGAGGCTCAAGGTCAAGGGTATTTATCATCTTACACAAAGACTATGTCACTCTCTTCCATTAATTTCTGGGCCCCTGGGGGGGGGGCGGCATTTGAGTTTGCAGCCCCTAAAATTAGGAATGGAGAGTGAATCTGGAGAATTGGGAATGTGTCCTTGGAAAAGGAGACAGCCCTTCCTCGGCTCCTCTGGGTCGCTGCCAAATGTGCCGATGGACTTCTGCTGCCACGTCCCCAAATCTTTAAAAGGTTCTGGAAATCTAATTTTTTTTCCATGGAATCTCCCAAATTTTAAGGTTGGCACCTAATTAAAGTGTTTAGGAAAGTGTAGCAAAGCAATACTGACTGCTCTAGCTTGTATTCCCCACCCGAGCCCTTCTTAGCCCACTACGCACCACCTGACATCTCTTCTGTCTCAGCTCAGAACCCAAAGCAGCATTTCTTTTGTTGTTGTTGTTTTATTTTTAAATGTTTTTATTATTGACAACTTCCATAATTATAGACAATAAACCGTGATAATTCCCTCCCTCCCTACCCCCTGCCCCCTTCACAACTCCACTCCATCGTATCCCTTCCCCTTCTCCATCAGTCTTTTATTTTGATGTCATCAGCTTTTCCCCCTATTATATTGGTCTGGACCCCCAGATATCACTGTCTCCTTGAGAAACTTTGCACAGACTACTGACCCTTTAGATGGTGCCTTGTCAATAACATAATTAAAAACAGAATAAAGCCCAGTCTAAAACTTGAGAGTACCTCCCCTACCAAGAATAGGGACTCCATTTTTTTTATGTGCATGTGCATGTGTGTGTGCGCCTGCACGTGCACGCCGCACTGTGGAGGTCAGAGGACAACGTCAACGTGCTTCACCTTCTTTCAGCCAGGGTCTCTTGCCACTGCCAACCAACTGCCATTCTGTAGACGGCCATCAGACTAGGTGGACCATGAGATTTAGAGGGAGACTGATGGCCATCTGCCCAGGTGTATGAGTGATGCACAGCTGGAGAGGGTAGTAACTGAACTGTACTGGGTAACTGAACTGAGATTCAAAGCCTCTCAGCCAGCCCAAACACCAGGCTAATCCTCACGAATGAATGTCGACAAGAACACACCTAAAAGCCGGGCGTGGTGGCGCACGCCTTTAATCCCAGCATTCTGGAGGCAGAGGTAGGAGGATCACTGAGAGTTCGAGGCCACCCTGAGACTACATAGTTAATTCCAGGTCAGCCTGGACCAGAGTGAGACCCTACCTTGCAAAACCAAAAAAAAAAAAAAAATGAACACACCTAAGAGCAGCCTCGCAAGGAGGGCAAATTAGGGTGCCCTGACTGCTGCCATGCCACCACAGACTGGCACTTGAGTGGTAGATATGATCCCAAGCCACTTCCTGTGTGCCTCCATTGCCCCTCTGCACACGTTGCTCTAAGCCTCAGCTTCCCTTGTCTGTAGCACACAGTAGATCAGGGCCAATCTGTGATCTTATTTTCACATGATTCCTCCATCAAGTCCCATCTCCAAATAAGGTCCCATTCTGATATAGTGGGGAGTGAGGAATTAGAGGGGGCACAGTTCATACATGGGGGTGACTGATGGCTGCCCTCAGTGTCTGGGCACAGGAAGAAAGATGAGCTGAAAGTGGCTGGACCTTAGAGAGGACTGGGGCTCACATCTCTGGAACCGAGGCTCTAGGGGACGAGTGGATGTGCTGCCATTGGTGACCCCTGAGCTCCCGTGAAGCTCAATGCTGGGACCACGTGTGCACTCAGGCCTTCTCACATGGGAACATGCAGAACCTCCCTGGGGCCATAGTCACTGTGGCATTTATGGCCTTCGGCCTGATGTCACCTGGCCCAGGCTCTGCAGCCAGCCATGCCACTGTTGGCCCCAGATGTGTGGACGCAGCTCCATGTGTGCGGCTGTTCACTGGTGTCATCTCCTTGTCAGGAGGAGGGATGACAGCTTGCACCCCAGGAACGCCCATTGTCTCCAGCCCAGGCTGTGGACTGTCCTGGAGGCCTCCTCCGGAGACACCTTCCCCCTTGCGATGCTGCTCCAAGGCAGGCTGCACACGTGTGTTGCTCTTCCCTACCCTCTGCCCAAAGCCACCGTCACACTGGGGCGCCCTCTTCACAGCAGGAGCCGACATCAGCTCCTGTCTGTTGAGGGCCCACATCCCGTCTTCAGGAACGTGACTTTCAGCTCCAAAGGGATTATCAGTCCAGGTCAAGGGAGAGCTTTGTGCAAAGGCCCTGAGGTGACAGGGGCTCAATGAGTTTGAGGATCCGTGTAGCTGAAGGCACCTCAGGCTGAGTTCAGCCCTGTTGGTAAGGAATTTGGATTCCTGTGCGTGTGTGCGCACATGCGTTTGTGCTTCTGCATGTTGGCACACGTATGTGTGAGCACACATGTCCATGTATTCACCCACATATGTAGAAGCCCAAGGCTGAGATCAGGGGGTCTTCCTCAGTCACACCCTAACTTGTTCTTGGAGTCAGGGTCTTTCACTGAACCAGGAGTTCACCAATGCAGTGAGACAAGCTAACCAGTGAGCCCCCGGGGTTCCTGCTCTCTATTTCCCCAGAGGCACAGGGCGCCAAAAATTTCACATGAGTTCTGGGTTTTTGAAGTCAAGTGAAGTTTGTGCCAAGCCCTCCTTGTCTCTTCAGCCTGGAAGTGTAGATGTAATCAGTGTGGCGAAAATCATGGTCAGTTCTTTTTAAATTTTTCTTTTTTAAAAAAACTTTTACTTACTTATTTATTTGTTTGCAAGCAGAAAGACACAGAGAGAGAAAGAATGGGTGCATCCGGGCCCCTAGCCACTGCAAATGAACTCCAGATGCATGTGCCACTTTGCGTATCTGGCTTTCCATGGGTACTGGGGAATAGAACACGGGTTGTTAGACTGCACAGGCAAGCACCTTAACTGCTGAGCCATCTCTCCAGCCCCGTTGTCGGTTCTTAAGCAAGGATGTAGTGGATGTTCACAGTTTTGAAAAGAGCATCTTGGTCATGGTATGAAGAGGAAATTGGAAAGAGGTGGGGGTGAAGAGATGGGCCCAGAGGAGAAATAAGATGCTCAGGGTGGAGGCAAGGTGGTGATGCAGGTGGACTTGGTGGATCAGAAGGAGCTGGGATCCCAAACCTTAGCTATGTAGTGGGTGTGATAGCCAGGGGAGAGGACAATGTTAAAACAAGAGAAAACTGCCAGGCATGGATGTTGCATTCCTTTAATCCCAGCACTCGGGAGGCAGAGGTAGGAGGATTGCCATGAGTTCAAGGCCACCCTGAGACTACATAGTTAATTCCAGGTCAGCCTGAACTAGTGCGAGACCCTACCTCAGAAAACCAAAAAGAGAGAGAGAGAGAAAAACATGGAAAATGTAAGACCCTGGCACCAGGCTGAGAGAAGTGATGAGCTTGCAGTGTTGGAGATGTGGCTGAGCAGGGGACAACGAGAAGGGCTCTACTGAGGGTAGAACCTGGGGCTCAAACTGGAGGCTTCCGGGATGGAATGATTGACAGCTCTGGTGGCCGATTGAGGCCACTGAGTGGGGCCTGTGTGGACTCGGCCATCTTTCCTCCCTTGATTGCAGCTCTCTGTCAGGTTTGAGGTTGTGGTTCCAGCCTCAGCCTTGATTTAAAACCTCAGACCTTGCCCTTGGCTTTCACTTTTATTATTTCTTTTGTTTTTGTCCTTTTTTTTTTTTTTTTTTTTAGACAGGGTCTCATGTAGTCCAGGCTGGCCTTGAACTGCTTGAACGGTTCTCTTTCCTCTACTTCCCAAGTGCTAGGATTATAGGAATACAGCACCACACCTTTGCTTTGGTTTGGAGACAAGGTCGTTTGTAGCCCAAGCTGGCTTGAACTCAATGTGTAGCTAAGGCTGGCCTTGTACTCCTGACCCTCCTGCCTCCACCTCCCAAGTAATTTTTTAAATATTTTATTTATTTATTTGAGAGAGAGAGAAATAAAGAAACAGGGAGGGAGAGAGAGAGAGAGAGAAAAGAGAATGGGCGTGCCAGGGCCTCCAGCTACTGCAAACGAACTCCAGATGCATGCACCCTCCTTGTGCATCTGGCTTATGTGGGTACTGGGGAATCGAGCCTCGAACCCGGGTCCTTAGGCTTCACAGGCAAGAGCTTAACTGCTAAGCCATCTCTCTAGCCCCTCTCCCAAGTAATTTTTAAAATGTTTATTTAAGCCGGGCATGGTCCCAGCACTCAGAAGGCAGAGGTAGGAGGTTTGCCACCCTGAGACTACATAGTGAATTCCAGGTCAGCCTCAGCCAGAGTAAGACCCGACCTCAAAAAAGAAGTACTTTTTTGTACTTATTTATTTATTTATTTATTTTTTTTTGAGAGAAAAAGACAATATGGGTATGCCAGGGCCTCCCACCACTGCAAACAAACTTAAGATGCATGCACCACTTTGTACATCTGACTTCACCTGGATACTGGGCAACCAAACCCAGGCTATCAGGCCTTGAAAGTGCCTTTAACTGCTGAGCCATCTCTCTAGCACCTGAGTAATTTTTTAAAATATTTAATTTAATTTATTTATTTGAATGAGGCAGAGAGAGAGAGAGAGAGAATGGGCCTATCAGAGCCTCCAGCCACTGGAAACAAACTCCAGATGTGTGTGCCACTTTGGGCAACTGACTTACGTGGATCCTGGGGAATCGAACCTGGGTCCTTTGTCTTTGCATTCAAGTGCCTTAAGGGCTAAGCCATCTCTCCAGCCCAAGAGTAATTTTTTCCTGGGGCATTCTCACTTCCTCCAGTCTGCTTATAGCCAAAGGTTGCAGTACAACAATGTAGACTGATAACTGGAAATGGGCTCCGCCCTCTACTTGCAGCCTTGGTCCAGTCATTATCCTCTCTGTCCTCAGTTTCCCCACCTGCAAGGTAGATGATGGCTGTATTTACCGGGTAGGGTATGTGAGTATTGACCAAGCTGACATATGTTAAGGGTTTTTATTTATTTATTTACTTTTGGACAGGGTCTCGTATAACCCAGGTTGGCCTTGAACTCTTGATCCTCCTGCCTTTATCTCCCAAGGCCGATTGCAGTTATGCACCACCACACCCAGCCTGATAAGACGTTGAGCAAATGTTGCCTAGTGCCCAGCAAGTGCTATGTGTCAGCCATACTTACTACTAGTTTAGCTCTGACCATGTGCTGCTGCACAGCAGCCCTCCCTTTCCACCGTTCATAAGACTTGCCAAGGTAAAGCAAGAGCACTGAGTATCTGTCTCAGAAGTGCCAAGGTCACAGACCCCAGACCATGGCACCCTGTATCACCTGTAGTCACCTCACCCAGTGGGGCCTTTACCCACAGCTGGCTCATGGCTCTGCTCAGATGACTCCACTCTGAGATACCTTCTTTTTTTAATTTATTTATTTATTTATTTATTTATTTATTTATTTATTTATTTGAGAGAGAGAGAAAGAGGCAGAGAGAGAGAGAGAATGGGCATGCCAGGGACTCTAGCTCCTGCAAACAAACTCCAGGCATATGTGCCACCTTGTGCATCTGGCTTACGTGGGAATCAAACCTGGGTCCATTGGTTTTGCAGGCAAGTGCCTTAACCACTAAGCCATCTCTCCAGCCCTCTTTTTTTTTTTTTAATCAATTAATTTATTTGCAAGCAGAAAGAAAGAGAGGAAGAGAGGGAATGGGGCACACCAGGGCCTTTTGTCACTGCAAACAAACTCCAGATCATGAGCCACTTTGGGTACTGGGGAATCAAACCTGGGCCTGCAGGATTTGCAAGCAAACACCTATAACCACTGAGCCATCATGTCAGCCCAGAGATACCGTTGTGTGCCTTCCCCATTTAGGCCTCCTTCTCCCTCTTCCCTCTGCAGAGTCTGCACAGGCCCCAGAACTAAGCCTTCCACTTATCTTGTCTGCTCAAAGACCACAGGGTCCTGAGGTGACCAGGGAATGAGAGGGGGGCTGGGTCTTGTCGCACATCACAGCACTTCTCACAGCCCCTAGGTACTTCCTATGTGTGGAACAAAGGAGTAAGTACTGGGGCCCCCATCTTGTCTTTCCTCCAGACACATCTGTCCTCTGTTCTGAGGTTCAAGTCCAGGGGATGTGCTTCTTTGTGGCTCCTAAGGTCGCTGTCCTACCCACATCCCTGAGGCCCAGCCCCGCCCCCCTGCTCCCCGCACTGTGACCTGCATGCTCACATGCTCCTGTCTGTTCTCTGCAGGGATGGGTCCAGTTATTTGGGAAGATCTCAGACTCCCTGGATGGGGAAATGGGTCCCAGAGCCCACCATAACTAAGGACTCTTAGTAAAACCTGGCTGGTTTCTAGGGGGCATGGCTGACCCCTCATGTCTCTTTAAGGCATTTGTGTGTGCTAGCCTCCCACAGCTGAAAGTGCTCTGAGGGTCCTCTGGTCCCACTGCCCCCCAACAGGGGTTTGCCAGAAGCAGGATCAGCCAGGCCTGCAGGTCCAGGCAGCCCAGGTGCCTGCATGTCCGTTAGGCTGCTGTGAGGTGTGAACTCTGTTCAATGCAACCTCAACATCAACTTCAACCCCAACCTCAACCTCACTAGAACCTCCCAGCCACTGGGAGTCAGATGGGGCTTCCTGTTTTGCACATGGGGAAAATGAGGTTCAGAGGGGACGAAGGAGCTCTTACCAGGTCATGGCCTCTCAGCGTCGAGCCAGGTGTGACCTCAAGACTCTAACTCCAGAGCTGAGGCTCCCACCCTGGCAGTTCTTCCAGACACTGGGCACAATGTCTACCTGTACTTTGTCACTCACTGCAGAAGGATCTAGCAAAAAGCAGAGGCCAGGGAGGCTCCTAACGTCACACAGTGCACACCAGGGTCCCTACAATGACGAGTGGCCCTGGCTCTGGGAGTGTAGCTCAGTGGTACAGGGCATGCATGGTACTCTGCCCAAAATGCCAATTATGCCACTGTTGGGAAAGTATGTTCCAGTCTAGAGCCTCGACTCAGAGCGTCACACTGTGCATCTGCAGGGACTCTGCCCAGGGAAATGGGTTAAAGAATTGAAAAAGCTGGGCATGGTGACACACACCTTGAAATATATTTTATTTATTTATTTATTTATTCGTTCATTCATTTAAGAGAGAGAAAAAGGCAGAGAGAGAGAATGGGCACACCAGGGTATCCAGCCACTGCAAACGAACTCCAGATGCATGCCCCCCCCCTTATGCATCTGGCTTACATGGGTCCTGGAGAATCAAACCGGGGTTCTTTGCCTTTGCAGGCAAATGCCTTAAGCGCTAAGCCATCTCTCCAGCCCCAGTGCACACCTTTAATCCCAGCACGTGGGAGGCAGAGGCAGAGGTAGGAAGATTGCCTTGATTTCGAGGCCAGCGTGAGCCTACGTAGTGAATTCCAGGTCAGCCTGAGCTAGAGCGAGACCCTACCTCAAAAAAAAAAAAAAAAAAAAAAAAAAAAAAGAACTGAAAAAGGACGGGACAGGGAAGTGAGTCTCAGTTGTCAAAACCCCAGCCCAGGACAAACAGGTTGCCAGGTCACAGTGATCAAGACAAGAGCCAGTTCTCAGAGCATGGCCTGCCTGCCTGCCAGATCCCCCACCCCAATCCCCTAGTCCTTAAGGAAGGAGACAGATGTCAGCTTTAGTTATAAAACTTTGTAACGAAACCCAGTCCAGTCTCTGAGGACAAGCCCCACCTGTGTCCTCCCTCTGTGTACCTTCAGGGAAGTTGGCTCCACCGAAGACTTTGAGTCCAGTGGTAGAGCAGTCGGGGGAGTGATGGGCTATGTTGTACGGGGACACGAGCTGCAGAGCCCAGCTTTGACTGGTTATGGACTTGTCTCCCAGGCTCCATCCCTTCACAACCCCACATAGCCTTCACCTGGTTCCCAAAGAAAGCCCTGTTCTGTCCCACATGCCTATTGCCATCTGTGCCACTCCGGCCTCAATGTGGATGCTCTGAATTCTCCAAAACTGTGGCCACCAAGTGGGGCAGGGCAAGGTGGCATGTCTTGGGGACCGTAAGCTTCTGAAGGACAGTAGGTGAGGTACAGGAGGTGTGTCTCCATGTTGACCCATGTACACACTTCCACACACGTCACAAAGATGCACATGCGTGTGTTCAGCCATGATCTAGGAAGAGCCAGAAGAGCAGGGGCCCTGCTAAATTTAAGCAGTGTTGTTACCAAGGAGCAAGGGAAACACCTCATGTGCATTGAAATGATTTCAGACAGCCTGGTGGAACTTTCCTGGGATTTATATTCCCAGGATTTGAAACAATCTGCATGAGATTTGGAGAGGGTTGCTTCACAGATAATAGAGGGTAAATCAGCTGAAATGCACAGGCCCTCAGGAATCCTCATTTCCTACTTTAAAGGGCAGATATTCACAGAGCGTGGTGTTACACGTCTTTATCCCAGCACTTGGGAAGGCCAAGGTAGGAGGATGGCTGTGAGTTCGAGGCCAGCCTGAGACTACATAATGAATTCCAGGTCAGTCTAGTCTAGAGTGAGACCCTACCTCAAAAAAAAAAAAAAAAAAAAAAAGAATAATGAAGCCGGGCATGGTGGCGCACGCCTTTAATCCCAGCACTCGGAAGGTAGAGGTAGGAGGATCGCCGAGAGTTCAAGGCCACCCTGAGACTACATAGTGAATTCCAGGTCAGCTTGAGCTAGAATGAGACCCTACCTCAGAAAATAAAACAAAACGAATACTGAGGGAAAAGAAGGCAGGTGTTTGGGAAGGTGTGTGTGGCAGTGACTTCTCAGAAGGCCCGCCTTCCACATGGACATGCTGTGATGAAGGGAAAACCCAGGGACACTGAGGTAAGGAGACCCAGTTTGCAGCTCCAGCCCCACCCTGTAACAGGACAGTGACTTTTGGCTTCTGAAAAATCTCATTGTCCTTATCTTCGGAAACCCTGGCAGGCAGGCGCCTGAGAAGGTGTCTGTGAGGGTTAGGCAGGCTGATGGATGTAAAAGCGTTTGGTCAGCAGTGACGTCCTATGCGCAGGGAAGAGCTGCTGTTATTCCTTCGCTAACACAGGCTCAGCTTGCAGCCTCACCCAGCATGGAAATCCTGAACTGACCTGAGTGGGCTTCCTTACCGACACCCTTGATTAGCTGCAGTTTCTACCAGGTGGCAGATACCTGCGGGTTATCCTCAAACCTGACAGATGAAGATCCCTGCTTTTTTTTTTGGGGGGGGGGGAAACCTACATTGTAATGGGGGAGAAGAGCAGAGAAACATTAACGTAATTAGTAAGAAGGTTATCTAGACTAGGGGAAGGTGTGTAATACTGTGGGAGAAATTGTGCAAAATAAAAGAGATAAGAGCTGGGCGTGGTGGTGCACGCCTTTAATCCCAGCACTTGGGAGGCAGAGGTAGGAGGATCACCGAGAGTTCGAGGCCATCCTGAGACTACATAGTTAATTCCAGGTCAGCCTGGACCAGAGTGAGACCCTACCTGAAAAAAAAAAAAAAAAAAAAAAAAAAAAAAAGATAAGGAGGTTGGCAGGGAGAGAGAAGCTAAGGGTTTTGTTTTAATATTTTATTTTTATTTATTTATTTGAGAGAGAGAGAGAATGGGCACACTAGGGCCTCCAGCCACTACAAATGAACTCCAGACACATGTGCCCCTTGTGCAGCTGGCTTACATGGGTACTGGGGATTTGAGCAGGGTCCTTAGGATTCTCAGGCAAACACCTTAACGGTTAAGCCATCTCTCCAGCCCCTAAGGGTGTTTTTTTTAAAAAAAAAATATATATATATATTTTATTTATTTATTTGAGGAGAGAGGCACATAGAGAATGAGAATGGGCACGCCAGGGCTTCTAGGTGCTGCAAATGAATTCCAGATGCATGCGCCACCTTCTGCATCTTGCGTACGTGGGTCCTGGGGAATTGAACTGAGGTCCTTTGGCTTTGCAGGCAAGCACCTTAACCATTAAGCCATCTCTCCAGGCCAAAGTGTGTTTTCTATTTATTTATTTATTTATTTATTTATTTATTTATTTTGGAGAGAGACAGAGATAGAGAGAGAGGGAGAGGAAGACAGAGATGGGTGTGCCAGCAGTCTCTCAGCTGCTGTGAATGAAATCCAGATGCGTGCACCCCCTTGTCGTCAAGTGCAACATTGCGCCCTTGTGTCACTTTGCATCTGACTAAACGTGGGACCTGGAGATTAGAACCAGCGTTCTTAGGCTTAGGAGGCAGGCACCTTAACCACTAAGCCATCTCTCCAGCCCAAAAATATTATTTATTTATTTTTTGTTTGTTTTTCAAGGGAGGGTTTCACTCTCGTCCAGACTGACCTGGAATTCACTATATAGTCTCAAGGTAGCCTCAAACTCACGGTGATCCTCCTACCTCTGCCTCCAGAGTGCTGGGATTAAAGGCGTGCACCACCACGCCCAGCTTTTTTTTTTTTTTTGAGAGAGAGAGAGAGAGGAAGAGGCAGAGAGACAATGGGCGCACCAGGGCCTTTTCAGCCAGTGTGAAGGAACTCCAGACGCGTGTGCCCCCTTGTGCGCATGTGCTACATTGTGCGTTTGCATCACTTTTTCATCTGGCTAAAATGGGACCTGGTGATTCAAACAAGCATTCTTAGGCTTCGCAGGCAGGCGCCTTCACCACTAAGCCATCTCTCCAGCCCCCTTCCTTCCTCTTTTTGTTTTTGAGGTAGAGTGCATTAGTATTAGGGTAGCCTCAAACTCACAGTGATCATCCTACCTTGGCCTCCTTCCTGAGTGCCGGGATACCCAGAAGCCATGTAGAAGTGTCTACAGTTCCCATGAGCCAGTGCAAGCTGCAAGGCAGAAACAGGAGACTCCCTAGCCGCTTACAGGCCAGCTGGCCGACATAGGCAGCAGCGAACACGGCTTGCCTGGGCTTCATTCATAAATGGCTGCAGCCATTGTTTCCCCAGTGCATTTTTTTTTCGAGGTAGGGTCTCACTCTAGCCCAGCTTGAACTGGAATTCACTATGTAGTCTCAGGCTGGCCTCGAACTCACGGCGATTCTTCTAGCTTGGCCTCCCCAGTGCTGAGATTAAAGGGATGCGCCACCACGCTGGGCCCTACCGATGCATCTTTTTTAAGGAAATGCAGAAGAATTTTACTCTCTGTTCAGGTTTCTTCTCTCAGGTGACATTTCACACCTGAGTGCTGGGTCAGAGCCATATCTAAGACCTATTCCTTTCTCACATATTCTCAGAAGTTTGGGGGGTGGGGTGGGGACAGGAACGCCCCTGACACTGGTCAGAGGAGCTGAAAGGAGAAAGGATGAGAATCAAAGGTGCTGGAACAAAGCTCCAGCCAGGAAGTGGGCCTGACAGAAGCCGCAGGGGTCTAGGGGGGCTCTGGAAGAAGTGTAGGGGCTATGGGCTCCGGCCTCAGGGCTGGGTGAGGGGGGCTTCACTGTACTTTCCTGGCATTCCCAAACCTGAGGAGTGGGCAGTATCTTCAATGTTATAAAGACAAAGAAGATAAAGACAGGGAGGAAGGGGTTTGCCCAGTACCACAATGCTGGACACGAGCAAGTCACCACGCTACAGGAAGCCCCGAGGCTACTTCCTGAGTTTGGGTCCTCAGTTTCCCAGCAGCCAACACAGCCAGGAATCCATCACCACCTTCGGACAAACCAAGGGGTCAGGAAGTCTGAGACATGGAATGGGTGTCTCCTCTGGAGCTGCCAGCCTTTCAGAGACTACAGGAGCTCCTGAGGGAAGGCTGCAGGTAGAGAGAAGATACTGTGGAATGGTAGACCGCCCCAACCAGGCCCCCTCCCCGAGACCCACTATGGGTTCCTGAATCCCAGGACAGAAGCAGGAAAGCATTCAGCTCTGTGGTCACAAATGACCACATGCAGTGACCAAGCATGCAGCTCTGGGAGTCTCAGCAGCACTGTGCTGTACCTGGGCCACGCTGCCCCCTTGCTTTGGCCTGGAATCTGTCAAATCTAAACCTCTCGTTCTGGTCAGTCCTGCTCGGTGCTGATTCTGAGGGAGATGAACCTTGAACTCATAGCAATCCTTCTACCTCAGCCCCCTGGGTGCTGAAATTAAAGGTGCACACCACTATGCCAGGCTGAGGAGTGAGGGTGACTGTAACACATCCATGCCTCCTTAGGTGTTTCCCAATTCAGACACCAGCACAGTCCTGCTGCTCAGAGGCAGATCCAAGCTGGGGAGGGGGACACAGCACCCCTCAGGCTTCCATAGAAACACCACGCAATGCACCAGCAGGATCCTCGGGGAAGCAGGGGCCTGACCTGGTTGGTTCTTTCTTTCTTTTTTCTTTCTTTCTTTTTCTTTCTTTCTTTCTTTTTTTCTTTCTTTCTTTCTTTTTTCTTTCTTCCTTTCTTTCTTTTCTTTTTTTTTGTACAGTGACATAAGCTGTTGGGTGTGACCTCCTACAAGAGACCACCTAATTAATGGTGGTCATGAGGGAAATGAAAGAAAACCGGCCGTGAATCCAAAACGTGCTTTCCCTCTGGGCCAGCGGGATGCTCAGAGCCCCAGAGGCTGGCTCTGCGCTCCTCCTGCGACCAGCAGTTTCAGCTCCCTGATGTTTGCAGTTCATTGTGTGTGCAGTGTGTGTGGGGGGGGTGGGAGGGGTGTCAGGGAGCATCCCATCAGACTGAGCAAACCCACGCAGGCAGAGAGGAAGGAGGACTGTTCACTCAGCTAACCTTTATCATGTACCTGCCCACCCCGCAGGACCCTGGGGACCCTACGGTAAGGTCTTTCTCTGCTGGCAGGGGGCCCATGGTGTGGTGTTGAGTGCTCTAGTGAGGTGTGACAAGGGGCAGAGAGTGACTCTGAGGAAAGGAGGAAGGGAGCTAGGTGTCCCAGAGGACTGCACAGAGGAAGGGCTGATAGATGCCCTGGCTTCACTAGAGAATAGCACCCACTTGCTGTGTCTCCATGTCTCTCTGTCACTTCCCTCCCCATCCTTGCTTCTTGTCTGCCTTGGTCCTTCTGTCTTAAGGAGCCCCCGGGTGTGAGAACAGGAAGGGTTCTGGAAGCCCCCCCGGACAAGCCCCTCCTGTTACTCTCAAGGAAGCAGGAACAGAGACAACGACTCACCCAAGGTCACACAACTATTTTGATGTTCTACTTCTCTTTGTTTGCTGCAATCATATTTGTCCCGTTTGTGTGTGTGTGTGTGTGTGTGTGTGTGTGTGTGTGTGCTCACGTGCACAGAAAGGCAAAATCACACCTAGAGACAGTCCCCCACATAGTGGCAGCCTGTGTAGTGGGCACAGAAGCATTTTGTGGCCAACAGGGAGGCACACAGCTCAGGCAGGGCTAGGACAGTGGGGTTGGGGACCACAAGGCGAGTACTATGGCTGAGCCCCTCTGGTGGGGTGGGAGTAGAAGCTGTTGGGGTGCAGAGGTGCAGAAGGCCCTTCCACCCATGTCCTAGGGCCTGGGCCTGGCCCCGAGGTCTGGAGTTCCCAGAGGGCCTGGTGCTTAGTCATTCGACTCTGGATCCCCTGACAAGCCCCAGAATTGAGTGCCCAGAAAAGACGGGAGTAAGGATGAGATTAAGGACGGGCCAGATCACAGAAGTCAGGGGTCCTGGCCCCGAGAGCCCCAAGAGATTTTTCTCCACGCATGTCCCAATAAAATTAGGAATAATTTTATTGTGATAAGGAAAGCATTAGTGCTGGGCTGTAGGGAAAGGAGGCAGGGTAAGGGGGTCTATCTCACAAGCTGTCCTTTCTCCCTCCAGTCTTCTCTCCTTTGTTCCTCCCCTGCCCCCCTCCCTTCCTTCCTCTCCCCTGCCAGCTTCTCTTCTCTCCTTCCAGCCTTCCATTCCTCCCCCCACACACACCTCCCCGCCCCCTCCCCAGCTCCCCCCCCACCCCAACTGTGTCCCCTATTGGGACCTCCACAGAGGGCGGGGGCGCGATCCTCCGAGCTCAGGCTGGGCTTGGGTGGCCATGTTCCCGCAGGGAAGGAGTTAAGTCTCTTCCCCGCATCCCTCCTCCCTTCTCCGCCTCCCCCGGCAGCCGCTGCCGCCGCCGCCGCCGCCGTGGAGTCCTGCAGCTGGGCCCTGGGCTGACCTTCACCGGGAGGGAGGCTGCAGTGCGCATGCCCAGGCCGGGCAGCGGCGCGGACCACGGGGAGGGCGGTGCGGGCCCCACCGGCCCGAGCCCCCAGCGCCCCGGCGGCGGCTCCGCTCGCTCGGGCGCGGTGGAGGGGGCGAGGCGGCCGAGCCGTCCCGCAGGCCGCGGCGCAGCGCTCCCTGCGCGGGGAGCGGCGCTTTGCCATTTGGTGCCGGTCGTGCTTCTGCGAGGGAAGGAGAGATGGGGGGACGGCAGGGGGGACTCCGGCTCCGGGCGGCCGCGCGGCCGGCCGTCTTCGCCCCAGACACACTCTCTCTGCTCACCCGGGTGCGGCTTGCGCCTTGTCTGGCTGGCAGAAGCCCTGGCTCTCCCTTGGGCCCTTTCCCACACGCAGGCACCGTGGGCAACGTGGCCCTACTCAGCGCCCTGGTAGGGCTGAGCGGCTAGTGATCCTGGCCTTTGTGTGATGGAAGCTCGAGCCTGAAGTCGCTCTGGCTTTCTGGTGCAAAGTCTCCCTGGTCCAGGGCCGCTGCTAGAACACTAGGCTAACTAACGTGTCTGTTGAGGAGTGCCCGGGGAATCCTGAATTGGGCCTCGGTGCACAGGATGGGTAGGCCAGCGATGTGCCTGTGTGTGCGAATCCATGTGGCCCCCTGTTCCTCTGGTGTTTGTCCCTGTGCTCCAAGGTGTGTGTTTGGACAATACAATACGTGGCTATCTGATGACAGTGATGTCCCCCAGAGGGGTGGCCCAGAAGGAGCCTTATCTATGGACCTGAGTGATGCTTTCCAGTTTCTCAGTTACCGGTGTCCACATGGCAGCCCTTGGTGTAATCACCTCCCACAACCTCTTCCACCCACCCATCTCCCTGCCCCCTTAACAAACGCACAGCACCCCCTTTCCCGTCCCTCAGTCTTCCCAGCTGCTCAATTGCTCAAATTGGTGTGCCCAGTGGACCTCCTCTGCTGTCTTCTTTTCTTAAAAGGTTTCTCCAAAAGTTGAGGGCAGTAAGCTTTATTCCAAGCGTAGAAGTATCTCCCTCACTCCCAGAACATCCAAGGCCCGGGGTTTCCCAGTCCCTGCTGGAAGCAGTCTTGGGCAGTATTGTGACTTCAGGTAAACAGTAGAGCCCCGGCTCTATACACTGGCCCATTGAGCCTTACAAGGCATCCTTGACTTTTACTTTTTTTTTTTTTTTTTTTTTTTTTTTGGTTTTTCAAGGTAGGGTCTCTCTCTGGCCCAGGCTGACCTGGAATTCACTCTGTATTCTCAGGGTGGCCTCGAACTCTCGGCGATCCTCCTACCTCTGCCTCCCGAGTGCTGGGATTAAAGGTGTGCGCCACCACGCCCGGCTGCATCCTTGACTTTTGATGTTGTGTTGTCCCTGTGTTCAGGCATGGGAGCAAGACCAGCCTCTGACCTCAGAGGCCAGAGCGTTTTGAGAGACCAAACCTAACACCTCAGAAGCACAGGGCATATGAGCACTATGAGTCCAGGCCAGCTCATGGCCAATGGAGAGAGGGCATTTGGGGAAGACCACGATTTAGGCACATGAATAGGGCCAGCAAAGGCTTCCTGCAGGAAAGGAAGGGTCTGACCCGGGCCTTAAAGGACAGTTGTGATTGGACAAGCAGAGGGCAGGTGAAGGTGCTGCAGGCAAGTGAATGACAGGAGCAGAACTCCACACAAGGGGTGAGGAGGGGTGCAGGCGAGTAGCTGACCTGAGCAGAGCATCTCTCCCCTCCATGGCCTGTGGCCAGCAGAAGCAGCCCACCCACCCCATCAAGAACCCAACTGTCCTACAGCCGCGATAAGATACAACATCCTGGACAAATCTCTCTCTCTCTCTCTCTTTTCTCTCTGTGGCATTTCAGAGTGACAGTGGACACTTGGAAGGGCAGTGACAGCCAAGCTTCAGACAGAAAAGAGTCCCAGCAAAACATTCCCTCTGTTCCTTGTCCTGACCTCTGAGGACACTGTGAAGGGTCAAGGGCCAGGACACCCTCAGTGCAATGCTAGGTCTTCATGTCTCAACTTCAAATCAACTCCCTGGAGCATGGTTCCTCCCTTACCTGGATTCTGTGAGGTCCCCCGAAGCCCATAGGCTCCTCCTCCAGAAGGAGGACAGGGGCGTGGCTTGGGGACATGGGCGTGGCATAGGCTCAGCCCGGGGATCTCAGGATTTGCCCCTCCCTTGGGTTCTGCCTCCTCTCCAGGGTGGGCCAGCTACCTTCACACCACTCCTCGGGGGCCTCCCTCATCTCCTCTCCCTTTGGAGTCCCGAGGCTGGCCTCACCGCCCCCATCGCCTCTGGGTCCCCCACTCCTAAGGCATGCCTCATTCTTTTCCTCCTACCCACTCAAGCCAGCACCCACTCTGACTCCACACCATTCCCTCGTTTTTCTCCTCCTTGTCCTCATGGGCCCAAACCACGTCCCTCTTTCGGGAAATACTTCCCCATACTGCGCTCACTTGTCCTCACCCAGACAAAGAAAGACTCACAAACCCAGAAATAGTCCCCCCCCTCCCGAACCGGGAGCCACAGGCCGTGTCCCACCCCTCCCGCACGCGCTCAGGCACAGGCTGCTGTTCGGCGGGAGGGTGGCACGACGGACAGACCCACGGACACACGGAGGCGTTTGTCGTCGGTGCACGATCGCAGACGTGCCCACCGCAGCCACCGTGCCGCGCGCCACAAAAGGGTGCGGACAGCGGGCGCGCGAGACAAGGGCACACACACACACACATCTGCGGATGCCAGCGGGGGAGCCCGCCCTGCCCGGCAGGCACACCCACCGCAGGCGGCCTGGGGCCGGAGCGAGGCTTCCTCCCTGCTCGGGCTCCCCCCCACCCCCCACCCCCTTCCCCGGATTCCTTCCAGCCAATGTTTCCCTACTTGGCCTGCCTGGTCTCTGGGGAGAGGGCCTCAGAAAAGCAGCAGGAGCCACTTGGGGGGGAAAAAGAAAGTTGGAACTGGCTGTTCCCTGCCTGGCTCTGCTGCTGGCCCATTCCCTAACCGAGAAAACTATTTGTAGCTAAGGGCCGGGTGGTCAGCGAGACCCACCCCTTCTCCTCCCCCCACACCCACCCCACCCCACCCCTGCCACCTTCCCGGGCATCCCCTCCCCGCGCCGCCGCCCGCGCGGGCCCGGGGAGGCCCTGGGCTGCAACGCCGCTGCGCCCCCCCTTGCACCCCAGTGCACCCCCGTGCACCCAGCCTCCGCGCTGCTCGGCGCGCCTCGCCGCTTATCTGCGCTGTTTGGCCAGCGCGGGGTGCCCGGGCGGGCTGCTCCGTCCCCGCCGCGTCCGCGGGCAGACCCCGGGCCGCCGGACTATTTCTGTCTTATCAGTGTAGGAATGCGGCAGCCGCGGCGGCGGCGGCGGTGGCGGCGGCGGCGGGCGGGCGGCGGCGGCGGCGGCGTGGGCCGTGGGCCGTCAGGGCAGCCCTGAAGGGGCCCCCTCCCCACTCCGCTCGAGTAGAAGTGTGAGAGAGCCCAGCAGGACTCAGAGGGGAGAGTTGGAGGAAAAAAAAAAGGCAGAAAAGGGAAAGAAAGAGGAAGAGAGAGAGAGAAAAAGAGAGAGAGAGAGAGAGTGAGAGGAGCCGCTGAGCCCACCCCGATGGCCGCGGACGAAGTTGCCGGAGGGGCGCGCAAAGCCACGAAAAGCAAACTTTTTGAGTTTCTGGTCCATGGGGTGGTGAGTGGGGGAAAGTTAGCGGGGGAGGGCGAGCGAGCTGGCTCGGGCTGAATGGAGGGACGATCGGGAGGGGCCGCCGGCGCGCTCCGGCTCTCCCACCCCTCCGGTTGTTGGAGGGGGTGGGAGTGGAGGGAAGGTGCCACGGTCATGGCCCAGCCCCGGGACCCTGCGGGCGCCCTGGCATCCGAACACGTCGCCAAGCGGCTGGCTGGGGATGGGCGCGCGGCGGGCGACCGACCGACCGGGAAGAGAGGCGTCAGCTTGAGCTCTTGTCAAGGGAGAAGGGTGGGACGTGGGGACTGTGCCTCCCCTCCGAGCCGGGGGGCGGGGTGTCCCCTCTGGGGTCGACATGTTGTCTTTGGTTCTTTTACTGGTGGGCCCAGGTGTTTTCCCCAACCCTGCCCTGGAGGTGGGGGTGGGGTAGCGGGGCCGGACGCTAGTTCAGACTGGGCAGGGTGGCCTGTTGTCCCTGTTCATCCATCGCTGGAACAGTGTCACTCTGACTGGGTCTCGGGGACAAGGAGCAGGTGACCCTGGAAGGCACAGTGAGCTCAGTGCCTAGACCTCTCTGGCTTAGCAGCCTCTGATTTGGGGCTCTGGGGACTTGGCTGTGGCCTCTTGCTGTCCGGTCAGGGAGAGGCCTTGCTTGAGGGATAGACTGCAAGTTAAGAGGTCAGACACCAGAAGTTGATGACCTTAACACCTAAAAGGTGTGAAGGAAGGGCTGAAGCTGGGGACTTGAGGCCTAGAAGCCAAAGGGACAACATTGTACTGTCCTGCCCCAAGCAGGCTGCGAAGACACGTGGGAAGCCGGGAAGCCTGAGGGAGCTCAAGAGACCTAAGGGGGTGGAGGCCTGGACTGAGTGGGAGGGGGCAGGTTGGGAGGCATGTAGGAGGGGCTCCAGGACTGGGGATGGATGATGGAGGAGGGGGAGAGCAGTCAGTTTTACTATGGCCAAATTTGGTTGTGACCCCAAGAAGGGACCTTCTCAGTGATAGAGATGGGAAAGGCCCAGACTCTTGACCTCTTATGGAACTCGTGCTGGTGGCTGGCACAGCCCTTGGGGGTCCTGGAAGCCTCCCTCTCAGGGCCTCTCAGTTTGTCAGCTAGTATCACTGGCCTTGATGAATAGGGACTGCAGCTGATGGGGAAGAAAGCTTTCCTGAGGCAACTTATCCCTCCAGTCCCAAGGATCCCTGGGGACAAGTTCCCAAAGTAGTCCTGTGGGCCAGTGGAGTTTACCAGCCCAAACTAAGCTGCTTAGAGGAAGTCACTTTACAGAGGCCCATCCAATGGGGAGAGAGGCTGAGCTAATGGGTTTGAATATGGCCAGATTAGATCTTTGGTTCTTGGGTGACTGTGAACCCCGACAGCCCCACTTCCATTGTCCCTCTGTATGGTAGTGGGGAATAGTTAGGCCTCAGCTGTCACCCTGGAGTCGTGAGTGACAGAGTCAGGTGGCCAGAGGGGGGGCAAACACACAGGCAGGCAGGTTCCACTGCGGAAGAGATGGGCAGAGACAGCTGTGGCTGGGGGTGGAGGCCTCGAGGGTAGAAACAGTTCAAGAAGAGAGACGGAAAGTTAGGGTTAGGTCTCCTCGTGTGTGGGAGAGAGGTGGGGGTATTTAAATAATACAGGGCCAGTGTCTGCGTCCCTCCCTCTCAAATTACCTTCCTACTCTCCCTGGCCTAGGTGTCAGTCCCTATCCTATCTCCCCTTTACAGACCTTAAACCTCCTCATCTGCCTTCTGGGGTCCAGACAAGTGGGGTCTGCACCCCTTCACTTGGGGGCATTTGCACCTCTTCCATGTCTTGACTACTCAGGGACAATGGCCAGCGAATATGACTGGCTTCATTTCCCTCCTAATGCCCCCTCCTTTTCTCCAACCTCTTTGACGCTCATCTTCTGCCCTCATTGGGATGGGGCACAGAATGGTCTCTCTGTGATCTAGGCACGGGGAGAGATGGGTGCAGATTGATGCTGCCCGCTACCTTTGATGCATCCCTACCACCTGGCAGCTCACCTACTCCCGTTCCGAGAAACTTGGCCAGGTCTAATGACACCAGTCCTCCTCAGGTGCCCTTGCCCAGCCTTCACCTTGGGAGAAATGAAGGAGGCAGGCTGTCAGTGAAGCCCCTGAGTGGAGACCTGCAGTTAGCTGAAGAGAGTAACGTTTTGAGACCAAGGGGCCAAAATTGGGGGTGTGTGGGGGGGGGTCTCAGAGAGGGGAGGGCAAGTGCACAGCCGAGCAGCCGAAGAAGTGGAGGCTGGGCAACAGGGAATGGACAGTCAGTGCCAGAGTTCAGAAAGAAAGTGTGTGTGGGGGGAGGCTGGGCTATGGCTCAGCGGTTAAAGGTGGTCGCTTGTAAAAGAGAAAGAAGCTACGGGGGAGGGGGGGGGGAGGGGGGGCGGGAGCTACAGCTCTGGCTCTCAAGAAGCAGGGACCAGTCAGGTGCTGTCTTTGTGGCGCGGAGCAGCGTGACCTTGGCGAGGTCGCTTTTCTCCTTGAGCCCCAGTTGCTCCATCCGTCAAGTGGGGATGGATGAAAGGACCTGCCCGGTCTGGCTTGCAGTGGCGCTTAGAGATGTGGACATCCTTTTGGAAGGTTGAAAGGCGCCATTAATATTCATCTTTGCGGCACCTTGCGCCGCTACGAGGGAGGCTCGGCTCGGCTCGGCTCGGCTATGCCCCGGGCAATTGCCTGGCTTCAGTTAGCTTCCTGCAGTGAAACGCCGCCGCCGCCGCCGCGCGCCCCCCCGCCGAAGCCGCGCACTTGCCCGCGCCCCTGCCCGCCCCTCCCACCCAGCGTTCCCACCCATCGCTCGACGCTCGGGGTCACCAAGCCCCGGGTTCTTGGCTAGGGGGTTAGGGTCTCTGGCTCCGCGGGCCTGCAGCCGGGGACACCCCGATCTGACCCACGGGTGCCGATTTCTGCTTCACCTCCCGCCCCACCCCTACCCCACCCCACCCCCTAGCGCCCCGGGATGCCGTCTGGAGCCCGAATGCCCCACCAGGGGGCGCCCATGGGTCCCCCGGGCTCCCCGTACATGGGCAGCCCCGCCGTGCGACCCGGCCTGGCCCCCGCGGGCATGGAGCCGGCCCGAAAGCGAGCAGCGCCCCCGCCCGGGCAGAGCCAGGCACAGAGCCAGGGCCAGCCGGTGCCCACCGCCCCCGCGCGGAGCCGCAGGTGAGTGGAGGTGGGGGTGGCGGTGTGTGTGGGGGGGGACCCCGTAGAGGGACGTGCAGGGGTGGATGGGCACAGGACCCTCAGGAACCAGGTGGGCGAGTATTGAGGGCTGGAAGAGGAGAGGAGGGAGGGTTTTGCAGAGAGACCAAGGCTTCGTGGGTTAGATACCCTCTGGGGAGGGTTTAGGGGGCACTGGTCCGGTTCTTTTGTGTGCCCATGGTGAAGACTGGCTGCGGCAGTCAGTAGTCAGGGACCCTCTTCTCTGCACACGCCCCTCGCCTTTCTGCTTGTAAGTCTTTCCCACCCCTGGCCCCAAGTTCCAGGTGATGCTTCAGTCTTTGGGGTGGTGGCAGGACAGACATAGACACCGAGCTTTAGTTGTGGTTCCCAAAGTGGGGTCCTGCCGTGCCTTCCTGCGAGTCTCCTCCAGACATCCGTGAGCCCCGTCACTGGGAGTGGGTGTGAAATCCGGGGATTCACTCTGTGGCTAGGTGGTGCCCCCTGCCCAGTCCTGCTTAGGCACTCAGAGGTTGAAGAGCTTCCTACAGACCAGATCTGCCCCGAAGCCATGGGAACCAGCCCGTTTTCTAGTCTGAGCAGTTGGTGGCACCCCCAAAGTCCCTGTTGTCTTCTGGCAAAAGCATGCCCCATGGGCCTTTCTTTTGCACAACATATGGATTCCTACAAAAGGTGTAATATAAATTTTACCTCATTATTAAACGTTTTTGACACACCAAGGAAGTCACTATTTATAGGAATCCCGTAACAGATTATTTTGCAGTTAGTTATTTTGTATTGCAAGTAACTCCCTCATTTATCACGTATAAATCAGGAGTTTTGTGTAGATTGTTTAAAACCAAATCAACCCTTTAAGGACGGGTCCTTGCTCAGCCTAAGAATGGGGTTCTCCTGAATGAGAGTTCCTGGCCTGGCCATAGAATGGATTTATTTATGCACAGGGAGGGGCGGTGGGTAAGAACACCACATGGGGGCAGTGTGGAGCTGTCCGCAAGGCTGGGATCAGTTTCTTGGCGGGCCAAAGGTGTTCTGGGTTGCTGTTGGAAACCAGAAGCTCCCAAAGCCCAGGTGCAATCTACCCTAGCCCCAGGCAGTTTAGACCTGAAACCAAATCACCTCCACGCCCGCGAACATCTATCTCTGCACACTTCCTGGATTCCTGTGGGTGTGAATCTGTCCCTTGCCCTGGTGACCGGTGGTCTGAGACTCCAAGCACTTCCTGCTATGATGACTGTCTCCTAAGTCTTCAAGTGGCAGAAGCCCAAGTCCCACCAGCTTCCCGCTATCATCCCCTGCTCCAGAAACCGGGTGGGGGTGGTTGGAAGGCTCTTGGCTCCCCGCCTTTGAACTCAGGGCCCTCTTGGACGCGAACCTCCCACTAAGCAGGAAGGCAGGCCCTGCGGCCCTGACCTCACCACTCCCAAACTCTTCTCAAACATTGCCGCAGCTCCCATCTTTTTGCTCACCTCCTCTCCCGCCAGTTCCTCCCAAGTGTGAATTTCTTTGCCTCTGAGAATGTGGTAGGGTGAAAAGAGGTGCCAGGGCCACACAACAGACCAGTGACCCTACTTTCCAAGGGAGGACAGAGTGCCAGCTCCACATCACCACCCCTGCAGCCCCTCAGGCGGGCAGAGGAGGGAGCAGGCTGTGGGAACCCCAGCCAGGCGGGCGGAGATGTCGGGATAATTTAGCAGGTGGCCTCGTTACTCCCAGATCTGTCGCCATGGTAACCTGGTTTTTTCTTTAAAAAATGTACAGTGCCAAGAGGAGGAAGATGGCTGACAAAATCCTCCCTCAAAGGGTGAGTGCCTTTCACAGCCACCCCCAGTGGACCCCCATCCTCTGCTCCTCCCTCCCTCCCCCCTTGGGAGCTGTGCTTTGGGCTCAGCTTCACAGCCACTTTCACTTTTTGTTTTAAAAGCTCATTAAGTAGTGAGGCTCCCCATGCCAGAGGGTGGAGTATGGCCTGAGGGAAGGAATTTCAGAGCTATGGGAGCAGAACATGGGGCCTGAGGTTGGGTGGGTGGGGGGCATTGAATGTGAGCAGTCCAAAGACGTAAAGGCACGGAAAGAGAGTGGACATGGGATCCGAAGGTGGCGTGGGAAAGGACAGCACAGTTGATGCCCCAGACACAGGGGCAGGCAGTGCTTTCTCCCAACTGTTTCAGGTGTCCAGAATCCCTCAACAGTCTGTAGGAACCCAAGGGTGGCTGTATGAAAGGGAAATGAACCCAAGGGTGGCTGTATGACAAGAGAGATGACAAGATGAGGTTAGGTACTTGTGACTGCCCAGCTGCCTCCTTCCTTGATGAGATGCGTGGATCTCCCTGGAGAGAGAAGCATGTTTTATCCACACACAATGAGGCCAGATAATGAAATCTGGGGAATCAGCCCTATCTGCGCCCTTAGAATTCCACACCCTGAAATTAACTGGACAGCTCCCCTCCAAGTCCTTTGTGCCCTGGCATCACAACTGCAAGACTGACCCAGCTCTCTCCCTCCTTGCTCCTTCTCCAGATTCGGGAGCTGGTCCCTGAGTCCCAGGCTTACATGGACCTCCTAGCATTTGAAAGGAAATTGGATCAAACCATTATGCGGAAGCGAGTGGACATCCAGGAGGCCCTGAAGAGGCCCATGAAGGTGCCTTAGTGTGGGGGTAGGAAGAGGGTTCTACATGCTGCGCCCAGGGGGAGGAAGCAAGGTGGCCCCTGGGTAGGTGCACGTAGCCTTGGTTCTGTGTACTACGCTGTTCCTTTCTACAGCAAAAGCGGAAGCTGCGCCTCTACATCTCCAATACGTTCAACCCTGCGAAGCCCGACGCTGAGGATTCTGACGGCAGCATTGCCTCCTGGGAGCTGCGGGTGGAAGGGAAGCTCCTGGATGATGTACGTCCTGGCCCAGGTCTCTCCAGGTGTCCTGGGGTGGGTATGGGCTGAGCGAAGAACAGAACCAGATGTCCGAACCAAGGGTTGGGGAATCGGCCCTGGCTGCAGTGGGTGGGCCTGGGAACAGAGGACTGCCTCTAAGCATGCTGCTTGCCTGCTACCAAATCGGCCCATTCTGTATCCATGGTCCTTTTCTGCCCCCACAGTCCCTGTTCCTTTCCCACAGCCCAGCAAACAGAAGCGGAAGTTCTCTTCCTTCTTCAAGAGTTTGGTCATTGAACTAGACAAAGACCTTTATGGTCCCGACAACCACCTCGTTGAGGTAAGACAGGTCACTCCTGTGCTTGAGTCCCCTCCCCCAGGCCTAAGGCGCTGAAGAACCTACACAGGTCTAGACTGACACCACCTCAGAGCCCTAGGTCCCACGGATCTACATGGGCCTGTGGGTGAGCCAGCTCTTCCCCCTGAACAGTGGCACCGGACGCCCACCACCCAGGAGACAGACGGGTTCCAGGTGAAGAGACCAGGGGACCTGAGTGTGCGCTGCACCCTGCTGCTCATGCTGGACTACCAGGTCTGTTGTGTCACCCTGGCACCACCCAGCACATGAGGCCCTTGGGCATCCTGGGACCCCATTCTGCATCCTACTCCTGCAGAACCATGTTGTGGGGACCCCAGTCCCAATGACACCTGGCCATGAGCTCTTCAAACTACCCCGTTTGCTCTAACTTTCATGATCGCTTTTTTCCAGCCTCCCCAGTTCAAACTGGACCCCCGCCTGGCACGGCTGCTGGGGTTGCACACACAGAGCCGCTCCGCCATTGTGCAGGCCCTGTGGCAGTATGTGAAGACCAACAGACTGCAGGACTCCCACGACAAGGAGTACATCAACGGGGACAAGTATTTCCAGCAGGTAACCTCTCTCCTAAGCCCAGGGTGGTGGGGAGAAAACAGTGTGCTCTCCAAGCAACAACTGCCCTCCTTGGTGAGCTCTCAAGGACCACAACAGTCATAGCCATGGCCTTGGACTCAAGAGGCCAGGCCCTGGCACAGACCAGCTCTGGGCTGCAGTCGACCCACTTAGCCTCCCATGGGAGGAAGATCTCACGGCATCCTAGAATGTAATCCTGGTGCTTGGAGTTGGGATCCCAAGTTCTAACCTTGAGTCTAGACTTGGGATTGTCACTTTGCCATTCTGCCTCTTGTTCTATCTTGGAAGCGGTGGGGGTGGGGGACAAAAGCTATGCTATGAAGTCTATCAGCAGTTAAGGAAAATAACATTGCTGCAAAAGTGATTTGGCAAAATTCTGCTAGTCTTATTATTAATGCATTTTAAAATAAGCACAGCAGATAAATCTGAGTAGAAGTAGTAGGTTATTTATTGAGCACTCACCAGGCACTGTTCCAATCACTTACTAATGTGTATGGATCCTCGTGACAAGCAGTGGGACGAGGATGAAGACACTGCAGGCCAAGGTGTTAACTAGCTCAAGGTCGTAAGGATGTGGTGACCAGGGCTAACACCCAAGCAGGAAGCCTCGGCCCTGCACCAACCTCCCTGTCAGCCACGCTGGTGGAGTGGCTTCACCTCCAGCCTGGCGCATCACAGTGAACACCCAGCAGTCTGATTTGTTTTCAGCTTCATGTGCTCTTTCCAGAATGGAAGGATCTAGAACTGTCGTTCCCTTCTCTTCAGACAAGAGAAGAGTAACCTCTCCCTCTCAACTGTCCTGCTTCAGATTTTTGACTGTCCTCGCATGAAGTTTTCTGAAATTCCCCAGCGCCTCACAGCCCTGCTGCTGCCCCCGGACCCCATTGTCATCAACCATGTCATCAGGTAAGGTGGCCCCAGCTGGCTCCTCAAACCAGGGACTTCCTGCCTTCTCCTGCTTCCTACCTCTCCCCTCCCTCCTTGTGTACCCACCACAGCCCAGGGCCCTGGGCTTCTGGGGGGAGGGGCACCATGGACACCAAGGGCTGGACTTCCCTGGCAGTGTGGACCCATCAGACCAGAAGAAGACGGCGTGCTACGACGTTGACGTGGAGGTGGAGGAGCCGCTGAAGGGGCCGATGAGCAGCTTCCTCCTGTCCACGGCCAGCCAGCAGGAGATCAGCGCTCTGGACAGTAAGGTGGGCCGGCCAGAGCTGCAGTGGACACTAACCCAGGGAGCGCAGAGCTGCGGTGGGACGCTAACCTAGGGAGCTCAGAGTGCTCAGACCAGACCATAAGCCTTGCTGCTGCTGGGAGACCAACCTCACTCCAGCCAGCAGGAGATCAGTGCTCTGGACAGTAAGGTGGGCCGGCCAGAGCTGCAGTGGACACTAACCCAGGGAGTGCAGAGCACTCAGACCAGACCATAAGCCTCGCCTGCTGCTGGGAGACCAACCTCACTCCAAGCTCAGCTATGCCCATACCCTGGCCCCATTTGCTGGACTCAAAGACCAGTAAAGCAGGGGCTCTGAGGGGCTCGCCCTTCACAGGAGAAACAAGCCCCGCTTCCCTCCCTCCCTCCCTCTTCCTTTGCCCATCCTCGCCCATCACAGGGGCAGGTGGAAATCATGTCTTTCTACCTGTAGATCCATGAGACGATTGAGTCCATAAACCAGCTCAAGATCCAGAGGGACTTCATGCTAAGCTTCTCCAGAGACCCCAAAGGCTATGTCCAAGACCTGCTCCGCTCCCAGAGCCGCGACCTCAAGGTGAAGCGGGAGGCTCGGGGAGCACTGCAGTGAAGACAAGCACATGGGAAGGAAAGACATCAACGCGGGACCCTGGGGCAGGTGAGGCACTCAGAACTGACCCCACGCTCCCTCCCAGGTGATGACAGATGTGGCTGGCAACCCTGAAGAGGAGCGCCGGGCTGAGTTCTACCACCAGCCCTGGTCCCAGGAAGCTGTCAGCCGCTACTTCTACTGTAAGGTAAGAGGGTCTCTTGTACTTGAGGCTCCCCCTTCCTCCAACCCAAGAGAACCCTTGCTTCTCAAGTCAGCAGCCTTTGTTGCACCCCATGGTGACACCTCTCCACCACCCCTAACTCCCCATGCGGTGGCTTCCTGACTCCCAGACTCTTCCAGGGTGGGGTGCTAGGTAGGTGGGCTGTCCTGGTCACTCACCAGGACACCGTAACCTGCCCCTGCTGCACTTCCTCGAAAGATCCAGCAGCGCAGGCAGGAGCTGGAGCAGTCGTTGGTTGTGCGCAACACCTAGGAGCCCATGAACAAGCACCACTGTGGACCAGCTGGCCATGCGCCCCAGCGACAGCGCCGGGCTCTGGCCTCCCTCCCCTGCTGTCCTGGAGGGTGGGGAGGACTGGATTAAAGGTCATTCATCAGACAGCAGCCTTGTGGTCATTGGGAACTGGGAAGGGAGGAGGGAGAAAGACAGGGAGGTGGGGGAGAGGCGGTAGGTACCTGATAACAAACTCCCCACATTCCCTCCCTCAGACTCTTTTCCTTAACCCATTTTCCCTAGACCTAAAAACGGTTTGGCAGAAGTTACTTTTTAATAAAAATTTTCTTATTTAAAAAAATACAACAATCCCACCATCTGTCCATCACCTTGCCTTGCCCTTCCTCAGGCCATGGTAGCCAAGGGGGTCAGGGCAGGGTCCCAAGCAGGATGTTAAGTGCTGTTGGCCTGCTCCTGCTCAAACAGAGCCATGGCCAGCTGCGCACGGCCCCCCAGACCCTCCAAGTTGCTAAGGCGGCAGCGGTGGTAGAGTTCCTCGCTGAGCCGGGGGCTGCAGTCCCGCAGGGAGAACTTCTGCACCAGCCCTGGCTCTACGGCTCGAAAGAGGTGGAGCCCTGAGAACCGGAGGAAAACATCCATCACCTCCAGCCCCTCCAGGGCTTCCTCCTCTTCCTGGCCTGCCAGTTCACCAGCCAGCCGGGCACGGGCTGCCAGGTAGTCAGCGTTGTAGAAGCAGCCCTCTGCAGATGCCTGCCGGTCAAATCTGCCCCCAACCGGAGCCCCACGGGAAGGGTCCGCACCAGGAGGGGATGGGGGATCAGGGCCAGCCCCTGGGGGTCCTGGGGGCGATCTCTGTGGTGATAGGATGGGGTTGAACTCCTGGAAATGCACTGGAAAAAAGGCCTGCCAGCCAGATATGGCATTCATGCGGCAGCGGTTGAGGACTTCGGGCCCGGGCCTAGTCCACACAGTGGTGAGGAAAAAGAGAGTGTCCACAGGGTGCTTCTTGGAGATCACATCCATTAGTCGCACCTGGGAAGGGGCCTCTGCTCGCACAGCAAGCCAGGCCAGCCTCGCCCCAGGGTACCGTCGTTCTAACTCAGCCGCCGCAGCCTTCACCCTGAGAAACGGATCAGGAGCCCCACGGCCGCCGTCCCGGGGTCCGTAGACCAGCAGCAGGGTCAGCAGCACGTGCTCCCGGGGCTCCAGGGCACTGGTGGCAAAGGCCTCAAGGAAAGCCAGGGCTGCAGCAGCGTCGGCCACGAGGAGCGGCAGCACCAGCTGCACTCGCGTGGCCTCGGTGACGTAAGGCATAGGCAGGATTTCCACCCGGCTCAGTGGCCGCAGCAGGCTGACCCTGCGGGCCAGGGCCCTGCGGTGCCCACGCTGAGTCACAGCTTCCAAAAGCAGGTCCAGGGTGTACTCCATGCCCCGCGCTGGGTCAAAACGCCGGTAGCCGTTGAGCAGCCGCTGCTTCTGGAAGCGCAGGCGGGGCTGGTAGCGGCGGTTGAGCTGCTCCAGGGCGGTGTCCACAGCATCCCCCACGTCTGCCCGGCTCGCCCCCTGCAGTGGGCACTTGGGAGCCCCATCTGCACAGGAGAAGGTGTGCTGCTCGGTGAAGTAGTCCCAGCCCAGCACCTCAAAGCGGGAGTGTGGTGTGAAAGGGGCCGGGAGCCCAACGGGCCAGCTCAGGCCTGCCTTCCCCTCAGGGGTCAGCGCTGTCAAGTTCCGGATCTGAGCCTAGGTTGGAGGGAATACACCCAACATTAACGCCAGCTATAGGATCCCACCCAGATCCAGCTGCCCAGCCTCCACGGTTCCAAGAGCGAAGCTCTGGCTAGTCACCTAGCTCCCTACCTGTGACAGTCTTCAGCTGTAAAGTGTGGGAGTTAGAGGACTGCTACCCACCTTACCCAATGCTGCTGCGGAGTAGGAGATGGACCGGGCACTTGCCCAGCAAAGTGGACTTCAAAATACAAAGCTCAACAATCTTTTGCTCCTATGCCCTCAGCACTCTTGTTCTTATTGATCAGACCTTTGTCCCACCTCTGATGACTCCCACACCCATGACAGAATTCCTCTTCGGACAGTCCCCGAGGCCCAGGGACTTGCGAGTCCCTCCTCAGTGGAGAAGGAACCCTTGAAGAGCTTATTCAGTCAGTCAGAACACCAGACTGAGCTTCTTCATCTGAAACCACTTGATGCCACTGAATCCTTCCAGGATGGCAGTCCTGGACCCAACCTTGTCCTCGTGGTTGCTTTAAGCTTAGTCAGCCTCTTTCTACCCATGTCAGCCAGAGCCCAGCCCAGCTCCGCCTCACTCAAAGGCCCTCTCTCTATTAGCCTCAGGCTCCCTGTCCCTCTCCAGCCACAGCCCAAGGCCTACCTCACTGCCTCAGCTCACCTGTAGTTGTTCTATTTCGCTGTAAGCCCGCTCCAACTCCAGAGCACTGAAGCGCTTGTGGAGCCGGTACATGAGGGTGCTCTCAGAGACCGGGTGAACAGCGAAAGCACTCACAAAAGCCGAGCTCCCCTCTTTCTCAGGGTCCCTGTTCTTGGCCAGTTCGAAGGCATGGTACTGCTGCCCCTAGAGGGAGCAATCAGACCATCAGGGATGCACAGGAAGGTTGCCTGGCCCAAAGCACCCTGGGCCTCCTAAGCAGTCACACTGCGCTGCTGGAGAATGGACAAAAGGAGAGGCTTTTGCAAGAGGCTCCCTAACCTCTCATCTTACTTCGGGTTAGGGTCTCGCTCTAGCCCTGGCTGACCTGGAATTTACTATGTAGTCTCAGGCTAGCCTCAAACTTACAGTGATCCTACCTCTGCCTCCCAAGTACTGGGATGAAAGGTGTGTGTCACCATGCCCGGCTACTCATCTTACTTTTTTTTCTTTTCTGGGTTTCTCCAGATAGGGTCTCACTCTAGCCCAGGCTGACCTGGAATTCACTATGTAGTCAGTCTCAGGGTGTCATCTGACTTTTAATGCCTACATTTTGGAAGTGAAAAACAAGTAGGCAACTAGGGACACCCTCTCCTCCCCAAGAATCCCATTATTTCTCAAAAGGACGAGAGCCACAAATAGAAGAGCATCCTGTTAGGCTGCTGGAGGGTGGAGAATGCCCAGGGGGTTTCCAGGCTCTCTTTGAGGGGTGCCCATCTCTAGGAGACTCCCTAACTGTGCTGTGCACCAGGTGTAGAGAGGGTGTGGGAGGGAGCAGATAGGAAGGGCTGGTGAGTTGGGGCACTTGTCTTGCTCAGAGGTCTCTGACAAGACGTACTTTTAATGGCCCCAAAGCTGTAAGCACCCAGAGGTCAGAAGGGAGAGCCAAAGGGCTAGGCCCGTGTCTGAGAAGAACAAAAGGATGGCCTCTAGCACTCAACTTGCACAACAATCACTCAGTCACCACCAATCTGTTAGGGACTTGGGACTGCCTTGAAGGGGCTGTCACCTGGTGCTGTGAGACACAGCCAATGCCCAGAGAGTCGATGAGGCATCGGCCAAGCCATTCGTCAGGACGGGCACTAAGAATGTCTCCTCGGCAGCCATCCAGATGTGGCCGCAAGCGAAGCAGGAGGCTCCGTGATAGCAGGTAGCCAAAGCCCCCGTGGCAGTACCGAGCCTGCTCGCCAGCACCAATAAACTCCTCCGCTCGGCCCAAGTACAGGTCCTGGTTGATGCTGAGGTGGCCGACAAGGGCTGCAAGGCGGGGGGCCTGCACATACGTGTCATCCTGCATGATGAAGAACCAGTCGTAGTCAGCTCCAAAATGTGCATGAAGGTGGCGCAGGGTCTCCGACATGAGCCAGGCAGGACGCTCGTCCCCATGAGACACCACCTGCATCCCTGCAGGAATCCGGGCCCCTCGCTGCCCCGTGAAGTAGAGTAACCGAGGGAAGTGGTGGGCCACTGTGCGGTTAACAGCTACAGCCAGGGTGGGCAGTGTGGTGCGGGAAGTCAGGACAGCCACCAGCAAGCGCTCACGAGAGCCCAGCTCCGTCTGGATATACCGAGTCCTGTGGAGAAACCAGCACGTGAGTGGTCAACTCTTGCCAACTGTCCAGCTCATGCGTTCCTAGGAATAAGTGAACTGGGGCTGAGGAAGGAAGATGGACGGCCTTCCTCATCAATACTAACTAGCTTGCAGAATGAGTGCCCGCCTAGTAAGTAACACTGAACTTGACTAGGACTGTGTAGGTGGTGGGGGATGGGCTCAATTGGTGAGTGTACTTCCTGCCACGTTCATGCATAGCCAACACTACTGAAACACCAATGGGTGAGACCTTAGACCTGAGGGACAAATAGAAACAAACTGCGATGGGAACAGAAAACAACCAACTGCAAGAACGTAACCCGGTGTGCAAAGCAAAGGCAGAGGCACACGACTAAAATGAGCACGAAAGTCACCCTCACCTGAGCACCTTCTTGTAGGGCTTGTTGGGGTCCCTGTAGTAGGGGACAATCCGAGGTTTGAAGTCTTCGTCACTTTGATCCAGCCCAGTTTTTGAGTCTGGATTCTGTGGTCCTCCTGGCTTCCCAACAGCTTCTACACAGGGATCGTCCCCCTCCCCCTGGATCCAGGAAACCCGCAGGAGGCTCAGGCTGCATCCCAGAGACAGCCCTAGGATGAGGGGCAGCGCTGGCCGCAGCACAGCCAACAAGGAGCTCAGGCGCATGGTGGCAGGCCCTGACATGGGGTGCCCCAGGGGCAGCCTCAAGGATCAATGGGTTGGTGGGCCCCAGGCTAGCAGTAGGCCCACAGTTTTAACCAGGGAACTTGGGATCAATGAGGTCAACAACAGAGCAAGGTGTGTTGGCTTCCAGGTCTAGCATTCCCAGGAAGATCGACGGTGTCGTCTTCCCAACTCCTTCCGCCTGTTAAAGTGCTAGACTCACCCCTCAGCCAAACACTAATGCACGTGTGAATGGTGTCACTCACTACTGGGAGTACAGTTTATCTTCCAGTAGAAAGGAAAGGAGGAAACAATTCCAATACCGCCAAAGCTAAGCCCAAAAGAACGAGACACATCTGTAAGCTGCCCCAAGTCTAAGTCAACAGCAACTATGAAGCAGGGGTGAGAGAGAAGCACACAATTATCAGAATAGATCAAGCAGAGAAGCCTGCCTGGGAGGGGGGGGGCGCTTTCCTGAAGACGTCACGGACCATCATGCCCACTCGGGATGCAGAAGGGCAGCTGGCCTACTACTACAGGCCAGCTCGATGACAAGGGGTCAAGACCACCTTCCACCCTGTCAAGAAAACCCCGCGGTTCGACAGGAACCCCTCCTCCCCATCAGAAACAATCAGCAGCCTCGCGCAGGTGCGCACGCGAGTCTGCCCACCCAAAAGAGGTGGACAGAGCCGGTGACTCAGCACAGCTGGCCTCTCACAGGAGCGCCATGGCTGATGGAGCCATTTTGCAGGGCATCCCACTCAGCCGCTGCAAGGCCCGTGATGCCCACCTTTCCGGGATCAGACGGCAGCAAATGACAAGGCATCCGGTGATGCAGGCCAGCGATCCGCTGCCTGGCTTTGCCAAACAAACCAAAAATCAAAACAAGTGAGGGACCATGCAGGGGACTGGGGGAGGGGGAGGGAGGGCTGAGAAGGCCAGGCAGAAGCCCCGAGGCCCCTTGCTGGACCTCTCGGCGACCACGGCCCAATCCGAGCCCTTTAGAGGAGGCCCAAAGCCAGGCTTGGCCAGAAATTAAATCGCCTACGTCCCGGGGATGCGGAGGAGGGGCGGGGGGTCTAGCTGGTCTGTTCTGCAAGCCGAGCCGGGCCGGCAGAAGGGAGGTCGCGGCGGGCAGAGGAAACAGCCGGGTCCCAGGCCGGCCGGCGGGGGCGGGGGGAGGCCGCGGGCGCACGATGACAGGGACAGCCGAGCCCGGCGGAGGACCGGCAGCGGGTGACAAGGCTTCAGGAGGATGCGGGGCCTCGTGCTCGTGTCCCCCGGGTGTGGAGGTGGGAGTCGGCGCGGGGAAGAAGGGGAGCCGACACCCGCGCAGGCCAAGGCGCCGGCTCCGCTGCTGCAGCCCGGGCGCTGCCACCTCACAGCCCGGCCCGCGGCTTCCTCTTCCGCCGCCTGTCACTCACCCGTCTCTATGGTGACCGCATCCGGCCGCTCGCTCCCGCCCCGCCGCTCTCTATGGTCGTTGGCCAGCTTGGTGAGCGTCACCGGTATCCATCCAGCTTCAGTCCTGGCTGGGGCACCGAGCCTGGCCGCTTCAGCTCAGCTCAAAGGGCGGGGAGAGAGGAAGGGAGGGAGGGAGGAGAAAAATACAGGGCTGGGGGCTGGAGAGATGGCTCAACAGTTAAGGCGCTTGCCTGCAAAGCCAAAGGACGCAGGTTCGATTCCCCAGGACCCATGCAAGCCAGATGCAGAAAGGGAGTGCATGCCTCTGGAGTTCGTTTGGAGTGGCTGGAGGCCCTGGTGCACCCATTCTCTCCCTGTACCTGCCAATTTCTGTATTTCTGTCTCTCAGATGAATAAATAAAAATACAGAGGTAGGAGGATCACCTTGAGTTCGAGGCCATCCTGCGACTACATAGTGAGTTCCAGGTCAACCTGGACTAGAGTGAAACCCTACCTCGAAAAATTATAAATAAATAAATAAAATATTTAAAAAATATATACAGGGCCGGGCGTGGTGGCGCACGCCTTTAATCCCAGCTCTGGGGAGTCAGAGGTAGGAGGATTGCTGTGAGTTCGAGGCCACCCTGAGACTACATAGCTAATTCCAGGTCACCCTGGATCAGAGTGAGGCCCTACCTTGAAAAACCAAAAAAAAAAAAAAAAAAAAAAAAAAACACACACACACACACACACACACACACACACACACACACACACACACACACACAGGGCTGGAGAGATGGCTTAGCGGTTAAGTCATTTGCCTGTGAAGCCAAAGGACTCAGGTTCAATTCCCCAGTACCCATGTAAGCCAGATGCACAAGGGGCACATGTGTCGTTTGCAGTGGCTAGAGGCCCTGGCATGTGCATTCTCTCTGCATCTGTCTCTCTTCTTTCTCTCTCTCTCTGCTTGCAAATAAATAAATAAATAAAATTTTTTAAAAAGTAAAAGAGGCCGGGTGGGGTGGCACACGCCTTTAATCCCAGCACTCGGGAAACAGAGGTAGGAGGATTGCCATGAGTTCAAGGCCACCCTGAGACTACAGAGTGAATTCCAGGTCAGCATGAGCTAGAGTGAGACCCTAATTTGGAAAACAAGAAAGAAAGAAAGAAAGAAAGAAAGAAAGAAAGAAAGAAAGAAAGAAAGGAAGGAAGGAAGGAAGGAAGAAAGAAAGAAAGAAGGAAGGGAAGGAAGGAAGGAAGGGAGAGAGAGGGGGAAGAAAGAGGGAGGGAGGGAGGGGAGAGAGAAAGAAAGAGGGAAAGAAAGAAAGATGGGAGGGAGGGAAGGAGAGAAAGGAAAGAAAGAGAAAGAAGGAGAAAAATATAGCCTCGTCTTTGGTGAACACACGTCATCTCACCCACTTCACCACCCATCTCTGATTCAGTTGCTTAAGATGTTTGTTGGCCTGCTAAATTCCACGACGAGGCGCATGAGACCGACCGGGAAAGGGGAACAGACCCCCGGGCTGGCCTTGAACTTCATCACGGTAGCTCTCTCAGGCCCTGGGGTTTGTGGGAGACAGGTGTCACACACTGGCTGACACACTTAGGTAGAAATCCTCAACTGTGATATCCTGGCAGAATAGTTCAAAATCCAGTGGGAACCAAAGCAGGAAAAAGGAAATGGTCGCCAAAATCCAAGGTTAAAGACTTTCCCAATCATGAAACAATTTTCCCAGGTGTGGGGGGGAGTACATAGAGACCCCAAGAAAGGAAGGAGACTGACCCCCAAGTACACCAGGACAGCCAGAATTTAGTGAGAGAAAAATCCAAGGTGTGCTAGAGGGTAAAAAACCCAAAGGTAATACCACATCGAGGGAGCAGCTTGGAAATGTATTAAGACAATATGTTGTCAAGTGATGTGGGGGAGCAACTGGGAAGTTTGCTATCTCTTGTACATTGCAAGATTGTGTCACACAAGAAAACTCTCCTGGTCATCCATACCTTTCAAATTCCCTACTGAACATTCCTGTTGGTGAAAAAAAGGGGGGGGCCTAAAGACATGCCTTAGTGGTTAAGGTGCTTGCCTGCAAAGCCTAAGGACCCAGGTTCAATTTGCCAGTACCCACATAAGCCAGATGCACAAGATGGCACATGCATCTAGAGTTCGTTTACAATGGCTTGAGGCCCTGGTGTGCCCATTCTCACCCTTCCCCCCCAATATGTAAACAAAATATAAAAAATAAAAATGAATAAACTTTTAAAAATAGTTACAATAACCATCCTTGCACCTGTGTTTTACATATATGTACACATATATGAGTAATTTTGCAGGGTTGTTAAACGTATTGAATTCTTTTTTTTTTTTTTTTTTTTTGGTTTTTTTGCGAGGTATTTTTTCACTGTTTTTCCAGGCTGACAACTTCTATACTCTACATACAAAAAAACTACATGATATTTCCCTCCTCCTCCCCATTCCCGGATTAATTAAAGGCATTAGAACTCCAAGTTATTTTTTTTCCTGTTTTTTATTGACAACATCACATACAAAAATACATGATCCTCCTCTCTCCATTCCCCTTTAGTCATATCCCCTCCCTCTCCAATTTGGAATTTGGAATTTTTTTCTAATAAGCATAGAGGGAATGGGTGTGCCAGGGCCTCAAACCAATGCAAACGAACTCCAAATTAAAGTCAGATGCACAAAGTGGCATATGCACCGGGAGTTCATTTGCAGTGGCATTATGCCTGGGTGTGCCCAGGCTGGAGAGATGGCTTAATGGGTAAGGCACTTGTCTGTGAAGCCTAAGGACCCAGGTTCAACTCTCTAGAAACCATGTAAGCCAGATGCACAGGGTGACACATGTGCACAGGTGGCACATGTGCTCGAGGAGGCACATGCATCTGGAGTTCATTTTCAGTGGCTAAGGCCCTGGCTTGCCAATTCTCTCTCTCCCATTAAAAAAAAAACAAAACTCACTGGCCAGCACAGATACCCCCAAAACATTATAGGCCATTGCCAAGGCCCTTGGTCTCCCACCAGGAATAGATGGTAAGACCCTATTGCTGAAGACTCCACATACTTGGGTGGCAAGTTCACTGAGAAATCCTGCTGGAGTTGAGCTGAAAGCCTCCTCCATGTGGACCAGCTGACAGAAAGCTGGAAAAAGCTACACTGCATGCAGTTCAATGGGAGAGAGAGAAAACACCAGTGAAGGTACTCAACAGTGAATACTGCAAGCTTTAAATTTGGCCACCCAGGCCTAATGAGCCAACGGGTGCAATAGTGGCATGTTTGTTATGGGGGAAACCAACTGCTTTCTAATTGGACTGGAGGCCTCCTCCAGGGAATACATCCCTGACACTGAAAACCTACAACAGGGGTAGTCATGAGCCCTAGGGGTGCAATGTCTCCTGGTGACATGCTAAATGTATATACTATGCTCACCAAACTGCCCAGTAAGCACTTGTCTTAATGTCCACACCCATATAATAATGCTACTCTCACTTTTGGTTAGAGAAGCTTCTCTTTTCAGAAGGCGGTGACCTTGGGATGACTCAGAAGACACCATGGTGCTGAGAAGAAGGGACAGAGGAGTGCACTGAAACATCTCAAACCCACCTTCCAAGACTCAGGGTCCATTGCGGAAGAGGGGGCAGAAAAAATGTAAGAGCCAAAGGAAGAGTAGGACTCCTTACAACATGCTCCTCCAAACACAAAATGGCCTGGATATCCATGACCTCACAGTGCCTGACACTACCTACACAAGACCATCATAATAGGAGGAAAAGATGATGACATAAAAATGAAAAAGAAGCCGGGCGTGGTGGCGCACGCCTTTAATCCCAGCACTCGGGAAGCAGAGGTAGGAGGATCGCTGTGAGTTCGAGGCCACCCTGAGACTACATAGTTAATTCCAGGTCAGCCTGGGCCAGAGTGAGACCCTACCTCAAAAAAACAAACAAAAAAAAAAATGAAAAAGAGAGACTGATTGAGAGGGGGAGGGGATATGATGGAGAGTTCAGTTTCAAAGGGGAAAGTGGGGGAGGGAGGGAAGTACCATGGGATATTGTCTACAATAAAGACGTTGTCAATAAAAAAAACTCATTTAAAAAACTCAAATGCAGCTGGGTGTGATGGTGCACAACCTTTAATCCCAGAACTCAGGAGGCAGTGGCAGGAGGATCACTGTGAGTTTGAGGCCACCCTGAGACTAAATAGTGAATTACAGGGTCAGCCTGGGCTAGAGTGAGGCCCTACCTCGATAAACCAAAAACAAAACAAAACAAAACAAAACAAAACAAAACAAAACAAACATCCCTCAAGTCCCAAGTTGAATATGGTGGTACACACCTTTAATCCCAGCACTTGGAAGGCAGAGGTAGGAGGATGCCTGTGAGTCGGAGGTTCTAATTTTAAAAAATAAATTTTAGGCCCAGCATGGTGGCGTATGCCTTTAATCCCAGCACTTGGGAGGTGGAGGTAAGAGAATCACTGTGAGTTTGAGGCCACCCTAAGACAACATAGTGAATTCCAGGTTCTCCTGGGCTAGAGACCCTACCTCACCCCCCAAAAAATAATAATAATTAATAAATAAATAAATTTTAGGGCTGGAGAAATGGCTTAGTGGTTAAGGCACTTGCCTACAAAGCCAAAGGACCCAGGTTTGATTCCCCAGGACCCACACAAGCCAGATGCACAAGGTGGTGCACGTATCTGGAGTCTGTTTTCAGTGGATAGAGGCACTGGCACACCCATTTCTCTCTCTCTCTCTAGTCCTTGCTCTCTCAAATAAATAAAGAAAAATAAAATATTTGAACAACAAAATAAATTTTAGGGGCAGGAGAGATTGCTCTGCGTTCTACAGTACCCAGGTAAAGCCAGATGCACAAAGTGGCAGTGGCACAAAGTATAATTCAGTTGCAGTGGCTGGAGACCCTGGCACACCCATTCATATTCTCATTTTCTCTCCATGCAAATAAATAAATAAATGTTATTTTATGTTAGGCTCTCACTCTAGCCCAGACTGACCTGGAATTCACTAATTCACTATGTAATCTCAGGGTGGCCTGGAACTCATTGCGATCTTCCTACCTGTGCCTCCCAAATGCTGGGATTAAAGGTGTGTGCCACCATGCCCGGGTTATTATATATATTTCATTGAGAGAGAAAGAGAATGGGTACACCAGGGCCTCTAGATACTGTAAATGAACTCCAGCATATGCGCCACCTTATGCATCTGGCTTAAGTGGGTACTGGGGAATTGAACCTGGGTCCTTAGGCCTCACAGGCAAGCACCTTAACCATTAAGCCATCCCTCCAGCCCTTAAGAATCTAATTTTATCCTTTTATTTTTTGGGGGGCGGGTAAGGTCTCGCTCTAGTACAGGCTGACCTGGAATTCCCTCTGTAGTCTCAAGGTGGCCTTGAACTCACAGCGATTCTCCTACCTCTGCCTCCCAAGTGCTGGGATTAAAAGTGTGCACCACCATGCCCAGTGAGATTCTAATTTTTAAAAAATAATTTATTTTTATTTATTTACTTATTTATTTGAGAGAGGGAAAGAGGCAGAGTGAGAGAACGAATGGGCATGCCAGGCCTTCCAGCCACTGCAAACAAACTCTAGATGCATGTGCCACCTTGTGCATTTGGCTTATGTGGGTCCTGGGGAATCAAACTGGAGTCCTTTGGCTTTGCAAAAAAGCGCCTTAACCGCTAAGCCATCTCTCTAGCCCGAGATTCTAATTTTAAAGTGTGCACATGTCTACAGATGTATTTGAGATGATGCTTATGGTAGTTTGGATGTTTGTCCCCCGTAGACAAGGGTGTTTTATTAAAGTTTGTAACTTTGGTCTCCAGCCACCAGAATGGAGGAGGTGTCACTGGGGGTGGATCCTGGGGTCCAGCCCTAAGGTGTTTGGGGACGGATCTGATTTCCAGCCCAAAGGTGTGCACAGAGGTTTGAGCTCTGCCAGGCTCCCTGCTGCTTTCCTGCCCATCCATGCTGCTGCTTTTGGTGTTTGCTGGCTGGTGATGGTCTCTCCCCTTGGATGTACGGAAGCAGCTTCTTCTGCCACTGATGGCACTTCCCCTTTGATCTGTGAGCTTGAAATACATCCCTTTCTCCCATAAACTGTGTCTTGTTTGGATGTTCATTCCAGCAGTGTGGAGCTGTCTACAACAATGCTAAATTGCTAGAATAGGGCCACAGTATATTTAAAATAATCCATCTCAGCACTCCTGGCTTCCAAAGAAAAGTGCTTGTTCATGCTTACTGCAACAATACATAAATGTTCTTATGGGTAAATAAAAATTCTTTTTAATTTTTTTTTTGTTTGTTTGTTTTTCAAGGTAGGGTCTCACTCTGGTCCAAACTGACCTGCAATTCACTCTGTCGTCTCAGGGTGGCCTCAAACTCACGGCGATCCACCTACCTCTGCCGCCCAAGTGCTGAGATTAAAGGTGTGTGCCACCACGCCCGGCTGTTTTTGTATTTTTTTAAAGATTTTTATTTTTATTTATTTATTTATTTGAGACAGAGAGAGGGAAAGAGAGCGAGAGTGAGAATGGGCACACCAGGGCCTCTAGCCACTGCAAACGAACTCCAGATGCATACGCCTCCTTGTGCATCTGACTTATGTGGGATCTGGAGAATCGAACCGGGATCCTTAGGCTTCACAGGCAAATGCCTTAACCACTAAGCCATCTCTCTCCAGCCCTGTTTTTGTATTTTTGAAGTAGGTTTTTACTCTGTCCCAGGTGGGCCTGGAACTCACTCTGTAGCCCAGGCTGGCATTAAACTCATGGCAGTCCTCCTACCTCAGCCTCCTTAGTACTGGGATTAAAGGCATGCTCCACCACACCCATTTTGAAAATGCTAAATTTTATTCTTGCTTTTAAAATTTCCTTACAGATTCACTTAAAAGGTTAAAATTTTATAGTTTCCAATTGTTTATTATAATGACTTAAATCTTTAACAAACTGATTACTTTTCGTTTACTAACAAAGCACAAGACTGTTAATATGTTTTATTTATAACTTAAGAGACAACATACGTGTTTTCTGTCAAGGACAGCACCACAGGTTTTCATTTAGAAATAATTTCTAAATTTATCTAATGACAGTGGCAATGATAATAAGAAAAAAAAAAAGGGGCATGTGGATGAGAGAGGACTTAACAAGGTTAAAAGAAAGGCACATATTTTTAGATGAGGAAGGGCTTTGTAAGGTAAAAGATTGTTCCAAATGGAAGTAGAGGGCAAGGAGTAGGGTAAGGAATGTTGTGAAAAGGTAATGAGAGTTCATGTAAAAAGGTGTGAGAGTTAAATTGAAAAAGGTTTACTTTCTGACCGCAACTACTTACCCTACAGGATAAATTTATATTATGATACAAGAGTGCTAAAGATGCCTGCGCTTAAAAGGGTTATATGATGAGTTTGATTCTCTGTGTTTTCTTCTTTTGCCTTAATTGCTTACAAGATATCTATCTAACTGTTCATGTTTTTTGTTTGTTTGTTTGTTTGTTTGTTTGTTTGTTTGTTTTGGTTTTTTTCAAGGTAGGGTCTCACTCTAGCCCAGGCTGTCCTGGAATTCACTCTGTATTCTCAGGGTAGCCTCGAACTCATGGTGATCCTCCTACCTCTGAGTGCTGGGATTAAAGGTGTGTGCCACCACGCCTGGCTTTCGCCACCATGCCCGGCTTCTGTTCATGGTTTTTGACAACTCTCTTATCTTTACAAGCTCTTGCTACGATGTAATTCAGACTCCACTGTTTTATTTATTTATTTGAGAGAGAGAGAAAGAGACAGAGAGGAAGAGAAAGAGAGAGAGAATGGACATGCCAGGGCCATTGCAAACGAACTCCAGATGCATGCGTCCCCTTGTGCATCTGGCTTACATGGGTCCTGAAGAGTGGAACTGGGATACTTTGGCTTTGCAGGCAAATGTATTCACCACTAAGCCGTCTCTCCAGACAGTCTCCACTCTTTTTAAAATTTTTATTAATTTATTTGCAAGCAGAGAGAGAGAGAAGGAAGAGCGGCAGACAAAGAGAGAATGGGCACACCAGAGCCTCTAGCCACTGCAAACAAACTCCTTTGGCTTTGCAGGCAAACGCCTTAACCACTAAGCCATTTCTCCAGCCCCACTCTTTTTAATAAGTTGGTAAATTTGTCAATGTTGCCATATTTCATGATATCAAGGTCAAAATTCAGTTCACTAGCCATGCATGGTGGCACATGCTTTTAGTCTCAGCACTTAGGAGCTGAGGTAGGAAGACTGCTGTGAGTTCAAGACCAGCCTGGGACTACAGAGTGAGTTCCAGGTCAGCCTGAGCTAGAGTGAGACTCTACCGCTGTGGTAGTTTGAATATATGTCCCCCAATATATTCAGTGTTTTACTAGTTATAGTTTGCATCTGCAATCACCTTGCTAGAGGCAATGTCACTGGGGGCCGGTCTTAAGGTGTTAATGGTGTAGGTTTGAGATTCCATTGTAAAGATATGCAAATGTGCCTAGCAGGAGTTCCTGGAGTGTGCTGTGTGACCTTTTGGCTGTAGTTTTTTTTTTTGTTTGTTTTTTTTTTTTTTTTTTTTTTTTTTTTCGAGGTAGGGTCTCGCTCTGGCCCAGGCTGACCTGGAATTAACTATGCAGTCTCAGGGTGGCCTTGAACTCATTGCCTCCCAGTGCTGGGATTAAAGGCTGTTGGCTGTAGTTTTGCAGAGCAGGCTGCTATTATGGAACATCTTTCAATAAAAAACTGACTTTAGCGAACCTGAAGCTGTCTGCTACAACTCACAAAACAAAAACACAGTTCACTAATATTGATCTGTTCATAATAACATTTACAAAAACTGACTTTAAGGTATTCAGTCAAGAAAGCTATGCTTTCTACTATGTTAGGCTTTGAACTACTGGAGAAAATGAGTTGTAGAAAAATCAAGATTTAATTAAATTGTTTGGTATCTTTGTTTAAGGTTTATGTAAAAGTTAGACATGAAAGCAAAAACTAAAAGAATGATGTAAATGACCTTCTGGGTGTTCAGTAAGACACCAGGTACTTTTAAATGGTCTGACAGTTCCATTAATCCACCCTCGGCTAATTCTACAACCATCAAACTCCATTTACTTTCTTTTAATTTAATTTTTATTTTTATTTATTTGAGAGAGAGAGAATGGGCACACCAGGGCCCCCAGCCACTGCAAATGAACTCCATATGCATGCACCACCTTGAGCATCTGGCTTACGTGGGTCCTGGGGAATTGAACTGAAGTCCTTTGGCTTTGCAGGTAAGCCCCTTAACCACTAAGCTATCTCTCCAGCCCAAAAACATTTTTTAATATTTTATTTATTTATTTGAAAAAAAAGGAAGAGATAGAGATAGATAGATAAATAAATAGATAGAGAGAGAGAGACAGAGAGAGGGAGAGAATGGGCAGGCCAGGGCCTTCAGCCACTGCAAATGAACTCCATACACATGAACTACCTTGTGCATCTGGCTTACATAGGTACTGGGAAATCGAACCTGATTCCTTAGGCTTAACTGCTAAGCCATCTCTCCAGCCCCTCAAAACTCATTATTTTGTACAATTAACATGTTTTTAAAAAAAGAACATTCCAGGCTGGAGAGATGGCTTAGCGGTTAAGGTGCCTGCCTCCTAAGCCTAAGAACTCTGGTTCCAATCTCCAGGTCCCATGTTTAGCCAGATGCAAAGTGACACAAGGGTGCAATGCCACACTTGACCACAAGGGGGCGCACACATCTGGATTTCGTTCACAGCAGCTGAGACACTGCTGGCGCACCCATCTCTATCTGTCTCCCTCTCCCTCTGTCTCTCTCTGTGTCTCTCTCCAAAAATAAATAAAATAATTAAAAATTAAAAAAAAAAGAACATTCCTTGCTATGAACTCCCGAGGTCAGGTAGTGACATAACTGTTACAGCTCTATATAAGTAGGTCCTTAATTGATGGGGGGATTCTGGGAATGTGATCTTATTTCTTCTTATTATTATTATTTGCAGTGCTGGGGATTGAACCCAAGGCCTTTCACATGCTAAGCAAGTGCTCTACCACTTAGTTATATCCCCACCCCTGAAAATTAGCCTTTAAAGGCATGAAAGTATGACTTCTCAAACCAGTGGAAAATGCAGATTGCATTGTACCTCCACTGTTTGTGTCTGTCCAAACACAAGCAAGGGTGTGAACCTCAGCCTTGTATTTGTTTGTTTGTTTTTTTGAGGCAGGGTCTCACTGTAACCCAGGCTGACCTGGAACTCATAGTGATCCTTCTGGGTAGCAGTTACCTTCACATTGCTGGGGGAAAAAACACTAAACAAAAGCAGCTGATGGAAGGAAAGGGTTTATTTTGGCTTATAGCCTCAGGGGAAAAGAAAGTTTACCCTGGCAGGGAAAGGATGGTAGAGCAGAGGTTTCTTGCCACAGCAGCTGCAGAACGTAGCAGCAGCAAAACAGTGGAGGTATGGGGCTGGAGAGGTGGCTTAGAGGTTAAGGTGGCTTAGAGGTTAAGGTGCATGCCTGTGAAGCCTAAGGACCCTGGTTCGATTCTCCAGGTCCCATGTAAGCCAGATACACATGGTGGCACATGAGTCTGGAGTTTGTTTGCAGTGGCTAGATGTCCTGGCGCACCCATTCTCTCTCTCTGTCTCTCTCCCTCTGTCTGTCTCTAATAAATAAATTAATTTTAAAAAGCCAGTGGAGGTCCAGCAACACATATTCTCCAGCAAGAATCCACCTCCCAAACTGCCACCATCTGGGACCATTCAAAACACATGAGTTTAGCCAGCTGCAGTGGTACAGTGCTGCACGTCTTTAATCGCAGCACTTGGGAGAGTTCAAGGCCAGCCTGAGACTACATAGTGAGTTCCAGGTCAGCCTGGGCTAGAGTGAACCCCTACCTTGAAAAAAAACAAACAAAAAAACCACATGAGAGCCGGGCGTGGTGGCGCACACCTTTAATCCCAGCACTTGGGAGGCAGAGGTAGGAGGATCACCGAGAGTTCCAGGCCACCCTGAGACTACATAGTTAATTCCAGGTCAGCCTGGACCAGAGTGAGACCCTACCTCGAAAACCCAAAACAAAACAAAACAAAACAAAACAAAAAAAAAAAAAAAAAAACCCCATGAGTTTATGGATGGGGACATCTGATTCAAACCAAAGCCTCAAAGCTGAGGGACCATTGTGGAGGATAAACGCTTTCATGGGGTTAAAGTGGACAACGGCCACAGACTATTCTGTCACTCGATGTTTAGGTAGGCTTGTAAAACACCTGACAGGAAAGAAGATATTCTATGGAGACACTTAGGCCCCTTGGTTTGGCTATCAGAGTATTGAAACAATGGGCTCCAAGTAAATAAAATTTCCCCAGGATCCCTAAAAAAGGGGCAGCCAGAGAGGGAACTTGTCTCCCAGAAACAGATTTACAACTCGTCAGACCACCTTGCCAGAGAGACCAGAACTGAGACAATGTTGATGGGTGAATATACACCTTGACCAGGACTCGTGAGTTCTACATACCTCTGGTTCTCTAAGCCTAAACCTCATGTTAGGACTCCAGAGATGATACTGGGAGGACCTTTCTCTCTCTTCCCAATGTGGCCACATCAGGAAATCACTTTCTCTGCCTTTCATTATTAATTGCACCTTGAGTTGGACTATTGAGAACAGGTGAGCAAATCAGGCTTGTTCGAGGGCTCAGGCCCCAGGCTCTGACCCAACTCCAGTAACAGGCTTTATACTCCCCTTCCTGAGGGGAGGTTCCCTGTCCAGGTGATCCACAGGCCCATTTGGATAACTTTTAAAAAAAAATTTATTTATTTATTTATTTATTTATTTATTTATTTATTTGAGAAAGAGGTAGAGAAAGAGATAAAAAGAATGGGCGCATCAGGGCCTCCAGCCCCTGCAAACAAACTCCAGATGCATGCACCCTCTTGTGCATCTGGCTTGAGTGGGTTCTGGAGAATAGAACTGGGATCCTTTGGCTTTACAGGCAAATGCCTTAACTGCTAAGCTGTCTCTCCAGCCCTGGATTAACTTCTAAGGAAGGAGATTGTTCAGTTTGGAAGGCTTGTAATGGTGGACCCAGCCAGTTTCCTAGATCTAAGACTATATTGTAATGAGGGAGAGGGAAAAGGAGAGGGAGAAGTGGGCTAGGGAGAGAAAGTGGGTGCATGCATCAGGGAGGGGGGTGATGGGGAGGTGTTGGGCATTGCTAAAAACGCCCAACTGGGACTGTGAGGAAGCTGGCCTAAACTGTTGGACATCGCCAGGGACCTTGGGCTGTGGGAGATGCAGCTGGCCTTATAGTCAGGAACCCACCCTGGTGATGGTGACTGGCCTTCCCTGCCCTCGGGCAAGGTTGTACTGTGCCCTGTCATGGCCCAGAGTGGGCAGAACTGGCGAGGCCCTTCCCCTTGATCCCAAAAGCATCTGACCATTCCATAGTCAGGTTTTGCCCTTCCCCACAGTTCCTGACCTTGTGGCTAGCTGCCCAAGAGACCCTTGTGCGGCCAAAGTCACATAGCTTCTCCTGCCATGTCTTTTTTTTTTTTTTTTTTTGGAGAGAGACACAGAGAGACAAAGAGAAAGACAGAGAATGGGCATGCCAGCAGCCTCTCAGCTGCTGTGAATGAACTCCAGATGTGTGCGCCCCTTGTGGGCAAGTGTGGCATTGTGCCCTTGCGTCACTTTGCATCTGGCTAAACGTGGGACCTGGAGATTGGAACCGCTGGACATTGGAACCAGTGTTCTTAGGCTTAGCACGCAGGTGCCTTAGCCACTCAGCCATCTCTCCAGCCCTTCCCGCCACTTGTTATCTCCCTTACATCTCCCTCGCAACTCTGAAGTCCTGTAGCTTTTCCCGCCACTATCTCCCTTACACTTCTGCCTTTCAGCCAATTAGATAGCAACTCATACACTATGTATTCACTCGCCATATAGTCTGTATATGCCGTCTCAACCTTTCTCAAGTGTTCATAAGCCCACTCCCCTATTGAATAAACAAGAGTGTGCTGTCCATCAGACTGCCTCCTGGGTGTTCACTGCCCGTCGTCACACTCACCTGCTGCTCCAGGACCCTGCTGCCCCCCAACTCCTCCTGCGCCCAGATGTCAGTGGCCAACAACCCCCGGGGAATGGCGAGGACCTACAGGGAGGGGGGCATGCACATACACCTGGAGCAGGAGAGCCCAAAGAGAGTGTAAGAGCAGAGGATGCAAAGGGCTCTGAGGGAGGAGCCTTGGGTGGTGTGCAGAGGTGGGGCTTAGGGAAGGTGGCCTTCCCTCCTCTTAGCACAGAGGGGTCCTCAATTACCATAATAGGGGTCAGTCCCAAAAGTCTCAGGTCTAGCAGGACCAGGTCATGGGGGAGAGAGAGAAGATGTGTTAAGAGCACTCTGGGATTGTAACATTCCAGCATTTTTGTTTACATAAAAAAGGCAATTGGGGCCGGGCTTGGTGGCTCACGCCTTTAATCCCAGCACTCGGGAGGCAGAGGTAGGAGGATCGCCGAGAGTTCGAGGCCACCCTGAGACTACAGAGTTAATTCCAGGTCAGCCTGGACCAGAGTGAAACCCTACCTCGAAAAACCAAAAAAAAAAAAAAAAAAAAAAAAAAAAAGGCAATTGTTTGGAAGGGAGAAAAGAGAAACTCATGGGATGACAGGATGGAGAGATCTCAGAACAGGTGCTCAGAGCGGGAGCCTCTTGCAACCTTGGAGAAGTGGACAGCTGCAGCTCCTCCTGGGCTGAGCTCTGGATCCTGAGTTGTTCCCCTGCACCTTCCCCCACGCCCCTCTCCAACCTTGCCTTCCGGATTGCATTCATTCTCCACTCATTCCTACCTTTTTCCTAGCAGAGACAATATGTGTTTTTTTTTTGTTGTTGTTGCTCTTTACCTGGAAGCCTTCTGCTAGACAGTTATATTCTTCCTGGCAGTTCAAAAGTCTTGTCTCCACCCAAGGCCAGCTGTACAACTTGGATTCCCCCCCCCCTTTTTTGAGAGAGAGAGAGAGCGAGCAAGAGAATGAGCGCGCCAGGGCCTTTTCAGGTGCTGTGAATGAACTCCAGACTCATGTGCCCCCTTGTGCACGTTTTTGCGTCTGGCTAAACAAGGGACCTGGAGATTTGAACAAGCATTCTTAGACTTAGCAGGCAGGTGCCTTAACCACTAGGCCATCTCTCCAACTGCCCCCTTTTTTTAATAATAATTTTTTTTTTTTTTTTAGAGAGCGAGGGAGAGAGAGAATTGGCACCACCAGGGCCTCTGCCACTGCAACTGAACTCCAGATGCTTGTGCCACCTAATGGGCATATGTGACCTTGTGCTTGCCTCACTTTTGTGTGTCTGGCTTACGTGGGATCTGGAGAGTTGAACATAGGTCCTTTGGCTTCACAAGCAAGCACCTTAACCACTAAGCCATCTCTCCAGCCCTGGATCCCATTCATTTGACCACAAATAATGTAAACACACACACACACACACACACATTTTTAAAGGATTAAAAAAGAAAAAAATCTATAAAAGTAGGCATGCTTTATTAGGAGAAAATCAACTTCCCTCAGTGGGCCTCAATGATGCCCAGCTACCTCCACCTGCCTTCCTTTTGTCTAATCAATAGCTATCCTTTGGCCGAGCGTGGTAGCACATGCTTTTAATCCCAGCACTGGGGAGGCAGAGGTAGGAGGATCACCATGAGTTTGAGGCCAACCTGAGACTACAGAGTGGATTCCAGGTCAGCCTGGGTCAGCCTGGGCTAGAGTGAGACCCTATCTCCAAAAATAAATAAATAAATAAATAAAATTTTTAAAAATCCTTTTAAATCTTGAGAGGCAATTATGATGCTTTGTCTTTCACAGGGCATTTAAAACTCTACATACTTGGGCCTGGGGAGATAATGTAGTGGTTGAGATGCTTGTCTGCAAAGCCTAATGACATGGGGTTCAATTTCTCAGTATCCATGAAGGGCTGGATGCATAAGGTGGCACAAGCATCTGGAATCCGTCTGCAGTGGCTGGAAGCCCTAGCACACCCATTCTCTCTTTCTCTCTCAAATAAATATTTTTTGTTGTTGTTTTTTCAAGGTAGGGTCTTACGCTAGCCCAGGCTGACCTGGAATTCACTATGTAGTCTCAGGATGGCCTAGAACTCATAGTGATCCTCCTACCTCTGCCTCTGGAGTGCTGGGATTAAAGGCATGTGCCACCACACCTGGCTTAAATAAAATATAAAAATGCAGCCGGGTGAGGCCACCCTAAGACTACATAGTGAATTGCAAGTCAGCCTGGGCTAACGTAAGACCTTACCTCGAAAAAAAAAAAAAAAACCCACAAAAAACAAAAACAACAATAATAATCTAAACACTTAAACACTTTCTCCTTCCTTACAATTAGTGTTAACAGGGTCACAGGATGTGAGGCCCAAAGCTGATTGAGGAAAGGGTTCGTCCTTAATGACCTTGAAACCTGCTAGTTCCTAAGTTCCTGGCCATGGGCAAAAGGGGCCACTTTTCGAAATGTGCTCAGAGGAAGTAACAGCTTCTTTTGCTTCCCCCACTGTCACTGTGAGATATCAGCGGACAGAGGTAACAAAGCCTGCCTTGTATTTGAGGCTACAAAGCTGGAATTTACAAAGTACCTACTGCAAGCTGTTAGAAACTTTAAGTAATGAGATTACAGGGAAAGTATCAGGAAAGATCACAACAAAGTGTTGATAAAGCCAAGTTCACCAAAGAGATCCTTTTATTTGGGGTGGGGGTGGGGGTTATAGGGCGAGCAGGGTTTCACTCTAGCTCAGGATGACCTGGAACTCATTCTGTAGCCCAAGCTGGGTTCGAACCCATGGCACTCCTCCTACCGAATGCCAGTATTAAAGGCGTGAGCCATCATGCCAGGCTAGAAGATACTTTTTACTATAGGTCCGTCCCACCCAAATCATTCGGCTTTCTTCGGTGGCTCCTAACAATTTTTGGCTAAGCCACCGAGGTTCAGAACCACCTCTGGCCCCTTCTCAAAAGTTTGCTTAACGATACCCAGCCACTCTACAACTTCGGCTCCGTGAACCGAAGCCTTTCTTCTACCGAGGAGCTGTTCTCGGCACGGCCCGCGAAGGGATGCTCCAGTTTCCGTGCTGACTCTCACGCTCCCACCTCCTCTCTTCTCCCATTGTTTCGACCCGTTCCGGGGCATGCTGGGAAGTGTAGTCGCACACCCTGCCGCTTACACGGTCGGGCAGCCCCGTAAACTTACTCTCTTCATACGGCTCAATAGCTCTTCGAGAGGTCGGGCAGCCCGCAAGGCTCAGCCCGCTCATCCGAGGAGCAAGCTAAGATTTGCAGTTCCAACGTCGCCCACCGTCCCCGCTAGCCGAAGGATCTTCGACTCGCCGCACCACACCTGGAACCTCGCGCGCTGTGATGACGCCACGAGCCCGCGAAGTTACCTGGGATACACGGTAGTTCTTAAGGCGGGTTCCGCCTTTGGCCGCCGTCACTCGAGGACTACATTTCCCAGAGCTCCTCGCGGCGGCGCGCCAAGCCCTCCCCCCACCACCACCGAGGCTGTGATTGGCTGACGAGCCGGCCGCACGCGGAGGAGCTCAAGAAGCAGCTCTGTTGCGACAGCGGCCGAGCGGCGAGGCCCAGTGAGTTGTGGCGGGGCGGGCGGGCGGGGGAGGGAAGGGGCTCTGGACGGGAGGAAAGATGCCGATCGGTGATCGGAAGGCAGGAGGAGAAGAGGAAGGAAGACCCGGGTCGGGATGGAAAGGGCGGAGAGGATGAAGAAAGGTCCCGGGGAGGAAAAGGGGGCGCGCGGGGTGCGGGGGAGGCTTAGGGGGATAACGAGCGTGGAGTCTTGCCGGTGGTGGTGGGGGGGTTGCTGGAGGACGGGTGACCCCCGGGAAGAAGCCGGGGCCCGACGGTGAGGTGGTGTGCAGGGGAAACGACGGACAGGAGGCCCGGGACGAGCGGGAGGCGGAAACCCGGAAAGTGAGGCGGGCGGGCGGGGTGCGCGAGCGGGCGCCAAGCTGCGGGGACACCCGAGATCGGGACGTCTGCCGAGGGGGGCCGCGCCGGTCCCTGCCTGGAGGCTCTTGGGGACAAGATGGTTTTCCAAAGTGAGGCCGACCGTGGTCATGGGGGGGGGGGGATGACCAGGCCTGCGGGAACAGATGCTAAGAATGCACGAGAGTCCGGAATGGGCGAGAGAGACCTTGGCAGAGTCGCTGCAGGGAATCGAGCAGCCTGCGTGCCGGAGGCTGGGTCGGCAGAGCTCCTGGGAGGGACGGGACTGGCGTTCCTACCAGCAAGTGTAGAGTCCCCGAGCATCGGTTTGTTTTCCCTCAGATTTTTCCTGAAAGAACTGTAACCTTCCCCCTGTGGTTCATCATCACCATGCCCTCCGACCTGGCCAAGAAGAAGGCAGCCAAAAAAGAAGGAAGCTGCCAAAGCCCGACAGCGGCCCAGGAAGGGGCATGAAGAAAACGGAGATGCCGCCACGGAACCGCAGGTGGCAGAGGAGAGAAACGAAGAGGTCAATGGCAGAGACACCACAGGTGATTGCGATGCATGAGGGTTGAGTTCCTGGATTGGTTGCTAAGGCTTTGTGCATGCCCTCAGCCAGAGTCAAAACATCTGGAATGCTGGGGCACTGGGGAATAGGTATGGAGGCACCAGCACTCTGAAAGGCTAAGGTAGGAGGATCAAAAGTTTGAGGTCAGCTTGCGCTGCATAGTGAAGGTGAAAATATGTGTGCCATGAACTGAACCTGTAAGATTTGTTCCACCTTGTTACTGACCAAGGAGACTCCAATGTCAAGTCCAGGTGGAAGCTGTTGCTGTGTGTGGCCTCTCTATTGGGCCACAGAAGACGGTTTCCTGCCCTCTTTTTGGTTTCTGTTGGTACACATGGTAGTGTGCCAGGCGCTTACCTGGCACGGCACTGTTGTTATCACGGGGGAGGAAAGCTATGTTAACGAGTGAGTGACTTATGAATTGTTTTTTGGGACTTTCCTGAGAAACAGCTGTTTTTCTGTTACTTACATTTTGGGAATTATTTGCCGAGTACTTTTCAACTGCAGAGCACAAGTTGTTCGTGAAAGCAAAGTGTTGGGTAAGTTTGTGTCAGTGTGCATTTGGTGTTTTCTTAAACTTTTTTTTTTTTTTTTTTTTAAGACTTAAAGAGATTTTATTAGGCTAAGAGACGGGAAAAGAAGGGAAGATACAGAGAGCTCCTGCCATGTGGAAGGCAGGAGAGGATAGGGAGCCCATGTGGGAGGAGGCACCCCCCCATCTCAGCCCAATTAAGCTGAGGTGAGGGGGCTTACCAGAGCAGGGACCCGGAGGTTCAGGAGAGGTGACAGCCAAGAGAGAGCAACATTTGTTTTAATTTTGAGAGAGAGAGAGAGAATGGGCGCACTAGGGCCTCCAGGGACTTGCAAATGAACTCCAGATGCATGTGCCCCCTTGAGCATCTGGCTTACATGGGTCCTGGGGAATTGAACCTCCTGGGTCTTTTGGCTTTGTAGGCAAATGCCTTAACTGTTTAGCTATCTCTCCAGCTCCTGGTTTTTTGTTTTTATTGATGGAGAAAAAGAGAGGAAGAATGAGAATAAGTGCATACCAGAGGCCCTTGCTACTGCAGACAAACCTCAGATGTATGCGCCCCTTGTGCATCTGGCTGTATGTGGGCAGTAGAGAATTGAACTCTAGCCAGAGGCTTTGCATGCAGCCACCTGTAACCACTGAGCCATCTCCCCAGCCCTCAGTGTACATTTGTGTGAAGCTCTTGAAATCATTTGATCTGCTTTGTATGACTTGGTGCTGCCCACTTACCACTTAGATACTGTCAACATAGACTTCTGTCTGATCATTTATATTCTAGGTGAGGAAATGTAGTGCCCTTTTTTTTTTTTTTTTTTTTTTTTTTTTTTTTTGAGGTAGCGTCTCACTCTGGTCCAGGCTGACCTGGAATTCACTATGTAGTCTCAGGGTGGCCTCGAACTCACTGTGATCCTCCTATCTCTGCCTCCCGAGTGCTGGGATAAAAGGCATGCACCACCACGCCTGGCTACATTTAAGTTTTTATTTTTATTTATTTAATGAGGTTGGGTCTCATCTAGCTTAAGCTGACCTGGACCTTACTCTGCAGCCCAGGCTGTCCTTGAACTCATGGCAATCCACCTACCTCAGCCTCGCAATTGCTAGGATCAGAGGCATGACCCATTGTGCCTGGCTTCACACATTAAGTTCTAATACCACGGTGTTTGTGCATTCTATTTGATAGTTCTCTCACAACCTTGCTGAAGAGAGCAGAGCCTTCCCTGTGAAGTCTGGCCCTGAGGACATCTCCACTCCCTGTGCATGTGCAGCACTGCTTACTTCTTTCTTTTTTTTTAATTGTTTTATGTATTTATTTATTTGAGAGCAATAGACGGACAAAGAGAGAAAAAGAGGCAGAGAGAGAGAGAATGGGCACGCCAGGGCCTCCAGCCACTGCAAACGAACCCCAGATGCATGCGCCACTTTATGCATCTGGCTTACTTGGGTCTTGGGGAATCGAGCCTCGAACCAGGGTCCTTAGGCTTCACAGGCAAGCGCTTAACCGCTAAGCCATCCAGGCCCGTACTTTTTTGTTTTTAAATTTCTTTTTTTTCATTTGCAAGCAGAGAGAAGAGAGACAGATAGAGTGGGCACACCAGGACTTCCAGCCACTGCAAATGAACTCCAGATGCATGCGCCAGTTTGTGCATCTGGCTTTACGTGGGTCCTGGGGAATTGAACTCAGACTGTTAGGCTTTGTAGGCAAGTGATTTAACAGCTGAGCCATCTCTCCAGGCTCCAGGTTTCTTACTTCTTAATGTTATCTTCTATTTTTCTCATCTAGATTGTTTGCTCTATGTTGCAGGGACTATGTTTTAGGTAATCCTGTTTTTGTTTTTGTTTTTGTTTTTGGTGACCTGCATCACCAAATGTTTGAACAGGAAAAGAAAATTAGTAGTACACATAATTGACAGGATAGGATTATAGAAAAAAATTAAAAATGAGAGTTGAGTGGTAGATATGGTAGATACTATTTTCAAAATAATTTTTCTTTTCTTTCTTTCTTTCTTTTTTTTTTTTTTTTTTTGGTTTTTTGAGGTAGGTCCAGGCTGACCTGTAATTCACTATGTAGTCTCAGGGTGGCCTCAAACTCATGGCAAGCCTCCCACCTCTGCCTCCTGAGTGCTGGGATTAAAGGTGTGCACCACCAAAATAAAGAATTTTTCTAAAAGAAAGCTGGTGTGATAAAAGTTAGGCTATGGAGGCAGTGGAGAGATGGCTTAGTGGTTAAGGAACTTGCCTGTGAAGCCTAAGGACCCAGGTTCAATTCCCCCGGATCCATGTAAGCCAGATGCATAAGGTGGTGCATGCATCTGGAGTTTGTTTGCAGTGGCTAGAGGCCTAGTGCACCCATTTTCCTCTCTCTCTCTCTCTCTCCCCCCACCCGTGAATAAATAAGCAAATAAATAAAATAAAACAAAGTAAAATATGTTTTAAAAGCTATGTTTTAAAAAATCCCAGCTAGGCCAGGTGGGAAAATTTTATTTTCCAGGTCAGCCTGCCAGAGTGAGACCCTGGAGGATGGAAAATTTTATTTTTGGCCATGTGGGAGGAACAAAATTAAGCATGTGGCAGGGAACAAGGACAAGAGAGAACAAGAATCAAAAGGAGATTCTGCAAACTAAAAGTGTTGAGCAAATCTGTGTCTGTGTGGCCAGCATTCCTGAAGAAGCACCTGAATTTTTATTATTATTATTATATCTATTTTTTTTCGAGGTAGGGTCTCACCGCTCTGGCCCAGGCTAACCTGGAATTAACTTTGTAGTCTCAAGATGGCCTCGAACTCACAGTGATCCTCCTACCTCTGCCTCCCAAGTGCTGGGATTAAAGGCGTGCGCTACCACACCTGGCTTAAGAAGCACCTGAAACTTTGAGTCTGCATGCCCCAAGCCCAGATCCTTTAGGGTCTGCCTGTTTGTGTGAGAGGTATGTCTGCCGGCCCCTTCCCAAACTGCATTTCTGTCCCCAGAAGTGGATTCGCTGACCAAGGAACTGGAGGACTTTGAGATGAAGAAAGCTGCTGCACGAGCTGTCACTGGTGTCCTGGCCTCTCACCCCAACAGTACTGACGTCCACATTATCAACCTGTCACTCACCTTTCACGGTCAAGAGCTGCTCAGTGACACCAAACTGGAATTAAACTCAGGCCGTCGCTATGGCCTGATTGGCTTGAATGGAATTGGTGAGGCCCTTAGAAGTGAGGTGGGAGGGTTCTCTTCCTTAGCTTATCCGTCACTCAGCAAGATTTTAGCACTTGCTCTATGCACAGAAGTAAGTTTACACTGTGAGTGGGAGACCTGATACCTCAAAGGCAAGGGAATTAATGAATCGGAGCCGTCTGTGGCACCACGTGAATAGTTTAACAGGTGCTAGAGAATTTGGGGGTGGGGCAGTGGTGTATGAAACTGTTGTAAATGAATAAAGGACTTTAGGGGCTAGAGAGAGATGGCTTAGCAGTTAAGTGCTTGCCTGTGGAGCCTACGGACCCCAGATCGAGGCTCAATTCCCCAGTACCCACGTAAACCAGATGCACATGCATGCGTCTGGAGTTCTTATGCAGTACCTAGAGGCCCTGGTGTACGCATTCTCTCTCCCTTTCTCTGTCTCTAATAAGTAAATAAATAAAAATAATTAAGAAAAAACTTTTTTAAAAAAGGACTTCAGAGAGGAGCAATGGGACAAGACTTGGAGGGAAGTTGGAAAAGCATCCAAAAGATAAATGGTAGCAAGAGTGGGGTGAATGAAAAGAAAGAAGATAGCAGGGCGTGGTGGCGCACGCCTTTAATCCCAGCACTCGGGAGGCAGGGGTAGGAGGATCGCCATGAGCTCGAGGCCAGCCTGAGAATACATAGTGAATTCCAGGTCAGCCTGGACCCGAGTGAAACTCTACCTCACAAAACCAAAAAAGAAAGAAAGAAAAGAAGGAAGAGGCTCAGAGTGGTGCGGTCCTGGCTTGGCTGTAAGGAGCAGGAGGAGAGCCGCATTGCCGAATGCCTTCCTCTCCTCTAGGAAAGTCCATGCTGCTGTCCGCTATCGGGAAGCGGGAGGTGCCCATCCCTGAGCACATTGACATCTACCATCTGACCCGAGAGATGCCTCCTAGTGACAAGACCCCCTTGGAGTGTGTGATGGAGGTGGACACGGAGCGTGCCATGCTGGAGAGGGAGGCTGAGCGCTTGGCTCATGAGGATGGTATGGCTCCACACGCAGGGACGGGGTGGGCTTCCTCCTGGGAAACCCCAGGGAGCCTGATGGCCATATGCTGCCCACAGCGGAGTGTGAGAAGCTCATGGAACTGTATGAGCGCCTGGAGGAGCTGGATGCCGACAAGGCCGAGATGCGGGCCTCGCGGATCTTGCACGGACTGGGTTTCACGCCTGCCATGCAGCGCAAGAAACTAAAAGACTTCAGTGGGGGCTGGAGAATGAGGGTCGCCCTGGCCAGGTGAGTTCGTCCTTCCCCAGCCCTCGGTGCTTGCTCCTGTTTGGAACAGGGCTCAGCGGTTGATTAGTGTCAAATAAGACAGCCATCAGTGGTGTGGAGTAGGTGGATGTATGGGCTAGAGTGCGTTCCGGGGTGCCACGTTCCCGCTCGTGCTGGGACCTCAGCATGGGATACAGGAACACTTGAAGCAGCTCCGGGTAAAGTGGTGGAGGTGGTTCTCTTCCCTTTGACTCCTTTCCTACAGTCTTTGCACTTCAGTGCTGCTAATTCTTGCTGTAAAGATAAACATTCGACATCTGTTTGGATACCCGTCCTTACCCTCTGGAACCCCGTGTTCAAAGTGCTTTCCTGATGTTTCGTTGTATTAATTGATTTCTATTGCTATAATGAAGTGCCTGAGGCTATGTACTTTATAAAGAAAATGGCTCATTTTGGCTCATGGTTCTCGAGTTCAAGGCAAAAGGTCCTTGTCTGGTGGTGGCCTCTTTGCTGGCAAAGTCCTGAGGTGGTGTAGGTATCACTTGGTGAGAGATGAGGGAGTACATCTGTCTGTGTCCTGTGGTCTTTCCTTAAAAAGCCACCAGTATTCACTCATTGGGCTTCACCCTGGAGACCTCACATAACCCCTTCCCATAGGACCCACCTCTAAACCCTGGTCAGATTACATTTCCCCCCTCCCAATGCTTCCCAGGGGGAGGCTACTGCAATGAGTCTTTTTTTTTTTTTTTTTTTTTTTGGGTTTCGAGATAGGGTTTCACTCTGGTCCAGGCTGACCTGGAATTAACTATGTAATCTCAGAGTGGCCTCGAACTCACGGCGATCCTCCTACCTCTGCCTCCCGAGTGCTGGGATTAAAGGCGTGTGCCACCACGCCCCGCTTTGCAATGAGTTTTGAAGGGACGAGCCATACTCAAGCCTTGTCCTCCTCGTTAAGTAAGTGGTTCCTGCACCCGCCGTTCTCCGGGAAGCCCTACTGGAAAGTTCCCTGTCTTCGGACTGGGAGCAGGTGCTCTTAGAATCACATCCTTTAGCCTCCCCTTCAAGGCAGTGCAGGCAGCATGTTGGAGTTTGGGGCTCTGCAATGTTATTCGTTCCCCAGGAGTGGTAACTGCGGGTTTGGAAACCAGAGTTTTAATCTGTTTCCTTGCTTCACCAGCTTAAGAAAAGAATATTCTTGGCTAGTGATGTGACTCCATGGTAGAGCACTTGCCTGACATGCACAAGATCATGGGTTCAATCCCCAGCACAGCCACAAAGCAAAAATCAAAACAAAAAAAGGATCCATTTAAAAAAAAAATCCATTGCTAGCTTTGCAAGTTTTTTTTTTAAAAAGTCCTATCATTTTGGTCTAACCTGCATATGTTTGCTTGAACAGCATATTTCCTCTGCATCCCTGTTTTTCTGGTGTTCACCAGTCCAGTGTTTAAGACACAGAGTCCCAAGGACTTACTTGCAACCCCCCGCCCTGTGTTCCTAAGTCCCATTCTCTACCCTTTACCTTGGTCCCCGGCTCTGGTTTTCCTCCCTTCTCTGAATGCAGCTTGATTTGAAAGCTCAGACCAGGCCAGCCAGTCCCTCGTCAGCCCTCATGAGAGTGACGAGTCTCTGCTGTCTTTCAGAGCCCTCTTCATCCGGCCCTTCATGCTGCTCTTGGACGAGCCCACCAACCATCTGGACCTGGATGCTTGTGTGTGGCTGGAAGAGGAACTAAAGACGTAAGGGAGCCGAGTGAGATGGGGAGGGGAGGGGAGCCAGCAGATCACAAAGGACACATCACAGAATCCAAAGAAAGTGGGTACTCAGAAAGCGCAGTGATAGGAGAACAGGGGAAAATAGAGCAGAGTGAGGGCGGAGCTAGTAAGTGCCCAGCCGCTCATGTTTCCTTTTTGCATCATTGTTCTGTTGTTTTGTGTTAGTGTGAAATATGGCAACCTGTAATAACCAACTTGGTTCTTCCCATGAAGGGAGCCTCCCGTCATGATGCAGTTACAAAGATTAGACTAGCCAATAGGAACATGCTTCTTTATGACTAAAGAACTGAGTAACCTGGGTATTGTTTCAGCTTTTAAAAATCACTTCGTGGTCCATGACTTAGTACTACCTTCAAGAAGAGAATTTGCTTCCCTTCTCCCTCCCCACAGTTCTAGGCACCCTTAGAACTATCTGTGTATGTGCAGACCCCAACATCGCTGCCGCCACCGTCTCTCTAGCTCTGTTGGCAGAAGACTCAGTGGGGACTCAGGCTCCCGCCACGCTGCAGTGGTGGCCTAGTGGGAACTGCGCAGTCCATGCGAGGGCGCGTGGGTGTAAGGACAGGAGAGGAAGGTCTTCTGGGTCTGGCGCGCTTCTCCTTGTGTTCAGTGTCTCCAGTTTCGGGTCCTTCCTGACTTGTTGTTCGGCTTTGCAGTTTCAAGCGCATCTTGGTCCTCGTGTCGCACTCTCAGGACTTCCTGAACGGGGTGTGTACAAACATCATCCACATGCACAGCAGAAGACTCAAGTATTACACGGTGAGCAGCCTCTTGCCCCTGCCCCCCCCCCCGCACCCACCTTCTCACCAACAGCTCTTTCCCAAGAAGTTCTGCGGCCTGTTTTATTGTAGTCCCCCAAAAGCCATTGCTTTCAGGCCATAGGCCATGGGTTGGCAGCTGCCACACATGGTGTGTGTTTGCCTTGTGGCAAAGAAGCTGACTTAGTGCTCAGGGGAGGCCTTGATCCTTCAGCCGGCCGGTGCCCGTGATGCCTTCCTCGTGTGAGTTTGCCTCCCAGAAATCTTCCCCAACCTCTCGAGCTCAGGAGAGTGAGGTTGGAATCTCAGCAGCCTCCTTGTTGTGCCTTGTCTCTTTGTTTTTATTTTTTCATTAATTCATTTTATTTGTTTTAGTTGGTTGAGGTTGTTGTTTGTTTTGCTTTTTGAAACAGGGTTTCAATTGTAGCCCAGCTGGCCTGGAAGCCACTATGTAGCCCAGGCTGGCCTTGAACCTTTAGCAGTCCTTTGGTCTCAGCCTCCCAGCTGCTGGGATTAGTTTTCAGCCACCACGCCTTGGCTACCTTTTTATTTTAAATAGCTCCAAACATTTAGAAATGAAACATAGGTATGTGGCAGTACATGTCTGTAGTCCCAGCACTCAGCTAGCTAAGGCATTAAGGCCATGAATTTGAAGCCAGCCTGGACTACATAGTGAGACCCTATAAAAAAAAAAAAAAAAAAAAAACACCTTCTGCCCAGGTGTGGTGGCACACCTTTAATCCCAGCACTTGGGAGGCAGAGGATCCCATGAGTTCAAGGCCACCCTGAGACTACATAGTGAATTCCAGGTCAGCCTGGACTAGAGTGAGACCCTACCTCCAAAAACAAACAAACAAAAAAACAAACAAAAAAACAAACAAAAAAACACCCTTTTGGGCTGGAGAGATGGCTTAGAAGTTAAGGTGCTTGCCTGCAAAGCCTAAGGACCTGTGTTTGACTCCCCAGATCCCACGTAAGCCAGACACACAACATGACACATGGGAAAGGTTGCACATGCACACAAGGTGGCACATGCTTCTGGAGTTTGATTGCAGTGGCTGGAGACCCTGGTACACCAGTTCTCTCTTTCACTCTCTCATAAAAAAATTAACGAATGTTTTCATTCAGTCATAACCACTATAAGTTTCTTACAGGAAGCATTTGTAGAAAATCTCATGTATATATGCATCTTCTTTTCAAACTTGTAATCTTTTTTTTTTTTTTTTTAACATTTGAGAAAGAGAGAAAGGGCCAGATAGAAAGAGAGAATGGGCCAGATAGAAAACTACCGAGAACTGGGCTTGATAAACCCTCCTGGTCTTTACATGGATACTGGGGAACTGAACTTGGATCCTTTGTTTGCAGGCACCTTGTTAAGCCCCTAGGTAATTTAACAGTGGATCTATTCTGTCAATTGATTTTTTTATTTTTTTTTGGGGTCCTTTGGCTTTGTCCAGGCTGACCTGGAATTAACTATGTAGTCTCAGGGTGGCCACTAAGCCCTCCTACCTCTAGTTGTAATCTTAACAGTCATTCTATTCTGTCAGTTGATTTTTAAATTCAATGTATTTTAGAACTTTTTTATTTTATTTATTTATTTATTTATTTATTTATTTATTATTGGTTTTTCGAGGTAGGGTTTCACTCTAGTCCAGGCTGACCTGGAATTAACTATGTAGTCTCAGGGTGGTCTCGAACTCTCGGCGATCCTCCTTCCTCTGCCTCCCAAGTGCTGGGATTAAAGGCATGCGCCACCATGCCCGGTGAACTTTTTCTTTTTTAAATGAATTAATGTGCGCGCGCGCGCGCGTGTGTGTGTGTGTGTGTGTGTGTGTGCGCGCACATGCATGGGCGCACCAGGGTCTCTTGCTGCTGCTATTGAATGCCTGTCCAACCTTACACCAGTGGCTGGGGAATTGAACCCAGGCCACAGGCTTTGCAAGCAAGCACCTGTCATGGATGAGCCATCTTGTCAGGCCCAGGAACTGCTTTCCAAATGACTTTATGTATGTTTGTGCCTCTTTTCAGTGACTGGGTTTTATTGCGTGGATGGCCTGTGACTTGTTAGGCCTTTGGTTTTGGTTTTTCCAGGTAGGGTGTCACTCTGGCCCAGGCTGACCTGGAATTCACTACGTAGTCTCAGGGTGGCGTCGAACTTACAGTGATCCTCCTACCTCTGCCTCCCAAGTGCTGGGATTAAAGGCATGCACCACCACAACTGGATTTGTTAGGCCTTTTTAATGGGTATTTAGCTCAAGCCCATTTGCGTTCTCTCCCCACTCCCCAACCCGCCCCAGAAAAAACATGGCAGTGCAATTGAAGACTAGAGGTGGCCAGACCCTAAATTCAGTTGGTTTGTTTTCCCTCTTGGAGATGGTTCTCGTGCATATGGGACATGGGCCTCTGGGTGGGCCATAAGAGGTGGTGGCAGAGGTGTCAGTATGACAAGGTGTTCTGAGCTACTGCCAACACAGGTGTCTTTTTGGCCAGTAAGGTTTTGCCCTGGAGCGTGGCTTGGCCGGGTTGAGCAGGAGGCATAAAGTTGAAAACTGACATTCTAGGGCCAGGGCTTTCGCTCAGTGGTACAGCACTTGCCAGGCCTGGGTCACATTCTAGGTCAGGATGTGCTTTACTGTACTTTTTGTCACTGCACAGACTCAGGTCAGTGCCATCCCTCACCCCAGAGCCGAGACCTGCGCTAACCTGCCTGCCTCGCCCGGGGCATTTTCCTGCAGGGTAATTATGATCAGTATGTGAAGACGCGGCTGGAGCTGGAGGAGAACCAGATGAAGAGGTTTCACTGGGAGCAGGATCAGATCGCACACATGAAGGTGCGGACGCAGTGCAGCATGCTCATGTCCTCCCCCACCTGAGTCCGGGAGGAGGTTTGGGAGGGAGCTGGGGGGCATTCCGTCAGTGATTTCAGTGGTTTGGCCCCTTCTGGTCTCTTTAGAACTACATCGCCAGGTTTGGTCATGGCAGTGCCAAGCTGGCCCGGCAGGCTCAGAGCAAGGAAAAGACACTACAGAAAATGATGGCATCTGGACTGACAGAGAGGGTTGTGAGCGACAAGGTGAGGCCTTACTGACTGGGGTCAGATGGCTGAAGGCTGGGAGTCAAGGAAGACACCAGCCTGATAGTGCTTTTTCCTCTTCCTAGACTCTGTCATTTTATTTCCCACCATGTGGCAAGATCCCACCCCCCGTCATTATGGTACAGAACGTGAGCTTCAAGTACACAAAAGATGGGGTGAGTACAGGTCGAGGACGTGTGCCCAGGTGCTTTCCAGGGGCAGTGTGGGCCAGTGGGACTCGCTCTCCTTTTAGCTGACTGTGCCTCCTGACCCACGCGGGAGAAGGGATGGCGGGCTCGAGTCAGTTCTGACAGTCCTTTCTCTGCTGGCCCCACCTGCTCTACCAGGGACCAGGACTCCGTGGGTTTGGTCTGCCGGGGGGAGTACATCCAGTCTTGTAACCTGTGTTCCTATTATCTCTTATTCCCAACACAGCCTTGCATTTACAATAATCTGGAATTTGGTATTGACCTTGACACACGGGTGGCTCTGGTAGGGCCTAACGGTGCGGGGAAGTCCACTCTTCTGAAGCTGCTAACTGGAGAGGTATGGTGCTAAGGTGGAATGTGGCCACTTCGAGTGGGCGCCTATGTTTAAGGAAGGGGAGAGGGCTGGGGTGTCAGGTGGGAGAGAGATGTTGTGACTCGAATATGCTGGGTGGGGGTGTGACTGAAAAGAGAACAAGCGTAGTGTTTTTATATTTTCAATTAGCATTTAGGATAGAGGGACATCTGTACATTTTGAGGTGTTTCTTTTATGTTTTTAAATATTTTTGTTGTTGTTGTTTTTCGAGGTAGGGTCTCCCTCTGGCCCAGGCTGACCTGGAATTCACTCTATAGTCTCAGGGTGGCCTCGAACTCACGGCGATCATCCCACCTCTGCCTCCCAGTGCTGGGATTAAAGGCGTACGCCATCATGCCTGGCTGTTTTTAAGTATTTTTATTTATGAGAAAAAGAGAGTGAGCATGTAGGGGCCTCTTGCCACTGCAAACGAATTCCAGGTGCGTAGGCCACTTTGTGCATATGGTTTTCATGTGGGTTCCAGGCAGGTGAACCCAGACCACAAGGCTTTTAAGCAAGTACCTTTAACCACTGAGCCATCTCTCAAGCCCCTGAGGTGTTTCTTTTAAGAAAATGTCTGTTGTACTTACACCCAAATCCCTTGTTACTCAGTCTAGTGTATTCCACAGACATTGCACAGCTGGCTACTTAATGAACTGTGGTGAACCTTTGCCTCCCTGAAGAAGAAAGTCAGCTTTAGTGCGTCCTCCTGAATACTCTAAAGATGTTGGCTGACAGACAGTCTGCGAGTTGGCAAAGCAGGCTGCGTTGTGGAAGTTGTGTGGGCCTTTTTTTTTTTTTTTTTTTTGAGGTAGGGTCTCACTCTATCCCAGACTGACCTGGAATTCACTATGTAGTCTCAGGGAGGCCTTGAACTCATGGCAATCTTCCTACCTCTGCCTCCTAAGTGCTGGGATTAAAGGCGTGCGCCTCCATGCCTGGCTTGTGTGAGTCTTTTTTACTGCCATGTGCTCTGCCTGTGTTTGCTTTCGTCTTTTTTAGCATCTTTCTTTCCTGCTCCTGCTTACTACTCTTTTGTTCCTAGCTGCTGCCCACAGATGGAATGATCCGGAAGCACTCTCATGTCAAGATAGGACGTTACCATCAGGTACTGTGCTGGGGTCAAGATTGGGGGGGTCTTGGAGGTAAGAGCTACATCTGTCTAAGCCCCTGCCCGGGAGTGGCAGTTTCTTCAGTGCATGCCTGCTTTCCCTTCCTTCCTTCCTTTTTCTTTTTCCTCTCTTCCCCTTTCCTTTTCCTTTTCTTTGACTCCCCCCACCCACCCCACCCACCCCCGAGGAAGGATCTCACTCTAGCTCAGGCTGACCTGGAATTCACTATGACATCTCAGGGTGGCCTTGAACTCATGGTGTGATCCTCCCACCTCTGCCTCCCGAGTGCTGGGATTAAAGCGTGCACCACCACGCCCATTATTTTGATTCCCTTTTCATTCAGCTGCAGTGTCCCCTTTTTATATCACCCAGTGTTGGGACATACTTTACTACCTACCTTGGGACAGTTCAAAATTGACAACTGTCAATTTAATGAAATCATCAGTTTTGGGCCCCGGTGTCCAAGTAAGCTTTTCATGGAGTGCAGAATCTCGGGTGGACAAAACACTTTTGACTTTTTAATACTGAAAATGTAATTATTACTAGTATTACTGAAAGATTGTGACTAAACAGCTCTATACCAAATTCAGCTTAGGTGGTGTTGCAGTCAGGTTTGCATTGCTGGCAGAAATCACCCGACTAAGAGCAGCTTGTGGAAAAAAAGAGGTTTATTTTGGCTTACAGGCTTGAGGGGGAAGCTCCATGATGGCAGGAAAAACGATGGCATGAGCAGAGGGTGGACATCACCCTCTGGTCAACGTAAGGTGGACAACAGCAACTGGAGAGTGTGCCAAACACTGGCAAGGGGAAGCTGGCTGTAATACCCATAAGCCCGCCCCCAACAATACTCTGCCTCCAGAAGGTGTTAATTCCCAAATTGCCATCAGCTGGGAACCTAGCATTCAGAACACCCAAGTTTATGGGGGACACCGGAATCAAACCACCACAGGTGGCTAGCTTCCCCAATCAACCACTTCAAAGCCTACTCTCCCCCCAATTGGCAATTTTTTTGATGTAGCCCAAGTTGCCCTCACTGTGTAGACCAGTTTGACCTTGAACTCATGGTGACTCGCCTGCCTCAGCCTCCCGAGGGCTGGGATGTGGGCATGAGTGACAATGCCCAGCTTAGCGTCTTGAATCCTGAGCAGATGCCTGGGTACAAATGGAGAACTGCCCAGCAGGGAGCCTGGCAGGCTCCTGTCACCCGGGGTGGGCCTGTCACCCGGGGTGGGCTCCCATCAAGCCTCATGGTCCTGTTTTCTTTGCAGCACTTACAGGAGCAGCTGGACCTGGACCTGTCCCCTCTGGAGTACATGATGAAGTGCTACCCGGAGATCAAGGAGAAGGAGGAGATGAGGAAGATCATCGGGCGATACGGCCTCACTGGGAAACAGCAGGTGAGCAGAGGAGGCCTGGGGCTGTTCCCATGTAGCTTGGAGGCTGTATTTGGATGGTCAGGGGACACTGCCCTAGTTACCCAGGTTTGGACACTGTCCAAGTGTTGTCCCCTGATCATGGTTCCTGCAAGTGCCCCATTTCTGTCCTCTAGTGTTAGGGCACTATGGGGTTGGGGACAAGGACAGTGAGCTGGACTCTGATGTACCCTTGTGCCACGGTGCTGGAGAGCAAGGGAACTTGCGGTCTAGAAAACAGATTCCTAAATGCATACTTGGAACTGCAGAGCCCCAGGTCACCTCTGTCATTAGGACTTAAATTTCAGGGGTGAGAAGTGTGGACTTGGCAGGCAGAGTGGCCAGGTTTCTAGGACGCCCTTGCTAGCCTGGCACGGTCTTGCTATGTGATCCTGCGTCTTTCTGGGCTCACGTCTTGTAAAACAACAGTAATAGTAACGGAAGCCGGAGAGAAACGGGAGAGGACCCATGCCACACCGTGCACGTGACATTAAGTTCTGTGCTCATCGTGGTTCCTGCAGGTGAGCCCAATCCGGAACCTGTCAGATGGACAGAAGTGCCGCGTGTGTCTGGCCTGGCTGGCCTGGCAGAACCCGCACATGCTCTTCCTGGACGAGCCCACCAATCACCTGGACATCGAGACCATCGACGCCCTGGCAGACGCCATCAATGAGTTTGAGGGCGGCATGATGCTGGTCAGCCATGACTTCAGACTCATTCAGCAGGTGAGGGCCTGGCCATGAATGCGGGTTACGTGCACATGGAGGGCACTGCATCCGAGCTTGCTGAATTCAGAGAAGGGGCTCAGGCCCACTTAGCATGGTGCGGACTAGATCTTACAACTCTTCGGGGTTAATATTTGACCTGGTGAGTCTGATCCAAATGGAGAAGGGAGTCAGGATCTTACTGCTGTCCCAAGATTCTTCAGTCCAAAAAGAGTGTTCTAGCAAGAATGATTTGGGTTAGGAAGAGGTTGTTAGCAGACATCGGAGGGAAAGCGTGTGGCCATTTCTGTGGCTTTGGAGACGCCTTAACTGCTGAGCATCTTCTTTCTGGAAGCCCCAAAGCAGTGCTGCTGGTGCCAGGGTTGGTGGAGAAGGACCTGCCAGACTGAGTCCACTGTCTGCTTTCCAGGTTGCACAGGAAATTTGGGTCTGTGAGAAGCAGACAATCACCAAGTGGCCTGGAGACATCCTGGCCTACAAGGAGCACCTCAAGTCCAAGCTTGTAGACGAGGAGCCCCAGCTCACCAAGAAGACCCACAATGTGTGAGCCCTCAGCCAGGCTTGGGTCAGGAATGCCACCTGGAGACGCCAGCCGCCCCCTGACCAGCCGCTCAGGACAGGAGCCCAGGGCCCATCCTGCATTGCTGCAACCCTGCCCTCAGCCTCCCCGCCTCGGCCTGCCTTCGCTGCACTCTCACTCCAAGCCGGACAGCACTCTCCGCTCCCCTCCCTCCTTCACTTAGGGCTGCTGTCCGGCACTGGACTCGGCTGGCTGTTCCCTCCAGCCCCCTGCTGGTTACCTTGCCCCGAGAGATGCAGCCGGAGGTACCTGGGATAACGCATGGACCCACGCCCTGTGTGGCCCATGAAAGAGTTCAAGAGCCTCAATTTCTGGGTTTTGGTGATGTTGGAGGAATGCCTCCCAGCCCACCACCCCCATTCCTTACTGCTTCTGGTTTGGAGCTCTGACCAGGGCCTTAGTCCTGGCCAGTTTTTTAATTATTTAACAGTGTAACTTTTAGACACGTGTGACATCTACAAAGTGTCCAATAAAGAATGAGGAAGCCCCAGTCCTTGCCTTGCCTTCCCTCCTCGCTGCAGGGTCGGCATTCACATCCCCTTAGCAAGCCTAGGGCCTAGTGGGACTGAAGATGAACCCACAGGATCCAGAACATCCCTTTTCTTAGGTCTGTGTTTCACAAATCTTACCATGACGCAGCGTCTAGAGCTCATCGGATCCTGGGGCTCTGGGCCACCTTGAGTTTCTGGTTAGTAGTGGGTCTGGGGGCCGCACGTGGAGAAGCAGTCACAAAGCATGTTTCAGTGTGACATGAGACTCCTGCCGCCTCCCTCACCACAGCACATAGGATGTTTCTTTTTTTAAAAATTTTTATTTATTTATTAGCAACAGACAAGAGAGAGGAAGAGGGAGAGAGAGAGAGAATGGGTACACCAAGGCCTCCAGCCACTGCAAACGAACTCCAGATGCATGCTCCCCCTTGTGCATCTGGCTTACATGGGTCCTGGGGAATCGAGCCTCGAACCAGGGTCCTTAGGCTTCATAGGCAAGCATTTAACCTCTAAGCCATCTCTCCAGCCCAGGATGTTTCTTTAAAAAGCAAGTTCTTGAGCCCCCGGCCCGTTGGGTCCATTTGGTCCAGTGGGACAGAGGCAGAAATGGAGGGGGGAGGGTCTTGCATCTCACCTGGACTGCACAGCCTGTCTGGTTCTCTGGAACTTCCAGCCCTTGTGTCACTAGACACTCCAGTAAGCAGCCATATATGGGTGCTCATCACACCCAGTCTCAGTTTTTCAGGACACGTTACAGTCATCTAAGACGGGGAAGGAGACTCCCAGATGGTGTCTAAACCCCCGAGGAGCTTAGGAGAGGGAGAAAGCCAGCAAGACGTGGAAGGGCCATAAATCAGCTGCAAAACTGGTTGAGATCGTAGAACGGGCTGTCGGCGCAGAGAGAGCACTTGCCTAGCAGACTGGAGAAGAGTCAGAAGCGTTCAGAAGAGAGGTAGGCGTGGGCTGATAACTTGGAAGATGCAGGGTCTTCTTAGATGGCTGTGCAATCCCAGGGCTGCCTTAGGCCAGGACCAAGCGCTGAGCATCTCTCTAGTCCAGGACATTTCTTTTTTTTTTTTTTTTTTTTTTTTTTTTTGGTTTTTCAAGGTAGGGTCTCACTCTGGTCCAGGCTGACCTGGAATTAACTATGTAGTCTCAGGGTGGCCTCAAACTCTCGGCGATCCTCCTACCTCTGCCTCCCGAGTGCTGGGATTAAAGGCAAGCGCCACCACGCCCGGCCGGGACATTTCTTGAGAGAGAAGGGAGCAATTAGTTCCAAGTGCAATCCAAGCATTAGTTGTTTTTTTTTTTTTTTTTTCTTCTTCTTTTTCGAGGTAGGGTCTCCCTCTAGCCCAGGCTGACCTGGAATTCACTATGTAATCTCAGGATGGCCTCAAACTCACAGCAATCCTACCTCTGCCTCCCGAGTGCTGGGATTAAAGGCATGAGCTACCACGCCTGGCTTAAGGTGTATTTTTATTTATTTATTAGAGAGAGAAAGAATGGGCATGCCAGGGCCTCTAGCCACTGCATACGAACTCCAGATGCATACGCCTTGTGCTACTAGCTCACATGGGATCTGGAGATTCGAAACTGGGTTGTTAGGTTTTGCAGGCATACACCTTAACAGCTAAGGCATTTCTCCAGGCCTCTTTTTTAAATATATATTTTTATTTATTTATTTGAGAGAGAGGAAGAGGCAGAAAGAATGGGTACAACAGGGCCTCCAGCCACTGCAAACGAACTCCAGATGCATGCTCCTCCTTGTGCATCTGGCTTACGTGGGTCCTAGAGAGTCAAACCAGGATCCTTTGGCTTTGCAGACAAATGCTTTAAACTGCTAAGCCATCTCTCTAGCCCTCTTTTTAAAAATTTTTTAAATTTTTATTTTTAGGATGTCTTTCACAAAATGCACATTTGCTCTATAATCTAAGGATTAACTATCTTAAAGTTACAGGCAAAACAATCAGGTGTCCTACTTATGTTTCAGGGGAAGATCCTAAAGACAAATGCTAGCAGCGAGTTCTGTTTAAAACAACCTGAAATGTCTGAACTTGGCGTATTATTCTAGCATTTGGAATTTTGGCTATTTACCTAGCCCAGTCAGAAATGTATGACTCACAAATGGCGGGCATAAAATCACAGCACAGAACAGGTGAAAAGTTGTTCCTAGTTGTGTCATGCAGACACATACAACTCCTGGCATCCCCAGTGCAGAAAATCAACCAAATCTTTCTGGTTTTTGGAGGTAGGGTCTCCCTCTAGCCCAGGCAGACCTGGAATTCACTATGCAGTCTCAGGCTGTCTTGAACTCAGCAATTCTGCTACCTTAGTCTTGAATTGAAGGCATATGCCACCACGCCTAGCTAACACATGTTTTGAGCAGGGTTGGGCTAAGGCTCAGCTCTCCACCTCTTCATCCCAGGTGTTAACCCCCAGCCACACCTGGCAGGAGAGCTGAGTTCATAAAAGGGGGTCAGGAGGCAGGAGGAGCTGGGGGCTGAGCCCAGATCACGTGTGGCAGCAGCAATGCAGGGGTCCCAGATAATTATGTCACTTTTTGCATCTGGCTTTACATGGGTGATGAGGAAGTAAACTTGAGCCAGCTGGCAGGCTTTGCAATCAAGCTCCTCTAACCACAGAGCCATGTCCCCAACCCCTCTCTCACTTAAATTATTTATTGGCAGTATTTCTATATGTATATATTTTGACCATAATCTCCTATTAAATTTTCTTGTATGCCCTTCCCACTGAACCCCTTCTTTCCAACTAATCCCTCTTCTACTTTTTTTTTCTTTTGCTTTCTCGAAGGAGGGTCTCTAGTCGAGGCTGTCCTGGAATTCACTATGTAGTCTCAGGGTGGCCTCGAACTCACGGTGATCCTCCTACCTCTGCCTCCCGAGTGCTGGGATTAAAGGCGTGCGCCACCACGCCCGGCCCCTCTTCTACTTAGATGTCTTTTTTGTCCTTGTATGTATGTGACCCACTGAGTATAATTAGGATTGTGGGGATTATTTACCAGAGCAGGGGCAGCTTTCCGGTAGCTAAACGACTGAAGAAAAATGTCTTCCCCGACAACCATCAAGTGGCAATAACTCCTTGGGGGGGATGGGGCCCTCATGCCCTCCACTATCCATGATGGAATGACAGTTCCTGTGGGTCCTCGCTATTCCCGGGGGTCATTGGCCACTCATCTCCCTGGCGCAGGAGGAGTTGGGGGGAAGCAGGGTCTTGGAGCCGGTAAGTGTGGCGGGCAATGAACCACCCAGGAGCCGGTCTGATGGATAGCGCTCTCATTTATTCAAAAGGGGAGTGGGTTTATAAACACTTGGGAAAGGTTAAGAAGGCACATACTATAAGTCTATAAGGTGATTGGATACATAGGTTTATGGGGTCGCTATCTAATTGGCTGGTATTGGAAGGCAGAAGCTGCAAGGGAGATAACAGAAGTGTAAAAAGCTACATGAGAGCCGGGCGTGGTGGCGCACGCCTTTAATCCCAGCACTCGGGAGGCAGAGGTAGGAGGATCGCCGAGGGTTCGAGGCCACCCTGAGACTACATAGTTAATTCCAGGTCAGCCTGGACCAGAGTGAGACCCTACCTCGAAAAACCAAAAAAAAAAAAAAAGCTACATGACTTCAGCCACATATTGGATGGCTACAGCTGCAGCTGCAGGGAGACTGTTTACTGCCATATAAGGGTCTCTTGGGCAGCTGGCCACAAGGTCAGGAACTGTGGGGTGCACACCTGACTATGGAATGCTCAGGTGCTTTTGGGATAGTGGGAGGGCCCGCCGGTTCTGCCTCCTCTGGGCAAATATGGGGTACACTACAACCTTGAGAAAAGGGGGGGTCAGCTCCGTCGCCAGAGTGGGTTCCTGATATTAAGGCTGGCTGCAGCCCCACAGCCCAAGGTCCCCAGCCATGTCCAATGGCCCAGGCCAGCTTCCTCACAGTCCCAGCCCATGTTTAGCAATGCCCAACAGGTCCCAATGTTGTGAAATGATGGCCCAATATTGTGCAGGCAATGACCATCACTGTGAGCTCATGAATGTGGCGACCATGTCCTGTGCAGAAGATAGCATTCCAGAGCGCGCACATTACCCTGACTGGCTCCTAGTCACGTCTTGGGTTGTCATCGTGTCCCTACCCTATTTCTACAGAGCGCCTAGTTCAAAGGTTTGTGTGACAGAAAAGGAAGCAGGCCTGGATGAAAGTGCCATGTGGTTATTAAACCTAGTCTTCGGCCTTGGTGCCACTGTGACCCTGCCACATGGACGTGCTTGCTGGAGAGTAATCTGCCGTCTACTGGACAGTTCTAGCCCGACGTACTTCACCTCTAGGACCAACCTTCACTCTGCTCATACAAGGCGCACATGCAGTATGACACGCCTTAACTGCTAAGCCATCTCTCCAGCCCCCCCAAAATATATTATATTTTTTTGGTTTTTCGAGGTAGGGTCTCACTCTGGCCCAGGCTGACCTGGAATTCACTATGTAGTCTCAGGATGGCCTTGAACTCACAGCAATCCTCCTACCTCTGCCTCCTGAGTGCTGGGATTAAAGGCGTGCGCCACCATGCCTGGCCCAAAAGATATTTTTTAGAAGAAAAGACGAACACAAAACTAGAGTGCTTAATATGTCACAGAAGGTCAGAGTAAATTGCACAATGTTTGTGAAAAATAAAGACAAATTATATATATCTTAAAAAGTAAACGGGGAGTCTTTAATCCCAACATTTAGGAGGCAGAGGTAGGAGGATCACTGTGAATTAAGTCCGAGGCCAGCCTGGGCTAGAGCAAGACCCTACCTTAAAAACAAACAGGGCTGGAGAAATGGCTTAGTGGTTAAGGCTCTTGTCACCAAAGCCAAAGGACCCAGGTTCCAAGTTTGATTCCCTGTGACCCACATACAGCTATATGCACAAGGCGGCACATGTATCTGGAGTTGTTTGCATTGGCTAGAGGCCCTGGCGTGCCCATTCTCTCTCTCTCTGAAATAAATAAATAAATGAAATAAATTTAAAACAAAAATGAATGAAATAAAAAACAAACAGGCATGGTGGTGCACACCCTTAATCTCAGCACTCGGGAGGCAGAGGTAGGAGGATCATTTTGAGTGTGAGGCCACCCTGAAGTACATAGTGAATTCCAGGTCAGCCTGGGCTAGAGCAAGGCCCTACCTTGAAAAATCACACACACACACACACACACACACACACACACACACACACACACATATACACACAGAAACCCTGGGAGGTCAATATGACATGGGTGACAACTGTTTTTTGTTTTTGTTTCTGGGTTTATATATATATATTTTTCACTCTAGTCCAGGCTGACCTGGAATTCACTATGTAGTCTCAAACCCTTGGCGATCCTCCTACCTCTGCCTCCTAAATGCTGGGATTAAAGGCCTGAGACAACATAGTGCATGTGTGCAAACCCTAAGGACCCAGGTTTGATTCTCCAGGTCTCACACAAGGCAGATGCACATGGTGGCACATGCATCTGGAGTTCGATTGCAGTGGCTAGAGGTCCTGGTGTGCCCATTCTCACTCTTTCTCCCTCTCTCTGTCTCAAATAAATAAATATTAAAATAAAAAAATAATAATGATAGGGCTGGATACATGGATACTTGCCTACAAAGCCTAGGGATCCAGGTTCAATTCCCCAGTACCCATGTAAAGTCAAATGCACAAGATGGGACATGTGTCTGGAATTCATTTGAAGTAGCAGAGGCCCTGGCACACACATTCTTTCTCTTTCCATCTGCCTCTCTCTCAAATAAGTATTTTTTAAACTTTAAAAATAACAATAGCCGGGCATGGTGGTGCACACCTTTAATCCCAGCACTTGGGAGGCAGAGGTAGGAGGATCGGTGAGTCACCACCCTGAGACTACATAGTTAATTCCAGGTCAGCCTGGGCCAGAGTGAGACCCTACCTAAAAAAAAACAAACAAACAAAAAAATGATTCTTTGGGGCAGGTCAGCCTGGCACCAGAGGTGAGGATCACTGAGAGTTCCCACCCTGAGACTACATAAGTTCCAGGTCAGCCTGGACCAGAAAAAAAAAAAAAATAAAAAAATAAATAAAAAATAATAATAACAATAATATGGGCTGGAGAGATGGCTTAGCGGTTAAGACACCTGCCTGCCAAGCCTAAGAATGCCCCTTTGAGTCTCCAGGTCCCAAGGTTAGCTAGATGCAGTGATGCAAGGGCGCAATGCCACACTTTCCCACAAGGGGGCATATACGTCTGGAGTTCATTCACAGTGACATTCTCTCTCTCTCTGTCTCTCTCAAATTAAAAATAATAATAATAATAGGGGTAAGATGGCAGCATACTAGCCACACCAAAGCAGCATAGAGAGGGAAACACAGAAACACAGCAAAATACACTCTTCTACTGAAAAGTGAAGGTGTGTAAATTATTATCAGCCACAGCTGAGAAGCAGAAGAGACCAAGACCTTCCAGAAAGTCGGAAACCGGCCAGAATGCCACCGAGGCGCCAACAGCCCTGATCAGCAAGCCTGCCCTGCTGGCTGCCACAGAGCTGCAGGAGCAGAAACGAGGTGAGGGGTTTCCACTCACATCAGCGTCCTCGCAAAGCCAAGAAACCTGAAAGGGAAGACAGCAGAGACCACTGAGCTAGAGTGAGACCCTGCCTGGAACGCCCCCCCAAAAAAAAAAAATTCAACATTTCACACACACACACACAAAAAAAAAAAAAAAAAAAAAAGGCTAAAAGAATATTTGAAGACAAACCAGCTCTACAGAAAACACTTGAAAGGATCCTCCATGCTGAAGAGAAAGAAAAGCACACATATAAAGAACTTGGAAAAAACAAACCATTGTCCAATACTAGTTAATACAAGAGAGCAAAGGTAAAACCAGAAGAACTACAAAACAAGAATTTTCAACGGCCTGAATGCCCCAACCAAAAGACACAGGTTTTCAGATGGGTTAAAAAGCAGGATCCTGAGCTGGGCGTGGTGGCGCACGCCTTTAATCCCAGCACTTGGGAGGCAGAGGTAGGAGGATTGCTGAGAGTTCAAGGCCACCCTGAGACTACATAGTTAATTCCAGGTCAGCCTGGACCAGAGTGAGACCCTACCTTGAAAAACCAAAAAAAAAAAAAAAAACAGGATCCTGCTGGGTGTGGTGGCACACACCTTTAATCCCAGCATTCGGGAGGCAAAGGTAGGAGGATCGCCATGAGTCCAAGGCCACCCTGAGATTGCATAGTGAATTCCAGGTCAGCCTGGACTAGAGTGAGACTCTACCTTGAAAAACTGAAAAAAATGAAAAAAAAAAAACACACACACACACCAAAAAAAGCAGGATCCTTTAATTTGTTGCCTCCAAAAAACTTTTCTACAAAAGATGGACACTGTCTTAGGGTGAAAGGTTGGAAAACAGTTTTTCAAGGAAATGGGCCTAGAAAACAAGCAGGGGTCGCTATCCTAATATCTGACAGGGTAGACTTCAGAGTTGGGAAAGATAAGAAAGGTCACTTTATATTGATTAAAGGAACGCTCCAACAGGAGGACATTACAATCCTAAACGTATATACACCTAATGCGGGGGCTCCCAGTTTCATCAAACAAACACTATTAGACTTAAGGACACAGATAACACCAAACACACTTGTAGTGGGTGACTTTAACACCCCACTCTCATCAATTGACAGATCATCCTGGCAAAAACTAAACAGAGATGCATCTGGATTAAATGAACTCATAGAACAAATGGGCCTAACAGATATCTACAGGACATATCATCCAAATGCTGCAGAATACACATTCTTTTCAGCAGCACATGGAACATTCTCTAAAATAGACCATATATTAGGACACAAAGCAAAACTTAATGGATACAGGAAAACTGAAAAAATTCCTTGCACTCTGATCACAATGGGATCAAACTACAAATCAATAGCAAGAAAAGCTACAGAGCATACACAAAATCATGGAAACCAAACAATACACTACTAAATGATGAATGAGTCAATGAAGAAATCAAGAAGGAATTCAAAAAATTCATAGACTCAAATGATAATGAGAACACAACATTCCAAAACCTTTGGGACACGATGAAGGCAATCCTAAGAGGGAAATTTATAGCTTAAGTGCCTATGTTAAGAAATTAGAAAGGTCACAAGTAAACAATTTAATGCTTCACCTTAAGGCCTTGGAAGTTGAACAAGGCAAACCAAAAATCAGTAGATGGAAAGAAATAATAAAGATTAGGGCAGAAATTAATAAACTAGAAACCAAAAAAGCAATGCAAAGAATTAATGAAACAGAGTTGGTTCTTTGAAAGGATAAACAAGATTGATAAACTCTTAGCAAATTTGACCAAAAGAAAGAGAGAAGAGAAACAAATTAATAAAACTCAAGATGAGGCTGGAGAGATGGCTTAGCGGTTAAACGCTTGCCTATGGAGCCTAAGGACCCCGGTTTGAGGTTCAATTCTCCAGGACCCACGTAAGCCAGGTGCACAAGGGGGTGCACGCATCTGGAGTTCGTTTGCAGTGGCTGGAGGCCCTGGCGCACCCATTCTCTCTCTCTCTACCTGCCTATTTCTGTCTCTCTCTCTCAAATAAATAAATAAAATATTAAAAAAAAAAAAAACTCGAGATGAAAAAGGCACCATCAGCCAGGCGTGGTGGTGCACACCTTTAATTCCAGCACTCGGGAGGCAGAGGTAGGAGGATCGCCATGAGTTCGAGGCCACCCTGAGACTACATAGTGAGTTTCAGATCAGCCTGAGCTAGAGTGAGAACCTACCTCCAAAAACAAAACAAAAAAAGAAAGAAAGAACAAAGAAAGAAAGAAAGAAAAGAAAAAATGAAAAAGGCACCATCACAACAGATATCAAAGAAATTTTTAAAAATCATAGGAACACTCTTCTTGTCAGCGGCCTGAGGTGCTTTGTGAAAATGGTTCGCTACTCCCTTGACCCAGAAAACCCCACAAAATCATGCAAATCAAGGGGTTCAAATCTTTGTGTTCACTTTAAGAACACCCATGAAACTGCCCAGTCATCAAGAGTATGCATATCCAAAAAGCCACCAAGCATCTGAAAGACGTCACTTTAAAGAAGCAGTGTGTGCCATTCTGGTGTTGCAATGGTGGAATTGGCAGGTGTGTTCCAAGGCTAAACAGTGGGGCTGGACACAGGGTCGGTGGCCCAAAAAGAGTGCTGAATTTCTGCTGCACATGCTTAAAAATGCAGAGAGTAATGCTGAACATAAGTGCTCAGATGTGCATTCTCTAGTCACTGAGCATGTCCAGGTGAACAGAGCACCCAAGATGCGCTGCTGTACTTACAGAGCTCATGGTCGGATTAACCCTTACATGAGCTCTCCCTGCCACACTGAGATGATCCTCACTGAAAAGGAACAGATTGTTCCTAAGCCAGAAGAGGAGGTTGCACAGAAGAAAAAGATACCCCAGAAAAAACTGAAGAAACAAAAACTTATGACACGGGAGTAAATTCAGCATGAAAATAAATGGAAATAAAATTACAAGGGAAAAAACTCATAGGGACATACTATAAGAACATATACTCCACTAAGTTTGAAAATCTGAAAGAAATGGATGATTTCCTAGATTTATATGACCTGCTAAAATTGAATCAAGATGAGATTAACCACTTACATAGACCTATAACAAGTACAGAGATCCAAGGAGTTATAAAAAAAAAAAAAACTCCCAACTAAAAAAGTCCAGGCCCTGATGGATTCACTGGTGAACTTTACTAGACCTTCATGGAAGAACTAACACCAATGCTTCTCAAACTTTTCCATAAAATAGAAAAGAAGGAATCCTACCAAACTCCTTCTATGAAGCCAGCATCACCCTGATACCAAAACCAGACAAAGATAGAACAAAAAAATAAAATTACAGACCAATCTCCCTCATGAACATAGATGCAAAAATTCTCAACAAGGGGCTGGAGAGATGGCTTAGCAGTTAAGGCGCCTGCCTCCTAAGCTTAAGAACACTGGTTCCAATCTCCAGGTCCCACGTTTAGCCAGATGCAAAGTGACGCAAGGGCGCAATGCCACACTTGACCACAAGGGGGCGCAAGCTGAGAGACTGCTGGCACGCCCATCTCTCTCTCTCTCTCTGTGTCTCTCTCCAAAAAAAAAAAAAAAAAAATCTCAACAAAATATTGGCAAACAGAATACAAGTATATATAAGAAGGATCATTCACCCTAACTAAGTAGGCTTTATCCCAGAGATGCAGGGACGTTTCAACATAGACACAAATCGATAAATGTAATACATTATGTAAATGGAGTGAAGGACAAAAATCACATGATTATCTCATTAGATGCAGAAAAACCATTTGACAAAATCCAACATTCCTTCATGATAAAAGTCTTACAGAGACTGGGAATAGAAGGAACATATCTCAACATAATAAAGGCTATTTATGACAAACCCACAGCCAACATAATACTAAATGGGGAAAAACTTGAAGCTTTTCCACTAAAATCAGGAACAAGACAAGGGTGTCCACTGTCCCCACTTTTTAAAACATTTTTTATATTTATTTATTTATTTATTTATTTTAGAGAGAAAGAGGCAGAGAGAGAGAATGGGCACACCAGGGCCTCCAGCCACTGCAAACGAACTCCAGATGCATGCGCCCCCTTGTGCATCTGGCTTACGTGGGTCCTGGAGAGTAGAACTGGGATCCTTTGGCTTTGCAGGCAAATGCCTTAACCGCTAAGCCATCTCTCCAGCACCCCCCCCTTTTATTTAATATAGTACTGGAATTCTTAGCCATAGCAATAAGGCAAGAGACACACATAAACTGGATACAAATTGGAAAGGAAGAGATCAAGTTATCATTATTTGCAGATGATGATTCTATACATAAAGGACCCTAAAGACTCTACCAGCAAAACTGTTAGAGCTGATAAACACCTATAACCATATAGCAGGATACAAAATAAACACACAGAAATCAGTAGCCTTCCTATTTGCTAACAATAAACACACAGAGGATGAAAGCAAAGAATCACTCCCATTCACAATTGCATAAAAATAAATAAATAAAGAAAGAAAGAAAGAAAGAAAGAAAGAAAGAAAGAACGAACGAACCTTGGAATAAACCTAACCAAGGAAGTGAAGGATCTCTACAATGAAAACTTTGAAACACTCAAGACAGAAATTGCAGAAGACACTAGGAAATGGAAAGACATCCCTTGTTCTTGGATTGGAAGGATCAATATTGTGAAAAATGGCAATCTTACCAAAAGCAATATACACATTTAATGCAATCTCCATCAAAATTCCAATGGCATTCTTCATGGAAATACAAAAAACAATCCAAAAATTCATTTGGAAGCACAAAAAACCTCCAGCCAGGTGTGGTGGCGCACACCTTTATTCCCAGCAATCAGGAGGCAAAGGTAGGAGGATCGCCATGAGTTTGAGGCCACCCTGAGATTACATAGTGAATTCCAGGTCAGCCTGGGCTAGAGTGAGACCCTACCCTGAAAAACCAAAAAATGAAAAAAACTAAACAACAAAAAAAACCCTTGAATATCTAAAAAAAAAAAAAAAATTAGCAACAAAAATAAGGCTGTTAGAGCCAGGCGTCATGGTGCATGCCTTTGATATCAGTACTCGGGAGGCAGAGGTAGGAGAAGTGCTGTGAGTTCAAGGTCAGCCTGAGCTAGAGTGAGACCCTACCTTGAAAAAACAAAAACAACAAAAAAAAAAAAAAAAATAAGGCTGGTCATATCACCATACTTGATTTTAACTTATACTACAGAGCCATAGTAACAAAAACAGCATGATACTGGCACAAAAACAGACATGTAGATCAATGGAACAGAATAGTGGGCCCAGATGTAAGTCTGGGTAGCAACGCCCACGTGAGCCTAAGGACCCGGTTAGGGGCTCAATTCTCCAGGACCCAGGTAAGCCAGGTGCACAAGGTGGCGCATGTATCTGGAGTTTGTTTGCAGTGACTGGAGGCCCTGGTGCACCAATTCTCTCTCTCTCTCCTTCTCTCTGTCTGCCACTCTCAAATAAACAAGTAAAAAAGAATAGTTACAGTTGTCTCACACTGTGCCCTAACCTTCAGTGTGCCACCCCCACCCCAGGAATGTCCTTCTAGACAAATGTTCCCACGCCTGCACCAACCCAGCCCCACCCCTCAGCCTTAGAACATAGGAACAATGGGTCAGAACTCTTAAAACCAGGCTGCTTTCCTCTGGGCTTTGAGGGAACCACAGAGCTTTGAGGGTTCCACAAAGGGCAGCGAGGGGGGTGTGGGCACCATGTCTGAGGGGTGAGTGAGGACTGGAGGGGTGCGTCCTTGGTGTGGGGCAACAGAAGAGAGACACCTGGATGCCTCAGAGAGGCCAAGGGGAGGGGATCAGGGTGGGTCCCCCGCGTTCTCACAGACTGGCTTTCCCTCTGCAGGCCGACTTCCCTTGAACTATTTATTGCAGCCCCAGGGCTCTGGGCAATGGAAATTCTTTGGTCCCTTACCCCAGCTCTGTACTCTAAACCATTACAGCAGACTCACTGCTTCTAGACTCCAAAAGACCCCTTCCTTCCAGAATCACCCCCCCCCCCAGCCCCAGGCTGCCTCCTTCCCAACCCCCAGATCTTCTTCACTCGGACTCCACCCCTACTCTCCACCCCAAGACCCCAAGCTGGCACTTTCTCTAAACCAGACTGGTGCTTGCTCGTTCTCCAATCAGCAAGCCCCCTCCACCACCACCCTCACTTCGCCTGAAGTCCACCCCAAGTTCACACTCCCCCAAGGGCAACACCGCCTCCTCTCTCTCTGCAGGACTTACCAACGCCTGTGGGAGGCCTCCCACGTGACCCTGCAGGAGCTGCTTGACCAAGAGGAGCCCCTGCTCGAACCGGTGCCCAGCCAGGAGCGGGAGTCCTTCCTCTACAGGATCTCGGTGCTCTACCTGCACTACCTGGGGCTGTTGCGCCGCTTCGATACCATCTACGACCAGATGGTGCAGCCGCAGAAGCGCCGGCTGCTGCGGCGCCTGCTGGACAGTGTGGCGGGCCGGGTGCTGGAGCTCAAAGAAGAGCTGGTGCGCGTGGACTTGAGCGAGACCCACTGCCTGGACCGCGAGCTGCAGGACCTCAAGCTCACCCCGGTGCGCGCGCGCGCAGCCACCTCCAAGCGGGGAGGGAGGGACTCCTTGCAAGCCCCAGAGCTACATCCCAATTTGAAGTGTGGGTGGGTGGGGGGGGGTGCAGATGTCAACCTTGGCCTGCAGAAATCAGTGGTGCTGTCACATCTGCCCTGCGAGGGGCGGAGGCTAGACTGATCAGAGGATGGAGTTTGGCTTCAGGAAAGGGATTTCAGGAACTGGGAGTACCCCGCAGGTTGAGTCCGTTTCCCACCCAGCAGCTGGGAAGACCCATAGCCCACAGGAGATGGATGAGGAGGATGCTTTGAAGCCTGCTTCACAAAGCGGGTTTCTGGGACCAACAGCAGCTTGCTGGAAATGCCAAGTCTCCCAGAACCTCTAAACAAGCACCCGTCTTTGCACAGCACCCCAGGGTGATCTGTGTGCATGGGGCAAGTTCTAGCAGCTTGCCCAGAGCACATGGCTACTGCAGGGCCTCCCGTCTGTGCTAAGGCCAGGGTTCTGTCCTTTGCTCCATAGCTGAGTGGAAATTCCAGATCTGCTAACCAGCTACTGCAGCAGACTTTGGGCTCTGCATTGGACTAGGGAGATTCTGGGGAGGGCCTAGGATCTGCCTATCAAAAACCTCCCAGTTAGCCTGGTGTGGTGGCACACACCTTTCATCCAAGCACTTGGGAGGGTGAGGTTGGATCGCTGTGATTTGAGGCCAACCTGGGGCTACAGAGTGAGTTCCAGGTCCAGGTCAACCTGGGCTAGAGTGAAACCCTGCCTGAACACCCTCTCCCACACAAAAAGCTCCCCAGCTGAGGGGCTAGAAAGGTGGTTCGGTGAATAGAGAACTTGCCACACAGTATGCAAACCAGAGTTCAGAGCCCCAGCACCCCTGTAAATTTCAGGGTGGGTGCGGCAGCCACTTGTAATCCCAGTCCTCAGGAGGCAGACAGGACACCCTTGTGCAAGCAGCCTGTCTAGGCTAGCTGAGTCAGCAAACTCTGGGCACAAGTGTGAGGCTCTGCCTCAGTAAATAGAGAGGAAAATAACGGAGAAAAATACCTGATGTCAACTTTTTTTTTCAAGGTAGGGTCTCACTCTAGCCCAGGCTGACCCGGAATTCAGTATGTAGTCTTAGGGTGGCCTTGAACTCATGGTGATCCTCCTACCTCTGCCTCCCAAGTGCTGGGATTAAAGGCATGCGTCACCACGCCTGGCCTCAACTTCTGTTTTTTTTGTGTGTGTTTTTTTTCCAGTTTTTAAAAGATATACTTAAATTTATTTATTAGCAAGAGATAGCGAGAAGGAGAGAGAATGGGTGCATCGGGGCTTCTAACCACTGCAAATGAACTCCAGATGCATGCACCACTATGTGCATCTGGCTTAGGTGGGTACTAAGGAATTGAACCTGGGTCCTGAGGCTTCGCAGGCAAGTGCTAAGCCATTTCTCCAGCTTTTTTTGTTTGTTTGTTTGTTTGTTTTTCGAGGTAGGGTCTCACTGTGGTCCAAGCTGACCTGGAATTAACTGTGTGGTCCCAGGGTGGCCTCGAACTCACAGCAATCCTCCTACCTCTGCCTCCAGAGTGCTGGGATTAAAGGTGTGTGCCACCACACCTGGCTGGCTTTTTTTTTTTTTTTTTTTTTTTTTTAAATCTACCTCATAACCCAGAAGGTTTTCACTGCTGGGCTCTAATAGGATAAAAGAAGTGTGGGATGGGCCAGAGAGCCTGGACTTCTGCCTCCTGATCTCCTTCCCCCGTATGACCCCAAAGGCAGACCTGGAGGTTCCCATCCCCAAATACTTCAAGCTGGAGCGGACCACTGCTGTGAAGGAGCGAGAGCTGCTGCTGGCTGAGATCCTGTCCAGACTGAAGCCACTCATCTCCCGAGAGGTCAGTTGAGGAAATACCCTCTCAGACTCCTCCTGCACCCCTCTTCCTGGACAGACTGACCCTGTCCTATTCCCAACTCAGAGTGCTCCTTGGGCAGTCAGTCCTCAGCCTCCTTCAAGGATACCTTTGAAGGTCCCGCAGCCCTCCAGCACAAGACCTGGGTCACACAGCCGTCTCTGATGACAAGGCCCTCAGCGTCTCCTTTGGTGGCTGGCCTCCCAGCTGTTCAGGTGGAGGCTTGCCCTCATGTCTCCTTTGCCTTTGCTTTGGTCAGAGCTTTCAAGGAATGAGCCGGACCGAAGCCATCATCATAGTGCAAACTGCCGAGCGGGCCCGGCAGGGCCGCCTCCGAGCCACCTTCATGAAAGAAATCCGGAAGGAGGAGGAGCGAGATCGGAGGATTCGGGAAGATGGGCGGAGCAGATTCACTCCGGCTCAAGGAGCTCTTGCCATCCAGAAGGTGACCCTTGGTACCCAGGAGGCGGGTCAAGCTAGAGTTACCTCCTTGAGGGCAGCTGCAGGGCTCAGCAACTGACCACAGGGTGCAAGTGCCTGGCTTGTAAACCAGAGGCCTTGGTCAGTTGATATAGGCTGAGTTTGCAGGTGTCTCGGCTAGAAGTGGCTCACACCTGAGAAAGCACAGTGGCCCAGCTCCCTTGGGTCAAAGCTGCATCGTGCCATAAGCAGTGATGTTGATGTCCCAGGGTACAATCAGGTAACCCAATGGCTCTATGGATTCCAAGAAAGAAGAACTTTTTTGTTTGTTGTTTGTTTTGTTTTTCGAGGTAGGCTCATACTCTGGCCCAGGCTGACCTGGCATTCACTCTGTAGTCTCAGGTGGCCTTGAACTCACTGCGATCCTCCTACCTCTGCCTCCCGAGTGCAGGCTCCCAAGAAGGAAGAACTTTTGTTGGTGCTTGAACTCTGATCCATGCCTCCAAAAATATAGCAGGTTAGGGCAGAGGTGAGAAACACAAAAGGCCCGGAGGGCTCAGATGCCTACCAACCATTCTGGGCTGTTCCTCCTCTCTGAGCACCTACAGAGAAGCCACCCTCAAACGCTTTCTCCAGCCCCACCTCAACTTCCTGGCCAAGACTCTCACAGATCTCTCCGCAGAGGAGTACAGCCACTGGCCCTCCCTAGGCACAAGGTCACATGGCGTCGAGACGCTGAGCGCCATGTCTTCCCGTTCCCAGGTGTGGAAAGGTCTCATGCTGAGGAAACACGTCAAACAACTCAGGCGCTCTGAGATGGAGTTCATTGGCATGGTAAGACCTCCCTGGCTCACGCAGGAGTCCCTGTCTCATCCTCGTGTCTCTGCACTCCTGCTCCCCCAGGGTACATCCCTCTCCAGCCCCACACTGCCCGCCTGCCCTCCACTCATGCAGGACAGGAGATCCCTGGGAAGAAGGAGCACCAGGGCTGGAAAGCCACCAAGTCACATCTGCTCACATCCATTCCTCTTCTAGAACCTTCTGAAGGAACTTGAATGTATGTGTGTGGAAGTGCAGTAGCACAGATCATCCTGGGCCTCACACCCTTGTCTTAGCTGGAAGGAGAGGCTGCAAGGGAGGAGACTGCACAGCCAGAGGGAGCAACCTATGGTGCTCCCCAAGCCTCCACTAGGGGCCATGTTGCGATAGGGACACACCCCAAAACAGACCCTTCAGACCACACGCCTTTCTCTCATTTGCTCTGGGGGCCCAGACCTGCTTCTCAGCTCCTTGGAAGGAAGGCTGAGTGACTGACTGTGTGCGTGGGGCGTGTGGCAAAGAAGCCCAGAGATTCTTACGTGATTGCATGCACACAAATGTCTATCCACATGGGCTAAGCGGCCTCGCCCCTTCAGCGTGTCCTGTGCTTTCTGACGGTTCTCTCATCCAGTTTGTCTCTGCTGACTCTGGGCCCTGACCATGACAAGGGTCCCCCAGTCTAGGAAGATCTGGGAAGATCGCTGGAGACCTGATTGGCAGGCATGCTAGACAGGGGCAAGAGTGGGATCAGAGAGCTCGGAAAGAAGGCTGTCCCAGCATGCAGGCTGAGATGGCTGCTAGGGGACTGCTATGAGGGGAGTAGAGGTCAGAGACTGGCTAGGACACTGGAGAGCTGGACCCCCAGGAGAGAGAGCAAGGGGGGAGAGGGTGGGGACACAGCAGTGGGTGAGGAATGAGCCTGGCCGCCCGGGCCCATCAACAGTGTGAGCTCAGCGTTTTCAGTAATTGTCTCTGTGCAGAGTGATATTTAAAATACATTTGGGAGCCAATGAGGCGGGAAAGTGGCTGTGAGAGCGGCTGCCAACTCGGCCGCCGGGCGGGGTGTGTGTGTGGGGGGGGTGCTGGGGCTGCAGGCTCACAGGGGTGGTTGCTGGGGGGAGCGGGCAGGGGGGCTAGCCCGGATGCATCTAGCAAACTCATTACCAGGGTAATTTACACAGACGAATTTCAGCTCCAAACACAATTTCTCCTGATGCAGGCATGCCCGTTGTTCCGTGAGGGCGTGTGTACGAGACTAGGCATGTGCATGTGTGTTGGGGACTGAGTGGGGGCAGGTGTATGTGTGTGTGTGTGTGTGTGTGTGTGTGTGTCTAAGAATGGGGGCTGGGTCCTTTGAAGACTCCTGAGCCTTCTGATCTCTCTCCGCTTCCCCCAGCTTCCCCCATCCAAGCAGGGGTCAAGCTCGGGCAGCACCTGGAAGGCATGCCTGGGAGAGGAGCTGCGGAGGATCCAGCAGGCAGAGAAGGAAGAGGAGTTCCAGCTGGCCATGACGAAGGCCTGTGAGACCCTCAGAGAGACCGAGGGGCCCGACATGAAGGAGAAGATGAAGGACCAAATCCGGCAGTGGTTCATCGAATGCCAGTCAGTGTTCACAGCCTCGTCCCTGATCCCGCCTCCTCTCCAACGCATCCCTGGATCTGCTGCGGCCCCATCTCCCCAACTGTTTGCTCCTCTAGTCCAGATTGTCCCACTTCTCCATCTGCCTTCTATCTGTCCCCTTCTAACGCTCTTGGTTTAGACGTTGAGTCCCCAGGGTACACGGCCATCCCCACCTGACTTTCCAGTTCCCTGAGGGAAGATAAGATGCTAAGATAAGACGGGGAAAATACTAGAATGCATCTTTCCGTTCTGAGACACTCAGTCCTTCTGTCACTGCCATCTCTCTGGGTCTTAATCTTTCTCTGTCCATCCATCCATCCATCCACCCACTCACTATCATCTTTCCATCTGTCCAACCACCCATCTGTTGACCTAGCCACACATTCATCTATCCATCTAGTTGACCACCCATGCATCCACCCATCAATCCATCTCTCTGTGATTAAAAAAAATTTTTTTTTGGTTTTCGAGGTAGGGTCTCACTCTAGCCCAGGCTGATCTGAAATTCACTCTGTATTCTCAGGGTGGCCTTGAACTCACAGCGATCCTCCTACCTCTGCCTCCCGAGTGCTGGGATTAAAGGCATGTGCTATTATGCCCGGCTTCTCTATGATCTTTATTTTTATTTTTGGTTTTTTGAGGTAGGGTCTCACTCTAGCTCAGGCTGACCTGGAATTTGCTATGTATTCTCAGGGTGGCCTTGAACTCATGATGATCCTCCTACCTCTGCCTCCCGAGTGCTGGGATTAAAGGCGTGCGCCACCACGCCCGACTCTCTATGATCTTATATCCTTGTAGTGCCCTGACTGGTCGGTTCCCTGACTATCCAGATGAGGCCATAGGTGGATCCCACTTGATCTTTTCAGACAAGACTCCAGAGCAGGTACCTTGGAGGTGGTGAGAAGAGACGTTCTATGGTAGGTACAGAGCAGTGGACTGAGTATAAGCCGAGGATGGTGGTGGGTGGAGGAGGGTCAAAGTCAAACAAGTTGTTGGCCAGAGAAGACAGTGGGCAGCTAGAGAGCTTGCATGGGACTGGAAGAGGCCCCAGGAAGGAACGGGTTCATGAGACTGTTGAGGATCCAGAGGCTCATGGTCCAGGAGCGGGTAGCAGCTCTAAAGAGACCATCCCTTCCTAAGCACCCCTGAGCTGCTGGACTCTGGTGTGGTCTCTGCAAGCTCAATCACCTCCACTCTGGCACTCTCCTGGGCCAACCCTGCACCCTCTCAGTCCTATGGGGGCGGGGGGGGAACAAATGTTGTTGTTGGTCACAGGTGAGGCTAGAGCTGGAGATGCAGGCCCAGGATAACAAAAAGAAGGACCAAGAGAAGACTAAGGAGCAAGATACGGAAACGAGAAAGAAGAAAAAGACAGGGAAGGAAGATAAGTCCAAGAAAAAGGTAAGTCAACTCTGAGCACGGTGAGTCGGGGGGCAGGGAGGAACCGAGCGCAGGGACACGGCAGGAAGGTCGGCCCCGGGAAGGACTGGGCAGTGGAGGCAGCGGGGGTGTCAAGGTGTAAGGCTTCTGTTCTAGGAATCAGAGATGGTACTGAAAGTGTTGCCTTCCAAACTGGTGCCTGTGATCAACGCCGGCCACGAGGAGTACATAAGTAAGAAGGGGCAGTGTTGGGGAGTGCTGGGCCCGTGGAGTCCTGGGGAAAGTGGGTGTCTGCTGTATGGTTACGGGCAGCAGTATAAGGTGTGACTTTGGAGGCTAAGGCATAGTGCCGGAGGCTAAGGCATAGTGCCAAAGCAGTGGAGGGGCGTGTAGTGATTGTTTAGGTGGGAGTGCTGAGAGTTTCTGTCTGAATTTTGTGGTCACAGACCCTGGGGTTGAATGGTCAGGCCTGGGGTAAAAGCAGTGCCAGATGGCCAGCTGGCAACACAGGGACCAGCTAGGGCCAAGTTGTACGTGTGTGTGTGTGTGTGTGTGTGTGTGTGTGTGTACACAGACACGTGGAACTTGTACCTTCACATATCCCACCATTTTCTGTGCTCAGAAGTGTGGAAGGACCGCTATGACAATAAACACCCCAGTCAAAACTTTGACCCTGAGACTCTCCGGGAGGAAAAGAGGAAGGAAGTGGAGCTAGAGATCCGGACACAGGTAGGAGCACACCATGGGGCTTTCTCCCCTCCTTTCTTCCCTTCCTTCCTTCCTTCCTTCCTTCCTTCCTTCCTTCCTTCCTTCCTTCCTTCCTTCCTTCCTTTATTTCTTAGAAGATTTTATTTATTTATTTATTTATTTATTTATTTATTTATTTACTTATTTTGGGTTTTTTTCAAGGTAGGGTCTCTCTCTAGCCCAGGCTGACCTGGAATTCACTATGTAATCTCAGGGTAGCCTTGAACTCAAGGTGATCCTCCTACCTCTGCCTTCCGAGTGCTGGGATTAAAGGTGTGCACCACCATGCCCGGCAAGATTTTATTTTTTTAAAATTTTATTCTTTTATTATTTTTTTTTTTTGGTTTTGCAAGGTAGGGTCTCACTCTGGTCCAGGCTGACCTGTAATTAACTATGTAGTCTCAGGGTGGCCTTGAACTCACAGCGATCCTCCTACCTCTGCCTCCCGAGTGCTGGGATTAAAGGCGTGTGCCACCACGCCCGGCTAAGATTTTATTTTTATTTATTTATCAAAGACTGAGAGAAGGAAAGAGAGAGAGAGAGAGAGAATAGGTGCGCCAGGGCCTCTAGCCACTGCAAACAAACTCCAGATTCATGCACCAACATGTGCATCTGGCTTACGTGGGACCTGGAAAATCGAACTGGGGTCTTTAGGCTTCACAGGCAAGTGCCTTAACCACTAAGCCATCTCTCCAGCCCCAGGACTTTCTTCATGCCGCTCCTCATGGTCCTCTTTCCACCACCAGCATCTCCCCATCTATTCCTTAGTGCCCCACCCTGAGGCCCCGCTGATCTTGTGTGGACCCCACTGTTATCCACTCACCCGCTGCCCCGCCATCTCCACTGTCCTCAGCTTCCCCTGGGTGCCTGACCAGCAGGGATGTAAGGGCGGGTGAAGGAGGCTCTGAGCAGGGGTCACACTGGGTGTGGCACTGGGTATCTTCCCTCCTCCAAACTCCACACCTACCCCATTAGGACTGTCCGCTGTTCCTGGAGTGAGGGCCCTGGTTTTTCCACCACACACTTAGAAACCTCTCCAAGGAGCTGTGTGGCTGCTTAGCTCATACAGACCTCCTTTTTAACATTTATCTATTTATTTATTTATTTAACAGAGAGAGAGGAGGGGGAAAGAGAATGGGTGTGCCAGGGCCTCCAGCCACTGCAAATGAACTCCAGATACATGCATCCCCTTGTGTATCTGGCTAACATGGGTCCTGAGGAATCGAACCTGGGTCCTTTGGTTTGCAGGCAAACCCCTTAACCACTAAGCCATCCCTCCAGCCCCTAGCTCATACAGATCTCAATGAGCTGATCTCAGGCTCGAATTCCATCTTGGGGTGCTTGTCCCCATGTTCCTGGCTGCTGAACAGCTCCCCGCATCCCAGAGAGCAGGGTGTAGATTCAGATCTGGTGTGGACAAATGCAAGGGAGGGAGGGAGGGAGACCTGGTCAAGGCTTGTGTGGGAAGGCCTCGATGGCTGTTTCCCCGCTTCCCACCCCTTTGGCTCTGAGAGCCGCCCTTCTCGCCAGCCCTCCCTCCTGCCTGCCTCTCCCCCCTTTTCACTTGATCTTAGCCAAAAGGCCGAGAAGCGATTTTCCCCCCATCTCGTTCATCACTGTCCCTGCTGTGTTTGCAGGTGGATGAACTGATGCGGCAGGAGCTGAAGAATTTGCGCCTGGCTGTGGACAAGGAGGAGACCCGACCCCTGAAAACTCCCAAGGCAGATGAGGGGCTAGGGCTGGACAGGGGAGGACACACTGGGGGGGGGACAGGGAACTGGACAATGACTTGTGTGCTCATTTTCCCAGAAAAAGTCTGGAAGGAAAACTGGGAAGAAGAAGGAAAAAGATCTGACCCAAGACAGGTAGCAGACCTTGCCATACCAACCACGCACTGGTGGGGGTGGGGGCAGGGGGTGCCCAGGTCAGAGATGTGATTACTGGTACTGATTTTGCTATTGTGTGGCATTAGGGAAATCATTTCATCTCTCTGGGCCCCTGGCCGTGTCTACAAAGTCCCTGTTTGTTTGTTTTTCCAAGTTTTTCCTATCTTTCAAAATAATGCAGAACAATATATGTGATTGTACTTATCAGCAAATTGTCCCTCCAACCTTTGCTTTGATTAGCTCTGTGCCCCCAAAGCCATCTCGCCCTCAACTTCCCACTCTGCAGTCATGGAAGGACCCTTGCCCTGTCCCTCTCTACTCATTTCTCTGGTAGAGAGCAGTCTTTGGGCAGGGGGAACTGGCTCAGTGGGTGTGAATTGTCGCCACAGAAGCGTGAGGGTGAATTCGATCCCCGTGCATGCCTGCAACCCAGCACGGAGGGGGTAGAGGCAGGAGGATGGCTGGAGCTCTCTGGTCAGCCAGCCTAACCAAAAAGCAGTATGATCTCCAGGTTCAGAGACAGACTGTGTCTTAAGGACATGAGTCAGAGCAGTGGAGGAAGATACTGGATGTCCTCCTGTGGCCTCTGCATGTGCACATAGGGTGGTATATGTGTAACACACACACACACACCAACACTTTTAAAAAAAAGAATGTTGCCGGGCGCAGTGGCACATGCCTTTCATCCCAGCACTCAGGAGGCAGAGGTAGGAGGATCGCCATGAGTTGGAGGCCACCCTCAGACTATATAGTGAGTTCCAGGTCAACCTGGGCTAGAGTGAGACCCTACCTCAAAAACAACAACAACAAAAGGGCTGGAGAGATGGCTTAGCAGTTAAGGCGCCTGCCTGCAAAGCCTGAGAATGCCTGTTAGAATCTCCAGGTCCCACATTTAGCCAGATGCAAAAAGTGACACAAGGGCGCAATGCCGCACTTGCCCACAAGGGAGCGCATGTGTCTGGAATGCGTTCACAGCGGCTGAGAGGCCACTGGGACGCCCATTCTCTGCCTCTTCCTCTCTCTCCTCTCAAAACAAACAAACAAACAAACAAAAAAACAAACAAACAAACAAAAAAAGAATGTTCCCTGGTGCACTGTCAGCAGTCTAACGACTGACACCCTGCATTTGGCGTGGGGACCAGAGCAGCGCTTAACCCAAATGACCAGATCTCAAAGGACAGCACTGCGGACAGGAGAGGCTGACAACCATTGCAAGGGCCATTGGCCCTTGTCACATCCCCCTCACTCCACAAGGTGCCCACTGTGGGGGGGGGAGCCCTGTCTCCTGAGAGTGGTCGGGGGTCTCATCTTCTGACTCTGGTTCTCCAGTGGCTCTGTGGCCTTCTGAGCACAGAATGTTGCACAGGGGCCCCTTGTCTCCCCTTCTGATGCCTAAGCGCACCATCTCTGCCTCAATCTCCCTTTGTCCTCTCTTGCTAATGTTCACGGGCTCTCCCTGCACTGTCCTCCGTCAGGACTATGGACTCGCTGTATGAAGAGCTGGTCGTGTATGGCCTCATAAAGAAAAGCATGACCGTAGCACTAAAGGACTTCATCGGTAAGCCCCTCCCACGTCCCCCGCTCCCAGGCAAGGGCCCCCAGCCCCTGGCCCTTGACCCTGTCTCCTTCCTCTGCACGGTCGGAGGCCTCTCTCCAGTGACTCTCTCCCTCAGACACCTCCAGGAAAGCAGCTCATGAGGTGCCCCCTCTCTGTCCCCTCAGGTGACTGCCTCTATCTTGGGTCCCCTCTGACTTTTGCCAACAAGATGCCCATGCCCTCCCTGTTTGATGTACGACAGAACATTGCCTTGTACGGGGTCCTTCGGCTGGGTGAGAGACTCAGAGAGTGAAGAGCTAGCATTGGTTGAAACTGGGGGCAGGGCAGGGGCTGGAGTCCAGGGGCGTGTGGCTGAGGTGAGTGTGTCCAGTCTGGTCCTCCCCAACCTTGGTGGGGTGTAGGGGCCCCTGCCTTTCACATGCACCTGGATTGAAACACCCTAGAACTCAAGCAAGCCCTCAACTTGCTTGCTGGAGGGTCCATGCTGCCAGCTCCAACCTTAATCTCAAGTGATAGTTTCCAGAAGGGCAGCCCTGCATGATTATTAAATACCAGAACTCAGAAACTTTCTAAAGCAATTTGTCACATGCTTTTAAATCCCACCCATCCCAGTGCAGGGATGGAGCCAAACTGGAGAGTGCTTACTCCTGGCAGCATGCATAGCTGCCCGCTTTGGAGTTTGCTAAGCAGGCTGCCGCTGCGGGGAGGCTGTGCTCAGGCGTGGAGAAAGATAGCGTGGCCCAGACTTGAACTTCACCTTCCCAGCCCCAGGTCCTAAGCTGACCTTCCAGGTTCTCCACCAGCTCCTGTTGCTACTCCACAGCCTGCCCCAGCTCTATCTGCTTCCTCCCAGGCTCCCAAGACATACACTCCATGGCTCCCCTCATCCGCTCCATCCTCCTGGTGGGACCCTCTGGCATGGGGAAGAAGATGTTGGTCCACGCGGTGTGCACAGAAACCGGTGCCAACCTGTTCGACCTGTCACCTGGCAACCTGATGGGCAAATACCCTGGCAAGACCGGGTTGCAGATGATGATGCACATGGTCTTTAAGGTCAGGAACCCCGAGCTTGGTGGTGGCTTCTCAGATTGGTGACGTCAGAGTGGAGAATGCTTTATGCTTCCATGGTCACTCATCTTGGTGAGATGAGTTTGGTGAGATGTCAGGACCTGAACTGGTGAGGCCTCTCCACTAATCCCTATGAGTCAGCGTGCCCCTGAAGCTTCCACGCTGGCAGAGGAGAGGGGAGTGGGGGAGCAGAACAGTTTTCTCTCGTGGTAAGGTGAGGTTTAATATGCAACATGTGGCCTCGGGTCACTCTGAGTTGCAATGTGGACATGTGGAGCGAGGAGGAGTTGACAGAAGATGGGAAGTATGTATAAATAAGCCCCCTTGGGGTCTGACTAGACGGGCTGTGACCGAAGCCCAAGGTTATCTCATGTCTTGTTTCTAACCCTCTGCCCCGCCCAGGTGGCCCGGCATCTACAGCCCTCTGTGATCTGGATTGGAGAGGCAGAGAAGACTTTCTATAAGAAGGTCCCCAAAGAGGAGAGGAAGGTGAGGGAACGCGGGCGGGAAGGTCTGTATGATTTAGCAGCCAGAGCCTGGGCAAGGCTGAGGGGCTCAGACAAGTATGACAAGCCCACCCACTGCAACCCTGAACAAGAGCCCTCTCCTCCGGTGCCTCCTTTCCTTGTCTCACAGCAGGATGGAGGGCCCCTCTCTACCCCCCACCATCAGGGCTGAGTGTGGCCCGTGTGCTCTGAGCACACAGTGGTCCCACTCATCGTGTCCCACCCCCATCACTTTCTCTCCCTGGAGCAGCTAGACCCAAAGCGAATAAAGAAGGACCTCGCCAAGGCCATGCGACAACTGAACCCGGGTGACCGAGTGATGCTCATAGGGACAACCAATAAGCCACAGCTGGCTGAGATAAAGGGTCTGTGCCGGGTGTACGAGCGGATCCTCTTCATACCCCGGCCCGATTATGCGTCTCGCTATGGTGAGGCCCGGGGACAGAGCCCAGGGACCGCTGCCCTCCACAGTCAGAGCCCTCTAACCCCCACTGCTGCCACAGGCCTTCAGCTCCAGGGTCAGACCACAGGGAGCGAAGGGCCATCCACAAGCAGTGTCCTGGCTCCTGTCCTTAGCCCAGTGGACACCGGCAGGTCACTTTGGTCCTCAAGATCTCCTCCGTTTGCTGGTGCTCCTTTGAGATGATGGCCCCAGCCACTGCTGGTCCCAGACCCTCCTGGAGAGACACGCTGCTCTCCAGAGGCTCAGAGCTCTTCAGAATGTGGAGCCTGTGGGCCTGGCTAGCCATCCTGTCCCCTCCCTGCCTGCAGTACTCTGGAAGCATATGCTAGAGACCCGGGAAATACAGGTGACCCCCACCCTGGACATCAGTGCCCTGGCCAAGGTGTCCGATGGGTACACGTCTGGTAGCATTCTCCAAGCCATTCAGTCGGTGCTGACCGAGCGGCGCCTTCTGCAATTGGCCAAGAAGCCACTGGTGGCGGCTGAGTTCCTGGGGCACCTGGCAAAGCTGGACCCAGTGTACAGGGAGGAGGAGGAGTCCCTGAAGGTGAGGCCACCAGGTCAGGGGTGGGGAGGTGACAGGCAGTGACATCTTGGGGTCCTGCTGCTCCCCCGTGCTATCATAAAACAGAGTAAATGAGCTTGGACTTCCGCTGGAAAGGAAACATGAGACACCTTGCCCGAGGGGTAGGGGCCTGAGCAAAGGAACCCGAGAGCCACGTGCATGTTAGGAGCCCCAGGCCAGTTCTGGCACTAGTTCTAGGTAGGGTCTCGCTCTAGCTCAGGCTGACCTGGAATTCACTATGTAATCTCAGGGTGGCCTCGAACTCACAGCGATCCTCCTACCTCTGCCTCCCGAGTGCTGGGATTAAAGGCATAGCTGCCTCTTGAGTTGGTACCCACCTTGGAAGCAAGTTGGACCTGCAGGGGCGGAAGAAAGGGGGCATGCCCTCTAATGACGAGTGACATTACAGCCTGGAATATTTGATGTGGTGGTGGGGGTGGCAGAAAAGCAGCTGTGATAGGACCCCAAGCCCCCCACCCCGCCCGAGGAAGACAGAAAATAAAGCCTGCAAGGAGGAGGGAGAGGGAAGCCGTGAGCAAGGGTAGACTCATGCCCCGATCCCCTGCCAACCCAGGACTGGTACTTCAGGACGCCACTGGGCAAGAAGAATATGACATTTGCCAAGGATGTACAGGATGCTGAGGAGGCCAGAACGGCAAAGGAGAAGAAGAAAAGGAAGTGATGGCTGGGCCTGAGGGTGACCACAGTGCGCCCTAGGGGACTGGGCAGAGCCTCTGGGGCGAAGGGGAAGACAGATGCATAAAGATCCAGGTGGCTTCTAGAGAGCTGTCCTCCACTCAGCTCTGTGTCTTCTGGACCCTCTCCTACCTCCTCCCCTGCCCTCTCTGTTCTGGCTTCCAGAGCACTCCCCCGCCCCCCCCCAGCCATCCCATGTTTTTATCTTGCCAGTTCTTCTGTGCTGGATCCCCACCTCAATAGCTCCTCGAGGCACTTAAGGAAGAAAACAAACAAAAACAAGAAAGAAGAAAGAGAAAGAAAGAGAGAAAGAGAGAGAGAAAGAAAGAAAGAAAGAAAGAAAGAAAGAAAGAAAGAAAAGAAGGAAGGAAGGAAGGAAGGGGAAAGGAAGGAAGGAAATAAAAGAAAAGAAAAGAAAGAGAGGAAGGAAGGAAGGAAGGAAGGAAGGAAGGAAGGAAGGAAGGAAGGAAGGGAGGAAGGAAGGAAGGAAAGAAGGAAGGGAGGAAGGAAGGAAAGAAAGAAAGGAGGGAGGGAAGAAGGGAAGGACACAGGAAACAAGGAGAGGAGGGAGAAGGAAGGTTCTGGGGACGGGGAAGCCTGGCAGGGACCTGGCCTGCTCACAGCCCATGGGTCCCAGCTCCTGTGTGTCTGGATTACCCTCCAGTCCCCATGTCTCACTCAGAAAGCAAGGAGAACTTAGACTGCCAACCTCTAAGAGCCCTCCTGCTCCGGGACTCAATGATGGCAGTTAGGGAGATGAGGGTGGCAGGGGGCTGGCAGAGGAGCTGTGGTGGGCTATGGCTGGGGATAGACTCAATGTCCTCCAAACTGGCTTGCCCTCTTTCCTCCAAAGACCCTCCCCATCACGGAGCACTCTGCCTTCTGCCCGTGCCGTGGGCTCAGTGGGAACAGGCCTCTTGCTTGGAGTGGGGGGCCATTTGTGGGGTGTTCTTCTGGGGAGAGAGTGGCTTGGGTGGGTGAGGAACTCAACAAGCCAGAACTTCCATGCCACTGAAGGCTAAGGAACCCCTGGGCTCTCTTCTGAGGTAGATCATGGACAATGTATAGAATCTATGAGGAAGGTAAGAGCTGGTGCAAGCCAGACCAGGTGAGACCCTTGAGGCTGAAACCTATGGTGGATAAAGGTGACCCAGAGCTGTGCCCAAAGAACTGGCTTTATTTATGTATTTATTTTATTTATTTATTTATTTATTTGAGGCAGGGTCTCACTCTAGCCCAGGCTGACCTGGAATTTACTCTATAGTCCCAAACTGGCAATCCTCCAACCTCAGCTTCCCAAGTGTTTGGACTAAAGGCGTGCACCACCACACCCAGTGGCTTTATGTGCACCGCACACACACCCCCCTTTGCCTATTTTTTGTGGTTTTTCGAGGTAGGGTCTCCGTTCTAGCCCAGGCTGACCTAGAATTCACAATGTAGTTTCAGAGTGGCCTTGAACTCACAGTGATCCTCCTACCTCTGCCTCCCAAATTCTGGGATTAAAGGCGTGCGCCACCACACCCGGCTCCCATTTCCTTTGTATAGCCCCACCCCCAACAAAAATAGTCTTGTTATCGTGTTGCATAGGCAGAAGCACTTCCTCAGTTTCCCTCCCAGATGAGACTCCATGGAACCATGGTCGGGTAGAGATGCTGTGGGTCATCCAGGGAGTGGGTGCCAGCACCAGGGATGGGCGCATGGGATGGGATGGACATGGAGGAGGGGACCTGCACTTGAGATGGGTACCAGGGATTTTGTGTTGCTGTCTCTGAGCTGTGTTCCAGAGAACCCCCAGGCGTGCCTCCCCCATAGCTGCTGGTTTCTGCTGCTCACCACTGCAGTTTCACGCCCTCAGGGTTGGGACAGGGACGGAAAGGGGCCTGGGAGGAGCAGGCTGGCTGGTCAAGCAGGTGACTGGCGAAGAAGGAGCTCAGGTTGCAGCCCTGGCTCTGTGACAAGTCCACCCTGGACAGACTGCTTTCCTTCTCGGGCTCTTTTATCTCTTTGTGAGGTGTCAGAGTGGAGACCTGGGAACGAATGGTTAGGGTTACCTCCCCACCACCCTTATCTGCTCTTCCCCAAACCCCCTCCCAGCTTGAAAGTTTCTGACCCCAGGGCACCGACAGGGGACAGCCAGATGCTATTTATGTCTGGCTAGCTGGTTGCTTCACTGCTCCTCCCACACTGGGCTCCGCCTGGCTAGGGCCCAGCACCCCCCCACCACCCAGCCCCTACTCAGTCCACTGAGACCCGTGGCTTTCCCCCTTCTCCCAGAGACACTAGCCATGTCTGGGGGAAGGAGAGCCCCTGTCAACAGAAGCCACCATCTGGGACCTCTCCCTTCCGCCCCCACTTGCCAGATCTGGGGATCCCAGTCCTGCCCATCCTGGGGACCCTCTCGGTCGTCACCACCGCTGTTGTGTCGAGACATGGCCTTGCAGAATGCCCTGTACACGGGCGACCTGGCGAGGCTGCAGGACCTCTTCCCTCCCCACAGCACAGCCGACCTGCTGCTGGAGAGCCGGGCAGCTGAGCCTCGCTGGAGCAGCCACCAGAGGGGTGAGGGGCAGCTGCCTGCGGGGAGGTCTGAGACAGGGGCTGGGCTGCCGGCCTCAAATGGAAGTCCTGAGGCTTACCCCACAGCCTAAACCTTGGCCCAGGAGAGAAGTCATGCGGAGCTCAGAATAGCTCCTGAAAGACCTTGTGGCCAGGACAGGCTCCCGCTGGGGTCACAGGGCCCTCAGCCTCCATCTGCCCAAGTTTCTCTCCTCTTCCATCCTCTCTGTGTGTGGCCTCTTTCTTTCTGCCCCCCTCCCACTCTGCCTACTGACCACATGCTCATGAGCTGGTCTCCAGAGGAATGCAGGGGGCAGGGGGAGTCCCCCGGGGACAGACACACCCTTTGTGCCAGGCTGGTGGAGAAGCCCCAGAGAGGGTCTGAGGAGTGCCCTGAGTCTGGCCCGGGACCCATCGTTACCCGCACAGCTTCAGGGCCTGCCCTTGCCCTCTGGCAGGCCGTGCTGGCTGGGGATGTGGCCTCTGTCTCCCGCCTGCTCGCTGACTCCAGTACTGGCTTAGCTCCTGATTCTGTCTTTGACACCAGCGACCCAGAGCGATGGAGAGATTTCCGCTTCAACATCCGTGCTCTGAGTACAGACCAGGGACTTTGGTGGGGAGTGGGGGCTGGGGGTGGGGGTCTGAGCAGGAGAGGGGAGGCTGCAGGCCGAGCTCTGGGCTCCCCCATGCTGCCTCTGCCCACCTCACCTCTTCGACTGGCAAGCTCTTTGCTATTCCTCTGGATCTAAGGCTCCTGTCCCTCTTTCCCTAGGACTCTGGTCTCTGACCTATGAGGAGGAGCTGACCACTCCCCTGCATGTGGCGGCCAGCCGTGGTCACACAGAAGTTCTGCGACTGTTGTTGAGGCGGCGGGCAAAGCCAGACAGTGCCCCTGGGGGCCGCACCGCCCTGCATGAGGCCTGTGCTGCAGGACACACCGCCTGTGTCCATGTGCTACTGGTGGCAGGAGCAGACCCCAACATCCCTGACCAGGATGGGAAACGTCCCTTGCATCTCTGCCGGGGGGCTGGCACCCTTGAGTGAGTAACCTCCCACCCTAACCCTGGGCCCACTCTCAGGAGACAAGAGATGTGCAGGAAGAATGGAGGGGGGCGGGTCAAGCTAGTGTGGTCAGGACATGGTTACTCCCCAAACCAGGCGCTGCCTCCCAAGTGCAGGGATTAAAGGCATGTGCCACCACGCCCAGCCCATAATTATTTTAAAAAGGCCACTGTTCAGATGATGCACAAAGTGGCTCATGCATTTGGAGTTCGTTTGCAGCAGCTAGAGGCCCTGGCATACCCATTTTCATTCTCTCTCTATCTCTCTCTCTCTGCTTGTAAATAAATAAATAAAAATTTTTTTAAAAAAAAGGTCACTGTAGCCAGGCGTGGTGGCACACGCCTTTAATCCCAGCACTCTGGAGGCAGAGGTAGGAGGATTGCCATGAGTTCAAGGCCACCCTGAGACTACATAGTTAATTCCAGGTCAGTCTGGGCCAGAGTGAGACCCTACCTCAGAAAACCAAAAAAAAAAAGGTCACTGTGAGCTGGGCATGGTAGCACACGCCTTTAATCCCAGCATTCAGGAGGCAGAGGTAGGAGGATTGCTGTAAGTTCGAGGCCACCCTGAGACTACATAGTGAATTCCAGGTCAGCCTGGGCTGGAGTGAGACCCTACTTTGAAAAACCAAAAAAGAAAAGAAAGGCCACTGTGGGCTACCATGATGGCTGGTGATGGTAACCCTAGCACTTGGGAGGCTGAGGCAAGAGGATCCCTTGAGTCTTTTGTGTTTTGGAGGTAGGGTATCACTCTAGCCCAGACTGACCTAGAATTCACTCTGCCTCCTGCGTGCTGGGATTAAAGGCTCATGCACAACTCCCTTGAGTCTGAGTTTGAAATCAACCCAGGCAATACAGGGAAACCCCTTCTAAAAGAAAAAAAAAAAAAAAGGCTCCTGTGGGTCCTGCAGCAAGTTACTAGGGAGACCAGTGACTGGTAGGATGGATGCCGGGTGCAGAACCACAAGCCACGTGAGCCCGGGTCTTGTCTGCTCCGCTCAGATAGGCAGGAATGCGAGGTCATGGCCCACTCTCCTTCCCGTCTGCCTAGGTGTGTGGAGCTTCTCCTGAAGTTTGGGGCGAGAGTGGATGGTCAGACGGAAGATGAAGAGGAAACCCCTTTGCACATAGCTGCCCGGATTGGCCATGTGGAATTGGCGGACCTGCTTCTAAGATGGGGCGCATGTCCCAATGCCCACAATGTTGAAGGCTGGACACCGCTGCTAGTTGCCTGTGACACATGCTGTCAGTCCCCCACGGATGCTGAGGCCACCGCTACCCGCTGTTTCCAGCTGTGCCACTTGCTGCTCTCTGCTGGAGCCGATGCAGATGCTGCCAACCAGGACAAGCAGAGGCCCCTGCACCTGGCCTGTCGCCGCGGCCATTCGTCTGTGGTCGAGCTGCTCCTGTCTCGTGGCGTCAGCGCTAACACCATGGACTATGGGGGACACACGGCCCTGCACTGTGCTCTGCAGGGCCCAGCTTCAGCACTGGCCCAGAGCCCCGAGCATGTGGTGCGGGCACTACTCAACCACGGGGCCGTTCGAGTCTGGCCAGGTGCCCTACCCAAGGTACGGACGGACGGGGCTGAAGGCTCAGAGGGCCAAGATGGTGAGGAGCCGGGAAGATCCAGACCAGCGTCTGGCTCGCTTTGCAGTGCAGCCCAGGGCACCTGGGACACAGATTAGTTCTGGCTCTTACTCAAGAAGTAAGCAAGCCAAGCGTGGTGGTGCATGCCCTTAATCCCAGCACTTGGGAGGCACAGGTAGGAGGATCACTGTGAGTTCGAGGCCGCCCTGAGACTACATAGTGAATTCCAGGTCAGCCTGGACCAGAGTGAGACCCTACCTCAAACCACCACCACCCCAAAAAAAGTAAGCAAAATCTTAGCTGAGGTAAAGAACAGGATGATCCTATAGGATGTTATATGTTTGAGTATGTATGTGCATGAACATACATGTGTGTGCACATCCATGTGATGAAGGTGGACTGAGGACAGTAGGGGCAGATTATCAAGGGTCCCATCTGAAGGATAGAAGAGCCAGGACTGATGAAGGAGGGCTTAAGGGGCTTTTTCAGGTCATGAGTCAGTGAAAACAGCACTGAGGGCTGGAGAGACAGCTGAGTCAGTAAAGTGCTTGTCTTGTAAATACAAGGACGTGGGTTCGATTCCCAGCACCCACATGGTGTGTGCCTGGGAAGGCAGAGACAGTGTGAGCTCCAGGCAAATGAAAGGCTGTTTCAAAAGAAGTAGATTTCATTCCTAAGGATGACATCCTCTGGCCTCCACATGCACACACAAACTTGCGCACACACACATATACTTGGTATATGTGTATAATTTTTTAAATAGCATTCTAGGGCTGGAGAGATGGCTTAGTGATTAAGGCATTTCCCTGCGAAGCCTAAGGACCCATGTCCGACTCTCCAGATCCCACATAAGCCAGATGCACAAAGGTGAGGCAAGAGCAAGGGAGCACACGCCCACTGGGTGGTGCAAGCGTCTGGAGTTTGATTTCAGTGGCTGAAACATTTTAAAACATAGCATTGGCCAGGTGTGGTGGCTCACACCTTTAATCCCAGCACTCGGGAGAGGATCGCCGAGAGTTCGAGGCCACCCTGAGATTAATTACATAGTGAATTCCAGGTCAGCCTGAGGTAGAATGAGACCTACCTCAAAAAAAAACAAACAAACAAACAAACAAACAAAAATAGCATTTTAGTAACCCAGCTGGACTGGGAGGCCCTCCCCCCAGGGTGGAGCTTAAGGCTGCTTCCCAAGGCTCAAGGCCCACCTCCCCAGAACATTTGCAAAGAGGCACACCCCACTTTCTGTGAGCTTAGCAGGACATGTCTCCCAGACAAGCTGTCAAGGTTGTGGTGCCTATGCAAATGTCTTCCATTGTCATTTTGAAGTGTATATCTTACATGAATTTCTCTGAGTGAATTCTACTTGAGATGCTGGCTTAGGGTGTCGTGGAAGGAGGCTTTGCCCCATCCTGGGTTGGGCCTGGTGGTGGGGCTGCATTAGGTCTTGGAGGCCATTAGGCCTGCAGAGATGTTGCCCTTTCTTGGAGAGGATATGTCCTTAGCCATCTGGGAATGGTAGTGGTTGCGGGCAGGTCCCTTCTAAGCCAGCCCCGCGCACTCCTGCTGTACACGCCTGGCTCTCCCCTTTGCTCACAAACCTAGCGGCATCTGTCTGGATTCCTAAGCAAGACCAAATAATTAAACAGCCCGAGAGTTCGGCAGATTGGTCTCCCCTTTGGGAAAATACAAGAAAATCAACAATTAACACTAATTAATCTCCTATTAACACCAGATAATTAAGAGACGAGCAATTCCCTGCAATCTGACTGTGGCTCTGACAGCTAATGATCTCCCCACCAGGCGGGGCAGGAGGAGGACTCGGCACAGCCAACCATTATCCCAGGACACCACTCCCTGCCCGCCATACACCTGCCCCCCCCCACTCTCCTGCTACAACTTTGACTGTCTTGGGAAAAAGAAAAACGGTGTTACCAAACCAAAAGGCCCATTTGTCCCTTTCCCATGACCTACAGCCCTTCTAGTCTTGGCTAGGATCCATGTCTTCCCTGCAGGGTGGACACTGAGGCCCGTCTGAGTGACATGCCAAGCCCAGCAGTTCTCCAGGTACAGCCATGTAGAACTTGGTGCTGAGGAGACCTGGACTGGGGTCTGACTTTCATACTTGTCCATGTAGCTATAAGCAAGTCACTGACATTCTTTGCCAAGTTCCTGCCATGTCATACAGCCTCCGATGAAAAAGGATGGAGCCAGGCGTGGTGGCGCGCACCTTTAATGCCAGCACTCGGGAGGCAGAGGTAGGAGGATCGCCGTGAGTTCGAGGCCAGCCCGAGACTACCGAGTGAATTCCAGGTCAGCCTGAGCTAGAGTAAGACTCTACCTCGAAAAACAAAACAAAACAAAAAAAAAAAAAAAGGAAAGCTATAGGAATGCACTGAGGATCCGTGAGGGCTAGCACATAGCAGGTACTATTGGAAGGCATGCCACCTGCACAGTCACTCTGTCCTCCAACAGCCTGTGAGACAGGTGTCACTGAAGACTACAGGCTCTGGAGCCATGCATGTGACACCTAGAAAATTACTTAATCCCTGCGTGCCTGTTTCCCCATCTGTGACACAGGGGTCCAACAGTTTCCTGCGTCACATAGTTAATGTGAGACACAGGGCTTACACACATGACGTGTTTGAACAGGACCTACTATAGACAATGCTCCGTGTTTGTTACTGTGCTAAGGGGAAAGACTTCGCTATCGGGCAGGAATCATTAGGCAACAGAGAAGGCAAGGTGGGCTGGCAGAGCCCCAGTGTGGGCTGGACTTCCTGGAGGTGGGGCGTGGCATGAGTAGCTCTTGGAAAGAGGAAGAAAAATAAGCTGGGAGTGGTGGCACACACCTTTAATCCCAGCAGTCGGGAGGCCAAGGTAGGAGGATCACCATGAGTTCGAGGTCAGCCTGAGACTACATAGTGAATTCCAGGTCAGCCTGGGCTAGAGTGAGACATTACTTCAAAAAGAAAAAGGAAAAGAAAGAAAGAAGTAACTGTCTTGTTTCTTAGCTCTAAGGAGGTAGAGACGTGTCCCAGACTCACAGGGCTGAGAAAGCTCTGGTAAGCACTGTCCAGAGGCAGGAAAAGAAGCAGAGGCCCTGGGCACGTAAAATGCCGGCTCCGCCAGCCTCTGTGTCCTAAACAAGGCTTGGCTTTTAACTCATCCCCACCAACACTCCCCTGGGAGGCAGGAGTTCTCAGGTCCCTGATGTGGTGTGCCAAGCAGTGGGTCAGGCGGGAGTCGGTGCAGGCTGTGTAGATGCTGTCTGGGAGACACACTTAGCTGATTTCACCGCCTGATTTGAGGCCCAACAAGAGATGGAGTAGAGGAGCCAAGTGCAGGCGCAGGTGGGCATCTGGGTACCTGTGTGTGATGCTCCTGCTTAGGTCTCATCCCTTGTGCTACCACCTCCAAGACCACCATCTAAAACAGCGCTGGAGAGATGGCTTAGCGGTTTAGCACTTGCCTGCAAAGCCAAAGGACCTCGGGTTTGATTCCCCAGGACCCCTGTAAACCAGATGCACAAGATGGCGCATGTGTCTGAAGTCTGTTTGCAGTGTCTGGAGGCCCATTCTCTCTCTCTCTCACTCTCTGCCTCTTCCCTCTCTCGCTCTCTCAAATAAATTAATTAAATTAAACAAAATTTTCAACTGCTGGGGGTCCAAACTCAGGTCCCCATGACTGCACGGCAACAAGACAGTTACTTCTGTCTGTCTTTCTTTCCTTTCTGTCTTTCCTTCCTTTTCCTTCTCCTTTTTCTTTTTGAGGTAATGTCTTGCTCTAGCCCAGGCTGACCTGGCTCTGCTCACTCGTCCTTGCCACAGCAGCCTGTGAGCACGGAGACGGCTCTCTGCTGACAGAACTGATAAAACCTTGCCTCTCCTCACTGCCACATCCCTACTGCTGTGCACAGAACAGACCCTCAGTAAACATCTGCCCGGTGGAAATGAAGACGTGCATCTGGCTCCAACTCGACCCCACCCTGATCCTACAAACCCTTCACCACTGCCACGGGCAGTCCCACCTTGGGCTTCTGCATGGCTGTCCTTTCTGCTGGAATGCCCTCGTGGCTCCTGACTCCTCCAGCCTTTGCAGACCAAACTCCATCTGTGACTCCCACTAGAACCCTGGTCCTCCTCCTCGACCCCTCCTGCACCTATCTTTGGCCCTTGCTTTGCCATCAGGAAGATTCTATTTTTTAAAATTTTCTATTTATTTATTTATTTATTTGAGAGAGAGAGAGAGAATGGATGCACTAGGGCCTCCAGCCACTGCAAATGAACTCCAGATGCTTATGCCCCCTTGAGTATCTGGCTTATGTGGATCCTGGAGAATCGAACAGGGATCCTTTGGCTCTGCAGGCAAAATGTCTTAACTGTGCTGGGCATGGTGGCGCACGCCTTTAATCCCAGCACTCAGGAGGCAGAGGTGGTAGGATCGCCGTGAGTTCAAGGCCACCCTGAGACTACATAGTGAATTCCAGGTCAGCCTGAACTAGAGTGAGAGACTATCTCAAAAAACAAAACAAGCAAACAAAAAAAAAAAGTCTTAACCACTAAGCCATCTCTCCAGCCCGAGGAAGATTCTATTTTATGTTTGTCATGCGTATGTTTGGTGGGTATTTGTGTACATGTGTATGTGGAGGCCACAGGTCAACAGTGAGTATCTTTCTCCGTTGCTGTCCACCGTGTTTATTGAGACAGGGTTTCACACTGAACCCAGAGCTCATGGATTCAGACAGGGTTTCACACTGAACCCAGAGCTCATGGATTCAGCTAGTCTAACGAGCCAGCTTGCCCAGGGACCTTCTTCCCTCCACCTCCTGAGCTCTGGGATTACAGGCACGTGTGGCCCTGACAATCCCAGCAATCATGTGACTGCTGGGGGTCCAAACTCAGGTCCCCATGACTGCACAGCATACACATTACCAGCTGAGCCATTTCCCCAGCCCCGTGTTGTTGTTATGGAGACAGGGTCTCAAGGAGTACAGGCTGACCTCAAACTTACTATGTAGCCAAGGATGATTCTGAATGTCTGATCTTCCTGCCTCTGCCTCCCGAATCCTGGGATTACAGGCATGTATGTGCCACCAAGCCTAGTTTTGGGCGGTGCTGGGCATTGAAGTCAGGGCTTCATGCATGCTAGGGAAGCACTCTACCATCTATGGCTGAGGCCCCGGCATGCCAATTCTCTCTCTGTCTCTAGCTCTCTCTCAAAAAAAGTTCAAGGTCATTCTCAGGTACATAGTGAGCTCAAGACCAGCCTGTGTTACATGAGACCCTGCAGCAATAATAATAATAATAATAATAATAATAATAATAATAATAATATAAAAGGGCTGGAGGGATGGCTTAGCAATTTAGGCATTTGCCTGCAAAGCCAAAGGATACAGGTTCAATTCCCCAGGACCCACCTTAGCCAGATGCACAAGGGGACACACGTGTCTGGAGTTCATTAGCAGTGGCCAGAGGCCCTGGCACTCCCATTCTCTCTCTCCCTTTTTCTCTCTGTTAAATAAATAAATAAAAATAAAGTATTTAAGAGCCGGGTGAGGTGGCGCACGCCTTTAATCCCAGCACTCGGGAGGCAGAGGTAGGAGGATCGCCGAGAGTTCAAGGCCACCCTGAGACTACATAGTTAATTCCAGGTCAGCCTGGGCCAGAGTGAGACCCTACCTTGCAAAGCCAAAAAAAAAAAAAAGTATTTAAAATAATTATAAAACAACAACCTGGAGATAGAACTTCAGTATGTTTAAAGGAGTGCAAAATTCAACCCCCGACCGAGAGTCACCTGGTCACTCCACATGGCTGACTGACGGGTCACCTGGGGTGTCTTCTGCCTCCTCCAGGTGCTGGAGCGTTGGAGCTCCTCTCCAAGGACCATCGAGGTTCTGATGAACACCTACAGTGTGGTGCAGCTTCCAGAGGAGGCCGTGGGCCTGGTACCTCCTGACACTCTGCAGGTCAGACCCCATGACCCTGAACACATCACTCAGTTTGGCCCCAAGACACTCCTACTCTCTCAAGGGCAGCCTCATTGGTCATCCACAGAAATTTCCCAGAAACCCACTCATGTCTCAGAAGAAGAAAATTTCCTGCACTGAGTTTTAAGAGATTCTGAGGCTCCTGAGTATTCCCCCCAGGGGTCACAGCTTGCCCGGGGTTAAGAGGACAGGGCCACTTGTCCCAGGCTGCCCGTGCTGAGTCGCTCCTTCCGCCCCCAGAGGCATCAGCGCTTCTACTCGTCCCTCTTCGCCTTGGTGCGACAGCCCCGGTCCCTGCAGCATCTGAGCCGCTGTGCGCTGCGCGCTCACCTGGAGGGCTGCCTGCCCCACGCACTGCGGCGGCTTCCGCTGCCGCCCCGCCTGCTCCGATACCTGCAGCTTGACTTTGAGGACGTGCTTTACTAGGTGAGTCCTGGGTTCTGGACACAGTCACGGAGCTCGAAGGCAGGGAATAAGTAGAGGGTAAGAGAGGGTCAGGGGAGGGCAGGGCCTGAACCAGCTGCCCTGGAGGCCTCTGAAGACAAGCCTCTCCTTGCAGGTGCGCACTGCTTTGAGAAAGCCTGAAGGCAGGCACCTGAACTTGCAGGAGGCACATCTCTGCACACACTCAGCCCCGGTGGTCTGGCAGCTGAGAGGTCCGTCTCCAAGGTAGAGAAAAGACAGGACAACAGCCAGGTGAAGTCCGGTGAAGAGAGAACACGCGGCACTGTCCTCTCGAGGCTCTCGTGACACCTCCCTGCAGTCCACGCAAATCTCCTAGGTGCATTAAAAATCCTCCCATTCTCTCTCTCTCTCAATCTCTCTCTCCCTCCCTCTCTCTAATAAATAAATAAAAATAAAAAGGGCTGAAGAGATGGCTTAGTGGTCAAGGCGCTTGCCTGCAAAGCCTAAGGACCCAGGTTCGATTCTCCAGGTACCACATAAGCCAGATGCACAAGATGGCACATGTGTCTGGAGTTTGTTTGCAGTGTCCAGAGGCCATGGCATGCCCATTCTCTCTTTCTCTCAATCTCTCTCTCTCTCCCTCCTTCTCTCTAATAAATAAATAAATAAATAAAAATAAATCTTCAGGTAAGAGCTCAGTGGTACACCTGTAATCTCTGCACTGGGGACGTGAAGGCAGGAGGATGGGGAGTTTGAGGCCAACCTTGGCTACATGGTGGGACACTATCTCAAAAAAAGAAAAGAGAAGGGGCTGGGAGGCTTGGGGCTGGGGGCTGGGGTGTAGCTATATTGGTAGAGTGCTTGCATAGCACACATGGAGCCCTGGGTTGTATCCCCCTAAACCATGCAATGTGGCCGATGCCTGTAATCTCAGCGCTGGGGAGGTGGAAGCAGGAGGAGCCAAAATTGTCATTTTGGTCATTCTGGGATACATGAAACTGTCTCAAAAGAAACAACAACGAAAACCGTGTCTCCAATCTGTGTGGTTTGGTGCACCCTCCGGCAAGCCTTCACCTTCCTGGGGCTAAGCTCACATGGGAATCAGCACAGATGCTTGCAGGGTCCCCAGATCTGTCTGGTGTGTGAGTCACCTGACTTTCTCCCTTGTGCATCCACCACCAGGCCTCAGGCCAACCTGAAGTGGTGAATGGCCACCAGGTGACAGTTTGTAAGAAAAGGTGGGGCAGAGGAGGGTAGGCAGGGCCTTAGTGTCCAGGGGGGCTGCACAGAGATGGGAGGGGGGGGGGCTGGACCCTAAAGAAGGCTTCCAGGCATGCCTTTAATCCCAGCACTTGGGAGGCAGAGGTAGGAGGATCGTGGTGAGTTCAAGGCTAGCCTGACACTCCATAGTGATTTCCAGGTCAGCCTGGACTAGACTGAGACCCTACCTCGAAAAGCAAAAAAACCAAAAACAAACAAACAAAAAAACCCCAAACAAACAAAGAAGGCCTCCCGCTGACAGGAAGTGGAGAGGCACAATGCCTGTGGCTCAGATGAGGGCAAAAAGACCCAGGTTTAGGAGAACATCCAGTTTTGACTTGCCAGACACAGGAGGCCAGGGAACACGATCAATTGTATACCTGCCCCCCCCACCCCAACCTGGCTTTCTGGTTGGCAAGAGCGCAGAGCTGTTACAGGACCCAGGTTCTTTTTTTTCCTTTTCTTTCTTTCTTTCTTTTTTTTTTTTTTTTTTTTTTTTTTTTTTTTTTTTTCCGAAGTAGGGTCTCACTCTAGCCCAGGCTGACCTGGAATTCAGGATGTAGTCTCAGGGTGGCCTCGAACTCATGGCGATCCTCCTACTTCTGCCTCCCGAGTGCTGGGATTAAAGGCATACGTCACCACGCCCGGCCCAGGTTCTAGTCTTAATTTATTCTAGCCATTAACTTATCGTGGACCATAGGGTCTCTTCCCTCTAGCTCGTTTCTGTCTGTAAGACCAGAGATGGAACTGGAGTCCCTGGGGCAGCTGCAGCACCAGGATGGTGAGACCTTGTTTTTGAGGTCCTGGAGGCCGGTGGACAACCCCAAGACCCAGGCCCAGGGGTGGACGGGGCTGGTCAGAGCAACCAATCATGTGCACGGTGACTCGTGACGTCTCGGGTTACTGGCTGCATTCCTAGGACAATTTTCCACGGAGGCTTGTGGGTGGGGCTTGGAGAGATGGGCAGGGCCCAGAGTGCTGGGGCGGGGCCTTGGGGGTCCCAGGGGCGGGGCCGGGGCCACAAGCCTACAGTGTGTCCCTGCCCTGGGCGGTGGAAGGAAGCATCAGGCCGTCCCAGCCCTCCGCTACCCGGCAGGCCGGGAGGTGAAGGTCAAGGTCATCAGGCGGCTTCCCCAGGCGTTGACCTGCTGCAGAATATCCTCTCACTGTGAAGGTTGATCTGGCCTCTCTGGGAGACCCCGCCTCCTTCCTCGGGTGGGGATGCTGTGCGGTGCCTCCCGTGTTCCAGGTGCAGAGCTGCAGGGGACAGCAGGCCTGGCTTCCCATCCACACTAGTCGGCTGTGTGGCGGGGTGACTTTCTTGAGAGTTTTGTTTGTGATTTTTAAAAATATTTTTATTTATTTGAGAGCGACAGACAGAGAAAGAGGCAAAGAGAGAGGGAGAGGGAGAGAATGGGCGCACCAGGGCTTCCAGCCACTGCTAATGAACTCCAGATGAATGTGCCACCTTTTGCATTTGGCTTATGTAGGTACTGGGGAATCACGCCTCGAACCCAGGTCCTAAGGCTTCACAGGCAAGCGTTTAACCGCTAAGCCATCTCTCCAGCCCTTATTTGTGAATTTTAACTGAGGGTCTATGTAATCTCATCCACTCTGTCCCTTTGTGCTTCCTGAGTCCCAGGTTTTAGGTTTTAGATTTTTGACCGTGAATGACACATGGGTCTGCCCTCAGTGAATTTTGAATCTAGTCAAAAAAAAAAAAAAAAAAAAGTGTGTGTGAACCAGTTAGCATCGAAGGAACAATGAAATGAAGGCCACATAACCATGGGGGCCAGGGCAGAGAGCAGAGGAAGGTGTGGAAGGTGAGGAATAGGGTAGGGCTCTGAGAAGACTTCACAGAGGTTGTGGTGCTTCTGTCTTATCCAGAGAGTGTGGGGAGAGGGATACATTTTTAAGGAGCCGGGAAGGGAAGGGAAGGGAAGGGAAAGGGAAAGGGAAAGGGAAAAGGAAAGGGAAGGGAAGGGGAAGAAGGGGAAGGGGAAGATGGGGAAGGGAAGGGAAGGGAAGGGAAGGAAAGGGGAAGATGGGGAAGGGAAGGGAAAGGGAAAGGGAAGGGAAGGGTGGCAGGAGTGGAGTGGTCTCTATGAAGAAGGCAGCGCCTAACTTCACGCCTTGGCCCTTTGGCTATGCAGTGTTGGAAGGTCCTTCCTGGGGTTCGACGTACAGAGACACTTGCAAACCAGAGTGAGCTTCCTCCCCAGCCTCCTGGCTGACGGTCGGTCCCGGGGGCCCAGAACCTATCCCCGGTAATTGCTTTCCCGTAATGTGTTTGCTCCAAACCAATTTCACGCCTCCGTGAGGACTCCGCCCTGCGCTGAAGGCGCAGACCTCCCCACCACCAAGCTACCCGCGAGTGAACGCATGGGTTCACGTATGCCGCACACGTTTGACACAACAGAGACACGGGGTTCGAGGACCTAAGGTACAACGGACGGCACATGCCTAGACAGGTGCACACTGGACTTCAAGACACGGGCTGTGCGGGCGAACCACCCCCCTGGGCCCAACAGGTTCACTCGCGGTGAGCGAAGCCCGCGCTCAGCATCCTGCATCTCTTCTTTCCTGGCCAGAGACCTAACGCCAGGGGGCGCTGCGGTACCCCGCGCCTTCCTCTCATTGGCTGCAGTGGCGCCAGGCTGCCACCAGAGGGTACCCGCGGGCAGAACCCGACGCTGCCCACAGTGAGAGGACTCCGGCCCGAGAGGGAGAGGGAGGGGAGGTAGGAACCTTTTGCCTTGACTTTAGAACATTTTGTTCGTTCTCAGCATCTTGGGTGCCTGCCCTTGCCAGTACATGAGGCAGAGGTCAGATGATGCGGCCCGACATAGGTTCAAGCGGAGAGGGTAGATCAAAAATAAAACTTCTGGGCTGGAGAGATGGCTTAGCGGTTAAGGAGCTTGCCTGCAAAGCCTAAGATTCCAGGTTCGATTCTCCAGGACCCACGTAAGCCAGATGCATAAGGTGGTGCATGCATCTGGAGTTCGCTTGCAGTGGCTGGAAGCCCTGACATGCCCATTCTCTCTCTCTCTCTCTCTAATAAATAAATAAAAATAAATATTAAAAAAGAGTGAATTGCTTTAAAAAAAAAAAAAAATAAAACTCCTGGGAGAGAATTATTATGGTTTATTGTCTACAATTATGGAATTTGTCAATAAAAAATTACAAAAATAAAATAAAACTCCTAATCCTGGCAAGGTGGTGCACAACTGTAACCCTCAGCACTCAGGAAGATTATTACAAGTTCAAGGCCAGCCTGGTTTACACAGTGAGTTCCAGGCCAGTCAGAGCTATATAGCAACATGCTCGTGCCTAGGAGCGTGGACAGTAGACTTACTGTCTTAAAAAGAAAGAAAGCAGGGCGTGGTGGCGCACGCCTTTAATCCCAGCACTCGGGAGGCAGAGGTAGGAGGATCTCCATGAGTTCAAAGCCACCCTGACACTACATAGTGAATTCCAGGTCAGCCTGGGCCAGAGTGAGACCCTACCTTGAAAAACAAAAAAACAAAAAAAAAGAAAAAAGAAAAGAAAGAAAGAAAGAAAGAAAGAGAGAGAGAGCGAGCGAGCTGGAGCAACGGCTTGGTGAATGAAGTGCTCAGTTCTCAAGCCAAAGTACCTGAGTTCAGTCCCCGACCCCAGGTCAACAGCTGGAGGCTGTGGCAGGTTTCTGTAGTCCAAGTGCACCTACAGCAAGAAGAGAGGCAGAGAGAGGGGGAATTCCAGGAAGCTCATGAGAGGAGTGCTGAGTAATGAGAGACCCTGCCTCAAGCCAGGTGGAAAGCCAGGACCAACATGAAAATTGCCCTCTGACCTCCCGGGCACACTGTAGAATGTACACACACACACACACACACACACACACACATGAAAGCAATAAATAAATTTTTTGAGGCAAGCTCAACAGACTGGCCTTTTATATTATTTTATTTTTGTTATATTATTTTATTTTTTATTATTTACTATGTAGTCTCAGGGTGGCCTTGAACTCACAGCAATGCTCCTATCTTTGCCTCCCCAGTGCTGGGATTAAAAGTGTGCACCATCATGCCCAGTGCAAACTGGCCTTTTTTTTTTTTTTTTTTTTTTTTTTTTTTTGGTTTTGCATAAGGTCCAGGCTGACCTGGAATTAACTATGTAGTCTCAGGGTGGCCTCGAACTCTCAGCGAAAGTGCTGGGATTAAAGGCATGCGCCAAAGAATAAGAGAGAGAGGGGGGGAAGAGAGAAAAAAAGAACAGGAAAAAGAGAAAATGAGTGAGAGAGAGAAAAGAAAAAAGAATAGGAAAAAGAGAAAGAGAGAAAGAGTAAGAGAGAAAAGAAAAAAGAATAGGAAAAAGAGAAAGAGAGAAAGAGTAAGAGAGAGAATTGGCATGTCAGGGCCTCCAGCCACTGCAATTGAACTCCAGACACTTGCACTCCCTTGTGTGCATGGGCATCCTTGTGTGCCTGCATCACTGGGCATCTGGCTTCCATGGGACTTAGACAGTTGAACATGAGTCCTTAGGCTTCAAAGGCAAGTGCCTTCACTACTAAGCCATCTCTCCAGCCCTAAATATTTATTTAAAGAAAGAGAGAGATAGAGAAGAAAGAAAGAAAGAAAGAAAAAGAAAGAAAGAAAGAAAGAAAGAAAGGAAGGAAGAAAGAGCTGAGCATGGTAGCACACACCTTTAATCCAAGAAGGCAGAGGCAAGAGGATCACCATGAATTTGAGGCCAGCCTGGGACTACATAGTGAATCCCAGGTCAGCCTGGGCCAGAGCAAGACCCTACCTCAAAAAGGACAAAGAAAGAAAGAAGAAAGAAGAAAGAAAGAAAGAAAGAAAGAGAGAGAGAGAGAGAGAGAGAGAGAGAAAGGGCTGGAGAGATGGCCCAGAGTTAAGGTACTTGCCTGAAAAGCCTAAGGACCCAATTTTGATTCCCCAGGACCCATGTAAGTCAGATGCACAAGGTGGCGCATGCATCTGGAATTCGTCTGCAGTAGCTAGAGGTCCTGGTGTGCCCATTCTCTCTATCTGCCTCTTTCTTTCTTTCTTTCTTTCTTTCTTTCTTTCTTTCTTTCTTTCTTTCTTTCTTCCTCTTTCTGTCTCTCGCTCTCTCACACACACTCTCTTTCTCTCTCAAATAAATAAATATAAAAATATAAAAGAAAAGGGAGGGAGAGAGAAACAAACTGAAAAAAATAATAAAATTCCTCTGTGCAGTAATTTTTCCACACCAGTGCAGCACAGGGAGTTGGCCAAGTGAACAATTAAAGCCACATTTTCAGAATTCCATTTTAGACAGCAAGGCGAGGTCCTTGCCTATAATGGGCCAGTTCAGAGATTCCACAGAGGAGCCACCATTTATTCTGCTGGTCAAGAAGGGAACCAGCTGTTCCACTTTGAAGGATTTGATAGCAGCGTACCTGTCCGTGGTACTGACAGTAGAGTAAGAAGCAGGGATTAATTTTTTTTTTTTAATTAATGATTTTTTTTGAGGCAGAGTCTCACTCTAGCTCAGGCTGACCTGGAACTCACTCATGCTGGCCTTGAACTCTGGTGATTCTCCTATCCCAGGTTCCTGAGTGCTACATTAAACGCATGAGGCACTATGCCCAGTTTAAGAAGCAGGGGTTTTTTGGTTTGTTTTGGTTTTTCGAGGTAGGGTTTCACTCTAGTCCAGGCTGACCTGGAATTCACTATGCAGTCTCAGGGTGGCCTTGAACTCACGGTGATCCTCCTACCTCTGCCTCCCGAGTGCTGGGATTAAAAGCGTGAGTCACCACACCTGACTAAGATGCAGTTTTAAAAAATATATATTTTATTTGTTTATTTATTAAAGAAAGAAAGAGGCAGGGCTGGAGAGATGGTTTAGCAGCTAAGGTGCCTGCCTGTGATGCCCAAGAATCTAGGTTCAATTCTCCAGGACCCACGTAAGCCAGCTGCACAAAGTGGCACATGTATCTAGAATTCGTTTGCAGTGGCCAGAGGCCCTGAAGCGCCCATTCTCTCTGTGTGTGCCTCTTTCTCTCTCTCAAATATAAATAAATAAAATATATGTTAAAAGAGAGAGAAAGAGGGACAGAGAGAGAGGGAGAGGGAAGGAGAGAATGGGTACACCTGGACCTCTAGCCACTGCAAATGAATTCTAGATGCATGTGCCACTTTGTGCAGCTGGCTTACGTGGGTCCTGGGGAATCTAACCTGGGTCCTTAGGCTTTGCAGACAAGCATCTTAACTGCTAAGTCATCTCCCCAGCCCCAAGAAACAGGTTTTTGTTTGTTTGTTTAATTTATGTGGGGGGGGGCACACCAGGGTCGCTTGCTACTGCAAACAAATACCTGTTTGGCTTTATATGGATGGCTGGGAAATCGAACCTGGGCTGGCAGCAAGGGTAAGCGGGCTTTGCAAATGAGCCTCTTTAACCGCTGAGCCATCTCCCCAGGCCCAAGTGGCAGAGGTTTGTTTGTTTGGTTTGTTTCTTTGTTTTTCGAGGTAGGGTCTCACTTTAGCCTAAACTGACCTGGAACTCAGTAATCCCAAGATGGCCTTGAACTCGCAGCAATCTTCCTACCTCTGCCTCCCAAGTGTTGGGACTAAGTGTGTGCACCACCATGCTTGGCTAAGAAGCAGGGTTTGTTGTTGTTGTTGTTGTTGTTTTCTGAGGTAGGGTTTCACTCTGGTCCAGGCTGACCTGGAATTAACTATGTAGTCTCAGGGTGGCCTCGAACTCACGGTGATCCTCCTACCTCTGCCTCCCGAGTGCCGGGATTAAAGGCGTGTGCCACCATGCCTGGCTAGAAGCAATTTTTGAAGTACTCCTGATTTGATAGATGAATCCCTGTGGTCTTTTTTTTTGTTTTTTTTTTTTGGTTTTGCAAGGCAGGGTCTCACTCTGGCCCAGGCTGACCTGGAATTAACTATGTAGTCTCAGGGTGGCCTCGAACTCACAGTAATCCTCCTACCTCTGCCTCCCGAGTGCTGGGATTAAAGGCGTGCGCCACCACGCCCGGCAATCCCTGTGGTCTTGAACCAGCATCTTCTTTCTTTGTTCTGTGAAGGGAGAACTCATTTTGGAAGGTAGGGCCTCATAGTCATATGATCTTTACTCTTTTAAATTCTTTTTGTGTGTGTGTGTGTGTAATTTGTGTGTAGAGGTCAGAGAACAACCATTGGGTGCTGGCTGTATCCTTCCACCTTATTTGAAACAGTGTTACTTGTTGTTTTGCCACTGGGAAGGCCAGTCTAGCCTTGGCGGTTCTCCTGGCTCCGCCTCCTGTTGCCCTAAACCTGTTGGGATTACAGAGCCGTATGGCACTTTGTGTGTGGGTTTACACGGGTGCTGGGGAATTGAACTCCAGTTGGCAGGCTTGCAGAGCAAGCGACTTTAACCACTAAGCCATTTCCTTAGCCTCAATCCTTGCTTTTTTTTTTTTTTTTTTTGAGAGAGAGTCAGAGGAAGGCAGAGAATGGGTGCACCAGCAGCCTCTCAGCCTGTGAGTGAACTCCAGACGCATGCGCCCCCCTGTGGGCAAGTACAGAATTGCACCCTTGCATCACTTTGCATCTGGCAAAGTGGGACCTGGAGAATGGAATGGGCTTTCTTAGGCTAAGGAGGCAGGCGCCTTAACCCCAAAGCCACCTCTCCAGCCCAATCCTTGCTTTTTGACTATGCAGAGTAGATAATAATCCCCTCTCACGGGGAGAATTTAAGTCAGTGAGGCACCAGTGAGGGCCATAACTTGATTTCAGGTCTTTGTATTCCCAACAATGCTTAATTCCACTCACCACGTGGTCTGGGGTCCACCCTGGATGAAAGGACAAGGAAAGGACTTGGGCTGTGTCAGTCGCCACTGAACATGTGATATGAGCTAACAAACGTCAGAGATGATGGAAGTCACGCTTCATGGCCCCAGCATGGCAAAGGAACTATTGAAGATATAAATGAGTTATAAAGTACAGTATCTAGGACTAAAGGCATGGCTTACTGGTTAAAGCACTTGCCGGCAAAGCCAACAGACCCAGGTTCGATTCTCCAGGACCCACATAAAGCCAGATGCAAAAGGTGGTGCATGTGTTGTGTCTGGAGTTCGTTTGTAGTGGTTAGAGGCCCTGGTGTGCCCATTCTCTATCTGCATCTCTCTCTCCTCTCAAATAAATAAAATAAAATATTAAAAGTAAAATACAATAAAGTACAGTATCTAACAAACATATCAGGTCAATGTTAAGTCCCTGAGGTGGGCTGGGGGAAATGGCTTGGTGGTTAAAGGTGCTTACTTGTGCAAAGCCTGCCAGCCTGGAGTTTGATTCCCCAGTACCCACCTAAAGCCACTGTGTATGCACCTGGAGTTCTTTTGCAGTAGCAAGAGGCCTTGGTGTGTTCTCTCCCTCTCTCAAAATAATAAATAAAAAGATTAAAAAGAGCTGGGCATGGTAGCACATGCCTTTAATCCCAACACTCGGAAGGTAGAGGTAGGAGGATTGCTGTGAGTTTGAGGTCACCCTGAGACTACATAGTGAATTCCAGGTCAGCCTGGGCTAGAGCGAGACAAACAAACAAAAAAGGTAAAAAGAAAGAAAGTCCCTGAAGTCTCCCTTATCGGTTCAGAGTTGGGAGTCCTCTGGGGTTCATTGGCACCAAGCTATGAACCTGGACCTCTGCCAGCACGAGTGGGCAGTCTACTCCTCAGAGCATAGTTCTGAGGCAGGTGACATACTTACAGCCTCAGGACCAGAGAGTCGTTGACTGTGCATGGTCTACTCCACTCCGCTGGAGAACGACAGGCTTGTTTTCCAAGTCCTTTGGTGGCAGGGCTGTAAGAGAGCAATGTTTCCGTACATGTCCTTTTGAGCTTTTGGAATCTCGTTCTATGTGGTTTTATTACCTATTATGAAAAAAAAATGACTGTGATTACTTTTAAAACTGCCTCTTCTTCACGCATTATTTGATTGGTGTGGAAACTGCTCGTACAGCTTTAATTGCAGTAATTGTAGCCCAAAGTTCCCTCCATAATTCATCAAGTCAATAAGCCTCTATTATGTATCCACACTGTACAGCCATCAAACCAAGTACTTGACCTCTCCCTTGTTAAGTACAATACACTCTTGAAATCGGGGCTCCCACAGCAGCACAGCTACTGGCTTGGTTAACTTAACAAAGGGTTGTTTGGAAGCCAGTCCCAGACAAGAAGGTACCCTAGCATTTTACTGGTGAGTCAAGGGCTCACAGACTTAAACTAAGGCACCTCTTCTTTCTCCACGATGACATCTTTTCACCAGTATGTCTCAAGTTTTCACTGGGGTAATGTGGAGTCCAAAGGAAAGAGTGCTCCATTCACTTCTGTGATGAATTGTTAATCAAGGAATAACCAAAGAAAATGCCCTGCTTTTAAAGAAATTATTTATTTGCAGGGAGAAAGCAAGAGAGAGAGGGAATATGGGCACAACCAGAGCCTCTTACCAGTGCGAAGGAACTCCAGACGCATGCGCCACTTCGTGCACCTGGCTTTACATGAGTGGGTGCTGAGGAATTTAACCAAGAGCCATCAAGCTTGGCAAGTAAGCGCCTTTAACCACTGAGCCATCTCTACAGCCCTCCCTGACTCCCACTTGTTCAGAGACAGGGTGTCATGGAGCCCAGGCTCAAATTCACTATGTAGCAAGGATGACTTTGAACTCTGGATGCTCCTGCCTCCATCTCTCAAGTGTTGGGATTACAGGCAAGCACCACGCCTAGCTTGAAACCTTTACGAAGTTCTAGCCTCTTCCTCGGCACTCCCCTGGTGTCTGTGCCCTTCCCGGGTGCTCATTTTGAAGACATCAGCCTGGCACTGGTTCTGGTCATAAGGCCAGCACAGCACTCCTGATCGGAACAAATGTCACCAAGACCAGGCAGTTCCCCTGTCCCGCTCTGTCCTTGTGTGACAACTCTGGGACTCTTTTTTTTTTTTTTTAAGTTTTTTTTTTTTTTTTTAAATTTTTATTTATTTATTTGCAAGCAGAGACATAGAGAGAAGAGAGGCAGACAGAGAGAGAGAATGGGCACACCAGGGCCTCTAGCTACTGCAAATGAACCCCAGATTCATGTGCCCCTCATGCATTTGGCTTGCATGGGTCCTGGAGAATTGAACCGGGATCCTTTGGCTTTGCAGGCAAATGCCTTAACCGCTAAGCCATCTCTCCAGCCCAACTCTGGGACTCTTTGTTGGAGGTTTTTCCCACTTACTTGAGCCAATAAATAAATAGATAAATCACGCGCCTTTCCTACAGTGCATCTTCTTCATGCTTCACTTTGCTGGCTCATTTTAACTGGTTCATTCGAACTAGTTCATCTGAACTAGTTAAGCTCGCCCTGACCCATCAGCACAAGGCTCTCCTAGGGACCACGCCATACGCACTTTAGCTTGACAGGCTTGGGTCGCTCTTCGGTTGACCTGTTGGTCTTGAGTCTCTTTCTTTCCCACTGACCTGAGGTGCCCATCAAGCCAAAGTGACTTTTGCCTCTTGAATGACAACTCTGTCGCTAGAAATCAGAGAAGGGGAGGGGAGGGGACAGTAAAGGCGCCGCCATTTCTGCGTCTGAGGATGGGGGGAGGTGAGCAGAGTCATGTGCAATTAGCAGATAATTAGCCCTGCTGACCCTTGGGGCTCATCAGCGCTCTTGGGGCCAGCCCCCAGCAATCAGCCTGGGCAGGTCGAGAGTGTCAGGCCTGGGAATGAATAGGGCTCATCAAGCGGCTCCGGAGCCAGGGAGCCAATCAGGAAAATTAATGGCAGAAGAGAGGGAGCAAGTGCGGGAGGGAGGCAGAGACAGACAGACAGACAGACAAGAGGTACAGATAAAGGAATGAGAAAATAGAGTAAGATAGCCGGGGATTAAAAAAAAAAAAACGCACGAGATGAGAAAAATCAAAAAAATAAGAGGGATAGGAACACGGAGGACATGGGTAAAGGGAAGAAGTGGGGGAGGGAGGAAGGAACCGCTTGGAAAGGATGGGAGGAAGGTGCAGGGAGAAAAGTGAAGGACTGGTGAGTACTTGACACAGTGTGGGGACTCCAGGAACATCCCACCGAGTCTGGAATAAAGTTGGCTGCGGAGGAGGGGATGAGGAAGAAGGGCGACAGCCAGTGCCAAGAGTACAGAGACCCGAGCAGAGATGCGAAAGTGGGGACCCTAGTGAATGTCCCTCAGCCGTGCGCGCGGGGGAGGAGCGGGGACCCTGGAGCCCAGCGCGCCCTCTGCCGTCTGGCCCGGCCGCGCCCAGCCCGGTTCCCGGGGTCGCCACCCTGTGCGCTCCGGGATGGGGAAGGCATGCCAGGGGACTCCGGGGTCTTAGGGAAAGCGGGGGGCGAGTGTCGCCCGGGTGTCACCCAATCCACCGCCCATCCCTCGGCGCGCGCCCGTCCTATGCGCACAGGGGCCCCGCAGCCCTCTCCCTCCCGGTCCCGTCCCGCCGGATCCTCCGAGCCGAGCCGGCTCGAGCCCGGGGCCGCACTGGGGGATAGGTGGGGGGGGGGACAGGTGGGTGCCGGCCGGGAGGGGACCGACCCCAGCAGCTGCCACAGCCACCGCCTCCTCTCTCCTCCTCGCCCGCCGCAAACTTTCACAAAGCGGCGCGTCCGACCTCATCAATCTCCATTAATAATAGTTGGTTGGATCGCGGGGGGCGGGACGGGGTGTCCCGGGGCCGGCCGGGCCGGGGCCTCTGGGAACGGGGCTGTGCGCAAGGAGCGAGCGGGAGCCGGGCGCGGCGGCGGTGGCGGTGGCGGCGGTGGTGGCGGGCGGAGGGAGGAAGTGAAGCGTAATTTGAGGAAGATGGATGAGTCCGGAGGGCGACACCCCCGGCCCGCCCCCTCCCTGCTTATGAGCGAGGGAGCGCGGCGCCGGAGCCACACTGCGCCGAGCCCGCGCCCCGCCGCCACCTCGGCCCGCCAGCGGGAACCCGGAGCCCGGCGGGTGGGCGCGGGGCGCACGGAGCGCAGCGCCCCGGGACGGCCGCGGCTCCCCGCGCGCCATGCACCGAGCCGGGGGCGGTGGCGGCGGAGGCCCCGGGGCTGGCGGGGGAGGAGGAGGAGGAGGAGGCGGCGGGGGCCCCGGCACCGCCTTCTCCATCGACTCGCTGATCGGGCCGCCGCCGCCGCGCTCCGGCCACCTGCTCTACACCGGCTACCCGATGTTCATGCCGTACCGGCCGCTCGTGCTGCCGCAGGCGCTCGCCCCGGCGCCGCTGCCCGCCGGCCTCCCGCCCCTGGCCCCGCTCGCCTCCTTCGCCGGCCGCCTCACCAACACCTTCTGCGCGGGGCTGGGCCAGGCGGTGCCCTCCATGGTGGCGTTGACCACCGCGCTGCCCAGCTTTGCCGAGCCACCCGACGCTTTCTACGGAGCCCCGGAGCTCGCCAGCGCCGCCGCCTCCGCCTCCAGGAACCATCCCGAACCGGGTGGACGTCGTACCGAAGCCGGGTTGGAAACCGAAGAGCTGCTGCCCGCCCGGGACAAAGTGACCGAGCCCGCCCCGCCGCCTCCTCCGCACTTCTCAGACACTTTCCCAAGTCTGCCGGGTAAGTGTCGGGGAGGCCGCACCCCCACCCTACATACACCACATCCTCCCCCACCCCCAAATCCCGGGTGCCCAGGCTGCCTGGAGTGTGGAGCCCTGGATTGCCGGACCCCAGCGCACACCCTCGGGTTCTGCGGAACCGACTCCCGTTCAGTTCCCAACGCGGCATCCCCACGTCCCCAGAAACCACCCAGCTCTGTGGACACCCCGAGCACCCCAATTCGTGCCTCTCCTACTAGCGAGCCTGTCCACAATGTCCACTCCGTCCCCTTTCCAGAACCCCCTTCGTTTCTGTCCTCTCGAGGGCGGGATTCTTGCTGGGACACCCGCAGCGCGCCCGTCCCCGGGTGACACACCGTGCTGGGGCAGCTGTCAGTTCGGCAAGGGGTGAGCATTGGGCAGTGACCTCCCGCCGACACCGGGCGGGCCTGGGCTCTGCGGATGCGGCGCAAAGGGAGGGCCCCACATGCCGGGCTTCCTTCACCTTAGTAGAGGTCACTCCCTAATTGGCGGTTTAGAGCTAAACGTCGAAGAACAAGGTTGTAGGGGACTGGACCAGAGGTGACTGGGGGAGGGGGGACCTGGGACAGTCTAAGGGCTAGCTGAGTTGGGTGTGGCCTAAAGACCCCAAGGTTGAGGATCCCTGAGATTCAGTAAGCGATCTCTGGAGAGCCCCGGTCCTGCCTGCAGGGATGCGTTCTCCTTAGAGGCACCGTGATCGTGATCGGAATCCAATCTCTTGGGGCCCTGTTGGTCCTTAACCCCAAAACAGAAAAGCGTCCACCTATCCAAGCAAATCCAGATGTTCTAAGAGCCAAAGCTTAGGTCATTTGCCAGGGCGTGTTTAAGAAAATATAATAATAATAATAATAATAATAATAATAATAATAATAATAATAATAAAAAAACAGGGTCCATATGCAAGTACAGCGAACTTAAACTTCCTTAGCACCAGGATGCGTCCACCTCTGCTGAACCATTCAAGGCACCTGGCTCAGCAGGGGAAAGTGACCAGAGGGCCTGGGGTGGGGTAGGGGTGGGGTGGGGTGGGGGTGACCACAGCAGAGGCCAAAAGGAAAGACAAACTCCCAGTGACAGGTTTTGGCTTTCCTTGAAATTGTCCAAAGGACTGATCACTCTTCCAGACGCCAAGGATGCCAGAGGAGACTGGCTTCCTCAACCTTTCCCTCTTAGTCCTAGGCATTTTGGCTTTGGGAATTCAGCTGCTGTTGATTCTTTTTTGAACCTGGTTGGCCCAGGAGGATCCCGTGACTTGATGTGAGAGCTGTAGCTCCTCAGGAGGACTCAGGGATGGGAGGAAAAAATGTCTGCAGGCTAAGGGGGCAAGGTGGTGGTGGAGGAGAGGTGAAAGCACACAGGAGCCTGAAAAGGAGGGATCTGATTTTTTTCAGAATAGGATGATTTCTAGGCAGAAAAGAGAGCAGGGCAGGCCACCTAAGAGATGCTGCAGAGGACACAGGACCTGTAAGGAGAGCCAGACACACCTAGGAATGTCTTCAGCTGGAGGGAGAGAGGCAGGAAGGAGGCCACAGGCGCCGCAGAACCAAGCGGGGTGTACCCAAATCACAGGGACAACTTGTCTTCACCATCAGGGCACCTCTGTTCTTATTTTTACCCATATGTATAATGGGATCTTTGGGGAGCAAATCAATTATTGTCTATCAAATCATATATTGAAAGAGAGGAATAAACAGGGGAAGGACAGAAGAGAATATTGAGGATAGAGGGATAGCAGGAAGGAATGAGGAGTGAATTATGTTCCAGGAAAGATCTAGAGAGTCGGAAGAAGGCTGGCGGTGTGAAGAGGGACTTAGGGACTGGGCTAAATGGAAAGTGAATAACTTCACTGGGAAAAAAAAAGTGTGTGTGCATGTGTGCAAAGAGTTCTGTCCTGGGAGGACGGGGAGAGATAACTAAATAACAATACTGGGCAACGGGAAAGTTTCAACACTAGGAATAATTTTCTTGAAAGGGTTTTCAATTCTGAGAGTGATGGGAAACTGGCAATTTATATGCGTGAAGAAGGAACGATTTCCTGATCCGAGAAAAATGTTGGAAGCCGAGAAAGAGAGACAGAAGGAGATCATATATTGTTCTTGGAGTACAGGGAAGGGGCTTTGTCAGTAATGTAATGGGACCTTGCAGAGGAAGGGCACTGAGGGTTACTGAGCTGAAAGAAATATAAAACGGGGTCACAGTGGGCACCGGCAGAGGAGGCTGGAGGATAGGCTTCAGAAGAAACATCTGAGGGTACTGGGCGGGGGCCTGGCCTGTGACTGGCACCTCTCACCTTCCTTGGCATGTTTTTCCTAGTCCTCCCTCCTCAACCACTCACCCACCTTCCCTGCCAAGGATTTTCCTGAGATGAGAAGAATGTAGTTCCAGAAATGCTAGGCATAAAATCCATCCAGGGAGCCATGGCACATGGCCATTGCAAATGGTGGTGAGGGGCTGGGGAGATGGCTCAACAGTTAAAGGTGCTTGCTTGCAAAGCCTGCCAGCCCAGGTTCTATTCCCCAGGACCCACATAAAGCCAGATGCACAATGTGGTGCATGTGTCTGGAGTCTGTTTGCAACAGCAAGGGGCCCTGATATGCCCACTCTCTTTCTCTCCCCGCTTGCAAATAAATAAAATATTTTTAAAAGAAAATTGTGGGGGAAAGAAACCTTCTGTTTTGAGATTATCTTGAAGTATTTAGGATGAAGTAAGAGAGTCCTCTGCTGCGAATAATGGAACAGAAGAGTCTGGGGAAAAAATTCGATCTTAAAGTGACAGGGGGGAAATTACTGTCCTGTGGAATGGGTGACATGAGGCTGAAGTCATTGCTCATTGACACTTGTTGAATGTTTTACAATGAGTCATTCCTTCCATTGACCTTACAGTGGAATAGGATGTGGTGCATGTTTGTAATCCTAGTACTTAGGATATGTGAGGTAGGAGAATCAAGAGTTCAAAGTCATCCTCAGATACACTGGGAGTTCGAGGCCAGTCTGGACTATATGAGACGTTATCATGAAAAATGATCTTATGGCGAAGATAGGTCATTTGGAGAATGGCAAAGTTCTGCTCATTGAGAATTACAAAGACAATGTTTTTTCAGTTGACTAAACATTGAGAAATATTTTACTGTTTATGAGGACTAAGGAAAACCCCAGAACTTTATTATGATTTGATTTCAAGAGTAAAGACTAAATTAGTAGATGAAATACATGTATAGAAATAATGAGGTAGGAAAAAAGAATTGAGAATGGTAGATTGTAAAACATAATTAATAAACATAATAGGTTTGGAAGATATAGTGCAGAAATGCTAACTGGGACAGCCTTTTTGTTTGTTTGTTTTTCTCAAGGTAGGGTCTTGCTCTAGCCCAGGCTGATCTGGAATTCACTATGTAGTTTTAGGGTGGCCTCGAACCCTCGGCAATCCTCCTATCTCTGCCTCCCAAGGGCTGGGATTAAAGGCATGCACCACCATGCCCAGCTAGGGGCCAGCCTTTTAGTAGGAGTGATAAAAAGTGATAAAAACTTTGAAGAGATAGGGAGGATTCATGGGTGAATTGGCAGAGCTGGGGTGTAGCTCAGTGGTTGAATGCCTGCCTAACATGGGTGGGGTCTGGGTTCCATCTGAAGCCCCACACAACAAGCACGACTCAACAAAAGAACTGTGAGAACTGGAGAAATATAATGCAAACTTTCTATTAATATGTGTAATTTAGTTTTTATTAGCCACATTAAAGGGTAAAAATAAAATTAATATTAACAATGAATCTAATGTTACCAAATATATGCAAAATATTCATTTATTGATTGATTGATTGATTGATTGATTGATTGAAGTAGGGTCTTGCTCTAGTCCAAGCTGACCTGGAATTCACTATGTAGTCTCAGGGTGGCCTTGAACTCTCGACAATCCTCCTACCTCTGCCTCCCAAGTGCTGGGATTAAAGGCGTGCGCCACTACGTCCACCTAACTATATACAAAATGTTTTCGCTTCAGCATTAATCCGTATAAGCATTTAAGCAGGATATTTCATAATGAGTCTTTGAAATTGGCGTATATTTTATGTGCCCAGCATGTGTCCCTTGGGACTAGCACGGTCACTGTCATTAGCTCAGTCACCTCAGATGGCTGATGGTGACTTTATCAACATCTAGAAAGTTGTAAGAACAGTTATGTGAAAGTGATGGAGGAGGGAGACTGGGATGGACTGTCTGAGGAGTCATGGGAAGAAGGCAGCAGGCAATTCTCCAGAGCAGGAGACACCGGAATTCATGCTCAAGGAGGATGAGCAGAGGGGGGTTCTGTGGACCCGAACATGAGCTGTGGCTGGTAATGGAAACTGATGTCCACTGTGAGCTGTGCAGGGAGTGAGGGCCAGTGAGGCGGAGTCTGTGTGCTTGCTGGGGGAGTGCGCAAGAGACCTTCAAATCAAGAGTGTCGGAGCAAGGATCCATGAGAGTGAGAAGGTTGGATGGCCTGAATGCAGAAACTTAAGCAGTGAGGGATGGCAGAAAATCCATGTTTAACTGTCAGATGGGTGCTAAAACCAGGGAGAGACTGACAGGAGCGACAGTGCCAGTGCTGGACGTGGTGAGCAAACGAAAACATTAGCAGCTGGGGGTGCCAGGGGAGACAAGAGAATGTGATGGGGCGAGCCTGAGAGAGTGTAGCGAGCACTGTTTTTAAAACCTGAACAGGTGGAGATTTGCTTATCTCTGAATGGAGGTTGCAGTAATAACAGTAATCACACAGGAGACCAGGACGCTTCTGAGGAGCGGAAATATTCTGGGCTGATTGCTGTAAGCTAAGCACCTGATTGTAGCAAGGGAACTCTCAGATGACCATGAATTAATTTCTGAATAGGCGCCCATTAGGACTGTCAAGATATGATATTACTTACGGGGGGAGGGTCGGGGAATGGGAACTGACAATGTAGTGTGGAGCCAGAGACTTCTGCTGTTACAAACAAGAGGGAGTTGTTTTCCTAATATATTTAATTAATCTATTTATTTATTTGAGAGAGGGAAAGAGGTAGAGAGAGAAAGAGAGAGAGAATGGGTGCACCAGGGCCTCTAGCCACTGCAAACGAACTCCAGACACATGCGCCACCTTGTGCATCTGGCTTACGTGGGTCCTAGAGAATCGAACCTGGGTCCTTTGGCTTTGCAGGCAAATGCCTTAACTGCTAAACCATCTCTTCAGCCCTGAGATTTATATATATAGTATATATAAATATCTACATTTATTTATATATTATATATAAATATATATACATTTGTTTATATATATTATATATAAATATATAATACGATATATAAATATATATACATTTGTTTATATATATTATATATAACTATATATAATACGATATATAAATATATATTTTGTGTGTGTGTGTGTGAGCAGAGAAAAAGAGAGAGAGGATGGGAATGGACATGTCAAGGCCTCTTGCCACTGCAAATAAACTCCAGACACATGTGTCATTTTGTGCATCTGGCTTTATGTGGATACCGGGAAATTGAACCCGGCCTGGTAGGCTTTACAAGCAAGCTCCTTTAACTGCTGAGCTGTCACCTCGGCCCAAGAACTTTTTGTTTGTTTGTTTGTTTTTTGTTTTCCGAGGCAGAGTCTCACTCTAGCTCAGGCTGACCTGGAATTCACTATGTAGTCTCAGGCTGGCCTCAAACTCTTGGCGATCCTCCTACCTCTGCCTCCCGAGTGCTGGGATTAAAGGCATGCGCCACCACGCCCAGCCCAAGAACTTTTTTTTATTTGGTGAGTGTATGTGTGTGTGCATGTGTCTGTGGAGGTCAGAAGACATCCTCAGATGTCATTCCTTAAGAACACTATGCATTTTTTTTTTATTTTTTCAAGGTAGGGTCTCACTGTAGCCCCAGTTGAGCTAGAACTGACTGTGTAGCCCCAACGTGGACTTGCACTCATGAGAGCCTCCTGAGTGCTGGGATTAAAGACATGCCTCACCATGTCTGCTGGGGTTTTTGTTGTTGTTTTGTTTCTTTGTTCATTTGTTTTGGGACAGAGTCTCACTATGTGGCTTTGGCTGACTTGGAACTCACTATGTAGACCAGTCTAGCCTCGAACTTGTGACAATCCTCCTGCCTCTGTGTTGGGATTACAGGCTGTACCACATGTCTGGCCCATCTACCTTTCTGGAGACAGAGTCTCCACTATCCAGTTGTATGCTGGGTTGGCAAGCAGCCTTCTGTCTTCATCTCCACCTGCAATTACAAACGGGCACCACCCTCTGTAGCATTTGCTTGTTTGTTTTTTTCTAATATTTTTACTTATTTATTTGACACAGAGAAAGAGGCACTGCAAACGAACTCCTGATGCATGCGTCACCTTGTGCATCTGGTTTATGTGGGTCCTGGGGAATCGAACCTGGGTCCTTTGGCTTTGCAGCCCTGTTTGTTTGTTTGTTTTAAAGCAGGGTCTCGCTCTAGATGATCCTCCTACCTCACCCTCCCAAGTGCTGGGATTAAAATGCCCCAGCATACACAGCCCCCAAATTTTTAAAACGTAGCTTCTTATGTGTGGTGGTGCACGCCTTTAATCCCAGGCAGAGGTAGGAGGATCACTGTGAGTTAAAGGCCACCCTGAGACTACAGAGTGAATTCCAAGTCAGCCTGAGCTAGAATGAGACCCTACCTCGAAAAACCAAAAAAAAAAAAAAAAAAAAAAAAGTGGCTTCTGAGGATCACACTCAGGTCCTCACACTTGTAAATACTTCTCTGACTCAGTTATCTCGACTTTTGAGAAAGCGCACAGTGAGAGGCAGCGCTGTCTACCAGGCAACCTTGTGTTAGCCTCATGTGATTGAAGGAACATTCATGTAGTAGTTCTGAAACATAAGTTCAAGCCTTGGGCTTGTCACTCATTAGCTATACAAGTATGGCAAGTGACCTCCTTCAAATGGAACTTTTTATAGCATGTCTGTCGAGGGCTCAGCATGTTTGAGAAACTTTGGGAGAGCCACCGTCACAAAGCTTCTCCAAGCTTCATTGTTCTCAGCAAGACCAAAAGTATTCATTGAGGTGACTTATTTCCTTCCTGTTTCCTTTTCGTTTTCCTCCCTCCCTCCCTCCCTCCCTCCCTTCCTCCCTCCCTCCCTCTCTTTCTTTTTTGGAGGTAGGGTCTCACTGTAGCTCAGGCTGACCTGGAATTCACTATGTAGTCACAGGGTGGCCTCGAACTCATGGTGATCCTCCTACCTCTGCCTCCCAAGTGCTGGGATTAAAGGCGTACAGCACCACGCCCAGCTCTACCTGGCTTTTTATATGGGTGCTGGGGATTGAACTCAGATCCTCATGCTTGCTAGGCAAGTGATCTTAGCCGCTGAGCCAGTCACTGAGATAATAGTTCATGTCCCTTCCAGTTCTGACATCTCAGTGTTTTACAGCAGGGAAATGAACCTGAACTCCAAGGACTTCCTGTCAGGGATCTGTCAATGAATAGGTGGGAAGAAAGTTTCATCTTTATTCCTACTAACTTCTAAATAAAATTCAGTGCCCACCTTAGTTGTGACTGTAAGACAAAACATGAGCATTTCAGAAGTATGTGAAGTTTCTGTCACAGACACTTTCATGTAAGTTTACAGTCTGCAGAGATGTTGTTCAGTGAATGAAACGGGATCATATGGCAAGTTTAAAGTATTTGACAACTGTATTCTAATACATTGACATCAAATATAAAACCACTTTATACCATACAGCCAGGAGCATTATTCTGAGAGGGAGCTTTATCTGACTGCTATGAGAGTTAATGGCTTAAAGACAGTGAAGAAAACTGAATGAGAGGCAGACCTTAAAGTGACCAGGGGACATTTTTTTCTCTCTTTCTTTCTTTTTTTTTTTACTTTTTTTTTCGAGGTAGGGTCTCACTCTGTATTCTCAGGGTGGCCTCGAACTCACAGCAATCCTCCTACTCTGCCTCCCGAGTGCTGGGATTAAAGGCATGTGTCACCACGCCCGGTTCTTTTGTGAAATATTTATTTATTTATTGAGAGGGAGAGAATGGGCGATCCAGGGCTTCTAGCTACTGTAAATGAACTCCAGACACATGCTCCACCATGTGCATTTGGCTTACATGGGTGCTGGGAGTCGAACCTAGATCCTTAGGCTTTGTAGGCAAGTGCCATCTCTCCAGCCCAATTTTGTTTTCTTGACTTTGTTTTCTCACTGTACAGCCCAAGCTGGCCTTGAACTCTGGATCCTCCTGTCTCAACCTCCTGAGTTCTGGGATTACAGGTGGGCACTCCCCTGCCTGGTACCAGTGTACAATTTTATTGAGGAGTGTAATAATAGGATGCCTGAGTCATAGTAGGGGGTTCATGGGGAGAGGGGGGATCTCTGCAATGGCACATGCAAATATTGGTATTATTACAGGTGATTATAAGGAAAATTATCATTTTTTTTAAAGCATGGTGTCACTCTAGCCCAGACTGACCTCACGTAGACTGGCATTGAACTCATGGTAACTACCTCAGCCTTCCCACTGTTAGAATTGAAGGTGTGTGCCACCATGCCCGAGTAGAAGGAAAATTCTTTTTTAAAAAAATTATTTATTTATTTGAGAGAAAGATAATGAGGTAGAGAGAGAGAAATAGACAGATAGAGAATGGGCATGCCAGGACCTCTAGACGCTGCAAACAAATTCCAGATACATCTGACTCCTTGTGAATTTGGCTTTGGTGGGTCCTGGGGAATGTAACTCAGGTCTTTAGGCTTCTCAGGCAAGTGCCTTAACTGCGAAGCTATCTCTCCAGCCAGGAAAAAAATTTTTTAAGGAAAATTCCTAAACTCAGATTAATACACATGGAAATCATCCTGGGAATAATTAGAATAATGAGGAGGGTGGTGCATGCCTGTAATCCCAGCACTTGGGAAGTTAGTTTGTCATCCTTAGTTTGATTTCCACTCAGTCCATAAATACCATATGTGAGCCGGGTGTGGTGGTGCATACCTTTAATCCCAGCACTCAGGAGGCAGAGGTAGGAGGATCACCGTGAGTTCAAGGCCATCCTGAGACTACATGGTGAATTCCAGGTCAGCCTGGGCAGGAGAAACAGGATAATTGCACTAACACTGCTGGGAAGCAGGATCAGGAATGTATAGGCCATGTGCGCAGACACAGGGAGGCCTTGGTCCTGAGCTGAAGAGGGGAGGCTGGAGGCCTTGACTGGACATGTGACTGTGCCGGGAGAGAGTCGCCAGTTTGGAGGAGTGCTTGGGGGGGGGGGAACTGGTAGGGGATCAAGGCTTGGATTTGCTGTGATAGAAGAGTGGTCAGCACCAGTTGAGTTCTGGTGTCCGGGCTGGGGTAAAGGCACACGGATTTCTCATTTGTTAAATGCAGAGAAGATGAGATTATAATTGGGGTCGTGACTAAGATACAACTCTGTATTGGGAGCAACGGAAGAGAAGTGATGCTAAGGTGTCTGTAAGGGGGGAGGAAGGTGTAGTTATCCTGAGAGAGAAGGTAAAAAGTGTTATGTGCAGGAATCCCCTGATTTATGCAGAGATTCTCCAAGTACGCAATAGGGATCTTGGCCAAATCACCTCTCTGCTTCCTCATCAGTAAAACTAGGGGTTTGAATGAGGTGATCTTGAAGGTTATTTCCGTCTCTACAATTCTGCTTGCTTTTCATGTGCCCGAGTTTACTCTTTAAATTAAGAGACCTCCCAGTGTGTGCAGCCCAGGCTGATGTGGAACTCCCAGTCCTCCTGCCTTAGCTGGGATTAGAGGTATGCACCACCAAGCTTGGCTTACAAGTTAATTGTTTCATTATTACTGCCCCTATTATGACTTTTTTTCTTTTTTGTGAGAGACACAGAGAGAGACAGAGAGAGAGAGGGAGAGGAAGACAGATAGAGATGGGTGTGCCAGCAGCCTCTCAGCTGCTGTGAACGAAATCCAGATGTGTGCGCCCCTTGTGGTCAAGTGTGGCATTGCGCCCTTGCGTCACTGCATCTGGCTAAACGTGGGACCTGGAGATTGGAACCGCTGGAGATTGGAACCAGTGTTCTTAGGCTTAGGAGGCAGGCACCTTAACTGCTAAGCCATCTCTCTAGCCCATGACTTTTTTTTTTTTTTTTTCTGGTTTTGCAAGGTAGGGTCTCACTCTGGCCCAGGCTGACCTGGAATTCACTATGTAGTCTCAGGGTGGCCTCGAACTCTCGGCGATCCTCCTACCTCTGCCTCCCGAGTGCTGGGATTAAAGGCGTGCGCCACCACGCCCGGCTAGCCCATGACTTTTAAAAATATTTTTATTTATTGAGAGAAGCAGATAAAGAAAGAGAGAGAGGAGAATATGGGTGCATTAGGGCCTCCAGCCACTGCAAACAAACTCCAGATGCATGTGCCACCACCTTGTGCATCTGGCTTACATGGGGACTGGAGAATCGAACCTGGGTCGTTTGGCTTCACAGGCAAGTGCCTTAGCCACTAAGCCATCTCTCCAGCCCTGTTATTATTCTTGTTAAAGGTGCTCTGAACAGAGGGCCTGGAGGAAATGCCTAGTACTAAGTGGTCACGGAGGAGGTGGAAGCAGGCTGTCTGTGTGCATTTTGGAATTAAGTCAGGTCTGGGCCCTAGGGAGGAATAGGCCTGGTCATCAGGAACGAGGCTATAGCTGTGCGTAGCCGTCATGTGAAATGACAGAGAGAAACAACTGAGAAAAAGCAGAAGTAGATTTTTGACTAGGCCCCAAAGAGAGGATCTGCAGGGATGGACACTCCCTTGGGTAAGGAGGGAGGCAGTGAGATGAACGGAGCTTGTACCCTAGAGTCAGTTCCGGGCTTCTCTTGTTATTACCCATCCAGTTCAGTCACTATGTAGAGTGACTTGGGAATTTAGTCTCTCTCTCTCTCTCTCTCTCTCTTTTTTTTTTTTTTTTTGGTTTTTCGAGGTAGGGTCTCACTCTGGTCCAGCCTGACCTGGAATTCACTACGTAGTCTCAGGGTGGCCTTGAACTCATGGCAATCCTCATACCTCTGCCTCCCAAGTGCTGGGATTAAAGGCGTGCACCATCACGCCCAGTCTCTCTTTTTTAAAAATTGTTTATTTATTTCATTTGCAAGCAGAGAGAGACAAAAAAGAAACATAGAGAGCGAAGACAGGGCAAGATAGAGAATGGCCACACAAGGGCCTCTAGCCACTGCAAATCAACTCCAGATTCACACGCCACTTTGTGCATTTGGCTTTATGTGGGTACTGGGGAATTGAACCTGGGTCGTTAAGCTTTGTAGGCAAGCGCCTTAACCATCGAGCTATCTCTCCAGCTGGGAATTCAGTCTTTTTATACTGAATGTTAGCAAAGAGGGGTGGAATGCAGAGGAGCAAGGGCAGGCTTTGGCTTGAGAAGCTAGGCAGAGAGAAAGAGAAAGAGAATTGGAACGCCAGGGCCTCAGTCACTGAAACCGAACTGCAGGTGCTTGCGCCACCTAGTGGGCATGTGCGACCTTGTGCCTGCCTCGCCTTTGTGCATCTGGCTTAGGTGGGATCTGGAGAGAGATCAAACATAGGTCCTTAGGCTTCGCAGACAAGTGCCTCAACCACTAAGCCATCTCTCCAGCCCTGCTGCTCTTTCTTTGTGGCCCATAGCCCAGTACTGATCCGCGTCCCTCAGTGGCCTTTGCCAGTGAAACTGGTGAGTTAGTTACTGGTCTGCTGACATGGGACCTCCTAGAGCCGATGGATGTCAAGAAAGAATCGTCAGGCTGGGAATGGAGCTCAGCTGGTGGGATGCTTGCCTGGCATGCACAAAACCCTGGAGGCACCACATAAACTGGGCACTGTGGTGCACATCTGCGGTCCTAGAACTTGGGAGGTGGATCATGGCAGAAGGATCAGAAGTTCAAGGTTGTCAAGTTAGAGGCCAATCGAGGCTACATGAGACCCTGCCTCAAAAAAGGGGCGCCTGGAGAGATGGCTTAGCAGTTAAGGCATTTGCCTGCAAAACCAAAGGACCTAGGTTCGATTCCCCAGGACCCACGTAAGCCAGACGCATAAGGTGGTGCTGTGTCTGGAGTTTGTTTGCAGTGGCTGGAGGCCCTGGTGTGCCCATTCTCTCTCAAACAAAGCTTTCTCCTTTCCTACATTTTTTTCTTTTTTTAAAAAAATTTCTTTTTATTTATTTATTAGAGAAGGAAAGAGAGAGAATGAGCACACAAGGGCCTCTAGCCACTACAAACAAACTCCAGACTCATGTGCCACCATGTGCATCTGGCTTACATGGGACCTGGAGAATTGAACCTGGGTCCTTGGGCTTCGCTGGCAAGTGCCTTAACCACTAAGCCATCTCTCCAGCCCCGGACACAGCTTTCTCTTTCCTAGGGATGGCATAGGACAGGAGAACTGTATTGACGGGACAGACATTGCTGGGGTGATGGTGGAGCTAACTCTGTAATGGGAGAGCTTCATACAGCGACAGCCAGGGGGGAACACTGGACTGAGTCTAATTCAGGTAGATTTCCAATTTATCTTTGCTTTTTTTTTTTCTTTGTTTCTTTTAGGGAGGGGGGTAGAGTCTCACTGTGTAACCTAGGCTGACCCCAAACTATAATCCTCCTGCCTCCGCCTCCAGAGTGCTATAATGAAAAGTGGAGCCACACTCGCCTATGTCTTAGCTCTTTTTTTCTTCCTTTTCCCTTCCCTTTCTCACATTTTGTCTTGAAGGTCTCTAGTGTCCTCACTGGGGCCTGTTCTCCCTTCCACTACATCGACAGAACACTTCTTTTCATCAAAATAACTATTCCTTCAGCTGGAGAGATGGCTCGGTGTTAAAGGTGTTTGCTTGCAAAGCCTGACAACCCAGGTTCAGTTCTCCAGTGCCCACGGAAAGCCAGATGCACAAAGTGGAGTTTGTTTGCAGTGGCAGAAGGCCCTGTCATGCCCATTCCCCAACCCCCCTCTCTGATTGCAAATAAATAAATAAAGATAATTTTAAGAAATCGGGCTGGAGGGATTGCTTAGAGGTTAAGGCATTTGCTTGCAAAGCCAAAGGACCCTGGTTCAATTCCCCAGGATCCATGTAAGCCAGATGTACAAGGTGGCGCATGCGTCTAGAGTTCGTGGAGAGATGGCTTAGTGGCTAAGGCGCTTGCCTGCAAAGCCTAAAGACCTGGGTTCTATTCTGCAGTACTCACATGAAGCCAGATGCACAAAGTGGTGCATTTATCTGGAGTTTGCTTGCAGTGGCTAGAGACCCTGGTGTGCCCATTCTCTCTCTGTATGTCTGTCTCTCTCTGCTTGAAAATAAATAAAAAATACTTTAAAATTCCTGTCCCTGGGCCGGTGAGATGGCTTAGAGGTTAAGGCACTTGCCTGTGAAACCTAAGGACCCAGGTTCCATTCTCCAGTACCCATGTAAACCAGGTGCATGAAGTGGCACATGCATCTGGAGTTCATTTGCAGTGGCTAGAGGCCCTGGCCCACCCATTCTCTCTCTGTCTCTCTCTCTCTCTCAAATCAATAAAAATAAATAGAAAAAAAAATTTTAATTCCTACCCCTTATAAGTCTGCTCTCAGTTTGATGTCAGAAGCAAGGCTATATGATTGGATGAAACCAGTTCACACTCCGGTGGGTTAAGGAGATATTTAAGTTCTAAATGAATTTCAAAGTAGGGTGCTTTAGGTGGTGTTATGACAAATAGTTTCGGGAAACAGGGCAGGATTCACGTGGGACATTGTGGGTGTGGGGGCCCTTGTGTGGAGTCAGGGGATCGTTGTTGCTTCTTTTTTGTGTCAGTGTTACATTTAAGCATCAAGACTGCAGATCTACTCTAATTTAGACTAAAATGGGGATTTATTGATTGATGTAACTGCAAAGAACCTGAGTGGATCCAGAATGCAAATGGTGCCTGGTCTTCCTTTCTTGCCCTCTGCCTGGCTCCTGCCCTCACTGCCTACTGTCCTTGAGGCAGCTCCTTCCTTCCAGGGAGGGGTAAGGCAGGGTGAAGCACAGGCAGCTCTCAAGTATCCCACTTTAGAAGTCCAAAGTGTAGGGGCTGGAGAGATGGCTTAGCGGTTAAGGCGACTGACTGCAAAGCCAAAGGACCCAGGTTCAACTCCCCAGGACCCACGTAAGCCAGATGCACAAGGGGGCGCATGCATCTGGAATTCGTTTGCAGTGGCTGGAGGCCCTGGTGCACGCATTCTCTCTCTCTCTCTCTCTCTCTCTCTCTCTCTCTCTTGCTCCCTCTTTCTCTCTCTCATATTAAAAAAAAAAAAGTCCAAAGTGTACACAACCAAGGGTGACCCCCAGGGTGGTTGACAGACCCACCAGGTTCTGAGCAGTAGAGGAGAAACAGGGCCCTAAAAGAAGGGAATGCTGTCACTCTGAGCAAAAGGGAAAGAGGAAAAAAAAAAAAAAAAGGAAAGGAAAGAGGACCTGGGTAGGGGAAAACAACCCAAAACTGACGTCTGCCTGGCCTAGAAAGAAGGTGGGAAGTTGACTTCTGGGGCTTTCAGGACCAGAGAAGAGAGAAATAGTGGCTGGAAAAGCCACCCTCCCCATGGACGGGCTAAGCAGTCATTACAGAGGAGATGCAGGTGGTGAGACTGAGACCTGTAATGAGGAAGTGGAGGTGAAGATAATTGGCAAAGTTTTACCCACCTATAGGGTGTGGTGAGCATGCCTTGAATCCCAGCACTCGCGGTTGAGGTAGGAGGATCACTGTGAGTTCAAGGCCAACCTGGGCTGCGGAGTGAGTTCCAGGTCAGCCTTGGCTGAAGTGAGTTCCCCTCACTGAAACTGCCTCTCTTTGCCCTAATTCCTACCTAAGAAAGGTCTACCAAGGGGTGAGGGAGAAGGAGATACTCGAAGGGAGAGAAAATTGATGTAAAAATAAAACTGTTTCCATGGCTGGGCTTTTTATTTATTTATATCTTTTTATTATTTTCTTTTAAAGATTTTATTTTTATTTATTAGAGACAGAGAGAGGGAGAGAGAATGGGCCTGCCAGGGCCTCTAGCCATTGCAAATGAACTCCAGATGCATGTGCCACCATGTACATCTGGCTTACCTGGGACCTGGAAAGTCAAGCCTGGGTCCTTAGGCTTTGCAGGCATGTGCCTTAACCACTAAGCTATCTCCTCAGCCCTTTGTATTTTTTTAAGACTCTGTAGCCCATGTTGGCCTCAAACCCACCATCTTCCTTACCTGCTTAAATGCTGGAATTACTGGTGTGTGCCTCCACACCATTTTTTAAAACTTATTATTGACAACTACCATACACATAGACAATATGTCATAACCATAGTCCCCTCCCACCACCCTCTCTTTCCCCCCTGGATCCCCCCTCAATTGAATCTCTTCTTTCCAACTAGTCTCTCTTTTATTTTGATGTCATCATTTTTCCCTCCTATTATGCAGGTCTTCTGTGCACAGCATTAGCCACTGTGAGGCTATGAATACCAGGGCCACCTTACACACCATGTTTTGTTTTTGTTTTTGTTTTGAGGTAGGGTTTCACTTTAGCCCAGGCTGACCTGGAACTCACTGTAGTTCCTCCCTTTCTTTCTTTCTTTCTTTCTTCCTTCCTTCCTTCCTTCCTTCCTTCCTTCCTTCCTTCCTTCCTTCCTTTCTTTCTTCTTCTTCTTCTTCTTCTTCTTCTTCTTCTTCTTCTTCTTCTTCTTCTTGTTCTTTTTTTTTTTTGGTTTTTTCAAGGTAGGGTCTCACTCTGGTCCAGGCTGACCTGGAATTAACTATGTAGTCTCAGGGTGGCCTCGAACTCTTGGCAATCCTCCTACCTCTGCCTCCCGAGTGCTGGCATTAAAGGCGTGCGCCACCACGCCTGGCTTCTTTCTTCTTTCTTTTAAAAAAATTTTTTTTTAATTATTTTTTTGGAGAGAGAGACAGAGAGAGACAGAGAAAGAGGAAGAGGAAGACAGAGATGGGCACGCCAGCAGTGTCTCAGCTGCTGGGAACGAAATTCCAGAAGTGTGCGCCCCCTTGTGGTCAAGTGCGGCATTGCGCCCTTGTGTCACTTTGCATCTGGCTAAACATGGGACCTGGAGATTGGAACCGCTGGAGACTGGAACCAGTGTTCTTAGGCTTAGGAGGCAGGCACCTTAACCCCTAAGCCATCTCTCCAGCCCTTTCTTTTTTTCTTTCTTTCATTCATTCATTCTTTCTTTCTTTCTTTCTTTCTTTCTTTCTTTCTTTCTTTCTTTCTAATTTTTGTTTTGTGATAGGGTCTCGCTCTAGCCCAGGCTGACCTGGAATTCACTATATAGTCTCAGGTTGGCCTCAAACTCATAGCTATTCTCCTACCTCAACCTCCTGAGTGCTGGGATTAAAGGCATGCGCCACCACAACTTTTTGTTTGGTTTGGTTTGGCTTGGTTTTTCAAGGTAGGGTTTCACTCTACTCCAGGCAGACTTGGAATTCATTACGTAGTCTCAGGGTGGCCTCAAACTCATGGCGATCCTCCTACCTCTGCCTCCTAAGTGCTGGGATTAAAGGCGTGCGCCACCACACCTGGCTCAGCACACTATTTTTTAAAAAAATATTTCATTTATTTGAGAAAAAAATAGAGACAGAAAGAGGCAGACACAAAGAGTGAGTATGGGCATGCCAGGGCCTCCTGCCACTACAAGCAAACTCCAGACATGCTCCATTTTGTGCATCTGGCTTTATGTGGGTGTGGGGAGTTGAACCCAGGCCATCAGGCTTTGCAAGCAAATGCCTTTAACTGCTGAGCCATCTCTCCAGCCTCAGTTAAAAAATACATTTTAAAAGAAAAGGAGGGCAGGAGTGATGGCTCAGCAGTTAAGGCACTTGCCTGCAAAATCTAACAACCTGGGTTTGAGTCCCCAGTACCCACGTAAAAGCCAGATGCACAAAGTGGTACATAAGTCTGGAATTTGTTTGCAGCAGCTGGAGGCTCTGAGCACCCATTCTCTCCATCTGTCTGTTTCCTCTGTCTAACTATCTCTGCTTACAGATAATAAATAAATAAATAAATTTTTTAAAGTATTTAAGAAATTTAAAAAAAAAAGAAAAAGAGGCAAAGGTAGGAGTATTGCTGTGGTTTGAGGCTAGCCTGGGACAGAAAAAGAAAAAAGAAGCCGGGCATGGTGGCGCACGCCTTTAATCCCAGCACTCAGGAGGCAGAGGTAGGAGGATGGCTTTGAGTTCGAGGCCACCCTGAGAATACATAGTGAATTCCAGGTCAGTCTGGGCTAGAGTCAAACCCTACCTCGGGGGAAAAAAATAAACAAACAAGCAAACAAAAAACCACTGATGTGTGGTAAGATTACATCACACAAACCAGTTAGGTTAAGGAAGATGTGGGGTGGGTGGCCTTGGGAACAATGGGAGGAAGCCTTGTTAAAGGCTATCTGGAGCTTGGTGAGAGGGACCTTTCCTTGGGCAAATTTAGGAATCTTCTCTGAGCATGTTGGGAATATTTTAGCAATGAGGCCAGAATGCACAGTATGTGAAGGGGTAAGGCCTACTCTTGGATTGAATAAGAAAGTTGATCTGGTGGGGCAACTGGGACGGAGCTGTCCCTTCAAGTGGGAGAGGAAGATAACTTACTGGAAAGGACAGAAAGAACATTGCCCAGAGATTTAGGAAAGACCACGATTCTGAATAGGGTGCGAGCAATACCGCTAGCTGTGTGACTTAAGAGAATCATTTAATATTTGTACAATCCCCCTTTAGTTCACTAGAAAAAAAAATAGTGTAAGTAACCCTTCTATTGCTGCAAATACTACCAGTGGATCTGCTTGTGGAGTGACGGTAAAAATAAGGCTGTGGAAAACATTTAGAAAAGTCCAAGGTCACACAGTAATAGTAATTGTTGTCCACATTGCTGGCACAGTTTAGGGGAGGAAGGGATTGATTTCAAGCATCCGGGGTGGCTGGAGGGATGGCTTAGTGGTTAAGTGCTTGCCTGTGAAGCCTAAGGACCCCGGTTCGAGGCTCCATTCCCCAGTACCCATGTAAGCCAGATGCACTTGGTGGCGCATACGTCTGGAGTTCATTTGCAGTGGCTAAAGTTCCTGGCTCCCCCATTCTCTCCCTCCGTCCCTCTCTCTCCCTTTCTCTGTCTCTAATAAGTAAATAAATCAAAATAAAAACTTTAAAAAAAAGATTTATTAAAAAAAAAAAAGCATCCAGGGGGATGGGTCCAGGGGAAGTTCCATCTATGGCGGAAGAAGCTGGCTCCCATTCATAAGCACAGAGAAAAAGCACTAGCGGCCAGCAAACACCATAAAGCTGCAGGCAGAGCTCAAACCTCCGTGCACACCTTTGGGCTGGAAATCAAATCTGCCTCCAACATACCTTAGGGCTGGACCCCAGGATCTGCCCCCCAGTACACCTCCTTCAGCCAGGTAGCCGGTGACCCACGTTACAAGCTCTAATCAAGCACCTGAGTCTATGGGGGACATACATTCAAACCGCCACAGTAAGATTAGCACATCATGGGAGCTTAGACTTGCCAGGAAGCTGGGCGGGGCCCGGAGAGAAGCCCTCACATCACAAGGATGCTGAGAGGTGAGGAGAGTGGAGAGAGAAGAATGGCTATTCCTGATTTCACAGAGCCGCAGAGGAGTGTGGCCTGGGGATGGTGTGAAACTTGTGAGCATGAGCAAAGAATGAGGGTGGGCTGGGGGTTACAGGCCCGGGGAGACAGGTCTGTCCTGGGACGGAACAGTTGGATAATGACTTGTGTGGTCGTGACGTGAAGGGTTGGAAAGTGGAGCCAAAGGAGTTGAGTCTTTTTCAGAAGTTGTCCTGTGGTTTATTATTATTATTTATTTATTAGAGAGTGAGAATGGGCGTGCCAGGCCTCTAGCCATACTGCAAATGAACCTCAGATGCACTCACCACCATGTTCATCTGGCTTACATGGGAACTGGAGAATCAAATTAGGGTCCTCAGGCACTAAGCCATCTCTCCAGCCCTGTTTTTTTTTTTTTTTTTTTTTTTTTTTTGTTTTTCTTTTTTCCCCACCATTTGACCTCACTCAAACTGGAAGAGGAGACTGGCCAGGGAGGAGGTTCGTTGTTCTGGAAGTACAATATGGACATGTTCAGGTAGTTGTGAAGTAGAGGGGAGAGAAGTCACAACCAAGAGACTTCCCCCAGTAATAAAGATGGCTGATCTTCTGTCAGTGGTGACAGAGCAAGAGTGACAGTAGCTGGAATAGAACAGGGTTTAGGAGTGTTCCTTGGGCCATGAGTCTAAAGGGGTTTGATACGCTTCTAGCGGCTTTAGTCATCCTTGGTGACTCCAGTGCAGGATCCCCCAAACCACACACACACACACAGTCGCTGTGCAAGTCTGGTGCTGGTCCAGGCTGACCTCAAGCTCACCATCTTCCAGCCTCAGTTTCTCGGGTGCTGGAATTATAGGTGTGCGCCACCACACCCAGTATTGGTGCTGTGTATTCTTTCTGCCAGGGAAGGCCTTCCATGAACTGTGTGGCTCTTGATCTTCTCCCCAGCCTGACTAGACTGTGGGAAGCAGCCCCTTTGTGTGCGCTGATGCACCCAGAAGCCTGAGCACTTTTTCTTTCTTTCTTTCTTTCTTTCTTTCTTTCTTTCTTTCTTTCTTTCCTTCCTTCCTTTCTTCCTTCTTTCTTTTTTTAATTTTTTTGGTTTTTTTGAGGTGGGGTCTCACTCTGGTCCAGGCTGACCTGGAATTCACAATGCAGTCTCAGGGTGGCCTTGAACTCTCGGTGATCCTCCTACCTCTGCCTCCTGAGTGCTGGGCTTAAAGGCGTGTGCCACCATGCCCGGCCTTTTTTTTTTTTTTTTTTTTTTTTTTTTTGAGGCAGGGTCCCACTCTAGCTAAGGCTGACCTGGAATTCACTATGTAGTCTCAGGGTGGCCTTGAACTCACAGCGATCCTCTTACCTCTGCCTCCCGAGTGCTGGGATTAAAGGTGTGCACCACCACGCCCAGCTCTGAGCGGTTTTTTGAGTGGGTTTAATGCTTCCGGCATCTTCTGCAGGAGTCATCGTAGTTCAAGCCCAGGGACTTCTGGTTCTCCGATGGCAGCTCCACTGGGAGCAGTCCCACGAGCTCTGCGTGTTTCCTATGAACCCGCCTGTCCCATCTTCATCCCCTTGGCCAGAGATGGGGTTTTCCACAGGCTGACCCACGGGGAACCCAGTATGCTCTTCCTGGTACCCGTAACAACATTCTCAGACACAAGTCAGGATCTTTCTGCCCTCTTGGCCACATGCCTAGCACAACCAGGTTGTTTCCAATTCAAAAATTTTCATTTTGTACTGGGCGTGGTGGCGCACGCCTTTAATCTCAGCACTCGGGAGGCAGAGGTAGGAGGATAGCCCTGAGTTCGAGGCCACCCTGAGACGACATAGTGAGTTCCTGGTCAGCCTAAGCTAGAGTGAAACCCTACCTCGAAAGACCAAAAAAAAAAATTTTTTTTTTTCATTTTGTTGAAGGCGTTCTCCACAGAATTAGTTTTCCATGAAAAATGTTCAACTGAGGCTTGTTTTGTCGTAAGTTCATCCCACAATTGAGATTTGCTCCTGTGACTATTGCTGCTGCCAGGCATAGTGTTTCAGTCCTCAGGAGGCAGAGGCAGGAGGATTGCTGCAAGCTGAGGGCCAGCATGGCTACATAATGAGGTCTAGGCCTGCAGGGATAGTAAGAACTGATCAGAAACAAACATGGGGCTGGAAAGATGGCCCAGTGGTTAAAGGCACTTGTTTGCAAGGCCTGGCAGCCCAAGGTTCAATTCCCCAGCATTCACATAAAGCCAGAAATAAAAGGTGTCATATGTAAATGCATACATAAATAAATAAAAGTGGCATATGTATCTGGTGGCAAGAGACCCTGCTGCTGTGCTGTGCACATACACAAACACATGCACAAATAAATTCATATTTCAAAAAGCTAGTTTGGGGCCGGGCGTGGTGGTGCATGCCTTTAATCCCAGCACTTGGGAGGCAGAGGTAGGAGGATCCTGTGAGTTCAAGGCCACCCTGAGACTACATAGTGAATTCCAGGTCAGCCTGGCTAGAGAGAGACCCTACCTCAAAAAACAACAACAACAACAACAACAACAAAAACTAGTTTGGGGCTGGAGAGATGCTTAGTGGTTAAGGTGCTTGCTTACAAAGCCAAAGGACCCAGGGTTCAATTCCCAGAACCCACATAAGCCAGATGCACATGGTGGCAGCATGTGTCTAGAGTTCATTTGCAGTGGCTAGAGGCCCCAGCGAGCCCATTCTCTCTCTCTCTCTCTGTCTAATAAATAAATAAATAAATAAATAAATAAATAAAAATATATATTAAAAAAAACAAGTTTGTGGGCTGGAGAGATGGCTTAGCGGTTAAGGCACATGCCTGTGAAGCCTAAGTACCCTGGTTTGATTCTCCAGGTCCCACGTAAGCCAGATGCACATGGTGGCACATGCATCTGGAATTTGTTTGCAGTAGCTGGAGGCCCTGGCGCACCCATTCTCACTCCCTCTCTCTGTCTCTAATAATAAATAAATAATTTTTTTAATTAAAAAAAAAACCAAGTTTGTTACTACTATCAGGTTTTAGACAATAATTTTATTTTTATTTTTATTTTTTGGTTTTTGAGGTAGGGTCTCACCGTAGCTCAGGCTGACCTGGAATTCACTATGTAGTCTCAGGGTGGCCTTGAACTCACGGCGATCCTCCTACCTCTGCCTCCTGACTGCTGGGATTAAAGGTGTGAGCCACCACACCTGGCCTTAATAACAGATTTTTAAAAATTTTTTTTATTTTTTATTATTTTTTTGAGAGAGACAGAGAGAGACTGAGAGAGAGAGAGAGAGGAAGACAGAGATGGGCACGCCAGCAGTGTCTCAGCTGCTGAGAATGAAATCCAGATGTGTGCGCCCCCTTGTGGTCAAGTGCGGCACTTTGCATCTGGCTAAACGTGGGACCTGGAGATTGGAACCACTGGAGATAGGAACCAGTGTTCTTAGGCTTAGGAGGCAGGCGCCTTATCCCCTAAGCCATCTCTCCAGCCCAATAACAAAATTTTAAATGTGATTTATTTTGACTTTTGTCATTAACATTCATTATAAAACCAGATAAAGCCGGGCGTGGTGGCTCACGCCTTTAATCCCAGCACTCAGGAGGCAGAGGTAGGAGGATTGCCGTGAGTTCGAGGCCACCCTGAGACTACATAGTGAATTCCAGGTCAGCCTGAACTAGAGTGAGACCCTACCTCGGAAAAAAAAAAAAAAACCAGATAAAAGAAGAATAGTAATAATATATATATATATATATATTTTTTTTTAATTCGGCTGGAGAAATGGCTTAATGGTTAAGGCACTTGCCTCTGCAAAGCCTAAGGACCTATGTTCAACTCCCCAGACCCCACATAAGCCTGATGCACAAGGTGGTTCATGCGTCTGGAATTTGCTTGCGGTGGCTGGAGGCCCTGGGGCGCCCATTTTTCTTACTTGGTTAAATCATGAGGAAATAGTAAGCGGTGCAGGCTCGCTTGCTCTCTCTCCTTCATTCCTGCCACGTCCCCCTTCCTGCTGCTGGAGTGCACCCCCTCCTGGTGGAGCAAAGAGCCAGCGCCAGGGTCACTATGTCTTGCTTGGCTGCAAACGCATCCTTATGGGGGCAAAGGGCAAGGGATTGTTTAAAGCAACTTTGCTTTCCTCCCTACTGTGTTCTCTCTTCTCAATACCTGCAGCCTTTCACTTTATCTGGTTCATTATCTAATTCTTCTGCCACTTCTTGACCCCACTTCTCTCTGCCTTCAGTCTTCAGCCCCTCTCTTCTCTCCTGGGTCTCCCTCATTGTCCAGGGCGCTGTCCTCTGAGGCCTGTGGCTGAGCCGTCCTCTCTCAGTCAGCCCACCCCCACCTCCTTCTGCCCGTTGCTTATCAGAGCCCTCACTGTCACGATCACAAAGACGCAGAGAGAAAATCTTGCCCCTGCCGCTCAGCATCCCACCGGGATCAAGAAACTGGAAGAGGCCGTGAACCTGCGCTCCTGGTATGGCTTTCAAAGCGGCACTGAGGGTGGCCTGCTTGTGTGGGCTGGATTGTCTGGATGTGTCTGACGACAGAGGGGATGGATGGGATGATCTCAGGAGGGCTCTGCCAGATCGAGGCGCTGGGAGCCTCGTCTCAATCATCATCAATTTAGATTTATTGGATACCCCCCGGGGGCTTGGCGCTGTGCTAAATGGTTTTATCCTTCAATCCCTGAAATCCACTTTCTGCTTTTTTAGCACTGTTTAAAATATTGTACTATTAGGCTGAGGTCTTACAACTTTTTGTTATATAATACTCATACTTTTTAATTTTTATTTATTTATTTGAGAAAGAGAGAGAGAGAAAGAGCAAGGGGTGGAGGGAGAAAAAGAGAAAATGGGCGCATCAGGACTTCCAGCCACTGCAAACAAACTCCAGACACATACGCCACCTTGTGCATCTGGCTTATGTGGGTCCTGGGGAATCAAACCTGGGTCCTTTGGCTTTGCAGACAAGCACCTTAACAGCTAAGCCATTTCTCCAGCCCTACGTTATGTTTTTTACCATTTATTTGTTTGTTTATTTATTTGTGTGTGTGTGTGTGTGTGGGTGGGTGGGTGGGTGCACCAGGATCTCTTGCAAATGAACACCAGGCATATGCCCCCCCCCTTTTTTTTTTTGCATCTGGCTTTATGTGGGTGTTGGGGAATTGAGCCCAGGCTGGCAGGCTTTGCAAGCAAGCACCTTTATCTGCTGAGCCATCTCCCTAGGCCCTACCTACACTGTATTTTTAAAAATGAAAGCCAGAAGATAGAGTGATGGTGCTGGAATTATTTGCCCCAAGTGCCTATAAGTTCCCTCTGTAAGGGAAGGTTTGAGGTACGCTGGGCAGAGGGCGGGCCGTGTTCACTGGGGATGTCTTACTGGTGCTCGAGCTGGGGTGGGGTTTGAAGGGAATGCCTCAGGCAGGCTTCGAAAGGAAGTAATGGAAATTAAAAAGGAGAGAAGGAGAGAGGACGAGTGCACGCGCGCGTGTGCGCACACACACACACACACACAGGTTAGTTTCTTTTTTCTTTTGTAAAAAATATTTATTTATTCGGGGAGCTGGAGAGATGGCTTAGCAGTTAAACGCTTGCCTATGAAGCCTAAGGACCCCGGTTCGAGGCTTGATTCTCCAGGACCCACGTAAGCCAGATGCACAAGGGGGGTGCATGCATCTGGAGTTCGTTTGCAGTGGCTGGAGGCCCTGGGGCACCCATTCTCTCTCTCTCTCTCTCTCTCTCTCTCTACCTGCCTATTTCTGTATCTCTCTCTCTCTCTCTCTCAAATAAAAAAAAATATATTTATTTATTCGTAAGCAGAGAGCTACAGATGCAGACAGAGACAGACAGAAAGAGAAGGTGGGCACCAGTGCCCCTCCTCTGCAAACAAACTCCAGATGCATGCGCCACTTTGTGTATCTGGCTTACGTGGGTATTGAGGAATTGAACCCAGGTCATTGGGCTTTGAGGGCAAGCACCTTAACCATTGAGCCATCTCTCCAGCCCAGAAGACTATATTTTCCTTTTTTTTTTTTTTCCCCGAGGTAGGGTCTCACTCAAACCCAGGCCAACCTGGAATTCACTATGTAGTCCCATATGTGGCCTCGAATTCACAGTATTGCTCCTGTCTCTGCCTCTCAAGTGCTGGAATTAAAGGCATAAACCACATCTCCACACCCTGTTTAGGTTTTTTTTTTTTTTTTTTTTTTTTTTTTTTTTTTTTTTTAAGGTAGGGTCTCACTCTAGCCCAGGCAAATCTGGAATTTACTCGGTAGTCTCAGGGTGGCCTTGAACTCACAGTGATCCTCCTCCTACCTCTGCCTCCTGAGTGCTGGGATTAAAGGCGTGCACCACCACGCCCGGCTGAAATTCCTATTTTTATGAGGATTATATTCTAATACAAAGAAACCTTTTGGGTTGGAGAGATAGCTTAGCAGTTAAAGTGCTTGCCTGCAAAGCCAAAGGACCAAGGTTCAATTCCCCAAGACCCACATAAGCCAGATGCACAAGATGGCGCATGCATCTGGAGTTTGTTTGCAGTGGCTGGAAGCCCTGGCATGCCCATTCTCTCTCTCCTCCTCCCCTCAAATAAATGACTAAAAATTAAAATGAGAAAGAGACCATTTTTTGGCATTTTGAGGTAGGGACTCTCTAGCCCAGGCTGACCTGGAATTCACTCTGTAGTCTCAGGCTGGCCTTGAACTCACATCTGTCCTCTTACCTCAGCCTCTTGAGTGCTGGGATTAAAGGCGTGCGCCACCATGCCTGGCCATTTTTTTTAAATAAATGAATAAAGTTGATATCATGTATTATAGCATCAGATAAGTTCAGGAAGGGGTCTTCAGTGCACATGTGTTTGCTTGTTTGTTTTTTGGTTTTTTTCGAGGTAGGGTCTAGCTCTAGCACAGGCTGACCTGAATTTACTATGTAGTCTCAGGCTGGTCTCCAACTTTCAGTGATCCTCCTACCTCTGCCTTCCAAGTGCTGGGATTAAAGGCATGTGCAACCACACCTGGCCACCTTTAATTATTTAATTATTTATTTATTTATTTATTGAGAGAGTCTTTTATTGGCCTGGAGGTCACCGAGCTCCAGACTGGCTGACCAGTGAGCTCCCCCATCTCTGCCTCCCAGTGCGAGGTCCACAGGCACACATCACCACACTGAGCATTTAGCAGGGCCGCTGAGGATCCAACTTGGGCTGTTATGCCTTCCCTGTTGAAGGAAGGACCCAAAGGAGGCAGGTGATGAGTCCATTCAAGGATCCAGGGGAAGCACAGAGCATCTCAAACTGAGGAAAGGCTGGGAGTAGACAAGGGCAGAAGGCAGAAAAAGCAGCCAGGTACAGAGGCCAGAAAGCCAGGTCAGGAGGGTGCTGACAACTACTACTGCAGGAGGTGAGGAAGGGTCTGGAGCTGGGTCAGGAGGGTGCTGACAACTACTGCAGGAGGTGAGGAAGGGTCTGGAGCCGGGTCAGGAGGGTGCTGACAACTACTACTGCAGGAGGTGAGGAAGGGTCTGGAGCCGGGTCAGGAGGGTGCTGACAACTACTGCAGGAGGTGAGGAAGGGTCTGGAGCCGGGTCAGGAGGGTGCTGACAACTACTGCAGGAGGTGAGGAAGGGTCTGGAGCCGGGTCAGGAGGGTGCTGACAACTACTACTGCAAGAGGTGAGGAAGGGTCTGGAGCTGGGTCAGGAGGGTGCTGACAACTACTGCAGGAGGTGAGGAAGGGTCTGGAGCCGGGTCAGGAGGGTGCTGACAACTACTACTGCAGAAGGTGAGGAAGGGTCTGGAGCCGGGTCAGGAGGGTGCTGACAACTACTGCAGGAGGTGAGGAAGGGTCTGGAGCCGGGTCAGGAGGGTGCTGACAACTACTGCAGGAGGTGAGGAAGGGTCTGGAGCCGGGTCAGGAGGGTGCTGACAACTACTGCAGGAGGTGAGGAAGGGTCTGGAGCCGGGTCAGGAGGGTGCTGACAACTACTGCAGGAGGTGAGGAAGGGTCTGGAGCCGGGTCAGGAGGGTGCTGACAACTACTGCAGGAGGTGAGGAAGGGTCTGGAGCCGGGTCAGGAGGGTGCTGACAACTACTGCAGGAGGTGAGGAAGGGTCTGGCTCTGGGCAGTTGTGAAAGGCAGATTTATGGTGGTTTGAGTGTGAACTGTGAGAGTGAGGCATGAAGAGTGATAGCGAGGTGTGTCTTGAAGACAGAGGGCATGAGGGTTCTACCAACCAAGGTGAGAGGTTGTAAGGGCAGAAAGAGCAGGGCGGGGACAGGAGTGAAAATGTTATGAGGAAGAACCCTCCCCGAGAGGAAGGGGGCACCCAGGTTGTAACTATTGCAGAAAACAAAATGGATATGAGGGCTGGAGAGACAGCTTAGCGGTTAAGGTGTTTGCCTGCAAAGCCAAAGGACCCAGGTTCAATTCTCCAGGACCCATACGAGCCAGTTGCACAAGGGGACGCATGTGTCCGGAGTTCTCTCTGTCTCTCTCTCTCTCTCTCTCTCTCTGTCTCTCTCCCTGCCTATTTCTCTCTCTCAAATAAATAAAAAACAAAATGGATGTGACCAGGGCTGAGGCAAGAGTGAAGCTGGGTGATGAGGTGACACTGCAGAGTGTACCTTCTCTAGTCGGTGAGGGGCCCCCTGGATGGGCTCAAGGGATGGAAGGAAGCCGGGTGGGAACAGCAGGGAGCCTGGCTGGGCTGTGGAGGGGAGCAGGAGTATGTTGATAGGGTGGTGGGCCAAGGTGACAGGGCCTCTGATGCAGATTCCTGTGTTTTCTGGGGAACAGCAGCACAGGTGTGGAACTGCCCCCAGGGAAGGGGTTGGTCATTGGAGAAGCCAGGAGCAGCCCAGCCTAACCCTGCCGGCCTGCAGTGTGCTGACCTTGTAACACAGCTTCTCTTACAAAGAGTCAGTGCGTGCGGGGTTCAGTTTGCTTTGAGCTGTATTCTCAGCTCCGAACACATTTGAGGAACACGAATCGGAGAGCGGGGCTCTACTGCTCTCCCGGGACCTCTACGTCACCAAGCTCCCCGTTTCCCATGCCCGCCTGCTTGTTTCCACTGGGTGATGGGTTCTCTTTTGGCTTTCTGTTATTTCCTTTGGGCAGAAAACGAGGGAGTTTGTAAAACTCAAAACACTTGTAATGCACTAGCTGCAGCCCTGACAAACACATCAGTAGACAAGATTAAAACCAGTGGTTGAATCAAAACTTAAAATTATGATTATTTAGCTGAAGACGCGTATATGCCTGGGATGCAAAGCAGACGTTCCCTCAATTCCTTCTCCAGCAACCCCTACTGCTGCTTCCCCATTCTCTCAGCCTTCCCCCCAGCTTGAGGGGCTTTCCACGGGTCCTCACGATGCCCAGCCACGCAGAAGCCTGTGTCGGTGCTGCTCAGGCAGCCCTGGCTGAGAGAGTAAGGTGCAGGACAGAGATGACATGATGAAATACGACACGATGAGCCCCAAAAGGGGATCCGAGGGCCGAGCAACAGGGAGAAAGTCCGCCTGTAGACATGGAGGTGGCCTGTGCTCGGAGCCTTTTGGAGGGTACTCTGATTAATAGAAAGAGGGTTGGGGAGATGGCTTAGTGGCTAAGGCCTTTGCCTGCAAAGCCAAAGGACCCAGGTTCAGTTCCCCAGGACCCACGTAAGCCAGATGCACAAAGGGGTGCATGCATCTGGAGTTTGTTTGTAGTGGTCAGAGGCCCTGGCACACCCACTCTCTCTCTCTCTCTCTGCCTATTTCTCTCTCTCTCTCAAATAAATAAAAATTTTGCTGAGTGTGGTGGTGCACACCTTTAATCCCAGTACTCGAGTGGCAGAAGTAGGAGGATCCTCATGAGTTTGAGGCCACCCTAAGAATACAGAGTGAATTCCAGGTCAGCCTGGGCTAGAGTGAGACCCTACCTTGAAAAACCAATAAATAAATAAATAAATAAAATTATAAATAAAATTTTTTTAAAAAGAAAAAGGGAAGAGGGTGTCTGAGAAAACCTCTGACCGCCAGGTCCTTAGGAATTATTCGCATCCAGCTGGGTGTGGTGGCGCACGCCTTTAATCCCAGCACTTACGAGGCAGAGGTAGGAGGATTGCCATGAGTTCGAGGCCACCCTGAGACTACATAGTGAATTCCAGGTCAGTCTGAGCCAGAGTGAGACCCTACCTCAAAAAAAAAAAAAAAAAAAAAAAAAAAAAAAACAAAAAAAAAAAAAAAAAAAAGAATTATTCGCATCCAGACTTGGGGTGAGACAGATGACCATGAAGGTTCCATCTGTGAGATCTGTGGCTTAGATCTAGTGAAGAAGGAAGGTGGGCCGGGATGGGGGACAGAGATCAGGAGACAGCTTTAACGCCCTGAGCCCAACGAGAGGCAGCAGCCCTGGCTTCTGTCCTGAGTGCCCTTGCTCCCAGTGGGGCTCTGGAAGCCCCAGCCAGCTCTCACACACAGCTTCATCCTTGCTCTGCAGGACTGGTTTCAGAGGGTGGGGTACTACGAGGGCAGCACTGAGCCCTGGGTGCTGTGTCTGGAGAAATCCAGGGGGGGGGGATGGGTAGGGACAACCAGATGGGGTGGAGGGAAAGTACAAGGGTCATTGTCCCGACACATCGCCTCCCCGTTTCTCTGTGGTGAAGTCTGTGCTCGTTAAAACCTTTCTTCCTGGTCTTAGGTGTAAAAGGTAGGTGTCAAAAACAAAAACAAAACAAAAACAAAACAAAACCTTTGTTCCCATTCTTTGTCTGCCCTAACCTCTTCCGCTTCCCGCCCGGATGTCCATCGCATCGCTTCTCCCGTCCATCTCGTCCTTCCTGCTACTGTGCATCCATTCCTGGCCACGCACCCATGGGCCTCCTCCAAACCGTCTTCTCCTTGCCTCCTCCCTCCCCACCCGCTGGCTTCTCCTCGCTCCCCACAGCAGAGGGGAAGGTGTACAGCTCGGATGAGGAGAAGCTGGACGCCCCAGCAGGAGACCCAGCAGGCAGCGAACTGGAGGAAGAGGGCTCAGGCGGTGACAGCGAGGAGGACACTTTCCTGGATGGTTCTGCAGGGGGTCCAGGGGCTCTTCTGGGACCTAAACCCAAGCTAAAGGGAAGCCTGGGGACTGGAGCTGAGGAGGGGGCACCGGTGGCCACAGGGGTCACTGCTCCTGGGGGGAAAAGCCGAAGGCGTCGCACAGCCTTTACCAGTGAGCAGCTCTTGGAGTTGGAGAAAGAATTTCATTGCAAGAAATACCTGAGCCTGACGGAGCGCTCCCAGATCGCCCACGCCCTCAAGCTCAGCGAGGTGCAGGTCAAGATCTGGTTTCAGAACCGCCGGGCCAAGTGGAAGCGCATCAAGGCTGGCAATGTAAGCAGCCGTTCCGGGGAGCCCGTAAGAAACCCCAAGATCGTCGTGCCCATACCTGTGCACGTCAACAGGTTTGCTGTGCGCAGCCAGCACCAACAAATGGAGCAGGGGGCTCGGCCTTGACTAGGCTCCTGAGGATCAGAAGGCAGAGGGCCTGTACCCAGCCTGCCCTAGACTGACTGGTGGACGACGCTGCAGACCAGAGGGGCCAGCTGTGCTTTCTTGACTGCTCCAGAGAACTGCATCCATGACGAGGGATGCACGGGTGCAGGTTCTGACTCCTGAGGAGCTGAGGGAACTGAGGCGGACTCCTGGGATGGGGATCTAAAATGCCCATGGCCCAGAGGGTTCTATGACTAAGGCCTGGGGCAGCTTGTGACCGAGTGGAGTCCCAGGTGATTCCAACCAGGGATCATGGCTCCTTATTTATTTTGTGTAAAGTTTGCATATATGGACTTTGTCTCTGTCTGTCTATCTTCATCCTGAGGTGGGCGGGCTGGGGAAGTTGTGTTTGTTCGAGCCTGTCTGTCCCATCCTAGTACGTTACAAGGGCTTCAACTCACCGATCTTCAGTCCAAGGACGTGCAAAGACATACAGCAGAACTGCCATAGCTGTCCTCCCTCCTTCACCCTGCCCACTCCACACCTCTGGCTTTCTCCTCTGTGAAAGCGGCCACGCACCTCAGGGTGACACTTGCTCTTGTTTGCACTGAAGGGAGATGGACACTCAACCCGTTTAGCTGGGGGAACATCCAGCCTATCTAATTGCAGAGAATACTGTCCTGTGACTGGGATGGGACATGGGGCTCTCTCCTGCCACCTGAGCTAGACCAGCCTTCCTGGGCACTCCCACCATCTCCCATCTCAGAGGCAAGGGACTGCAGAAGACCCGTTGGGTCTTCTGGTCTTCCAGGTGCTTTCTCCTTCCTGTTGTACCATTTTGGAGGCCAAGGTGTCTTTTGTTACAGAACAAGGTGGGTTCAGGGGCCACCGAGGAGGGGACAGGATCAAGTCCATGATTCTAGAATGATCGAGTCATGATTCTAGGGTGTGTGTGTGTGTGTTGCCAAGACTATGGAGCTAGGGACCAGCAGCTTCGGGATTGGAATTGTCAGGGAGCTGAGGAAGGGCTAGTGAGCAGAGGAATACCCCAAGAACAGGGCTCTAGCTACACCTACAAAGGTCCCGGATTAAGGAGAGTGTTAGGGAAACCCACTGAGTGTGATCAATGGTAACTAGCTTCTTGGGGGGGAAAAAAAAAAACAAAAAAAGTGATCTGTGTTGATTAAGGAGTGGAACCAGACAGAAGAATGGAGAAAAACAGGCAGGCTATGAATGACGCCAGGAAAACAAGGAGGTACACAGTCGGGGAGGGAGGAAAGCTGACTGGCCTTGCCTTCCTTAAGGGACAGATCTGATTTGTGCCACCCAGAAAGAGGGCAAATGTCACATTCACTCAGGTGGGCTTCTCCTAAGCAGGGCAGCTGGCACTGTGACTGTCAGTTTCAACATGGTGCCACAGCTCTCCAGCAACGACAGGAATCCAGGGCGGGGTTATCTCCAGTCCTTAGAAGTTTAATTTCAGCAGAGCTTGGGAATTCAGCTGCAAGTGTTAGAATCCAGACTCGCCCCATTCCCAGACAGTTGTACCTCAAGACCAAGGCTTTCCAATCCCTTATAATGTATCTTCAGAGATTTGGAGGAGAAGCCGGGGAGCAGCTGATGGTGGGTTGTCTTTTCACAAGAGCTTAGAGGGGGAGGATGAGCACTGGACAGAAAGGTGGGGGAGAGGTGGCCAACATCAAGGCCTGCCCTGCCCTTTCCCCTGGCTTTCCCCACGGCCTCAACTGTTCCAGGCAGCATTTAAGCCAGTCCTCAGGTAGTCTGGAGCCGGCCTTTCCTGTGCCCAGGAACCCAGCCCCAAACATACGTACGGTCTCTACTCGGCCCAGCAAAAAGGGATGTGGATACAGAAATAAACTCTGGTTTCCTCAATGACTAGTGTTACTCCGTTATTCATATAAAAATAGGCAGGCGCTCAGTGTGAGCATCAGCTCACCACACGGCCATCTATTCAAGGTGTTTCAGAAACAGGCCACCAGCAAAGAGTGGGAAACCACAGGCTCCTGAACCAGCACATGAACTTAAGGAGCTGGAAGCAGGGGGTGGGTTTCCCCCAGGTCTTCAAAGGAGACAGCATGAAGGAAGAACAAGGGGGGGCGGGGGCTTGGGTTCTGCCCCAGCTTAGCTTGGCAGGTTGAGGGCTGGAGGGAGGTTGAGATGGCTCTTCTGCCACCTTGGTCCTTCCCCTCTCCTCACAAGCAGGGACAAGAACAAGTCACATCACAACCCTGCTGTCCTGGTCTCCCTGCAGCATCCTCCGGTGTGCTGCCTCCAGTCTCCCTGTACATGGGTCATGTGGGCGGGGCTCGCTGAGTCTCAGGAAGGGGCAGTGCTTGTGTCCTCTCTTGGACAGCGCCCCAGGCAGCGGGATGAGGTGTGAGGTTGTGTGTGGAGCACTGATGGCCTCACATACCTGGAAGGATTTCTGAAGTGGGGAGTGAGCTGGGAGGCAGCGCCCATCAGGAAGTAAAGAGCTGTCTCTTTCCTAAGATTCAAGAGGAGGCTGAGGGAAGACAGTCTGAGACAGGCTCCTTAGCTGGGAGGGAGCCCCCAACGCAGCTCACAGAGGTGTACAAGCCGGGGAACGAGGACACACACACGGTCTGGTTTATTGGCTCATCTTACACGCGCACCAAATATGTACACAAACATAAATACTCCAATGTACAAATTTTTACATGGGACTCACAGATCACCCCCTTGTCGCTTTCATCCAGCACCCCCATCCTGTGTCCCGTCCTTCCCAATTGCAGGATGAAAGCTGTGAGAGCTGGCAAGAGGAGGCAGGGGTCTGGAGGAGGGAGAGGTCCTGCCCCCCTCTCCTCACAGGCACCTCCAAAGGGTCCTGTCCCTTCTCAATGGCACCATAGGGCAGAGGGCACAACACACAACTCCCGTTCTGCTGCAGCTCAAATTCCAGACCTTCCCTCCATCCCTTTGACTCTCCTCCCTCGTTCCGGCTCCTCTCCTCTTCTTGCTTGCTGCGTGTGTCCCTGCTTCTCAGTCTCTGTGTCTGTTTTCCCCAGGGTCTGCATGGAGGAGGGCCCCCCGACAACGGAGTCCTTCTGGTCCCTCTGCCCTCTTCCTGGGGCTCATAGGAGGCTGGGGCTGCGGTGCAGCTCAGAGGAGGGGTTGGCGCCATTGGCAGGCTCTCTGCTAGGGGTGGGTGCTAAGCCACAGCCCTCCCCAGGGCAGCCATGCTGGATCAAGATGTCTGCACACTCCTGGCTGCCAGCCCGGCGAGCGTAGGCCAGCGGGGTCAGGCCCCTGGCATCACGACTCCTCACGTCCACACCATACTGCAAGAGAAAGCACAAGTTCACAGTTGGTGGGGTGTGGGAGGAAAGGCCCCAAATTTCCGGGGAGGGTGGCGGCTTTTGAAGACTGGGATCAAAAGGGGGGGACCGTGTCAGGCCAAAGGCACCCAGACTCACCCAGATGAGCAGCTGTGTGAAGACCACATTGGCCATGGCGCTGGACAGGTGCAGGGCTGTCCTCCCATCGCCATCCCCATAGGTCTCGTTCACCTCCTCCTTGGACCCGTGAGCCAGCAGCATCACTAGCAGCCGCAGGTCATCCTCCACTACGGCCCGAAGCAGCTGCTGGCCCAGCGGCACGTCTGAGCTCGGCAGTGGGGCCAAGAAGAGCTTCTGCTCATACTTGGCCCGGATCCAGCGCTCCTTTTCCTCCCTGCAAGCACAGGTCCGCCAAGGCCTGAGCCAGGGGAGGGGGCCGCACCCATGCAGCAGGGGAGGGTTGGGGGTCAGGAAGGAAGGAGATGCGAAGGCTGGGGATGAGACGAGAGCCGAGGTCATGCTCAGGAGAGCAGCCCAAGGGACCTGGGCGTTTGGAGCGGCAGAGGGTCACATAAAGGGGGTGATGTAAGTAAAAGGGAGGGACACTGAAGGGAAGTCCCTGGGGCCAGCAAGGCCAAGAGGGCAGGAAGATTCTAAGCATGTCTGAGTGGCAGCTTATCTGGCTGTCTGACTGCTCTCTAGCGATTGGCAGTGCTGGAACAAAGCATGTGGGGACCTTCACAGGGGCCACGGCCACCCTATCTCCCACCCATTCTCCACATCTCACTGTGCAGGCTGGGGCGCTGGAGCCACATAGTGATAGGCGCCCTGCGCATGCGCCTCCTGCTGGCCCCTGACCTGCTGATAACGGCTCAGAAAAGGACCCGTTGTTGTGAGGGGCCTGAGTGACAGTCAGGGAGGGACACCCGCCCCAGGAGCCAACTGCCAAAAAGACAACTACTACTTTTAACCCTTCTAACACTGTTCCAGCTACAGGACACCACTCCGACCATTCTTCCCACACTGAGAACCTTGGCTGTCTCCCTCTTCCTGGCCAGCGTGGGGGAAGGGGGAGGAGGGCTCGGCGCACCTGCAGGCCTCAGGTCCTGGCTTTGCGTAGCCATCCAGGGCTCCCTCCCAGACACTGTTGGCCAGGGCATTGCCCATTGCAGTCATGACAGCCAGCAGCTCAGGAGGCCAGTCGTCAAGGTCCAGGGAACGGACGCGGGACAGGTGAGCCCCCAGATGTCGGTGGATCCCTGAACACTCAATGCACATCAGGGCACCCAGGTTCAGGCTGGCCCAGTCTGGATCTAGAGGAGGAGGGGAGAAGATGCAGCAGGTGGTACCCAGACAGAGCCCAGGGAAAGCCTCTACCTGCACGCTCCCCGCCCCTCTGGCCTTGCACTTACTGGGGGCTTCGCAGTCGATACAGAAGCTGTTGCCACGGACAGTGCGGACAGCCTGCACAGCCACTGCTGTATTCTGGCTCCCCAGCCGCGTCTGCCATGAGGCGGGAGAGACATGGGGAGCTGGTCAGTCACAAAGCCCCGACTGTGCTCGCCCCAGCCAAATGTTCCAGGTGGGCTTGGTTACCCCACGTCTACCTTGTCCTTGGCGCTGCGGCAGCCCTGCAGGCTGGCAAGGATCTGGGCCTGCACACTCTGCACCCACAGCTCCCGCTCTTCCGCTGTTGAAGCTTCAAAGTGCCATGTCTGCCCGGTGAGGGACACCACCACAAACTCAAAGGACTCCTCTGCCTCTGGGGAGAGGGCATTAACACCATCAGGGCTTCTTGCCAGCATACAAACCCAATGGCACACACTGCTGTCACAAGTCCATCCAGACCCGGCTGCACTGGTACTCGTCTTCCTCAAAGGCGCCCACTCCAGCCCCAGGGCCACACTGTCTAGGACAACTTGTGAGGAGGGAAGCAGTGAAGGTGCGAGGCGAGCCTGAGTCCTGGCTTCCATATCTAACCACCTGTGGAGTCTGCTAAGTAAAGCTTCGCGAGCACTGCCGAGAACGGTCTGCACACCAGCAAGGGAGGCAGCCCAGAGGAAGAAGAGCACAGTGTCTGGAGAGGGATGCAACGGGTGCTAGAAGGCACACATGGGGGGGGGAGGCGGGTGTGGGCACCATCCGTACATGTCAGCTGCAGCCGCCTCATTTTGCAGCTCATTAAACCCAATATTCCTGACGGCGTCAGTGTGGGGCTCCTGGGAGCTGGGCCCCTCCCCCACTGCCCTGGCATAAACAGGCAGGAAGGGCAAGTGGGTGAGGAAGGGATGTGTTCTCCAGAACCTGAGGAGGTGAGCCAATAGGGACTGGAGGACATCTTTAGTGACAAGCACCAGGGCTGGACTTGTGACCCCCAAGCACAGTAAGCTCTGTTGCCCCCAGGCCTCCAGAAGACAGCCACACAGATCGATTTCCAGTGCCCACTGCCCCATGAACAACCACCAGCAGGCAGTGTGACTGTGAGAGACAGCACAGCTACCTGTGCAGCCTTCGAGTTAGCCACCCATTCTGCCAGGGCTGTCCCCGCCCTAAGTCTCTCACTGCCCCTCTGCCCCAGCAGTCTCTCCCCCAGAAAAGCCACCAGCCACTAGAGATCCTTCTCCGCTGGACTCTTGCTTGGGGGACCCTTAAGAGAATTATCCATCTATAAACTGGCACCCCCTCTTCCAAGGCACCTCCATCACCTGTGGGCCTCGGGTCCCGGGACCACAGTGGACACCTTGTGCCACAATGGTTCTGCATCACTGGGTCTTAGGTTCACTGTAAAAGGTACTCTGTCCACCTCTCCCACACCCATCCCCGCCACAGTCAGAACAGAAATGAGAACTTAAAAGTCCACAGAAGTTAGCCTCCAGTTCCTGAGAAGGCCGAGTAGGCATTTGGGGAGCATGGGGGGGGGCAGCACTGTATTAATAAGAGACTGTAAGAAATGAGTTGCAACTCCTCCATTCCCAGGCGACTAGGGAGAGAACTGAACAACCCTATGCATGTGTGGAGCACCTGCTACAAGTCCCCAGCACTCAGGGGTGACACAAAAGACACAGAGAGGGCTGGAAAGACGGTTCCGCGGTTTAAGGCGCTTGCTTGCAAAGTATCATGGCCCAGGTTTGATTCCCCAGTACCCACACACCCATGTAAAGTCAGATGCACAAAGTGGTGCATGCGTCTGGAGTTCATTTGCAGTGGCAGGAGGCCCTGGTGCACCCTGTCTCTCTCTCTCAAATAAATAAAAATAAAAGACACCAAAAGTGGGTCCTGCCCAGCCAGTCCTGAAGAGCTACTGCCGTGGCCCGCTACCTCTGCTATTCTTTCAGAAGGCCGGAACAAGCTCTTCCAGAAAAGGGGATTCAGGGAGGGTCAGCGAGACGCTTTCTAAGGTGCTGGGTTTAGGGCTAGAGTTCCCTATTGAGGAATTATCCACAGAAAGTACTTTACCCATTTGATAAAGAAAGGAGTGTGCTACCTCTGTGGGTACTACGCCCAGGTCCCACTGCCCACCTCTTGTTCCCGCTTTCCCTCTGGGTCCCCCTAACCTTCAGCAGCACTGTTGGGGCCATCTGGTCGGGGGGTCCCGGTGCTCTTTTTCCGACGGTGCTTCTTCCGGTTGGAGTGGGGAGATGGGGGAGGCTCCAGCTTGGGGCTGGAACTGAGCACCTCAGCTGGGCCACTGGCTGGTGAGGGGAGAGGTGGAGAAGTGTGGGAAGAGGGGAGGCGGGCACAGGGTGTGGGGAGGGCCCGTCCTGACAACTGCAGCTGGGTGGGAAGTGAACCCTCTCTGGGCCAGAGCGTGCCCGGGCTCCACAGGGCCCAAACTCCCTGGCCCTGGAGGAGGCAAACTGAAGGAGGAGAGGGAACTTAGGCAGAGCTGGATAAAGGCTTAGAGGAGGCAAAGTGCTTCTGCAGCCTGGAGGGGTGGAAGGCGGCCCAGGGAACTCACGGGGAGCTGAAGCCCCAGCAGCTCCGCACCAAATTTATCCTCAATCACACTCCCCGCTCCTCACAATTAATAGCAGAATTAGAAACAATCAGGGAGCTGCCTAATTACTGTCAATTAGAGCGCGCTAATCAAGCTCCAGCTCCCACACCCCGCCCGGCGCTCACCACTAAATGTCAAACTTCATTAGAGGCAGACGCGCTCCCTCCCTCCCTGCCTTACTCCTTCCAGACTCAACAGAGAGGCCTCACCAAGACCAGACAGGCCATGGGATGGTGACCCCAGGGAAGAGCCCTGGCTCCATGTTCCTCCCCTGCCCCACACAGGATGGGGCTGCTCTTGGAAAGGGGCTTCCGGGGGTCCCCTTGACGGGGCAGAGTAGAGCAGCTGTGCTTAGACAGGAAGGGCAGGGAGGTCACTGGGAGGACCAGAGAAGAACAAGAGAGCATCCCTGGTGGGTGGGAGGTTGAGACGATGGGAACTCAGGGCAGAGGGGGTCTGTGGCCAAAAGGCCAAAATGGGGAGAGGACAAGAGGAAGAGGAGGAGCACGAAGAGGAGAGAGAGGGAGGCCAGGAAAGTAAGCAGATGGGGTGGATGGGAGAGGCAGTCTCCAGCCTCCTGGGACAGGGTATGCTCATCCAAGGGAGCCAGCACAGGTGGGCAAAGGGCCTCAGGACAACTCTGCGGGGACCCACTCCATGGTGGCAGGCCGACTCAGGCCTTCCGCGCATGGTTCTCAGCACTCAGCCTCCAACCTTCCCACTGGCGCTTCCCCGTCTCCCCGCCCGCCGAGAGGCTGATGAGCTGCTGCACAGGGGGCTGATGGGGATACAGGAGCGCCCAGCGCTGCCTGGGGGCAGGGGAGGAGGAGCTGCAGAGGACGGGCCTCTAGTGCAGGCTGCAGGGCCTAGGGCTAGAGATGGGGTAAGGTGCAGGAAGCCAGATGTGGTTACCAGAGGAGGCACTGAGTGCCATCGGTCCTTGGCCACACAGTTCAGGGTCCCACCCCTCAGCCGCACACTACGTTTGCAGCCTCCCAGGGCACCCAAGCATCTTGGCTCTCCTCCTGTCTCACTCAGGCAGACTCCAGAAGAGGTGCGAGGAGCAGCTAGGCCCCCACTCACCAGGGTGCCGTATGCTGGAAGGCGGGGCAGCCGCCTCGTTCCATTGGTCAGCACTGGACACGGAGCTGGAGCGCAGATGCGGCCCCTCGGGGCATGGGCCAGCCCAGGCTGAGCTGCTGAGTGGACACTCAGAGTGCAGGGATGTGCTGCTGGCCAAGTGGGGGGCACCTGGGTGGGGGGGAAGCATCAGGCTGGGAGGGACAGCTAGCGGGTGCGACACAGAGACACCGTCTAAACAGGGTACAGGGCGCAGCCCGAGAGACTCCAGCATTACAGTGGTCTGGAGGCCTGTGGTTCTCTGGGTGGCGGCCAGGCTTACTGTGAAGCCCAGGCCTACGGGTGGCCGGTGGCCGCCACACCTCAGGAAGTGAATCTCCTTTCTCCCTGAATATAAAGGGTCAGGCTACAGCTGTCCCTTCACTGTGACCGAGGAGCTGGGAAAGGCGGGGTCACAGGGCACTGCAAGAAGCTTCCACACCTTTGATCTCCTTCCTGGGAATGCTCCTGCCATCCCCAAGCCCCCACCCTACATGTAGGCCTCTGCACCCTACATTCTGGTCCACATATGTCATCTGCTTTGCTGCCATTCTGACGAGAAATAAGTGTATCAAATTCAAGTAATTATGTCTAATTAGTATTAGTAATTATCCTGTTGGGCTGGGGGAAATTAATCTTTCGTTTCCCATCAGGGAAGAATGGCAGAGCCAAGGGGAAGCGAAGGCTCGAGGAGTCCAGGCCTGGACAAGCACGGCCCGGTGAGCAGATGCCGAGTGCCTAGTTCCGCATCACCCGGAGGCCCGGAAGCCTTCTGCACAGAGCCTGCGACACTTACAGAGCCTGAGGGGGACACCGAGCATCTAAGCTTCCTTCCCTTTCTTGGTTTCCCAAGAGCACACAGGGGATATAGAACAGGTGGCACAAATCTAAGGGGTTCTGGGCCACCTGAGAAGGTGTCCTGCTGTGGTGTGCTGGTTGGCTCGAAGTGGAAGGGTCGGGAGCTGGCCAAAGCTAGAGGAAGCAGGCAGGGCCAAGCAAAGGAAACAGGAAAACATGAGGCCCCACAGGCCTGCAAGAATAGATGGGGCTTCTGGAAGCCGATAGAAGCATAGAGGAGCTGAAGCAGCTACAAGGGGAGGGGAGGTCAAATGCCACAGATGCTCTAGTGAGAGAGCGACGCTTAAAGGCAGAGGAAAGTTTTGTGTTTCTCTTGTGTTTGTCCTGATACCTAAATGACTGAACACACAGTAAGTGCTTACAGGAACACACACACACACGAGCCCTAAGACACAAGCCAGTCAGTCAGTCGTCTGTCTCCTGCCCTCAAGTGACATACCTGCTGCCTCTGCGACCTGCCTAGCTCCCCTCCCTCAGGTTGCAGGTCTCTGCCGCCCTCAGGAATCCTCGGGGTGCTTGCTCCTCCCCGGGCCTTCTTAGTTCCAATCCTTCTCAGGTTCCAAATCAGACCCCCCTCATCCCGAGCCCCACAACCAGACATCACAGGCCCAACTTCCTCCCCAAGCCCCCTAACCCAAAACCCTGAGGGAGGGAAAGTGCTTTCCCTTTTCTTTGTTAATTCTCCCCTCATTACGCCTGCAATCCCACAATCAGTGTGCACTGTAATTGTCGAATTTGATGCTAATGATTAATGAATTAAACATGGAGCCATCAATTAGTCCTCCGAGGATAATTCTGCATAAAGCAGCGGATAATGTAATTACAGTAACAAAGATAATGAGATGTTAACATCGCCCGGTGAGCGAGAGACATGTGTGAGTGTGCATGAGGGTCGGTGTCAGTGTGCGGCAGCGAGAGCACGGGCTTGCGAAGCACCGTCCATGTGTTCCCGTGCGTGGGTGCTGTAATTATGAGGCGCTGAGCTGCCGGGGCTCCCTCCAGCGTGCCACTGTGGCTCCCTAGGTAAAGGCTATCTGGGCCCGGGGCAGAACAAGTCTTTCTTTCCCGCTTAGACAGCTCAGCTTTCCCCTTGCCATCCGCCTTCAAGGAAAAGCTCTTTGGAGACCTTCCTTGCCCCTCTGGTCCTGGTAAGAAAGCCCACCCTGAGGCTGCCCAGACGGGTTCTCTGGCTCTCTGTATACAGCTCTGGGAAAACCTCCCAGTGGCTCAGCACTGAGGGGGGCGCACGAGCCACCATGTTGCCCACAAGCCCCCAGCAGGTTCTTGGCACACCACCTTCACGGGTAGAGGTCTTTTCCTTGGCCTGCTTCCTTCCCGTTGTCCACTAAAGCTCTCCCTCTGCCCACTGTCTGGGATCCCTGTTTCAACTCAGGTGGTTTAAAGGAAGCAGCAGAGCAAACCCCAGGTCTCCCCTCTTACTGTGTGTGAGACTTTACAAATTCCTTCTCCTCCCTGTGTCTTTGTTTCCTCATGAAAACGGGGACAATACTCTTCATTTCCCAGTACTGCTGTGGCCCTGGGGCCTGACACAGAGACATCCACTCCACTGGCACGGATCCACTGGTGAGGTCAGCTCTCTCCTCGGCCTCCCCCAGGCCTCCAGGCCACCTGGGATCACCATGCAAGTGTAAATCGGCCTCAAACAAGGACCATGCTTGGAGGCTGGCTCCCTATCTACCTTCCCTCCGTCCTGCATTTTCTCAATGCAAGGCTCCATCAGCATTGCCATGGACAGTTCTTTTTTTTTTTTTTTTTTTTTCCAAAGAAGGGTCTGACTGTAGCCCCAGAATGGCCTCCAACTCACCAGTATCCTCCTACCTCAGCCTTCCAAGTGCTGGGACTAAAGACATACACCGCCACGCTGGCTGTTTTGTTTTGAGGCAGGGTCTCACTGTAGCCCAGGCTGACCTTAACTTACTACACAGTCCAGGCTGGTCTTGAACTCACAGCAATCTTCCTACCTCAGCCTCCCAAGTGCCGTGCCACGCCCAGTGAATGGACAGTTCTTTATTGTCTGGAGTCCGTCCTGCCCGTTGCAGGTGACACAGGCCCTTGTCCACTCAATGTCTCTGACACCCTTGTATCACATGACACACAGAATGCATTAACCTCCCCACCTGTCTCGTAGGCAAGGGGTGAAATCCATGCTGCTCAGTGTAAGCCTCTAGGGCAGGAAAGAGACAGTAGGTCCTAAGTAGCAGCTGCTAGGCCCAGGGAAAGAGACCCAACAGCATAGGATAATTAGGGGACACTGAGGCCTGGAGGGGAAGGGTCTAGAAGACCAGCAGGTGAAGAGGAAGGGTGAGAGTGGGGAGGATGGCCTCAGGAAGGGCAAGACCCTGGGAGGAGGCTCAGAGGAGGCAGGATAGGCTGGCACTAAGAAAAGAGCACTGGGGACAGAGAGCTTTTTACTTGAACCTGCGCTGTCACAAGAGGTCAGAGACAACCAGAGAAAATCTATCCTGCCTCAGTGGCCATTTCATGGCCTTTGATGCTCCATCCTCCATGGATGGACCCAAGACGCCTCTTCTACCTTCTGCTCCTCCTAACCCTTACTGCTGGGTCAAAACCCCACATCTTGCTGAGTGCGGCAGAGCACGCCTTTAATCCCAGCACTGGGGAGGCAGAGGTAGGAGGATCGCTGCGAGCTCGAGGCCAGCCTGAGACTACAGAGTGAATGTCAGGTCGGCCTCGGCTAGAGCAAGATCCTACCTCAAAAAACTAATGAACAAGCCAGGCGTGGTGGCGCACGCCTTTAATCCCAGCACTCGGGAGGCAGAGGTAGGAGGATCACCATGAGTGTGAGGCCACCCTGAGACCACATAGTGAATTTCAGGTCAGCCTGAACTAGAGTGAAACCCTACCTCGAAAAACAAAACAAATAACAGAAAAACCCATGCCTACCCTGAGAGAGTTGCCTGGGTGGTTTCATATGGCTCTGTGTCCCTGGTCCCCACAGCAAGCTGAGACGCTGGCCTTCCTCAGCTCCAGTTGCAGAGAGGTGGCCCTACCCCCCTCTCCAGCTCAGAGGCTCCCCGGTCCCACCCAATAACCAAGGTTTCTTTGACTAGGGCCAATAGGCCTGCATCTTGGCCACGGCAAACAGCCCAGAGGATTCTGAAGTGTGGTCCCAGCTGGCAAGCAAATCTGAAGCCCTCATGCCCAGAGTAGAAAGTCGGCCTCACTCTACAGTCCACGGGCAGTCACTCCCCGCACTTCCACAACTCCATACTCCCCATGCCCAGGCAACCACCTCACCTGTGCCCCCACCCAGTTGTGTGTTACTCCGCTCCATGGACAGCCCATTGGCGCGAGGGCTGGTGCCTGGGGCTGTGGCAGGTGTGGCTCGTGGCAGGCGTTTCCCTGGCACCTTCACGGTGGTCCGCAGCAGGTCGATCTCCTTGCCGTGGATGTTCTGCATGTAATCCTACGAGCGAGCGTGTGGATGACAGACAGACGCGTTAAGCCAGGTTCTTTCAGACAGCAGTGTCTCCAGCACTGCCCCTCCCACCACCAATGCCCAGGCCTCTCTCTGTGCAGGTACCCGAGGCGGGGGATGGGAGAACACTTGGCCTCAAAAGGCAGGAAGGACTCTGAAGCCCACACCAGCTTCCAAGTCTGGACCCCCTGCCTAGGTCAACACAGTGCCCAAGGGGAAACTCAGCCTGGAAGGAGCCAGCATCAGGGGTGAGCCCCGGGGCCCTCTGGGAAGACCACTTAGCAAGCAACAGGAAAGAGGCCAAGTATCACAGAGAGAGGGCATTCAGGGACAGAGTGTCCATGTGGCAGAGGGGAAATCACAACTTCATGTGAGGACTGAGCAGCCCCAGGTTCCCAGGCTGTCCATGTCGCAAGCTGTGGACCCTGCCTGGGCACTAGGAATTCCAGCCCTTGATTTTATATTTACATCATTTATATATTTACATATGGCTGGAATGTACCATCAGGTCCACGGCTTCACAACACCATGTAGTCCCTTTCAGCGGGACCTGTCATCATCCAGCTATCTGCCAATCCAGGGCTGGATGCCACTGCGAGTGTGCGAGTGTGTCTTATGCATATGTCATATATAGATTCTCGCATACAATCTTCCCAACCTGCTGAGCTGAGGCGTTTCTTTGTCCTTTTTTCTGTTCGGACTTTTGCAACAGGGTTCCACCAGTGTAGCCTAGGCTCACCCCAAACCCTTCCTGCCTCGCTACCTCCACCTCCTGAGGGCGGGGATTATAGCCCGGGCCACACTACTCCGGGCTCTGTGCCTAATTTGGAGATACAGTGGTGGACTGCGACAGCCCAAGACCACGGGAGGCAGCAGAGCCAGATGCACATATAGACTTCCTCCAGACTGTCCTCAGCCGGAGACCTTGGCCTGCCTTGAAGCCAGGGCCCCAGGGCTACAGAGCCCTCTGTCCCTGCAGCTTACAGTTAAAGCCAGGCCTAGCCTGGAGCCTGGCTCACCTGCAACTTCTAACCTCTCCACACACCACTGATTCCACTTCCGCATTGCTTTCAGGCTCTGCAATAGTTCTAAGTTCTCGTGTTCCGTCCTGTGTGGCAACAACTCCTTGCTTGGGTCTACATACCTTCCCGAGAGGAAAGTCTGGAGTTACACTGAGGAGGCATGAAATCAGCTCCTCTCATGGAAGCCCTTGAAGGCCTGGCTACCCCCTGCCCAGGCTGGTGGCCATCTTGTCTCTCAAGGTGGCTGGGACACCCTTCCAGGCAGAAGGTCCAACCAACCCGAGAGCTGGGGCTGCTCTGGAAAGGGTGAGCGCCCTTCTTCCCCCGGTGGCCTTCGCCTCCATCTATGTTCCTAACCCCCACTTCTGGGACAGGACCCGGCCTCAGGCGCTTACTCTGAGGTGTTGGTCAGGCTCTCGGACCCAAGTAAGCCATCAAGGAGGGCAGCCATCCACCCCAGAAGGACCTGGCAGCTCAGCCTCACTGCTGTCCAGCAACAAGGGCTTTCTCCCCAGTGCTGGGCCTTGCCTAGGACACTGGGCCTCATGAACATCTGACTGTACCAGGCACCGTGTGCTAGGCAGACCAACATGGTCAGCAGCTCAAGACCCAGAGCTGACATGTGCAAAGGAGCCCCCAGCCCCTCCACCCCAGAGCTGACACGTGCAAAGGAGCCCCCAGCCCCTCCACCCCACTGCACTCCTTATAGGCTGTCTCTAGCCCACGCATCCCTGTCACTGCTGGCCCTCTGGTCTTGTTTTCAGTATGTGACTTGACATCCTCTCAACCTCCTCTCTCTGCCGTCATCCCAAAGAGCCTGCTTCTTCCTACACACACTGCTCTCTGGTCCTTGCATGCACTCGCATCTTGGACTGGCTGCTCCAGACAACACAACAGCTGGCTGGCCAAAGGCCCAGCTGTGGTCCTTCTCCTGGCAGAGGGGCTCGGGCTGCTCCACTTCACAAGGAGGGCACAACAGACAGCTACAGGAGTCTTGGGCCCTACTTGAACCCTGGGATGCCCAGTCTGAGACATGACAGCAAAACCCGACCCTCTGCCAAGAACCAAGAGCCGCACGGAGGGACGCCCTTCAGGACCAAGGAGCCAGCAGCTGGCTACGGGGAAGGGAGTGCCCAACTGTAGCCTCTGACAATACCAGACGCTGTGGGCAGGGCAGACCAACACCCTTGGCAGTGTGGGCCCAGAGCTGAGCCGGGCCTAGAAGACATCACAGTGACGGGCCCAGAGGAGCATCCGCAGGGACAGGGACCTCAGCCACAGAGCAACAGCGTTTCCCTCCGTCAGCAGAACGAGGAGTATGGTGGCGGTGGTGGCAGCGGCTGCTCAGGAGAGCGGTCACCACGGCTGCCTTTATTACCCACCATCAAACAGCAATTTCTTCCCCAGCCTCCTCGCTAATTACCCAGCCAGCGTTCTCATCTCGTTTTATTACTGGAATTAACAACGAGTTCAGAGCGTGGAAAGCTATTAAGATGTGTGATTAAGCCACATTCAATTAGTTTCTACAAACAATTTAATTGATGTTGCAGATAGAATTAACAGAAGGTGATTGTGTGAATGGCTCCGCTGGCTGCAAAATGGGGGAGGCTGTGTCGGGCTCTCTCGGGCCAGGCTAGATTGAGGCGCGAAGCTTGGGGCCTGCCCACCAACTCACGTTCCACGCGTTGGCCCAGCAGCCTCCGTCAGTAGGGGAGGCCTGGCCTCTGTATCTCTGGCTCTCAGGTGAGACATGAGATAGGAGCCAGACAGGCCCAGGTCCTGTGGGAGTCTCTGTGGTGACTGGAGGCCCTCTCTCCCTCTCACTTGATCTTAGCCAAAAGCCTGAGGAACCGGGATTTGGGATTCTGGAGCCTCAGTGGAAATGGCTGCAGAGGTGAGGAGGCTGCCAGGTCACTGCCACACTGCTGAGGGTGAAGGAAGGCAGCCAACAGGGGATGGAAGAGGTCATAGCAGGAGCAGGTGAGGACTCGCAAGCCGGGCAAGGAGAGGAAGAGCCCAGCACGGAAACTGAACTGGGGCCAGCGGCACAGCCTCGAGAGCTCCCCACCCCCCCACCACACACACTTCTGCCCCTTCACTTATGCTGGGGCAGAGAGTAAGTTTGGAACAGAACCTGTGACGCCCTTACTGAGAAGATAAGCATTACAGGGCAGGGTGGGCTGCCCACTCAGCTGGTGCCTCCTGACATCCATCCGGTGCAAAGGAGCATACTTCTTAGCCATGGGGACCATGGCAGCCAGTGAATAGCTGATGCTAATTGACAGACAGGCAGCCCAAGGGGACCCGGGGTGGCTGAGACCTAGGCTGTGGGCCAGAAAGCCACTGCCTCTTAAAGCTCATCCTGTGCAAGGCCCTGAACCACACAGTGCAGTAAGTGCAAGAGGAGGGCTAGGGGAGGGACTCGGACACTCAACCTGTCCTCCCTGCAGTCCACCTGACCTCCCCCACAACTGACCTGGCTCTTTAGCCAGTCCGAAGGCAGAGGCTCTTGGCAAGTGCCAGGGACTCTGGGCAATGCCAACAGGGTCCACGACTTGACTCAGCTGCTGGCTGGCTCAAACCAGTCACCAACTGGCTGAGCGGCTGCTCTCCAGCCATGGCTTTGGCAATGACATTCCCACCACAAGAACCCACCTGACAGACACCACTGCCTCCCCAGGCTCAAGCTCCCTGGGCACCCTCCTCTCCACCCCGGCTCGCCTTCATTCTTTGGTACAGCTAGAGCCACACAACCGGAAAGGCACCAGCAAGGAGACGCTAAGGAGACCATCCTACATAGGAGGGGGACAGGTGTCACCTGTCAGCCAGCTCAGTTCCCAAGCTCTCAGTCCAGATGGACACACGGAGAGCACAAGCTGACCCGCCGGGCAGTGAGGCTGAAACATGACCCGTGGCAGTCAGCGGATGCTGGGGTGCCCGCTGGGCCTCAGCATCTTGCTTGGCTCTCTGGGCTGTGACCTGGCAGGAGGAAGTAATGGGCATCTATTGTCTGTCTAGCACCCAGTCCCCTGGTCCTCTTTTAGGTGCAAGGCTCCATGGCGAAGACTGACACTTTTGTCCCTGCAGTCAGTGCCATCGCGGTGAGCCCACTGCCTGTCACTGTCCTTTAAGGTCTACAGAGAAAGATCAGGTCTATGGGAACACAAGGAGGGAAGCTGCTGCTCTAAGTACACGTGGTAGCTTTCTTCTCTGTCTCCCAGGTGCTGGTGCCACCTGGCATCTTGGCACAAGACCTGGCCCTGTGAGCAAGGACAATTAGTGTTCACTGAGCTAAGCGGAAAGGCCAGCACTCCGAGGAATCAGAAGGGAAAATGGGGAAGGGCCAGGCAGCAGGCTGACCTGAACGGAGGAGCTCTCCCAAGATGCACCGTGTCCAGGCCTCTTTCTGCACAGGGCTGTTTAGGCAAGGACTCTTAGGACCAGTGAAAGGCCAGAAAATGCAAATAGTGGCACCACTCAGGACAGGCCTCCCTGACATCACGGTGCAGATTTAAAGATGGGTTAGGGACCCTCTGAGGCAGGCCCAGGGCCTGCGGGTGGGGGGTGGGTCTGGCCTACGTGCTGTGCTCGAGGGGCTTCACAGGAGAACTCATTAGCCCCACAGTGGGGTGGTGACAGAGATGGATTCTGGTGACAGCTGTGTGCTGGAGCCACGCAGTGAGGGGAGAGGAAGGAAGGAAGGTGGGGGAAGCTGCCACGGGGGCCACATTCCAATCCCTAGAACACCCGTGGCCCACCCACTGGGGCACAGTCCACATACCCTCCAGAACCCTCTTCTCCTCCCAGGTCCCAGGCCTTTCCCAACAGCCTGGCTTGGCCACCAACCCTGGCCCGGGAGCCAAGTGCTCCCTGCTGCCATGGCACAGCTACGGAGGCCTGCTTGGCAGCATCCATGCCCTGGCTGTAGAAGAACCCTAGCCACTGGAATGTGGGACACAGACCCAGGCTGGCAAGAGGGGGGGTTAGCTGACATAGCAGCTCATCAGCACCCCGTGGGGGTCTCAGGCCTTTCCCAGGACACTAAAGTGCGTGTTTGCTCAAAGGAAACCCCCACTTGATAGCAGCAGAGGTCCTTCACTCTGCCCTCTCTCCATCCCTGCCCCCGCACTCAGCTCTCGCTCCTGGACTCACGTGCAGGCTGGGGTGGTAAGTGAGCAGCCCATTGTCACAGAGTGTCACATACTTCTTCTTCCACTCCTTGTTTAAGGACTTGCCGCTCCGCTTCAGCAGGATCCCCTAAGAACAGAGGTGCAATCAGCGACCAGCAGCCAGCCCACAGGTCACTGGGCCCTGAGGATGAGGGGTCCAAACCAGAGACGAGGATCCAGCCCAAGGGTCAAGGCATGGGAGGGAGAGAGTATGACAGGGAATGGGAAGTGCCACCCTCCTGCAGAGCTTCTGCAGAGCCACTGTGTCTGAGCAGAGGCCTGAAGGACCTCCAGCTGCACTTAGAGCGAACAGGCAGACACACCTCCTCTCAGGCTTCGCTCTCCCTTGCCTTCTACCAGGAAGCAGTCTGGGCTGCGACTGGGAGCAAGAATCTTCCCTCTCACCCAGGAGGTTCACAGGAGAACAGTGGAGCAGCTGCAGAGGTTTCTGGCCTTCTAGGCCCAGGAGCAGCTTCAGCATAAGGCAGGGGAAAAAAACCTAACTATCCTAAGAATGCCCCAGACTCCCAGGCTAGACAGAGCCTGCCATCCCGAGCCTGCCATTATAACCACCAAATTGTCTGTGTCAACTGTCTATACAAGGAGTGGGGCAGGCAGGCATTCTACCCTGCAACTATATCCCCAGCTGACCTTTTACTTTTTATTTTGTTGTGTGTGTGAGTATGTGGAGTGCAGGCAAGCCTGTGTGTGACTGAGTGTGCATGCTCCTGTGTGTGGAGGCCAGAATTCAATGCTGAGTGTCCTTCTTGAATCATACTCCACCTTTTTATTTTTATTTTTTATTTTTTTTGGTTTTGCGAGATAGGGTCTCACTCTGGTCCAGGCTGACCTGGAATTAACTATGTAGTCTCAGGGTGGCCTTGAACTCTCGGCGATCCTCCTACCTCTGCCTCCCGAGTGCTGGGATTAAAGGCGTGCGCCACCACGCCCGGCCACCTTTTTATTTTTTTGAGGCAGTGTCTCACACCAGTCCAGGCTGATCTCAAACTCAGTGATCCTTCTACCTCGGCCTCCCAAGTGCTGGTTTTAAAAGGGGTGTGCCACTATGCTCAGCTTTCCACCTTTTTTTTTTCTTGGCAGGGTTTCACTCGAGTCCAGGCTGACCTGTAATTCACTATGTAGTCTCAGGGTGGCCTTGAACTCATGGCGAGCCTCCTACCTCTGACTCCCGAGTGCTGGGATTAAAGGCGTGTGCCACCACGCCTGGCTTAAAATGTTTTTTTGTTTTTTTTTAATGGGAATTCACCTTTGGCTAGACTAGGTAGCCAGCAATACCCAGAGATGCTCCCACCTCCACCCACCTATGCTGCTGGGATGACAGGCAAACATCATCATATCCAACATCTTACATGGGTGTTAGGAATTCAAAGCCCCGTCCTCAGGCTTGTTTGACAAGCCATCACCGCAGCCTCATCTCTTTTTACTTTTTGTTGTTGATTTTTGTTGTTGTTTTTTGGCTTTTCAAGGTAGGGTCTCACTCTAGCCCAGGCTGACCCGGAATTCACTATGTAGTCTCAGGGTGGCCTTGAACTCACAGCAATCCTACCTCCGTGTGCTGACATGCCTGGCTATCATTTATTTATTTATTTATTTATTTATTTATTTATTTATTTATTTGAGGGTGGGGAGGAGGGAGAGAGAATGGGCGCACCAGGGCCTCAAGCCACTGCAAACAAACTCCAGACATACACCACAGTGTGCATCTGGCTTATGTAGGTACTGGGGAATCGAACCTGGGTCCTTGGGCTTTGCAGGTAAGCGCTGTAACCACTAAGCCATCTCTCCAGGCCCTTTTCACATTTTAAGACACAGTCTCACTTAGGAGCTTCCCGAGTAGCTGGGAGCTCAGATGTGGCACGAGAGGCTCTTGTACTGTCCTGGTTAGAAGGATGTTGGTGCGTTCTGTTCAGATACTCTCAGCACTCAGAACAACACCTGGGTCACAGCAGACATACACTGCAACGCTTGGCACATATTCTCTGTCAGAACCAGGGAAAGGTCCCCAAGACCATGTTGTGTGTCACTGGATGAAGGCAGGACACAGACCCTAATAGATGAGGCCCAGCCATAGCCTCACTCCCTGACTGGGAGAAACAGGTGCCTCCAGTAACTCCCACAAGAGGCCCTCCCCTCCTCTCACTCCCAGTGAGAGGACACAGCTGGTAACACAAGCGCCACAAGTGGACAAAGGCCAGGCGGCAGATTCTCCAACACCCCCCCCCTCCAGAAAGGCAGGAAAAGGAATGGGCAGGATAGCACATGCCTGTGGTCCCAGCTGTAGCAAATTAAAGTCAGGCCAGCCTATTAAGGATCTCCAACTGATCTCAGCCCAGCCCGCTAGGGGGCAAGGTGGAGCTGACAAAGGGGCTTGACCTGAGGCCAAGAGCTTGAGTTCCTGGCTCCCACTTTGCAACATTTCCCATCCTTGCCACACCTCTCCCTTCCTCTACCCTCCTCCTCCTCCTCCTGTCACCCCCTAGAGACAAATGTCAGTGCAGGAGACACAGTGACACACATGGTACCTCAGGACATAAGCTTGCTCCTGGTGGAGAGCTTATGCTCAAAAGGGAAGACAAAAGAGCATCTGGAACATTCCTCCCGCCCCAAAAAAAGCAAGCAAGGCCATCGTATGGAAAGAACCCTGACAATCATCTGGTGCCCAGGTGAACTGCCTGTGGCATGGAGTCCCTGCCATAGGCTAGAAGTGAGGTGTGCAGGACAGTGAAGGGGGCTCCTGTTCCCTTGACCCATGGCAATGTACCCCAAGGACATGAGGGGTAGGGGGGCCTTCCTCCATCCAACACAGATGGCATCAGGAAGGCAGAATGCCCTGGTGAGAGGGTAGGTGGGGCACGTCCTGGGTGGCGGCCCCTACTGTCTCATCACAGGGTTCTCTGCCTTCTCCAGACCTCTAACCCCAGGTCCCTTCACATGTGAACTATGCCACCACCACCATGTTCATGTCCAGACCTTCCTCCTAGCTCCAGGTCCGTCCAGCTTCGGGTGCTGGGAAAGGAAGGTCAACCTCAGCTAGCCTCTGTACCACGAGCTGGCCTGGAACATCCAAAAACTGTAACAGGCCGGGCGTGGTGGCACACGCCTTTAATCCCAGCACTCTCTCGGGAGGCAGAGGTAGTAGGATCGCCGAGAGTCCGAGGCCACCCTGAGACTACACAGTTAATTCCAGGTCAGCCTGGACCAGAGTGAGACCCTACCTCGCAAAACCAAAAAAAACCACAAAAACTGTAACAGGTCTTGGGTTGTCTCACAGTGGCCTTAAGACCTCACAGGACCATGCCAAAAACAGACATACCCAGGTGCTGCGCCTGGACAGGGTCAGACATCAGGCTGCTGCGGAGGCAGCTTAGGAGCGAAGCCTTTGCGGCCGGGATGCTCCACTCCCCTTAATGAGGGTCGTTAGCGAAGGCCGTGGGCGGAGAGTCCAGGGCAAGAGGGCAGCGGGGCGACCCCAGCCCACGGCCTCACCTGCAGGCCCTCGGCCCAGCGCCCCCATCGCCCCCATCCTGTGGCCCCGGGGGTTCCCGCTCCCCTCCCCGGCCAGCCGGCTGCGCACCGCGGAGCAGGAAGCAATCTGGGGCGGAATGGGAGCGGTGCGGAGGCGACAGCCCCCAGAGGACCCGTTCCCGCCGCCGCCTCCCTCCCAGCTCCGCCAGCCGACTTAATTGCGGAGTCCGGATTGATTGGGAATGCAAATGGCAACTGAAATGCAATCTCCACTCCCAGCAGGAGCTGGGGGGAGGGAAGGGAACCAAAAAGGGGAGTATGGGACAGGGGCGGGGAAAGGGAGGGGTCGCAAAGACAGCGGGATGGGACTGGGGGGGAGATCAGGGAATAGGAGTCCAGGCAGCCAGGCTATAGTGGGAGGGTCCTTCTGAATGGGCAGGAGCTGGCCCCCCCAGGCCCCAAGTAGCCACACTGAGGAGCTGAGGCATCCTGAGCTCTAGCAGACCTCTGCATGGCCAGCCCCACACTGTTCTGCCCTGCCCTGCCCTGCCAGTGGGAAAGACCTTAAGCCTCTGAGCCTGTGACACCTAAGTGACCTCGTGACGCCAGGCTGCAGTTCACAGGGCTCCCCTCACTATCCAGTCCTTGCAGGTGGAGGACTCAGAACAAAAAAAGCCAGCCCATGGGCTGGAGAGATGGCTTAGCAGTTAAACGCTTGCCTGTGAAGCCTAAGGATCCCAGTTCGAGGCTCAATTCTCCAGGACCCATGTAAGCCAGATGCATAAGGGGTGCCTGCATCTGGAGTTCATTTGCAGTGGCTGGAAGCCCTGGCGTGCCCATTCCCTCTCTCTCTCTCCCTACCTGCCTATTTCTGTATCTCTCTCCCTCTCTCTCAAATAAATAAATAAAATATTTTTAAAAGCCAGCCCTGAGCCACCACAACCACCAGACAGGAAAGCACGAGGGTGCTAAGGTAAGTGTGACTGTTCAATGGCTTAGGCATGTACACAGGCACCCAGAAGGCACGCTCCCTTCAACCTCCACAGCGCAGCAAGGTGTCCAGCATCCACCCGGAATTTAATTTGCAGGAGGATCAAGGATTTGCACATAGAACCAAGCCATCAACAGGCGCCAGTGTCACCGATTCTGTGCAGACAAGCATGCACACAGAGAGGGACAGAAGGAGGAGAGGGACTCTCACTCCTGCCATTCTGTGCTCTCAGCCTTTGCAGTCCTCCCTACTGGAGTGGTCCTTGCCACACAAAATGCCATGAATATTCCAAGGGAGGAAGTGGAAACAACCAGCCTGTGGTTCCCTGCTCTGCCCTCTGTACTTTCACACTAGGGTGTTTCTAAAACTGACTTCCAGAGAACAGCAGAACTCTCACATAAATTTTCACATAAAAACTGGCCTATCCCTGCCAAGAGCCCACAAGGCCCAGCCTGGGAGGGCCAAACCTGACTGCAGGCCCTCGCTAAACCCAGCTCTGGTGCTGTGGCCACACTAGCCTCCTCTGGAGTCAAGCCTGGCAACATGGCCCTGCAGATACTGGGAAGACCTGACAGAAGCAGCACTAAGAAGGGTCCAGCACCAGCACCTCAGCCCCTCTCTCCATCACACCGGCAATGCTGGGCAGAGCTCCTGCTCTATACATATACATACATATACACCTCTGAGCAAGGGCACCACCACCGTCCATGCCTTTTCCAGCACAGGGACCCCAAAGAAGTCCAGGCGAACAGGGCTGGGAAGCCCAGTGCTCCCAGAAAAGGAGAGAGGAGGTAGAGAGATAGGAAGGTGGCACATCTACTAGTTTTTGGTATTTTGTAAAAAAAAAAAAAAAAAAAAAAAAAAAAAACAAAACAGAGGTTCATGCTGGTGAAATTCCACCAATAAACCTCAAATGGGACCATCTCTCAGCACCCCCTTGGGTTACTTTTTTTTTTTTTTTTTTTGAGGTAGGGTCTCACTCTGGTTCAGGCTGACCTGGAATTCCCTATGTAGTCTCAGGGTGGTCTCAAACTCATGGCGATCCTCCTACCTCTGCCTCCTGAGTTCTGGGATTAAAGGCATGCGCCACCACGCCCAGCAATTTTGTTCTTTTCAGACAGGGTCACACTTACAGCTGAGACTGACCTGGACTCCCGGGGCAGCCCTTCAGGCTGGAACTAAACTTCCCATTCCCGGCCTCCCACTACCCTTTCCCAGTGCCGCAGTTACAGGCAGGTACCCCCACATCCAGCTGCCTCGGGTTTTTCTTGGGAACTCTTCCTTAGGCCAGGGCCCAATGCCTCCTTCTCCAGGTGGCGGTGGCACTCCAGAACCAGCAGGTCTGGGAACCACCAAATGAGGGCAGCAGATGGCTCTCTGCTGCCCCCCAGTGGTAATGATGAAGAATAGGAAGAGATGTGGACGCAGAAGGTAGCTAACTACCGAGAAACAGACACAGCTTTGGACCAGGGGCATCTGCACCTTGTGGTGAGCCCGTGGGCCTGGGAAAGCGGCACTTCCCTAAACATCATCTCCACATCACAGGAGCTCCAAGAAGAGGCACGCTATCGTAGGTCTGGGGCTCACAAGAGAGAGCAAATGCTGACCTGCTTAATGGGGATGGCCCGGCCGCTCCCAATACTGTCCACCTTGCACTCGGCAGCCTTCTTCTCGCGGTCCAGGTCAGTACCCTTTCGAGACTGGAAGAGAAAAGAGGCGGCGTGTTAAGACGCCCAGGAACCTTGGGGGAAAGCTACCCGCCTGCAGTTCCTGGCCCTCCCATCTTCCTCCCACTCCTGGGCAGCCCTAGCACTGGGTTGGCCTGGGCGGCGGGTCGGGAAGGAACCGAGACACGAGTATTCCAATGGGTTTATTCTTACACACGGCACCATACAGAGCAGCACAGGTCACTGAGCCGGGCCCGCCCCTCACAAAAGAGCAAGGACACGAAATACGGAGGGAGGGAGGGAGGGCGTGATGAGCACGCAGCCCAGGGGCTGGGGTGTAAGTGTAAGAGAAGGGGGGGGCGAGGAGAGGTGGCGGTGGGGCTGAGGGCTGGCCTGGAGCACAGGGCACGACAACCAGGGAGAGCAAAGTCCAGAAGTGAGCGGGCAGGTGGCCCGTTTGCGGCACAGACACCACATGGTACGTGTCACCGAATGCGTCGGTGTGGCCCAAGGGGCACAGTGGATGGAGAGAGAGAGGAGAGCGGCCAGAAGAGGCCCTGCGCCCTGCCAGGCTCCTGGGGCACAGTCCACCCAAATGCGGATCCTAGGAAAACGGGGAGGCCAAAAAGAGGGGGCAAGGCAAGCGCGGTGGCGGCGGCTTCCGGAGCAGGAGCAGGATCGGCAGAAGTCCATGCAGGAAGGAGCAGAGGGAGGGGCAGGAAAGCTCCCCCCAGGAGCAGCTGGGCCATCGGGCTTGGGTGCCCCCGCCCCTCTGGGCCTCGTCGCTCTGGCTGGCCGGTGTGGGCCGAGCTCCCTTCTTCTCCATGCAGCGAGCCTGGCGCAGCATCCAGCCGGGCCTGGTCCCCCGGCAGCCCCCAGCACGGGCTCCGGCGTTCCTAGCCTTCCCTGGGGGTAGGGTTAGTTACAAAGGTTCCTGTGGGTCTCTGGAGCGGGGAGCTCGGCGGCCGCTTCTCATCTGAGAGCAGTCCCAGGGCCCGGCCCGCCTCCGGCCCCGCACAGGGGGAATGTCCAGAGGTGCTGTGTGTCACCACCTGGTCTTCTAATTTGGAAGGAGTTGGAAAGGCCTTTTTGTTGATGAAAAGTTGGAAACAGTGGCACATATCTGCAAATATCGAAAGAATAAAGATTTTGGCAAGTTATACTCAAGCCCCGCAAAAGTCGGTCAGCACTGGTGAGGGCAGAGACCCAGGCGCCTGGGGAGAGGCGGCAGTGGGATGAAGAGGAGGAGGAGGAACAGGAGGAGCAGGAGGAGGAGGAGGAGGAGGAGGAGGAGGCCAGCCACTGGGCCGAGGTGGCCCAACAGTCTATCTCAGCGGGAAATGTTCACTACTCAGCTGTCTGGACCTATCCCTCTCATTCTCCCAGGCTGCCAGGAGCTAAGGGCACAAGGAGGAGACTGCAACTGCAAGGTGGGAGAAAGCCCAGCCAGGGGAGTGGGAAGAACTAGACAGAGCTGCCAGAGAGTACTTCACCGCCAGCAGCTCCATGGTCGCGGGCTGCCTCCAGTCCCCTCCTGGGCAAAGCCCCACTACTATAGTCCTCGGCCCTTTGGCCCAGGAGGGAGGAAGGAGAGCGGGAGTGCTGCCACCGGATCCCCGGCCAGAACGGCCGGTCAGGATGAGTGAGGTGCAGCCCAGTCCAGCCATGCTGGTGAGCCAAGAGGCTGCCAACTACCCGAGGAGCCCGGGGCACGGGGGGCCTCCCCGGGGAGGCGGGCAACAAATGAGCCCATGGAGACTGGGGACATTCACAACCATGCCCAGCAAGGGGTCACCAGCCAGGGGAGCAGGCAGCATACAAGGGGCTCCCCCTTGAGCACGTGTGTCTCTTCTGGGAAGGATGAAGAGGGAGAAGGGTGGCCCCAACAGCAATGATGGGGTGAAGTCCCAAGATAACACCCATAGAGTTGAACATGCCTTGAGGCTGCCTCAGGGACAATGGTGCAAGTGAGGTCACCATGGAAACAATGGAAAGAAAAAAAAATAAAATAAAATACGGTCGCCACTGTGAAGATGGAGAGAATGGAAGGGCCTGGAGGGAAGTCCGTGCTGTGAGCTCGCAACAGCGAAAGGCATGGGTGGGGAGAGGCATCGTAAGTGAGGCGGCAGGCAGGCAGCAGAGAGCACACGGACAGAGCACGAAGGTGCCACAGCAAGGAGACCATGAGGTCGGGCATGGCAGGCAGAGCAGGGAGGGCAGGAGACCCTGAGGTTGAACCAGCCAGCGGGGGAAGGTGAGAGGTTAAGAAGGGAGGCAGGTGACTGAGACACGATGTTGGGGATCAGCTGCCAAGGGTGCCAGCGATGGTCACTGTAACACAGGCACCCAAGGACTCAACAACAACGGTAGCAGTAGCAGGTGTGGGTATGAGCAGGCAGCCACCAAGGCTCTGAACGGAAAGGAGAAGCCGTGGGTGCGGGCGGGGCAGGGCGGGCTGGGTAAGCACTGAGCACCCTAGTAGCAGCAGCAGCAACACAAAGAGACCAGTGAGCGCGCAGGAGCTGGCAGAGGGAGGGAGGCGGCAGCAGCGGGAGGTGTGTGGGGAAGGGCAGAGGCGAGGATGGACGAGTGAGACCTGGGGCACTGGCTCTGTCTGGGCAGGGTCCAGAGAGTCTGGACTAGCCTAGCCAGCTGGATATAGGCCCAGGCCAACAGCCAAGCCCTGGCTCTCAGAAAGAGGCTCGCAGTGACGCAAAGGGATGGGCCGCTCACCCACCTTTGTCTGCCCAAGGCTCCTGGAACAATCCAGCCAGGACCCCATAGGAGGACCAGAGCTGGGACAGGGAAGGGCATGGTGTGTACAACGTGGGCAGAGGAACAGCAGGCTCAGGGGCCAAACAGCTGAGGAGCTGGTTCTGAGCAGGAAGGCTCAGCAGTCCCTGGGTAGGGGCATGAGGTCGGCGGGGAAGGGCAAGGAGCTCACAAGGAGACAGGACAAACCTGAGTGGGAGGCACGAGGCAGCGTGGTGAAGCCCAGGAAAAGATGGCTAAGCCTTTGTTAAACCAATCACAGCGGTGGGTGGGAAGCATGAATGGTCCCCTCGGCAGTGGGGTAACGGAAAAAGAGCCGGAAGGCGGACTGGGAGGCCTGGCTCGGACTCTAGCTCGGCCAGCTAACCCTCTGTGTCGCCTTGGGCAAACAGCCTTCCGGCCGCCGGTTCATTAGCTGTTGAATCAAAGGGGGTCAGGGGAGTTAGGCCACAAGTCCAAATATCCCTTTAAGCTGACACAGAAAACTCTAGGGGCTGGGAGAAGGGAGGCTGCAGGGGGCAAGCATGTGCAGAGGGGAGTGGGTCTGAGGGGCCACGGTGAGCACAGTGAAGGGAAGCCGCTCTTGGGCTCAGAGGAATGGACTGGAAGATGCTGAGGGCCCAAGGAGAAGCCTCCAGGAGCTGTGTGTGTCTATGTGTGAGAGAGGCCGTAGGTGGCATTCTCCTGACCTGGGGCTGCTGCCCTCTCGGCCGGGAGCTCGGCGCGGCCCTGCCTGCACAGTGACGGCAGCTGGGCGGGAAGGAGGTCAGGGCACGTACCGTGAAGATGTTGGAGCGCCGCTTGGACTGCTTGCGGATGGGCGTGGGGGTGGAGGAGGCAGCGATGGTCTCGATGCGCAGCTCCCGCTGGCTGATGCTGGGGGTGGAAGGGACTGAGGACGAGTAGTCGCTGAAGGCGCTGCTGCCTCCATTCGTGGCCTAAAGATAGAGAGGGTTGCTGAGGGTGGCCCTGGGGGAGGGCATGGAGGGCAGCAGAGAGACCACTAGCTTTTAAAGGTGGCATTGGCAAAAGTGGTATGGTGTGCAGGCCAAGAGAATCCAGCTGCCACTATGTGAGGTTTCAAACCTTTGTCTTAGGGACCTGGTGACAAGGAGGCTTCTGCACCGACCTGGGAGCTAAAATTAGGACATAGGCTAGGAGGTCAAAATCAGGGACAACTCCTGAAAGTGAACAGAACTGTGGTGCCCTGGGCTTACAAGTGGTCTGGAGCAAGGGAACAGGTCGCCTTTGATGAATCCTTAAAGTCAGTGATGATGTCAGGGCGGGACACTGGGAGGCGGGGCCATGGGGTGGGGCTGAGTCTGAGGTTGCCTGGAGCAGGTGTGTGTGGCAGGGAGCAGAGCAGAGCTAAGGCTGCCAGGCAGAGTAAGCCGCAGATGGGGATGGAAGGCTAAGAAGAGACAGCCAAAAGCTTCACAGGGTGGAGACACAATGCACGCGAGCGTCTACCCCAGACCCCAGGAGGGAAACCGGGCACCTGAACCCCACCCGCCCTCTACAGCCTGACCTCCAACTCTAACCTGGGCCAAGGAATGCAATGCACCATGCACCCCAGTAGCCTCCTGGCAGCAGGCCCGCTGCAGAGCTGTGGGGTGCGAGCCTGGCCCAGTTGGTGGATGTGCACCACTTAAAGACATCTCCTCCTCTGCCTTCTCCTCCTTCCCACTGACAGGAAGCCCAGTGCGTTCTTACAAGCCCCGAGAGGAGGGGTCTTGGCACACAGGCCAAGCTGTCACTCTAAAATGTAGACCCGAGCGCTCATCAAACCATCTGTAGACGTGAGGGGAGTGTGCAGCTACGGAACCAAGTGCTGACCCACATCAAGGGCAAAAACTGGCCCAGCACTAGGGGCAGATGTGGACAGATGTGTCCAGATGTGTTAGTATAAATAGATCACTGGCAGAATTTGGCTCAGAGTCCCCAAACCCCAAGTGGTTCTGGCACCAACCTCCATGCTGCACATGCTGCCCTTCTAATGTGCCAGCAAGGCCACAGGGTAGAAGCGGACAGTCTTAGAGCTCAGTGGCGGGAGGCTCTCGTCTGCTTCCTCCTCTCTGGGAAGAAGGCACTGCAGCTACAAGCCATGATGCAGGGAGTCAGGCCAAGGGCCAGAAAGTGTGGCCGAGAGAAAGTTTTTTCTCTCCTAGTGCCTGCTGAATAGGGAGGGCTTCTGTAAGCAACAGCTTGAGCACTCAGAAGAACGAGTTTGTACCGTCTTAGCTGAACTGACTGGAAGGGCAGACAGTAGAGAGGAAGGGATGGAAACAGGGGCAAAGGGGGGCAGTCACTACAGCGCAAAGTCTGACTGTGTGCACCGGAGCCCTGAGCAAGACTGGGCACTGTGAGAGGCAGGAGAGCATGAGAACGAGGCAGGAGGTGCTGGTACGTACAAATAGGACCAAGGGATGCTGGGAGGTGACCGCACCTGATTGATGTGCACGGCTGGGATGGAGGCGGCGGACACAGCTGAGTGGCTGGGTGAGTTGGGCAGGGACTTGCAGGGCCCGATGGCCAGCTGCTGCTTCTTCCTCAAGGCCACCACTTTCTGGGCCACTACAGGGGATAGCAAAGTCAATTCTATCCACTGGAGAGAAGAGTTAAAATCCCAGCCTGGGGCCTCCCCCAAATACACACGGCCCTGCTCGCCCACCCGGGGACTGTCCCTGTGCCCAGCTCCGGGGCCCAAGTTACCGTCCTGGAAGACACGCTCCACGTTGAGCCCATAGGTTGCGCACGTCTCGTAGTACGTGCAGCGCTTCAGGTCTGTGGACAGCTTGCGGGCCCGGCTGTCATCGATGACCCGGGGGTTGGCGGCACTGATGGCGTCTGTTGGAGAATGGAGGAAATGAAGTCACTGGCTTGAGAAGGAGTTGGGGGGAGGGGAGTATGTGTCTATTCACTGGGAAAAGAAAGTGCTGGGTATGGTGGCACATGTCTAGAATCCCAGTGCTTTGTAGACTAAGGCAAGAAGGTTACAAATTCAAGGCCAATTTAGGATATATAGGGAGTTCAAGGCCAGCCTGGGATACAAATTGAGTTCCAGGTCAGCACTGAAACAAAAAGGCAAAACAAAAAAGCCAACCACAGCTGGGCATGGCGGCACGTGCCTTTAATCCCAGCACTTGGGAGGCAGAGGCAGGAAGATTGCTGTGAGTTCAAGGCCACCCTGAGACTACAGAGTGAATTGCAGGTCAGCCTGGGCTAGAGCAAGACCCTACTTTGAAACTCCCACTCCCCCAAAAAAACCAACCACAGACATGACAGGCACATCTACTGGAGGACTGTCAGAGAAGAGAAACAAGCGGTCCCGGGTCGCTGACCCCACGAGAGTGGCTGAGCATTTGTCAGCGCTGGACAGCGAGCAGTCTTAGGGCTCTCATGACCTGCCACCCGGGTTTCACTTGACCCACCCTGGATCCCTGCCCCCAGGCAGACCCTGCCTCACCCTGTGTGCCCACCAGCACCATGGGCACCTCGCTGGCATTGCGGAAGCTGCAGAGGCGCAGGAAGTAGTTGTACACTGTTTGGAAGCTGATCTCATCCTCCAGGCTGAACACAAACACCACCGCGTCCACCCAGGCAGCAAACTGGGGGGACACGCAGAGTCAGCACCTCGCCTGCTAGGCTGAACCTGGGCACTGGGCACTGGGCAGGCACAGGGCATCACCTGAAGCTCAGGGGGGCCTCCTTCATCTCGGATCAGCAGCAAGTAACTCTGGCCGTCCACCACAATCTCCTTCTTAAACCGACCCCCTAGGACAAAGCTTTGGGTTAGGACCAAATGCTGAGGAAGGCTAGGGTTGGGATTGGCGAGCAGAAGACTTGGCCATCCCGTGGAGAAGGGAGGAGGATGTGTGGGGAAAACCACCCACTGACACCGTGGGGGAAGAGGGGGCCCTGTGTGCCTCAGAGGCCGGCTGGCCTGTGGTACTCACCTTCGGGCGACTCTTCCTGGACATAGGTCCCTGTCAGGTAGCGGTGCACCAGGGCTGACTTCCCACTAGACAGGTTCCCCACTATGCCCTGAGGGAAGCAAGGCAGAGCAGGGGTCAGAGGGCACGGGGCGGATAGGAGAGGAAGCAGCATGCAGGTGGGCAAAGTGGGGAGACGCCCAGAAGGCCGAGGTTGTGGGGCAGGCCAGCAGGGGAAAAGAGGGGAAGCTGGAAGAAGCAAAATGCTCAGAGAGTAGCCCAGAGCCGGGCTCACCCAACTACAAGGCCCTGGGCCTCCCGCAGGCCCACTCACCACTTTAAGCTCTGGCACAGAGCGGCTCAGGGTCCACTCCTGGCTGTTCACAAAGGAGTCTGAAAAGACAGAGCCACTCCATCAGGGCCACAGGGGCACACACACCTGTCCTGGCCGCTGCCACCTACGATGCCCCTCTCAGCTGAGGCCAGAGGACAGTACTATCCTTCATGGCACCCTGACCTCTCCAGCTGGCCTAGTTCCCTGGGAAGCAGAGGGAAGCAAGGTCGGGCTTCAGGACAGGACCATGAGCTATGACCACCTGGCCCAGTCCCCTGGGTGCCTCTCACCCAGGTCTCAGACCAGACCCAAAATGGGCAGGGCCCTGACAAAGGGGGCCAGCCTCCTTCCAGCGAGTAGAAACAGCTCACCCTTGGCAGGGTGGGGCCACCCACCACATTCCTGAGCCAGGGTGAGGAGGGAGGAGCCTCACCTGGCTCTGTTCTGCAGGGCAGGTCCAATGAGGCACACTTACCAGCCCTGCCAGTCCTCCTCCCCAGTGCCTCCTTGGCAGGAGACTGGCCTCGGGGTTCCCTTCCTTCAGTGCTTGACCATCACCACTGGTCTTCCTCCCCCCCCCCCCCCACTGAGGCAGGTCCCTGGGAAAGGAAACTCCCTGCCCTTTAGTGCTCCTGGCACTTAACCACACCCACCCCTACCCTTCAGCCAGCTCTAGGTGCTGGAGCTGCCTTTCTCTGGGCAGCACTTGCTGTCCGCCCCCCCCCGCCGCCCGGGCTCCAGAAGTTTCAATGTTATCACAATCCCTTCGACAAGCAGTCCATGACCTCGGCTGCAGAGGCAGCAGCTAGCGTGAGAGTTCCCCGCCCCCGAGCTCGGAAACTGTCCAGTGCAGCCTAGAACTGATACAGCCCCTTCTCTTCTTGGGCAGCAAGACGGCACGTACACTGAACAGGAGTGAGCATTGGCACGCAGGCCCTCAAGCCTCCGAGGATGCCATGGGTAGGAGGATGCTATGGGCAGTGCCCACAGCCTGGAGTTCTCGGCCCCTACCGTGTCTTCTGGACACGGCCCCTGACTCCTGATAACCAACTGGGTACCGAAGGCACTGGGGGTCAGACCCAACTATTCCTATTCCTGTCCCATACTGCGCACAGGCCACTACCAGGTAGGCTCGGACACAACTCATTTTTCCGCCAGACTCCAACCACACGCCCCCGGCGCGCAGAGATGCCCCTTACCGCTCCGTGCGCCCAAGAGCCCGGGGGCCGCGGCGGCCCGGCGGCTCCACAGCGGCGGCAGGGGCTCGGGCTCCGGCTCGGGCTCCCTCCGGCGGAAGCGGCTGGTGAGCAGCCTCCAGAGGCCGGCGGCGGCGCGGGGGCGGCCGGGCTCGGGCTGCGCGCGCGGGGCGTCGGCGCCCAGCAGGTCTCGGCGGCTGGCGAAGGCGCCCAGGGAACCGGCGTCGCCGTCGCTGCGAGTGCGCGCGCGGGGCGCCCGGGCCAGCAGCCCCGACTCGGAGCGCCGGATCTCCTGGCCGCGGCGCAGACGGAAGCTGAAGCTTTTCCTGAGCGCCGACAGCCCGCGCCGGGGGCTCTCGGACCCGCGCCCGCCGCCGCCGCGGAACACCGTCCAGCGCTGGCTGCTCCACAGCGACGCGCCCCGCAGGAAGCCCGAGCTCCCCGCGCGGCCCAGCCCCGCGCCCGGCGCCTCGGCCGCCGCCAGCTCCAGGCGGTTCACCTCCAGGAACGTCATGCTGGTGGGCCGCGGGCGCCGCGCGGACTCGCCCGGGGCGCGGGGACGCCGCACCGGCGCGGGGCTGCACTCGGGGCTGGGCGCGGGCGAGCCGGGAGGTCCCGGGGCCGCGGGGCCGCGGCGGCCCAGGCGCGGGCGCAGGAGGCCGAGCAGCAGGGCGCGGGCGCCGGCGGGCGCCGACCCCGGGGTCCCCGAGCACACGCTCCGCGGCCGCGCCGGCTGCTCGCGCGCGGCGCACAGGGCGGCCTGCAGGGCGGCGGCGGGGCGGTCGGCCGGGGCGCTGTGCAGGTCCAGCGAGTCGCACACGCTGAGGGCGCGGCGGCAGGCGGCGGGCCGCTCCCCGCGGCAGCTGTCCCCCGGCGGCCAGCCCCGCTCCATGCTCAGGGCCCGCGCAGGAGGGCTCGGCCCATGGCGAGGGGCGCGGGGCTGGGCCCGGGCCGGGGCCGCGGCCGGGGCGCACGGACCTCCGGCCTCTGGGCACCTGGTGTGGGCCCACCGAGTCCCTCAACTCCTCCACCTCGAGCCTGCAAGCCCAGACCTGGAGCGGCCCGGAGCCGGCCCCGCCAGGAGAGGCGGCAAGTCTGGCCTGGAGCACCCAGGAACGGCGGTGCAGGGCGGGCGGCCTGCTGGGGCAGACCCTGGGAGCCCTCAGAAAACAGGAAATTCCAGCCCAGGGCTCCTCCTAAGACTGGGCAGGTAGGTGAGGAGCTGTCATTAAGAGCAGGCCGAATAAATAGCAGTCCTTAAGCACGCCACACACTAGGCTCCGTTTGGGAGGAAAAGTGGACTATTTTCTCTTTTCTGCAAACAAGGAGCGACCTGGACCAAGGACACGAGGGAGGGGGCGGGGCGTAAATTCACTAGAAACCAAATTCGAAGGGCACACCTTTAATCCTAGCACTCGGGAGGCAGAGGCAGGAGGATCTCCGTGTTCAAGGCCAGCCTGGGATTACAAAAATGAGTTTCAGGTCAGCCTAGGCTAAAACCTACCTCGAAAAAAGAAAAAACCAAAAAAAATTTTTTTGAAGGTAAGACCAATCTTATGCCACCTCTGATCCTCAGGATCTATAAACTGGGGTGCCTGGAGAGGTGACCCTATCTCAGCTTTGGCTCAGATGTTCTGAGGAGGAGAGGCGCTGGATGCCATAGCCGGCTGCTGTGAGTGAGGTTTTTTCTCTTTGGAGATTACACAGCCCAAAACATACTCATCTATCTGGACCTCATCACAATGTCCCTTTCAAAGGGCATCCAAAACATCATTTCTGGGATTACTCGCCTCTGAGCCCCCACTGCCCGCTAGGTCTCACCTCCTATCCAGATAATGGCAGGAAGACAGACTAATGGCTCACTGGCCTGAGCTGATAGCTGATGCTCCAGGTTCATAGCGTGGGCTGCAATCCCCAGAAAACCCAGGCTCTCCCAGGAAAGGCCAGGCCCTCCGCTCCCGCTGTACATTAGTCATCTCCGGGTCCTGAGGGCCGGCACATCCACAGGATAATCTCGGCCAGGCCTCCAGGAACCGATTGGGAGAAACCAGTTTAGGTGGGGGGAGGGGGGCTTGAGTATCCCTGGAAACTGACTATCTTCCCAGGCTCCTCCAACTGATCCAACCCAACTCTAGGTCCCTTTCTGCTTTAGAGGCCCAAGGTCCCAATCAGAGCCAGCAGATGAAAGCGCACATTCCGGAGGGGGGCTGGGAATGCCTGGGAGGGCAGGGCCTCTCCATCCTAGGTGCTCCTAGAAGGAAGAGCTGGAAACTCCCAAGTCCTGGGCTGGATCTCTGGGGCATCCAGCGTTCCTGGGGGACTAGTTAGAACAGTGGGGAGGAAGGCTGCTTCCCAGCACCCAACAATAGATGTAATAGGCGGTTCTACTAAGCAGCTTTTCCCAGGATCTTGGGCCCAGGGACAGGGACACAACCCAGCACTCCTGACTCATGCTTTCCAAGTGCCAGCCTGCCAAGTGGGCCGCAGATCAGAAGGGCGTGCAGTCTTTCTGCCTTGACTTCCCTGTCTGCAGTTCTCTTGTGGGTCTCACACACAGGAACCACTTTTCCTCAAAAACACAAGTGCTCCCCCCAAGCTAATGAAAATACAAGCACAAGACAGGAACTAGGGAGCCGGTGTTTGGGAACTGAGGGGGACAGAGGACAAAGTACCTACCTAACAGGTTTGGGTTGTCTTCAAAGTGAGAGAACAGGAGCCGGGTGTGGTGGCACACGCCTTTAATCCCAACACTTGGAAGGCAGAACTAGGCAGATCCCTGTGAGTTCGAGGCCACCCTAAGACTACATAAGTGAATTCCAGGTCAGTCTGGGCAAAAGTGAGATCCTGTCCCAAAAAACCAAAGTGGGAGAACAGCCAGAAGTGACAGAAGGCCTTGGCCAGCCCGCAGCTCCACATGGACACATAAAGGCTCAGAAAACACATGTGGCAGTGCCCAAGTTCTTCCCCATAAGAACAATGACATAGGCTCTCAGAGGCCCTCATTAAACTGGCCTAGGTCAACTCCCCAACCTGGCCATCTCCCCCTCACAGGTCTGCCTCTTTCCTTTCACTTCTTCCAGAAGCTTCCTAACCCAGAGACATTGGAAGGAAGGGTAGAGAGTACTTGCTCCTGTGTCTCAGGTCATCAAAGACCCCAAAAAGGACAGCAGTCGCATGCACACAACTCTTACTAGGTCAGTCCCAAAGCCTCTGTTCTGTCCGGCAGGGCTCAGGTGAGTGTGTGGGCACAGGCATAAATCTCAGTACTCAGGAGGCAGAGACAGGAGGATCTCGAGTTCAAAGCCAGCCCGAACTACATAGTAAGGCCTTGTTTCAAAAAGAAGAAAGAAAGAAAGAAAGAAAGAAAGAAAGAAAGAAAGAAAGAAAGAGAGGGAGGGAGGAAGAGAAAGAAAAGAAACACTGTAAAGCCACGTGCCAATCACAGCCCTACTCCAGACACTATCACCCACTAGGCCTAGAGAAAATAAGGCTAGCCTGAAAACCTCTGTGGTAGGACTGCCCAAGGAGGACCAAGACACCCACCAAGCCAGCCCCCCCCCCCTTGGGGCACTGTTTCAGCAGGTCCCAGAATCACCAGGCTGTTTATTGTCCCAGAGGGGCTGAGGTGGCTCGTCAACTTTTGGAGGATTACCAGTCAAATCTGCCACAGATGGCTGCCATGTCGGTTGACACCCCCCCCCCAGCCAGACAGTGCAGAAGCCAAGCATGGAGCGCTCCTTCTGACCCCAAATGGAGAAAGAGTGACTCCTGATGTGCTCAGCAGCTGGCTGAGCTGGCCAGCCTGCACCTCAGGCACACTAGGAAGGCATGTCTGAGGCCGGTGAGGTCACTAAGTAGAAAGAGAAGGGCCCTTGGACAGCGCTAAGATGTGAGATATGCCATAGAAGACAGCACTACTCCACGAGCCTCCACCCAGCGCTTGCTGCTGATGCTGATAAACACCAGGCTATGCCCACGGTGGCCCATGCAGCGCACAAGAAACTGGAGGACGTCCTCCTTCTGCAAGGCAATCTTCAGATGTGCTGGGTGGTCTGTGTGTCCCAAAGCCCCAGCTGCCTCCAAAACCAGCAGGACTCTTTCTGCCCACAAGGTGGCAGCAAAGCAGCTGTGTGTGGCGGGAGCAGTGTGTGGGAAGACGGCTGTCTAGGCGCTGACAGTCTCTGAGCCCCAAGACTCCCCAAGAGCTGTGTCTGGCCAGCTCTGTTCTCAACACCAGTTTCCAGGGCAGGTAGCAGGGAATCAGGAGAGGGGAAGCATCCATGGGTGCTGCTCTGGCACAGTCTGCCAGAGAACAGTTCATCCTTGCAAACTGTAGCAATGATTCAAACCACTTCCACCCAGAGCCCTCTGCCTCAGCAAATAGCCCAGCATCTGCTCAAGCCTACAGAGCAGGGGGCCTCCACCCCGTTCCCACCACTCCCCATACTGATTGTGGCCCATCCTACTGGCTTGCCTTCCAAAGAAATGGCTCCCATGGGGCTGGAAAGATGGCTTAGCAGTTAAGCGCTTGCCTGTGAAGCCTAAGGACCCTGGTTCGAGGCTCGATTCCCCATTACCCAGGTAAGCCAGATGGACAAGGTGGTGCATGCATCTGGAGTTCGTTTTCAGTAGCTAGAGGCCCTGGTGTGCCATTCTCTTTCTCTCTGAATGTCGCTCACAAACAAACAAATAAATAAAATTAAAAAGAACCCTAACCCTTGTCCAGCATCCCACCTATGCCACACATCAGTTTCCTAATGATCTCCCTACATCCAACCATCAAGCCACTGAAAGCTCTTGCCCACATCGTGCCTGACCTCTTAAAACCATGACCTTGGGCTGGAGAGATGGTTTAGTGGTCAAGGCGTTTGCCTGCAAAGCCTAAGGACCCCAGTTTGATTCTCCAGGTCCCACATAAGCCAGATGCATATGGTGGCACATGCGTCTGGAGTTCGTTTACAGCGGCTGGAGGCCCTGGAGTGCCCATTCTCTCTCTGTCTCTCTCCCTCTCTTTGTCTCAAATAAATTAAATAAATATATAAATATATAAATAAATAAAAAACAAGGCACTGCAGCAGCCCAGCCATGCACAGTCCACAGACACTGTGCTCCATCCATGACTGAGCCCTTCCATGTGATCTCGCCTGTGATCCCCCTTACCCAGCCCAGCATCCTCCGCCATCCATTGTCTTTTAGGTCACCTGGACCTCAGTGAAGTAGGCCTTCTCCTGGGAGACTGTCCTTCTCAGTGACCTCTCTCTTTTAAAATATTTTTTATTTTTATTTATTTATTTTGAAAGAGGGAAAGAGGCAGAAAGAAAGAATGGGCACACCAGGGCTTTCAGCCACTGCAAATGAACTCCAGACGCATGTGCCACCTTGTGCATCTGGCTTACGTGGGTCCTAGGGAATCGAACCTGGGTCCTTTGAACAGACAGAGCCAGGCATGGTGGCACACGCCTTTAACCCCAGCACTTGGGAGGCAGAGGTAGGAGGACTGCCTTGAGTTCAAGGACACCCTGAGACTACATAGTGAATTCCAGGTCAGCCTGGACTAGAGCAAGACCCTTCCTCGAGGAAAAAGCCCCACAAGCTGAAACTCTGCCCCATCCAGTTAAATGTGTTCTATGAGCTCATCATTTTTCATTAGCATTTGCAGCACTTTTACTTGCAAAAGTACAATTTTTTTTGTGGGGTGGGGGTTTCAAGGTAAGGTCTCTCTCTAGTCCAGGCTGACCTGGAATTCACTATGTAGTCTCAGGGTGGCCTCGAACTCACAGCGATCCTCCTACCTCTGCCTCCCGAGTGCTGGGATTAAAGGCGTGCGCCACCATACCCAGCTCAAGTACAATATTTTTAAGGGGAAAAATGCACCAATGTACTCAAACAACTGTATTAGTTTCAGGACCAGCATGGAGGACCTGCGAGGCAATGGTTAAGTACACACTGTTGCATCTGGAGACCCAAGCATGAGGGCAGAGACGTGCAGGTATGAGAGGTGATGGCATACACTACTTCAATAGACTCACACAAAAAGTCTAAAGGGGCTGGAGAGATGGCTTAGCGGTTAAGGCACCTACCTGTGAAGCCTAAGAACACTTGTTCAAATCTGCAGGTTGCATGTTTAGCCAGATGCAAAAGTGATGCAAGCACGCAATGCTGTGCATGCCCACAAGGGGGCGCACACATCTGGAGTTCATTCACAGTGGCTGAAAAGGCCTGGTGCACCCATTCTTGCTCTGCCTCTTCCTTTCTCTCTCTCTCTCTCTCTCTCTCAAGAAAGAAAGAAAGAAGGAAGGAAGGAAGGAAGGAAGGAAGGAAGGAAGGAAGGAAGGAAGGAAGGAAGGAAAGAAAGAAAGAAAAGAGGTCTAAAGGTGGCTGAACTCCCATGATGGACTTTACCACATCTACACTGGGCAGCCTCCTGCTCCCACGTCTATAGCACACCTGATCTCCACTCTCAAGCTCATGTTTATTAAAATGTGCTGTCACCTCACCTGGGACACCTGGATTCCCAGGCCCTTTCACCCTAAAGACAGCCAAACCAAAGTAGGTGCCTGAGACCCTTGAGGCAGCAGCCTGGTGACTACACCGTGATGACAAGCCCCTCCGAGAACTCAACCCGCTGACTCACGCCACCCTCACGAGGACCATCTGAGAAAGGCACTCAATGATGTGTCCAGTGCATCCCAATGCGGAAGCACAGCTGAGGCATGGAGCCCTTGCCTTCCTAGCCCTGGCCACTGCCTCTGTGGTCTACTGAGAACTCTGCTGACACAGGGCCAGCCAGAACCTGAACCTCTTGGGAGTCTGCATCTCAGACAGCCCCTGCCTACCCTTCCTCCCCTCCCATCCAGGATACTCACACTGGCATTGCCCAGTGGCAGCCTTCCCAGAAGAGCCCCCTCCTTTCCAAAAGATTGCTCTAAAGCCGGGTGTGGTGGCGCATACCTTTAATCCCAGCACTTGGGAGGCAGAGATAGGAGGTTCGCCATGAGTTTGAGGCCACCCTGAGAAATACATAGTGAATTCCAGGTCAGCCTGAGCTAGCGTGAGACCCTACCTTGGAAAAGAAAAAGAAGATTCCTCTAAGGTTCTTCTCACTGACTTCCTGTCCCCACTGCGTCCTCTCCAGCCCTGGGCCACCACAGGGTGCAGAGAACTGATTTGGGCTTCCAGAGTTCTCCTCCAGAGACACAAGACATTGGTCAAAAGCAGTGCAGGGGCCTTAGATGCTCACTGGAATGCAGCGCTCACACGCATGCAGAGCCACAAGAGGCCAGGCAGCCCTGGGTATCAGGAAGAGTATAGGAGGTGGGCAATGCTTACGCTTTGTAAAACACATGCAAGATGGTGGGAATGTAGTTTAGAGGTAGAGCAGAGCATGCTCAAGGCCCTAGATTCTACCCCAAGCACAGCAAAAAGATAAAATAAAAATAAAATAAAACAAAAGCAGGAAAAGGAAACAGGCTGGGTATGTAGCTCAGTGGTAGCCTAGCATGTGTGATACCCTATGTTTAAACCCCAGGAAAGCGACCAAGTAAACAAATACCAGTGTAAAGCAAAACTCTCCAAATACTGTGAAAACAACGAGGAAAAACTTAGGGAGAATAGGGGAAGAGACAAAGGAGGGTGGTAGGAGGGAATTATGATCAGGGTACAATGTGTGTGTGTGTGTGTGTGTGTGTGTGTGTGTGTGTGTGTGTGTAGGACGAGGTTGTTAAGTCAAAAATGCCAGGCACGGTGGTGCATGCCTTTAATCCCAACATGTGAGAGACAGAGGTAGGAGGATTGCTGTAAATTCGAGGCCAACCTGAGACAACTTAATGAATTCCAGGTCATCCTGGGCTAGAATGAAACCCTACCTCAAAACACCAAAAAAAAAAAAAAAAAAAAAAAAAAAGCTGGAGAGATGGCTTGACTGTTAAGGCTCCTGCCTGGTTCCAATCTCCAGGTCCCACATTTAGCCAGACACAGTGATGCAAGGGCGCAATGCCACATTTGCCCACAAGGGGGTGCATGCATCTGGAGTTCATTCACAGCAGCTGAGAGGCCACTGGCGGGCCCATCTTTCTCTCTCTCTCTTTCTGACTCTCCAAAAAAGAAGCTGGGGACATAGCTCAGTTGCTAAAGAGCCTGCAGAGCACGCACAAAGTCCTGGACTCCACCCCAGCATGCATAAACTAGGGACACCCGGTTTGTTGCACTGCCTGCCTGTAATCCCAGCCCTTGGAGGTGAGAGCAGTTATTTTTAAGGCCATCCTTGGCTACACAGTGAGCTGGAGGCTAGCCTGGGTGTGGTAGTGGACACCTGTAATCCATGGGAGGTGGAGGCAGGAGGATCAAGCTCTCAAGGGGTCATCCTTGGCAAAACAAAAAGAACACATGAAGTCGGTGCAATGTCGCTGCTTCCTCTGGTCAGGGTCATGGCTGATTTTGTTTGCTGCTGTTTATTTTTCTGTAGAATGTTTACGTCACCATTTTCTGAACTGCTTCTAGAGAATTCATCACTTTTCTCAAAGGAAATGGAAGGTTGATTCACCTTGGGAAAGGGGATAAACAAGAGGTTAGGGTACACACACAGCAGGTTAAGGGTGGCAACCTGCACACTTTGTCAGTCCTCTGAAACTTACGTTAGGGTTTGGAAACATGTCGCAACATGCCCGAAGTGTCACTCTTGGGCACACGTCCTCGTCCCTCTCTGGACAAGACTGCTTTCTTAGCCAGCAGCCTTCTCCACAGGACTCAGCCTTCAGTGTGGCACCTAACAGCCCAGGTCAGGCCGACAGGGGCCAGTGCCGTAGCACATGTTCAATACCTGTGTCCCATGCTTCCTTCCCATTAGGGACATTCCCAAAGATAAGACAGCCGTGTTCAAAGGCAGGTGACTTTTCTCATTAATGGAACGCACTCATTCCCTCACTCACCCATCAGCAGTGTGACATGCTCCTTTCATACATGCACACACACACACCAGAACTTATGGGTTCAGCTCTCTGGACAGTCCTGCAGCAGCGCCTGGTTCCCTGGATGTGCATTTTCCTGACTGCCAGGAGCACACATGCATCTTTTCACGGTCACTAACTACTTCTTTCTCTGGTCCTAGTCTTTGCCTGCGTGTCTCTTGGGATTCTCAAATCTGTTCCTTAACAACATCCAGGAGTTCTCTATAGAAGCAGGCATGCTAACGGTTTATCCAGCACGCGTGCACTGTGTGATGAGAGATGTAATTACGTTGCTTGGCCTGTAATGGATCAGAACATGGGAACAACAGCAGCCATCCACGAGACGCGAGCGATGCTAACAAGTGGGAGGAATAAAGCTGCCTGCACGGAATGTCAGGGACGACAGTCACCTTCTGACAATGCCAGCACAACTACTGATGGCATGCGAGGCCACTGGAGACATGAAGTCACGAGGGTGTGGGGAGAGGTGGCAGGGCAGTTCTTTTCCAGGTGTGCACACGGGGTTGCTACTACCCCACTGGCACCAATGTGAAGCCTGCAGTGAGCCCCAAGGTCAGCTTCTAGACCTCACTCTGGCTCACAGACAACCTGGTCAGCATGGAGTACCACATGAATCACTCCAGGTAAGAGCTATTGATTGCCTCCACAATACAGACCTTCCCATAGGGAGACTGGCTGGGCTCTTCAGAAAGTGTCGGGGGGGGGGGGAATGACATCAGATGTGACCTTGGTCTATCCTGACTCCATCTTCATTTGAAAACACATGGTCAAGGCCTAGCATGGTGGTGCACACCTTTAGGTAAGAGGATCAAGGCCAGTCTGGGGCTACAGAGTGAATTCCAGGTGAGCCTGGGTTAGAGTGAGGCCCTACCTCAGCCAAAAAGAAAAAGAAAAAGAAAAAAGGAAAGAAAGAAAAGAGAAAAAGAAAAGAAAGAAAGCCGGGCATGGTGGCGCATGCCTTTAATCCCAGCACTCGGGAGGCAGAGGTAGGAGGATCGCTGTGAGTTCGAGGCCACCCGGAGACTACATAGTTAATTCCAGGTCAGCCTGGGCCAGAGTGAGACCTTACCTCAAAACAAAGAAAAAGAAAAAAAGAAAAGAAAAAAAAAGAAAAGGAAAGGAAAGGAAAGAACAGAACAGAACAGAACAGAACATGGCCATACAAGACATTTCAGGATGTTTAGGGAAGATCTGATGACGGATCAGCTCTTAAATCACACTTGAGAACGCACACAGTGTTCTCAGGTGCTAAGGAAGTGCTTGTTGTGGGGAGAGGCTTCGAGGCACAAAGGTTTGTCGTGCCCACAGCTGCCAGAAAACTGCAAAAGGGAGAGAGGGAGAAGCACACAGGGTGATACACGCTCGATATCATTTTTCAAAATAAGAAGCCTAGAGAAAGAATGTCAGTTTTTATTGTTATTTTTTGGTTTTCAAGGTAGGGTCTCGCTCTAGCTCAGGCTGACCTGGAATTCACTATGTAGTCTCAGGGTGGCCTCGACCTCACAGCGATCCTACCTCTGCCTCCTGAGTGCTGGGATTAAAGGTGTGCACTGCCACTCCCATCTGGGATGTCAGTTTTTAAATAAACTCTGGGCTTCCTGTCTGGTTTGAGAGGATCGTTCAGGCCAACATCACATCCTCCTGATCTTCTAATTTTTTCCTCTATTTTGTTTTCTTCCTCACCCCTAGTATTGGGATTTGAACCTAAGGCCTCACACAAGTGCTCAAACACTGAGCTATATATCCCCAGCCCTAACTTTTCTTTTTTTTTTTTAAAGAAAGGGTCTCATGTAACCCAGGCCTCAAATTGGCCATATAGCAAGGATGACCTTGAATTCCTCCTGGTCCTCTTGCTTCCACCTCCCGAGTAGAAATATAGGCATGTACCACCACACCTGGCCTCCCAGCCCTCTTTTTACCTTCTGAAACTGGGTCTCACTAAGATGCCCAGGCTGGCCTTGAACTTGCTAGGTAGCTCAAGCAGGCCTTAATTTTTTTTTTTTTTTTTTTTTTTTTTTTTGGTTTTTCGAGGTAGGGTCTCACTCTGGTCCAGGCTGACCTGGAATTAACTATGTAGTCTCAGGGTGGCCTTGAACTCTCAGCGATCCTCCTACCTCTGCCTCCCGAGTGCTGGGATTAAAGGCGTGCGCCACCACGCCCGGCAGGCCTTAAATTTTCAATCCTCCTGCCTCAGTTCCCTGAACTGCTGAGTTTATGCAGCCTGGCCACCGTTTTCCTTTGCATGGCCTAAGAGCACATCTCGGTCACAGGTTTGGAGGCTAACCCTCCAGATCCAGGTTTTGCCTCTGCCACAGCGAGCAACCAGCCTAGGCATGTTCCTTTAGATCTCTGTGCCTCAGTTTCCTCACCTATAAAGTGGGGTTAAAAACACCCTACAAGGGTGTCCCGAACACGATACCACTGGTAGAAGGACAGGCGTACAGAGCAGAGCCTGGACCACCGCAAGCACCAGGAGGAAGCCCCATACTCACGGCCCCTCTTCCTGAGACGGTCCTACCTCCCAGCTCAGAACCCCACTGCTCCCCACCACACCATCCACAGCAAGAGCTGTCAAGCTTGTGACATTTGTAGCACAGACACAATGCATGTTTACGTAGTTTAAAGCCACACTACGCCAGCTGTTTCCATAATAACAACACTACACTGGTGAAACCATGTCTGCGTGTCAGCGTGCAGTATCTGCTCAGCTGCCATTGCCTTCCCTGGCCACTCGCGATGGGCCAGCACCTGATTTCTGGCCCTCAGCACGCGCACTCACTTGAGGTTCCCCTAAGACTAGATGTTTTGCTTTCAGGAAACAAGATGCTTTGATGCCAGCTTACCACCACAGGTCTCTGCTTAGAGCAATGGCAGGCCTTCCTGCACGTTGGTGTGGCTGATGCCTGGCCAGGTACCTAGGCAGGGCCGCCACAGAACTGATTCAACTGTGAAATGAGTCTGGGACACTTGGAAAAAAAGGCTGTGGCACTGCTGTCCTAGGTTCAGACCTCACTTCTGCTGCCCCTTGGCCTCACTCCAGCACACACCCCTCCCCCCCCCCAGCTTCCCAGACAGAGGGAAGATAACACACCCAGAAACTGTACAAAAAGGAGAAAGATGGCTGAGTAGCAGAATTCCATCCCCCTTCCTTTATGCCTGCTCCTTTCTCTACTCTAATGAGATCTACCTTCTGCAACTGTAACCTGAAAGAGGCCCTTCTGGGCTGCAGAGATGACTCAGGTTGAGGGCATTTGCTTGCAATCAGCCCTTCTTCCCCTTCCTTCCCTAGGCTGCTTGTTTCCGGTCAGGTGTTCTTCTCAGTAAGAAAGAAACAGTACAGTGTTCAACCCCCAGTGTCCCTCTGGGGTTGCGGTCAGCCTCTCTCCCCACTCTGCGTTCCAACGAGGCCCATGGGATGTGTCCCTTTGGGTGGGACTATGACAATTGCGAGAAAAAAGCCACTAGTACACCTGAGCAGTGGACCCACACTGTGCTGTGTCATCGGGGTCAATCTCTACTATTCTCTGCTGTGAACCCATTGGTGACCCCCTTACCTAGATTCAATGGACCCCTGCCACACAGAAAAAGGCGGCCATGACCCTTCCCCCCCCCACCCCGTCACCTGGGTCCCGATACCCCATCAATAATAACACACAGCTCCTAGCTTTACATCCATCTCTGTCTGCCTGGGTGTTAATCTGGCTGGCTGGTGTGGCAGGAATGCGCACATTTTAAAAAACAGTTCTCAAAGGGCGTGGGGCTGAGCTGAAAGCCTCCTCCATGAGGACCAGCTGACAGAAAGCTGGAAAAAGCTACGCTGCATAAAGTTCAATGAGAGAGAAAACACCAGTGAAGATACTCAACAGTGGACACTGCAAACTCTAAATTTGACCAGCCAGGCCTAATGAGCTAACAAGTGCAATAATGACATGTCTGTTATGGGAGAAACCAACTGCTCTCTAATTGGACTGGAGGCCCGCTCCATGGGAGGGAATACATCCCTGATACTGAAAATCTACAACAGGGGTAGTCATGAGCCCTAGGGGTGTAACGTCTACTGGTGTCTGGCTAAATGTATATACTATGCTCACCAAACTGCCCAGTAAGCACTTCTCTTAATGTCCATACCCATATATTAATGCTACTCTCACTTTTGGTTAGAGAAGCTTCTCTTTTCAGATGGTGATGACCTTGGGATGACTCAGAAGACACCATGGTGCTGAGAAGAAGGGACAGAGGAGTGCTCAGCACTGAAACATCTCTAACACACCTTCCAAGACTCAGGGTCCATTGCGGAAGAGGTAACAGAAAGAATGTAAGAGCCAAGCTGGGCGTGGTGGTGCACGCCTTTAATCCCAGCACTTAGGAGGCAAAGGTAGGAGGATCCCCGTGAGTGAGTTCGAGGCCAACCTGAGACGACATAGTTAATTCCAGGTCAGCCTGAGAATACAGACTGAATTCCAGGTCAGCCAGGGCTAGAGTGAAACCCTACCTCGAAAAAACAAAAATAAATAAATAAATAAATAAATAAATAAATAAATAAAAAACCAGGAAGGAAGGGGAGGAGGCGAGAACATGGCAGAGGGAAGAAACACAGTTCTCCTGTGACTCCTGCCCCCTTAGGGGATTCTCACTGCACCACCACACTCGCCCCAGCCACCTGGGCCTGCCCAAGATGAACAGCAGCCTCTGGGCCGATCAAAAGCTCAGACAAAAACATGTGGCAGCACACGCCTTTGATCCCAGCACTTGGGAGGAGGCAGAGGTAGGAGTTCGAGGCCAGCCTGAGACTACATAATGAATTCCAGGTCAGCCTGAACTACAGTGAGACCTACCTCGAAAAACCAAAAAAAAAAAAAAAAAAAAAAAAAAAAAAAGCTCATGACAGGCTGTTCCCAGCATGGAGAGGATTGAGCCAGAAGACCTGCCTCAGGAGAGCACCTGGTCCACCATAAAGGGCCTCCCCACCTCTGGCCCAGAGGGGACAGTGCTGTGCAGGCCTCTATCCTTAGAGCCTAGAAACCTCTGCTTAGTGCCACGGCCCCAGCTGGCCACAGGCAGCCCTTCCACTGCCCTAGAGTGGTCCTGATTCTGGCAGGACCCTCAGCTGGGTCTTGGGTACAAGTCCCGATGACAGGCTTTTCTGACCCAGCACAGGAGCAAGGCAGTCTGAGCAGCCACCAAGTCAGGACAGTGCTGGGCGGGGCCAAGGCAGCCCTGCCTCAGGCACAGGCTCAGGCTCAGCCTCCATCCAGGAAGTGGGAGTGAGGCAGACACCAGCATGGAACACAGTAGATTAGTTTGCTGGGGAGGGGAGGGCCTAAAGGTGGGTAAAGTGAACCAGGCCAGGCAAGGGGCTGCCAGGTGGGACATGGGTGGCCTGGGTGGGACCTGTAGAGGGCCAAATGTAGGATCAAATAAACACAGGTTCAGGATGACATCTCCCCAAAACAGCAATGGTAGAATGACCTCTAGGCAGAGCCCTCGGGCAGGGTAGGCAGCACCTGGCAGAGGGAGATGGTTGAGGGGCTGGGTAGGAAGACAAAGAACCCAGCCCTCAGGAGGCAGAGACAGGAGGATCACTGTGAGTTTGAGGCTAGCCTGACACTACATAGTGAATTCCAGGTCAGCCTGGGACTCTACCTCAAAACACTAAAATAAATAAATAAACCTAGGAAAGGCGTATTGTTTTTGAATTTAAAGTTCAAGCCTTTGAGAGGGTATGAAAAAGGCTGATATAGTCAGTGTTACAACCAACAAGTTCTTTTGGCTTCTATTATAGGTTTTCTATTATATGTTTTTCTGGTACCATAAACGATGGCCACAGGTACCCATTCAAAATGTGACCAGTCAGAGTTCCCTAGGGTGGAGTAAACACAGGGGCAAGCAGTGTGAAGATTGAGCAAGAAAAGAGAAAGAACAATACACCTCACCAATAACCTTTATGAGTGCACTCGTTTAGCCACACTGGGTTAAGTAAAATATAGTATTAGAAAGAATGTTGGGAGCTGGGCGTGGTGGCGCACGCCTTTAATCCCAGCACTCGGGAGGCAGAGGTAGGAGGATCGCCGAGAGTTCGAGGCCACCCTGAGACTACATAGTTAATTCCAGGTCAGTCTGGACCAGAGACCCTACCTCGCAAAACCAAAAAAAAAAAAAAAAAAAAAAAAAGAATGTTAGGGACTATCTTGTCTAGCAAGCATGAGGCCCTAAATAAACTAGTCATGGTGGTGCACCCCTGTAACCCCAGCACTTGAGAGGTGGAAGCAGGAAGCAGTTCAAGGTTATCCTCCATTAAATAGGGAGTTTGAGCCTACCCTGCGAAATATGAGACCCTGTTTAAAAAGAAAAAAAAGCCAGGCTTTAATCTCCCCCTCTAATAAATAAATTAATTAAATTAAAAATTTTTTAAATAATCTACTTACTTGAACTATTTTAAAATTTAAATTCACAAGTATAACAGACAGTCCTGCAATGTTTGGGTGGCCATCCAAACCAGTTATGAGAGGAACGGGATTTATTTTAAGCTTACAGGTCCAGGCGAAGTTCATTCAATGGCATTAGAAGCTGGATCCCTTTCACATATCCAAGCAGACAGAAAAACCACCACCGTCCAGCAAATACCAAAAACAGCAGCACACAGGGCTGCAGAGATTGCCTAGTGGTTAAGGCACTTGCCTGCGAAGCCTAAGACCCCAAGTTCAATTCCCTAGTACCCATGTAAGCCAGGTGCTCATAGTGGCTCATGCATCTGGAGTTCGTTTGCAGTGGTTAGAGGACCTTATGTGCCCAGAGGACCTTGCGTGCCCATTCTCTCTCTCTAATAATTTAAAAAACTTTTTTGTTTGAAAAGAAGTAAATACAAACTGGCGCAAGCAGGAGCTCAAATCTCTCTGCACATCTTTGGTCTGGAATTCAGATCCATCCCCAAACACACCTTAGGGCTGGATCCCAGGATCTGCCCCCAGTGACACCTCCTCCAGCCAGGCAGCTGGAGATCCAAGTTACAAGCTTTAATGAAACACCTGAGTGTGTGGGGGACATACATTCAAACTACCACAAGTGACTCACCCAGGCCTATAGGACAAAACTGAATTAGAGCTTCCATCCACGGGTAAATACGGAAGAGAAGATACACACAGGAATGCACACAGCCCAGTGACAAACTCAAGACCCCAAGGTCTGTGCCCATCACTGGAACCATATCCAGGCCTGGCTGGGCTACCCCATGGACCCCAAACCGCCTCCCCAGTGCTCACACTGGGGATCACGACAGACTGGGTGTGGTGGCGCACGCCTTTAATCCCAGCACTCGGGAGGTAGAGGTAAAAGGATCGCCATGAGTTCACGGCCACCCTGAGACTAAAGAGTGAATTCCAGGTCAGCCTGGGCCAGAGTGAGACCTTACCTTGAAAAACCAAAAAAAAAAAAAAAAACCTAAACAGGACAGGCATGGATGAGCTGCCTTCACCCTGGGAACGTCACTTGGTCCTTACCTCACCAAGGCCTGTGACACCCTAGGCTATGCCGCCAGGGGACCACCTTGCTCATTCCCTCCCCAAGCTTCACATGCATTTACTTACTTGATTCTCACGCCTACACTGTGAACCAGGTGCCAATTATCCACATCTCATCAAGAACAGAGCAAAGACCGAGACACAGAGACAGGTCAAAGGAGTCAGCCAGGGTCACGCGGCTCCAGAGCAGCAGATGGGGTGACATTCAAGTCTAGGCAGCCCAGTCACTAGTCACTACAGGCACCCTACTCCCTACCGGTTCTTTGAATTTTGTATTTTACTTATTTATTTTATTTATTTATTTATTGCTGGGCATGGTGGGGCACGCCTTTAACCTGGCAGCAAAAGTAGGAGGATCCCCATGAGTTCAAGGCCAGCCTGAGACTACAGAATTAGTTCAAGGTCAGCCTGTGCTACAGTGAGACCCTACTTCAAAAAATAAAATAAAATATATATATTTTTTATTTTTGAGTAGAGAAAGAGAGAGAGAATGGGTGCACCAAAGCCTCTTGCTAGTGCAAACAAACTCCAGATGCATGTAGCACTGTGCATCTGGCTTCACATGGGTACTGATGAACTGAACCCAGGCCAGCAGGCTTTGCAAGCAAGCACCTTTAATTGCTAGGTCATCTCTCCAGCCTTCTCTATGGGTTCTGCCCACATTTTCCAATGTAGAAAAGTCTAGAACAGGGCTGGAGAGTCGGCTCAGCAGGTAAGACCCTTCCTTACCTCCAAAGCCTAACCACTCAGATTTCATTCTCCAGTACCCACATAAAGCCAGAAGCACAAAGTGACATGAGGCCCTGGCATGCCCATGCTCACTATCTCTCTCTCTTTTCTGTCTCTCTCTACTTGCAAATAACAAGAATTAAAAGAAAAAAAAGCCTAGAACAATCTAGAAGCAATAACCAAATAGGGTTTTCACCAAGTGGGGCTTTGAAGTCACAGAAAGTAGAGAAACCTTCATAGCTCTCCTCAAAGGGTTGGAGAGCCTTTATGATCTATTTTATATATATCTATTTTATATATACACACACACACACACACACACACACACACACACACACACACACACACACACACACACACACACACACACATATACATATATGCCCAAGCAGAAGTGACACTCACTGTCCCTTGGAAAAGCCCAGGCAGAGTGGGCCTGGCCCAGAAGGAGCACAGCAGGAAGCCCTGAGTAGGGTCCAGATCCTTCCACACCCTGACCCTGGGCTGGGCTGTGATCCCACTCTAACCTGGGTTTGGGTGCACAGCTATCACAACATCAAATTAGAAGGCAAGAGAGAGACAGACAAAGGGCCATGGGTGGGACCGACTGTGGCGAGGTGGGGAGCACAGGGAAAGAAAGGCACTGCCAACAGGGACCAAAGCACCATGGCACTGCCATCGGGAAAGCAGTGAGGACGCAGCCTCAGACATCTAGGTGGTGCAGAGGACAGCTGTCAGCCGTGCTCAGGGCAGTGGTTAAAGTGCTGGTGGAGAGACTGCGACAGGGCTGACTTCCAGCAAACAAACGATTTTTAAAAATCAATAGTAAGAACAAAAATTATTTTCCTTTGTTTTGGGGTTTTTTTTTGTTGTTGTTGTTCGGTTTTGTTTGTTGTTTTTCAAGTCAGGATCTCTCTCTCTCTATGTAAGCCAGATGCACAAGGTAGTGCATGCCTCTGGAGTTCAGTTACAGAAACTGAAGACCCTGGTGCACCCATTCTCATTCTCTGCCTCTCTCTCTAATAAATAAAATGAATAAAAAATAAATAAATTTTGAAATTTTTAAATGATGTTTTTAATAAAGCAATTCAAATAGCTAAACAAATAATCTGTGGTTGAAGTCACGCAGGTAGAACAGCAAAGAAGGCCTCTTAAGTTTTTTCTTTTCGTGCCTACCAAGGAAGTGGGGCAGGGAACAGGCTGTCTCCACCCCTGGGATTCCAAATGGCGGCAAAAGTCCTAAAAATGTGCAAACTCTTTATCTTACCATTTCCTTCTGGGAATTTGTCCAAAGGAAATTATCAGACAAATATACAAGGAGCTAGGTAATAAACAGTGTGCCCTCGCTGTAAATAGGAACTGCAAAGGCTTCTGGAATAACAACTAATGGCAACGCTGGCTTGCTATGCGCCAGGCACGGTCCTCACGCAGTGCCTGTGTGATCCTGTGGGTGCCTGGCACAGCCAAAACCAAGACAGGGGCTTTGTCAGGATCCCTGTATGTCAAGTGTGTGAACTGAGGCACAGAAAGCGTTCCCACAGGCTCCCTGTGGTGAAGATGAAGTCCTTGTGGGCTCCAAGGTAACATAGTTCAGAGGCCTCAAGAGAAGGCGCAGAGGCCCGGTGTGGTGGCGCACGCCTTTAATCTCAGCACTTGGGATGCAGAGGTAGAAGGATTGCTATGAGTTCAAGGCCACCCTGAGATTACGGAGTGAATTCCAGGTCAGCCTGGGCTTAAGTGAGACCCTACCTCGAAAAACCAAAAAAATAAATAAATAAATAAATAAATAAATAGCCAAAAAGAGAGAAGGCTCAGGACTGAGCTCAGTTCCCTGCTCGACAGATGGGACCCCTGGCCAGAGAACCAGTCCTGAGATGGTTTCAAGTACCCTAACTATAGAGCTGGCTGCATGGATACTATGACAGTGACTCTAGGAAGATGGGCCCAGACCATGGAGTGACTTGCCCAAACTCTCCCAGCCAATCAAAGAGGCACCGCAGGGACCAACCCAGGGAGCTATCAAAGAAACAAATGCCTCCTGCAGATCTGTCAATCTCTAGTTCCCGGTCCATGACACAGCAACTGCTACCAAAAAGAAAACTGCTGGGCGTGGTAGCGCACACCTTTAATCCCAACACACACGGGAGACAGAGATAGGAGGATCGCTGTGAGTTCAAGGCCAGTCCGAGACTATATAGTGAATTCCAGGCCAGCTTGGACTAGAGTGAAATCCTATCTCAAAAAGCCAAAAAGAAAACCTCTTCTGATTAAAAGCTGGTTATTCCATACCTGTAATCCCAACACCTGGAAGGTGGAAGCTGGATGACCAGAAGTTCAAGTTCATTCTTGCCTACATAGCAGGTTTAAGGCCAGCCTGGGCTGTATGAGAGACTTTCTCAAATAAACAAAAACCAAGGGCAGAAGAAAGGGCTCAGTAGTTAAGTTTGCTTCTTGCCTAAGCATGAGGGCCTGAGTTAAAATCTGCAGAACCAGCCGGGCGTGGTGGCGCACACCTTTAATCCCAGTACTCGGGAGGCAGAGGTAGGAGGATCGCCGAGAGTTCGAGGCCACCCTGAGACTACATAGTTAATTCCAGGTCAGCCTGGACCAGAGTCCAGAGTGAGACCCTACCTTGCAAAAAAAAAAAAAAAAAAAAAAAATCTGCAGAACCAGCCGGGCGTGGTGGCGCACACCTTTAATCCCAGCACTCGGAAGGCAGAGGTAGGAGGATCACTATGAGTTTGAGACCACCCTGTGACTACATAGTGAGTTCCAGGTCAGCCTGAGCTAGAGTGAAACCCTACCTTGAAAAAAACAAAACAACAACAACAAAATTTTCCAGAACCCATGTTAAACATCTGGGTGTGGCCACATGCACCTGTAACCCCAATCTCACAGAAAAGCAGAAATACACAAATTGCCAGAGCTGGAGTTTTTTCTAAGAGACCCCACTCAAACAAGAATGGGAGGAAGAGTTACAGAGCAGAACACCCGACAGGCTGCCGGCAAGCCCACTCAGTTGAGTGCCGCATAAGCTCCATGCACACCCCGCCACACATACACCCAAGTGAACAAACAACAACCAAGAACAATAAACAAACCAATACAAACAATTCCAAGCCAGGTGTGGGGAGCACATGTTTAATCCCAGCACTCAGAAGGGTAAGACAGGAGGATCTCCATGAGTTCAAAATCAGCCTGGGCTGTAGAGAGAGTTCCAGGTCAGCCTGGGCTAGAGTGGGGACCCTGCCTCAAAAAGTAAAAAAAACAGGGGAAATGGCTTAGTGGTTAAGGCATTTGCCTGCGAAGCCTAAGGACTCTGGTTCAATTCCCCAAGGCCCATGTAAGCCAGATGCACAAGGGAGGCGCATGCATCTGGAGTTCGTTTGCAGTGGCTGGCCCTGGTGCACCCATTCTCTCTGCCTCTTTCTCTCTCTCTCAAATAAATATAGTTTTTTTTTTAAAAAAGAAACTTTAAAAAAATTTTTAAATAAAAATAAGCTGGGCATGGTGACACACACCTTTTAATCCCAGCACTCAGGCGGCAGAGGTAGGAGGATCACTGTCAGTTCGAGGCCACCCTGAGACTACATAGTGAATTCCAGGTCAGCCTGGGCTAGAGTGAGACCCTACCTTGAAAAACAAACAAACAAAAAGTAAAATAAATAAATAAATATTCCATCTTTGCTATAAAACCCAGTAATACTGAGCCAAAGGAAGAGCAGCAAACGTCATGGTTAGAACTTCCAGAAGGAAGGTGGGTCAGCCATGGTTGGACTTCCTTCTCCATCACAATTGGCTATAACAAGCATGCACTTACTTTTGGCACTTAAACACATATTCAAATTAAATGTGTGTGTGTGTGTGTGTGCGCACGCGCTCACAAAGAGAACAACCTTGAGTGCTTGAATTTTTCAGGGCCTGCCCATTTTTTTTAAGACAGGATCTCTCACTAGCCTGGCCCTGCCAAGTAGGTAGACTAGCCAGCAAGCCCCCAGGATCCTCCTGTCTCTGCATCCCCAGCACTGGACTACAAGCTTGTGCCATCATTTTTTTTTTTAAATGTGGGTTCTAGGAATTGAACTCAGGTAATTCACTTTACCAACTTAGCTATCCCCTCAAATACTTCAAATGAATTAAAAAAATTTAAAATTTTATTTTTGGTTTTTCAAGGTAGGGTTTCACTCTAGTCCAGGCTGACCTGGAATTCACTACGTATTCTCAGGGTAGCCTTGAACTTACGGTGATTCTCCTACCTCTGCCTCCCAAGTGCTGGGATTAAAGGTGTGTGCTACCACGCCTGGCAAAAATTTTTATTTATTTGCATGTGTGTGTTTGTATGGGCACAACAGGGCCTCTTGCTTCTGCAAATGAACACCAAACGTTTGTGTCTTTTTTTTTTTTTTTTTTTTTTTTTTTTTTTGCATCTAACTAACATTGTTGGCCTGGGAATGGAACCCTAGCCAGCAGGCTTTGCAAGCAAGTGTCTTTAACTGCTGAACCATTTCTCCAGCCTCCCCCCCAACACAATTTTATTTATTTTTATTTTTTATATTTTTTTTTGGAGAGAGACAGAGAGAGAGAAGAGAGAAAGAGAGAGAGAGAGAGAGGAGAGAGAGAAACAGAGATGGGCACGCCAGCAGTCTCTCATCTGCTGCGAAGGAAATCCAGATGCGTGCGCCCCCTTGTGGTCAAGTGCAGCATTGCGCCCTTGCGTCACTTTGCATCTGGCTAAACGTGGGACCTGGAGATTGGAACCAGCGTTCTTAGGCTTAGGAGGCAGGCGCCTTAACCCCTAAGCCATCTCTCCAGCACCCCCAACACAATTTTAATAAATGTATTTTACAGTGTTTCTGGGTCAAGCATCTTTTCATGAATGTGATCCTCTATGCCACTCAACTGGGCTGGAGTGATCCCCCATACCCCCATGCCATGGTTCTACTGGGGGCTCAAAACATTCAGAAGAAAATTACAGCAGGGCAGAAGAGCCCTGATTCATCCTAAGTTAGATCCTACACATTACCAAGGGCTAAACTCCAGGGCAGTCTTTTTTTTTTTTTTTTTGTTGTTTTTGTTTTTCAAGGTAGGGTCTCACTCTAGCTCAGGCTGACCTGGAATTCACTATGTAGTCTCAGGGTGGCCTCAAACTCACAGCAGTCCTCCTACCTCTGCCTCCCGAGTGCTGGGTTCAAAGGCGTGCGTCACCACGCCCAACTGCAGTCTTAGCCTTAAGCTTCCACTGAACCACATGCCTGCCTAGCTAAACCCTCTCTCAGCCACCCACATGAGGAGCAGAACCCATTCCATTGTGTACCCATTCTGGGAAGACCAGGGGACGTTGGGCAGCAGTGCGGGGACCTTCACCAGCCTCTAGGACACAACCCCACCTGCCTACTCACCATCCCCCACCTCCCTAGCAAGTGAGCTGTCCCTTGCCCTGGCCTACTCAGTGCAGGGCAGCTGGGGACAGGAGGAGAGAAGTCAGATGAAACTGATGGTAGTTTGCCTGGTTAGTACAAAGAGAACGTAGCAACATGGGCCAAGTGGTTCAGGCCATGCTGAACGGGAGAGCATCCGGCTCCTGGAGCATCCATATTCCCCCGCCACAGGTAGAGATCCCTCCACATCCGTCCCAGAGGTGTGCTGGAACTGGCCAGGGCTTACAGAGGTAAATGCACACACAGTGGGCAGACCCACTCATGTGTAGGCCACCCCACACTCCTGTCTGAACCCTCCCAGGCCACCTTATAGCCTGTGGAAGAAAGCATCAGCTGCCATAGTCTCTTGGTTTAGGTGGAAATACCTGAAATACCTGAAAGCATTAAAATTCCCCCCATCCCCCCCACCACCGGAGAGATGGCTCAGCAGTTGAGGCGCTTGCCTGCGAGCCTAAGGACTAGAGTTCCAGTCCCCAGTTGCCACGCAAAGCCAGATGCACAAAAGTAGCACACGTATCTGGAGTTTGTTTGCAGTGGCATAGGCGCTGGCACATGTGCTTGCTCTCTCTTTCTCTCTCTGCCCCCCCCCAAATAAATTCAAATAAAGTACTTTAAAAAAAAAATCCTTGCCGGGTGTGGTGGCGCACACCTTTAATCCCGGCACTCGGAAGGCAGAGGTAGGTAGGAGGATCGCCATGAGTTCAAGGCCACCCTGAGACTACAGAGTGAATTCCAGGTCAGCCTGGGCTAGAGTGAGACCCTACCTCGGGAAAAAAAAAAATCCTCCCCCAGGGTCCTGCCATAAAGACCAGCTTGCTGTGCCCTAAACACTAGTATTGGCTTTTACATACATCCGCTCTCCTTCATATTCGTGTCATCTCTGGGTGGGAAACCTCTCCAACCACCATGCCCAGCATACGTTTGAAGAAGTTGATGTTGGCTGAGGGCCTACTTCTCTGGTGAGGTACCATGAACCCTGGATCCAGTGGAATGATGGAAGTTTTCCACGTGGCTGGTCCTGAGGTCATGAGGCCTAAAGAAAGGCCCAGGTAGTCTCCATTTGCCCTTCCTGACCCTGAGGGCAGGGGACCTGAGCAGTATCCCTGGGCTCTGAGCTTTGCCCTGCCTTTAGAAAATCCCGCTTTATTGCTACCACTCCCAGCACCCTTTGGTACCTTCTGCCTGCTAAGCCATTCTCCCAAGGCAGCTGAGCCCAGAGTCTCCACTCTCTTCCTCCCCTTTGTTCTCCTGCTTTCTGAGGTGCCAGATGCAACTGGGCCACCCAGTAGGAGCTAAATAGATGAATCCGGAACAAATGCAGTTTTTACTGCCTACCAGCACCCACACGGGTATTCTCTTTTTCAAGATTCCTAGAGCCCTTGCGTGCAAAGTCCTACATAAACTGCCACCTCCCCCACCCCATCCCCCACTAGGCCCTCCCTGCTCAAGGAGCTAACGGTAAGAATGACCTGCAAACACAGATGTGGGTCCAGGAGGCCTTGAGGTAAGCCTGGCTTGGGCAGTGCATGGGAACAGGAGAGCCTCACCACGGCAGGGTCAGCAAGGAAGGTGGCTCAGGAGGGCGCTTCCTACCCCCTGTGGAGCCAGCACAGAATTGTGGCAAAAGAAATCACAGGACAGGGCTGGAGAGATGGTGTTGGCCTGTGAAGCCAAAGGATCCCGGTTCGATTTGTCCAGGACCCAGGTAAGCCAGATGCACGAGGAGCACATGTATCGGGAGTTCGTTTGCAGTGGCTGGAGGCCCTGGAGTGCCCATTCTCTCTCTGTCTGCCTCTCTTCTATCTCTCTCTCTTCTTGCAAATAAATAAATAAATAAACAAACAAATAAATCTTTAAAAAAAAAAAATCACAGGACAGCTAGGCATGGTGGCACACACCTTTAAACCCAGCACTCCAGAAGGAAGCAGAAGTAGGAGGATCACTGAGAGTTCAAGGCCACCCTGAGACTACATAGTTTATTCCAGGTCAGCCTAGGCTAGACCCTACTTCAAAAAACAAGGGGGACACTTAGGCAGCTGTTAACTCTCTACAGGTGGACCATCCAGACCATCCAGGAGGGAGCACGAGGCTGCTGTTTGCTGGGAACCTCTTCCCGCACCCTCTGAGCTCTCCCAACATGCCCAGCCCTTTCTGTCCAGCCAGTGTTAGCCGGAACAGGAAGCCTGCATCTCTCCCGGAGACCCTTTGGGATGCCACCAACCACACAGCTGGGGTAGGGAGGCAAAGTGGCAACTACACAAGTAAGTAAATGAGGCTGAGAACAATCTAGGAAGACAGGATGGAATGTTCAAGGGAATTTCTTGCTCTCTGGATGAACACAAATCCTGGGGAAAAACAAAGGGGAAACGGGACACCAGCCAACAAAGCCTGGTTCCTGCGCACACAATAGTTGCCATGTGTCATGCGCACGTCCACTTCCAGGCCCAGAGTCCAAGCAGGAAACCGAGCTGGGTTGCAGGCCTTTCCCCCACGGCCCAGGGATCAGACCCCTCCTCCCCTCCCAGACACACACCTGCTCAGAAGCCAAAAGGCCTCCTCCAGCCACCTGCATCTCTGGGGCTCTTCTGGATGGCTTGGCCCAGTGTACCCTCCCAACCCAAGTGTCCCTCTTTCTAGGACAGTCAGGACACCATGCAAGTTGGAGGAACTCCTTTCCCTGGGAATGAAAGAGTACCAGCAGTGAGCCAGGTGCCAGGCTCGCCCCAGCTGGGCAGGTCAGAGGTCCTGCGTGTAGAGCATCTTCTAGGTCCCGAGTCGGCTCCTGCTGGTACTTCACCCATTCCCTTCTGCATTGGTCTTGTGTGTGAAGAGGAGCTTTGCAAAATGGTCAGCCCACGTCTCTCCCCTACCCATTCTTGAAGCAAAGGAAAGCCAAATCTCCCGCCCCCCCCCCCAGAAGCAGAAGACAGGAAGCAAGGCGCCCACTGAGCTTTCTCAGTGCCAAATGGTCCTGGCTGTCACCTTCAGGGCCAGGGCAAATAAACCCTCCACCCAAGCATTAACTGGAACAAAATGAGGCTTTCTTGGACACTGTTTAATGTAGGCCCTTTTGAGTAAGAAGGTTCAACTCCTCGAAGCACAGGTTCCAAGCAGCTCTATGTTTATGTAACTGGCCAAGTCGGCTGGGCTACAGAGGCTCAGTCTAGCCAGAGGGAGAGCAAGGACACACCCATGCCACTGTTACCTCCCTACTCCAGGGCAAGGTGGAGACTGCCTGGCAGGACAGAGCAATATGGTTGGGCAGATGGAGAGAGCTCTTCTGCAGGAAGCATACAGGGCCGAAAGTGGAGAAGGATTTTTTTTTTTTTTTTTCCCAGCCAACCTATAGCAGAAAAGCTGGGGCGACAGAAGTGAGAAAGCCAGCGGGGTGGGGGCAACAAAGATGGGTTCCCAAGAGAATCTTGGAAGAAGGAGCAAGGAGGCTTCCTCTGAGGTACCCTTTCCAGGGGAAGGGAGGGGGGGAGTGGCAGAAAACTGAAAATGGATGGGTGCGGCGCTGCTGGGTCAGTCTGGTGACAGTGAGACATCGGGTCTCAGGGTTTCAGGATGGTGATTGCAAGCTTCCAGGCTAAGCAGATGGAATGGTGGGCATTTCCAAACCACAATGGGGAAGTTGGTCTGGGGGTTTGAGAAGTGGAAATTCTGCCTAACGTATTGCCTTTAAGGCAGAGGTCGAAAACACAATCAGTGCATGCCAGGTCATGGCCTTGCAGTACAGAAGAGCCTGACCAGATACATCATGAACAAACAACTCCAGACACTGCTAATGAGCGTTAGATGTGGTGGAGCAGGCTGGAGAGGCTCAGGGGCAGATGATCTCTGTCACCCCACCCTGCCCCCACCGCACATGGGTGGCTGTCCAGCAAATCTCTTCATCCTCCCAAGGGGCTGGGGAGGTCATCTCAGTGTTGATCCGGAACTTCATACTTCCTCCAGGGACAGGAAAGCTTCAAGAACAGGTTTCTTACGGCCCCACCCCCTTTAGATCTAAGAGGCCTCTCTTTTGGACCCCTGGGCTCAGACAATTGCTATCTTCCAGTCCCTGGCCACAGAAGAGATTCAGGCCATTTATTCAGATAGATGTTAATGAGTTTTTTTTTTTTTCTATCACCTAATTAGTTCACAATGAACTCAGCCTAGAGAGGGAAGAGAGGAGAGCAGGCTGGGGAATGAGCAGAGGGAAGTCAGGGCAGAATATTACAACAAAAGGACCCAGCTTTAAATGGGAGCCTCTCCTCAAAAGAGATCCAAGACTCCTTCCCCAGCCATTGGGACTCTGACAGCAAACCAAGGCTGTTCAAGAGTGGAAGCCCCCAGGGCTTCACACAAGATGAAGAGTGTAGGGCCCAAGTAGTAGCAGGCCCGGCAACTCCATGTCATCAGCAACTGGCCTTGGCAGTCTTGCATGACCACTAAGGCTGAGCCCACCACCTGCTGGTGGGCGTCCCCTCAAACAGAACCGGAGGAGGAAGCAGATGGCCAAGGGCGAGGACCATCTGCCCAAGCTAGCTGGAAGGTCACCACTCCACTAGGGTGCCTGTAGGTACAGCCAGCCCCTACCGTACCAGAGGTCGTGGGTCATGTGCCAACAGCGTGCCCCCAATTCCCGTGCCCTTCATCAGTCACAATCCAGGACCCAAAGAGCCCACAGGAAGGCGCTCTGGGCAGCACATGGCCTGGGGTTTACAGTCCCCCCAACCAGGCCGGATGTCTCCGGAGGTCAGTTAGCTCCAAGCAGCCTCGTGCTCGCCTCCGGAGTGAATATAGACATGAATGTCCCGGAGACCCCAGGCCCAGCCAAGGCACCGAGGGACCATCCACCTACTCGCACGCGGTCATCAATAGCCCCAGCCCTGCGCCAGGCCTGGCCCGCGCCCGCCTGGCCGCAGCAGCGTGGGGGTGTGCGTCGGGAGAGGGCGCCGCGGCGAGCGAGCGTCACCCTCCGAAGCCAGCGGGCTCGGGCCCAGAAAGGCTGCTACCCGCTAACGGGAGGCTCAGATCCTCCGCCCCACCGCCAGGCAGTCAGGGCAGCAGCTAAGCCTCGAGTATGGAACCCCACCTCCCGGCCCACCGAGGCCTTCCGTCGCGCCCACCCTGCGGGGCCATGCCTAAGCAGATCCGACACCAGGCCTCGGGATCCTCTGCGACTCGGAGCGCATCGGTCCTTGGAGCAAACGACCCCTTTATATCCAGAGCACCACGAAGCAGAAAACACATCCCCCTAGCCTAGCATGGGACCGACCCCACATCCCAGCCCCAAAGTGCCCCTTGGACCAGCCACATCGCTTAGACCAACGATCTGCAGCGCGGATCAGCAAAAACGCGGACCTCAGGCGCGCAAAGACCGTCCCCCTCCCCACTGACCAGGAGAGAGGGGGGGTGGGCCGGGCGGAACCCCACTGGCCAGGGCTGGAACGGTCACCGCGCCCCGGCTCCCGCAGGGCCCCCCGACGCCGCTCACCCTCGATGGAGATGACGTGCTCCCGGATCTGGTTCTGCAGCGCCAAATCCTCGATGCGCTCGATCAGGTCGTAGATGGCGTAGATGTTGGGATGCACGGACTCGAAGCGCTGGATCTCGGCCCGGATGGCCGCCGAGTTGGAGAGCGCGAACTGCTGAGGGGGTCCACCGGCCAGCTGCTGCGAGGGGCCTCCGCCCCCGGCCCCGGGGCCCGCGCCGCCGAACTGCCCGCCTCCCCCCGCGCCGCCGCCGCCGCCGCCGCCGCCGCCCCCCGGAGCCGCCAGGCTCTGCTGCTGCTGCGGGCTCTGTCCTCCGCCCGCCTGGAAGTTCATGGCTCCGGAGCCGCGGGGCCCGAGGCGGGCCCAACCCGGGCCCGGGGCGACGCAGCAGCAGCAGCGGCGGCGGCGGCGGCGGTGGTGGTGGCGGCGGCGGCAGCGGCGGCGGTTGCGGCGAGCGGGCGGCGCGCGGGGTTGGCGGGGCCCGGAGCACGGAGCGGACGGCGCGGGGTTAGTGCATGAGGCCGGGCACCGAGGCCGGAAGGCGCCACCGCGCACACCGTGATCGCCGCTGCCGCCGCCGCCGCCGTCGTCGTCGTCGCCCGGCGCTTCCCGGCGCCGAGATCCCGGGGCTGCCTCGGAGCTGCCTCCTCTCCTCCAGCGGCAACAACAACGGGACCGGGAGCGCGCGGCTCGGGCCCTCCCCCCGCGTCATGCGCACGCACCGCCGCCCCCGCCGGCTCCGGCACACGCAGCCCGAGCCCCCCTCCCCGCCGCCCCCGCCCCTCCGGCGCGTCCGCCCCGCGCCCCCGCCCCTCGCCTGCTCGCGCGCTCCGGCCGCCGCGCCCGGCCCCACCCACCCGGCCTCGGCCCTTCCGCCCGCCGGCCAGCCCATGCCCCCGCCAGCGCGCGCACACACACACACCTCTCTCCCTCTCTCTCTCTGTCTCTCTCTCTCTGTCTCTCTCTCTCTCTCCACCCGCCCCGGGGCACAGCTCTTGGGCCAGCTGTCGCTTTGCCCTCCCAGCGCTGATCGAGGCGACTGTGCAATCTCTGGGCAATGCCCAAACTGTGCCCTGCGCCCGAGGGTGTGGAGAAACGCAGCTGATTGGCCCCAGAAACCCGCCCAGGCCCAACTACACCTTCTTCCTTCCAACACTCCACCTTCAGGGAGACATGGTCCTCCTCTGTCCTCGGGCCCAGAGGTTCGGCCCTTAGAGATCCCAGCCTCGGTTCTTATCCTGGCGGTTTGCCCGATGGTCTCCACTGCTGGCTGCCACTCAAAAGGCGGGGATGGGTTCCCCGCTGCTATTTTCGCTTCTCCAGAGAGTTTTCTCCGAGGGCCTTATAAATGACACTTGGAACAGCAGTGTCCCAATTCTATATTCCAGTGACAGCCTTGTCTTTTTTTAAAAAAAAAAAGGAATCCTCCCTGCCAGAATTGAAGGCTGCCCACAACCCTGTTGTTAGGTACCTGGAAGAAGGGGGCCGAATCAGCCCCGCGTGGTGGCGCACACCTTTAATCCTAGCACTCAGGAGACAGAAGTAGGCTCATTGCCCTGTGTTCGAAGCCACCCTGAGACTACATAGTTATTTCCACGTCAGCCTGGGTCACAGTGAGACCCTACCTCGTAAAATAAACAAAAAAAAAAAATAAAAATAAAGGAGGGACGAATTAAAGGTGCCATCTTTCCCACCCCCCTTGCCTTGTTCAAGAAGCACACTTGACCCACCATGGCGGCCCATGCCTTTAATCCTAGCACTTGGGAGGCAAAGGTAGGAGGATCATGGTTAGAGGATCAGGGTTAGTTTGAGGCCATCCTGAGACTACAGAGTGAATTCCAGGTCAGCCTGGCCTACAGCGAGACCCTACCTTGAAAAACAAAAACAAAACAAAAAGCTCACTTGATTCTCATTTTTCCTTGTTCTATCCTTTTGTCCATCTTGTCTTTCCCGGGGCTAAAAAGGCCCAGTTCTGCAGTCCCCTTACCAAAGCTGTCTGCAGCTGTGCCAACCCATGACACCACCAACACACACATTTCCTAAAAGCCACAAGAGATGGCATATGTGCCAGACATGGTGGCACATACTTTTAATCTCAGCACTCAGGAAGTTTGAGGTAGGAGGATCACCATGAGTTCAAGGCTACAAAGTGAGTTTCATGTCAGCCTGGGCTAGAATGAGACACTCCTTCTGAAAAAGAAAGAGAGAGAGGAACGAAGGAAGGGAGGAAGGACATTGCAAAGTAGTGACCCTAGCCAATAATTCTGCAGGAGGGTGCCAGGCACGGTGGCACAGGCCTACAATCCCAGCCCTTTGGAGGTGGATGCAGGAGAATCAGGACTGAAGGCCAGCCTGAGGGACATAAGCTATAGTCTCAAAAACACAAATCGGGGCTGGGCAGCTTGCTCAGCGGTTAAAGGTGCTTGCTTGCAAAGCTTACTGAACTGGGTTCGATTCCCTAGTATTCTGCATGGCATCTGGAGTTTGTTTGCACTACCAAAAGACCCTGGTGTGCCCATACTCATTGTCTCTGCTCATAAGTAAAAATCTTTTTTTTTAAAGAGATCAAACTAGGGCTGGAAAGATGGCTTAGCAGTTAAGGTGTTTGCCTGTGAAGCCTGAGAACCCATGTTCAACTCCCCAGATCCCACATAAGCCAGATACACAAGGTGACACATATGCAAGGCCGCACATGTGCACAAGGTGATGCATGTATCTGGAGTTCAAATACAGTGGCTGCAGGCCCTTGCTCTTGCTCTCTCATAAAAAAGAAAAGGCCAATCTGTTGGGCTTGCCTCAAAAAAAAAAAAAAAAATTATCAAACTGGCCTGGCGAGATGGCTTAACAGTTAAGGCACTTGCCAGCAAAGCCAAAGGATCTAGGTTCAATTCCCCAGGACCCATGTAAAGCCAGATGTGCAAGGTGACACATGTGTCTGGAGTTTGTTTGCAGTGACTAGGAGGTACTGGTGGGCCCATTCTCTATCTATCTGCCTCTGCCCCTCCCTCTCTCAAATCAATCAATCAATCAATAAATAAATATTTAAAAAAATTGAGCTGCTTGTGGCAACACTTACCTTTAAACTCAGGAGGCAGAGGTAGAAGGATTGCTGTGAATTCGAGGCCACCCTGAGACTTCATACTGAATTCCAGGTCAGCCTGGCCTACAGTGAGACCCTACCTCGAAAAACTAACTAAATAAATAAATAAATAAACAAATAAATTGACACCCCCAAAGCCTTATGCAAGCTAGACAAATACTCTTACCACTGAACTACATACCCAGACCCACATGTTACTTTCCAGGCCAAACTGGACCTTTTCCAAAATAAAATTGGCAACCATTCAACTCTGCACAGGTTTGCTCCTTAAGTTTTTGCCTTGCAAAGGACCAAATGCGAATTAAAATAAAATATTTGGGCCTTCTCAGCCTCCTGAAGGATGTGAGGTTTTGTCTGTATGACTTTAGGGATGTCTTGTAATCTTTCTGGATTTCATCTGAAAAATACAGAGATTGGACAGAAAACCTAGCTCTTCTGCTAAAAGCAATGCTGGCATCTCTTTGAATGCTTAATTAGAAATGGCAGCAAGAACTGCATGAGGTATACTTCCCAAGGAGATGCAGAGGGAAAGAGCTCCTCCAATATGTTGCCCTGGCCACCAGCACACACCTGCCTTAGCACTGACAGGGCTGTCTACATGTCAGTCAGTTGCTCCATTAGAAAATGAGCCAGTTGAGCGGGCGTGGTGGCGCACACCTTTAATCCCAGCACTCGGGAGGCAGAGGTAGGAGGATCGCCATGAGTTCAAGGCCACCTTGAGACTACCTAGTGAATTCCAGGTCAGCCTGGGCTAGAGTAAGACCCTACCTCAAAAAAAAAAAAAAAAAAAAAAAAAAAAGAGAGAGAGAGAGAAGAAAGAGAGAAAAGGAAGAAAATGAGCCAGAGGGCTGGAGGTATGGCTTAACTGTTCAGGTGTTTGCCTGCAAAGCCAAAGGACCCTTGTTCAATTTCCCAGGACCCACATAAGCCAGATGCACAAGGGAAAGCATATGTCTGGAGTTTGTTTGCAGTGCCTGAAGGCCCTAATGTGCCCATTCTCTCTCTCTCTCTGCTTTCTCTCTCTCTCTCTCAAATAATTAAATAAAATATATTTTAAAATAAGCTGGATGTGGTAGCGCATGCCTTTAATCCCAGTACTTGGGAGGTAGAGGTAGGTGGATCACTGTGAGTTCCAGGCCACCCTGAGACGACATAGTGAATTCCAGGTCAGTCTGGGCTAGACTGAGACCCTACCATGAGAAAGTATTAAAATTAATAATCTCAAATTAATGTTCCCAAGGCAATTTTTGGAGCATTTGCTTCTTCAAGTAGGCATAAGAGATTGGAATACTAAGATTATTTCGAATCCAAATTGGCCTGTGAAATACAGGGTTCAAGATTTCTGTGGTTACCAGGAGCCTAGAGAAACAAGGACATCCGCTCTGTGCTGGCTGACCTCTCCTGAACCTTCAGCTTCTGGTGAGTTTCCCATCTGCTCCGCCCAGCTGGGCGGAGCCCCGGGGGGCTCGGGCTCCTCCACGTGACAGGAGCTCTTTGAACTTTTTTTTTTTTTTTTTTTTTTTTTTTTTTTTGGTTTTTCGAGGTAGGGTCTCACTCTGGTCCAGGCTGACCTGGAATTAACTATGTAGTCTCAGAGTGGCCTTGAACTCACGGCGATCCTCCTACCTCTGCCTCCCGAGTGCTGGGATTAAAGGCGTGCGCCACCACGCCCGGCTTCTTTTTTGTTTTTTTGAGGTAGGGTCTCACTCTAGCCCAGGCTGGCCTTGAACTTAGGGCAATCCTTCTAGCTCTGCTTCCCGAGTACTGGGATTAAAGATGTGCGCAACCACGCCCAGCTGAACTCTCTTTTATGTTCTTTCCATGGTTTCTCCAGGCCTACCACGTGGGCTCTCAAGTCACGAGGGTGTCTTTCCTTGGTTCTGTACTTCCCTAAATAAGTATAATAACTTAATAATTTGTTTTAAAAAGGACATCCATACACATTAGCCGTCATGGATTCCGCTGAGACTCAGTATCCTCTTCACAGAAGCATTATTATTATTATTATTTCTTTTTATTTATTTGACAGAGAAAGAAGGAAAGAGAGAAGAGAATGGGCACACCAGGGCCTCCAGCCACTGCAAACGAACTCCAGACACATGTGCCACCTTGGGCATCTGGCTAACGTGGGTCCTGGGGAATCAAACCTGGGTCCTTTGGCTTTGCAGGCAAACGCCTTAACTTGTAAGCCATCCCTCCAGCCCCAGAAGCATTATTTTTGAGGGAGGGGGTGGTGTCTGACACAGAGCCTTGCTAAGTAGCTCAGGCTGGCTTCAAACTCCCAAACCTCCTCACAGGGGTGCATCATTACATTCCACCACAGAGACACCCCTAAGAATCCAATTAACCAGTCCAGGTTTGGGTGAAGGGACTGCACCAATACGAGGTGAGCAAAATCCACTTTGTGACCCCTGTCTTGTTATATAGTCCCACATTTACTTAACAATATTAACTTGTTTCTTACAATTGATCTAGAACTGAATTTATGTTCACAGATTTAATAACCCACCCAAGATGATCTGAAAAATGATTACATGAGGCATTAAGATGTATGTGCTTCATTCAAAAATCCATGTTTAGGGGGCTGGGCCACCCTGAAATGGCTTCAGCCTGGGCCAGTTGAGACACTTGCCTGCAAAGCCTGCAAAGAACCTAGGTTCCATCTCCTGGGACCCACGTAAGCCAGATGCACAAGGAGGCACATGCATCTGAGTTCATTAGCAGCAGCTGGAGGCCTTGGCATTCCCATTCTCCCCTCTATCTCTGCTTCTCTTTCTCTCTCAAATAAATAAAATATAAATTTTTAAAAAGGAAAAAATCCATGTTGGGCTGGAAAGATGGCTTAGCAGTTAAGGTGTTTGCCTGTAGCCTGAGAACCCATGTTCAACTCCCAGATCCCACATAAGCCAGATACACAAGGTGACACATATGCAAGGCCGCACATGTGCACAAGGTGATGCATGTATCTGGAGTTCAAATACAGTGGCTGCAGGCCCTGCTCTTGCTCTCTCATAAAAAGAAAAGGCCAATCTGTTGGGCTTGCCTCAAAAAAAAAAAAAAAAAAATTATCAAACTGGCCTGGCGAGATGGCTTAACAGTTAAGGCACTTGCCAGCAAAGCCAAAGGATCTAGGTTCAATTCCCCAGGACCCATGTAAAGCCAGATGTGCAAGGTGACACATGTGTCTGGAGTTTGTTTGCAGTGACTAGGAGGTACTGGTGGGCCCATTCTCTATCTATCTGCCTCTGCCCCTCCCTCTCTCAAATCAATCAATCAATCAATAAATAAATATTTAAAAAAATTGAGCTGCTTGTGGCAACACTTACCTTTAAACTCAGGAGGCAGAGGTAGAAGGATTGCTGTGAATTCGAGGCCACCCTGAGACTTCATACTGAATTCCAGGTCAGCCTGGCCTACAGTGAGACCCTACCTCGAAAAACTAACTAAATAAATAAATAAATAAACAAATAAATTGAGACACCCCCCCAAAGCCTTATGCAAGCTAGACAAATACTCTTTACCACTGAACTACATACCCAGACCCACATGTTACTTTCCAGGCCAAACTGGACCTTTTCCAAAATAAAATTGGCAACCATTCAACTCTGCACAGGTTTGCTCCTTAAGTTTTTGCCTTGCAAAGGACCAAATGCGAATTAAAATAAAATATTTGGGCCTTCTCAGCCTCCTGAAGGATGTGAGGTTTTGTCTGTATGACTTTAGGGATGTCTTGTAATCTTTCTGGATTTCATCTGAAAAAATACAGAGATTGGACAGAAAACCTAGCTCTTCTGCTAAAAGCAATGCTGGCATCTCTTTTGAATGCTTAATTAGAAATGGCAGCAAGAACTGCATGAGGTATACTTCCCCAAGGAGATGCAGAGGGAAAGAGCTCCTCCAATATGTTGCCCTGGCCACCAGCACACACCTGCCTTAGCACTGACAGGGCTGTCTACATGTCAGTCAGTTGCTCCATTAGAAAATGAGCCAGTTGAGCCGGGCGTGGTGGCGCACACCTTTAATCCCAGCACTCGGGAGGCAGAGGTAGGAGGATCGCCATGAGTTCAAGGCCACCTTGAGACTACCTAGTGAATTCCAGGTCAGCCTGGGCTAGAGTAAGACCCTACCTCAAAAAAAAAAAAAAAAAAAAAAAAAAAAAAAAAAAGAGAGAGAGAGAGAAAGAAAGAGAGAGAAAGGAAGAAAATGAGCCAGAGGGCTGGAGGTATGGCTTAACTGTTCAGGTGTTTGCCTGCAAAGCCAAAGGACCCTTGTTCAATTTCCCCAGGACCCACATAAGCCAGATGCACAAGGGAAAGCATATGTCTGGAGTTTGTTTGCAGTGCCTGAAGGCCCTAATGTGCCCATTCTCTCTCTCTCTCTGCCTCTTTCTCTCTCTCTCTCTCTCTCAAATAATTAAATAAAATATATTTTAAAATAAGCTGGATGTGGTAGCGCATGCCTTTAATCCCAGTACTTGGGAGGTAGAGGTAGGTGGATCACTGTGAGTTCCAGGCCACCCTGAGACGACATAGTGAATTCCAGGTCAGTCTGGGCTAGACTGAGACCCTACCATGAGAAAGTATTAAAATTAATAATCTCAAATTAATGTTCCCAAGGCAATTTTTGGAGCATTTGCTTCTTCAAGTAGGCATAAGAGATTGGAATACTAAGATTATTTCGAATCCAAATTGGCCTGTGAAATACAGGGTTCAAGATTTCTGTGGTTACCAGGAGCCTAGAGAAACAAGGACATCCGCTCTGTGCTGGCTGACCTCTCCTGAACCTTCAGCTTCTGGTGAGTTTCCCATCTGCTCCGCCCAGCTGGGCGGAGCCCGGGGGGCTCGGGCTCCTCCACGTGACAGGAGCTCTTTGAACTCTTTTTTTTTTTTTTTTTTTTTTTCCAGGTAGGGTCTCACTCTGGTCCAAGCTGACCTGGAATTAACTATGTAGTCTCAGAGTGGCCTCGAACTCACGGGGATCCTCCTACCTGTGCCTCCCGAGTGCTGGGATTAAAGGCGTGCGCCACCACGCCCAGCTTCTTTTTTGTTTTTTTGAGGTAGGGTCTCACTCTAGCCCAGGCTGACCTGGACTTCACTATGTAGTCTCAGGCTGGCCTTGAATTTAGGGCAATCCTTCTAGCTCTGCTTCCCGAGTACTGGGATTTAAGATGTGCGCAACCACGCCCAGCTGAACTCTCTTTTATGTTCTTTCCATGGTTTCTCCAGGCCTACCACGTGGGCTCTCAAGTCACGAGGGTGTCTTTCCTTGGTTCTGTACTTCCCTAAATAAGTATAATAACTTAATAATTTGTTTTAAAAAGGACATCCATACACATTAGCGGTCATGGATTCCGCTGAGACTCAGTATCCTCTTCACAGAAGCATTATTATTATTATTATTTCTTTTTATTTATTTGACAGAGAAAGAAGGAAAGAGAGAGAAGAGAATGGGCACACCAGGGCCTCCAGCCACTGCAAACGAACTCCAGACACATGTGCCACCTTGGGCATCTGGCTAACGTGGGTCCTGGGGAATCAAACTTGGGTCCTTTGGCTTTGCAGGCAAACGCCTTAACTTCTAAGCCATCCCTCCAGCCCCAGAAGCATTATTTTTGAGGGAGGGGGTGGTGTCTGACACAGAGCCTTGCTAAGTAGCTCAGGCTGGCTTCAAACTCCCAAACCTCCTCACAGGGGTGCATCATTACATTCCACCACAGAGACACCCCTAAGAATCCAATTAACCAGTCCAGGTTTGGGTGAAGGGACTGCACCAATACGAGGTGAGCAAAATCCACTTTGTGACCCCTGTCTTGTTATATAGTCCCCACATTTACTTAACAATATTAACTTGTTTCCTTACAATTGATCTAGAACTGAATTTATGTTCACAGATTTAATAACCCACCCAAGATGATCTGAAAAATGATTACATGAGGCATTAAGATGTATGTGCTTCATTCAAAAATCCATGTTTGGGGGGCTGGGGAAATGGCTTAGCGGTTAAGGCACTTGCCTGCAAAGCCAAAGAACCTAGGTTCCATCTCCTGGGACCCACGTAAGCCAGATGCACAAGGAGGCACATGCATCTGGAGTTCATTAGCAGCAGCTGGAGGCCTTGGCATTCCCATTCTCCCCCTCTATCTCTGCTTCTCTTTCTCTCTCAAATAAATAAAATATAAATTTTTAAAAAAGGAAAAAAAATCCATGTTGGGCTGGAGAGATGGCTTAGCAATTAAGGCACTTGCCTAAAGACCCATGTTCGATTCTCCAGAACCCATGTAAGCCAGACGCACAAGGTGGCCCATGCGTCTGGAGTTCGATTACAGTGGCTGGAGGCTCTGGCGCCCAATTCTCTGCCTCTCTCTCTCTCTCTCTCTCATTAAAAAAAAAAAAAAAAAAAAATCATGCTGCCTTTACAGTTGCGGGAGCAAAGTGGAGCAGGCCAGTAAAGGGAGCGGCCTGTACTGAGCATGCTAATGAGCAAGGTGAGGCATGCCACATATTCTGGGCTGCTGAGTAAATTTAGGGGACGCGTCCACTCCTCACACGAAGAGAGGCGGAGGCAGTGGCAACCTAAGCTGCCCACCTAAGAAGCTTCATCGGTGCATCACGAACGCCAGGGCTCTGACGTGCTCTAAAGCTGACGTTGGTGTCTGCAGTGACAGATGCCTGGAGGGGGTAAGGATCCTGTTGCCAAGCAAATGTCTGTGGACTAGCTCAACCTCAACAGCCGCCGGGGTCGACCCCCCAGCTCCCCACCCTCCGATCCGTGAGCGCCGGGACCAGCCGGTCTAGCCCTTGCACGTGGGTCCGCAGGGCCGAGGGCGGGGACTGAGCAGCGCGGACTACAAGTCCCATAATGCTCCGGGCCGCGGCGGCCGGGAAGGAGGGTGGGGGGGAGGGCCGGGGAACCTCAGGTGTCTGCGACCTCGGCGCCTCCCGCCCGGAAGTGCCTGGAGGGCCGAGATGGAGCTCGGCGGTGAGTCCCCGCGCGTGGCCGCGCCCACCTCGGCGCCCCAGGCCCCAGCTGGGTTCCGCTTGCCCCGCCCCGGGATCTCCCGTGTCCTCCTGCGACTCGTGACGGGAGGAGGGATGGAGCAGTGGGGGTGGGGCGAGGAAAGCCTTGGTTCCCAGGCAGGACCCCGGGTCTAGCGGCCCGTGGGTTGGAAAAGCTACCGGAGGAGGCACGGGGTCCAGCCGCCGCGGGCTGGGGTTTGGCTGGACCCAAGGAGGGGCCCGAGCTGGGTGGGCGGCAGCACTGGGAGGCTCCAGATTGCCCAAGGGCGCAGGTTGACGTTCGTCGTGGTGGTGATGGTGGTGGTGGTGCTGGGGGTGGGGGTGAGGTCAGGGAAGGTAGTCTATGCTGTGGTTGGGGTTTGAGTAAATGGCAAAGTCCCTTTTCCCGCCCCATTGTTGAAACTTTTAGCGACAGGGCAGTAGACGAGTAGATGGACAAAAGAATAGTTGAGTTTTGGGGTGAAGTTTGGTGGAGGTTACATTTAGGGGAAGGACTGCTTAGGTCAACCCCTCACCTCGGAAATAGGGTTTGGGTGAACTGGGGACCTTGTTAAAGATCGAGAACTCCGGGCATCAAAGTTAGGGCTTGCAGTTTGGTGATGGGAAGAGGCACGTGGAAGCACGTGTGGGACAATTGGGAGCCAGACAAGTCCATGTATACGCCGGGGGTGTGGGTAAGAGGATGGGGAGTTAGGACCATGGGAGAATTGTAGTGGGGTGGAGGCGAGAACCTGTTGAAGATGGGAGGACTCCTCGCCAGCAAGCCAGCCCCTCACTAGTTCTCTGTGATTCTCCAGCCCGGTAGCTCGGAAGGCAAGGCAGGCGGCCATGGCCTTGATTGAAGGGGTGGGTGATGAGGTGACTGTCCTTTTTGCGGTGCTTGCCTGCCTTCTGGTGCTGGCCCTCGCCTGGGTCTCAACACACACCGCCGAGGGTTCGGATCCCCTGCCCCGGCCATCAGGAACACCAGCGCCAGCCCAGCCCAGTGAAGCCATGGCAGCTACAGACAGCATCAGAGGGGAGGCCCCAGGGGCAGAGACCCCCAGCCTGAGACACAGAGGTCCACCCGCACAGCCAGAGCCTGGCACTGGGGTCACAGCAACATCGCCACCTCCGGACTCCCCACAGGAACCATTAGTACTACGGCTGAAATTTCTCAATGATTCGGAGCAAGTGGCCAGGGCCTGGCCCCACGACACCATTGGCTCCTTGAAAAGGTAAGCAGGGAAGAGGGTAGGAACAGAAATGTTAAAAAAAAAATGGGTGTGTGCATGGTGGGTGGGGTGGGAGGTACTGCACAAAGACCACCAGAGATACCTGGAGCGTCCTCATTTTGTGTTTAAGGGAACTGAGCTCCTCACATCACACCTGGCAGACAGACACCTGTAGCAGCCTGCCCTCCAGAGGCCAAGGGCGTGGGTAGTCTGGAGGGCAGGGGTGAGAGGTGGCAGCGTTCTGGGCAAGGGACCAGGATTGCCTGAGGCCTGCTCTCTCACCCAGGTCCCTCTCTCCTCAGGACCCAGTTTCCGGGCCGGGAACAGCAGGTTCGACTAATCTACCAAGGCCAACTGCTAGCAGACGACACCCAGACGCTGGGCAGCCTTCATCTCCCTCCCAACTGCGTTCTCCACTGCCACGTGTCCACAAGGGTCGGTCCCCCTCATCCCCCTTGCCCACCGGGGTCAGAGCCAGGCCCCTCCGGGCTGGAAATCGGCAGCCTGCTGCTGCCCCTGCTTCTGCTGCTGCTACTCCTGCTCTGGTACTGCCAGATTCAATACCGGCCCTTCTTTCCCCTGACCGCCACTCTGGGTCTGGCCGGCTTCACTCTACTCCTCAGTCTCCTGGCCTTTGCCATGTACCGCCCGTAGTGCCTCCGCGGGCTTTGGGCGGCGTGGCTGGCCCATCTGGACCTCACTCTCCAAGGCGCGGTGGGAGCTGCTGTCTGCCTCGGCCCACCTCTCCAGCCTGTCTCTTCCCATTACCCTGGAGCCCGGCCCTGCGACGCAGAGGGCTCCGTGGGCTGGCCGAGGCCCCTGCCTGTGATCTTCATGGCTCTGGACCTCCTGTTCCCGAGGCTGCTGGCCCTCAACCCTCGCTGACCGTGGGCTCCTCTGGATCAGGCACCTGCTGTCGCTGCCTTGGTCCAGGGCACAGCGGGGCCACCTCCCTGGGCCCGTCTTAATGTGCTTCCAGAGCCCCTAAGTCACCCTCCAGTTCCTGAGAGCTGCCGAGGCTAAGTTGGGGACTGAAGGACTGGGGGGACTGGTTGGTGGAGGGGAGCTGGAAGGGGGCTGACTTGGTCTCTGGAACGCGTGCAGATTAAAATAACTGTGAAGTTTTCACTCTCGGTCTTGTGTCCGTTCGGGGTTTGCAGGGCGAGGAGCCCTTGCCCCTGCGAGAATGGGAGCGGAAGGCGGGCACCGGCTCGAGTCCCAGCGCCAGCTTACCCAAACTGGGTGGCACACCACGGATTGGCCGCCTCTGCGCGACCCGGGCCCGGCCCCGCCCCCGTCCCGCGCACGCGCACACATGCGCACGCGCGCGCGCGCCCTTCCCCGGCGCGGGCGGGGACAGCAGCGTCCCGGCTCGCAGCGCCTGCTGGGAGCCACGTCTCCGCCGGCCTGGAGCGGCGCAGGGATTGGCGCCCGGTGGCGATCGTCGGGGGCGGGGAGGGGAGGGAAGGGGGTGGGTGGCTGCTGGGAAGATGGAGGACTCGGTGGCCCGCCGATGAGGAGGCCGCGGGGGCCTTCGTGCTCCGGGTCCCCGAGACCGACTGAGGGATCGAGCTGCGCGGGGCCTGGGGAGTCATGTAGGGTGGCGCGTGCGGGGCGGGCCTCGGGAGGGCGGCGGGAGCTGGTGTGAGCGGCGGTGGCCACGGGCTTCCCGGCGTCACCCCGGTGCCGGGACGGGTGTTAGGGGAGCCTTAGACGCCTTGGTCGGGGCCCCCGCGTGCGCCGTGCGAGGCTGGCGCCGTGCTGGCTTTTCGCTGGTGAGGACGAGACTTGCAGGCAGGGAGGCAGGGAGGGAGGCGAAGCCGCTCGTCCAAGGTCACGCAGCCGGTAAGTGGGAGCGCTCAGCCCCGTCCCGGGCTGCGGTGCCCCGCGTTCCGCCTTTCCTAGCCACCTCCGCCTCCTGCGGGAGGGGGACGTGGTCGGGGAGGGGCGCATCGCTGGAGGGTGGGGGACCAACTAGGTCCCCAGGCTGGACGCGGCCACTAACCCTTGGTGAATGACCTCGGCCTTAACCTCTTGCCGCCCTGGGCCTTGTTTCTCCCGTCTTGTGAAATGAGGTTAACGCCAGCCCCACGACTCCTCGTCGACGTGCACGGGAGCATCGGAGGACATAATGCTTGTGGAGCTAAGTGCTCCGTGGATAGCACTTGCTCTGAGCACACTGAAGGAGTAGGATTGCTGTCGCAGAGTGGGGAGGTGGAAGAGGAGGGAGGCAGGTTGGGGAAGAAGGCCAGAGCTTTGCTTTGACCCTTCTCCGTGGGTAGTGAGATAAATAAATAGATAGAACTGTCGCTTTTGGAGGAAACCTCACCTGGTTTTCTGGGCCACCCCCAGGGTCTCCATCACCTAACTCCATGCTTCGAATCCTGCTGTCTGCACAGACTTCCCCTGCTCGGCTGACTGGCCTACTGCTCATCCCGCCAGTACAGCCCTGTCTGGTGCTGGGCAAGTGGGGGAACCGGGCCCTTGGTGGAGACCCCCATGCAAGTCCCGTGCAAGGCCTACAGCGGCTTCTGGAACAGGCACAGAGTCCTGGGGAGCTGCTGCGCTGGCTAGGCCAGAACCCCACCAAGGTGCGCGCTCACCACTACCCTGTGGCACTTCGCCGGCTGGGCCAGCTCTTGGGGTCGCAGCCTCAGCCCCCTCCCGTGGAGCAAGCCACACTTCGGGACTTGAGTCAACTCATCATCGGAAATTGCCCCTCCTTTGACATTCACACCATCCACACGTGTCTACACCTTGCAGTCTTACTTGGTGAGGAGCATGCTGGGATATGGGTGTGTAGGGAAGTGTAGAGGATCCCCAGCCACTGATAACTCTCAGGCTTCCACCCAGAAATGGCACCTACCCAGGCAAGCTTGCCACTGCTTCTCCTGTACCCCTGGAAGATGTCTGAGTCAAACAGAGTCGTCCTAGCTGTACAAGTTGCCACCCCTGGTTCCTTTTAGTACAGTGCTCTAGAAAGCCACTGCAGTGTGTCACACTTGGCCCAAGATGAACAACTTAACCGCTGTAGAAGGCTTTACCTCAAAGACTGTTCTGATACATCTCTCCCGTGTTTCCACTAACACTGCTGCTACACCCTCCCATTCAAGAAATGGACAAGAAAGTAGGGACTGTCAACCCACCAATCAGGACGCACACCACAGCTCATCAGAATGGTCCTTGTTGCTCTCCACTCAGGATATCCATCAGATGGCCCCCTGGTATGTGCCCTGGAGCAGGAACGAAGGTCCCGCCTCCCTTCAAAGCCACCTCCCCGCCAGCAGCCTGTCCTCTATGGTGGGCAAAGATTAGAAGCTGCCCTGAGCTGCCCCCGTTTCCTGCGATACCCACGCCAGCATCTGATCCGCAGCCTGGCAGGTGCCTAGGGTTATAAGCAAATGGGGAGGGGGAGCAAGGACACAGGCCAAAATGGAGCCATTGGGATTGTTGGGTCTGAGAGCAATCTAGCCCAGTGGCAGTCTCCCATTATGACAGGCTGTTCTTCACAGAGAAACGGCCTGAGGAACTGACTCCCCACGTGATGGTGCTCTTGGCTCAGCATCTGGCCCGGCACCGGTTACGGGAGCCCCAGCTTCTAGAAGCCATTGCCCACTTCCTAGTGGCTCAGGAAGCCCAGCTCAACAGCAAGGTGGGCTTGCCTCCAACCTCCAGGGCTCCTCTGAGAGTCACCCTCAGCGACTTGGTCAGACCCAGCCTCCTGTCCAGCTTGTTTGGCCTCTACTGTAGCAAGCACTCCAGCTAGGCTCCCTGGCCCTGGGCTTTCTGCTCACACCTCTGGTTGTGCAGCTCCCACATCCACTACGTGTGCCTGGGCCTCTACAGTTTTCCAAAGCACCCCCAACGCCAGTCTAGCTCCATACATTCCGCTCTTTAAAAACCTACAGGCCAGACCAACCCCACAGTGATGGCTCCTCCGTGGCAGTGAGCCCCATGTGACTCAAGACACTGCTTATGCTGCTGACCTTGGGGTGTGTGCTGGGGTAGAGGACCACTCTATCTTGACAGAAGTTACTGGCTAGGTTCTGCCAGAGAAGTGCTTCCTGCCAGGTGATGCTGCTGTGTCCCCCACAGGTAGTACAGAAGCTGGTCTTGCCCTTTGGGAGGCTGAACTACCTGCCCCTGGAGCAGCAGTTTATGCCCTGCCTTGAGAAGATCCTGGCTCGGGAGGCAGGGGTGGCACCCTTGGCCACAGTCAACATTTTGATGTCACTGTGCCAGCTGCGGTGCTTGCCCTTCAAAGCCTTGCAGTTTGTCTTTTCTCCGGGTTTCATCAACCACATAAGTGGTATGCAGACAGGATGGCCGGTGGGGCAGAGGGCTGGAGGGCAAGGGCATGCCCAGGGGTCAGCGACCCAGTGTTCCCCAGTCCCTGCATCCCCACAGGCACCCCTCATGCTCTGATTGTGCGACGTTACCTCTCCCTTCTTGACACGGCTGTGGAGCTCGAACTCCCAGGATACCAAGGCCCGCGCCTTCCCCGAAGGCACCAAGTGCCCATCTTCCCACGGTCCCTTATCACTGACCGTGCTCGCTGCAAGTACAGGTGGGCCAGGAGAGGGGCAGCCACCATGAGCTACCTGAGCCCCTGGTACCTACCAGTCATGGAAATAGGCCTTGAGGGCTGGAGAGATGGCTTAGTGGTTAAGGCACCTGCCTGCCAAGCCTAAGAATGCCCGTTCGATTCTCCAGGTCCCACGTTTAGCCAGACGCAAAGTGACACAAAGGCGCAATGCCGCACTTGCCCACAGGGGGTGCACGCATCTGGAGTTCGTTCACAGCAGCTGAGAGGCCGCTGGCACGCCTTGAGGCAGTAGAAGGGTTTTACCAGGGTGGCAGCATTCAGTGGTGATAGGCTGCAGTCAGACCTTGGGGGCCTAGCCTCTCCCATTGTCCCTTCCCATCAGTCACAAGGACATGGTAGCTGAGGGGCTGCGACAGCTGCTGGGAGAAGAGAAATACCGGCGGGACCTGACTGTGCCTCCTGGCTACTGCACAGGTGAGGTGTAGGTAGGTGGCCCGTGGTCTACAGCTGGAGCCAGGCTAAGGAGGCACTGCTTCTGCCTGCAGACTTCCTGCTGTGTGTCAGCAGTTCCGGAACTGTGCTTCCTGTGAGGACACAGGACCCCTTCCTACCTTACCCACCACGGTCCTGCCCACAGGGCCACGACCAAGCTGTCTCTAATCCCACCACCAGAGACCCCGCCCAAAGGTAAGGCAAATGGAGCAGGATGGGCGAGCCTTGGCTGCTGGACAGCACCCTGAGCCATATCCACTCTCCTCCAGGGTGGTGCTGATGCTGCGAGAACGCTGGCACTTCTGCCGCGATGGCAGGGTGCTGCTGGGCTCAAGGGCCCTGAGGGAGCGGCACCTGGGCCTGATGGGCTACCAGCTCCTGCCGGTGAGAGGCCCTGTCCGAACCCTCCCGTGTGTTCTAACAGCCAGCCCACTCACTGTAACCCCCTGTCCTCTTCCCTCAGCTGTCCTTTGAAGAACTGGAGTCCCAGAGAGGCCTGCCCCAGCTCAAGAACTACCTGAGACAAAAGCTCCAGGCCTTCGGTCTCCACTGGGGGCCTGAGGGAGGGTGAGGGAAATGCATAAGGGGCTCAGGACAGCCCCCTATTGGGAGTTAGGCAATTTGCACTTTGGTACCCTATGTTTTGGTTTTTATTAAAGTCTGTGTACTTCTCCATGGCAAGTCTCATTTCTGGGGCAAAGAACAGGGCTGGGCTCCCGGCCGCTTTCCATCCATACCATACCCTCCTTTCCCCAACAGAGACAAGGCCACGGCTAGGTGGGGGCCAAAGCACTTTACTGCAGGGTAGGGAGAAAGGGACTTTTAAATTATTCACTTAAATAAAAAATGAGAAGGGGGAGGGGAGCCCCAGCCCCTGTCCCCTGCCCATGAGTCCCTCGGCCATGCCCACGGGCAGCAGCTACACGGGCATGGGCATCTCGTTGTACTCGTCCACGCCTTCCCGCTCATCAAACACCGGCTCCGCCTCGTTAGCATCCAGCTGTGGGAAGAAAGGAACGATGGGCGGGTCTTTCCTGAGGCAGGGGGAAGAGGGCTGGAGGGAATGGGGCGGGAGTTCTTACACATTTCATCTCTCGCTCTGTGAAGATGCGGGTGAGCACCACCATGCGCAGTGGCACTGTGAGGATGAGGATGAAGGGGAAGGCCAGGGAGGCGGCCGTAGACATGACTGCCCAGAGCAGGGCCAAGCAGAGGAGCTGCAGGGCGGTGAACAGGTGCATCCGCAGGGTACGAACCTGGGGGCAGAGATATGGTGGGCCCAGGCTTCTCCCCAAGCCAGCCAATGATGACAAAAACCCTCCTTGTTCTCCTCAAGAAGGGGAATGAAGGTGCTTCTAGAGCTACACAGAGGTGGCAAATGGGGGCTGGCCAAGGTGGGGGTCTGGGGCCCCTTCTAGGCAGAAACTTGCTTTCTTTTTTTTTTTTTCCTTTTTTTCTTTTTCTTTTGGTTTTTCTAGGTAGGGTCTCACTCTAGCCCAGGCTGACCTGGAATTCACTATGTAGTCTCAGGGTGGCCTCGAACTCATGGCAATCCTCCTACCTCTGCCTCCCCAAAACTGGGATTAAAGGCATGCGCCACCATGCCCGGCGGGACTTACCTTCTTGACATAGGTGACATCTGGGTGGTGTTTGGGTGGCGTGAGCAGCAGGTGCAGCCGCTCATAGAATTGGATCCCATTGAGGGAAGTGACTCCCATGTACAGGAAAATTCCAAAGAGCACAGCCAAGGGGATCTGCCGAAGCAGGTCCCCAATAACCATGGAGAGGCCTGAAAGGAGACGACACAGTTGGTTCTCTCCTCCAGTGCATGTGGGGACCCCAAGGGAGGAAAAAGTTCAGGACCAGGGATAGCATACCTACAAGTACAGCCACCAGGAGCCCTGTCACCCGCTGCTCCTTGACCTCCTGGATCTTGGGTTTGTCTCCAGGCGCCACAGCCTTACTCATGACAGTGAGTGCGTTGGCATGAGTGACAGAGCGGACGGTGGCAGCAGCCAACCAGGGCAGGCCAAAGAGGGCACAGATACCACCCATGGCCACGATGAGCAGCAGGTCCAGGTGGAAGCCAGAGCCCTTCTGCAGCATGCGTTCCTTCTTGGAGATGATGAGCCTGGGAGGGAGAGGCACTGTGAAGCCCAGGACAGGTCCATCACAAGCCCGGGAGGGGAGAGGCACTGTGGAGCCCAGGGCAGGTCCATCACAAGCCCGGGAGGGGAGAGACACTGTGGAGCCCAGGGCAGGTCCATCACAAGCCCGGGAGGGGAGAGGCACTGTGGAGCCCAGGGCAGGTCCATCACAAGCCCGGGAGGGGAGAGGCACTGTGGAGCCCAGAGCATGGCCAATCACATCTTTTCCAGAACACCCAGCCTGTCCAAGTAGTCCACTCTGTTGGGACTACAATTTCATCACAGCTCTTATCCTGTAGGATCCTTCCCAGCAAGCCCTGCCAGGCAGCTGGCACAACCTGTACCTTATCCCCACCCTGGCCAATACGTGACAATTTTCCACTGCCTGCAAAATAAACTTCAGCCAGCCTGGCATTTAAGGTCCCCCAAGGTCCTTGGGCTTCCTCTCCTAACACAGTCGCAGATCCTTTGCTCTGTTCCCATGGATGGCTCACGTGGTAATCTGTGTTTCCATGAAGATGAGGATGAAGACCAAAACAGCAGGCAGCAGGCTGGCTATCATCATCCACACAGGGAAGGGGCTCTTCTCCCCCAGGGGATTGATGACCCAGCCCCGCTTGTCTGGGGCTGTCACTGAGAATCCACTGGGCACGCTCAGCTTCTGCAGGGCACGCACACAGGGTAGGGTCACAGGGAAGGCATGGTGTGGGAAAGGCCCCTGTTTGCTTGGCTGGAGGAGAGGCCCTGACTGAGGACTGGAGTGGAACAGCAGAACCCAGGGCAGTGGAAGCAGCCCAGGGCCAGCGTCACCTCCTCAGTGCCACTTGTGAACATCTTACCTGGGTGTAGGTGTCCTCAATACTGTAATCCACAAGCACCATGATGAGGATCGCAATGGGCACCCCAAAGTCCCCAATCACCCGCCGGATCTGAGGAGGCAAGCACTGGGCTCAGTGGGTGCTGGACTTCTGGCTCCTCCGCGCCCCCCTCAGCTCCTCCAGCCGGCAAGCCCACATACCCGGCCAGGGAAGAAGCGGCTATTCTTGAATTTGCGCAGGAAGAAGGCGATGAAGAAGGTGCCGGCCATAAGCACCAGCGACAGCAGGGCCGTATTGGGCTGGCCTTGAGGCCTCTCCTGCCCAGATTGTCCGGCTGAGCTCCCATTGCCTGGCACCAGTGTGGTTGTTGCCCAAGTTGTATTGTCACTGTTGCCATCTGCCTCTGAGCTGTTGGAGACTGAGCAGCCGTGGAGAGGGTTCTCCTGGAAGATCTGGGGAGGGGACACAAAAGACTCTGGGCTGACCTGGAAACAGAGCTCCAGAGCTCAGCTGGATGCTGGAAGGCTGGGTGCGAGTAAGGCCACCCTGCTTTGAAAGGGCTTGTCTTGCTGCATTAAGAAAGTGATCGAGGGGGCTGGAGAGATGGCTTAGCAGTTAAGGCGCCTGCCTGCTAAGCCTAAGAACCAGGTTCCAATCTCCAGGTCCCATGTTTAGCCAGATGCAGTGATGCAAGGGCGCAATGCCACACTTGCCCACAAGGGGGCACACGCATCCGGATTTCGTTCATAGTAGCTGAGAGACTGCTGGCGCGCCCATTCTCTATCTGTCTCCCTCTCCCTCTCTGTCTCTCTCTCTTAAAAAAAAAAAAAAAAAGTGATCGAGGGCTGGAGAGATGGCTTAGCAGTTAAGCACTTGCTTGTGAAGCCTAAGGACCCCAGTTCGAGGCTTGATTCCCAAGACCCACATAAGCCAGATGCACAAGGTGGCACATGCATCTGGAGTTCATTTGCAGTGGCTGGAGGCCCTGGTGTACCTATTCTCTCTCTTTCTCTCTGCTTCTTTCTCTGTCTGTTGCTCTCAAATAAATAAAAAGAAACAAAAATTAAAAAGAAAAGAAAGTGATTGAGCCGGGTGTGGTGGCACATGCCTTTAATCCCAGCACTGGGAGGCTGAGGTAGGAGGAGCTCTGTGGGTTTAAGGCCATGCTGAGACTACAGAGTGAATTCAGCATGAGCCAGAGAGCAAGACCCTACCTCGAAAAAAACAAAAAAAGGGGGCTGGAGAGATGGCTTAGCGGTTAAACGCTTGCCTGTGAAGCCTAAGGACCCTGGTTCAAGGCTCTATTCTCCAGGACCCACATAAGCCAGATGCAGAAGGGGGTACATGCATCTGGAGTTTGTTTGCAGTGGCTGGAAGCCCTGGCGCACCCATTCTCTCTCTCTCTCTCTCCCTGCCTATTTCTGTATCTCTCTCTCTCAAAAAAAGCTGGGCGTGGTGGCTCATGCCTTTAATCCCAGCACTGGGGAGGCAGAGGTAGGAGGATTGCTGTGAGACTACATAGTGAATTCCAGGTCAGCCTGAGCTAGAGCGAGACCCTACCTTGAAAAACCGAAAAACAAAACAGAAAGAAAGAAAATTGAGGGCTGTGGAAATGGCTCAGCTGGTCAAGGGCTCACCTTGCAAGCATGAGGATCTGAGTTTAATCCCCAGAACCCAGATAGAAAAGCCAGGAATGTTCCAGGTCAGCCTGGGGTACAGTGAGACCCCTACCTCAGAAAAACCAAAACAGAAAAAGAAAACAACAGGAAAAGTCAGGCATAGTGATATACACTGTAATCCCAACTCCGAGGAGGCAGGGATGGGAGGACGCTTCTGAAGCTTGCTGGCCAGCCAGTCTAGCCTAATTGGTGAGCTCTGGGCCAACAAATAAGAGAACCTGTCTCAAGAAAAGGCAGATGGCACCTGAGGAACAAGCACCCTAGGTAGTACTCTGGTCTCCATATGCACGTGCACACACACAGTAGAAAAATATATTTGAGGGGCTGGAGAGATGACTCAGCAGTTAAAGGCACTTGCAAAGCCTGCTGGCCAGGGTTCGATTATCCAGTATTCACATAAAGCCAGATGCAGAGCGGCAAAAGTCTCCAGTGTCACTTTCTCTCTGCTTGCAAATAAGTAAATAAATAAATACATTTGTTGTTGTTGTCACTGTTTCTCTGTGGTGGCTTGATTCAGGTGTCCCCCATAAACTTAGGTGTTCTGAATGCTAGGTTCCCAGCTGATGGAGATTTGGGAATTAATGCCTCCTGAGGCGGTGTATTGTTGGGGGTGGGCTTATGGGTGTTATAGCCAGCTCCCCCTTGCCAGTGTTTGGCATATTCTCCTGCTCCTTTTGTCTATCTGATATTGGCCAGGGGGTGATGTCCACCCTCCGCTCATGCCCTCACTTTCCCTGCCATCATGGAGCTTCCCCCTCCAGGCTGTAAGCCAAAATAAACCTCTTTTTTTCCCCAAAAGCTGCTCTTGGTTGGGTGATTTCTACCAACAATGCGAACCTGACTGCAACATTCTCAAAGTAGAGTCTCGCTCTAGCCTAGGCTGACCTGGCATTCACTCTGTAGTCTCAGGGTGGCCTCGAACTCACGATGATTTTCCTACCTCTGCCTCCTGAGTACTGGACTAAAGGCGTGGGCTACCACGCCTGGTCTTGAGTGTGTGTGTTGGGAGGCCATGGAGGAGATGGTGATGAACAAGCCGCAGAACTGTTGGTGGCGCCTCCACCCGCCACACTCCCAGCAGCCCTCCTACTTCAGCCATGCAGCCCTGTGCTCATGGAGACTCGCCTGGGATGCCAGAGACCAGCCTGGCAGCCTCCAAACCAAAGGGACAACCCAAGAGACAGGACAGGATGCTCCAAGGATCCCTGTGTCCTAAGGCCCCACTCCCACCTGCTCACCTTGATCAGCTTGTAGAAGGTCTCGTAAATGAAGATGAGGGAGATGAGGAAGGCAAAGATTTCCTGGGTGAAGCGGGATACGTAGCGGACCAGGAAGCTCCCCTCCAGAGCAACCATGAGCAAGGCCAAGAGCACCAGCCAGAAGCCGATCCACACGCGGCCCACCAGGTACTCCAGCTGGTTACTGCTGCAGAACTGAGCAGGGGAGGACAGCCGTCAGGCCCTGAGCTCTGGGAGCGAGCCACGTCTCAGGACAAGCTCAGGAAGAGGGGGCAGCAGAGCAGTACATGAAGGGCCCTCACCGAGAAGAAAGCCTCTTCAAAGACCAGCAGGGGCCCGGAGAAGCCAATCACCAGCAGCGGCTGAGCCCCCAGCAGACAGAAGATCACGCCTTGCAGTGCCGTGGACATGATCAGTTCTGACACCCCTATCAGGTCCTGTGTCTTCTCTCCTGGGGGCACAGAACAAGCTCGGTAGCTGGTGGCCAGGACCTAGGACTCCCTGTTACTCCCCTCAAAGCCTCTCCTTACCCAGCAGCCCCCCGAAGGTGATGGCAGGAGACAGGGCAGCAAAATAGATGAAGATAACCGCAGCCAGGCACTGTGGGTCAAGCGCATCTCGGAAGTCACTCAGGTAGTGAGGGTAGCGGCGCTTCACGTCCCGGATCAGCCCCCCAAAGGGCCGTCCCGTCCGCCGCAGGGGATCGTCTTCAGCTACACCTGACACCTCTACCATCTGCAGGAGCGCTGCAACCCAGGCCTCCATCAGGGCGCCTGTCGGGCTCTCCTGCCCACCCCATCAGGCCCTCCTCCACATGCTCAGAAACCCTGGGAGCTGCAGGAGCAATGAAGCCTGGCCTCCATCAGGGACTTATGGGACCCTCTCCTCCCCATGGGTCCCATCCTTGAAGTGCCCCCCCCCGGCCCAGGCCTACATGGGCGTACCCTTATCTTGGGCAGACTTGGGCTCCAGCCCAGCCCCAGGGGGCAGCAGCCGACCCTGCTCTTCCCGCTTCTTTAGCATCTGGCGCTGGAAGTGCGCCACGGAACGCAGCAGCTCCTCGCCCTGCACTTCCGAGGGTGGCAGCACCACGCTGCAGTCCAGAAAGGCGTTGATGGCAGTCAGCAAGTCATCCCGTTCATCTGCCAGGTAGGCTGCCTCATGGAATTGCTGCCAGGGCAGATGGGGCATCTCAGAAGACGGCCAGAGCCAGGCTGCACAAAGTCAGTGGAAGGGATGGGGTGGCGTGGGACCAGAAGGAAAGGGAGCCAAAGGGAGCCGACCTTGTCAGACATGAGGGTGGAGATGGATCGGCCGATCTCGTGGTAGTCCATGTTGGCGCTGCTGGGGCCCAGCAGCAAGAAGAGGAAGCGCACGGGCACAGGCACCTCCAGCACTGCGTCCAGCTCCACAGCCTCCCGCAGGCGCACGAACGCCATGGTGGGGCGGGAAAGGAACTCCACGCAGCCTGGGGGTGTGGGGCTACCATGGGCAAGAGTAGGCAGCAGGGCCCTTCCAGCCCCCGGGGTGGAGAAGCCCTAAGGCCCGGCCCCTACATCCCCCAGACTTGCCCCACATACCCACAAGAACGACAGTAGCCTCGGCATTCTCGGGGATTTTCTCCAGCAGCTTTAGCTCGTGCTTGGACTTGGAGCGGGTAATGCCAGCTGGTGGGGCTGGGGGTGGCAGCTCACGCTGGGTGTGGGGCACAAGACAGAGCTCAGCCCAGCCAGCATCTCCCATGTAGCCCAGCTGCAAGTCTACACTGAGGCTTGCTCATTGGCCTGCTGCCAGTTCCAGGAAGGGACCACTTTCCCCTCACCTCTCTCTCCACTTCCAGCCGGGTCTCAGGAACACCGCCTATGAGTGGCTCAGTGACGTGAGGGTCACTTTCAGCCCCCTGGGCATGGTGGTGACCCAGCAAGGAACCCAGGGATCCAGCTGAAATGTTGCGGGGGAAGGAGAATTCCTTCTCATCACTTGGGTGGCTGGTAGGGCAGAGGGCAGCGAGAGTCGGGAAGAGCACCAGTGAGTTGAGGACCAAGTTTGGCAGGGCACAGTGGGGACCCCCTGCCCTGAGGGCCGTACCTGTGTTTCAGCAGAAGGGCCCGCAGCACGTTGGCTCTGTCTTCTGCCTTGATCTGATCAGAGATGACCATCTGTTCCACCACTTGGTGGGCCACCCCGGGCAGGGTCTGCTGGTCAAGGTCTAAGAGCACAGCCCCTGTAGTAAAGGTGACAGGGACAGCACCTCACCCCAGGGCCAGAAACGATGGTGGTGTGGGGACAGATGGGCGAGGTCGGGGTAGCCGGGTGTAGATGGCCCAGGCATTAGAGCACTAGCATGCAAACAGAGGGACAGGGCTTGAGTGCCAGCCCTGCCCCGGAAGCGGATTCTATCATTCTGCCTCTCTGTGCCGCCCTCACCTCCTTACAGGAGGGAGTGTTAGGTATGAGGTTGACAGAGCCCACCGCAACTGTTAGCAGGGGCTCTGCCAGAGATGCCGAGGGCGTCCTCTCTGGCCACATCGTCTCTTCCTGTTAGAAAGTTCTTCCTCTTGGTGAGCCATGTGTGCCTCCTGCTGACGTTCCAGGGGTCTAGTTCTCCCTCTGGACATGTATGACACCGTGACACAGCTGGTCTGTGGCCTTGTCCACAGGGCAGCCCTCAGAAGCCCTCCTTTCTACATCAGGCTTCTTGACTTCCCTTCACCTCTGCAGGCACAGGGGACAGCTTAGACACCTCTCCACATTTCATATCAAAATGAAAGTCCTGTCGAAAGCTACCAGGCCACTTATCTAGCAAGGTCAACTTTCCAGAGCTATGGAATCAACAGTCTGAAAGGTCTCTGAGCAGCCAGAACAGATCACAAAGCCTAACCATGGAGCTTCCTCTCGCCCGCTTTTTACCCAAAGCAGAGCCTCACTGGAGCTTATTTGCTCTTGGTTTGGAAACAATTCTAACAGCAGGCTTCTCAGTAGTCAGCTGCTTGGAAACAGGCTTTCAAAGAACAACTGGGAGTGATTGATTACCCAACAGGAAGGAGGAAGCGAGTTCACAGGGCTCAAGAGTCTGTGGTTATTTAGCAAAGTTTAGGCAGCCCTACAGGTTAGGTAATATTCCCAGATCCTCTAAGATGTTAACAAGGAAGCTGGGTGTGGTGATGCATGCCTGTAATTCCAGCACTAAAGCGGTAGAGGCTGGAGAACCAGGAATTTTCAAGGCCAGCTTTGGCTACAGAGAGAGTTCAAGGCCTGCTTGAGCTAAGTGAGACCCTGTCTCCAAAACAATACAAAACAAAACAAAAACAAAGCTAACAAGGCATGCTGGGAGTTTAGGACATGTTCCATCAAAATGGTTTAAAGATATTTTAGCACCCAAAACACAACAGCTTCAGTTGTAGGACCTGGAAGCAAAGGAGGTCCTGCAGTGAGGATGGGGCTGTACCGTGGGCCAGGGTCCTGCGGAGTTCCAGGAGGCTGCGGAAGGACAGTGAGGCCACATGAGGCTTTCCCCAGCGCTCAGTCTCCTCCTCTACATCCTCCTCGAATTTGATCCAGCGGGCAGTCTCCCGCCACTGAGGCTCTTGGTTTTTGTCCAGCAGCAACTCATTTAGCTCCACAAACACCTAGGGACGAGAAGAGAAAGAGCTGCAGAGAATGGAGCCCAAGTGCTGGAGGGGACTGAGTGTGGGGGAAGGAAAGTGACAGGAGCAAGTGACCACGGGACACAGTGGACAGTGTGCAGGAGTGGGCGACTAGCCAATCCATGATGGAGTTTGCCTTGTCTGTAAAACAGCAGTAACAGGGCTGGAGAGAGGGCTCAGCGGTTAAGTGCTTGCTTGTGAAGCCTAAGGACCCTGGTCGGAGGCTCACTTTCCCAGGACCCACATAAGCCAGATGCACAAGGTGGCACATGCATCTGGAGTTCATTTGCAGTGCCTGGAGGCCCTGGTGCGCCCATTCTCTCTCTGCCTCTTTCTCTCTGTCTGTCACTCTCAAATAAATAAATAAACATAAACAAAAATTTAAAAAATAGTAGTAATGACCACTATAAGGGCCACTGGAGCACTGAGGAAAGCTTGTGATCAGGACCCAAAGCATCGAGTGGGACCACCAAGAAAGGAAAACACTGGCTTCCACGCATTCTGCCAACAGACGTTCAGGGATGGAAAACTACCTACAACTGGACAGGGTTGGCTCACACTGTAATCCCAGCATTTGGGAGGAAAAGGCCAGCCTGGATTAGAGTGATGCCTAACTCAAAACAAAACAAAAAACCTGCAAATAGACAGGGGTGTGGTGGTGCACACCTTTATTCCCAGCAGTCAGGAGGCAGAAATATGAAGATAGAAGGATGGCTATGAGTTCAAGGCCAGCCTGAGGCTACACAGTGAGAAACAAACAAACAAACAAAAAGGTTATTCTTGCTGGGCGTGGAGGTGCATGCTTTTAATCCCAGCACTTAGAGGCAAAAGCAGGAGGACCTTTGTGAGTTTGAGGCCAGCCTGATAGTACACAGTGAATTCCAGGTTCGCCTGGGTTAGAAGGAGAAAATGTAAAACAAACAAATTTTTAAAATGCAAACAGAGCCGGGCGTGGTGGCGCACGCCTTTAATCCCAGCACTCGGGAGGCAGAGGTAGGAGGATCACCGAGAGTTCGAGGCCACCCTGAGACTGGTCAGCCTGGACCAGAGTGAGACCCTACACCAAAAAAAAAAATAAAAATTAATCCCAGCACTTTAATCCCAGCACTCGGGAGGCAGAGGCAGGAGGATCGCTGTTGAGCTCAAGGCCACCCTGAGAATATAGAATGAATTCCAGGTCAGCCTGGGCCAGAGTGAGACCATACCTGAACAACAATAACAACAAAAAAGCAAACAGAGCAGGGTGTGGTGGAGCATGTTATTTAATCCCAGAGTGTGAGGTCAGCTTGGGCCAGAGTGAGACCCTTCAAAAAAAAAAAAAAAAAAAAAGGGCCTGAGAAGATGGCTTAGCGGTTAAGGTGCTTGCCTGCAAAGCCAAAGGACCCCAGTTCGATTCTCCAAGACCCACATAAGCCAGACGCACAAGGAGGCACATGCATCTGGAGTTTGCAGTGGCTGGAGGCTCTGGTGCGTCCATTCTCTCTCTCTCAAATAAATGAACATATTAAAAAAAAAAAGTTTGAGGAGTTAAGTTAAAGACACTTGCTTACAAAGCCTGACAACTGGGTTTGATTCCCCAGTACCCAAGTAAAGCCAGATGCAGAAAGTGTTTTCAGTGTTTGTTTTCAGTGGCAAGAGGCCCTAATGGGCCCATACAAACACCCACTCTCTCCCTCCTTGCATATAAGTAAAAAAAAATTATATATATATATATATATATATATATATATATATATATATATATTTTTTTTTTTTTTTTTTTTTTTTTTTTTTTTTGTTTTTTTTGAGGTAGGGTCTCACTCTGGTCCAGGCTGACATGGAATTAGCTATGTAGTCTCAGGGTGGCCTCGAACTCATGGCAATCCTCCTACCTCTGCCTCCCGAGTGCTGGGATTAAAGGCGTGCGCCACCACGCCCGGCCATATTTTTATTGACTTATTTATTTGAGAGAGAGAAAGAGGCAGAGAGAGGCAGAGACAGAGAGAGAATGGGCGTGCTAGGGCCTCCAGTCACTGCTAACGAACTCTCCAATCCTTTTTTTATAAATATTTAAAAATTTTTTTTTACTTATTTATAGAGAGAGAGAGAATGGGCACGCCAGGGCCTCCAGCCACTGGAAACGAACTCCAGATGCATGTGCCCACGTGTGCATCTGGCTTACGTGGGTCCTGGAGAATCGAACCGGGATCCTTTGGCTTGGCAGGCAAACGCCTTAACTGCTAAACCATCTCTCCAGCCCCTCCAACCCTATTTTTAATTTAAAAAAATATATATTTTTACTGGGCTGGAGAGATGGTGTAGCAATTAAGGCACTTGCCTGCCAAACCAAAGTTCCCTTTGATGCCCCAGGACCCATGTAAGCCAGATGCACAAGGAGGCGCATGCATCTGGAGTTCATTTGCAGTGGTTGGAGGCCCTGGCATGTCTATTCTCTCTGTCTCTTTCTCACTCTCTAATAAATTAAAAAAATTAAAAACATGCAAAATAAGAAAACTTCCAATGGGGTTAGGGTGACGGCTGAGTTGATAAAGTGCTTGCCATACAAGAATGAGAATCTGAGTTGGGAATCCAGTACCCATGTAAAAATGCTGGGTATAGTGGTGTGTGCCAGGAACCCCAGCTCTGAGGAGGAGACAGTGACTCCCTGGGGTTCACTGGCTAGGGTGAGCTTTAGGATCAGGGAGAACCTGTCTCAAAGAATAAGGTGGAAGCCAGGCGTGGTGGCGCACACCTTTAATCCCAGCACTTGGGAGGCAGAGGTAGGAGGATCACTGTGAGTTCGAGGCCACCCTGAGACTACATAGTGAATTCAGGTCAGCCTGGACCAGAGTGAGACCTTACCTCAAAATAAATAAATAAATAAAATAAGGTGGGGAGCCATGGAAGAAGACCCCCCAACATCAACCTTGGCCTCCACATACATGCATACACAAACATCTGTGCACAGCCAACACCACCCTGCAAATGACAAAACACGGTCACCTCTGCAGAAACTGCTAGGGCGGGATCAGGACGGGACTCCCTAAGGGTGGGAACGGTCTCTAGGAGGGAAGTGGCCATATAGGTGCTATGGGTGCAACATAGCCCTGAAGTGGACACTTGGCACAGGTGCAATTTACTACAGGGCTATTATACTTCAATAAAAAAGGTTTTAAAAAAAATGCACTAAGTCAGAGTTCAAGACCAGAGCCCTGCAGTCTAAGATGGGCAGTGTCACTAAGTAACCAAATGACCTTGGCCAGGGCACAGACCCTGGTTTATGGCCAGCACCGCCTGAGCTATCACCTTCCCAGGTTATTGGGAGGATCAACCGAGCAGAGACTGGGCTCTGAAAGGAAAGCACAGGGCCCCATGGAGGCAGCCTTGAGGGTTGTCTACTCAACTGCAGAAGGCATTTACCCCTCAAACCCCACACTGCCACCTGCTAGCAAACAGCCACAGAGCACACTTCACTGAAGGCTCAGATGTGAACCACAGCACAATAATGGTGCAGTGAGCCACCTTTCCACTGGGCAAGGCAGCCCTAGAGCTCCTCTGATGGTCTGTGGAGGAGGGGGCTACAGGAACTGATGGAAGGCATGCAGCAGAAAGTCATACCTCATGGGGCTTGTGGGGGGCCCGCGGTCGGGCCCGAGGTGTGGGGCCAGGCTCTCGCCCTTCTCGGGCACCCTGGGTAGACCCTTTGGCATTCTTCCGCACCAAGTGCCGCCGCACCCCAGGAACGTCCTCAAACCGGTGACCTGGGAGCAAATAGAGGGCCAGGATCAGGTCCCTCCTTTTGTTTCCTCCATTTCCCACCAGCGAAAGGCTTGGCTTAGGCCCAGCAGCAGCACTCACTCTTCATGAGGTCGAGGTCCGCTGTGGCCAGCGTCTGAGCCTCACTCTCATCAGTGGGGACCCTGGGCAGCAGCGCCTGCTCCACTCCAGTCATGCTGCCGATTCGCCGCCGCTCTTGAAGATTGTAGCTGCGATGTCCAGGCTGGGCTTTGGTCAGGGGGCGTCCTGCAGCACCCCCGTCATCACCCCCAGCTGTACCACTGGCCACTGGCACTATCTCCTCTCCGGCTCTGCAGACAAGAGCAGCCATTGAGTTCCGATTTGGGTCTCCGTTCTCAGGACCCCACCCCTCTGGGTTCCCACTCTTAGGAGGCAGGCATGTGGGAAGAAGGAAGATTCTAGAAACCAACTGGCAGCATTTGAATCCCCAATCGAGCCTTGCCTGGCCCTGCAACCATGATGGCCGTACATCTATCTGCACATATCCCCCTCCTCAGCAGCATGGGCTGAGGCCTGGCTTCTGCCGTGCTAACAGAGGTAGCGCAGAGCCTGCCTCGTAACAGGTGTGCGCGGATATTCCCGTGTGCTCGGATATTCTCGTGTGCTCTTTAGCATTCATCCATTGGACACTCCACCCAGGAAATTGACTATGAAAATGCAGGTAGCTACTCATACTGGTGAGAAAAGTCTGTGCCTTGCCCCTCACAGACATGGGCTTCTGCCCATTCCTTGACAATGCCAGCATCCCAGGTGCTGTCACCTCCTCCTCTTTCCTGCACAGCGGCCCCATGGTCAGAGCCTTGCCAACTCTAGGGACCAGATCCAACCACTGCTAAGTCTCCCCATCCCACTGCCCTCACCGTGCCATAGCCTCCCTCACTTCTCCCTTCTCCCCAGTGCCAGGCTTTCCCCAAGCCTTCAGCCTGCTCCTGTCAGCCTGGCTTCTAGTGACGCTGTGTACTTACTCCCCAGAGGAGCACTGTGTCCTTCACTCCCCACAGCCCTTCACGCTGCCTGGCACCCAGAAAACAGGCCCATGATAGTCATGACCTTGGGACCTTGGTTCAAAGTCATTTCCTCCTAGAAGCTTTCTCTGGCTAGTGCCCCCAAACTCCCTTCACCCACTGGCACTGAGGCTTTGCCTGAGTCAGGGCCACCAGATGCAGTGGTGATGTTGTGGAGCCATCTCCTTGATGACATTTCATTTCCAACTGGGTGGACTGGTAGCTGCCCAGGAATAAGGAGGGGGGCTTCCATTCCTCTTGAATATTGGGCCTCCAGCAAGTGCATGAACGTCACTGATCGAGTGCCCAAGTTCTGGCTCGGGCACTGGACCAGTGACTGCCTTACCATAGCCAGTGAACCCCATCCTATTAGGCCTGTCACCTGCCTGAGCAGGTGGTGAGCGGTGGGCTTGGGATCTGAACCCCAGCCCGATGATCCGAGACTTCTGCTTTCTTCTGTGCCCCACCCCCTCCCCTCCAGCAGGGCAGGGGAGGTGTCTCCTTGGGTCACTCTTGACTGTGGTGCACTAACCCTATCTGGGCTCCTTTGGCGACTCGAGGAGCCACCTCCTGGGGGGGCAGCTGTGTGGGGGGAGATGGACTGGTCCTCTCTGCCTTCCGGTCAGCACCTTCATCCTCTTGGAGAAAGAACTGCAACAGACCCATGTGCAAAGGTGAGACCAGAATGGGGCCCCGCAGCCAGCCTGCCCCCTTAGGCCTGGGCACTACTTACCTGCACAGAAGAGGGTGTAGAGGCAGGAGATGGCTGTGGGGGAGCCCGGAGCCCCTCAGCCTCACTGGCTTCATCCTCATCTTCCTCTCCTTCCTCAATGGTGGGGGTCTCCCCAGTGGGAGAAGCTCCAGGTCGCCTCCGAGGTTTCCGTCCTGGGCCCTGGGGAGTCTTTCGGCGGCGGGCATCGGGAGGCAAGTGAGTGGACAGTGGGTGGTGGATGTGGTGGGAGGACTGGCGGTGGTCTGCAGGGAGGAGTGGGCTCGGTTGCAGGTAGGCACAGCATCCGTCTCCCCCCACCCTAAGCCCTCCCCCTGGGAGGCAGCCAGCCCCTTCTATGCTGGACAGTCCAGTGGGAGCTGTCAGCGCCCCTCCCTAGCCGGTCCTCTCACACTCAAAGTCTTCCTCCCCATAGCTGCGGCCTGGCTCGTCCGCCCCGCGGGACCCAGCTTCCTGGAGGATCTCTTCAAAGCGTTCCACGCCTAGAGTTCGGTGTAGTTCATCTTCCTCCGGCTCAGGGAACCCAAGCGCCACGGAAACCAGGCTCTCTGGCTCTGGCTGTGAGGAAAAGGGGTGGAGGACACACAAAATGAATCACTGGGACTCGCACCCTTAAGTCCCACCAGCACCGTCCTCCAATGCCAGAGACACAATATGCCAGCAAACCTCCAGTGCAGGGACAGAATCCCCCGTGCCCAGTAACCTGTCCCCTCAAACGCGGGGACCCAATCCTACGCCCCCAGCAACCTGTCCCTTCAAATTCAGGGACCTAGTATACCCCCAGCAGTTGTCTCTTCCAATGCAGGACCCACTCCCCCAAGCAATCTGTCCCCTGTCTAGTTAGGCAGCTCGGCGGAAGGGTACACTGAAGACTCTAAAGAAATCCCATGTTTAGCCCTTCTGTAGCCATCGGGTGTGTGAACTGCTCTGTTCATGTGGCAGAAAGTGAAAAAACTCCTTTGGCTGGAGGACAACTGCTGAGCCCCAAAAGTAACTTCTGGAAGCACCTAAGCCTAAGAGTAGGTCTGAGTCAAACCCAGCCTTGCCTGGACAGGAATGTAAGCTCATGCCTGGCCAGGCAGCCCCCATTCCCAGCAGCATGCCCTCCCACCCAGCCAGCCCCACAGGCCCCTCAGCCAGTTGGCCCCGCCCCTCACCCCACCCGCACTCCCCCCACCTGAGTCATCCTGCGGGAGTGCAGCAGCAGGCAGCGGACAGCACCAGCAGGGCCAGCGAGGGGCAGGGACTGCAGCCGGCCAGCAGGCGCTGGAGAGAGCTCAGCCTGGCTAAGCGAGCGGCCGCCTGGCCCACTAGCAGTGTTCCAGCCCCCCACCCAGCCCTCGCAGGCGCTGCCACCAAATATTTGCTCAAGAGCTTCTGGACCTGAAGGGCATCAGGACCTCCAAGGGCGGGGGTATGCCACCACTTCCATGGCAGTGCTGCCAGCTGCTCCAAGGAAGAGCCAGGGCAGGTCTTGAGGAGATAAGGGAGGAGGGAGGTATGTGTGTGGGAGTGGGAGGGGCTGTGCCGGCAGGAGCAGCTTGAGCTAGCAGGGGACCCTGGACAGAAGATGGGAGAGCGCGTGTGTGTCTGAGCAGTCCTGCCCAGCCCATCTTCACTCAGCAGTTCTAGTGGGCTCTCCCAAACACGCAGCCCCACTCCCACCAGAAGCAGCTGGACAGGAGGAAGCAGGCAGGAGGGAGCAAGCACGCAGAGAGAGGGAGCTGGGGGGGGGAGAGGGTCAGTCCCCTCGCACCTGGGGCCGCAGGAGGAAGTCCATGGCGGCAGGAATGAACCTAGGAAGGAGGGGGAGGGCACCTGCCGGGCACCCCTTCCAAGTCACGTGCCCCACTGGGCCAAAGTGACCAATAATGAGGCTGACTGTGGCACGGGGGGGTTAATCATTAGACTTCTTAGGAAAATCAGGAGAGGGCCATGTGGGGCGGTGGCACGTGGGGGTGGGGGCGGGGGCGGGCCTGGCTGGCACGTGGGGTCGGGGGCGGGGCCAGAGGCGGGGCCGGCCAAAGCCTGCGACCAGAACCTCTGTGAGCAGACCTCCGTTGGGGGCCGCTGCACCTAAGGCTCAGCCTAAGGGGTGTCACGGGTTTTAAGATCCAGGGTCTTCAAAATCCCTGCCCCGGCTGAGGCTAAACTACCACCGAGACTTCAAGAAACATCCCCAATTCCATATCCCCGAGAACAGGAGCCACCTGTGTGCCCCTGCTCAGTTTCATGCGACGTGCGGATGGCAGTCCAGACTGCAGCCGTCAAACCCACCATAGCCTCCTTCCTCCTCCTGTTCCGAGCTTCTGCAGCCCCCCCCCCACCCCGCCGGGCTGGACCCTGGGTCTGAGCCCCTTCGCCGACCCGAGCCCCGCAGGCGACTGTACTCACCGAATGCAAAGAATCTGCGCCCGAGGCAGGGCGCCGGCAGGCGCTGCTCATGGCCAAATCTTAGCCTTTTTCGCTGTCGCTGCGGCTTTCAGGGCAGCAGGGAGGAGGCATAACCTGAGTGGGGAGGGGGACAGGGCCAGTCACCATCGGTAAACAGAGCAGGCCAGCCGCCCACCTACTTTGGGAGAGGAAAGGAGCCCCAGTCACCTGCCACAAGGGTCACCCTCACAGGGATCCTTCCTAGACTACGAAGGGACTCATGGTGGCCCTCAGAGGCGGCAAAAACAAAGAGAAGAGTTGTTTCTAGGAAAAGGAGGACTGAGAAGAAGGGGCCACAAAGAGCCCAGAGACAGCCAGCGAGGATGAGAGACGGGAGGGGGAGAGGCAGCAAAAAAAAAAAAAAAAAAAAAGAAAAGAAAAGAAAAAGAAAGAAAGAAAAGAAAAAGACGGAGGAAGAAGGCAAGGCCCAGCCCAGGAAAGAAAGCTACAGAGATGAGGGACGGAGTGATAAAGAACAGAGAAAGATCGCGAGTGAAGGGCCGGACAGAAACAGGAACCCAGCCAGTGGGGGCCAGGAGGTTAGTTCAAGACCAGAGAGGGGTGTGGTGGGGAGTGAGACGGCCCGTGGAGGCAGGGCGCCTGGCTGCCCAAACAGAAAGGAGGCCAGAAAGAACTCTGGACAGAACCCAAGAGGGCAAAGCGGGGGAGGGGGGGCGCCAGTAAGGAGGGGGTGTCCCCTCCCCAAAACAAACAGGGCAGGGAACCCTGACTCCCCGAGCCTGAAAGCAAGAGAGAAGGCACCCCTGTGCAGGGCAGAAGCCCAGCTCCACGCAGTAGGAGGGATGAAGGGACCCGTAGGCCCTGGGTGGACAGAGCTTTATACTGGGGGAGGGGCACGTGACGAAGTGGAGGGGGTGGGCACAGAAACACTGAGGGGGCAGTCTCCACCCCTCCCCTCCCTAGTCCCAGACCAGGAAAATGTGAGTGGCAGGGCTGCCCTCCTGACAGTGACTGTAGGGTGCTGGAGGGTGGAGGTTGGAGAAGACTTTGTAGAGGGAATCGATCCAATCAGTGTAAATCGGGGTACCCACTCTCAGTGAGGGCGGCACCCTCCCCAAAGATGACACTATGAACCTCCCCGTCGAATTGCCGTTGGGGAGCTGGTGTTGCCCCGATTTAGGACTACCTTGGGAGTAATACAGTTCAGTACAGGGTCAAATAATAGAAGTCTGAGGTGTGTGTGGGGGGGGATCAGCCCCGGGTGGGGAGCCTAGGAGACACATTCCTGGCAGGAACTCCAGCTCAGCTGACTTCTCTTCACCTCCCCCCCAACTTCAGCAGGCCTTCAGCCAGGGCCCGCCGGTGCGGGGGAGAGGTGCCCTGGAGGGGACCCGATCTGGGAGGCATATGGGCGTCTGGCCCCAGCACCTGCAGGTGCACACTCCCACCTCCAGGGTTTGCCCTCAGTGTGCTCTTACACCATGCCCTCCTCCCTCTACCCATGCCCCCAGCCCTCCCCTGCTGCCCCAGAACACAAAGCACCCTCTGTCCAAAGCATCAGTGCCCATAATCCGGGTGGGGGCACATTCCGGGGACCAGCCCCGACCGGCCCGGAGGATTAGCATCTTTGCCTCTCAACCCAAGGGATTAACACCCTGGACCCCCACTTGGGCATTAACCATTCTCTAAGTGAATTCGTACATTCCACAGCTCTAGGCTGTGGGACTGGCGAGGGAGGAGGACTCCAGATTTCAGACAGCGCCACCCCTTCACCCTCAGCACCGAGCTCCCCACCCAAATAAAGCAGCCCCTCATCTATCCCATGCCCACCCAACCTGCTCCCTCTTCTGCCTGACCTCTTGTCCTGACCTGACCCTATCCGACAACCCCCTTTCCAGGCTCCACCTCCTAACTCGGAGATGCAGCAGGCTGCAGAGGGCCCGGGCCACCCCCCAGGCTGGGAGTCCTGGATGGGTGTGAGGGACCTGGTATCGAGTTTGGAGGCGTTGGGGGGGGGGGTGTTCCTCTGGAGCCCGTCCAGGAGTGGGAGAGTGAGCATTAGCAGAGCCTCCCTCCCGGAGACTACCCCGTCCTGGTGGCAGGGGGCGCGGCAGCCTAAGTGAGAAGCGGACCCTACCTAGGATCTCGCCGGCCACCAGTCATCGGCTCGTCACCCCGATCCCTCTCCCCAAAAAACTTCGCGTCCTCCCTTCCAGCGCCCCCCCCCCAGCACCAGTCTCCGCCCTCTCCTTCACTTCCACTCCCTCGGCGCCCGAGTCCCGGGCTCCCCCCCCCCCACGAGTTCCGCGGCCCTGGCCCTCCCCCTCCCCCACCTATCCGCTTACCCGCTAGCTCTAGATATCGTGCCCCGGGGAGGGGTCTCGGGGGGGAAAAGGGGGTCTCTCCCGGTGCTCAGGCACCCTCGCGCGCTCCCGACGCCTTCGCAGTGCCCACCCCGGGGCGCGCTCCCCCGCCGCTCCCAACTTCTCCCAACTCAACTTTCCCCCGCGCCGCGAGCAGGCCGGCCCCCAGCGTGCGCGCCCCCGCCCCACCTCCCCGGCGCGCCGTGCGCGCTCCCGGAGGCCTAGGCTGAGCTTGAGAGGCAGAGAGCGCGCGGCCGAGACTCTGGCGCGGGGGCGCGCTTCCACCCACAGCCCCGGGCACCCGGCGCTCGCCTCTCCGAAGACGCCCGCCGTCTCTGGGCGGAAAGGAGCCTGCGTGTAGAGAATGGCTAGGAAAGCAGAAGCGGAGGAAGTCGACAGACAAATGCAATTGGGGGTTACGACTGCCTGGGCCCTCCCTGCCCCAGTGAACCCCAAAGTGCCCCCGAGAGAGCCGGTTGTTGGCCTGAGGGACCGGCGGCTGCAACCCTCTACCTAGAGCTGGAGGATGACAAGTCGACTTGTTGGGGACTCTGCTTTCATGTGAATAGACCTCCACACTGAATGGAACCCTATTCATAGCCGATACTTGATGGTTTGTTTTGTGTTATTTTTTAAAGTCTTTGGTGTGTAATCTTGTTTTCCTAACTAAATAATAAACTCTTTCAGATAAGGAATTCGCTTTCTGTGTCTTTTAGTCTGCCACGTGAGTGAATCAGCATTGTTTATCCCAAAACACTCAGATTTAAGAGAGTGAATTAACAAATGGTTAACATCTATTCGGGCTCCAGAGCTGAGAAATGCTGTTTTTTTTTTTTTTCTTTCTCTTTCTTTCTTCTCTCTCTCTCTCTCCAGTTCACAACCCTCAAAAATGCAATCGTGAGACAATTAGAGAGCAGCGCAAGAAAATCTATAATCAACTCCTTTATGGGATGAGGTAAAGGCTGCTGCAAGTGTAGCATCTGTCTGTGGTCTTGTCTGTCGAGGGGAGTTAACCAACCTGCCAGTCCTCGTGAACCACACCCTAGCTGACTCCAGTGGGCCTGCTCTGGACACTGGGATTTGAGGGACACCCAGGCTCCAGTCAGCTTGCCTCGGCATGTCAAAGTGGAGTCGCTGGAGTCCGGTGGGCTTCGAGATGATAAACTTGGACCCGGCAGAAAAGAGGGGTTCTCTGGCGCGTGTGTCCCTCCACTCAAATCCAACCCCCCTATGGGGTAGCGCTGTCTCGCTGCCCGACAGACAGCTGGTGCCTCTGAGGTCGATCAGCAGTAAAGACAGCTCTCAGAGCTATTCCCCCATCAGTCCTGGGGGCACCAGGTAGCCCAGGGCGAGGTGGACGTTTAGTGCTGAGGTAGGTCGTCAGGAGGTTTCTGGGAGCTCAATATCAACCATGTAGGACACAGCCAGGCCAACAGCGCCCGCGATCTAGGCCGGCAAACGCAAACTTCAAGTAGAAAAAAGCCCCACCCCACCCCACCCCTCCCCACTCTCGCTGCATTCTGGAACGCGTAGTCCCCAAGCGGCCCTTCTCTGCAGGGCTGTGAGCACAGAAAAGGAATAATAACAAGCGCGAGGCATCCTGGGAACCTTCGCGCCACGGCGGAGACGCCCGAAGAGCGGACGCGCGAGGCATCCTGGGACTTGTAGTCCAGCGTTTGCCTCCGCGCTAGAAACGAGTCCCCCGAGTTAAAGCGCTGCAGAGAGCCCGTGTGAAGCTTGCTGGACGTTGTAGTCCTTCATACCTGACTGTCCCGGGCAATTGCTGGGGGAAATCTTGCTGTTGCTGGACTACAAGTCCCAGAAGACTCTGCGTGGGTAGCAAGGAGGGCGGGGCTGGGGCTGGGGTGCCGCCTCCTCTGCAACGCCGGGGCTGGACTCTTAGAACCTAGGGCCCGCAAGGGTCCCCGTGGCCGCCGCGATGCAAAAATACGAGAAACTGGAGAAGATTGGGGAAGGTAATGGAACCACGAGATGTTCCTGCAAGGTCCCCTTTTGCAGACAGACCCTTCACTGTTCCTTGCAGCCCCGGCTCCCTTATCCTCAGCGATAACTGCAGATTCCGACCACAGCTCTGGCCGCTGAAGCTCCATACTCCGTGTAGACACCAATCCTCCCTTTACGATAGCATTTGCCGCAGACTCCCACTCCACCCTTAGTGTTCCCTGTAGAATGACTTCTCACAGCCGCACTTCCTGCATTTCCTAGCCCTAAACCCAGCATCACTTGCAAAGCTCACTTGGAGCTCCAACCTGGGTTCATTGTAGACCTCCAACCTTAGCATTTCTGCAGGCCTTCATTTCTCTCTTAGACCCCTTCTCACTATGCCCAGAACCTTCCGGAGCTTGCTACTGCACTCTCTCCTTTATGCCGGAAGCCTCGAGCCTCTGCAGGCATCTTCTTGTGCCTTTCCATTCTCACATTGCTATAATACATCTGGCCTTCACTTTGAACCCCTTCCCTTGCCCACACAGATGCCGCTCTGCTTCCTGCAGGGAGGGATTTCCGGGGGAGGGAAAGAAGCCTTACCCTCACTCCTGACCTTTCCCCTTCCCACCCATCCCTCTCGTAGGTACCTATGGAACTGTGTTCAAGGCCAAAAACCGGGAAACCCATGAGATTGTGGCTCTGAAGCGAGTGAGGTTAGATGATGACGATGAGGTAGGATTGGGGCTTGGGGGTGGCAGTAAGGCCTGGGCTGGGTGGGCTGTGACTGTTGTCCCTTGGGTCCTTTCTATATATAGGGTGTGCCAAGTTCAGCCCTCCGGGAAATCTGCCTACTCAAGGAATTGAAGCACAAAAACATTGTCAGGTGTGTGTATGGCAGACCCTCCTTGCCAATGGGGCCTGTTCGGGGAGGTGGAGCCATGTTATTTTGCTGGGCAGGTATTGGGGTGTTAGGGGACAATTTGGGACCTGGCTGAGCCCTTCCTTCTCCCTAGGCTTCATGATGTCCTGCATAGTGACAAGAAGCTGACGTTGGTTTTTGAGTTCTGTGATCAGGTGAAAGAGGGGTTAGGGTGTAGTAATCTGGGGAGGGTTTAGGATCCCAAACTGAGGTTAAATTCCAGTCCGTTCTCCTCACCCTTTTGCTTTTTCAGGACCTGAAGAAATATTTTGACAGCTGCAATGGTGACCTGGATCCTGAGATAGTGAAGGTAAGGGCAGGGGAACGTGTCGTGGAACTCATCAAAGCTGGGGTGTTCCTGTATGCAGCATCAGCACTCTTTGAGGAGGACCAGGTTGGGGTTCTGGGGTGTCATATAAACTCTGTTTAACTGGGTGTGGTGGCAGATGCCCTTAAATCTCAACACTCGGGGGACAGAGGTAGGAGGATCACTGTGAGTTCAAGGTTAGTCTGAGACTACATAGTGAATTCCAGGTCAGCCTGGGCTAGAGTGAGACCCTACCTCAAAACAAACAAACAAACAAACAAACAAACAAACAAACAAAAAAACAGTGGGGCGTGTTGGCACACGCCTTTAATCCCAGCACTCGGGAGGCAGAGGTAGGGGGATCGCAGTGATTTCAAGGCCAGCCTGAGACTACATAGTGAATTCCCGGTCACCCTGGGCTAGAGCAAGACTCTACCTCGGAAAACCAACCAACCAACCAAACAACAACAACAACAAAAAAAACAATTTTATTTTGTTTCTATCCTTCAAGGGCCTCCAGTCTTAGCAAACATGTTTATTTGGTTTCTATTGACCTGAACAGTAATACTGATGTCAACTAAGTCATTTGCACTGAGAGATGAGGCTCATAGAGAAATATTTCATTGATTTAACAAATGGCAGCTCAGCATGGTGGCATACCTAGCACTCAGAAAGCAGAGGCAGGAGTATCTTGAGTTCAAGGCCAGACTAGGCTACATAGTAGGGCCTTGTCTTAAATTTCAAAGCAAAAACTAAGCCAGAAGTGGTGGCATGTCCCTTTTAATCCCAGAAGTTGGGAGGCAGAGGTAGGAGGATCACTGTGTATTTGAGGCCGACATGGAACTGGAACTAGAGTGAGTTCCAGGTCAGCCTGGACTAGAGAGAGAGAAAGAGGCACACAGAATGAGAGTGAGTATGGGGAGAGTGAGTATGGGCATGCTGAGGCCTTCAGCCACTTCAAACAAACTCCAGATGCATGTGCCATTTTGTGCATCTGGCTTTATGTAGGTACTGGGAAATTGAGCCTGGGCCATCAGGCTTTGCAAATAAACGCCCTTTAACCACTGAGCCTTCTCTGCAGCCCTTCCTGAAGATTTTATTGTGTACCAGGCACTGTTCTAGGTCCAAAATCAAGTACCCATGCCCAAGTTCCAGGAGCATCATGTTGAAGTGATACTATAGCACTGCGTTTGTGTTGATGGTTCTGGGTGTATGTGCTCAGGTGCGCCAGGTAGGAGAGACCAGCATGGTCTGGGGATATAGGAAGGCTCACTAGCCTATAAGATTCAAAAAGGTAGGAAGCAGGGCCAGCTTGTTTACTTTTGTACCTCTAATGCCTAGCTCCATGCACAGCACCTACTCAGCAGTGATTGGACAGAGCAAAGCACTTGCTTTGCAAGCATGAGAACCTGAGTTCAGTCCCCAGGGTCCGTGTAAAAATGCCACACATGAGGCCGGGCGTGGTGGCGCACGCCTTTAATCCCAGCACTCGGGAGGCAGAGGTAGGAGGATCGCCAAGAGTTCGAGGCCACCCTGAGACTACATAGTTAATTCCAGGTCAGCCTGGACCAGAGTGTGACCCTACCTCAGTGCCACACATGAGGTTATGCTTGTGTAATCCCAGTGCTGGGGAGGCCGAGATAGGAGGATCTCTATAGTTCACTGGCCAGCTAGTCTTGGAGAGCTCCAGGCCAATGAGAGACTGTCTCCAAAAGAAGTGGACAGAGCCAGGCGTCTGGGAGACAGAAGTAGGAAGATCTCCTTGAGTTTGAGGACCGTCTGAGACTACATAGTGAATTCCAGGTCAGCCTTGGCTACAGTGAGACCTTACCTCAAAAACAAACCCCAAAAAAAAAAAGTAAAAAGAAGAAGAAGAAGGAGGAGGAGGAGTAGTATACAGAGGCTAGGGAAATGGCTTAGTGGTTAAAGGCTTTTTTTTTTTTTTTTTTTTTTTAACAAAGACTGCTGCCCCAGGTTCAGTTTCCCAGCTGAGCTGCCCCCTGGCATCCCCTCCCCGTACATACAAATAAATAATAAATAAATAGTTTAAACAAATTTTAGGGGCTGGGTGTGGTGGTGCACGCCTTTAGTCCCAGCACTCGGGAGGCAAAGGTAGGAGGATTGCCGTGAGTTCAAGGCCAGCTTGAGAATACATAGTGATTTCCAGGTCAGCCTGGACTAGAGTGATACCCTACCTTGAAAAAAAAATTTAGGGAGCTGGAGATATGGCTTATCACTTAAGGTGCTTGTCTGTGAAGCCTAAGGACCCAGGTTCTATTCCCCATGTACCCACATAAGCTAGCTGCACAAGGTGGCACATGCATCTGGAGTTTGCAGTGGCTAGAGGCCCTGATGTGCCCATTCTCTCTCTCAAATAAATAAGTAAAATAAAATTTAAAAAGAGGTGGGCAGCATTCCTAAAGATAACACTGAGGGTTGTCCTCTGGCCTCCACATGCATGTGCATGCACACCCACACACATAAACACATACAAAGAAAATACATTAGGGCTGGAGAGATGACTTAGCGGTTAAGGCGCTTGCCTGCAAAGCCAAAGGACTCAGGTTTGACTCCCCAGGACCCACATAAGCCAGATGCACAAGGGGGCACACACATCTGGAGTTCATTTGCAGGGGTCCGTTCTCTCTCTCTCTCTCTCTCTCAAATAAATAAATTTAAAAATTTTAAAACACATTTAAAAATAGTGACTGAAGCTGGATGTGGTGGCACATGCCTTTAATCCCAGCACTCAGGAGGCAGAGGTGGGTGGATTGTTGTGAGTACAAGGTCACTCTGAGACTACATAGTTAATTCCTGGTCAGTCTGGTCTAGAGAGCGAGACCCTACCTCAAAAAAACAACAAAAAAGAAGTGACTGGATGGACTACTGGACTGTTGCAAGTGTAGTGGGCTGGAAGGGAGAGAAGGGAGTGAGACCATTTGGCACTGCAGCTCATACCCTGGGTGTCTGACTTGCTCCTTTTTGCCTCTCCCTAGTCATTCCTCTTCCAGCTGCTGAAAGGCCTGGGATTCTGTCACAGCCGCAATGTGCTTCACAGGGACCTGAAGCCCCAGAACCTGCTCATAAACAGGGTACTGCTCTGGGGATGGGGTTGCAAAATTGCAGAGGCTGGAAGTCAGATTTGGGAAGTAATGAGGGGAGGGGAAGCTGGAACATTCCTTAAACCACTTAAAATCCCCCATGTTTTTGTTTTCCTCATCTCCCCTCAGAATGGGGAGTTAAAATTGGCTGATTTTGGCTTAGCTCGGGCCTTTGGTATCCCAGTGCGCTGTTACTCAGCTGAGGTGAGCCTGGAAGATCAAACATGGGGTTGAAGGGAGGGGGTCCCCAGTGGGCTTCTCTAGGACCCACCACATTGTTCTCTCCTCTCTGTTCTCCTCCTTAAACCTCATCCCAGCCCTCTAAGTGGGGGTTCCCTGTGGGTGGGGTCTTCTTCAGGTGGTCACGCTGTGGTACCGCCCACCGGATGTTCTCTTTGGAGCCAAGCTGTACTCCACGTCCATTGACATGTGGTCAGCCGGCTGCATCTTTGCAGGTGACACGTTGGGGCTCTCCGAAGAGACACTTTCTCTCCCATATGGGTTGACAAATAGAATTTGGAGGGTTCTCTGTGAAGGAAAGCAGAGGGGCACTTGGGGCTGGAACTGGAAGGCTCAGGGGTGCCTCGCACAGTGAGGGTCCTTCTTCATACGTTACGTTTTGTTACCCCCTCTTCCTCCCAGAACTGGCCAATGCCGGGCGGCCTCTCTTCCCTGGCAATGACGTGGATGACCAGCTGAAGAGGATCTTCCGATATCCTTCCAAGTGCCTTTGCCCTCTGTCCTTTGCCCACTCTCCTTAGCCTCTTGGGGAGTAGGCATGGAGCTTAGAGCAGTGGTGAAGGTGCCCACAGCCCGGGGGGCTTAGGGGATGCATACTGTGGAGAGGTGCAGTCTGTAGGCAGGGAGAAGACTGTGCATGTAGGAGGCAAGTCTTTAGGGTGAAGGAGCCAGCAAGGAACAGGGGGTTTGGAAGAAGAATGTCTGGTTTATCAGGACCACGGACGTCAGGGGTTGGATTAGCCCATCCCATCGTGAATGCCATGCAGGTGGGACGAAGGAGTAACTCCCAAGCTGGGCTGAGTGTAGAATAAGGTGGGGAGAGAGGAGAGCAGGTGTCCCTGTCCCTGAGGTGCAGGTGGTACAGCCCTCCCCATGAGTGACCCTTGACCCCATGGACACACTGCTAGGGACACCGACTGAGGAGCAGTGGCCCGCCATGACCAAGCTGCCAGATTATAAAGTAGGACTGCTTGTGTGGTGGTGGTGGGGGGGGGTTGCCTTCATCAGAGGCCCCTTTATTTCCTAGCCCCATACCCCATGCTGCTGACTCTGCCTGGTCCTCCTCTGCAGCCCTACCCAATGTACCCAGCCACGACGTCCCTGGTGAATGTTGTGCCCAAGCTCAATGCTACAGGGAGAGACCTGCTGCAGGTAGGCGCCCAGGAGCAGAAGCTTGGGGTTGGGGAACTTACCCAGAGGGACGAGGGGAAGGTGGGCTCTGACCTGGCCTGAGCCTGCCTCTGCCTTTCCTCCCCTCTGCAGAACCTCCTGAAGTGTAACCCTGTGCAGCGCATCTCGGCGGAGGAGGCCCTGCAGCACCCGTACTTTTCGGACTTCTGCCCTCCCTAGGCTCCGGGGCCCCGGGCTGCCAGGCTGGGGCCTGGCCTAGCTAAGTCTCCCTTCCCAGAGGGGCAGAAGTGTGGGGTGCCGAGCACCAGCTGTGCTGGGTCGAGCCAGGGTGGAGGTACCCTGGCCAGCGCTCTTCACTCCCTTAATGGACTTTTATTTAATTTCATAAATTGGCTCCTTTCCCACAGTCTGCTGATGTGGTGGTGGGGTGCCTCTGAAGGTGCTGGGGCCCCTATTATGCCTTATCGCCCTCTACAACCCAGCTTCCAGCCTGGGCAGCCAGCTGCCCATTGCTTGCTCTGCCTCTCTTAGGTGGCCTGGGACAAGGGACAGGAGGCTATGACTTCCTCCTGCCCCCTGCCCATCTCACACCTCTTAGGTGGGGTCAGAACAACCCCTGACTCCATGCATGTGCTTTTGAACATATTTCATGAACACATTTTCCCCGTGCATGGGAGGGCCAGCCAGCCTCAAAGGACAAAGCAGACAGCCTTTGAGAGAAAGGTGGGCTTCTTCCAGAATGAGGAAGACAAGGCCGGACTTCTCTTTGTGTCTCTGCATCCCATGCCGTCCCCTCATACTCAGTGCTGCGGGCCAGGCCGGGCCACAGGCTCAGAGCCATAGGTCCATGGGAGCATCTCCTCCCCCATTCCTGTTTGCCAGTTTTCCAGTGGCTGAGTTACAGTGGGCAGAGGCCCAGCCGTGCCTTTCTGGAAGGAATGGGCTCTTCTAGCTCGGCCTTTCAGCTCCTGTGGAGAGGTCAGAAAGGCCAGATCTCTTCCATAGAGATGGGCTGTGTGTCATGCTTGGTCCCAAATGTGAGAACAGGAATCATGACCTTTGAAGGCAGGACACCAACTTGTACTTTTGATGTAGAGTAGCGCCCGTGGTGTCCCCATTCCTCCCCTGCCTTCCTGCTGAGCTCTGGTTGTTCCAGCTACACACGGCAAGTGAGGACTTGCTGACCAGGCCCCTTCTATGCCATCTCTCCTGAGCTCTGCTTGGAGAGACCTGTCCCCTTCCTAAGATGTCGGTAGGAACCAGGTCTAGTGGTACAGGCCTGTCATGCCAATTCCTTGGGAGGCAGAAGCAGGAGAATCACAGGGTTAGTGTAGGCTAGAGTGCGTTCAAGGCCATTCTGGGCAACTTAGCTTAGTGAGAGACCCAGTCTCCAAATAAAAAAAAAAAAATCAAAACAAGCTAGGCTCAGTGTTAAAGCACTTGTGTAAGGTGAGTCCTCAGGGACCTGGGTGCAGTCTCCTGTGCACCTTAAGTGGTTAAGATGCCAGAATACCAAAGGAAGAGCCACCTTGGTCCCCCAGAGATGGATGACGGCTAAGCTGCACAGTGGCTGGCAGAGGACGTTCTGCTCAGAGGAAGGCTGCTGATGGCTCTGCTAGTGTCCGACCTGTACAACCAACACCCGAGGCAGATACACAAGAGTTTTATTGGGGTGAAAGCAGCAAAATGCACGGGTCAGGTGTGTCCGGGGTGTCACTGCTCAGCCTTGAGGTCCCAGCTGCTCTAGAGCCTTGTTACAAGGTAGCAGGTGCGGTGGGAGGCAGAGAGCGTCTTGGTGACAGCACAGGGAGGGGTGGGAGGCCTGGTGGGACAAGCCACAGAGCTGGGGTGGAGCACCTTCACCCATCCTGCCCTGCCAGACATGAACTTCACCCACTGGACCTGCCCCACCCCTCCTCCCTTGACCTTGGCGAGGGTGTTCTGTGTTACCTGGGACCCAGGCCCAGATGGGGAACATGGGGTCGGTGGCTGTCCAGCCCGTCTTGAAGCTGAGGAGGAGGGAGGGTCAGGTGAGGACCAGGCAAGATGGCTGCACATAGCTCCACTACCACTAGGCTTGAGGGGGAGGAACTACCCTCTCACAAGGGGCAGGGTGGAAAGGTGGGACTGTTACCAAATTGCTGCTGGACTGTCTTTGGGAACGCTTTCGCTTCCAGAAGTACCCCAGGACTCTGTCTTGGAACACCTAGGGGCGAGAAGGGGGGGCGTAGATGGCCAGCACACATGGGAGACACCAGTGGCCTGATCCCTCCCTGTACCCACCTGAGGTGGAGTCCTAACCCACCTCACAGAGGTAATCCAGGATCTCTAGGATGGTGAGCAAGCTGGCCCCGATGAATAGTCCCATCTGGCCCCCAATGTCACCTGCAGAGACAGCGTTGTTCAGTTCACAGCTACCTGCGCTGTCCACACCGCTGCTGCAGACTCCCCCCCCCCCCTCCCCGCCCCGGGCGTCCTGCACACACTCAACAACTCTGACACTTCATAGGCCTTCTGCTGGTCCACGGTCTCGTAGTTGAGGGCCTCGAAGAAAATGTCCAGGACCAGTACGTTCTCCCTGGAGGAGAAGAAACCCTGTCTGGCTGGCTGGATACCACCTGGGGCTAGCTGCTTGCGGGATGGGGGACGGGTGTGGGTACTCTGGCTCCTTTCAGGAACCTTGCCCTCTCCCCACAATCAAAGTTGAAGCAGTTTATTGAGAGCCTATGCTGGGTCCAACCCATGCTGGCACGCTCACGCGATGTAGGCCTCGCTGCGGTTGTATTTCCGGGCCAGGTAGCGGGCGGAGGCGCGGCTGGGAATCCGCACCATGGAGAGCTCCTTGGAATAGCGCGTGGTGGCGCACGGGTTGGGGCAGGCGCACGCGTCCTTCCGCAGCATGACGTCTGCACACCACCGGGGCAAGGGTCAGGGCGGCTCTTGGCTTGGCAAGATCCGGGTCAAGGGCAGAAGTGGGACCGGGAAATGGGGGAGACATGCCCTTACCCAGGGCGGGGCTGGCGCAGTCCTTGTACTGCTGAGGGCTGCACACTGGGGCACTACCTGAAGTGGAGCAGGGGAGACAGGTTCAGGAGCTCCAGCGTCCCCTAGATTTTCCCCCAGCCTCTCCTGCTCCGTGGTACACAAAGACCACAGTCCCTTACCAGGCATATGCATCATTCGACAGCCGCACTTCCTAGCCACGTAGCGGGTCTCACAGACCAGACGGCATCCTACTAAACTATAAGGAGGGCTTGGGGTGGGGCTAGAGGAACTCAAGGGATCAGAAGGCTCCGGATCCAAGTCGGGGTCCAAAGATACACTATTGCAGTCCCCCCAGGGCGGTGGCAGGAAGCTCAGCTGTGGGGGGACAAGGTGAAGGAGGCTCTGGGACACTGGGAATGCAGCCCCAGGTTCAGGCTGAGGCACTGCCCAGCGGGCTCTCAGGAGGGGTAGGTGCTTGGGGGAGGGTCAGAGGCACAGGCAGGTAAGTGGGCGTACTTGTTGCTGCTGGCAGGACACAAAAGTCTGGTGGCCCGGGGCTGCCCCAAAGCCCAGCTGGTCGATGGCAGGAGGTTCCTCCTGGCTATGAATCTGCACCCGAACTCCCACTTCAAACGGGGTCTCTTCTGTGGGGAAGGGCTTTTAAGGCCTGAGGACACCATCCCGCCCCCAGGGCAGAGTTCTTTGGTAACCCCCTTCCCAGGACTGGGAAGAGCCAGTAGTGCCCTTTCTCACAGAAATAGCACGCTTTTTTGGTTTGTTTGTTTGTTTTTTTTTTTCAAGGTAGGGTTTGGCTCTAGCCCAGGCTAACCTGGAATCCACTATGTACTGTCAAGGTGACCTTGAATTCACAGCGATCCTCCTACCTCTGCCTCCTGAGTGCTGGGATTAAAAGCGTGTGCCAACACTCCCAACAAGAACATGCTTTTTTGTTTTGTTTCGTTTTGTTTTTTGAGATAGGGTCTCACTCTAGCCCAGGCTGACCTGGAATTCACTCTGTAGTCTCAGGGTGGCCTCAAACTCATGGTGATCCTCCTACCTCTGCCTCCCGAGTGCTGGGATTAAAGGCGTGCGCCACCATGCCCAACAAGAACATGCTTTTTGACCTGCCCTGGCCCCTCTCCCCTCCCTTTCCCCAGACTCACACATGCACCCCACATCCCCATCCCTCCTTGTGGACAGAACCCTCTAGCCTCTGCCCCTCACCCATGTCCTTCCACACAGGCAGATACTCCTCCTGCTGCACATCCAGCATGACCTCCAGCCCGTTGCCAGCACCACCTTTGGGAGTGGTGAGCAGTTCTGCCCCGTGGGCACCTGAGTTGAAAGTGTAGCACTGCCCCATCCGAGTGAAGATCTGCAGATAGACAGGGGACGGCAAGCCCTCCTTCAGGCAGGCCCACGGGCATGGGACTGCTCCCCTCCTGTGTCCTCCTGTTTTTGTTTTTGAGGCAGGATCTCATGTAGCCCAGGCTGGCCTTGGGGTCCTGATTCTCCTGCCCCCCAAGTGCTAGGATTACAGGAATGAGTCACAACTTCCACCATACCCCTTCTCTTTGAATTCTGGAACCTACATCTCAATGCCCCCCAACCCCACAAGGAGATACGTGAAGTTTGGAAATCTTCCTCAACACTCCAACTCCTCTACCTCGCACTGAAGCCTGGGCACAGCATACAGGGCATTTCATTAGCAATTAGGGCAAAGGAAGTGAGCCAGTTGCCCTCATTAGAAATGCCAGAACTCTGACAAAGCAGAGGAAAGTGAACCCTCTTCTCTAGGAAACATCTGCCATAGAGCACTCCCAAGGAGTCTCCCTTCATCCTCGGAGCAGGGCCTCCCCCGGCTAGCTCTTGGCCTGCAGCCAGCCTGGGTCAGTGCATGTGCTGGAAGGCAGAACGAGGTGCACAGCTAGCTGAACTGGGCAGAATGGCTGTGGGTGGGGAGTCTATGGTCTGTGGGAAAGAACAGATACAGAGATAGAGGGCATTAAGGCTCTCTGACTTTGGGGGAGCTCTGACTGGTTAAGGGAGATTGGAGCCACTGGGCAGGACCCATGGGAGCAACCGGCTTACCACAGTGAAGTTTTCAGGGCCACACGGCTGACCACGGTAGCGGCAGTCCAGAAGCATGTCCTCCAGGGAGTGGCCAGCGCGGGCGTAGAGCTGTGCCATGTCAAAGGTGGGACTGGGCATGAAGCCTGGTGGCGCAGGGGGCCGACCCAGTGCCCGCAGGTAGGCAGCATGTTCAGCGGGGTCCAGGCCCAGCAGTGCTGTTCCAGCCCAGTGCAGGTCATTGGGTGTGAGGCGAGAGCGACGCAGCGGGTTGATGTTGCACAGGGTGATGGCTGGGAAGGTAAGCTGGTGGCTCTCGCGCTCATCCAGGGTGGTCTGATGGTGGAACTCCCCGTAGTAGCGCACCCGCTCGGCCACCTGGTAGAGGAAGGCTGCCAGAGACAGGAGCACAGCGGTGGCCCACAGCCCACGGCGCAGGGTCAGGTCCCCAGGGCCAAAGACATGTCCCAACCCGTGTAGCGTGCAGCTGCTGGCGAACACACGGATATCTGAGGCCGGCCGCCGGGCCTCCTCCAGCTCTGAAGAGGGCTTCATGGCTGGAGCCAGGGGGTGGGGGTGCCAACTGGATACAGGGCTTGGGAGGAGTGAGAGAGGATAGTTTGTTGAACTGGAAGATAGGATTCGGGAGGAGAAGAAAGCAGAGGGAGAGAGAAGAGAGGAGAGGGTGGCAGAGGAAGGGACACTAAGGGGTAGGTAGGAGCACTGGCCTGCAGGGCTGGATAAGGTGGTCTGTGGTCACACTCAGCCTTCCCCAGAGTAGGTAGCGGCTCAGGTGGGCTCCATGCGGGGCTGGGATCCACAGCTGAGACCAGGGAGGGAGTGGGAAGCAAGGCGCAGGCAGGGGCTGCAGAGCAGTGCCGAGCTGAAGCTGCAGAGGATTGGGTTTCAGCAGTGAGGGGGGTCAGGGGAGCAGCAGAGCAGTCTGGGGGGGAGGGAGGAGGTCCCTTGGGCCCCAGGCTGAGCCATTAGTGCAGTATGATGGGGCGGGGGGGGGTCATTGCTGTTAGAGACCAGAGGCGCCAAGAGGAAACCGCAGTAGTCCTAGGTAGGGCTTGATGGGAGCCCAGATATATGTTGAGGCTGGGGGTGTCTTTGAGCCCCTCTAGGTTCCTAATTACAGCCCTTGAATGTTAGGCCTGAGGGTCAGCCACAGACCCTTGGCCAGCTCTCCCCTTGTTTTGCTTCTCCGGCCTTGCAATGCCCCCGCCAAGGATCATTAGTTCTTCTGTGGGGTAGACTTGGCTCTTGACCGAGCTGGAGCGTGGTGGGAGGTTTGGCATGGGCAGAGCTCTTCTTCCCTTGCTCCCGGCCAGGCCACACTGGATGGCCAAGGCCCTCTGCAGGTCCCATGTCCAGGGACTTTCTGTGCTCTGAGTGTTTTTCTCTCTAAGGACTCGGACCCCATCACCCCCCACCCCCACTCAGGCGCTGCTGCCCACGAGTCTGCCCTCTTACACCCCAGTACCCTATGACTTCAGATTTTGCTCTTTCACCGAACATATTTTAGGGACCATGTGATCCCAAGTACCTGAAAAGCTCCCTCAGTTTTTTTTTTTTTTTTTTTTCTTCCCTTCTTCGAGGTAGGGTTTCACTCTATCCCAGGCTGACCTGGAATTCACTCTATATTCTCAGAGTGTCCTCGAACTCATGGCGATCCTCCTACCTCTGCCTCCCGAGTGCTGGGATTAAAGGCTGCTTGTTCAATTTTGAAAGGAGCCATGCCAGTCCACTATGCAATGATGATGCTGTGTAACTAAGCCCCCTCTGGTGCCCACTGAAGGCTCCAGGCTCTCCACCCCAATGTTGCTATCAGTATGGCACAGATATAAACTCCCAGAGACAGAATCACTGGGTCAAGAGGTCACTGCCTTGATAATTAAAAAAATTTTTTTGTGGGTTTTCGAGGTAGGGACTCATTCTAGCTCAGGCTGACCTGGAATTCACTCTGTAGTCTCAGGGTGGCCTTGAACTCATGGCGATCCTCCTACCTCTGCCTCCTTTCAAGTGCTGGGGTTAAAGGCGTGCACCACCACACCCGACTTGTTTGTTTATTTATTTTCTTAGTTATTTATTTATTTGAGATCGACAGACAGACAGAGAAAGAGGCAGATAGATAGAGAGAGAATGGGCACACCAGGGCCTCCAGCCACTGCAAACAAACTCCAGATGCATGCGCCACCTTGTGCATCTGGGTCCTTGGGAATCGAGCCTCCAACCGGGGTTCTTAGGCTTCACAGGCAAGTGCTTAACCACTAAGTCATTCCTCCAGGCCCTGCCTTGATAATTTATTAGCTGTCACCAACCCCTCTCCTCACCCTAGTGACAATTATGCCATTTTGTACTTCCACCAGTCTCAGGGAACATGCCTGTTCAAGGAGGGATCTCTGTGACCCTAAGCTAGCTCTGCGTGCCCCCCAAGGCAGAGCCAGCACGTGATCCGGGCGGAGATGCTTCCCATGAGGCAGAGGAGTAGATGGGGGCGGGCGGGGACTCCCAGCGCTAGGAGCTGTCCGCAGTGTTGGTGCTAGCTGGCCTGGAGTGGGCCGAGGGCTGGGACTAGGTGAAGGGATTGGTGGTTTGGGAGCACTTCAAGAACTGCCAGGCCTGCTCCTTGTCACTGTCAAGCTCTATGTGGGATAAATGCTCATCTGCTCCTGTGTCCCTGGGAACTGGGAGACACCTCTCTGTATGCCCAAGATGAAGCAGGCTTGTTTCCATTAATTTATTGAAATTTACTTCGATTCCATCTCACTGGGTAACAATGAGGCCACTAGGTTCATGTTGGTGGCTTCTGGCCATAAGTGGTAGGGGCCTAGTTCAACTAAGTATAATTTCACCACACCACCTTTGCCTGCCAGCCCGCTCGTCCTTCTAACAAGCCCTCAGGTTCAAGGGGGCAGAGGCTATCCTGGGTTCAGTGGCACAGGATAGGAATATAACACTTTGGAAAGATGAGTGAATAAAATGGCTTGTGGGGACCAGAGAGATGGCTCAGTGGTTAAAAGTGCTTACTTGCTGGGCTGGAGAGATGGCTTAGAGGTTAAGCGCTTGCCTGTGAAACCTAAGGACCCTGATTTGAGGCTCGATTTTCCAGGACCCACATAAGCCAGATGCACAAGGTAGCACATGCATCTGGAGTTCATTTGCAGTGGCTGGGAGGCCCTGGCACACCCATTCTCTCTCTATCTGCCTCTTTCTCTGTCTGTTGCTCTGAAATAAATAAATAATTTTTTTTTAAAGTGCTTGCAAGCCGGGTGTGGTGGTGCACGCCTTTAATCCCAGCACTTGGGAGGCAGAGGTAGGAGGATCGCTGAGAGTTTGAGGCCACCCTGAGACTACATAGTTAATTCCAGGTCAGCCTGGACCAGAGTGAGACCCTACCTTGCAAAACCAAAAAAAAAAAAAAAAAAAAAAAAAAGTGCTTGCAGTTGGGCATGGTGGCGCACGCCTTTAATCCCAGCACTCGGGAGGCAGAGGTAGGAGGATTGCCGTGAGTTCGAGGCCACTTTGAGACTACATAGTGAATTTCAGGTCAGCCTGGACTAGAGAGAGACCCTACCTTGAAAATAAAAAATAAAAATAAAAAAAAGTGCTTGCTTGCATAGCCTGATGACCCCGGGGTTCTATTCTCCAGTACCCATGTAAAGCCAGATGCACAAAGTGGTGCATGCATATGGAATTTGTTTGCAGTGGCAAGAGGCCCTGGCTCTTTCTTTTCTCTGCTTGAAAAAGAAAATAAAGTGGCTTATGGCACATCTGTGACCTTTTCCCAGACCTATTGCATTGTGATTTACTGAGAGAGAGGAAGGGGGCGGGGAGAGAAAGATATATTGAAATGGACATCCAAGGACCTCATGCCACTGCAAAACTTCAGACATGTCTCATTTGTGTGTACCTGGCTTTATGTGGGTACCTGGGAATTGAACTCAGGCCATCAGGCTTTGCAAACAAGTGCCTTTAAGCTCTGAGCCATCGCTCCAGCCACAGCACTGATTTAAAATATATATATATTTGAGAGTTGGGGGAAGAGGAGGAGGAAGAGAGGGAGAATGGGTATGCCAGAGCCTCCAGGCATCACAAATGAACTCCATCTGCAAACACATGCACCACCTGTGCGTTTGGCTTTACATGGGTACTAGGAAATTGAACCTGGGTCCTCTGGCTTTTCAGGCAAACACCTTAACCACTAAGCCATCTCTCCAGCCCAGCACTGTGATTTTTAAGGACTTCACTCCAGACTAGTTCATTTAACTCTTGGAAGGGGCTTTCAAGACCAATCCCAGTCAAGCTGCTGCTCTCTACTGAGGAGCCAAGATAAGGTGATGGGTCAGGGGTCAGCGAATGTAGCCATAGGGCTGGGGGTTTCAGGTCCACTGGCCACAGTGTCCCACTACACCCTGCTGTCCTATTGCTGTCAGGAGGCATGTTGGGTAGCCTAAGCCTCGTGGCTTTTTTTTTTTTTTTTTTTTTTCGAGGTAGGGTCTTGCTGTAGCCTAGGCTGACCTAGAATTCACTATGTAGTCTCAGGGTCATGGCTTTTTTTAAAAAATATTTTTTATTCACCTTTAATCCCAGCACTCGGGAGGCAGAGGTAGGAGGATCACTGTGAGTTCGAGGCCACCCTGAGACTACATAGTGAATTCCAGGTCAGCCTGAGCTAGAGTGAGACCCTACCTTGAAAAACCAAAAAAATAAATAAATAAATAAATAAATAAACTTTTTTTTTTTTTTTTTTTTTTCAGGTAGGGTCTCACTCTGGTCCAGGCTGACCTGGAATTAACTATAAATAAATAAATAAAACTAAAAAAAATAAATGCTGGGAATAAAAAAATAAATAAATAAATAAATAAACTTTTTAAAAATATTTTTTATTAAGCTGGGCGTGGTGGCGCACACCTTTAATCCCAACCCTGGGGAGGCAGAGGTAGGAGGATCGCCATGAGTTCAAGGCCAGCCTGAGACTACATAGTGAATTCCAGGTCAGCCTGGGCTAGAGTGAGACCCTACTTTGAAAAACCAAAAAAAAAAAAAAAATTATTTTTATCAATGAGACAGACATAGAAAGGGAGAAAGAGAGAGAGAGAGAGAGAGAGAGAGAGTGCACACCAGGGCCTCTAGGCACTGCGAACAAACTTCAGACACACGTGCCACTGTGCATCTGGCTTACGTGGGTTCTGAGGAATCGAACATTGGTCCTTAGGCTTCACAAGCACTTTCACTGCTAAGTCATCTCCCCATCCCAGCCTCGTGGCTTTGAGTATGAAGTGTTATCCACCAACTGTGCCCAGGTCCAAGCAAAACAGAGGGGACTCCACATGAAACTGGGGCTCTGGGCTATGCTTGGAGGGGCAACCAGAGCTACCCTGTAGCTTTGCTTCCTGGGCTACCACTAGCCAGGGCACTGTGGCCTGGGGTTCTCAGCTGGCTGGTTCCTTCAGTACTACCAACAAGAGACTGTGAGTCCCCCTGTGGCTCTGCACCTGCCCTAGAGCCACTGCCGCTCTCCCATGTGTCTTCTGCAGCAGCTGTCACTCATGTACCACCACCACTGCCCCTGAAAGACCACCATCCTTTGCCACAGGACGTCCAAACCTCTGGGCAGACCATGAAGGTACAGCACTGCCTGGACATGGCTGGCCAGGTACAAGTTCTTAGTAGGAAGTGATGTGTGCAGAATTAAGGCAAGAGGCTCCCATGAGCAGGGAAGCTGGTGAGGAGGGTTAAGCCATCTACAAGATCTCGCTTGTCCCTAGTTGTCCTCCTGCAATCCAAGGTCTTGCACACACGCTTTTCTTTAATTTTATTTTTATTTATTTATTGCAGTCAGAGAGAAAGAGAGAGAGAATGGGCATGTCAGGGCCTCCAGCCACTGCAAACAAACTCCAGACGCATGCGCCACCATCTGCATCTGGCTTACGTGGGACCTGGAGAACGAACCTGGGTCCTTAGGCTTCGCAGAAATGTGCCTTAATCACTAAGCCATCTCTCCAGCCTCACATATGCTTTTCCTGCCCACCCTCCAAAGCTGATGGGAGACCTGGGCCTCGTTCGAATTGCAGTTTTGGGGCTGCAGGCTCACCTCAGTTGGGCTCCTGCTGGCCCATCCCACCCCACTTCCCCATGTTGTTTTCTTTTGTTTGAGACAGGATCCTGTGGCCTCAGACTCACTATGAAACCAAGGACCCCCCTGAACTCGTGATGCTCCTGTCTCTACTCTCAAGAACTGGCACTGTAGTCGTGCATCACCCCAGCTTTCTTCGTTGACTTTGTCCTTGCTGGCACTGTCACCCTGCGGCTGAGTTCTGGGTGTGCACCTGTCCCTTCTTGGGCTCTTCAGTGTGGGAAGCTGTTCCAGTCTCACCAGGTCAGACTTAAGACATACAGAGCAGGCCAGGGCCAACGAGCCAGGCAGGCTAGGAGTTTCTGGTTTGACAGACCACCTTGTTCTGATTCTTACTGTCACCTAACAGGTTGGCTAGGCAGCTGTCCCATGGCAATGGTATAGGAGGTGTCATGATTTGATTCGGGGGTCCCCCATAAACTTAGGTGTTCTGAATGCTAGGGCCCCAGCTGATGGAGATTTGGGAATTAACGCCTCCTGGAGGTGGTATATTGTTGGGGTGGGCTTATGGGTATTATAGCCAGTGTCCCCTTGCCAGTGTTTGGCATACTCTCCTGTTGCTTTGTACACCTGATGTTGGTGAGGGGGTGATGTCCACCCTCTGCTCATGCCATCATTTTCTCCTGCCATAACGGAGCTTCCCCTCAAGGCTGTAACCCAAATAAAAACCCTTTTCCCCCCCCACAAGCTGCTCTTGGTCAGAGGATTTCTGCCAGCAATGCAAACCTGACTACAACAGGAGGCAAAAATCCAGGAACCAGGACTGTAGTAATGGAGGACGCTGGGTGGTGGTCCAAGGCCAGGTTCCTCCTCACAGGGCCCAAAGAGGCAGTGGGGAGGCAGGAACCAGGGGCAATCCCTGGTCAGGGTGTGAGACGCTAGCAAGGGTGGGGAAGGGCCCAAGTCTGAGGCCCTGGGCTGCTCAAGCCTGAGTTTTCCTTTCACGCCCCCTTTTCCTCTCCTCGCTCCTTTCCACTCTTCCTCTGTGACACTGAGGATTGTAGCTGTAGTTCAGAAGAAATACTAAGCTAAAATTAAGGACTGAGCTACACCCACACACTTCTTTTTATATTTTTATTTATTTTTAAGACAGGGTCTTGCTACATAGCTCAGGCCAGCCTTGAACTCATAATCTTTCTGGCTCTGTCTCCCAAGTGCTGGTATTGTAGGTCTGTGCTGCCACTAGCTCTGGCCCGAGCCTGAGGTTTCAAAGTTCCTTGGGGGGAGGGTCTGGACACCTTCAAACTGCTGGGGCTGAAATGGCTCAAAAGGAGACGACCAAGCCGAGAAGTCTCGGGGCTCTGCTTCACCCACGTGCAGCCCAGTGACTTTGGCACTCTGCCAGGAGGCGTGGAGATGGGCAGATAAGAGGAAGCCCACCTCCCTAGCTCAGCCACTGTGTCCAGCTTTACTGGGACAGGGGAGAAGCAGCGGCACACAGCCCAGCACACTGGCCCTCCAGGGGCTCTGTCCACAGTGCGCTTTGCCAGCAACCTGACTCCAGAGGGCTATTCTCAGGCCTTGGGGCTCCTGAAGTCTTCTGGCTTCTCTGCAGGAAGGGTCGAGGTTAGTGGGGAATCTACAGCTTGCCTCCGGATAAGCTCTGCATACAGCCCACCTTTCTTCAGGAGTTCCTCATGGGTCCCCGCCTGGAAGGTGACAGGAAGGTCATGTTAACAGAGCCACGCAACCCCAGCAAGGCTGGCTGACCTCCATCAGCTGCTGGGCTCATGACCATAGCCAGTGTTCCTTCTGGGGCTACTGGGAAACTCTGGGTGAGCGGTCTTGGACACTGGTGTATCAGCTGGTGCCACCTGCTGCTCAGTAGGTTTTGGAGAGATAGGTCGGATCCCTCAGGTCTCCCTTGGGCTTGGGGCCAGGAGCCATGCCAACATGTGTTGAGATTCTACCCACTGCTCCCATCAGAGTCTGTCACACAACCTCAATGCACAGTAGTCCCTGGGTGGCCCGCCCTAGTCCAGTTCCTGTCCCTGGCACCATCTATTTTCCCTGTGATGCCGGGATGCAGCTGGGCTCTCCCAGGGGATGGAGGCCAGGGCTTGTCTGAGGGAAGGGGGCTTCAGTCTGTTGGGATCCCACTCCCATAAGATGGCCCAAGCCCCGGGGTCAGGGCAGGAGCTCACCTAGCTCAGCTACTCTACTTGAGCCATTTCCAGCTCAGCGTCTACCCCCAGTCTAACCTCATAGACTTGGCCATTGGCCATAACGACGATGCGATGGGCTGCACGAACAGTACTGAGCCGGTGGGCTATGACCAGCACGGTGCGGCCAGCACTGGCCCGATCTAGTGCCTCCTGCACCACACGCTCAGATTCTGCGTCCAGCGCGCTGGTGGCCTCGTCCAGGATCAGCACTGTGGGCTGCTTGATGAGAGCCCGTGCGATAGCCAGGCGCTGCTTCTGACCACCAGACAGTGTTACGCCCCTCTCACCTGTGGAAAGAAGAGACAGGGTAGGGGCCAAAGCAATCCTCAGCCCCACACTTGAGATAGTGGGCAAAGAGCACCAGGTCCTTTGAGTTTCTGTCTGGCCCCTCTGGAATCCCCCCCATGTCCTCCCACATGCACCAGCATGTGCACCAGTACAGCAGGGCAGACGACAAACTCAAGTGCTTGATTCACCGTGAAGCATCACACTACATGTGCAGCCCCTTCCCAGGCAGGGCCTCTGAGCAGGATGGGCAGCTCCCGCTCAGCGCTGGCACCAGAGCTGTAAAACCACACTGCACCCAGACTCCAGGCACAGTGGGACTCTCAGCCACAAGGAATCTCCAGGGAGTACAAAGTAATGGCCAAGCCACAGGCCAGTGAGGGAGGTCCCCGTGAGCAGGGGGCACGCTGGAATCAGAGGTACAAGGAAAGTGCCTCCTTGGAGAGGTGCTGGGACCCTCCTGCCAGGAGTGCGGAACTCCAGCAGTGTGAACACAGCTGCGTCAGAGACCTGGCGGGAGGGACAGCTGGAGTCGGGCCCCGCCTGGAAGACTGAGGCTCGGTCAGCTGAGGAACAGTGACAGGTGCTGCCCATCCTGTGGCACAGCGAAGATGCTGGAAGGATGAGCACCCAAGGCACAAGCTGGGGCACACATGCACACATGCTGTGTGGTCCACTGCCCTGGAGCCAGGAGAGGCCTGGGTAAGATGCCGACGCCCTCGTGTATTGAGGGGACATCTCTAAAGATCAACTGAAGTGACCCAAGAGGGGGGACAGTTTCGAGGAGAGGAGCCCCATCCTCTGTCTGGGGCTATGGCAGGCAACACTAGTCATTTATGCCTGTGGCCAGGGTCCCGCCATGAGCCGGTCATATCCTTTGCCTCCTCCTGGAGCCCCGTCTGCTCTGCTGTGCCTGAGCCACGTGAGTTGGAACCCCAGTCCTCAGTCATCGCTACTCTTCCTGGAGCCACCGTCTGGTCCTCCCCAGCACAACTGTCTTTCTCCTGGCTGCCTCTCTCAGGAGCTGCACTGAGCTTCCTCTTGCCCCCAAGACCACACCCAGTTCTCGAGGCCCACTATGGCCTGTGGACCCAGTAACTCTCCCCCCACCTCCCCCTGGACTCACCAACCACTGTGCTGTAGCCCTCGGGGAAGCTGCTGATGAACTCGTGGGCATTGGCTTCCCGTGCAGCTGCATAGACCTCCTCGTCAGAAGCATCCAGCTTCCCAAAGCGGATGTTCTCCATGATGCTTGTTCCGAACAGGACTGGCTCCTGTGGGGGGACACACACACGGGGAGACCAGGCTATATTCTCAGTCCTCCTCAGAACCCAGGTACTGCACATGCACCAGGAATCTATTTTTCAGGATTCCTCATGGAACAGTAGGGAGTCAGAAGTTCAAAGCCAGAGGTCAATCAGAGGCCCCTCCCCATGGGGTGGGGTGGGGAGGTGGCAGGGACTGCAGGGCTGACAAGGCAATGCCGAGTGATAGGGTCGGGGAGGAGAGATTTTGAGTTGTGGTCTTTTCTCATGCATAGGGGGCCCGCCTTCATGGGAGGGCAAGTTGGCTCAACTTGTTCCCCAGCCCACAGAGGAAAAGTGGCCCTTTGCTGGGCAGTCTTAGCACTGCCGCTTTGGGGTTCCAAGACGCTCGCCTGCTTAAACTTACTGTGGTAAGCAAAGTGTCCCTGCCCTGGGGGACATCCCGCAAAGGGATGATCTGGACCCAAAAGGCTAGGGGCACCCTGAGAGGGAGCAGGGGGAGGGCAGGTGGGGAGGAAAAAGAACTCTTGCTCTTTCAGTGTAGGCCCCGCCCCGCGTGCCTCCGGTCCTCACCTGGCTGATAAAGCCCACCACCTGGCCCCGGAGCCAAGAGGGGTTGAGGGTGCGCAGGTCATGCCCATCCAGGGTCACCACGCCAGCCGTGGGGTCATAGAAGCGTTCCAGCAGGGAAGCCACTGTGGTCTTTCCTGGGGTTGGAGTTGTTGGGGGAGAAGGATTTTGGAGACTCGCAGGCAAGAGGGACCCACTCGGTAGTGAAGGACCCGTTAGCCCAGGGAGGGGCAGGGACGCTGACAGCCAGGGCTTCTTGCTTCCAGCCCTGTTCCAAGTGGCCGCCAAAGGAGAACTGGAAGGTGTGTGGGGGGCTTCCCTTACCTCCCCCAGACTGGCCCACAAGGGCCACCATCTTCCCGGGGGGCAGTGTCAGGGTGAAGTCCTTGAGCACCTCGAAGCCAGGGCGGCCAGGGTAGCTGGAGGCAGCCAAAACAGCCCCAGTGAGACCAGGCTCCCCGGCCCTTCCCGCCTTGCTCCCTCCGGTCTCATGCCCTCTGAAGGCAATCAGAATGCCCACCTGACTCCCCCTCATCCCAGGCCGAGCCCTGGGCCTTCCCCTGATGCTGACCTGAAGCGGACATTCTTGAATGTAACAGAGCCACGCAGCTGCTCTCTGGGAATACACCAGCCTCCTGTCAACGGGATGTAGGGGCTCAAGGCCATATACTCAAAGACACGAGCACCCGCACTCAGCCCCCGCACCACCTGCAAGAGGAATCAAGTTTGTGGTTGAAGTGGGAGTGGGGGCTTCCAGGAAGGGGGACTGCGCATGCTGCAAAGGGGCTGCAGTGTCTTCGGAGGCCTCACAATGGAGCACGGGGCCAGGCTGTGGTCCTGGGCTTAGGAACTGTCTCCTCTTCCCCTGCCCATCCCTAACTACAGACGGTGACCACGGCAGTCCACACCCGCACACCATTAGTGACAGATGGGGGAACCCCACCCAGCCCAGAACACCCCCCTCAGGACATCTCCACTTACCTGACCAAACAGGACAGAGAGGCTGGCCATAGACCTGCCAGAATGAGAGAAAATTGGTGACAAGAGCCAGGAGAGGAAGGTTGTGGTACAGGAGGGAAAGACGCAAGGCGCCTTACAGCTAAAGCAGAGAAGACCCTCCCGAGGTCTGTGGCTACAGGGGTCTCCGGACCCTGTGACAGCAGATCACTCAGCTTCACCTTCCTCCTTGGTTGCAGGAGGACAGCTGTCAGTAGCCCATGTCAGGACTCAGAGGGGTTTCAGGAACCAAGGGATGTGGGGTGAAGGCCTAGGCCTCAGTGAGGTGCCCGTATGCGCCTAGTCTTCAGTATGCCAGGTGAAGGGGCTCACAGTGCTAGAGATGACATCAGCCCATCACCAGGAGGGGTTCCAGCTGACCCACGACCTCTGCCTGCCCTGATTATATATAGAAGTCAGACAAAGGTCAGAGGGCGTGGCCTACAGTCTGAAGTTACAGCTAATGCTAAACTCCAGGGAAGCAGCAACTCCTATTCAAATTAAGTTGGAAGAAAGTCCTCTCAGGGAAACAAGAAACCAGAAGACAGGGCAAGGAGAAACCCAAGGGAGACCCCAAAATAAATCCCCTGACAAAGTATTTACTGTGGGTGTGACCTGCAGGTGGATACGCGGAGAAGGTGGTGTGTGTTTATCTGTCTAGACAGTGGGTCGCCTCCTTTGTCCTTACGGGGCTTGGGATGGGGCTGGTTGGCTGCTATGAGCTGGGGAGAAAGATGAGTCAACGGCCTTAGTCACAGTCCCCGGTGGCCTAGCTGATCCGTGTGACAGACGGCGGGCACTAGGTCTTCTGAGAAGAGGAAAGACTGATGCTGTGTGATCTGTGCGCTGCACTTACTTCTTCCAGTGCTGGGGTGGGAGTGGGGCACCCCAAAGCCCACAAGGAAAATGGTTTTGGCAGTCTCTGAGCAATGGGCATTTGCCAGAGGGAGTGGGGAGGAGCCAGGCGGGTAAGTGATCTGTGATATGAGCAGTTCACAAGAGGCCTGGAAGCCATTAGGGGCTGGCAAAGGGGCCAGTCAAAACTGAAATCCAAGAGGCACATGACTCATAGGTGTGCAGCGACCTTGCTCTGAGAGCTGACACTGGACGCAAGCTATGATGAGGTGACCTAGCCTAGACTTCGGTCTGGTTGGGGAGACCACCCCATCTCTATCAAAAGGAACATTCAGATTAGGTCCAAAGGTTGGGGCCATACTGGCCTGCTTAATCCACCCCTGGACATCAGCCCTGACCCGTGTGTCCTTGCTTGTGCAGCAGGACCCAGGAAGCTTCCTCAAAAGGAGGCCAACTATTCCAGGTGGCTGGTGATGGTGACCCAGCCCGGGACCTGAGACTGCAGGCTTCTCCCTGGGCTGCCCCGTGGCTATAGTAGTCTACTCCAGGCAGAGGAGTGCAGCAGTGAAGTGAGGTGCCTGTCCTCTGATTAAAAGGAGGGAGGGTGCCAAGGAGGCAGAGCCCTTGTGGGTCCTCAGGATTAGATTATCAGGCTGGTCAGGGAACTGGGGGTGCTAGTATGGTGCAGTGCAGACAGCAGAAGAGACACTGCAACACCCCCACCTCTCCCACCATCAGAACATCTGGATCCCAACACCACCTCCACCTGAGCTGGAGGACAGACAAGGCTTCCAGGCCCAGAGCGCGCTCATGCCGCTGGGAAGCAGGTGCACTCTGCAGGGTGGAACTCCAGACCTGGCGCACAGGAGCCATCCTGCCTTTCCAGGAAAGCCTCATTTCACATGGGGCAGTAATAAACCTGACGTGAGTGTGATTCTCCAAGAACTGTGGACTTAACTGTGGTGGCAGGAGAAGGCTCTGGGCATCATACAATCAGGAGTGTCACCTCTAGAGGGAGGTGGGGAACCTTTGGAGAGGAATGGGGTGCACAGGGGAGTATCTACTCTTTTTTTTTGCCATGGTTAGTGGTAATAGGTCTTTACTCTTCTTATGGCACATTCATTCTTTTTCTTTTCTTCTTCTTTTTTTTTTTTTTTTTTTTTAGGGTTTCGCTCTAGCCCAGGCTGACCTGGAATTCACTATGTAGTCTCATGGTGGTTTCAAACTCCCAGTGATCCTCCTACCTCTGCCTCTCGAGTGCTGGGATTAAAGGTGTGCGCCACTATGCCCGGCTTACATGTTCATTCTTTGATTATTTATTGTAACATATATTTCTGGGTTTTTTAATACTTGCTATGTGTAGGAAAAGCAAGGTGAAAATAGCAGTAGGAACCATCCGAGCTGCGCTGGGAGAGATGGAGTAAGAGGCCCACTGGGCAGACAACCAGGGCTGTCTTGGGGCTGAGGTGGCAAATGGGCTCCAGGTTGCACCTCAGGGTAATGAGACCCAGCTAAGCCGGTAGCTTTAGACCAGTGGAAAGCTACAAGGGTAGCATGTGCAGGGCAAAGGGTCTGCCTCTCATCCCAGGAGACAGTCAGGCAGATGGCAGGGTGGTCTTTAAAAAGCCTACTCAAGGGCTGGAGAGATGGCTTAGCAGTTAAGGCGCCTGCCTGCTAAGCCCAAGAACCCAGTTCCAATCTCCAGGTCCCTAGCCAGGCGTGGTGGCGCACGCCTTTAATCCCAGCACTCGGGAGGCAGAGGTAGGAGAATCGCCGAGAGTTCGAGGCCACCCTGAGACTACATAGTTAATTCCAGGTCAGCCTGGACCAGAGTGAGACCCTACCTCGCAAAACCAAAAAAAAAAAAAATAAATAAAATAAAATAAAATAAAAAATAAAAAATAAAAAAAATTTAAAAAGCCCACTCAAGATGATCTAGCCATGACTCGTCAACCTTGCAAAGGAAGATGGTCCTGATGACCAGTGCCCCACCATGGGACCCCAGCACGCTGGGCTAAGTGAACCAGTCAAAGGGTCAAATGATGCCATGTGCTTCCTGGAGTTCCCAGTCACAAGAAACAGAAAGCAGAAGGGGATGCTGGGGCTGGAAAAGAGTGGGAGCTAGTGTTTTAACAGGTGTGGAGCCTCGCTTGGTTATAGGCATTGGTGGTGGCTGCAAACACTGGATGTGCTTGACACTACTGAAGTGTGCACTCAGAAAGGTAAGGATGGGGGCTGGGAAGATGGCTCAGCAGTTAAAGGGGCTTGCTTGCAAAGCCTGATAGCCTGGGTTCGATTCTCCAGTACCCATGTAAGAAATATGCACAAAATGGCTCATGAGTCTGGAGTTCGTTTGCAAGAGGCCCTGGCATGCCAATGTGTTCTCTCTCTCCCTCCCTTCCTCCTCACTCTCATAAATAAATAAATAAATAAATAAATAAATAAATAAACAAACAAACAAACAAACAAACAATTTAAAAAACAAAGGTTAGGGGGCTGGAGTGATGGCTTAGTGGTTAAGGCATTTGCCTGCAAAGTCAAAGGATCCCGGTTCCACTCTCCAGGATCCACGTAAGCCAGATGCACAAGGGGGCACATGCATCTGGAGTTTGTTTGCAATGGCTGGAGGCCCTGGTGTGTCCACTCTCTCTCTCTCTCAAATAGATAGATAGATAGATAGATAGATAGATAGATAGATAGATAGATAGATAGATATGGCCTGGGGCTCTTCCCTGCCCTGTCCTCCCCTGAAGGAGGGAGTAGGGGAGGGCCAGGGCTGAGCAGCAGTCTACCCCCATAAGCTGGCTAGCACCCCGTCCCCTGAGCAGGCAAGAGCCTCCTTAGGGATAAGAGCCCCACTCACCTCTGTACTGTCTGGGAAGCCACCAGGAAGGACATGAGGTCTCCCCCTTTCAGCTGCTGTCCAGCCACAAGGGAACCCCCAACGTACAGGGTGCCCAGGACCATGCCTGCACGAAGAAGGGACAGGAAGGGATGTAGGAAGTAGTGAGGGACGAGGCATGACGCCTGGCCCACTAGTCCTGAGCCCCAGCTCTGCTTTGCTATCAGCTACCAGCTGCAGGATTCAAGCGGGACCCTGAGTGGTCTCAGCCTTCCAGCTCTCACTTGCCAAACCAGACGGGCGGGCCACGTGCAGCGCACACCTCAGCTACTCAGGACACTGAGGCAGATGACTGCAAGTTCAGGTAGCCTAGGCTACAGATGGTTTGAGCCCGGCCTGGGCAACTTACTGAGGCCCTGTGTCAAAATAAAAAGTGGCTGTGAAGATCGCCCAGCATTGTGCAAGGTTCTGGGCTCCATCTTTAGTGCTACAAAAATAAATGAAATAAATAAAAACCAAGGAAAGAGAGTGAGTGGGACAAAGTAAGTCCATCACTGGGTACACCTCCATATTCCTTCAGGGCAATAACATCGTTGCCAGCAGGTGCTAGCAGCCGGGGAACCTCACAAATGAAGAAGCTGCTTAGTATCTGAGGAGTTTAGGCAGATGAAGGCTGCCCTCACCTATTTCTGCTCCTCTGAAGCCCATGAGCTCACTCCCCCTTTCCAGGGGCCTCGCTCACTCACAGTTGAAGGCGATGTTGGAGAGTCCTTGAAACACAGCGATGCCCCTGCCCAGCTCCTCTGCCTTATAGCGACAAGACTCCAGCTCTGCTCCATAGCGCCTAGGGAGAAAGGCCAGGCCAGGAGCTCACACAGTGGCTGGGCAGAGAGAGGCCATGCAGGGACGGGTGGGTGGAGGTGGGCTTGCTTTGTGCTTTGACTTCCCGGGACTCACTCCTCTTCCCACGGTTCCATGGCAAAGGCCCGCACAGTCCGCACGTTGCTTAAGGCCTCATCGGCTACGCCCGTTGCCTTGGCAATCTGCAAGGGGTTGGAGAAACGGAGCAGATTAGAGACAGGAGGAGCGAGAAGGGGCAAGGAGAGCAGGCCAGGGGGACAGGTGGGCAGCCAGGAATTCCAGTACCTGCTCCTGACACTGGCGAGACAGCTTTCGGAGACCTGAGCCTATCAGGGTGCCCACTCCCATCAGGGCAGGTGTGGTGACGGCCAGCAGCAGTGTGAGGCGTGGGGACAGTATGGACAGGGACACCAAGCAGCCAGCCACCTGCGTGCAGCTGCGCAGCCCCTGGGCAGTAGGAAGAAGGCGGGGACAGTGGAACACCAGAGCTGGGCCATTGGGACTCGCTGTCAAGAGTGGGCTCGGTGCAGATTCACACTCACAAAGCCAAGGCCACAGGTCTGCCCTCTGGAGGTCACGTGGCAGAAGTGGCAGTCATCTGTCACCAAACAGAACTCCCCACCCCCATATGTGCATGTGTAGTGTGCACGGAGGCCAGGGATGGATGCAAATGCCTCCTTCCATCACTCCCCACTTTACTCACTGAGGCGAGGTCTCTCACTGAACCCAGAGTTCACGATTCAGCAGCTAGTGTGGCTAGCCAGCTTGCCTGGATGTCTACCTGTGTCCACCTCCTGAGTGCTGGGATTACAATGCCTAGCACTGACGTGGGGCTGGGATCAGAACTCAGGTCCTCACACTTGTACGGCGTGCACTGTACTGACAGCCATTTCCCCAGACCCTGGAACCCTTTCTTGACCAGCGCGATCTGACCACATGTATGAAGGGGACGGTTATTCGAGAACGTCAGTAGGCCATACCCTCTTTGCCTTACACAAATCTCAGTTTGCTTCTCTTTTTGTTTCAAAGCCTGAAGTAACAGAAGGGCATAGGGTCACCCACAGAGTGCTATGGACCAATGTCCTGCCCAACTTGGAGCCATGAACGGTGGGGATGGACAAGGGCGCGCTATCTGCAGGAAGGAGAATCATCGCATGAACTCAACGCTAGCTAAAATGGGCACAATGGGGCCAGGCCAGGCCAAGGAAGTTTGCTCCTGCCAGGACAGGCTCTTGTCTGAGTCCTTTGAATAGCTTTCAGGGGGAGGTAAGATTTCGGAACAGAGCAGCCTGACCTGACCTTGGACACCGCCCCAGCACCTCCCTCTCCAGATTCCTTGCTCCCTCACCCACCCCTTCCACAAGGAAAGGCAGAGAGTGAGCTGAGATCCGGGTCCAAGGTCGGGTCTGGGGCAGGCAGGTCTGGCCAGATGAGTCTTTATCGGGGAAGGGATTATTTGGGGCTTGGGCCACTGACCTGGGAGATGACAAGCTTGAAGGATGATTTAAACTCCTGCACATCAGTTGTCAGTCGGCTCACCAGCTGCCCTGTCTTTTTTGCATCAAAGAAAGCAATATCTTGTCTGGCAGTGAGACGTAGTGGTAGCAGGTGGGGAAAAGAGGGAGGTGTTACTTTAGGACATGGCCCACCCCGGACTCCCTTGGGGGGCCATCAGTGACCCGGTCCTGCCCCCTGCAGCTGGCAGTACCGGAGCAGGGAGCTGAAGAGGGCTTTCCGCATATCCACAGCCATGCGCTCGCCTATGCTGGACAGGAGCACCAAGTACCCGAAGGTCAGCAGTCCCTGTGGGAGAGGCCGGCCGTTCAGGGTGGTCCCGGGAAGGCTCCTCTGAACCCCAGGCCCTCCTACCCTGCTGTACCTGGATGCCATAGAGGATGAGCAGGCGGGTGCTGAGACTCCAAGACTCAGACACGAAACTTCCCACGTGGTCCCTCGTGTACTTGGCCACAATCTCCACCAGCTGGCCCAGGAGCAGGGGGATCTGCACATTCGCCAGTGCTGCACCCAAAGCCAGCTGGGACCGTACAAGGGAAGGTTCAAGCATGTGGAGAAGAGGCCACGCGGTGCCTCCCCCCACACCTTGGCACCCCTCACCCTGGAGCCTTGGGCCCACACTGGGGCTGCTCACGTGACCACAGCAGTACCTCACTGAGAATTAAAAGTCCCAGCTTCCAGCTCCCCTGAGCTACTGCACCCCACAAACCCAATCATCCTGCACAAGTCTCCCCGGTGCCCTCAGGCTCTGAACCCTGGCCAGCCCTTGCTGATCCTAAAGGCAGAAAAGCCGTCCCTGTGCAGCCCAGTGGTGTGGGGCTGCCTACGCCCTCCCCTTGGAGGAGTGGGGAAAGCCTCTCACCACAATGGCTGCCCCCAGGACCAGCAGGTGGGGGCGCAGGAAATGCCAGAAGAGCTTCCAGTCAAAGTGCAGGTCCACGGCACTGGGCTTGGGGTCGGTGGGAGGGAGGGCCTCTGCTTCACACAGTGCCACGAGGCAGAGGCGGGAATGCTGACACAGTACTGCGGGGCCCAGCAAGGCTCCCCCAACCCACCACCTGGCAGAGGATCTCCAGCTGCGAGCTGATGGGGCTCGAGGGAGGTGGGCCCAGAGTTGTGATCGTAGCTGGGCCATGGCCCGGAGGAGGCAAGAGCCAAAGTGGCCATGTGGGGATCTGCAGGTAGAAAAGAGCACTGAACCACTGGTGGCTGAGGTCCTGATGTCTATCACCTGACCAACAAACCCCTTTGGCTCCTCTGCTTCTTTCCCTTCTTTTCTTTTCTTTCTTTCTTTCTTTTTTTCTTTCTTTCTTTCTTTCTTTCTTTCTTTCTTTTTTTCCTGAGGTAAGGTCTTTTCTTTTTTTTTTTTTAAAACATTTTTTATTTTATTTATTTATTTGAGAGCTGACCTGAGAACTTGGCCTCTCCAGATGCAGCCCAGGCTGGCCCTGGAGAATGGAGCCTTGAACATGGTGATCCTTCCAGGCAAGTGTTTCAGCCATCTCTCCAGCCCAAGGATTAAAGCTGACCTGGACTCTCAGCCCACCCAGCTTTTTTTTTTTTGGGATTAAGCGCGCACTTTTTTTTTTTGAGACAAGATCTTCCAGTGTTCTCAAACCTGGCCTTGAACTCCTGGACTGAAGTAATCATCCAGCTTCATCTCCCAGTAGCTGGGATCACAGGCATGCACTGCCACACCCGGCTCTCAAGGCTATTCTTAAGCAACTTCAGTTTCCAGGACAACTATATGCAGGAGTGGCCTTGGAATGTGACAGAGTGTAATCTTCAGAGTGTTTCTCCCAGGCACTGTCTCCCAGACAGCACCAGCCAGCCAGCCCTTTGCCTCCAAGGGCAATGACCCAGGTCAGCGCAGTTCTCCAGCCCTACCTTTCACAGTCCAGACACACCAGGGCTGGAGGGAATGTGAGACAGCAGTGGGCCCAAGGCACTCCTTTGACAGGGACAGAACCCTGAGGGTGAGTTCCGGCTTGGCGCCTGTCCCTGCACATGCGCACAGTGATTGCCGGGGTAGGAGGCAGACATGCTCCCTGCAGCACTGGCTGAGTAAAGGGTCCACAGCCTTTGACCCTTGCTTCCCTGGGAGATCTTATTCTCTGTTTTTTTTTTTTTTTTTTTCTGACCTGGACTTCACTATGTAGTCTCAGGGTGGCCTTGAACTCACGGTGATCCTCCTCCTACCTCTGCCTCCCAAGTGCTGGGAGTAAAGGTGTGCTACCATGCCTTTGGCTTATTCTCAGTTTTTTTTTTTTATTTTTATTTTTATTTATTTTAGTGAGAGAGAGAGAGAGAGAGAGGCAGAGAGAGAGGAAGAGAGAAAATGGGTGTGCCATGGCATTCAGCCACTGCAAAGGAACTCCAGATGCCTGCGCCACCTTGTGCAGCTGGCTTACGTGGGTCCTGGGGAATTGAACCTAGGTCCTTTGGCTTTGCAAACACCTTAGCTGCTGAGCCATTTCTCCAGCCCTTATTCTCAGTTTTTAATGACAAATGTATGTGGAATTAAGAGCTGACATAATTTGTCCCTTGGCAGCAAAACAGAGATCAGAGGGTACCCTGCTGTCTAGTTCCAAGTGTGATGTGACCAAGGCTACAGGTGGCAGTCAGAGTTGAGAGGGGACCTAAGGCTTTGGACTTATTCTACCTCATTACCCTACCTCTCCTACCGGGCCTGGAGTGCCATGTGTGACAACACAAGGGCCAAGGGCCACATGCTCCTCTTCCATCAGCTGACAGAGAAACCAAACAACCCAAAGAACTTGTCATCTTGGACAGGCCAAGCCCTTCTCTTTCCTTCAGGCGCCACATCTGCAAGATGGTAATGTAGATTCAGGCTAAATGGCATTTATGAACCTACAGGTACTCCTGCCCCATGTAACAGAGGTGGCCATGGCAGGTAAGGCAACTACCCGCCCAGGGTCATGCTCAAGGGGAGGTCAAACAGGTTCCAAGACAGCCCGGGACCAGCAGTACTGCTGCTGCGCTTGACCTAAGGTGTCAGGGACGGCGGCAGAGACAAGGCCTGGATGAGCGGCTGGGGAGAAAGAGGAGGGGAGAGCTCTCAACAGTGTGTGCAGGAAGAGATGAAAAAGAGGTTTCAACAGCAGCGTAGCAGAAGAGGCGGGGCACACAGGGAGAGAGGGAAGAGGGGTGAGGCTTGGGTGGGACAGTCACTTCAGTCTCTGCAAAGCACCTGAATTTCAGAAGGTCAGGATTAGGGTTGTTCAGGCCCATTTTTTTTTAGGATGAGGTGTGATGTAATTATATTTGCAGTTTAAAGGCACTAGCAGAGGGGAGTGGGCCAGAGGGAACAGGATTGGCTAGAGGGAAACCTGCTTGAAGGTGAAGTTCAGCAGGACAAGAGGACATGATAGGAGGTTCAGGTCCCTCAGAGACTAATGAAGGGCAAAGTCTTTGTGTGTGGGGGGGAGGAGGTTCAGGTAGGGTCTTGCTCTAGCCCAGGCTGACCTGGAATTCACTATGTAGTCTCAGATTGGCTTCGAAGTCTGTCTGCCATGTGCTAGGATTAAAGGCTTGTAACCACACCTTGCTGAAAGTCTTACATGGATGAGAGCACAGGGCTGGGTGCGGTGGTGCACACCTGTCATTCTATAACTTGAGAAGTGGAGGCAGGAAGATTGTGAGTCTGGGGCCAGCAAGGGAACAAAATGAGACCATCTCAAAATTGAAAAAGTCCTTGCAAGACTTCCTTACAATCATGCAGTTTTGCATTTCCAGATCTTTCTAATTATAGACTTCAACATTCTGCTGCTTTGGGGGAGACCTGTGCTTGTCAACTGGGTATGACTGATGCCTTCCTGACCCCATTCCACCTGCCTGGTTTTTGTCTTGTTTTCCACGGTGTTCTCATGTCTATCCTGAGTTTTAGATAAAGACGCTCCCCTTCCTTCCTGTGCATTCGTGCTAGTCTTCCATTAGATGGCATCTTCCTGAAGCCAAGAAGCTGTTTCACATTCTGGTACTCAGCAGAGCTCTGGCACATAAGAGAGGCTGAGCAAGTATTTGTTGGGTGTGTGCATGCCCTTGTTAAGAGATGCAGAACAGTCCAACCTGATGACTTTTTTACAAATGTGCAGACTTACTGTGACCGGCACTTTACATTGTAATCCAGTACATTGCCCCCGTAAAACCCAGCATCACAATCATATACATCACACAAAGTTGAAATAATCCTTCCCTAATTTTTAAACGTGTATTCTGATAGCAACTACATTATATTAATTTAAAAAACAGTTCTGATCTACTAAATTCCTTTCATGATCTACTGAAAAACACTGACTAATGAATAAACATACATTTAAATATTATTTGTTTTTTCCTTTGTGTCTCTTTCTGGCTGAAATAACATCAACATCCTTACTCTTTCCTAAAGACTGTTTTCAAACCTTTTAATAATTTACCATGGCCACATTCCAGCTTCTCTCATCTCCATCAAACTAAGACTCTAAGAAGGCTCGGTGATTGCCAACAACTGGTGAATGACTTCCTGGCACCAGGACTTCTAGCTCCAGCTCTTGCCCTCCCTCTATCAAGCAAATGGGGCTTTCCACTCTCACAGCCACCCACGCGGGCATTCTTCTTCTTGTTCTGTCCTCAGGATACTCATTGCAGAATTAGGAGGGAAACATTAACAGTTGGGGTTTGGAGTCTGGCTCCTTGATTGTTTCCCACCCATTCCTCTCTAGACCAGGTGTATGGAGTGTTTTATTATTCCAAGAAGATTCTTTTGCCCCCTCTTTTGGTATTGGGGATTGAGCCTAGGGTCCCATGCAAACTCCACACAGCTACATCCCAAGCCCTCCCCCCCTTTTTTTTTTTGGTTTTCTGAGGTAGGGTCTCACTCTAGGCTCATGGTGATCCTCCTACCTCTGCCTCCCGAGTGCTGGGATTAAAGGCTTGCGCTACCATGCCTGGCCTTCCTTTTACTTTTTGAGGCAGGATCTCTCTCACGAAGTAGCCCAAGCTGGCCTTAAGCTTACTCTGCAGCCCAGACAGGCCCTGAACTCCCAATGCTTCTGCCTCGGACTTGGTAGCTAGGATTACAGGCCCAAGCTGGGACCAATTCAGACTGACTCCATCCCTACTGAAAGTCCCCAGATCTAGGAACCACGTTTTGTTCTGTCTTGCTTTTTGGGAACAGGGTCTCTTATAGCCCAGGCTGGGGCTGGGGAAATGGCCTAGTGATTAAGGGCACTTGTATGTAGTCCAGGCTGGCCTGGAATCGCTATGTGACTGGCTTCAAACCTCAGCCTCCCCAGTGTAATCCCCAGGATTAAAGGTGTGTGCCACCATGCCTGTCTAATAACAATTAATATTTTAAAATTAATTAATTTATTTGAGAGGGAGAGAGAGTTAGAGAATCGGCATGCCAGGGCCTGTAGTCACTGCAAACCTGTGCATCTGGCTTATGTGGGTCTTGGGGAAATCGAACATGAGTCCTTTGGCTTTGCAGGCAAGTGCCTTAACCGCTAAGCCATCTCTCCATCCCTAAACATATTTTTAAACATAATTTTTCTTTTAATTACTTGAGAGGAGAGAGAAGAAAGGCGCGGGGCGGGGGTAGGTGGAAGAGACTGAGAGAATGGGTGCACCAAAGCTTCTAGACACTGCAAACAAACTCCAGACACATGTGCCACTTACTGCATCTGGTTTTAAGTGGGTCCTGGGGGATCGAACCTAGGTCCTTTGGCTTTGCAGGCAAGCGCCTTAACCGCTAAACTAGTTCTCTAGTCCTAGTAACTTCCTTTTTTTTTTTTTTTGTCTAAAATTGTCGGATCCATTATCACATTATCAGAATGGATGCGGGCCCAGGTTGGCGCCCCCTGGTGGCCCAGGAGTGACCACTGTCCCCGAGTCCGCTCCGTCCAGTCACTTGCAGATACACACACGCGCAGCCTCCTACAGGCCCCTGGAACCTCGCAATACATAATTTAAGGCCAATTCCCTGGGGAGTGACATTCCACTCCGACCGAGCTAGCCTACAGCTCCCAGAATGCCTCGCGCGAGCCCGGGACTCCAATTCCCGGCGGGCCCCGCGCCCTCGGGCCAGTTCAACGGCCCACGCTGCAAGTATCTCGGTTCTCCATTACCTGGCAGCAGAGAATGTCTGGAAACGCAGGGGTAGCAGCGACCTGCCCGGGACCGGGCCGCTCCGAATCCCGACCCGAAATAAATGCACCAACATGATCGGGCGGGAAGACAGGAGCAGCCGGCAACCACACTCTCACCCTCTCCCCACCGAGGGCTCCATGTTGGCTACGGCCCCATCCCGACAGCACCTTCGCACCTCGCCGGTGATTGGAGGGAAGACCCATCAATCTTGCTGCTGAGCTGTGTTTGGAGACAATGTTGCCCGCCCTCCTCCTTCCGGATCCGTGATTGGAGGGATTTGTCTAGGCCCGAATGTGGGCGTGGCCAAAGCCACGCCCTCCCTTTGCCAGGCGCCCTGGCGTCGGGTGACATCTGGAGGGTGTACCCGCCTGCTCCTCCCATCCCCGGAGGGCCTGACCTCGCGCTCCTGGCACTATAGACACGTTCGCTGAAAAACTGCCCTCTGGGGGCTGGAGGGGGCTAGAGGGATGGCTTAGCGGCTAAGGCGCTTGCCTGCAAAGCCAAAGAACCTAGGTTCGATTCCTCACTTAAGCCAGCCAGGACCCACGTGACCCAGCTACAGAGGAGGGGGCGCATGTTTGCAGTGGCTGGTGACCTTGGCGCGCCCATATCTGTCGTAGCTCTCTCTCAAATAAGTTAAAAAAAAAACAAGCCGGGCGTGGTGGCGCACGCCTTTAATCCCAGCACTCGGGAGGCAGAGGTAGGAGGATCGCCGAGAGTTCGAGGCCACCCTGAGACTACATAGTTAATTCCAGGTCAGCCTGGACCAGAGTGAGACCCTACCTTGCAAAACCAAAAAAAAAAAAAAAAAAAAAAAACCCAACAACACTGTCCTGTGGTTCTATTCATTGATCTCGCGTGGAGGTCCTGAAGTCTATCACAGAGCATTGTCACATCTGTTTTCCAACAGTGAATAGACCTCCTCCTCCCTCCCTTTGCTTGTTCTTTTCTTTTTCTTAAGACATGGTCTTACTATTCTAGCTTTTGCTAGCCTGGAACCGTATCCCAGGCTGGTCTGGAACATAAATTGACTTGAGCAGAACTGGGGTACTTAGGCTTCCCAGGCAGACACCTTAACAGCTAAGCTATCTCCCCAGCCCTACAAAACTCAGAATGGTCATAGGAATTTCCTGTCCCCTCACCTTCCAACGTGGAATTCCATTTTGCTACAAGCAGAAAGGTTTTCCTAGCTCTGCCTCTTGCTCAGGTGCAGAGGTATGCAAGTCCTGAGCTGGGATTCATTACCCTTCCAGAAAGGAGGTGCAGGACTCTACTTGGGGGCTGTTCTGCAGTTGCCCTCCACGTCCTTCCAGGAAACATTCTAGGAAATTCTGTTTTCCTCAGCTTCTTGGTTCCTGGCTCCTACATCAGTCCTTGGGGCTCTGACACCTGCTGGCTGAATCAGCACCTCAGGCATGGGCTTCAGTAGGACACTTGATGACTCAGGGCCTCAGGAATGGCGTTGGGCAAGCCACCAGACCAGCCATCTGGGCCGCCTCCTCCACCTCTTCCTTGATGAGGTGACAACAAGGAACTCAGCCAGTTCATTCACACATACCCAAACCATCCCTGGAAATCACGGACCCCTAGTTGCCTTCCTGTCAGTGGCTGGGTCCTGATGCTTCTCGGGGGGCTTAGAAACTGGGTCTGGATTGGAGGAGAGGGAGGTTCAAAAGGGAGGAGCTTGGTGGCTCACGCCTCAATCCCAGGATTGGGCAGAGGTTGGAGGATTGCCGAGGGAGGTTCAAAAGCATATGGTGGGAAGGTCATAATGGGAAAAAAAAAAAAAAAAAAAAAATATATGGAGGAAGACATAATGGGACTTCTAAGGAACCCCGCTTTTCTACTTTAAGCTATACAAATCACTTCTCCACATCAGAAAATCTCCCTGCTTCCCTTCCTTAGCACACTCAGAGGAATAAAGCATGCATTCTCTCCTTTGGTCTTGAAGCATTTCCATTAACAATCACTGGCATGGCTGTGAAGGGAGGGGAAACCTGATTTTTTTTTTTTTTTTTGGTTTTTCAGTAGGGTCTCACTCTGGCCCAGGCTGACCTGGAATTCACTATTTCAGGGTGGCCTTGAACTCACGGCGATCCTCCTACCTGCCTGAGTGCTGGGATTAAAGGACCACGGGCTGGAAACCTGATTTTTAAAAAAGTTTTATTTTTATTTATTTTATTAGAGACAGAGAGAGGGAAAGAGAGGGAGAGTGAGAATGGGTGTGCCAGGGCCTCTAGCCACTGCAAATGAATTCCAGACATGTGCGCCTCCTTGTGCATCTGGCTTATGTGGGACCTGGAGAATCGAACCGGGGTCCTTAGGCTTAGCCTTAACCGCTAAGTCATCTCTCCAGCCCAGAACCTGATTTTAAGAAGTGAAAAGTTTAACATTTCAGCCCTAAGATCCTACATCCTTTGAAGGGATTTTGCTCTTTCCCTTTTGTGTTATGCTGCCTGCAACGATCTTCTTTCTTTTAAAAAGATTTTATTTTATTTATTTATTTATTTATTTATTTATTTATTTGAGAGAGAGAGAGAGTGAGAATGGGCATGCCAGGGGCTCTAGCCACTGCAAACGAACACCCCTTTTGTGTCTGGCTTATGTGGGACCTGGAGAATCGAACCGGGGTCTTTAGGCTTCGCAGGCATGTGCCTTAACCGCTAATCCATCTCTCCAGCTCCCCCCCTTTTTTTTAACGATCTTCTCTCTACCTCTTGTGTCCTCGAGAGCTGAAGGTAGAGATCATAGGAGTCTCTTCTTCTCCCAATAGCGCTTGACATCCCGATTCCTAAGCTTGTGTCCCTCCCAGGAGTGGAGGCTGGCCCTTGAAAGGATTGGCTCCAGGTTGCCATGCAAGGGGTGTGAGTGATCTTACAGGTGGCTGAGGGCTGGGACGCCTGAGGCCTGCCCAGCCTGAGTCACCTGGTACTGTTGTTGTCATTGTCCTGGTTGAAGTCTCCACTCAGCTTGGCAGATCTCTGTGGGAACAGCACCAACCTCGTCCCTTCCACCTCTTGGGAGAAGCTGCAGCCCGCCCGATGGTGAGCCGAATGGGTTGGGGGAGGAGCAGGGGGCGGCATGGGCGGTGGGGAGATTTGGGGCCCAGCCCAGTGCCCCTGCTCCCCATGGCACTGCCATCTCCTGCTCCTCCATGTCGGGGACTTGGGGGAGGGAGGATCTCTGTCTTGTCTTTGTCTCCTGTGCCTCATACAAGAAGCTGCCCTTCTTCAGTGTTCCCTCCTGCCCCGGGCACCTCCTGCCCGGTGCTGCAGGAAACAGGGGCTTCTCAGGTTCGACACAGTACCCTCCCCACCCCAGCCATCCCCTCAACACAGGCCCGGCCCACAGTGACACCCACCTCTGCTTCCCCCTCCTGGGGGTCCCATTCCACCCCACCCCTGGCCTCGGTCACTTCCCCTCCCTCCCGCCGGTGCCCCCAGGACCCTCCTGGGCTGCGGATAGGCACTCTGATCCCTGAGCAGGATTATGAGCGGCTGGAGGACTGTGACCCTGAGGGGTCCCAAGACTCACCCCTCCATGGGGAGGATCATCAACCCTTGCTTCACGTGCCTGAAGGGCTCCGAGGTGAGTGTGGGGGTATGTGGAGGTTAGGAGGGAACTAGAAGTTCAAAGGCTTAGTGGGTTGAGAACAAATCCTACAGGTGTGTGTGTGTTTGACAATGCCAAGTCTTAACTCTGCCCCCTCTGGACTCAGGCTCCTGGCATCACATCCAGAACCTGGACAGCTTCTTCACCAAGATATCCTTTGTGCTCAGCCTGCAGAGGTGGCATGAGAGGGCCCCTTGGCATTGGCAGAGATTCTCCAGGGAGGGGGCCGTGGGCTGGGAGAGTGGAGGAAGTGTCCTCAGGAAGGCCCCAGTGTGCCTCGTGCTTATTTCTTGACGAGCTTGTCACATCTACAGTTACCACCAGCGGAATGGCTTCACTTGTATTCTGCTGGAGGACATCTTCCAGCTCGGGTGAGACGCCAGACCTGGCCCCAAGCTCTGTCCTCTCTCGCATCTTTCAATGTTTGTTTTGTTTGGTTTTCGAGTTAGGGTCTCACTCTGGCCCAGGCTGACCTGGAATTCACTACATAGTCTCAGGGTGGCCTGGAACTCATAGCAATCCTCCTACCTCTGCCTCCCGAGTGCTGGGATTAAAGGTGTGCGCCACCACACCCAGCTCCAAAAATTTTAATTGTTTATTTATTTTATTAGAGAGAGAGGGAGAGAATGGGCGCACCAGGGCCTCTGCAAATGAACTCCAGACATATACGCCCCCTTATGCATCTGGCTTACGTGGATCCTGGGGAACTGAACCTGGGTCCTTAGGCTTTGCAGGCAAATGCCTTAACTACTAAGCCATCTCTCCAGACCCCCTTTTTTCTTTTTTAACTCAGGCTGGCCTCAAACTCATGCAGCTGAGGATTGGCTTGAACTGATCCACTTGCTTCTGTTTCCTGTGTCAGAGAGATAAAAGGCAGTTTATGCTGTACGAGGCAGGCCCTTTACCAGGCTAGCTACATCCCCAACCCTCCTCTAGTTTTCTGGTCTGTGTTGGTCCATGCTGTCCTAGAATGAGTGTGTGTGTGTTGGGGGGTGGGGGGAGGCATGGACAACCCTAGGCTTGTCTGTGAGACGGGGCCAGGAGTCCACGTGGCTCTTAGGCCTGACCAACTCTCCACCCCACACCCCTCTACAGACAGTTCATTTTCATTGTCACCTTCACAACCTTCCTCCTCCGTTGTGTGGATTACAATGTTCTCTTCAACAACCAACCGAAGAACCGTACGAGACCTGTGCCCTTACACAGCAAAGTAACCTTATCGGATGCCATCCTACCCTCCGCCCAGTGTGCAGAGAAGTAAGTGGCAGTCTGGTGAGGCCTCTGGGTTAAGCTTACAAGAGGGAAGGCTGACAGGAACCCTTTTAGGCCGCCCTTTGGTGTAGATTAACTCCCAGTGTTTGGCCTAAGTACTCAAGGGGAATTAAGCGTATTTTACAATACACACCAAACTGAGAACCCCACAGGGCCTTTGTTTATGAGTCATATTTCTAAATAAAAAAATCGATTTATTTATTAGAGACACAGAGAGAAAGAGAGAGAGAGAGTGAGAATGGGTGTGCCAGGGCTTCCAGCCACTGCAAACAAACTCCAGACACGTGCCACCATGTGCATCTGGCTTACGTGGGACCTGGAGAATCGAACTGGGGTCTTTAGGCTTCACAGACATATACCTTAACCGCTAAGCCATCTCTCCAGCAGTGTGAAACATATTTCTATTTGCCTTATTAGACTCAAACACAAGGATAAGTTTTTACTTATTTTTGTGGTGTTGGGGAACAAACCAAGGGCTTGGGGCATACTGGGCAAGTTTTTTTTTTTTTAGAGAGCGAGCGAGAGACAGAGATAGAGAATGGCGTGTCAGTGGCCTCTCAGCGGCTGTGAACAAACTCCAGACGCGTGCGCCCTCTTGTGGGCAAGTGTGGCATTGCGCCCTTGCGTTATTTTGAGTCTGGCTAAAAGCAGAACCTGGAGAATCAAAGGGGCGTTCTTAGGCTTTGCTGGGGGGGGCGCATTAACAGCTAAGCCATCTCTCCAGCCCACCGGGCAAGTTTTAGATCACCCAATCACACTCCAGCACAAGTGTAAAACTTAGGAGCACGTAAGTGCACATCCCATGGGTTGTCAGTGTGATGATATCTTCACAGATCTTGTAGCTTCTGGAAAAAAAACCAAAAATACCTCAACTGCACCCTTGTGGGAGTGTGAGAGTGTAATCGCAGAAAGCATTAATGTTCTTTGTAAAGAGTGTTGACTCTGTAGACCCTTGTGAGCGCCCCAATGGGGACCATTCCCTGGACCTCCCTTTAAGACCTGCCGGTCCTGCCACCACTGTGGACATCAGACTCCGTCTCTGTGGGCTTCTCATTTTCCACCACCCTTCCTGTGTGATCCCCTGCAGGATCCACGACAGCTCCCTGTTGGTCTTCCTCCTGGTCCTGGCTGTCGGCTTCTGGTTGTTTCAGCTGCTGCGCTCCGTCTGCAACCTCTTCAGCTACTGGGACATCCGGGTGTTCTACAGGGAGGCCCTGCACATCTCACCGGTGAGCCTGCTGTGACAGAGTGGGCAGAGGGCCCGGGGGGGGGGGTTGGTGCGGGGAAGTGGGTTCACAGATGGAAGGACAACTGAGAGGACAGAAAGAGTGGCAACCTGCCCTGGGCCGTGTGTAATGTAAGAAGGCAGGCACTGCCACTTAGTAAGTTTGGTTCTGAGCCTGTGGAGTTTCCTTAGATGGGTCATACGCGATGAGTTACGGTCACATGCTGGTGATAAAAACAAGGGCTGCTGAGAGGCATTCTGGTTGGGTGAGGAAGGTCAGGCCAGGGTGAGGGAAGGCATTCCAAGCCCCAGGGCAGGAAATGGGGAAAATATGGGCACCTGCAGGAAGTGGAGACGGGCTTGTCTGCCTGAAATGGAACCTTCCAGGACACCGGAGATGAGGGCTGCTCTCTTAGCCTCTTCACTGTGCCCGGGGCGTGCCCTGCCCTTCTTTCCCACTCCATCTTGCTCTGTTCCGGTAAAGGCATCTTCTTCTGCACTCTAGCTCCCCCTCGGATGCCCTGAGGCTTTGGGATATGGAAGCACCAGCTCTGACCACTGCTCCTCCTTGGAGGCTGCTGACCTCCCCATCTTTTTCTTCCTTTCTTCTTGTCCCTCCTCTCCCATTCTTTCCAGGGGAGGGGGAAGGCACTGGAATGAACTTCAGAGGCTGGCCAGGAGGGACTTGACTGGGAAAGCTGGGTAAAACTGGGCCAAAGTGAGGCTTGCAATTCACATGGGACCCTTCCCCTGAGGTGTGACATCACCCTTTCCCCAAGATACAGACAATCAGAGGTGGCCTGGAATGGGGTGGGCTCCAGCTTTCAAACCTTGCCTAGGCAGAAGGGGGTGGAGGAGGGAAGAGGTTGCCTTAGGAACTGTCAGTCATTCGTTCTATTATATGAGATACTGAAGAGGGCTCAGAAAGAGGAGCCGAGTCCAACCTCTGGGGTTTACTTAATAGGTGTCAGCAGGAAGCACATGACTAATAACCACATGAGTGGCCGTGATGACGAAGAGCAGAGCATCCCAACAACTTAGCAGGGGTGAAAGAAGTGGGAAGTAATACTGCTGGAGCAGGCAGGGGAGAGCAGACAGCTACGGCGGGGAGCAAGGCCGTGAGGTCTGAGTTGTCAAAAAAAAATTTATTTATTTATTTGGAGAGGGGGGGCGCACTAGGGTCTCTCGCTGCTGCAAATGAGCTCCAGATGCATGCCCCACTTTGTGCATTTGGCTTTACATGGGTACCGGGGAATCGAACCCGAACCAGCAGGCCTTACAAGCAAGTGCTTTTAATCATGTCCCCAGGTCCCTGAGTTTTGTGTAGTTTTGTAGACAGCACATTGGAGCATGGAGCAGGGAGGTTGGCCATCTTCGTGGAGGGGATTCGGGTCCCTGGATTCACTCGTGCCCTCTCCTTAGGAGGACCTCGGCTCCGTGTCCTGGGCAGAGGTGCAGTCCCGCCTCCTGGAGCTGCAGAGGAGCGGGGGCCTGTGCGTGCAGCCGCGGCCGCTGACGGAACTGGACGTCCACCACCGAATCTTGCGCTACACCAACTACCAGGTGGCTCTGGCCAACAAGGGCCTGCTGCCCGCCCGCTGCCCTCTGCCCTGGGGTGGCAGCGCAGCCTTCCTGAGCCGCGGCCTGGCGCTCAACGTCGACCTGCTGCTCTTCCGCGGTCCTTTCTCGCTCTTCCGCGGGGGCTGGGAGCTGCCCGACGCCTACAAGCGCAGCGACCTTCGGGGCGCCTGGCCGCGCGCTGGAGGCGCACGGTGCTGCTGCTGGCCGCCGTGAACTTGGCGCTGAGCCCGCTGGTCCTGGCCTGGCAGGTGCTGTACGCCTTCTACAGCCACGCCGAGCTGCTGCGGCGCGAGCCGGGCGCGTTCGGGGCTCGCCGCTGGTCCCGCCTGGCGCGCCTGCAGCTGCGCCACTTCAACGAGCTGCCGCACGAGCTGCGCGCGCGCCTCGCCCGCGCCTACCGCCCGGCCGCCGCCTTCCTGCGCGCCGCCGAGCCCCCCGCGCCGCTGCGCGCGCTGCTGGCCCGCCAGCTCGTCTTCTTCGCGGGCGCGCTCTTCGCCGCGCTGCTGGTGCTCACCGTCTACGACGAGGACGTGCTGGCCGTGGAGCACGTGCTCACCACCATGACCGCGCTCGGGGTCACCGCCACCGTGGCCAGGTTCGATGGCACCAACCACCCCCGGGGGCTGGGTGGCGGTGGTGGTATTCTGTGTATTATTTATTTAATGTATTTGAGAGCGACAGACAGACAAGAGCGAGCGGAGAGAGAGAGAGAGAGAGAGAGAGAGAGAGAGAGAGAGAGAGAGAGAGAATGGGTGCGCCAGGGCCTCCAGCCACTGCAAACGAACTCCAGATGCGTGTGCCACCTTGTGCAACTGGCTTACGTGGGTCCTGGGGGAATGGAGCCTCGAACCGGGGTCCTTATGCTAAGCCATCTCTCCAGGTCGGGTGGTGGTATTCTGTGCCCACGTTTCTCCGACCTTGGGGCTGGCTGAGAGTTATCACCCTGCCCCAACTTCCTCTGGGCAATCCTTACCTGTCCCACTGGACACATCTTTCCTCATCGGAGATCCCGCCCTGCCCTCTAGGTCCTTCATTCCGGAAGAACAATGCCAAGGGCGTCCTCCTCAGCTCCTGCTGCAGGCCGCCCTGGCCCACATGCACTACCTCCCGGAGGAGCCCGGAGTGGGCGGCAGGGCCAGCGCCTACTGGCAGATGGCGCAGCTGCTGCAATACCGAGCGGTGAGGGTCGGGGTGGGGGCATTCAGGGAACTGCAAGGGAGGCCTTGCATGAGCCATCTGTCCTGTCACTTGGATGTGAGGCTGGCTGTATACAGAGGCTTCGGAGTGATGGTTTGGAAGTTTCCCTACCTTAGCCAGTTCCCTGGAGGCTCTTGACCCTGATAATTGGTGGGGGGGCCCTGCTCAGCCTCACCCCTTTTTCTCCAGGTGTCGCTCTTGGAGGAGCTCCTGTCCCCGCTCCTCACCCCACTGTTTCTGCTCTTCTGGTTCCACCCTCGTGCCCTGGAGATTATTGATTTTTTCCACCACTTCACTGTGGATGTAGCTGGCGTTGGGGACATCTGTTCCTTTGCCCTGATGGATGTGAAGCGCCATGGCCACCCTCAGGTTAGAGCTCTTCCCCAACCCTGCAGGGTGGTGCCGGGGTTGTTTGCTTGCCTTCCAACCCCAGCCGGGTTGCTTGACACATGTAACCTTGAACACATCACTTCACTACCGTGTACCTTAGCTTCCTCATCAGGTGGGGACAGTGGCAGTAACCAGTGTGCCAACTAGAGCTCTTTACAGAGTTGCTGGCACATAGAAACCACAGTAACTGGGAGCACAGACCCTCCAGTGATTGGAGAGGAGTGGGGAACAGGCCCTGGGGACTGGCTCTGCACAAGAAGGCAAAACACTGAGGCCAGCTTTATCCCCAAGCTGGGCACTGCGTTCTGTTCCACTGTTCTACATCCTTCGTGATCTTGAGCAAGCCTTGACTTTCTTCACCTGGAACACCGGGCAGTGTGTCCTGTCCTGCCTACCCCATGGGGCTCAGTGTCCACAATGCTGAGGACTGCTGTCTTGTTTGCAGTGGCTCTCGGAGGGACAGACGGAAGCCTCGCTGTCTCAACGGGCCGAGGACGGAAAGACCGAGCTATCGTTGATGCGCTTCTCGTTGGCACACCCACAATGGCAGCCTCCAGGGCACAGCTCGAAGTTCCTTGGGCACCTTCGGGGCCGAGTACAACAAGATGCAGCTGCCTGGGGTGCCACTTCTGCTCGCAGCCCCCCTACCCCAGGGGTGCTCAGCAATTGCACGTCTCCTCTGGTGAGCCCTAGGCCTGCCCATCCTTCTGCACTTCTCACCCTCCATCTCTTCCCCTTTCCATATTCTTCACTGTATAACCTGATTGCTCAACCTTCCCTGCTCTCATGCCTTCCTTTAAATCCACTTCTCTCTCTCTTTTTTGGTTTTTCGAGGTAGGGTCTTCCTGTAGCCCAGGCTGACCTGGAATTCTCAGGGTGGCCTTGAACTCATGACAACCCTCCTACCTCTGCCTCTCAAGTGCTGGGATTAAAAGCGTGAGCCACCACACCTTTCCTTCCTCCTCCATGTCCTCTCCTGATGCCTTTGGCTTTCCCTCTTTTGTCCAGCCGGAGACCTTTCTGGCCAACCTCTTGGTGAACCCCCTTCTGCCCCCGAGGGACCTGAGCCCCACAACTCCTTGCCCTGCTGCTGCCACTGCCAGCGTGCTTGCCTCCATTTCACGCATGGTCCAGGACCCCAGGTGAGCGGTGGAGGCCCAAGACGCAGCAGAGTCTGGTTTGAGACCGAGGGGACTTGGAAGGAAAGGGGTGTAGCCTGGCTCATCGCAGGGGAGCCCATATTTTGACTGCTGCACCCTCTCTTCTAGCTGTGTGTCCCCAGGAAGCACCGGGGGCCAGAAACTAACCCAGCTCCCAGAGCTTGCTTCTGCTGAGATGAGTCTCCATGCCATCTACCTACATCAGGTGAACAGAGGCACCAGGAAGAGAAATGTGGGAAGAAGGGGGGGGTGACATGAAGGTCAGAGAAGGGGCCAGAACCTAAAATGTATCCAACAGAAGCTATGGACTATCTGCACCTAGCAAGGGGCTTGGCCTTGCCCCACTTTGTGCGGAGGGAGGCCCTCATTCGTCTGCCTCTGTCTAGCTTCATCAACAGCAGCAGGAACTGTGGGGGGAAGCTTCCGCCGCCTCCTCATCCAGGCCCTGGTCCAGCCCCTCGCAGCCAGCCTCACCCAATGAGGAGAAACCATCTTGGTCAAGCGACGGTGAGGATAGGGGGCCAAGGGCAGATTCTGGTGCTTGCTGGGAACCGTGACCCTGCCCAGCTGATGGCTTCTGTCACCAGGCTCCAGTCCTGCTTCCAGCCCCAGACAGCAGTGGGGAGCCCAGAGGGCACGGACCCTGTTCCCAAGGGAGTTTCAGGAGACCACAGACACCCAGAAGGAGCCCACCCAGGCTCCCTGTGCCGACTGAGGGCATCTCAGGTTCGTATTACCTGTGTGAGAGCTCAGCACAGGAGCAGGACGTTGGGTTGGAGCCAGTATTGGAGGGATGGCAATATTGGCTAACTGAAGATGGGGTGAACCTAGCCTCCAGGAATGTTTGCTAAGAGCCTTCTCTTCCCCCAGGTTCTGGCTTTTCTAGCTGCAAGAGATTGGGCATGGAAGCCCACAGAGGCCTGACAGATGCCACCCCCAGGATATTTTAGTTGAGCAGGACCTGGGAGGGAGGGTCAATGAGGAGCTTGCCCCAGGAAACAGAGTAGGAGATAACTGAGGGCTTGGTATGCACGCCTAAATATGGCCCCAGCTAAGGGGCTGGACACCACCCTGTCATGTCTGGGAAGAAGTTCTGGACCACCCTCAAGGTAGAGGCAGGTTCCAGACAGAGGCTGGTTCCCTGTGAAGTGAAGCACGTGGTCGGAAAAGCAGGGGAAGTTCTTCCTGCTGGCCTCCCCTTTGAGTTCCCATGGGACAGGGAGGGGGGAGATGGGGACTTGTGAGTGGAAAAACTAGAGGGGGCTCGTGTTTTTGAACTTTATCATTGCTGTGATGTGTGAGGAAGTAGGTGGGGCTCCACATCCTGTGTGACATTAGCCATCAAGATCCTCATGGCTGTATTGAATATATTTGCCATGGTAGTTTCTGGAATGCCCCAAGCCTGGGAGGGAGGAAGGCGCACCTTCTTTCTCAAATCACAGAAGTGTCTGTGCCTGGCTGGAAAGCGTGGTTTTAAGAGGGCTGGGTCACAGGGACTGTGCAGGATTGTCAGAGAATCCCCACCCCAACATTTGTATATCAAAACACAAACTCATCTTTTTATAACTGTAATCCAGAAGGGCTAGGTCAGTCATCTCATCTGGCACAGTCTCATGAAAAATCTTCAATAAATACTTGAATGACTTACATACTTCAAAGGTAATAACTCCCGAGAGGGGAACAGGGAGTCTACACTTCACCTAAGGCACACCAAGCGGGCAACAGGAGACCCTGATACCATTGTCGGAGGGGCCTTCTGGAAGGCAGACCCCTCCCTGGCCAGGTGAACCGGGCTTGGAGAGAGGAGAGACCGTTCTCACTCTGTGTGGGTGGTGGGGATGGGGGGTGGAACTGGATGTCCACAGCCTCTGGCTGACACTGAAGGCACCTCCAGAGTGGAGGTGGAGGCGGCAGCCCCTTCTCAGGGAGCTGGTGGGGAAAGCTAGTGGGTTGTCAGGAACCGAGGGCGTCCGGAACAGGCGGGTCAAACGCCCATGGCACTGCACCCCGCAGCTGCCGCTCCTGCAAAGAAAAGCTCTGGGTGCGTATGCGACTTGTCACCTCCTGGGTGCGCAGCGTCAGCCCGAAAATGTCCTCGTGGTAGCGTTGCTGATCCTGCCCGGAATAAAAAAAAAAACAAGCCGGGCGTGGTGGCGCATGCCTTTAATCCCAGCACTTGGGAGGCAAAAAACAAAAACAAACCAAAAAACCAAAAAAAAAAAAAAAAAAAAAAAAAAACAAAACAAAAAAAGCTCAGTGGATCAGAACCCGAACGAGACATGGATAGGACCATGAACCTGGCCCGCCACTAGAGGGGTCTGACCACCCCTGGGGGGGAGGGGAGCCACCCCTGCTCACCCGCAGCACGCCGATGACGTCACCCGCTTCGTCCAGCTCCATGTCGCCCTCTGTCGCCAGGATTCTCTGCACGGTCTGCAGCACGCTGGTTGCCATGGTGACGTCGCCGCAGACAAACATGTGGCCTCGTTCGAGGCACAGCACGCGGTGCACCTCGGCGGCCAGCTCAGTCCTCAGGATGTCCTGCACGTAGGTCTGGGGGCGGGGCAAAGGGCGGGCCCTGGCTGAGCAAGACCTCCGCGGAGGGGCGGGGAGGATGCTCCGGAAGGGCCCGGGCTGACCGGGGGCGGGGCTGACCGGGGGTGGAGCCTGGGGAGGGGAGGATGCTCCGGAAGGATCCGGGGTGATGGGGGCGGGGCGAGAAGGATGCTCTGGAAGGGCCCGGGCTGATCGGGGCGGGGCGGGAAGGATGCTCCGGAAGGACCCGAGGTGATGGGGGCGGGACCTGGGGCGGGATGGATGCTCTGATGGGGGTGGGGGATGGATGCTCTGGGGACCGAGTTGATGGGGGCGGAGCTGATGGGGCGGGGCCTGGGGCGGGAAGGATTCTCATGAAGGGGCCCGGGGTGATCGGGGTCGGGGCAGGCGGACCTTCCGAGTTTGATGACACCCCGCCCTTTCGGTACCCCCTGCCCTCGGCTTCTAGTACCTTGGGACTGCCAGGATCCCTGGAGAAGGCAGTGAGGACGTTGCCAAACACTCCGCGCTGCTGGGCGTCCTGCACCTCCTCGCGGTAGAGATGGTCGAGTTGGGAGCATCGGCAGCCGAACACCAAAGTCATGGGGGCGGGCTGCAGCCCTGCGAGCGACAGCGACACGGAGGCTAGGGAGAGAGAGCCCCCTCCCCTGGGCACAGCCCTGGCGACGTCACCCACTGGCCACTCTTACCCAGGGTGAAAAGCCAGCCTTTTTGGGTTGGAGCAACCGCTGTCTTGGGTGTTTGGCCTCTAGGGGCAATGTAGAACGCTTTCACAGAGAGCCTGTCCAGCTCCGATTTAGGGAAGGAAACCGGGGCTCTCAGGTGAATGGCCAGTGGCGGAGCCAAACTAGAACCGGGGCTACTGACTCAGAATTCTGTGCCCTAGGCCCCTTTCCTGTCCCAGCCCTCATTTCCCCTCACTTTTAGCCTTCCTGTCTTCTGTGCAGGGCCTGAACACCTGCTCACTTCTTTAGGTCTTGCTGGTACCTAAGTGATGTCTACCACAGTCCCAAGTCCACCTAAGACATTTCTCCTGTCTTCTGAACTCCTGCCTTATTCCTCCCCAACGCCCTTTTCCCTTCGTCCTTAATCCAGAACACCTACAATATGCCAGACACCAGGAAGGCAGACAAACAGGGCTGTCCTTGCCTCAACCCACCTCCCTCCATCTAATAAGCTTCCTGTCACTCTTGGTCCTAGTTTCTTGCACTTTCATTCCCTCTGTCTCCACCCTGTTGTGCCCATATTAATATCCTGAGTTCCGATCAGACCCTTAACAACCTCACCTTTGCTTTCAATGTCATGCAGTCGCTCCTGCCAAAATCCTCTGAAGGGGGCGATGCCAGTCCCTGGGCCCACCAGGATGCAGGGCAAGTTGGGATCCGGTGGTAGCCGGAAGGAGGGAGCCCTAGCCAGAGAAACTCCATCAAACCCTCTTTATTTCCCCTCTGGTTCCCCCCCACCCCACCTGCATGCCTCACATGGCCACTAGGGAGACAGTACAGACAGGAAAACCCAAGGCCCAGTGACTGATGAGTGCATACTTGTAAAATCTTCGAGACTCTGGCTCATATTAAGCACAATCATAGTGTTTATTAAAAGAACTCTCTCCTGGGTGTGGTGACTCGTGCTTTGTAATCTTAGACTTGGGAAGCTGAGGCAGGAGGACTGTTGAAAATGCAAGCCAGTCTTGCCTACTGAGAGGTTCCCATCTCAAAAAAAGCTGAGTGTGGTAGTGTGTGCATCTTGTGAGGTGGAGGCAGGAAGACCAGGAGTCAAAATCATCCTCAGCTACATAGTGAGTTCCAGGCCAGCCTTGGCTACATGCAACTGTCTCAAAAGAAAAACAAGGGCTGGGGAAATGGCTTAGCAGTTAAGGCATTTGCCTGCAAAGTGTAAGGACCCAGTAAGCCAGATGCACAAGGTGGCACATGCTTCTAGAGTTCATTTGCAGTGGCTGGAGGTCCTGGCACACCCATTCGCTCTTTCTCTCTGCCTCTTTCTCTCTCAAATAAAATAAAATAAATTATTATTTTTTAAAACAAGTAAAACAAAGCACAGGGTATGGTAGCACTTGGGAGGCAGAGGTAGGAAGACCACCATGAGTTTGACGCCAGCCTGAGGCTACATAGTGAATTCCAGGTCAGCCTGGGCTACAGAGAGGCCCTACCTCAAAAAACCAAAACAAACCAAGAAACAAAGAACCCTCCCCCCAAAACAAGAAAAACAAAGCAAAACAGGAAGCAAAACAACTCAGCTATTGGCAGAAGCTTCCTGGTGTCATGGATTGAAGGCTACTTAGATAATGCACTTTAAAGGATTAAAGAAATGGCCAGGGGTCAGGAGTGGTGGCACACACCTTTAATCCCAGCACTCAGGAGGCAGAGGTAGGAGGATCACCATGAATTTGACACCAGTCTGACACTACATAGTGAATTCCAGGTCAGCTTGGGCTAGAGACCCTATCTCAAAAAAAAAAAAAAAAAAAAAAAAAAAAAAAAAAAAAGAAAGAAAGAAAGAGAGAAAGAAAGGGAAAAGAAATAGCAGGGATAGTGGTGCACACCAGTCATGCCAGCCCTTGGGAATTGGAGGCAGAAGGATCAGGAAGAGCTCAAGGGCAACCTCAGCTACATATGGAGTTTGAGGCCAGTCTAGGCTAAATGAGACTGTTTAAAAAAAACCCATTGAAACTATATTTGGGGAAGGGAGACAAGACTGACAGCTCATAAGCAAATCAACTGACTGTATTTGTCTTACATAATGGCCATAACATGGGTATTTGGTTTATACAGTGTTGGATTGGTAGGGTTTGTGTGAAATTTGGCATCTCCAGGTCCATCTGGTGCCATTGTTGGAACACTCGGTCTTCTCACTGAGGACTGGCCCCGTGCTACAGGACAGACACAGTGCAGACAAGAGAGCCCGAGCCCCACCTCCCAGTGGATCCTAGCTTGTATCCCTGGGCTGAGTGAGGTCTTGGGGACCACAGTCCCAGGTGCCATGCCTTCCAACACAGGCTGCAGCCGAGGACATAGAGAGGCATACAGTGCAAAGCCGCTCTCTCACAACAGGGCACTGGGCCATCTGTGTTGTCTCTGCCAGGCAGAATTTCAGGGCAGGATTCCAAATCCATGTTACTGAGGCCCAAGCTCAGGCCCAGTTCTGCAGTGACCCAGTGATCCTCCGTCCTTGAGCTCTTACACAGGTTCTCCCTTGCTTTCACTAACTCTAACGTCTCCTCAGGGCTACCAATTGACTCTGAGTGTCCGCCCTCCGCACCCCGCCAGATTCCTCACCTCTCCCCGCCATGCATGTGGCATTTTCTTTCCCCAGCCTGGATACATATACCCTGTTCTAACCATCTCTGTCCATCCTGCAGGCCTTGTGGTAGAAAAGAAGCTAAGAGTTGAACTGATTCACTGCGTTACTATAAGAGTTAAATTGCTGGGGAGCTAAAACTTATCTTGGTCAGCAGATGGAAAAATCCCAAAGAAGGAACTGTCCAGAAAGGGCCCAGAGGGATGATAAGAAGGAAAGACAGTTTAGGCTAAAACAAAGTAAAATGGAGTTCATTGTTCGGGTGGCCTGACTACAGAAATGATTGATATGCAAATTGCCACGTCGTCTTGTTTGTTCACCCCTCCCCTTGGTTATGGACACTATAAAATAGAAATGAACACTCAGCTTGTGGCCAGAGCTTCTTTGGAGGGCTACCTCAAGCTCTTTGCCCCCAGGAAATAAACTCTTCAACGTTCACTCATACTGGCATTGGAGTGATCTTTCCAGAGAATTTCTGCAACAGGTTCACTTACCCCCTGATGAAGCAGGGCACTGGGTCTCCGGCCTTGAGTTGGCTCAGCCACGTGGAGCACACGCCATAGTGCAGGGGACCTAGACCGTCTGTGGAATAGGAGACGATGGGACCAGTGAGGGATCTGTTCCCGTCCTGCAGAGACCAGATAGATCCTCCTGGTTCCAGCCTTACCTTGAGTCCTGTATGCCAGCACAGCCACCGTGAGGTGGATCTCCCCGGGGTGGGCACTGGGTGCTGAACTGACAGAATAGTACCGGGGCTGGAGCAGGGGCAGCTGGGTGAGGAGTAGGGGGGCAGGCAGCGCCACGGATGGGAACTGCTCCAGCACTTCCAGCAGCGTGGGGCAGCGGAACCACTTCCACTCTTCATAGCGCCGGGGGTCCTAGGGGGCAGGGGGAGGTGAGCTGGGAGTTCCCTAGCCAAGCAGAGTGTCCGCCCTTCTTGACCCCTCCCAGCACAGCCTCCTTAGAATTGCTGCCTCTCCGTTCAAGCCCTGGAAGTCTTAGAGCATCCAGAGATGAATGGGTCTGCCTGGAGCCAGGTCAGCAATGCTTGTGTGGAGACTTCCTGCCACTGGTGTCGTGTCCCCCCCATTTCCCCCTCCACACCCGCCCAGCAGGTCCTCCCCGGCAGCAGCGCCTGTCCCCTGCAGGCTGAACCTCACCTGGCTCAGGACCTCCAGCTCCTGCTGTTCGCCAGGCTCCTCAGCCAGAGTGCTGAGAAGTCGAAGGAGGCGAGGGCTGGGTGGGGAAGTGATGTCCAGGAAGAAGGTGAGCGCCTGCCTTAGCGTGCAAGGGGGTAGCCGAGGGTCCCGCACCCAGCCGGGGGGAGGGCCACCTGGGGATAGGGCATAGAGAGCGCTAAGAAAGGGGCCCAGCTGGAGCTGTGCGGGGGCTAATGATTGCTTTCTGGCGACTGACCATGTGTCACTATGTCTCTCTCTATCATTAATCTTTTATTTTTTATTATTTGAGAGAGACACAGAGACAGGACGAAGCAGAGACAAAAAGAATGAACTCCAGATGCACGCACCCCCTCATGGGCAAGTGTGGCATTGCACCCTTGCGTCATTTCCCGTCTCGCTAAAGGTGGGACCTGGAGAATCTAATGGGCGTTCTTAGGCTTGGCAGGCAGGCGCCTTAACCGCTAAGCCAACTCTCCAGCCCTAATCTTTTATTTTTATTTATTTGAGAGAGAAAGAAGAAGGTAGAGAGAGACGTAGAGCGCCAGGGCCTCCAGCCACTGCAAACAAACTCCAGATGCATGCACCATTTTGTGTATGTGGCTTACGTGGGTCCTGGGGAATCAAACGTGGGTCATTTTAGGCTTTGCAAGCAAGCATCTTAACTGCTAAGCCATCTCTCCAGACTTCTCTCTCTCTCTCTCTTTTTTTTTTTTTTTGGTTTTTCTGAGGTAGGGTCTCGCTGTAGCTCAGACTATCCTGGAATTCACTCTGTAGTCTCAGGGTGGCCTTGAACCCACAGCAATCCTCCTACCTCTGCCTCTCAAGTGCTGGTATTAAAGGCGTGCACCACCATGCCCAGCTTTTTTTTTTTTTTTTTTTTGGTCAGTATGGCTTATTGGAGAACCTGCTCTAGAAGGTTGTGTGGGACTGGGCAGCTCCAGTGTGTTTGGGGGATCCCTGGCAGGAATAGGTTGATCTGGGCTTCTTTGCCCCTATCCTCATATAGTGATGTTAACTGCAGGCACAGAGAAACTAGACTGTTGGGGATGAAGAGCCTTTTGAGGGTGTCTGGAGGTTGTGAGAGAGGACCGTCTGGTAACGAAGCCAGCCTGGCTAGGGTGGGACAGCTAGATCCAGGTAATGCTGAGCTGTGAAGGGAGGTGGAGGCTCTGTCAGTGCTAAGCACAAGGGGACTCTGGGCCAGGGGGAGCAAATGGCTTTCGCTGCCAGGCCCCACCATACTCACCAGGGCTGCCCTTTTCCAGTTGTTCTACTGCCACGGGCTCCGTGGGTGGCGGTGGGTCCTCCACGCGGCTAAGCAGGGCCTCCACGAGGCCTGGCCGGTTGGGTGGGCACACACCTATGTGGTCCCCAGGCTGGTACTGCAGGCCCTCCTGGTGTCCAGTGTCCAGACGCACTAGGATGGTGGCCCGGCTATGGGTGGAAAGGGACGCAGTTATAGGGGTCAGAATGGCAAGGGGGATGGGAGAATGTGGGAGGACGAGGAGGAGGACGTTGGGTTCTTAGGGAGGAGGGACCCCGGCAGTGAGAAGTGTGGGGCGAGCTGCCTTCTCACGTAGATTTGCTGCTCTGCAGGTTTTCCACAGAGAGGATCTTCGCCTGGAACATCTTCCGCCTGTGCACATGGGTCAGGCCTGTGGGTGTGGAGGGACAGGGGAGCCTGAGCCGGAGAGCAGGGCCTGGCAGGGAGAGAATCCCGGGACCCACCCAGAGCCAGCAGGATGAAGGGTAAGGTCAAGACCACACCTGGCAGCAGCTGTAGGCCCTCGGCCTGGGCACTCAGCCGATACCTCTGGCGCTTCCAGCTGCGTTTGGGGCTGAAGATATCTTGGGCAGCGGCCTTGGCATCCTCTCCCACGCAGAAGGTCTCACAGGCGGCCTGAGGGACGAATAGGTGAGGACCCGGGGCTGCCCGTCACCCATGAGTGGCCTCAGTGAGGAGCCAGGGGACAGGCCTGCTGCGGAAGGTGGGGCTGGGCCTGGCAGCTGCCCAGCAAGTTCCTTCCATTCCTGAAACAGGAGCCAGGGAAGTCTGTTCTCCCTGGTCAGCCGCTGCATTGGCAGGAGAACGGAGCGGGAGGTTGAAAGAGACGGAGACTGAGCCGGCACCGATCATGGCGCCTCCTTATTTTTCCAGTCCGTATCATGGCTACTAGCCTAGGGACCCTGGTTTGTCTCACCTGCTAGTTAACCTGTGCTTATCGCATGACCCTGGCAGTATACTGCTTGGCATACGAGTGGCTCAGAGGACAGCCGGGTTCTCAGACCTGCACTGGAACCTGTGCTTACATCTCACGGGCCTCAGTTTCCCCATCTTGACCCCTTATGGGTTCCAGTGAAGACTAAATGAGATGCCTTATGCAAAGCCGTTGCCATGCGGGAAGTTGGTGCTGCCTACCATGAGAGGCAGAGGGCGTGTGCTTGACCTTGTTATCTGTGCCTGACCTGTCCCCAGCTGGAAATCCGGGGTCCCCATGTGATTGGCTGAGCACTATCACCAGACCCTGGTACTGATTCTTTTCTGGTATGCACAGTCTTTTTGTTTTGCAGATTTTAAAAAAATATTATTATTATTATTATTATTATTATTTTGAGGTAGGGTTTCACTCTGGTCCAGGCTGACCTGGAATTAACTATGTAGTCTCAGGGTAGCCTCGAACTCACAATGATCCTCCTACCTCTGCCTCCCGAGTGCTGGGATTAAAGGCGTGCACCACCACGCCCGGCTTCAATTATTATTTTTTTATTGACAACTTCTATACTTATATACAAAAAACACATGATATTTCCCTCCCCTCCCCCATTCCACTTGAGAACTCCAATCTCCATCATATCCCCTCCCTCTCTCCATTAGTCTGTCTTTTAATTTGATGTCATCATGCGCAGTCTTATATCTCTTCCTTCCTTCCTCAGCCCCATCCCTTCCTTCCTAACCTCACTGCCACCAGCCCTCTGAGTCTTCCTGTTTCTCAACGTCATAGTCCTCAAACGTCTCGTTGTGTGGTCTTGCCCTGCCCAGAAACTTCCAGTAGCTCTTTTTTCGTGTGTGTGTCTGTATACTTCAGGTTTTATTTTTCTGTTCTTCTCTCACCACTCTCGGCCCTTCTCCTTCTTAACAAACTCGCTGGTCTCCCACCTTCGCGGATCCTTCCTCCTCACGTGGGTCCAGACCTTCTGAGATGGACAAATTCTGAGGCTCCCTACCCTGAGTGAACAGTACCGGCCCTGGGAAGATGAGCCCCTGCCAGCTCCAGGAGCAATGCCCACATGGGCAGCACTGCCCTGCTCCAGGAACCCCAGGCTGAAAACCTCTCAGTCCCTGGGAAGTTTCCTTGGCCAGCACCAACCCACCAGGCTAGCCACTGCCTGCCTTGTCTGGCTTCTGGCTTTTTGGAGCTCCTCCTGCGGACCTCAGCCTCAGCTCTAGCCATTGTCTGACTCTCTGGGTTCTGTCTTCCTCCATCCTGCCTTCCGTATACTCACTTTGTGCACCCACTCCTGGAGCCAGCCTGTGCATGCCCGAGGTGGGCTCCTGAAGGCCCTGCCTGTTTTCTTTCAGCTGGGCTTCTAGCTGGGCACAGCACTTTCACTGGTAGGGCCATGTTGTTCACTACTTGGAACTGAGCCCAAAAGGCTGAGTGGTAAAATGAGGATGGATTTAGAAAGGAGCAGGGGCCAGAGAAGCAGACAAGATGCAGGGGGTGGGGGTGATAAGCCTCCTGCCTTAGCCGTGAAGGCGTGGGTTAGAAGTCCCAGGTTGGTACAGGTTAGAATGAGGGGCTGGATGAAGTCAGACATGGGGCACCCAGGGGCTCACCTGGAAGGCAGCCTGGGCCCAGCCACGGAAGGCCTCCTCCTGGCCGCACAGCTCATCGCCCTGGCCCAGCTGCAACAACCGCTCTCCGCCAAGTTCCTCCAGCCTCGTGTCCACCGCCCGAGCAAAGGCACAGAAGTGGGGGTATGCCCGGGAGCCCAGCCCAAACACACAGAACCTGGAGCACATGGAGCCATGGCTGGAGCCGTCCTGCTAGTCCGGAGCCCAGCCCAAACACACAGAACCTGGGGCACATGGAGCCGTGGCTGGAGCCCTCGTGATAGCCCGGGAGCCCAGCCCAAACACACAGAACCTGGAGCACATGGAGCCGTGGCTGGAGCCCTCATGATAGCCCATGTCTGCCCAGACGGCTTGCCTCCTGGGCACTCCCTATTGTGAGCGCTCCTAACCTGAGGGTGCCCAGGGCTCCTGCACTGTCCGTGTTGCTGGACTCTGTCCTCTTCCGTCGCCAAGAGGACACCAGTGGGTCTGAGCACGAGACGCTGTTGAAGCGGATTTTGTAACTCCTGGCAAGAAAGGATACAGACAGTGTTGTTCCAGGGAATGGGAACTTGGAGACGCCGCCCCAAGTCCAGCCAAGGGACAGTGTTAGGGTCCCCACATGAAACTGAAGGACAACCTTGGCGGTGGGGTTGAGGGGTTCTACTCTGTCTCTCCTTTCTCCAAAGGAGAGCTTGGGAGTCTTGGGGATTGGGAGTAGGCAGGTCCCCAGGGGTAGAGGGCTCTTGGGGCTGGCTGGCACCCAAGCCACCTGGTCTTGTTCCTCTGGTTTACTGGGGCAACACTTGAGGCAACTGGGTGGGGGTCTCCAGACCTCCTGTCCCTGAATGGCTCCAAAGGCCTCCTGCCCCACCTCCGTGAGCTGGGGCCATGGTGCCACTCACTTGTGCTGCTCTGGCCGTGGAGAGCTGTTGTAGGGGCCTGACATCTCCATTAGGGCTGCTGCGAAGCTCTGCCCGGGAAAGCATTTGCATCAGGGTTAATCATATTTCAAATATACAGAAAATTAAGACTGTCATACTGGCCCCTATTATTGTTCTTTCTCAGTAACTTCTAATTTTGGGTTTGAAAAAAATTTTTTTTTTTTTTTTTTTTTCAAAGTAGGGTCTCAGTCTAGCTCAGGGTGGCCTTGAACTCATGGCGATCCTCCTATCTCTGTTTCCTGAGCGCTGGAATTAAAGGTGTGCACTACCATGCCCAGTGGGTTTGAAATTTTCAAAGGCTCAACTTTTTAAAAAGTTAATTTATTTATTTGAGAGAGAGGGAGACAGAAAGAGGCAGAGAGAGAGAGAGAGAGAAAGAATGGGCACATCAGGGCCTCCAGCTGCTACAAACTCCAGACACATGCACCACCTTGTGCATCTGGCTTATGTGGGTCCTGGGGAATTGAACCTGATTCATTTGGCTTTGTAAGCAAGTACCTTAACTGCTAAGCCATCCCTCCAGCCCAAAGACTCAACTTTTGGAAATATACTACAGAGATGTGCAAAATAATAAAAGAGAAAGCCTTGCCTAATTCTTTCTTGATACTCACTCACACATGTGTACTGGTGACATGGCTGACCTGTAATTCACTATGTAGTCTCAGGATGGCCTCGGAGGTGATCCTCCTACCTCTGCCTCCCAAGTGCTGGGATTAAAAGCATGCACCACCACGCCTGGATCCCATACTATTCAGGTAGGGTCTCACTCTGGTCCAGGCTGACCTGGAATTAACTATGTAGTCTCAGGGTGGCCTAGAACTCTCGGCGATCCTCCTACCTCTGCCTCCCGAGTGCTGGGATTAAAGGTGTGCGCCACCACGCCCGGCTGTTTTGTTTTTTTAATTGGTGACCTATGTGGCCATCCTTCTAAGTCGTTACATCAAGCTTCACTTCATTCTTTCTAATGGCACATCACTCTCCCCTTGCATGTAGCATGATGTATGACTTGCATGTAGCCTGATGTATGACTTCTCTCTGCCTGAGGGACACTTGGTGGTCTGTGAACAGTGCACCCACATCCTTCTAGACATGCCCTGCATCCTTATTTGTATGGCTTAGTCAGGTGCCCTTGGACGTGAGGTTGCTTAATGAAAGTGTCTAAAAACTTACTGGGGGCCAGAGAGATGGTGCCTAAGGACCCAGGTTCAATTTTCCAGGTCCTATGTAAGCCAGATGCACAAGGTGGCGCATGCGTCTGGAGTTCGTTTGCAGTGACTAGAGACCCTGGCATGACCATTCTCTCTCTTTCTCTCTGTCTCAAATAAAAATGAATAATTTTTTTTAGAAAAAGCACTGGAGAAGCTGGGCATGCTAATGCACACCTTTAAACCCAGCACTCGGGAGGCAGAGGTAGGAGGATTTGCTAGGAGTTCAAGCCTGAGAATACATAGTGAATTCCAGGTCAGCCTGGGCCAGAGCAAGACCAAAAAAAAAAAAAAAAAAGGCTGGAGAGATGGCTTAGGGGTTAAGGCGCCTGCCTCCTAAGCCTAAGAACACTGGTTCCAATCTCCAGGTCCCACGTTTAGCCAGATGCAAAGTGACGCAAGGGCGCAATGCCGCACTTGACCACAATGGGGTGCACACATCTGCATTTCATTCTCAGCAGCTGAGATACTGCTGGCACGCCCATCTCTGTCTTCCTCTCCTCTCTCTGTCTCTCTCTGTGTCTCTCTCAAAAAAAAAAAAAAAAAATAAAAATAAATTAAAAAAAGACCCATGGAAAGATCTCTCTTAGATCCCACTAAGCCAGACACACAAAGGTGATGCCTAAGGTCACACATGCACACTTGGTGCAAGCTCTGGAGATCCCAGTGGCTGAGGCCCTGGCACAACAACAAAACCAAAGTGAGGCACGTGGCGGTCAACTTGCACACTAGGCAGGTGGAGGATCATCTGGAGAGTTTGAGGCCACCCTGAGACTGATAGTTAATTCCAGGTCAGCTAGAACCCTATCTTGCAAAAAAAACAAACAAACAAAAAAAACCCAAAAACAACAACAACTTAGTGGGGTGAATAAATCCTGCTTGAAGCAGGAGGGGTGAGGGCAGCTCTTTCCTGTCCATACCAGCACCAGGCATGAGCAGTCTCCAGTGCTTCAGCCAGTCTGGGGGTGGACAGATTTTGAGGAATCTTTGCAGTGCCCTGTCCTAAGTGGACATCATTTAGGTAGCCCTCCTCAGAAGGCTGCCTCACATCTTGGTGCTGCCATGGAACCAGCTTAGAACTGGGTGAAAAAAGTCTCACATAGGAGAAAAAAGAAAAGCAGTTGAGGGCTGGAGAGATGGCTTAGCGGTTCCAATCTCCAGGTCCCACGTTTAGCCAGATGCAAAGTGACGCAAGGGCGCAATGCCACACTTGACCACAAGGGGGCGCACACATCTATTTCGTTCAGAGCAGCTGAGAGACTGCTGGCACGCCATCTCTATCTGTCTCCCTCTCCCTCTCTGTCTGTCTGTCTCTCTCTCTCTGTATCTCTCCAAAAATAATAATAATAAAAAAAACCTCGCAAATAAGATATCACACACACACACATTTAAAAAAAAAAAAGAAAAGCAGTTGAAAGTACATCACATCTAAATACTAACTCTAGATGTAGCTGGGAGGTGGTACAATAGGTTTACCATAGCATGTGTGACTTGCAGTTTCTGAATGCCTTACAGGAACTGTATAGCTGTATGGCATTTCACAAACCGGACATAAATTTGTAAACAGAACCTCCTTAAAAAGTATTACCAGCATCCGGAAGTCACTTCCATGCCTCCCGCGGCAGGAGCAGGACACTTCATGATTTCAACTCACATGATTTCTGTTTTGAACTCAAACAAAGGAATCCTCCAGTCTGTATTCTTTTGTTGCCTGTTTTGAACTTTAAACAAAGTGACCTGGATTAACTCCAGTCTGTATTCTTTTCTGTGAGTGCTGGGATTCTCTCTCTCTGTCTCTTTTTAAAAATATTTTTATTTACTTATTTGAGAGAGAGAGAGAAAGCAAGAAAAAGAGACACAGAATGGGTGCTCAGGGCCTCCAGCCACTGCAAACAAACTTCAGATGCATGCACCCCTCTGTGCATCTGCCTTATGTGGGTCCTGGGGAGTTGAAACAGTCCTTTGGCTTTGTAGGTAAGCACCCTGTCTTTCTTTTTTGAAGTAGGGTCTCACTCTACTTCACTATGTAGTTTCAGGCTGGCCTTGAACTCATGGTGATCCTCCTACCTCTGCCTTCTGAGTGCTGAGATTAAAGGCATGCGCCACCACGCCTGGCTCCTTTCACTCTCTCTTGAGATTCCTCTGTGTTGTATGTTGTAATTTGTTCACACGGTGGCATTGCATTTATCACTGTTTATCTGATCTACTGTTGATTGTCACTTGAATTGTTTCCAGTGTGGAGTATTATAAGCAATGTGCTATAAATATTCTTGTTCATATATTTTTCTGTACTATATATACATGCCTATATTTGTTCCATTAAAATTTTGGATGTATATTTAGAATTGAAATGCACAGCTCTTAAGAGTGCAGGTTGATCTGGCCATTCGGCAGTTAAAAAAAAAAAAAAAACAGTGAAACTTACATCTGCCCTGTGACCCAGCAATTTCACTTCTGGGTATTTATCCAAGAGAAATGAAAACATAAGCCCACAAAGGCCTGGTACAGGAATGGTCATAACAACTTTATTCATAACAACCCCAAACTGGAAAGAGCCCAAGTGTCTATCAGCAGGAGAATGGATAAACAAGCAGAGGCTTTTCACACAATGAACACGCTCAGTGGTGGGAAGGAGCTAAGCACTGAACCATACAATGACACAGAGACAGTGACGGAGCCGTGGGACTGTATCTTGCATCTACATGACATTCTGGAACCGGTGAAGCCCATCTACTATGGCAGAAATCACAACTGCATCAGGAAGACATCCGGGGAAGGAAACTGACTTGGAGCAATTGAGGAGGGACTCGAGGCAGTGGCTGAGGCCCTGGCACAACAACTCTCTCTCTCTCTCAAAAAAAACCAAAGCTGGGCGTGGTGGCGGACGCCTTTAATCCCAGCACTCGGGAGGCAGAGGTAGGAGGATCACCGTGAGTTTGAGGCCACCCTGAGACTACATAGTTAATTCCAGGTCAGCTAGAGTGAGACCCTACCTTGCAAAACAAACAAACAAACAAAAAAAACCCAAAAACAACAACAACTTAGTGGGGTGAATAAATCCTGCTTGAAGCAGGAGGGGTGAGGGCAGCTCTTTCTGTCCATACCAGCACCAGGCATGAGCAGTCTCCAGTGCTTCAGCCAGTCTGGGGGTGGACATATTTTGAAGAATCTTTGCAGTGCCCTGTCCTAAGTGGACATCATTTAGGTAGCCCTCCTCAGAAGGCTGCCTCACATCTTGGTGCTGCCATGGAACCAGCTTAGAACTGGGTGAAAAATGTCTCACATAGGAGAAAAAAGAAAAGCAGTTGAGGGCTGGAGAGATGGCTTAGCTGTTAAGGCGCCTGCCTGCTAAGCATAAGAACACTGGTTCCAATATCCAGCGGTTCCAATCTCCAGGTCCCACAGTTAGCCAGATGCAAAGTGATGCAAGGGCGCAATGCCGCACTTGACCACAAGGGGGCGCACACATCTATTTCGTTCAGAGCAGCTGAGAGACTACTGGCACACCATCTCTATCTGTCTCCCTCTCCCTCTCTGTCTGTCTGTCTGTCTCTCTCTCTCTCTGTATCTCTCCAAAAAAAAAAATAAATAAAAAAACCTCGCAAATAAGATATCACACACACACACATTAAAAAAAAAAAAAAAGAAAAGCAGTTGAAAGTACATCCCATCTAAATACTAACTCTAGATGTAGCTGGGAGGTGGTACAATAGGTTTACCATAGCATGTGTGACTTGCAGTTTCTGAATGCCTTACAGGAACTGTATAGCTGTATGGCATTTCACAAACCGGACATAAATTTGTAAACAGAACCTCCTTAAAAAGTATTACCAGCATCCGGAAGTCACTTCCATGCCTCCCGCGGCAGGAGCAACCACCTTCATGATTTCTAACTCACTGGATTCGAGTTGCCTGTTTTGAACTTTAAACAAAGTGAATCCTCCAGTCTGTATTCTTTTGTGGCTTGATTCTCTCTCTGTTTTTTTTTTTTTTTTTTTTTTTTTTTTTTTTTTAGTTTTTCGAACTCTTAAACAAAGGCTGAAATTAACTCCAGTCTGTATTCCTTTTGTGGCTTGATTAAAGGCGTGAGCCACTGTGTCTTTTTAAAAAATATTTTTATTTACTTATTTGAGAGAGAGAGAGAGAAAGCAAGAAAAAGAGACACAGAATGGGTGCTCAGGGCCTCCAGCCACTGCAAACAAACTTCAGATGCATGCACCCCTCTGTGCATCTGCCTTATGTGGGTCCTGGGGAGTTGAAACAGTCCTTTGGCTTTGTAGGCAAGCACCCTGTCTTTCTTTTTTGAAGTAGGGTCTCACTCTACTTCACTATGTAGTTTCAGGCTGGCCTTGAACTCATGGTGATCCTCCTACCTCTGCCTTCTGAGTGCTGAGATTAAAGGCATGCGCCACCACGCCTGGCTCCTTTCACTCTCTCTTGAGATTCCTCTGTGTTGTATGTTGTAATTTGTTCACACGGTGGCATTGCATTTATCACTGTTTATCTGATCTACTGTTGATTGTCACTTGAATTGTTTCCAGTGTGGAGTATTATAAGCAATGTGCTATAAATATTCTTGTTCATATATTTTTCTGTACTATATATACATGCCTATATTTGTTCCATTAAAATTTTGGATGTATATTTAGAATTGAAATGCACAGCTCTTAAGAGTGCAGGTTGATCTGGCCATTTGGCAGTTAAAAAAAAAAACAAAACAGTGAAACTTACATCTGCCCTATGACCCAGCAATTTCACTTCTGGGTATTTATCCAAGAGAAATGAAAACATAAGCCCACAAAGGCCTGGTACAGGAATGGTCATAACAACTTTATTCATAACAACCCCAAACTGGAAAGAGCCCAAGTGTCTATCAGCAGGAGAATGGATAAACAAGCCGAAGCTTTTCACACAATGAACACGCTCAGTGGTGGGAAGGAGCTAAGCACTGAACCATACAATGACACAGAGACAGTGATGGAGCCGTGGGACTGTATCTTGCATCTACATGACATTCTGGAACAGGTGAAGCCCATCTACTATGGCAGAAATCACAACTGCATCAGGAAGACATCCGGGGAAGGAAACTGACTTGGAGCAATTGAGGAGGGGACTGTGTAGGCTAATGAAAATGCTCGACAGTGTCTTAAAGACTGTGGGTGACAGGGAGATACACTATTTATATGCTAAAAAAAAAGTCAAATCGAGGGCTGGAGAGATGGCTTAGTGGTTAAATGCTTGCCTGTGAAGCCTAAGGATCCCGGTTCAAGGCCCGATTCTCCAGGACCCACGTAAGCCAGATGCATAAGGGGGCACATGCATCTGGAGTTCGTTTGCAGTGGCTAGAGGCCCTGGCGCGCCCATTCTCTCTCTACCTGCCTATTTCTGTATCTGTCTCTCTCTCTCTCAAAATAATAAATAAATAAAAAAAAATAAAAAAAGTCAAATCGAGCCGGGCATGGTGGCACATGCCTTTAATCCCAGCATTCGGGAGGCAGAGGTAGGAGGATCACCATGAGTTCGAGGCCACCCTGAGACTACAGAGTGAATTCCAGGTCAGCCTCAGCTAGAGTGAGACCCTACCTCAAAAAAACAAAACAAAACAAAAAAGTCAAATCATGGGTTATTTATGATTTGAATGTTTGTTTGTTCCCAGAATTTATTTGTTGGAAACTTAGTTCCCCAAATCACATGTTCATGATATTTGGAGGTGAGACCTCTGGGAGGTGTTTAGGTTTTGTTCTCATGAATGAATGGTGAGTCCCTTTGTGAATTAATGAATTGTAGTGGGAGTGGCTTGGTCAGAAAGCAGCTCTCTGGCACACTCTCTGTCTCTCTATGTTTTACCCCATGCTATGTCATGACGCCCAAGAAGGCCCCATCAGATGCTGAGACAGCATTCTCTCTTTTCTGTTGGTTTTTTGAAGTGGGGTCTTGTTCTAGCCCAGGCTGACCTGGAATTCACTATGTAGCCTCAGGGTGGCCTCGAACTCACAGTGATCCTCCTACCTCTGCTTCTCCAGTGCTGAGATTAAAGGCATGCACCACCATGCCCAGCCTCTCTCTCTTTCTTTGTTTCTCCTTCCCCCCAACTCACTAAGCAGTTGTGGATGACCTTAAACTCCTGATTCTCCAAAGTGCTGGGATTTCAAATATGCACCACCACAGACGGCTCAGGTTTTCTTTAAAAGGTGGATGAGGGTTGGAGAGATGGCTTAGCGGTTAAGGCATTTGCCTACAAAGTCAAAAGATCCTGGTTTGATTCTCCAGGACCCATGTAAGCACAAGGGGGTGCATGCATCTGGAATTTATTTGCAGTGGCTGGAAGCCCTGGCATACCCATTCTCTCTCTCTTTCCCTCTGCCTCTTTCTCTCAAATATAAATAGTAAAAAAAAAAAAAAACAAAACAAAACATTAAGAGGCAGATGAGAATGAGGGCTGGCATAGACAAGAGGGCTGAATGAAAACACTTGTTCTATCCATTCAAGCCTGCTGAGAGACATCTAACCTCGTGTTCTAGAGGAGGCACTTAGCACTCACAATGGATTTAACACCTAAAGCTGGAAGAGATCAGAGAGTAGAAATGCATGGAAAGGTGTCCAGAGACATAAATTGGAAAGGTGGTGTGGCAGACAGCTCCAGGTTTACTGAGATGAACTTCCAGACCAGGCACAGTTATGGAGGAAGGGATTTATTGAAGCTTACAGATCCAGGGGAAGTTCTGTAATGACAGAGGAAGCTGGCCTGCTTTCACAGGTCCAAGCAGAGAGAGAGAGGGAGAGGGAGAGAGAGAGAGAGAAGCCACAAGCCAAAAACCAAAAGCCAAAAGCCACACAGCACACTTCAGGAACTCCAGCTAGGCACACTTTGTATATTTTTAGATTGGAATTTCAAACCCACCACCACACCTTAAGATCCGCCCAGTGACACTGCCTCCAGCCAGGTGGCTGAAGATGCAAACTATGAACTAATAAAACACTGAATATATGAGGAGCCATCTATTCAAACTACCACAGATGGTTCACATTGAGGCACTCCATGGAGGTGCTTTAGTTTTTTTTTTTAAAGACTTTTTTTTTTCAAGGTAGGGCCCCATTCTAGCCCAGGCTGATCTGGAATTCACTCTGTAGTCCTAGGCTGGCCTCAAACTCCCAAGTGCTGGTATTAAAGGCGTGCACCACCACGACCGGCTTTTGTAAGATTTTAAGACTTGTTGAGTAAGTAAAGTTATTTACTCCTGTTGGTATCGAAACATCCCTTTTGTTAAGGACAAGAAAAGGAGAAGCTAAAATCAGGATGCAGAATCGCTGTTTTTCTTATTTGTGAAGACTTTGGAGCAGCTTCACTTCTTTGGTCAGCCAGGAAAAGCCTTCCTCACACTAAAATCTTATGCTTGGGCTGGAGAGATGGCTTAGCGGTTAAGGTGCCTGCCTCCTAAGCCTAAGAACGCTGGTTCCAATCTCCAGGTCCCACGTTTAGCCAGATGCAAAGTGACACAAGGGCGCAATGCTGCACTTGACCACAAGGGGGCGCACACATCTGGATTTCATTCACAGCAGCTGAGAGAGGCTGCTGGCGCGCCCATCTGTCTTCCTCTCTCTCTCTGTGTCTCTCTCCAAAAAAAAAAAAAAAATCTTATGCTGATAATGGAGATGGCATGGGAACTCCCACGGGAAGGATTTCCTGAGCCTCTCCACTTTCCATCTTTGTGCGTGTGAAGTGCCTTTCCAGACCCTCCGATTTCAAGTACCTCATTTGCAGGGACCCCTGTCCTCAAAGGCCTCACCTCTCCGTTCTCTGGGGGATCCCCATTTCCAAATGTGCTCGTCACCACCAACACCAGCGCCTCATGCTCTAGGGACACCACGTCATACTCATCCATGCACAGGACCTGCGGGGAAGGAGAAAACGGGTGTTCTGGGGCCGTGTCCCTTGGTGCCCGAGTCCTTCCAGCTCTAGGCCTTCTTGGCTGGTCTAACTGAACCTGAATCTTTGTGGACTGTAGGTTTCCTTATGAATCCTGACTTCTTTATTTTGGGGGGAGGGTCTTATGTAGCTGGCCTTGAACTCACTATGTAGTAAATAATGGTCTTGAACTCCATTTTTTTTTTTTTCCCTGAGGTAGGGTCTCACTGTAGCCCAGGCTGACCTGGAATTCACTCTGTATTCTCAGGGTGGCCACAACCTCATGGTGATCCTTTACCTCTGCCTCCTGAGTGCTGGGCCACCACACCTGGCTTGAACTCCATTTCTTCTGTGTGTGTATATACATGTGTGGTATGGTAGTTTGAATATATGGCCCCCAATATATTCAATGTTTTATTAGTTTATAGTTTGCATCTGCAGTCACCTTGCTAGAGGAAATGTCATTGGGTGGGTCTTAAGGTGTGGTGATGGGTTTGTGATTCCATTGTAAAGATGTGCAAAGTGTGCCTAATAGGAGTTCCTGAAGTGTGCTGTGGCTTTTGGCTGTAGTTTTCCTCTGTGTGCTGTGTGGCTGGTTGGTTTTTCTCTCTCTGCTTGGCCCTGTGACAGCAGGCCGCTTCTTCTGCCATTATGGAACTTCCCCTGGATCTGTAAGCTTCAATAAATATCCCTTCCTCCATAACTGTGCCTGGTCTGGAAGTTCATCTCAGCGAACCTGAAGCTGTCTGCTACATGTGGTATGTGTGCATGTGTATGTATGTGTGGGGGAACATGCATGTGTGTGCACATATGTGCTGAGGCCAGAGGTCAACATCATGTGTCTTCCTCAGCTGCTCTTTTACTTTTGTTTTCTTCTTTCTCTCTTCTTTCTTTCCTCTTTCTTTACCCTTTCTTTCTTTCCTTCTTTCTCTCTTTCTCTCTTTTCTCTCTTTCTTTCTTTCTTTCTTTCTTTCTTTCTTTCTTTCTTTCTTTTTCTTTCTTTCTTTCTTTCTTTCTTTCTTTCTTTCTTTCTTTCTTTCTTTCTTTCTGTTTTTCAAGGTAGGGTCTCGCTCTAGCTCAGTCTGACCTGGAATTCACTATGTATCTCAGGGTGGCCTTGAACTCATGGTGATCCTCCTACTTCTGCCTCCCAAATGCTGGGCTTAAAGGCCTGCGCCACCACGCCTGGCTTTGCTTTTATTTTTTGAGACAAGATCTCTCACTGAACTCTGAACCCACCAACTGGACTAACTTAGGTAGCCAGCAAATACTGGGGGTCCTCCCGTCTCTGCCACCTCAGCACTGGGATTATAGGAGAGCATGCTATGCCCAATATGTGGGTTCTGGGAATCCGAACTCAGCTCAAGCAAGCAGTTTACCCAGTGAACCATTTCCCCAGCCCGACCTTGAACTCCTGATCCTCCTGACTCCATCTCTTCACCACCATGCCCCCCTTGAGCCCTGACTTTGACCCTCTCCTGTCCTGGTAACTCTGAAGATGTGAGTCGTAAGCCCCTGTTTGTAGCCCCTTGCCTTCTGGCTGCTGCCCTACCCGGGGATCAAACGCCTTCCGGAAGAGCCTCCCCAGCTGCTGCGCGTAGCTCTGGGCCCTGCCCGTCTCGGAGCCGTACAGGATGGTCGCCTTCACACGCTTCGCCATCACTGTGCCCATCAGCGAGGCAGAGATCTTCACTGCGCTGCAGGCAAGGGTCAGGTGAGGACATCCTGGGTACACAGAGCAGGGGTCTCCCCGGCAGAGGTCCAAACCCATCACAGCGAGGTCTTGGGGGTGCACTTCTGGGACAGTCCCAGGGTGTGGGGGAGGGGACGAACTCCTAGGGTACCCACTTGGCCACTTCCTTAAAGGTCTTCTTTCTGGTGATGCCAGCGCCCTTGGCTGCACTTCCCTTCCAGGGGTCTGGCTGTAAGAAATGGAAGGGGACGAAGTGGGGGGAGGGGTAGAGCGGAGAACAGAAAGGTTAAGGGTTCCTGTGAGCTGCTCAGAGCCGCGTCGGGGTGGGCGGGAGCCAGCTTTGGTGTGTACCTGGTAACGGAAGGCGGGAGACAGGAAATAGTTGACCATCTCTTGGTGGAAGACAGGAGTGAGGCTGCCTGAGATGGGGGGCACAATCCAGGCCCAGTCAGCAGGGCAGCCCCCCCTCGCTTTCTGCTCATTCTCCAGGTGCTTCATGAAGGAAGCTGTGGCAGCATGGTGGTCCACAATGGTCACTTTGGCCAGCTGAGGTTGGGGGAGGAAGAGAGACTGGGCTCAGCAGGTTCCTACAGACCCTGTCCTTTCTCCCTCCACCACTTCTGTGATGCCAGCCCATTCTGTGCCCAGGTCGCAGCAAACTTAACATATATAGTGTTCCCTTGATCCACAGCATCCCCCTCTAGTGGTAGCTTGGATAGTCATGCCCCAAGTTGTGACAGCAGCTCTGATTTCCAGTGTGTCTGTGTGCCTTGCCTCCAAACCAGAATTTGCTTAACTCTCTTTTCTCCGTTTGCAGTACTGGCATGAACCCTGGACCTCACACATGCCAGGGAAGCCTTCTGCCTCTCGGCCAGATCACCAAGCCTTTCCTGAACCCTTGAGACCCCACAGGGGGATTCCCCAGGCATTGATGTCCTCTAGCTACTTCCAGCATGTGTGTCATTCCTGCACCCAGCTTGGTCTCCATTCGGGTATTAGAATGGCATTTCCAGATCCTTTTGGGTCCCACAATATCCCCTGGGAACAGTTCATGAGCGAGGCCCCTGGCAGGTGCTTAGGTCCTATACTGTAGCACTTGGATTAGCACCTGTGTGTCCAGAACTGCAGGCCCAGTATGCCCCATGGCACACGAACAATGACATCTCCACTTCCCTCCATTCCAGCCCTGCCCGTTTCTATGTGTCTCCTCACTGCCCTGCTCCCCTGCCCTCCTGCCCAGCAAGGTCTGTGTACCTGGTAACTGTGCAGCACGGCCACGTTAATTTCCACCGCTGCCTTGTCTTTCCACAGGGATGAGGTTGTCCGGGTGTCCAGGTCCATGCAGACAGCCACGTCCTGGGGAGGGTGAGCAAGGCATTGGAAACAGGAACGAATGGGTGAAAGAAGGGGGGAGGGGGCACTGTCCTCTGGGGGGTTCACATTTCAGCGTGAGTTGGTTCAGTTTTTCTTTTTTCCCTAAAAAGACACCATGAGCAAGTCATTCTTCAGCCCCAGTCTTTCATTTCACATCTCTGAAAGGAGTCTTAACCCTTTCTGAGTCAAGATTTCCTTTGAGTCAGTGTGGTGGTACATGCCTGTAATCCTAGCACTTAGGAGGCTAAGGCAGGAGATCACCATGAGTTTAAAGCTAGCCTGTGGATGGAGAGATGGCTTAGCGGTTAAGGCGCCTGCCTCCTAAGCCTAAGAACGCTGGTTCCAATCTCCAGGTCCCACGTTTAGCCAGATGCAAAGTGACACAAGGGCGCAATGCCGCACTTGCCCACAAGGGGGCTCACGCATCTTGAGTTCGTTTACAGCGGCTGAGAGGCTGCTGGCGTGCCCATCTCTATCTGTCTTCCTCTCCTATCTCTCTGTGTCTCTCTGTGTCTCTCTCCAAAATAAAAATAAATATTAAAAAATTTTTTTTGTGAGTTCGAGGCCACCCTGAGACTACACAGTTAATTCCAGGTCAGCCTGGACCAGAGTGAAACCCTACCTCGAAAAAAAAATTTTTTTTAAGCCAGCCTGGATTACAGAGTAAGACCCTGTCTCCAAAAACCAAACCAGGGGGCTGGAAAGATGGCTCAGCATTTAAAGGTACTTGCTTGCAAAGATTGATGGCCCAGGTTTGATTCCCCAGTACCCATGTAAAGCCAGATGCACAAAGTGGTATTTTCATGTGGAGTTTGTTTGCAGTGGCAAAAGGCCCTGGTATGTCCAGTCTTTCTCTCTCTCTCTCCTTGCAAATAATTAATGAATAAAAATATTTTAAAAAACACAAAACCAAGGCTGGGAAGATGGTTCATTGGTTAAAGACACATGCTTGCAAAGCCTGACAGCCCAGGTTTGATTCCTTAGTACCCATGTAAAGCCAAATGCACAAAGTGGTGCATGCATCTGGAGTTCATTTGCAATGGTAAGAGGCCCTGGCGTGCCCATTCCCTCTCTCTCGCATTCTCTATTTTTCATTTTCTCTCTACTTGCAAATGCATACATAAAAATATTTAAAAACAAAACAAAACAAAACAAAATAACCAAAATAAAACACACCCAAACAAACAAACCAATCAACCCTCCTGACAAGAAGCTGTCCTTCACAAATTGATGCAGTTCATAGGACACACGCACCACACAGGCACACACGGACACACACTGAAGCACGTGTGGCCCCATTCCCCAGCCTTGGAGGCTCCAGAGCTCAGTCATGTTTTTGAGCTTGACACAGCCTAGATTCTCTTTGGCCCGCGGTGGGGGCACGAAGGCAGCTCCGTGTCTTGTCCATCGCACAGCAGCTTCTTACCTCCAGAATGTTGTAGCGGTGAGGGTCACACAGGTCCCTCATGCCGATCTCTGAGCTCATATACCAGCCGCTGAAAGGGGCTGCGGGGAACTCCAGGCCCCCGATTTCCAGCAGCATGTTGGACACAGCCGGGAGTGCATACCAGCGTAGGCCAAGGGAGGCGAACCACTCCAGGCTGGGGGGAATCGGCCTTGGATTAGCCTTCCATAGAGTCGTGGCTGGTAGCCGCCCCCCAACAGCCCTTCCTCAATGAACTCAGGGATGGCCCTGCCCCCACCCATCCCTTTCATGCTCACGTGGGGTGCTCCAGGGGCACCTCAAGGACCAGCTCTGAGGGCAGAGTGAAGAGTTCTGGAGCTTCATCGGGGGCCTGGAGCAACAGAGGCAGCACATCGAAGCGGCCATTTCCTGGGGTCCAGCCATGCTGGGTGCAGAGCTGTGAGAGTGGACAGAGGTGGGACTCCTGCCCTTGCCAGAAATCCCTTCCACCAGCCATCTCCTATCACCCACACTGGAGTCCCGCAGTGGGAGGGCCTCCATTCTCTATTCTTTTGCATCTTTCATTTTGGTTTTGAGACAGGATCTCAAGTAGCCCAGGCTGGCCTAGAACTTGCTATGTAACTGAGGCTTGCCTTGAATGCCTATTGTCTTGTCTCCCCTCCCACGTGCTTGGATTGCAGGTGTGGGCCACCACCAACTGTTTTCCTTTTTTTTTTATTTGAGAGAAAGAAGAGAGAGAGAGAGAGAGAGAGAGAGAGGAAGAGGCAGGGAGAGAATGGGTGTGCCAGGCCTTTTTAGCCACTGTGAATAAACTCCAGATGCATGTGCCCCCTTGTGCACACGTGTGACATTGCACGCTTGCATCACTTTTGCGTCTGGCTAAACATGGGACCTGGAGATTTGAACAAGCATTCTTAGGCTTCACAGGCAGGCGCCTTAACTGCTAAGCCATCTCTCCAGCCCCCTGCTTTCCATTTTTATCTCAAAGGGTCCTCTGCTCCTGCTCACAGACCTTTCTTTGGATGGATCTGCCCTCCTGCCCCCCCCCCCATCCTGCAGGCTTTCCCATTCTTGCTCAGTTCCCACCTCAGTGATCTCCACGTTGGCAGGATCTCCCCGCACAGAGCCATCCTGCTGCCTGTAGCCTGCATATCGAACCAACTGGCTATTCCAGATCCGGAAATCTCCCCGGCCGGGACATCGCTGGGGGAACACTGTGATGGCCGAGCTGACATGGGTTGGGGGTGGAGTGGGCGGCAAAGCTGGTTAGAGTCCCTTCTTCATTGCTACCTGGGGTGGGCTTGGCCCTGGGCTGGGGGAACTCACCGAAGGTTGCCTCGGTTGGTGGCATACTTGATGTGGTTGCAGATGTAGGTAAACATCTCCTGTGCAGTCTTGCAATCTCGGGCATCAAACACCTGCGTCCGCAGAGACAGGGAGAGGAGAGAGGTGGAAGGGGACTTGAGTGTCAGCTCTGGAGGAAGGTTGGCATGGGCTTGCTGGGATGGAGGCAGGGGGCGGGGGAGCCTCTTGCAGCCCATGTGACTAACTCTGTCTGACCGTTTGTAATCCACTGAGCCTTCCCTGCCTAGAAGCCCTGTGTGTCCAGTGTAGCCTGCTCTGCCGGAGCATGTCTCCCCATTCCCCTAGAGACTTGACTTAATACCCAGCACAGAGAAGGGACCTGCTGAGCTGATGTTTGGGGAAGGCCCTGGCTGACAGGGAGACACACCTAGGGGTGTAGGTAGTGAGACACCCATTGGTTAGAACACTCAGGCCAGGGCAGGCAACTATCCAACTCCCTGATGCTAGGATGGCGTGGCTATGATAAATGGCCTCTTGGGGACTTTGACGCTAGGGGGAGGAGGGTGGGGGTGGCGGTGGCTGGCCAGGAGCTAAGGGAGGGACACAGCTGGGAGTGGGCCCATTATGGGAGTTCAGATGGGTTCAAAGTTGAGCTAAAGCTTTGAACCACTTCAAGGGTTAGACGAGTGGTAAACAGGATTTTGCTGTCTTTGCTGGCAACTCCTTTGGCAATGCTGAGCATACGGCTGTATTTTCACACTCTTTGGTGGCCAGTTTATAGCTCAGGAGGCCAAGGGTTCAATGGGTTCAATTCCCTCGTGGGTCCCTTTTCCAGTAACCAAAGCTGGTTCTGCATTGTGGGCTGGTGTGAAAGGGGGTTGTGAGGCTGAGGCTGTGGGAGACTTTAGTGGAAGTGGGTGTGAGGTGAAGGGCCTGGCCCACCTGGAAGAAGCAGCCAGAAGCCAATTCTGTCTCTCTCTGTCAGCCAGGATTTCCTCTCCGCTGCCCTCATTCTCTTGAGACTCTGCCCTGTCAGCTCCATCCAATACCCTTCTGCAAGGCTTCCTCACCACCTACCAGCCCATAGGCAGAGCCCAGCCCAGGGGCCCTGAGGATGGAGCCATCCCCTTACTGTTTGTCTCTAAGGCAACTGGCAGGGATCCCTTCACTGCCCGGCACTACCCAGGGAGGCCTCAGGAGCTTCTCGTGCTCCTCCCCTCCTCTCCCCGCCCCCCCTTTCTCTGCCCTGTTGCCCATCCTGGACACATGCCAGGGAGCCGCACCTGCAGCTTTCCCCACTGGATCCGGCCCACACAGCGAGGAGCGTTGCGCCAGGCCTGCTTGGCCCCAAACACCAGTTCACTCTCCCGGAGCTGGTAGGTGCCTGTGGCAGCCACCTCAGCGTCCACCTCCTGAAGCCGCTGCTCATGGGCCAAGGAGCCACTCCTGGGGGGAAGAGAGGGTCACAGGCCTCACATGGCACGGTGGGGAGGGGGGAGGGAAGAGGAAGGGGTTGTGGGTGGGTGACCAGGAGGTGTCTAGGCTCAGTGGGTGGGGGTGCTTGGGCACGAGGGTCTGAGACCCACCCCCTTTTTAAAATTTATATTTTATTTATTTATTTGAGAGAAAGAGGCGGCGGGGGGAGAGAGAGAGAGAGAATGGGAGCGCCAGGCCTCCTCCAGCCACTGCAAACGAATTCCAGATGCACGTGCCCCCTTGTGCATCTCGCTTATGTGGGTCTTAGAGAATCAAACTGGGGTCCTTTGGCTTTGCAGACAAACGCCTTAACCACTACACCATCTCTCCAGCCCTCTTTTTCAAATTTAAATTTTATTTTATTGAGGGAGAGAGAATGGGTGCACAATTGCAAATGAACTCCAGACACATGTGCCACCTTGTGCATCTGGCTTATGTGGGTGCTGGGGAATTGAACCTGGGTCCTTAGACTTCACAGACAAGCGCCTTAACCACTAAGCTATCTCTTCAGCCCGGAGACTCACCTCTTGATGGAGCTGTAATACTGGTTGATGAAGTCCCTGGCCTGACCCAGCAGCTGCTCAGTGGGTGAAGGGCCCTGGGAGGGCCGGCCCTGTAGCTTCCTTGGAAATACAAGTGATCCTAGGCAGCGTCTTGGGGTGCAGGGCCCATCCTGGGCCAGGCAGGAACAGAAAGTGTAAAGGTCAGGACCAGGGAAGGGTGCAGAGTCGGCTGTTGGTAGCAGGGGCTGGGCAGAAGGAGGGAGACTTTGGGAGGTGAGGGCTGGACCAGGGCCGAGACTGGAAGTGGGTGAGGTTGGACTGACAAGGTAGAGCTTGGGGCTGGGCGCTGAGAGTCACTAAAGTTCTTGCATGGCCCTCTGGTCCTCCCCAGTCCTCATCACTTTTTGGAGACAAGGACCGAGACCAGGCCTCAGCCAGTGCCCCCTCCCCGTTCCCCCCAGAAACAACGGTGGGACTCATCTCACCTGCTGAGCTTGTGCACTGAGGGTGTCATAAGTGATGCTGCCCACTTCCCAGTTCTTCACTCGAGGGAACTTGGGTCCCTCCGGGGGCCGGGTTAGTGGGGGGCTGTTGGGAGCCAGGGTAGAGTCATGGGGGAGGAGTTTATGTACTTTTGCCCTTTTTTTCCTGTAGTTTATTTTTTCATTCATTTATTCATCAGAGAGATGGAGAGAAAGAAAAAAAGAGAGAGAGTGAGAATGGACACAACAGGGCCTCCAGCCACTGCAAACGAACTCCAGGTGCATGTGCCTCCTTGTACATCTGGCTTACGTGGGACCTGGAGAATCGAACCTGGGTCCTCAGGCTTCACAGGCATGCGCCTGAACTGCTAAGCCATCCCTCCAGCCACCAGAGGGTCTTTGTATAGGTCGATTGCCTGCCTGCTTCCCGCTTACTGACATTCCAGCCCTCGCAGTAGCCCTGGGAGGCAGGTAGTACCCTCTGGGCCCTACTTACATAGGAGGGACTCGAAGCCTCGGCCAGAGGGAGGATGGAGCCTGTGCTCTCGGCCTGCATCTGGTCTTCGGGTGCTCAGGCAGCCCTGGCCATGCTTCTGGGCCTGCCAGTGCCTAGCTCCTGAGCTCTGGCCCAGGCTGGTCCTTATTCTTTTCATAGTGCCCACCTTTGCCTTTTTTGGACCCAAGGAGTTTCCATAGTTCTAATGTGTTCCTCAGAGTCACATGTTGGGCATTTGGTCCCTGTCGCCCAGTTTGCGAGGTAGGAGCTTTAGGAGGTGATGGTGGAGAGGGCTCTGCCTTCAGGAAAGGATCCATGCGGTCAGATCCCTGCATGGGGCATTACTGGGCTCTAGCAAAATGGATTTTGTTGTAAAATGAGCCCTCTGGCCTGCCCCTTCAGTCTCACCATGGGATGGCTCTACTGTGTGTGAGAATATAGCATGAGGCAGAAAAGGTCTGTTCTTCTGGGACTTCCAGTGTCCAGAACCAAGAGTAAAAGAAACCTCTACGGGGGAGGGCTTCAGTAGGGTCTGGCTGGCCTCACATTCCCCATGTAGCTAAGGATGGTCTGGAACCTCTGATCCTTCTGCCTCTACCTCCAAGTGCTGGGGTTATAGGCGTGCACCACCATACTCAGCTTCTAAATCTCTGCTTTTTGCAGCCCTGTTTTAATTAATTAATTAATTAATTAATTATCTATTTGAGATAGAGGGAGAGAGAGAGAGGGAGAGAGAGAGAGAGAGAGAGAATGGGCTCGCGCCAGGGCCTCTAGCCACTGCAAATGAACTCTAGATGCGTGTGCCACCATGTGCATCAGGCTTACGTGGGACCTGGAGAATCGAACTGGGGTCCTTAGGCTTCACAGGCATACACCTTAACCGCTAAGCCATCTCTTCAGCCCCGTTAGCCCTGTTTTAATATTGTATGAATGGAGTGGGGCACGAGCCCTGCTTCAGGGGCCTGAGCTGAGGGAAGCCCCGCAAGATTCCTCGGCTATGATTTTTCTCCCGCTCGTCCCCCTCCTGACAGCAGCCGTCCTCCTCGTGTGAAGGGAAGCCTCAGTGGCCTTATCACTTCCTCCCAGAGCCACCAGCCAGTGTAGGAGGAAGGGAGGGACTCGGGGCCCTGGTGTGCCTGAACAGCAGCGCTGGGCCCTCAGCCCTTGGCACGACCTGCCTGGCCTGACACCCCGCTGCGATTCTTGGTCTTTCTTCTCTTCTGGGACCTCAGCTCCAGGGAGCGCTCCTAGGGGGGCTCGGACTGCTGGGTTGTTTGGGGTGGATGGCTATGAGGAAGGGGCGGGGGGCTGGAGCAGGGAAAGCGCCTAGCAGCTGTCTTTTCAGCTTTCACCCCAAAGGGCCTGCGCCTCAGCCCCAACTCTCTCCCATTTCGTGACCCTCCACTTTCTTTCCCTCCTAGAAAGCCTTTTCCCAGCTCCTGTCTTGCCCGGTCAAGTTACCCTCACCATAGCTGGCGGAAGCCTTCCTGTGAGTTTGAAACTTACAACCCCATCAGGTAATAAATACTCCCATGTTCCGTTTTATGTGAACAGAGTCTCAGAGAGTTTAAGTAATTTGCTTGAAGTCAACAGGTCTTGGCAGGGGCGCAGCATTCAAACCTGGGTCCAGCGCTATAAGAGGCCCCCCTTCCTTTCTCCATTTTCACCTGTTACCTGTTAGCCACGCTCCTGGCATCTTTTCTGAGCCTTCCAACCCGTTCTGATCTGTCGGCACTGGTTAATTTGTACTATCGGCCTGGCCCTCCCGGCTGGGCTGCAGTCTCCAAAGGATCCCAGCCCTAGGCTTCAGGCCTGCACACAACCACCTTGCTCACACATTCCACCTGCTTCTCACCCACGTGACCCTCACCTGTGATCTGGCGCTGGCGTTGGTGGGGTCTGAGATGGGCTTTCTGGTGCCCGGCTTGGCTCTGATGCTGGAGAGGCTGGGCCCTGTTTGCCACACAGCCCGAGGCCTAGGCCGAGGCCCAGGCCGCAAGGCGGCCCAGGCTCCTGACCCACACTCTTCAAGTTGCCCATGTTGGCCAGCCGTGGGTCAACTCCGCTTGCTGTCTGCTCTGGCAGAATCCTGGCCTCTTCCTTAGGAAGCGGGGAGGAGGCTGAAGGGAGGGGGCGGTGGGAGGGGGGCTCTCCGGTGCAGGCCCTCGCCCCGCCCCTGCCCCATACACAATGGGACAGGAACAAGACCGGCTGGGAGGCTGTAAAGCCTCGGCTTCGAGCCCACTGGCCAGAGGGTGGGGGGCCGGACGCCTGGGTTCCGCCAGGAGGGCTAATGCTGATAAGTGGGAACCCAGGTGTCCTGCGGAGGCCTGGCACTGGAGAGGAGGAGCTGGGCTTGGGGGACGGGGGAGGAATGGTGGAATCCACGTGTCTGCGCCCCCCTCATTCTGAGCATCCAGAGGGTGGGAAAGATGCTTTGGTAATGTCAGGTCAGAAGGGGAGGCCTTCCAGCGCTGGACCAGCAGCAATGGCAATGGAACCTCTAGGCTCACCCTGGCCCTTTCCCTCCCAACCTCAGAATTCTTCCTTGGGGTCCTCGGGGACATAGATTCTGCAAGTAACCCTTTGTCCTTGTGGCTGGCATCAGGGTATCCCTTCTCCTCCCATCTCCATTTCCTGGAACCCCCCACTCCCCATGACTCAAGTGGGGGATACAAAAGGGCAGGAAGCTGCCATCCAGGGCCTCCACCCCCAACCCTGTCATCTAATGACGCACTTTCCCCTGGGGCAGGCAGGTCAGTAGAGAGACCTGGCAATCAGGGCGGAGGCGGAGGCAGGATGACCCACAGGGAAAAGCTTGGGGGGCCCACGGAGTATGGGCTAGGAAAACTACAATTCCCAGAATGCAGGGAACACATACTAGTATCCTTTGGGCATGTTGGGCAGCAATGTATGCTGGGGTTTGTAGTTCTTCTATCCAAGGGTTGGCAAAAGGCCAGGACCTGGGCATCTAGGTTCACAGGGTGGAAAGCCTTATGAATCTGAGACCTCAGAGGCCAGAAAGACTATGGAAAAGAAACGGAAGCTGAGAGACAGGGAGAGGCAGAGACTTGGAGAGGCAGACAGGCAGACAAACAAACATGTGGATTTGTGTTGGCCAGATGCCTTTGAAAAGCAGTGGAGGATAAGATTGGGGTGGGCCTGGGTGCGGGGGGGGGGAGGGTTTGGCAGACAGATCAGCCAGAAGGAACGGGGTGTGCTGAGCTCTGGGGATCAGCAAGAAGGTGGGGTCTGTGGAGAGAAGGGACCTCACAGACAGACAGAAGCCTACCTGCCCCTGGACATAAATGCTCTGGGGTTCCTCAGGAGGACAGCAAGCAGGAATCTAGCTTGGAGTTTTGCCCAAAGGACCCAAAGCCTGAGGCCCCTACTGACTGACTTTTCCCCAGGGAGGCAGGGGATGGGATCCAGGCCTCTACCGCTCACTTCACATTTCATCCAGAGAGTCTCTCCTGTAGACTGTCTCCCAAGTCGCATTTATTCAGCGGTCACCTTAAAGGCACAGAACCAAGGACTTCTCTTTCCAGGTTCCAGTTAAGGAAGCTGTGACTGGTCTCAAGGTCAAGGTCACAGCCAGCCTCAAAAGCTGACATCCTAGGCTGGCCAGAGCCTCTCCTGGGGTCTTCTGACCCTAGGTTTTCTCCATCCCCTGTGTCCCTACCACTGCTCGACGCTCCTCAAAATCAGGCTTTCCCTCACACTTTGTCTCCACCCAAAGCCTTTCAGCCAAGGCCAAGGCCGCTCCAACATGCGGCTCCTGTTCTGCTTCCCCACCGCTCTTGCTCACTCCCATTCTCGACATACGGGCTTTTCCACAGACTCCCTCCCAAACACCATTTGTATTTTTGTGCCTCTGAGTCTTCGTATGCCATCAACCCGTCTCCCCACTATGTCCCCCTCTTTCCCCCGTCTCTCAGGGCCTTGGAGGTGTGCTGTCCCATCTTCTCCTCAGACAGCAGGAACTTCTTCGGCGGGGCAGGTAGCTGTGACACCTGTGGGATCTGCCTGGCACTCAATCTGAGGCTGTCTACTTCCCTCAAAGCCTCAGGCAGTCCCTGAGCCTGGAGAAGATGAAGTCTCCCTGTCCCTGTCCAAATGGACCCCCTCTATGGACATCTGGACCCCAGAATCCTCCATTGGACTCACTGAGACCCTCAAAGCCCATATTCTGAGTCCTCCCTTCTATCTCCTCTCCGACAGGTATTGACTCTGTACCCTGTTCTGAAACCTTCACTTGATCATTCTTGCCCGTTCCCTGTTCTCTCTGACATTACCCTCAGAAATTCTCTTAGGCTTCCAACTCCTTGGCGTCTGCCGTGTTCTGCTTTCCAGTAGACTTGACCACCACTCCGTCCCAGGGTGTCCCTGACTTCTCTAGCGCCCTTCCCACCAGGTCCTTGGAACATCTCTTCCTCTGGGTCCTCTGGGCTATGGCTTTCAGGCAGCTTGCTCTGTGAAGTGAACCATGCTCTCTGGAGACAGGAGTCACTCTGCTCCTTGGAGTCCTCTGCAGAGTCGGCATGCATGAAGAAGGTATTTCCTAAGTGCTGACAAATGCGTGTACTATCAGACACTCAGGGTCGTGTTCTTGAGGCTACGGGGAGGAGTCCAGAGGTTGAGTCTGGTTGAGGCAACAATGGCTGCATGAAGGAACAGACCCAAGAGGGAGCACTGTCCAGCTATAAGAGCAGATGTCACCTAGTTGTCACAGCCCGGTGGCACCGAAGGCTGTGAGCCAGAATGCTCCATCTGGGACAGAATGAACTCCCTATAGCAGGTTTGAGAAGAGGAGGAAAAATATCAAATGGGCAGAAGAAGTTGGAGGTGCAAGCTTTCTCAGCAGAGAAGTTAGCTTGTCTTTAGGGAATGAAGCAGCTCTTAGAGTAATGGTCCTAACTCTTCCATCCAGGTGCTCTGAGGGGAGCAGTGCACTGGGGGAGGGAGGAGGGGAGAGAGGCACTGCTGTGGTTGGAGAAGAGGAAGAACTTACAGCTTTCTACTACACAGCAGGGCGAATATAGAGAATTATAGAATGACAGGTGTGGTGGCGCACCTTAAATCCCAGCAGTTGGGAAGCAAAGTTTTGAGTTTGAGGCCACCCTGAGACTACATAGTGATTTCCAGGTCAACCTGAGCTAGAGTGAGACCCTACCTTGAAAAAAAAAAAGAAAGAAAGAAAAGTTAAACAAAAAGAATTATAATTCAGCTGGGCATGGTGGCTCACACCTTAATCCCAGCACTTGGGAAGCAGAGGTAGGAGGATTGTTGTGAGTTTGAGTCCAGCCTGGGACTACAGAGTGAATTCCAGGTCAGCCCAGGCTAGAGTGAGACCCTACCTTGAAAAAAATTTTGTTTGCACATGTGTGTATGTGTGTGCCTGAGCACACTAGGGTCTCTTGCTGCTGCAGACAAATGTTCATCTGGCGTTATGTGAGTGACTGGGGAACTGAACCTGGGCAGGCAGATTTTACAAGCAAGTGCCTTTAACCACTGAGCCATCTGCACAGTCCCACAAACAACATTTTAATATTTATTTATTTGAGACACAAAGTGATAGAAACAGAGACAGAAAGAGAGAGAAAGAAAAGAAAAAGAGAGTGATCCTATGGGTGTGCCAGGGCCTCCTGCCACTGCAAATGAACTCCAGATGTGTGGGCCACTTTATGCATCTGGCTTTATGTGGGTATTGGGGAATAAAATTCAGACTATCAGGATTTGCAGGCAGGTGCCTTTAACCACTGAGACATCTCTCCAGCCTCCACAAATGCATTGTCTTTTCTTTTTCTTTTTTTTCAAGCTAGGGTCTCACTCTAGCCCAGGCTGACCTGGAACTCACTCTATAGTCCCTGGCTAACCTCATACTCATGTGATCCTCCTACCTCTGCCCCCTGAGTATTGAGAGCAAAGATATATACCGCCACCCCCTCCACACCACAAATGCATTTTATTTTATTTTATTTATTTATTTTATTATTTTATTTTATTTTGGTTTTTTGAGGTAGGGTCTCATGCTGGTCCAGGCTGACCTGGAATTAACTATGTAGTCTCAGGGTGGCCTCGAACTCTCAGCGATCCTCCTACCTCTGCCTCCCGAGTGCACAAATGCATTTTAAAGAGTAATTTCTGGAAAAAAAAATATTCAAAGTTTCTACTGAAAGGCAAAAGCAAATTTAAGTTGTGGGGTGTCAAGCTGGAAGGGGGCTTTGATGATCTGGGTGGGAACCTCTGAAGGTGGCTGGGTTACTGCCACTGGGCAGGTCACCTCAAACCCCAATCTTCATAGGTCCTGGTTGGCAGGGTGAGCGACTTCCACTGGTAAGGAGGGGGTCCCCCTTCCTGGGAGGGCCAGGCCCCTGGTGTCCCTTGTATCCCCCTGGCCTCTGAGGTGTCGAATCTTGCTCCTTTCCATCTCAGACCACAGTACTGTGCAGGCTCAAGAGGCGAGCGACTACTCTGACCTGGGGGTACATATGTTGGCAAGGGAAGGCCATGGGTCCAGCGATTTGCACAGGCTCTCTCTGGGTTGTGGAGGGTGGTGGTGGTGGTGGTGGGGTGACAGGAGCAGAAGGCCCTGACTCCTTCCAACCCAACCCGAAGTTGTTCAGTGTGAGCTGGAAATGCCCCACCCGCCCCACTATGAGCAGCTTCCTTCCTGTTTGCTGGCAAGGACTGGGTGGGGAGCAGAGGGAAAGGAGGTGGGAGAAGTCTCACTAGCCCGGGGGCCCTAAGGGCTCAGGATGTAACTCATGCTAACGTGTGGGAGAGGTCGGCTAGGCTTCCAGGTCGCAGGAGCAGAGCCGGGCTTTGGGGAGGGGTTTGAGGAAGGGAACCAGGAGGGGAGGGATACAGACCAGGAAAGGGTGGCCTAGCAGTGGCTGGGAGCGCCCTCTAGCAGCCTCCGTCCCTCCCCGAAATAAACACAGGAGGGCAGCAGAGAGCCAGAGAGAAGCGCTCTGCGCACGGTCCAGGGATCAGACTTCCAACAGCAGAGGGAGCCCGCTGTGCGCGCCTGGATTTGGTAGTAGGGCTACACTGACCCTCTGGGGCTCCTAAATGCCTGGTTTGCATAAGCCCAAAGCCTCTGACGGTGAGACTTCGATGTCCTCCATACTGCACAAACTCCACAGGGGCTGGTGAACCAAAGGCACATGGAGCCACTCCCTGCACAGACCAGGGGCGCCCATATCGGGTGAGGGAGGAGTGTCCAGAGAAAAGGCGGGTCCCGCCTGGGGATGGGCATTTGCAGGTGCCCCGTCCCGGGGGAGGGCTCTCTAGGGCAGAGCCTGGTGACCACCTTGATCTGGCTGTGAGGGGAAGTTCCTGAATGGACTGATGGAACTCCCGTAGTCCTGGAGAGACGGAGCGTTGCACAGTCAGAGCCCAGTGACCTTGGGCTACCTTTAGGCCCTTAACAGTCATTTATTACCCACCTCTGTGTCTGTCCTAACATCCTGGTGACTACCAGGTGACAAGATAAAGCCTTTTTGGAATGTACTAACAGACCACCGGCTTCCACTAACCCAAAGGCTGCAAATGTCATCAGATAACATCCGAAGATTCTAGCAAAAATTCCCCTGCTTTGCAATAACACCACTATCTGGTGTTTCCGCCAGTGTTTTTGGAAAGTGCCTGGGTTTATGACTTTTTTTTTTTTTTTTTGTTCTGTAACCGTAAAACCCTCATGACATTGTTAACATGTTGGGACATGGGATTTGGGTTTGAATCTGTGTTTACAGGCCATGGTCACTCGTATTTGGCTCCAGAATAAACATCTCATCCCTTTTGAGGTGAGAGCTGTGGTTTTTTAAAATTATTATTTATTTATTTTTTTGGAGACACACACACACACACACACACACACACACACACACACAGAGAGAGAGAGAGAGAGAGAGAGAGAGAGAGAGAGAGGGAGAGGAAGACAGAGATGGGCGCGCCAGCAGTATCTCGGCTGCTGAGAACGAAATCCAGATGTGTGTGGTCAAGTGCGGCACTGTGCCCTTGCGTCACTTTGCATCTGGCTAAACATGGGACCTGGAGATTGGAACCGCTGGAGATTGGAACCAGCGTTCTTAGGCTTAGGAGACAGGTGCCTTAACCTCTAAGCCATCTCTCCAGCCCGAGCTGTGTGTTTTGCATTGACAGTTATGGTACCTGAACTCAGAGCCCCCAAGCACAAGCCACTTCCACATAGGTATGGGTTTTAGTTTAAGGATTACTTAGTATTGTTACAAAATAGTTAGATCAATAATGAAAACTGAGAACTAACAATGATAGATATAAGTAAAAGCTACAGAAGCTTGTTTTTTAAAATTTAATCTCTATTATTTTACATATACATATGCATTGTCTATACATGAGCACACTTTCAGAGTGCTGACATATCAAATTGACTTACAAGTAAAGGGTCTATAAATTAAAACTGTGGAGTTAGTAAAGATTCCTTTTATCTCCTTCCCTCCCTCCCCCACTTCCCTCCCTCTCTTCCTTCCTTCCATCCATGGAAGAGCACAGATGCAGTCCCCCACTGTCACAAATTCCACAGTCAAGTGTCCCCTCCTTGGGGAAATCACAGGGGTCAGTAAATCCGGAGTGCAATGGATAAGCCTCGTCCTGGGAAAACCACCTTTGTGATTGATTGTAGTATCTCCCCTGCCAGGTAAATATCCAGATTCTTTTTTTTTTTTTTTGGTTTTTCAAGGTAGGGTCTCACTCTAGCCCAGGCTGATCTGGAATTCACTATGTAGTCTCAGTGTGGCCTTGAACTCACAGCCTCCTGAGTGTTGGGATTAAAGGCGTGCGCCACCACGCCTGGCAAGATTCCTTTTATGTTTACTTATTTACTTGAGAGAGCAAGAGCGAGAGAGAGAGAGAGAGAGAGAGAGGAGAGAGAGAGAAATGGGCTTGCCAGGCCTTTCAGCCACTGAAAATGAACTCCAGACGTGTGCGCCCCCTTGTGCATCTGGCTTACGTGGGTCCTGGGGAATTCAACTGAGGTCCTTTGGCTTTGCAGGCAAATGCCTCAACTGCTAAGCCATCTCTCCAGCCCCCAGAGTCCTTTTAAATTATAATATAAATTTTCTTAAATTTTATATTTATTTATTTATTTATTTATTTATTTATTTATTTAGGAAAGCAAGAAAGAGGCAGACAGGGGAGGAGAGAGAATGGGCATGCCAAGGCCTCTGACACTGCAAACAAACTCCAGATACATGTGGCATCATGTGCTAAGGCATCGAACCTGGGTCCTTGGGCTTCTCAGGCAGGTGCCTTAACTGCTAAGCCATCTCTCCAGCCCCATAATTAAAAATTTAAACAAAAAATAATATACATAATTAAACAGTCAGTCAAGATTTCATTTGATAGGTTGTCTCAATTCTAATTTCACAAGAAGTCTCCATTGCTTAGCTTGGTTTTCAGGACACGATGTCGCCTGCTCAGGAGTTCATCCACTCCTCATGGACAGTTACCCTCCCCGGGGATGCAGGGGCGCAGGATGATCCTGTCGATTTTACTATTTCTAAAATCCAAAGAGTGATGCAATGACTTATCTCTGTTTTCAGCCTTCCTTGAGTACCTACCATACTTAATAATATTAATAATATACTTGGGGCTGGAGAGATGGCTTAGCCTAAGGACCCATGTTTGACTCTCCAGATCCCACGTAAGCCAGATGCACAAAGGTGAGGCAAGCACAAGGTTGCAATGCCCACTAGGTGGCACAAGCATCTGGAGTTTGATTTCTGTGGCTGAGGCCCTGGCCTGCCAATTCTCTCTCTTTTCCTCTTTCTCTCTCTCTCTTTTAAAATTTTTTTTTTTTTTTTGAGGTTAAACGTCTCACCTCTGGCCCAGGCTGACCTGGTTCAATTCACTATCCAGGACCCAGGGTGGCCTTGAACTCAAGGGGGTGCATGCCTCTGGAGTTCCCTCCCAGTGGCTGGGATTAAAGGCCCTGGCCACCTCTCTCTCTCTCTCTCTCTCTTTAAAAATAAAATTAAATAAATAAATAAAAAATATTTAAAACAAAAACAAAAACAAAAATATATTTGCTTGCCTAGAAGCCTAAGGACCCTTTCAACCTCCAGGACCCAAATGTTTCAAGATGCACAAGGGGTGCATGCATCTGGAGTTCCTTTAATGGAGGCCCTGGGAGGCAGAGGTCTCTCTCTCTCTCTCTCTCTACCTGCCTATTTCTGTATCCACCCTCAAATGATAAATAATAAAATATTTAAAACAAAAACAAAAACAAAAAAATATACTTGCTACAGAGGTATACAGATTAACCATTTAAAAATGTTTCAAGAGCAGGGCATAGTGGTGCACGCCTTTAATCCCAGCACTCAGGAGGCAGAGGTAGGAGGATCGCTGTGAGTTCGAGGCCACCCTGAGACTACACAGTGAATTCCAGGTCAGCCTGGGCTAGAGTGAGAGTCTACCTCAGAAAACAAACAAACAAACAAACCAAAAAACCAAAACCAAAACCAAAAATAAAAAAAAACCCTAAGCCCCAAACAAACCAAAAAACAAAAAACAACAAAAGAACCCCAAATTATACAGAATCATAACAATAAAACTGAAATCCTGCTAATATGAAATTTTGGTTCAAATAAAGCAGCACCCTCAATAAGCAAATAGTCATAACAAAAATGTGGTAGTGAAAAAAACCCAGTATAGCTGGGCGTGGTGGCGCACGCCTTTAATCCCAGCACTGGGAGGCAGAGGTAGGAGGATCACCATGAGTTTAAGGCCACCCTGAGACTACATAGTAAATTCCAGGTCAGTGTGAGCTACAGTGAGACCCTACCTTGAAAAACCAAAAACAAAAAAACAAAAGCAAGGCCGGGCATGGTGGCGCACGACTTTAATCCCAGCACTCAGGAGACAGAGGTAGGAGGATCGCCGATAGTTCGAGGCCACCCTGAGACTACATAGTTAATTCCAGGTCAGCCTGGACCAGAGTGAGACCCTACCTTGCAAAACCAAAAAAAAAAAAAAAAAAAAAAAAAAAAAAAAAAAGCCTAGTATATCTTCATTTGTAGCTTTCCTCAACCCAAATTAGCATGATCTTTACCATTTAAAACTATACCATGAAAAATTTAAATCTACTGGACAATTAAAAAATGCTTAAGTAGGGATGGAGAAATGGCTTAGTGGTTAAGGTGTTTGCCTGCAAAGCCAAAGGATCCCGGTTCAATTCTCCAGGACCCATGTAAGCCAGATGCACAAGATGGCGCATGCATCTGGAGTTCGTTTGCAGTGGCTAGAGGCCCTGGTGTGCCCATTCTCTGTCTGTCTGCCTCTCTTCTATCTCTCTCTCTGCTTGCAAATTAAATAATATTAATAATAAACTAAAATAACTAAATAAAAAAATGCCTAAGTATAAAAAGATTTTACAAAATACAAAAATAGGGCTAGAGGGCTGGAGAGAAGGCTTAGCTGTTATGGTACTTGCCTGCAATGCCTAAGGACCCATGTTTGACTCTCCAGATCCCATGTGCAAAAAATGCATGATATTTCCCTCTCTTCCCCCCATGCCTGACCTTTAAAAAATTTATTTTGTTTTTTTTAAATATTTTTATTTTATTTATTTATTTGAGAGAGAGAAAGAAAGAAGGAGAGAGAGGAGGAGAGAAAGAATGGATGCATCAGGGCTTCTAGCCCTGCAAATGAACTCCAGACACATGCACCACCTTGTGCATCTAGCTTATGTGGGTCCTGGGGAATTGAACCTGGATCCTTTGGCTTTGCTGGCAAGTGCCTTAACTGCTAAGCAACCTCTCCAGCCCTTAATTTATTTTATTTTATTTTATTTTATTTTATTTTATTTTATTTTATTTTATTTTTGAGGTAGGGTCTTGCTCTAGGCCAGGCTGACCTGGAATTCTCTATGTAGTCTCAGGCTGGTCTTGAACTCACAGCAATTCTCCTACCTCAGCCTCTGAAGTGGGATTAAAGGCATGTGCCACCACGCCTGGCCCCCCCTTTTTTTTTTAATTTAAAAAAACACTATTTATTTGCCAGCAGAGGGATCTAGAAAGAAGAGAGACAGACAGAGAAAATGAGCATGCCAGGACCTCCAGCTGCTGCAAGGAACTCTAGATGCATGTGCCACTTTGTGCATCTGGCTTTACATTAGTGCTGGGTAATCGAACCCAGGTCATCAGGATTTGCAGGCAAGCACCTTAACCACTGAGCCATTTCTCCAGCCCATGTCTGACCTTTTGTTTTTATCCTTGCCACTAAAATATTTGATATGTAAAAAAGGTATTGTATTATCTGATTTTTTTCTGTTATGTTACTGCACATTGACTTCCCCACATTAGAATCAGGTGCAACACCAAGATGATAATACAGGTCAAGTTATTATGTACAAATAAGAGTTACGGCTGGGCGTGGTGGCACACGCCTTTAATCCCAGCACTCAGGAGGCAGAGGTAGAAGGATCACTGTGAGTTCAAGGCTGTCCTGAGACTACGTAGTGAATTCCAGATCAGCCTGAGCTAGAGTGAGCTCAAAAAACCAAGGGAAAAAAAAAGAGTTATGATGATTTGTATATTAAAGAGTAATTTTTCCTAGAATTTGAGTTAGCCACTCCACAAGAGGTTATAACTAAGGAAGCAAACTGGTTAAAAGAAAAACTAGAATTAAAAGAAAATAAAAGCTTGTGCCAGTCATGATGGTGGACTTGGGAGACTGAAGTAGGAGGATTGCTGTGAGTTCAAGGTCAGTTTGGGCTACAGAATGAGTTCCAGATCAGCCTGGGCTAGAGTGAGACCTTGCTTCAAACAAACAAACAAACCCAAAAGGTAAATTCTTTTATTTTTATTATATATATATATATTTTTTTTTGGAGAGAGGGACACAGAGAGAGAGAGGAAGAGGAAGACAGATAGAGATGGGCGCGCCAGCAGTCTCTCAGCTGTTGCAAACGAAATCCAGATGCGTGCGCCCCCTTGTGGTCAAGTGGGGCATTGCACCCTTGCATCACTTTGCATTTGGCTAAACGTGGGACCTGGAGATTGGAACCGCTGGAGATTGGAACCTGCATTCTTAGGCTTAGGAGGCAGGCGCCTTAACTGCTAAGCCATCTCTCCAGCCCTTATTAATTTTTTATATGGGCATGCCAGGGCCTCCTGCACTGCAAATGAACTCCAGATACATGTACCACTTTGTCCATCTGGTTTTATGAGGGTATTGGGGAATTGAACCTGGGATTGTCTGGCTTTCGGGATTGGCAAGCAAGCAAGCTCCTTTAACCACTGTGCAATCTTTAAAGCATAACAACTATAAACACAGGAAGAAATATATGGTCAGTCTAGTTTCAAATTAACTTGTACTTGTTTAAAATGCCTGCTTCCTTCATCTGCTGCTTTAACTTTGTTAGATCAGACTATATTCTTGGGTTGTTTTTTTTCAAGGTAGGGTCTAGGCCAGGCTGACCTAGATTCACAATGTAGTCTCAAGGTAGCCTCAAACTCACAGCAATCCTCCTACCTCTTCCCTCCCAAGTGCTGGGATTAAAGGTGTGTGCCACCATGCCCAGCTAATATTCTTTTTTTCAAAAGTGAATGTTTAAATGAGTGTCTTTCATAGCTCTTGCCAGCCTCCAGTGTTTCTGCTCTCTTACTTGAGTGACAGCTGAGCTAGTTGTCCAGGGATAGGATCTGGAGTCTAGAGACTGGGCTGGGTCACAGAGCAGTTCAGACAAACCTATGGGGACCCAGCTAATATTCTTGATTATATTTAACTTTATTATATGTCACATGTAGATGTTATGTCAGACACAGAGGAAAAAGAAAAAAAGGTTGTTAAGGCGCTTGCCTGCAAAACCTAATGACCTGAGTTTGAGGTGCACAAGGTGGCACATGCATCTGGAATTAGTTTTCAGTGTCTAGAGGCCCCAGCCCACCCATTCTCTCTGTCTCTGTCTCTCTCTGCTGGGTAGCATGGCACACACCATTAATCCCAGCACTCAGGAGGCAGAGGTAGGAGGATCACCGTGAGTTCAAGGCAAGCCTAAGACTACATAGTAAATTTCAGGTCGGCCTGGGCTAGAGCAAAAAATAAAAATAGACCCTTTAATTTAAAAAAGTAAAAATAGTTCAGGCCACCCTGAGACTAATCCCAGGTCAGCCTGGACCAGAGTGAGACCCTACCTCGAAAAACCAAAATAAATAAATAAAGAAATTAATTAATTAAAAATAAAAATAAAAAGGAGAATCCCAGCACTGCAGAGGTAGGAGGATCACTGAGTTCGAGGCCACCCTGAGACTACATAGTGAATTCCAGGTCAGCCTGAGCCAGAGTGAGACCCTACCTCAAAAAACCAAAAAACCAAAAAAATAAATAAATAAATAAAATAAAATAAAATAAAAATAAAAATCAGAGGCTAGAGACATAGTTTAGTGGTTAAAGGCACTTGCTCACAAAGCCGGATGGCCTGGGTTTGATTCCCCAATACCTATGTAAATTCAGTTGTACAACGTGGCATATGCATCTAGAGTTTTTTTTTTACAGTGGCAGGAAGCTCTGGTGCACCTGTTCATTCACTCTTTCTCCTATAAATAAACAAATATTAAAAAAAATTCAAGCCCAGGTCATAATGACTAATAGACTTGACATGATCCAGGAGTTTTTTCCCTAATGGCTCTATCAGCAGTTCCTCTCTCCTGAAGATAGTTTTTTTTTTTTTTTTTTTTTTGAGGTAGGGTCTCACTCTAGCTCAGGCTGATCTGGAATTCACTATGTAGTCTCAGGGTGGCCTCGAACTCACGGTGATCCTCCTACCTCTGCCTCCCAAGTGCTGGAATTAAAGGCGTGCGCCACCATGCCCAGCTTAAAATTTTAATTTATTTATTAGAGACAGAGACAGAGAGAGAATGGGTGCACCAGGGCCTCTAACCATTGAAAATGAACTCCAGACGCATGCAGCACCATGTGCATCTGGCTTACATGGGACTTGAAAAATAGAACCGGAGTCCTTAGGCTTCGCAGGCAAATGCCTTAACCGCTAAGCCATCTCTCCAGCCCCTGAATATAGTTTTTTTTTTTTTTTTAACCTACTACTCAGCCTCATCTAGAAATGAGCCTTCCTAGCTATGCAAGACATTACTCTAATATTTGGCCTCTTCATGCACAAAATATGATGCCTGGCCAACAGGGGGAACTGTGAACTAAAGTTCCTGTAAAGCGCTCTATCTAACTTCCTTTGAACAGGCGGAATGGACTGATAGCACCCCTGTGATCGCAGAGAGATGGAGTGTTGCAAGGTCAGAGCCAAATTACCTTAGGCTATTTTCCTTGTCCTGTTTTAAAAGCAAGTGCCTTTAACTGCTGAGCCATCTCTGCAGCCCAGCTATAGGCTTGTTTGATTAGATTTTTCAGTTCCATGGCATGAATTTGAGCGGGCCTCAAATCCAAACAGATAGCAGTTAGTTTCTCCCATCACAGACATGCCACCATTGTCCACGAATGTATTTGAAAAGTACCTTGGTTTATGACTTTCTTTTGTTCTTTAATCATAAAGCTGTCATGAAATTGTTAACACGCTGGAACATGGGATTGGCGGTAACTTGAACCTGTGTTCCTGGGTCATGGTCTCTCATATCTGGCTCCAGAATAAACTATCTCAAGTCAGGCATAGTGGTGCACGCCTTTAATCCCAGCACTTGGGAGGCAGAGGTAGGAGGATCGCCGTGAGTTCGAGGCCACCCTGAGACTACAGAGTTAATTCCAGGTCAGCCTGGGCTAGAATGAGACCCTACCTCGAACCCCTTCCCAAAAGAATAAACTATCTCTTATTCCCCCGACCCTTGAGGGGAGAACTGTGCATTTTGCCCTGACATGACCCACTCGGCTCTAGGGCCACACTAGCTTTCTGACCCTTGGCCTGATGGGAGTCAGAGGTCTTTGGAATCCTCCCCACTTTGTCCTGGCGGTTACTCCAGCTTTAGGGGATCCTGGTTGTCATTTTATAAGGGCATTAATCTCACTCATGACGGATCCACCTTCAGGACTTCACTGCTCAAAGACCCAACCTCTTTGAAAAACCCAAGGGGGGGGGGTTGGGCGGGCATAGGGCTTTGTAGCTAAGGCTAGCCTGGAAATCACCACGTAGCATTGAATTTGATATTCTCTGGTCTCAGCCTCCTGAGTGCTGTGGTTACAGGCATGTATCACAATGCTCCACTAAGACATAAATATTATCACATTGGGGGGGGGGCTAGGATCTCAAGACAGGAATTATGGGGGGAGGCAGACTCAAACATTGTAACAGTATATAGCTACATGCATGTATGCATGTATATATGTATGTGACTATCATATGTGTACGTGTGTGTACCCATGGGTGGCTTGTCCTGGGGCTCCCTCACTGGATCTACCTCCCCATTGGGCCCCTGTGCCTCAGAAACACTAGTGTGGATATGACTGTTAAAAACATCCACAGGGAAAAGCCGGGCATGGTGGCGCACGCCTTTAATCCCAGCAGAGGTAGGAGGATCGCTCTGAGTTCAAGGCCACCCTGAGAATACAGAGTGAATTCCAGGTCAGCCTGGGCTAGAGTGAGACCATACCTGAAAACAAAAACAACAACATAAGGCTGGAGAGATGGCTTAGGGGTTAAGGCGCCTGCCTCCTAAGCCTAAGAACGCTGGTTCCAATCTCCAGGTCCCACGTTTAGCCAGATGCAAAGTGACGCAAGGGCGCAATGCCGCACTTGCCCACAAGGGGGCGCACGCCTCTGCATTTCGTTCACAACAGCTGAGAGACTGCTGGCGCACCCATCTCTATCTGTCTTCCTCTCCCTCTCTGTTTCTCTCTGTGTCTCTCTCCAAAAATAATAAATAAAATAATAAAAATACTAAAAAAAAAAAACAACAACAACATAAAAAACATCCACAGGGGGCAGGCATGGTGGCGCACGCCTTTAATCCCAGCACTCGGGAGGCAGAGGTAGGAGGATCGTCATGAGTTCAAGGCCACCCTGAGACTCCATAGAGAATTCCAGGTCAGCCAGGAAAAAAAAAAAATCCACAGGACCTGCAGTTGCTCTGGGGTCCATCATGTGTAGGGTGAGGGCTGAAGTGTCCTGAGTGTCAGGCCTCTGTGTCAGGCTGTGGAGATAGAATGCCACACTACCTGCCCGTACAAGGCTCTAGGATGACCCCAGATGTGAGACTGAGAGCTGCCAGCGACACTTTGACAGGCCCTGTGCCTCCTTCCTACCACCTCTCCCTCTCCTCTCCTTCAGCGCCTCCAGCTGGCCCAGTTTCCTGGTGGAGTTGCTGTGGTGCTGGGTCCCTTGGGAACCAGGGCTTTGAGCATCAAGTCTGCTGGACGTGGAAATTCCGCAGCAACCAGCCCTGGTGATGAGCGAGGTGGAACCCCCTTCTTCCCTCACCTCCCAGGGAGGACACCTTAGGGAGGGGCCAGATCCTCTGCTGATGTAGAGACAGAATTGTGACCCCAAATCTGAGGGAATCTTTGCACATTATGGGGTCTGTAGTTTTTCCTTTTAAAGGGGAAAGGTTTATTTTGGAGGTGTGAGGTCACGAATCAATTTGCTCCATTGCTTCAGGTCTGTGGAGGGCAGAGGTGTCTGGGAAACAAAGCACTGTGGGCCTTATCTTCGGCCCTCCCAAGTGGATTGTGAGACTCTCCGTGACTAGCCCAGGGCTAGTGAGCAAGGCTGTCAGGATGTGCTTGCTGCTTGCTGGGTCTAGGTCTTTTAAAAATTTTATTTATTTATTTATTTGCAAACAGAGAGATAGAAGAGAGGCAGACAGAGAAAGAGTGGGCATACCAGGGCCTGTAGCCACTGCAAATGAACTCCAGATACATGTGCCCCTTGTGCATCTGGCTTAAGTGGGTCCTGGAGAATTGAACTGGGATCCTTTGGCTTCACAGGCACATGCCTTAAGCACTAAGCCATCTCTCCAGCCCTGGTCTAGGTTTTTTTTGGCACTCCCATTCTGTGGTCTGGTTTGAGGTGGCTCCAGAGTTCCCAGAGGAACATACATGTAAATGTGGTTCTACCTCATGGATCCAGACATGGGAATGCTTTGCCCTTTTTAATTTTTTTTAAATTTTATTTATTTATTTATTTATTTATTTATTTATTTATTTATTTATTTATTTATTTATTTGAGAGAGAGGGCAAGCCTCCACAGAGAGAAAGAGACATATCTCCTTGTGCATCTGAATGGGGTCCTGGGGAATCGAACCGAGGTTCTTTGCCTTTGTAGGCAAGCCAACTGCAAATGAATTTCTCCAGCCCTAATTTTTTTTTTTGTGGTTTTTGGCTTCTCACTGGGCCTGGCTAACCTGAATTCACTATGTAGTCTCAGGGTGGCCTTTGGCTTTGATCCTCCTACAAGTGCTGGGATTAACTGCATGCGCCATTTCTCCAGCTTCCTAATTTTTTTTTTTTAATGAGAGAGCAAGAGAGAAAGAAAGAGAGAGATAATTGGCGTGCCAGGGCCTCTAGCCACTGAAATCAAACTCCATAGGCGTGCGACACGTTGTGGGCATGAGTCACCTTGTGCATCTGGCTTACTTGGGTTCTGGGGAGTCGAACCTGTGTCCTTAGGCTTTGCAGGCAAGCGCCTTAACTGCTAATCCATCTCTCCAACCACTTGGGCCTTTCTTATGCTGGGGCAAAGAACTGAATCTTCTCTACCTGGTCATTCTGAGCCCCCGGAGCCCCTGCTGTCATCTGCCCATGTTTACCAGCTCCCTTCCCTTGAGAAGGCCTGGTCTCTAGAGTGAAGTTCTGACCACAGTTCTCAGCCCAGCTGGGTTGTAATGCCTTCCTCCACTTCAGCCTTGAAATGGAGCCAGCGCATTCATGGACAGCATCATTTCTTGGGTTTTGGGTGCAGGGCCATGTGACTACTCTCATTAGATGCTGTTATTTGTTCTCGACTCCCATAATACTATCTTGTGAGCATTTTGTCTCCCCAACTGCTTACATGTTCTGCAAGGAAAGCTAAGGGCTGGATTGTAGCCTTCCTGTTTCCCAAAGTGTTTTTTTATATTTATTTTTATTTTGGAGAGAGACAGAGAGAGAGGGAGAGGAAGACAGATAGAGATGGGCGCACCAGCAGCCTTTCAGCTGCTGCGAACGAAATCCAGATGTGTGCGCCCCCTTGTGGTCAAGTGCAGCATTGCACCCTTGCGTCACTTTGCATCTGGTTAAACGTGGGACCTGGAGATTGGAACCGGCGTTCTTAGGCTTAGGAGGCAGGCGCCTTAACCGCTAAGCCATCTCTCCAGCCCCCCAAAGTGTTTTGTACACTGTGTGGGGCACATGGAACGTGATGGAGAACTGCTTGTGGGGAGGTGTGGGAGATGATAGTGTGGTGGACATCAGATTGGACCTGAATTTTCTAGATGCTTAGAGGTCTGTGGGGAGGGGAGGCATCCTTTAGGACATGGAGCCTGGTGTTAGGTTGGCATGCCCGCTCTCACTCCCCACCCACACCGAGCGCCAGGCTCTGAATTTTGAGTTGTTGTAGCATTGGTGTGGAGAGCTGACATAGCCACTTCTTTATCTACAGAACACACATGCGTGTGCATGCACACACACAGACACACACGCATTCCTTGAATTTTCTAGCTCTTGATGTATGTGGTATATAACTCACAACTTGCCTTGGTGTGATAGCAGAGTCATTTGACTCAGGGTTGGGAGATCCAGCACCATTTCTCTTTCTTTTGTGTGTGGAAGCATGTTTGTATGTGCACTGTGTGTGTGTGTGTGTGTGTGTGTGTGTGTGTGTGTAGGCCAGAGGTTGATGTCAGTGTCATCCTTCTTTGTGAGTTGCACTCCACCTAACTTTTTTTTTTTTTTTTTTTTGGGTTTTCCAAGGTAGGGTCTCACTCTAGCTCAGGCTGACCTGGAATTCACTATGTAGTCTCAGGGTGGCCTTGAACTCATGGCGATCCTCCTACCTCTGCCTCCCAAGCGCTGGGAATAAAGGCATGTGTCACCACGCCCAGCTACACTCCACCAAACTTTTTTTTTTTTTTTTTGGTTTTGCGAGGTAGGGTCTCACTCTGGCCCAGGCTGACCTGGAATTAACTATGTAGTCTCAGGGTGGCCTCGAACTCACGGCGATCCTCCTACCTCTGCCTCCCGAGTGCTGGGATTAAAGGTGTGCACCACCACGCCCAGCTCTCCACCAAACTTTTTGAGACAAGATCTCTGCTTGAACCTTGCAGAGTCTTCTGGCCCAGGGTTCAGTTCCCAAGACCTCCACATAAGTCAGACACAAAAAGTGGCACAAAAGCCGGGCGTGGTGGCGCACGCCTTTAATCCCAGCACTCAGGAGGCAGAGGTAGGAGGATCCCCGTGAGTTCAAGGCCACCCTGAAAATACAGAGTGAATTCCAGGTCAGCCTGAGCCAGAGTGAGACCCTACCTCAAAAAACAAACAAAAAAAAGGTGCACAAGTGTCTGTGTTTGTTTGCAGTGGCAAGAGGCCCTGGTGTGCCCATTCACACATTCATACACACGTGTGCAAATCAATCAATGAATCAGGGACAAATTCACATTGTCTCCTGGTGTCAAGTGGGAGGGTGAGGGAAGTAGGCACGTTCTGGACGCACAGGGAACCTGTTGTCCCCAGCCCCCAAGGTACATCACCTCTGGCCGTGGCATGCACTGCTTCCTGGAGTCACGGTCTAGTTCCAGAATCATTGTCATGCTTCGAGCTGGCTGTTTAGTTCACAGTGTCCGGAAGAGGGCCCTTGTCTTGATCACCTGGGCAGCCCTTCCTGTTTTCCCTGCCGAGCCTGGCATGAAGGACTTTCAGCACCGTGGACAGAGGCACCATTACATCCCCGCTGAAGGCTTTGAGCTAAGCGAGCCTGGGATCTGCTACTAAGGCAGCTTCCTGAGCAGGGTGGTCCAAAGTATGAGTTACTCCTTAAGATTTTTCAGGGTTTCAATGCCACCCTAATTCACACCCTAAGTTTATGTCAAAATAGCACTGGTTTTAAAAACTCTGAGAGCATTTTTCAAAACAACAAAAGTGGGGTGGTGCACACCTGAAAGTCTTTAAAATTTTTTTTAATTTTTAAAAATTATTATTTTATTTTTGAGGAAGAGAGAGAGAGAGAGAGAAAAAGATGGGTGTGCCAGGGCCTTTCAGCCACTGTGAACATACTCCAGATGTGTGCGCCCCCTTGTGCACATGTGCAACATTGCATGCTTGCATCACTGTGTCTGGCTACGTGGGACCTGGAGATTTGAACATGTGTTCTTAGGCTTCACAAGCAAGTGACTTAACCGCTCAGCCATCTCTTCAGCCCCACTCCTGTAATTCTAACACCTGGGAGGCTAATGCAGGAGGATTGAAAGTTCAAGGCTAGATTGGGCTACATAGTGAGACCCTGTCTCTCAACAACAACAATAAAACCAACCAACCAAAAATAGACAAAAAAATAGACCTATATTCTAGGATCATTTTAGGTGTTTTTTGAAAAAAATTATTTAAGCCAGGTGTGGTGGTGCACACGTTTAATCCCGGCATTCAGGAGGCAGAGGTAGGAGGGTTGCCATGAGTTCAAGGCCACCTTGAGACTATGTAGTAAATTCCAGGTCAACCTGGGCTAGAGCAAGATCCTACCTTGAAAAACCTATATATATTTAAAATATTTATTTAGTCAGGCATGGTGGCACATGCCTTTAATCCCAACACTGAGGAGGCAGAAGTAAGAGGATTGCTGTGAGTTTGAGGCTAGCCTGGGACTAAAGAGTGAGTGCCAGGTCATCTTGGGCTACAGTGAGACCCTACTTTGAAAAAAAAATTTTTAAAAATAATTTCCAGGGGGCGGGGAATGGGAGGGCCAAGACTTCTTGCTGTTGCAAACAAACTCCAGACGCATGTACCACTTTGTGCATCTGGCTTTATGTGGGTATTGAGGAACTGAATCCCAGTTGGCAGGGTTTGTAGGCAAGTACCTTCAAACACTGAGCAATCTCCTCCATCCTTGTGAATATATATTTAAAGGAAGATTTCCAAGTGTGGCCTCCAGACAAGCTTTCAGCCCCTTTACTATGAGGTTCCTTATATGTCATTATTCTGGGTCTTCTACCACCCGGTGAGTTCCAGAGCCTCACCTGGAATCCCGCAAGGTCTCAGCTAGAGTAAACACACTGGCAGCTTTTTTTTTTTTTTTTCTCACTTGGAGCAAGAACAGACTGGTGAGTGGATCCATATCCGAGTCCTAGTGGCATCTGGTTTTATGAAGCTGTTCACCCCTTTCCTGTGTGTTTGGGAGAACCTTTACCATCTGGTAGGGCCCAGCTCCTCCAGGAAGCCCTCCTGGATGTTTCACCCATACACAGCCCTTCCTGTTGTGAACTCCCTTCATCAGGTTGTTTCCATGACATCTATGTCCTATAGCCTCCCCATTTAGATCCTTTTAAAAAATTTATTTACTTATTAGAGTCAGAGAGGGAAAGAGAGAGAGAGAGAGGGAGAAAGGGAGGGAGGGAGGGAGAGAATGGGCGCACCAAGGCCTCCAGCTACTGCACATGAACTCCAAATGCATGAGCCACCTTGTGCATCTGGCTTATGTGGATCCTGGGGAATCGAGCCTCGAACCAGGGTCCTTAGGCTTCATAGGCAAGCGTTTAACTGCTAAGTCACCTCTCCAGCCTTGCTCTTTTTTTTTTTTTTTCAAGGTAGGGACTCACTCTAGCCCAGGCTAACCTGGAATTCACTCTGTAGCTCCAGGCTGGCCTCGAACTCAGGGATCCTCCTACCCTCTGTCCATTGAGATTTTTTCTCAATGTGCACTCCTTGTGGGTGGAGTCAATCACCTATGTTTGCTGGCTGCCAGCAGACCCTGCACTGATGGCTTCCAGGAAGTGTGGGGAACTGATGTGTTGGTCACCTGCCCTTGCTTTTAGTCTGCAATGAGGATGTAGGATGGCCCCGGTGCTGTTTGTGGAGCAGCCCTTGGCTGGAAGGGCATCCAGGATGAGACAGAAGCACGAGGTGGATGGGGTGGGTACTGCGAGGAGGAAAGAGCCCCTCAGGGGTGGAGAGAGTAGCTGTGTAGAACTCAGGAATCGCTCACTGTCAGAGCTGGAAAGGATCCCAGACACCAGCTTGTTTGGGCTCATTTTACAGGTAAGGAAAATGCGATTTAGTGATGCTCCTTAAGTTACACAATGGACCCCCCCGCCCCCCAACTCCATCACTTCTGACCTGGTTTGAGTCTTTGGCATCTCTCCTTTGGACTCTTGCATGGCTCTACCTGGCCAATTATATTTTTCCAAAGCGGTCAGGCCAACACACCCCATCGTACGCGCCTTTCTTTCAACACGATAGTGACACTCCTCCAGGGAGAGGTAGGTTTCTTCTCCAAGTCTGACAGGCCACAGTGATGGCAGCACTTGTTTTGTGTGACTTTCAAAGCTTCGTGTGACCTATTTGGCCCCAGCCTGAGCTGAGGTCCCAGTGACAACCACCAAGCACAGGGAAATATGCCTTTCTAGGCCCTAGTCTGGAGGGAGGCAGACACACCTGGTCCTGGCTGAATGGACAGGTCTGTGCGGAAGCACTATCGCTCACTTAAGCCATAGGGTTTGGGGATGACGGCCACGCACCAGTGGTTTGTGAGATTGCCTCATACCGGCCTCAGTTCCTCCAAACTCTTTACACGTTTCACTCATTCAGCAAACCTTCCTTGGATACGTACTATATGCTGGTCTGGTCAAAGGCTGGATAATCCATTCTAGCTGCCACCACTGTTCCCCTCAGTGCGTACAGACTACAAAACATTCATGCTCTTCAGCCCGCTGTCAACGGCACCAGCCTACTGCTCATGTCCCCACCCCTGCTTTGTCCTTAGACCCTGTCTCCATTCTCCTGTCTCTATACCTTGGCCCATGTTGTCCCTTCTTTTTTTGTTTTTGTTTTTGTTTTTCCGAGGTAGGGTCTCACTCTAGCCAAGCTGACCTGGAATTCACTCTGTAGTCTCAGGGTGGCCTCGAACTCATGGCGATCCTCCTACCTCTGCCTCCCAAGTGCTGGGATTAAAGGTGTGTGCCACCATGCCCGGCTCCTTCTTCTTTTTAAAAAATATTTGATTTCTTTATTTATTGGAGAGAGATAGAGGAAGAGAGAAATAGAGAATGGGCACGCTAGGGCCTCCAGCCACCGCAAATGAACTCCAGACGTGTGCGACCCCTTGTGCATCTGGCTTGTGTGGGTCCTTCGCAGGCAAAGGCCTTAATTGCTAAGCCACTTCTCCAGCCCCCATGTCGTCCCTTCTCCTACAACCAACTTCTTCCCTGCCCCTACCTCAACCTGCAAGGCCCTGCCCAAAATCTGTTCCCCTCCTTAGGCTCTCTTAGTCTCCTCTCCAGTTGAAACAAACTGCTTGTAATCCCACAGCACTCACCATAGACTACCAGGTTCCATCTGCCCACTGCCTCTCTCAAGCATCCCTACACTGTGAGTCCCTGGAGGAGGGAGATTGGCTTATACCTCCTGGCCTCCACATCATCTGGCACAGGGCCCAGCCCATAGGATGTCCCTGGGAAATAGTTGTTGACATGACTGGTAGAGGAACTGGAATCAGAAGTCAGGTCTCCTGATTCCCAGTCTCCAGCACCTTACTCACGTTCACCTCTGCCGTCACCAAACCAGGAACATGTGCCACCAGAGGTGGTATCACATTGGTAGCGGAAGACCTTGGAATGGGCCCAGGCTTGGCAGGATTGCTGCCTATGGAGCTGCAGGTGGCAGTGAGGCACTGGCTTCTGGCTATGGGTTTGAGGTGGGTTTCTCTCCTTCCCCCATCTCCTCTTTCTCCTGCTTTCATTAAGTTCGAAGCACCTACTTCTGGAGGGAAGACACGGCTCCTTTGCCTCTCTTCTCGGACTTCAGCTCAACTCTGAAAACATCTCTACTGACAACCCAGTTGCACAGAAAAATAAAATTGCTCCCCCCTTCCCCACGCAGTCCACACTTCCCTTTGAACGCTAGGAGACTGCTCTGGCTGTTTTTCCTCCCCTGGGGCTTCCAAGCAGCCAGTCTTCACCAGCTGTCTCTCTTGTGCCCATCCGACTGGAACTGCTTGTTAGTCCTCTGTGCCTGTCACTTGCTCTCCTGGGCCTGATTTTGTCTGTCTCTCTCCTGGCCCTGTCCTTGGGGGCTTACCAGCAGGGGCATCTTCCGTTTCTTTTTCTTTTTTCTTCCCAGAAGTCCTGGCCGTGCTCCCTCAGGCTGCGCTGGAGCAGAGTGGGGTGGGCAGGATGCTTTCTGTAGACTTCTCCCTAAATTGTCTCTTCCTGGGAGCTGGGTGGAGCCTCTGTGCCTCACTATAAAGGCAGCCTCTCTCTTCCCTCAGTCACAGGCAGGGTAGGAAGAGCTCTTCCCAGGAATGATTCCTGCAAATGGCTCTTGGAGCCTGCAGTGGGGGCAGGGCAGATTGTGGACACTCTTGGTTTATCTGGGTCTGGAGGTGGGAGATGGATGTGTGGCGAGGAGGGGGTGGGGGCTTCTCCATGAGGTGGTCTTCTGTTAGCACCTGGTGCCAGCCACCTCCAGGAAGGATGAGAACTTGTCCATCTCTGGGCTTCTCATCCTGGTCGCCATTCTTCCCACCCCCACCCTGTCTCTATTTTTTTTTAAATTTTATGTATTTATTTATTTGCAAGCAGAGAGATTTAGAAGAGAAGCAGACAGAGAGAGAATGGGCACATGCCAGGGCCTCTAGCCACTGCAAACGAGCTCCAGATGCATGTGCCCCTTGTGCTTACGTGGGTCCTGGAGAATCAAACCGGGATCCTTTGGCTTTGCAGGCAAACACCTTAACTGCTAAGCCATTTCTCCAGCCCCTTGTCTCTATTCTTGCCTGTGGCCCCCACACTCACCACACTCTCACCTGAGCTTCTAGGAAGTCAGAAATACACACTTTGTTTGGCTTGTGAGTGCCTGTGTGCACGTGTGTGTGTGTGTGTGTGTGTGTGTGTGTGTGTGTTTCTGGGGTGGCTGGGTGGGTAGGGAGACAGAGACAGTCATTTGACTTTCCTTAGCTCTAGAGAGCAGCTCTCTCCTTGCTTCAGTGCCCAGGCCGTCTGTTTTGTGTTTCTTCTCTTTCACTGGGAGGAACAATGATCCTTTGGATTCCTGGGTCTGTCCCTTGGGATCAGTGTAGAAGGCTGTCCAGCAATGGGGCTCCCTGTTGTGGGGGTCAGCTGGCCAGCCCAGATGAAGAATCTCTTCAGGTCCTGATTGTCCTACCTCCTTGGTGTAGGGGGAAGGGGCTTCAGAGGGCTTTTCCTTTCCATTCTTCTGTCCTTCCCATTCAGCCTTTTCTTACTTTCTCACAGTGCCTAGTCCTGGAAGGAAGGTCCATCCACTCACCCAGGCCTGGCAACCCAGCAGCAGGGTGTGCGTGTACAGTGTAGGTGGTGTGGGTCAGAGGGCAGGGAAGCCACGAACCCATAGGTGTTGATGTCTGTGATGCCAAGTCACAAGTGAGGGAAGGCCCTGGGCATCCTGGATGTGAGCAGGGAAGCTTCTGGAAGTCTAGAGGGCCTGAGCGATAGATGACTGTGCAGGCAGGAGCCTCTGGACTTTTTTAGCATCAGCTGGCAGAGCCACCTCCTTCTCTCCCACCGGCTGCCTCCCTGAGTCACTGCCCACCCACCCGAAAATAAAAACGGGTGTCATCTGCTGGCCGGTGGCCCCATTTGGCCTTAATGTTAGCAAGTTTTTGCTCCTGGGTGGAAGGTGAGAGTCAGGCTATGGTGGTCTCATGAAGATCTCTCTTTCTGTACCTCTTTCAGCCGGCTTCTCTCTCCATCCTTTGTTCCTCCCCTCCCCCCTGCCATCCCACGATGGTTCTCCCTGGTGACAAGACCCAGCCCCTGGCTCCTCGGACAGAGGCAGCTGCAAGCTCTCAGGAGCCCCCATATGGCCCCATCCATCTAGACAGGCCTCAGATCCCCGCTGCAGGCAGGGGAGGGGACCAGTGGCCCGGCTCAGCTGCCAGCTCCTCCCCGCCTGCAGGCCTGCTCAGCTGTCAACACTCGCATCTCAGCCCTGGCTTGCCCTGGGCCTTGCCTGGCTGCTCAAGCCAAGGACACCTTGACCGAAGACCCCCTTTTCGGATCCCGACAGGCGATGGGCAGACAGTGGGCAGGCGGCGGGCAGACACACTGCGGGCCCTAGAGCATCCTCAGACCTCCTTGCCTAAATAAGGGAGATGCAGCTGGAGCGAGCCAGCTGGCGGGGGGAGGGGCCGGCCGCTAGGCCAGGGTTTTCCGAGGGGCTGGGCCACCCCGCCGCCGCAGGGCCCCAAGCCCGCCGATTGGGCCCCGCAAGGCAGACCACGCGCTACCGAGGGAGGGCCGGCGGCTCGCACACGGGGATCCCCTGGCTGGAACCTCGCGCTCAGGGGCTTGTCTTTGATCTCGCGGTGAGGAGGCCGCAGCGTCGGTCACAATGTCACTCTCTGTATATATATGCCACCCATGGAGAGCTTCAAATAACCCCCAAGAGGGCCTTGTCCTTGTGTGTGTGTGCGCGCGCGGGCGAGGGGGGGGAGTGTCCGTGCCTCTCTTACGGCTCCCCCACCCTTATCTCAATTAAACAACATCACATTGTCCTATCCTATCAATTTCCCGGGTCTCCCCTTGACCCTCGGACAGGTCTTCGCAGAGGGTGTAGGCCTCGCGTCTGCCACCCACAGCAGGTTCTGAGCGCACACTGTGCGTATCAAGCCGGTCCTGGGCGCATTCGGGGGTGGGGGAGAGAAACCAGGGGATAACGGGGCTGGGGCTGTCCCTGTCCCATCAAATCAGGTTTCATTGTCCCCAAGCTGGGGAGGGAACAGTTAGACCTACTCCTGCCCCGGCCACCTCCAAACCGGGCGTTGCACCTGTCCCCGCGCTTCCCCTACCTAAGGATCCCTTCCCCCCAGCGCCCTCTCCGCGGCGCGCGCCAGTCCCGGGGGCTCCGCGGCCGAGCGAGGGGCTGGGGCCCGGGGAGCGCTCGGCGCCGCTCAGCCAATGGGAAGGGCGGGCGCTCGGGGTGGCGGGGAGAGGGCGGCGCTGCGGGCGGGCTGGCGGGCGGGCGAACGGGAGGGGGCCGGGAGGCGGGGGCCGGAGCCCGAGCCCGAGGGGCGCGCGCCGCATTAACCCTTCAGCCGCCGGGCCGAGCCGCAGGCGCTGCCCGAGCCTCGGGCGCTGGAGCGGAGCCGAGCCGAGCGGCTGTCGGCAGCGGGCGGGGGCGGGCGGGCAGGCGGACGGGCGCGGGGAATCCTGCGCTCGGGCGGGCGGAGCGCAGCGCAGCACGGCGCGGCGACGCGGTGGAACCGGGCCGGTGGCTCAGGCGAGGCCGGGCAGACAGGTGTGCGGGCGGCCCGAGCTCAGACGGTTTCAGGCCCGGCCCGCGGTCCCGAGCAGTCGGCAGCCGAACCGGGGGGACTCGGTTCCCGCAGTTCAGTTCCGGCCCCGCCCGTGCTCAGCTTGGACGCGGGGTGCGGAGACCACGGCCCGGCCAGGCCACCCAAAGCCTTAGTGCTGGGCCGGGCCGGGCCGGGGTGGGTGGGGGCCCGCCCGGCCCGCCCATGGGCTCAGGATGCCGGTGCGGAGGGGCCACGTCGCACCGCAGAACACCTTTCTGGACACCATCATCCGCAAGTTTGAGGGCCAGAGTGAGTGGGGGAGGGGGCGGGCCGGGGAGGGAGGGGGTTTTGGGGGTGGGTCGAGTCCTGTCAAGTGTGGATGGGGGGCGTGCCCGGGCCGTGTGCAGTGCAAAGTGTGAGTCTGTGCCCCCTTCCCCCCCTCCACTCAGGCTCACGCGCCAGGGGCCATGAGGGCAAGGCTTGGTGTCCTCGGGTGGTGAGCATGAGACCTTAGGGGCCTGGTGCTGGGGCTTGGGGTGGGAGGCTTGGCTGACTTTTGGGATGTGAGAGTGTGTGTGACACCCTGAGTATGCAGGAAAGGGAGATGGGATGAGCAAGTGCAGGTGTGCCCAACTCTGGCTGCCTGGAGTTGTCTGTGTGTGTGCGCAAAGACATGAAAATGTACGACACACGCCCCTGGACCCTAAAAGTACAGCACGGTTTCCAATCCTGCGTTTTATGTGAGTGACTGGAAGCTAGCGTCCCCATTTGCTCTTGAGTGTGTGTGTATGCGCGTGTGTGGCACGTATACGAACGAGACCCTGTATCACTCACTAATTCGACCCTGCACAGGCAGTGGAGGGATGTCTCTTTACAAGGCAACAAGAACATAGATCTAGTAGTGAGAAGGTGGTGGTGGTGGTGGGGGGGGGGGCTAAAGATGGCCGGAAGACATTGGGAACACTAGTATGTGTTCCCATGTGGTGGATTTTCCTGCTGTGGGCCACAACCCCTAATGCCGGTTTGGCAGGAGAGGATTCCAGAAGTGTCCGGGTCTGGGTGAATGTTCCAGGTGTTGGTGTGCCTGTCTTCAAGGCTGTATGTGCCACAGTGGGTACGTGACTGTCGAGGGTCTCAGGAGTGGGAGAGGGTGGCATTCCTCGCCCATGGCCCTGTGCACGCAGGACAACGTGTGCTTTACTGTGGAGGGGGGAAGGAGGGGTCAGTTGGATGGACAGCATTGTCCCCAGCACAGGAACAGGATGATCCTGAGGGGCAGAATGAGTGACATTCATGCCGGCCTGAGAACTAGGGACAAGTCCCCTGGTCTTGGCGTAGGAAAAACTTGGGAAGACCTGGGATGGGTCCCACCTCTGCCACTGACTGCCTGATGACCTTGAGTGACTCCCTCCCTCTCTCTAAGCCTGTTTTCACTTCTGTGAAGAAGGGGACAGGCCGAAGGGGCCTTGGAGAGTCAGTCTGCCCTTGTATTCCTGGATCAGTTAAGGAGGTGGGGGGGGGCTTGTCTTCCAAGAAACTTGCTTCTCCCCAAGGCCTGGAAGTGGGAACAAGGGGTGGCTTGTCTCGTGTGTGGTTGGTGCTCCGTGCTCTGGACTGCCTTGCACTGAGGTGGGATGGAGGCAGAGTTTGGGGGTCTTTTCACGTAACAGGAAGCTCTGACTTGGGGTGGATGGCTGCCTAGGAGTTTGAATAGGGCCTGGGAATTGGCCTAAGGATGACCAAACTCGCAAAAGGAACTTCCTTGAAGCTAGGGGAACAGCGGCAGCAAAAGGCAGGAGGAGATCCTGATGGCTTTTGACCCTGCCACAGGGTACTCCTGTTGCAGAAGCTGGGGTTCCTCTCCCCTTTAGGATTGCCCAGGGCTGCAGCCTGAGAGTTATGCCTGTTTGGGGAGGGGAGGAGAAGGGAGAATTCCAGACCAAGGCAACCAAGGGGCTGTGGATTGGCACAAGCTCGAGGCTGCCACGAGTCTGCTGCTCTTGGGGCAGGTGTGGGGTGGGTGAGCCAAGCCTGGCTGAAATGGATCCCCTGTGGCTTCCTTCCTTGGTGTGGCCCCCCGGGGAAGGGTTCACATCTCCAGAGACGGTTGTCTTAACTAGCTCCGTTTTCTTATGAGCGGGCCATTGTCTCTGGCCCATCTATGGGACTCCAGCGTGTAGCTGCTTCTTTTCCTTGCTCCATATGACCTTGGCCATATCTGCCTGTGACCCTCAGCTATCCCTCCGCCTTCTTCCAGAGAAGGTTTAAAAAGCTGGATTTGTCATTTATGAGCTATAACAACTTGGGCATTGGGCTGAACTTCCTTTGAGCCTGTTTCTTCATCCAGTAAATACGGGATACAGACGCCTCCCCCATCAGCTTGTCAGAGTCCAGTAAGATAAAAGTTCTACCTTCTGCTCCTTAGTTCTTTCATGCCGTGGTGCACCCAGCCCCCCAGCTCTTGACTGCCTGGGGAGAGGGCGGGGGGTGGGTGGTTCATGGCAGGTACTAACCTGAGAAGAAGGTCTGCGGGCACGGGGGTGGCTGGGGTGGGGCTCTTTTCTAGGGAGCAGAGAGTCTAGAGGAAGTAGTCAAGAGGAGCTGGTGCGAAGGGAAGGCTGGCCGCCATCTCCTGCCCTTCCCAGGCTTCCTTTCCAGGCTGTGTTTATCCCTCCGCCGCGGCTGCTGACACGCGTTGCTGACACCCGCCCAGACTGGCCTCGGCCCTGGGCACGGAGGGGGGGGGCAGCGAGCCGCTGGCGCCCAGCCCGGGGGAAGCCACCGAGCGGGGGAGGGGAGGGGGCGTGTCGCTGGGGTGTGCCACCCGGGCCTTGCCATCCGGGGCCGTGCCCGATCGAGGCACCTGTGTCGTCTGGACACAGCTGCCTTCGCCCCCTACTGGGGAACCCCTAGTTCGCGCCCCGCTCCCCGGTGTGTGTGGGGAAGGGTGAGTGCGGATGGCTGAGTGTGTCCGGAGAAATGTGGGCAAGGGCTGGTGTGTGCGTGTGCGTGTGCGTGTGCGTGCATGTGTGTCCCCCGGGACTGGGGGGGGTCCCTGCTCACTCACGTGCTCGCCCATCCTCTCCCCATCCCCATCCCCCTCCACCCTCCCCAGGCCGCAAGTTCATCATCGCTAACGCGCGCGTGGAGAACTGCGCCGTCATCTATTGCAACGACGGCTTCTGCGAGCTGTGCGGCTACTCGCGGGCCGAGGTGATGCAGCGGCCCTGCACCTGCGACTTCCTGCACGGGCCGCGCACGCAGCGCCGCGCCGCCGCGCAGATCGCGCAGGCCCTGCTGGGCGCCGAGGAGCGCAAAGTGGAGATCGCCTTCTACCGGAAAGATGGTAGGCGGGGCGGGGCCGGGGCGGGGCTACGGCGAGGGGCCGGGCCCACAGCCGGTGGTTTGCACGAGGAGGCCGGGGGTGGTGAACCCTGTTCGTTTCGTGGGGCGGGATTCTCTAGCGGGGGGGGGGGGCGTGGTCGTGTCGTCAAGGCCTGGCCTGGGTTTTAAACTCAACGCTGGTTGGGATTGATTATTCAGGGTGGCCTTGGGGCTGCTAAAGCCGAGTACCTGGCACCCCCACCCCCAGTTCCTTCCTCCCTGGCAGGTGTGGTTAGGTTGAGCTAAGTGGCTGGGCCTAGGATGAAGGGGTAACAGGTCAGGCTGGGGGCTGGCGCTGACCTCCAGCTACAGGACTCTGGCTCACCCCCTAGGGCAGTTTCTGCTCAGCTGACCGGTCTTGGAATGTCGCTGAGGGCTAGGGATGGAGGGCTGCAGCCTGCTGCCCTGCTCTGGTCCCTTCGGCTCCCGCACTTCAACCGCACCTCGCCCTACAGCCTCAGTTCCCTTTGTCTTCTCGCTGGAACACGCCCCCCCTTTCCACCACCCCCTCCCTGCACCAGGTGTCTCTGCTCAGCCACCGCCTCTCAACCCAGCTGCTCTGGGCTTCCGGAGAGCAGATAAACAGAGGGTGGAGCCGCTCCCACACCAGGCCTTTGTAGTTGGGGTGGGCTTTGCTCACTAGTGTGTGTGTTCTGTAAGTCCACTGCTCCCCCGCCAGGGGCCCAGCTCAGAGCTGGACATGACGAAGTCTGCCCGACAGAGTCCCTGCCCTCGGGGGAGTTTATTGGCTGTGGACAGTGAGCACACTGCCTCCTGCTAGGACGAATGGAGCCAGCAAGCCCCAATCCTCTGCCGTGCATGCTCCAGCGTAGCTGGGGTTGCCTTGTAGTCCTGTGGAAGAGGGTTTGCTTACAGCAAATTAGTGTTGTGGCAGGCAGGCAGGCAGGCAGGGGCTGTGGGCTAGATTCTGAGACAACGGGTGGTGTGTAGCTGCCAGACGCTGGGCTATGTCACATTATGCAGTCTTCACAGCAGCCCTGAGAAGTAGGGTACCACTTTTATCTCTGGATGAGGAAACTGAAGTTCAGAGAAATGAAGAAAGTTGGGTTGGAGAGATGGCTCCGTGGTTAAGAGCACTTCCTGTGAGGGCCTGAGTAGGCCTGAGTGGCTCAAGGTTGAATCCAGGACCCACATCAACAGCTGGGTGTGGTCACCCAGGTCTGTAACCCAAGTAGGGGAGCAGAGACCTGAGAACTGCCAGAGCTTGAGAAAAAACCCGTTCTGGGATCAGTAAGAGACTCTGGTTCAAATAAGAATGAGCAAAAGAGTGATGGAATGACACACCTGAAGTTTCCTTCCTGTCCCCCCACCACATTATACAAACACACACACACATGCGCGCGCACACACACACACACACACACACACAAGTAAAAAACAAAAAGTCACCCCACTGGTGTAATGAAAAGAATGTGAACAATGCATACATCCCGGGGTCGCGTGCAGTGTGGGAAATTTTGTCTCACCGATTCAATTGGTTGATTTCTCTTAATTGATTTCTACTTATAGGGTGAGGGGGTCACTTGGGACCCTCCCAAGGATGCTGAGGCTTTGTTTTTTTTTCAGTACTGGGACCCAGGGCCTTGAACATCTAGGCAAGTGTTCTGACCTAACCCTTAACCCTCTTAACTTTTTTAAAAACATTTTGTTTTGAGACAAGGGCTCACTTTTTTTTCTTTCTTTCTTTCTTTTTATTTATTTATTTATTTATTTATTTATTTATTTATTTTTTGGTTTTGCGAGGTAGGGTCTCACTCTGGTCCAGGCTGACCTGGAATTAACTACGTAGTCTCAGGGTGGACTTGAACTCATGGCGATCCTCCTACCTCTGCCTCCCGAGTGCTGGGATTAAAGGCATGCGCCACCACGCCCGGCTCTTTCATTTATTTTTATTTGAGAGTGACAGACAGAGAAAGAGGCAGATAGATAAGAGAGAGAATGGGCGTGCCAGGGCCTCTAGCCACTGCAAACGAACTCCAGATGCATGCACCACTTTATGCATCTGGCTTACGTGGTTCCTGGGGAATCGAGCCTCAAACTGGGGTTCTTAGGCTTCACAGGCAAGCCCTTAACTGCTAAGCCGTCTCTCAGCCCTCACTAAGTTTTTCTAGGCTGGCCTTGAACTTACGTTGTAGCCCAAGCAGGCCTTAAACGTCTAATCGTAATGCTTCCTTCTCCATAGTTCCTGGGTTTACAGGTCTGCCCCACCAGGCCCAGCAAGGGGGCTGAGCTTTTCAGCGTTCCCACACCCTATCCCATTCCCACAGTGGTCATTGCTTATTCTTATTTGACCACTTAGTAGCGGAGGTTGGTGTGCTTTTTGTTTTTGTTTTTCTCGCTCTAGCCCAGGCTGACCTGGAATTAACTATGTAGTCTCAGGGTGGCCTTGAACTAACAGCAATCCTCCTATCTCTGTCTCACAAGTGCTGGGATTAAAGGTGTGCACCACCACATCCGGCTAGAGGAGGTTGGTGTGCTTATGTCTTTGGCTGTAGCATGGATGGGGTCCTCCAAGGTCATGGGAACCCCCTCTCTCGGTCCAGGCTGACTCCTTTGAGAGAGGACAGTTGGGGGACCCCTTCTGCAGGGGTGCTTTCATGGAATCTTGGGGGTCTTAAGAGTCGCCTGATCCAATCACTCGAGGAGCTGAGAGGTGGAAGCCTGGTTTCCGGTGCATTAATGGAGGGAATGGACGGAGAACACAGGTCTCTGTGAAAATCTGAGCTTTTTCCCTCTCAAGGTTGCTACTCCAAATGGGCCAGTGAGCCAGGAAACCCTATGCCAGCTGCCGCCTCCTGCCCCCTTCTTTACTCTCACCTAGTTTCCAGGGGCATCTGATAACTCCTGGTGACCTTGGCCCTCAGCCACCTGAGGCCCCATGTACTCTGGCGTTTTAGGCCTAAGATTTCCTAGACTCTGGACAGACAGATTTCCTCAGCCTCTTTGTCGTCTGCCTTGGGACGCTGAGTCCTTCACGCCATCTCATGGCCTGCCCTGGGCTGCCTGTGTGGGCGTTGGTGCGTGGGCTACGCAGATAGGCAGAGGTGAAGCTTGCCAGTGCCACATCCCCTTTCTGTCCGGGCTTTTCCCAGGGTGTCTTGGCCTGGACCAGCCCTGGGGGAGTGGGTCTCTTGGGCTTCAGCCCCGGGGAGGAGGAGTGACTGGGGAGGAGGAAGGGCTTCGTGCTGGCAGGCGCCATGGAGGACAGCTGTGCGGTGTCGGATCCTCTAGCTTTGCTCTGTGCAGGCTCAGGGGCTGGAGCCAGACAGCCCCATGATTTAGTTGTTGGGACTGCTGGGAGGTGGTGAGGCTAGACTGGGGGAGTGTGGGTGGAGGAAGAGACAGCATGCCTGAGGTTCACTGGCCTTAGGCTGGCTGCCCCTTAAAGTCAAGCCCAGGATCAAAATGGAATTGTGAGCAGAGCCCAGTAGAGTGGGACTGGCAGGCCCAAGACATCTCTGTGGAGGCACCTCGGGCAGCAGGTGCTGGCTGGGCGCACAGCTGTGCCGCCACATTGCCGGAGTGTGTTGTGGGGGAGACGTGGCTCTTAGTCTATCAGGCCCGAGGAGGTCCCCTGCTTCTGTCCCTCCATTGTCTGTGCTCTTTGTTCCCAGCTCTCTGCGGCCTCCCCACCGCTCTGCTCTGCCTGCCTGCTGTGCCCCATCTTCTTGGCAGCTCTCCCTCCCCGTGCTTGGGCCTCCCTGCCTTTGTCTCCTGTCTGCCTGCCTGGCCTGCTCTGTCCCTTCCATCTTTGCCTCCTTCTCCCTTTGTTTGCCTCTTTTCTTCCTTCAGCACCCTGGAGCCATCCTTTTGTCTCTCTCCCTTTTCCCTATGTCCTGGGTCTCCCAGGACCTCTGTCTCAGAGACTGTCTGTCTCTCCATACCTCTGATTGCCCTGGCCCCATCTCCATGTCCCTGTCCCCCTCCCCCTGAGCCTATGTGTGGGTGGGGATGGGGTGTCTCTGGAGAAAAGTCTCTTGGCTTCTCCACTCCAGCTGCAGGCCAGTTTCCATGGCAACAAGGTCAGAGGGCCCCCATTACTATAGCTGATGCTGTGGTGAGTGGAGGGGTGAGGACCAGAGGGGTTCAGGCCCATCTCCCCAGGGTGCTGTGTCCCTACACTTGCTGGACTTCTGTCCCTGACTCAGACCCTGGCCTCCCAGGTGCTTATAAAGGCCCTGCTGGCACTTTGCTTTGCATGGTCCTCTACCCCAAAGCCTTCTGTCCTGATCCTCTCGTCCCCTCTCCCACCCTCCTGCCGGCACCGTCACTGCCCCGGTCTTCAAGTCAGACCCCTTGCTTGTCCCCTCCGGTCCAAATCCTCTAGCGTCCAAGTTGGAAAGGAAGCTTTTTTTCTGGCAAGGAAAGGCTTGAGGCTGGGAAGGCAAGGGCTCCGAGGTTGGTGTCTTGAAGCAACCCAGAGTGATTCCAGGAGAAGCCCAGGGTTTAAACTTAGGCTTTTCCCATGGGGCTGAAATTCCCTTACTTGGGGACAGGGGTGGCCTTGTCTGCCTGCCTTCCTTCCCTCCCTCCCTCCCTCCCTCCTTCCTTCCTTCCTTCCTTCCTTCCTTCCCCTCTTTCTTTCTCTCTCTCTCTCCCTTTCTTTCCTTCCTTCCCTCTTTCTTTCCTTCCTTCCTTCCTTCCTTCCTTCCTTCTCTCTTTCTTTCCTTCCTTCCTTCTTTCTTTCTTTCTTTCTTTCTTTCTTTCTTTCTTTCTTTCTTTCTTTCTTTCTTTCTTTCTTTCTTTCTTTTGATTTTTCGACATAGGGTCTCACTCTAGTTCAGGCTGACCAGGCATTCACTATGTAGTCTCAGGGTGGCCTTGAACTCACAGCGATCCTCCTACCTCTGCCTTGTGTTTCTTGACAGGATCTAGTGTAGCCTGGAAACAGAGGTGGAGAGGGCCTGGCAGGGCCTGTCTCCAGCCGGCTGCTTGTCTACTGAACATTTTTCCTCCCCACTCTCCTGGGGTGGGCTGCCGGGGGTTTCTTGCTCAGCCTACCCACCTCACCCCTCGCCACTCATGGAGGCAGCCTGAAGACCGAGAGGTGCCCTCAGTGTCCCTGGGCCTGGACAGTGTCGGAGGGTAGCTCGGCTCCTGTTCCTGCGTGTTGTGTCTCTGAAGCCCCAGAGGAGCTATGTAAATATTTGCTCAGAGCTGTCCATGGAGAATCAGAGTTGCCGGTGGCCTTGGGCTCTGGAGAGGGGGACAGGGAGCAGTAGGGAGGGCCGGTTTGACTGTGTGAGGTGGCGTGAGCCTAGGCCTTGTTTCTGCCCAGAGTAGTTGGGGAGTCGTTGTGTGATGTGAGGTGTTCCCAGCATACCCTTTCACGTGGAAGTATCTCTGAGGGGCTGGAGTTGCCTGGTCTGAGACTGGTCCTTTTTGTTTGACACCCCTCCACCCTCTTTCCCGTGTGAAGGCAGGAGAATGTGTTTGGCCCTTTGGGGAATGGACAGGACACACTTCCCTGTCTGACACGCCCAGGGTCAGAGAAGAACCTGGAGGGATCTGAATCGATGCCCAGCACAGAAGGGGGGTGGGGTAGTGCAGAGGCTGCTAGCTCCATAGTCCCCTTGTAGATCTCGGGGGGCGGGGTATGTACTGAGGTCAACCCCATTCCTGTCTGGCCACTTGTCCGCTGGCCTAGAAGCTTCAGAAAGGCCTTGCAGGGTCTTGTCCTCTCTCTGCATCTCCCTCATCTGGCATGCATGAGGTTGTCACACGTGCCATGTCCACCAGGCTGAAGGAGCCTGTCCATTTCGTGATTGGTTACTAGTGTATGTTACCGCTTGGTGCCTGTACATGTTTGCTGAATGAATGAATGAATGAGGTGGAGTCATGTGACTTGGGGCCCATTTCCGACTCAGTTTGGTCTCACTGCGGGACTTGGGACAAATCACTCCCTACTTCTGGGCCTTGGTCTCACTGCGAAAGGCCTTGTGATGATAGAATGTCCGGCTGGGAGTGGTTGTGCAGGGCCAGGGAGAGGTGGCCCGAGACAGCTGGATGTCCTCCAGCCCTGCTAGGAGTAGGAGGTGTCCATCTAGAGGCTCGTAGCTTCTTTTCTCTGAGGAGAGCTGAGGAGTTCTAGGGGCAGGGTGTTGGGGAGCAAAGTTTGAGCAAAGCTGGGCGGGAGCTGGAAGCACTCAGGTGTGGTCACTGTGTCTGCACTTTACAGTGTGTAACTGGGGGCCTGTGCGCTCCATCACCGGTGTGCTTCCGTGTTGGCGGTGGGTAGGATTCCTCAGTGATTTTCCAGGAGGGAAGCTCTTCCTTGAAGAAGCGGAGGGTCTTGCTTAGCTTATTTGGCAGGTGGTGACCTCAGGGGGAACCTCTGGCCTAGTTACCCCAGTTCCAGAACCCTGCATGGACCATCCTTCACTGTCTGGCTTCCCTAGGCTGGGTTGCGATGGACTCAGGGCTTCTGGAAACCTGTGTTTGGCTTGGATTTGAGAGCTTCAGCTCTTGTTTCCTAAGGGGATCAAAGCACCTGCCCCTGCCTGGCAAGCTGAGGGTATTCCCTGAAGGAGCACCAGTGCGGCAGCACGTCATGCCAGCGCTCCTTCGGTCACCCATGTGGCCACCATCCTGCCGTTAGGATTGTGGCCCCTGCCTGGGACACCCTGCCAGCCTCTCCTCCCTGTCCTGGAGCTTCTTCTAGCCCAGCTCCAAAAACCATTGCAACCACAACACTCATGTTAAGAGTTCCCTTTTCCTCTTGTTTTCTTTTCTGCTTCTCCCTTTCATCTCACTCCCCAGTCCTGTGAAGCACCCTATAGGCAGCCATTCAAATGTACTCTCGGTGAACGTGCTGCTCGCATATGTTCCTGCAAATGTGTATTTTGTCTGGAGAGATGCATATGGATTAAATTTATGCAAACGATACTGTGCAGGATGTGGTATTCTGGCATTCACGGCTCTCACACAGGAGTCTGCCTCTGGCCAGAGAGGTGACGCAGTGGGTCAAAGCACTTGCTGGGAAAGTGTGGCAACCTGAGTGTGGACCCTCAGAACCCGTGTGGATGTGGCGGTCCTAGTCTGTGACCCTAGTGCCCCTGTGGTGAGTCGGGAGGTGGCGACTGGAGACTCCCTGGAGCCTCGTGGGCCGCCAGTCTGGGGAACATAGCTGTGGACAGGAGACCTCGCTCCGCGCAAGGTGGGTGCTCCAGGACCGATGTCCAGGATCGTCCTCTGACCTGCACACATGTACTGTGGCACACGGATACTGTCACGCACACACACACGCACGCACGCACACGCACGCACATACACACACTCAGAATAGCCACCGGCCATGTAGTCTGTGGCTTTCCATTCTGGGTCACATATCCACCCACCTTAACTGCTCACCTTCCCAGATAAGGACCTCTGCCTCTCTTCCAGATGATTCCACATTGCACATCCTTGGGCATGAGCCCTTTGGGACTTCGGTAAGGGTGTCTGTGGGCTTTGTCTCTTAAGTGTTACCTGACTGCGCACCCGAGCAGCCAATCACATCGCACCCTCCTGGACAGAATGAGAGATTCCCATATCCCCTTGGTTGTTACCCCCTTTTTCTAATTGTTTTAAAATTTTTAATTTTTTTTTGGAGAGAGACACACAGAGAGAGGGAGAGGAAGATAGAGATGGGTGCCAGCAGTCTCTCAGCTGCTGTGAACCAAAGCCAGATGTGCACACCCCCTTGTGGTCAAGTGCGGCATTGGGCCCTTGCGTCACTTTGCATCTGGCTAAACGTGGGACCTGGAGATTGGAACCGCTGGAGATTGGAACCAACGTTCTTAGGCTTAGGAGGCAGGCGCCTTAACCCCCAAGCCATCTCTCCAGCCCCTTTTTTCTAACTTTTAAAAAAATTTTAATGTTTTATTTATTTATTTGAGAGAGAGAGAGAATGGGCACACCAGGGCCTCCAGCCACTGCAAACAAACTCCAGATGCATGTGCCCCCTGTGCATCTGGCTTATGTGGGTCCTAGAGAATTGAACCCCGATCCTTTGCTTTCCACCTGGTCTGAGGCTGGGCCTCTTATTCTTGTTCACCACTCCGGCTAGCTGGCCTGAGTGCTTTCCAGGAAATTGTTCTGTCTGTCGCCATCTCCCATCTGGAGGTTCTGGGATTACAGAAGCCTGCACAGCTTCTGTCTGTTTTTTTTTTTTTAATTAAAAAAAAATTTGTTTATTTGCAAGCAGAGGGAGAGAGAGAGAAGAGAGACACAAAGAGAATGGGCATGCTAGGGCCTCTGGCCACTGCAAACGAACTCCAGACACATGTGCCACCATCTTGTGCATCTGGTTTATGTGGGTCCTGGGGAATTGAACCTGGGTCCTTTGGCTTTGCAGGCAAACACCTTAACCGCTAAGCCATCCCCTCCAGCCCATTCTGTCTGTTTGTTAAACTGGGGTCTGGGGATCATGTTTGCAACAGCACGTGCTTGATCCAGTGAACCATCTCCCAGTCCACAAGGCTGCCATCTTTTGACCCTGCAGCTTCGCAGGGGTTGCTTGTGCATTTTAGAAGCGCAAACGTGCATGGCGCAAAATGATTCAGTTCTGATGCCAACTCCTCGTTGAATTGAAATATTACAAATATCTTCTCCCTCTGAGTCTCTGTTCAATTCATCTAACAAAAATATGTAATTTAGCTGCAAGCAAGCCGTTTTCAAGCTACGTTTGTGCTTTTGAGGTCCCGTTGAGGAGATGCTTGCCTGTGCTGGGACCATAGCAGGTTGCAGGGCTCCACCCAGGTCGTCCATTTTCTTCTCTAGCTCCCTTGTCTGGCCTTCCTCAGTGGGCTGTTGGATCCATCCTGAGCCCTCTGCGGATGGAGTGTCACATAAGGATCAAGTTTTATTTTTTTCCATGTAAGGAGCCAACTTTCCCAACACATCTAGTCGGTTTTTTTCCATTGCTTTGTGGAGCCACCTTTAGCATAGGTTAATTTACCATGTAACCTTGGAACTGCCATTGAACATTCTGTCTTGCCCCAAGTATTTGTCTTTTTTTTTTTTTTTTGTTGTTGTATCAGAACTATAAACAACAACAGCAAACTATGGTGTTAATATGTTTCAGTAACAAATAAAGCAACTATTTATTTTATTTTTTTTTTATTTATTTTTTTGAGGCAGGCTCTTACTCTAGCCCAGGGTGACCTGGAACTCACTCTGTTGCCCCAGCTGGCTTTGACTTCACGGTGGTCCTCTCACCTCAGTCTCTCAAGTGCTCAGGTTAAAGGTGTGAATGACTACTCCCGGCTTTTTAAAAAAATTTTATTTATTTACTCATTGATGTATTTTTTGGTTTATTATTTATTTATTTAGAGACAGGATCTCACAGGCTGGTCTGAAACTTATGACAAGTCATTCTGCCTCAACCTTCCATGTGCTTGGATTATAGGCATGAGCCACACTTGGATTATTATTTTCATTTTTTTTTTTGAGTAATCCTAGGCTGGCTTCCTGCCTCTGCCTCCAGAGCGCTGAGATCTCTGGTTTGTACTGCCATGATGGCCTTCCAGTAGAGTCTTGATCAAAGCTAGACTGGTTTTGTAGGTTTAAAATATATTTTAAAAAGTTTATTTATTTATTTGGGAGAGAGAAAGAGGCAGATTGAGAGAAAGAGCGAATGGGCACGCCAGGGCTTCTAGCCCCTGCAAAGGAACTCTAGACGTGTGTCCCCTTGTGCAGCTGGCTTACGTGGGTCCTGGGGAATCAAACCGGGGTCCTTAGGCTTTGCAGGCAAACTCCTTGACCACTAAGCCATTTCCCCAGCCCTGTAGGTTAGTTTAGACAGAATAAAGATCTTTATGGTATTTGCCCCAGACAGGAGTGTGGACTGTCTCTGCTTGTGCCAGCTCATTTCCATATGCTGTCCACCTGTGCATTCTTCGTCAGTTTCTAGATATTTCATGGTTGTTATTGAAGAGGAACTTTTGTTTTCAACTCCTTCCCTCCCTTTACTTTTTTTTTTTTTTTTTTTCCGAGGTACGGTCTCACTCTGGCCTAGGCTGACCTGGAATTAACTATGTAGTCTCAGGGTGGCCTCTCTGGGTGGCTTTCCATATTCTGTCCACCTCCTACCTCTGCCTCCCAAGTGCTGGGATTAAAGGCGTGCGCCACCACGCCCGGCCCCCTCCCTTTACTTTTTCTTTTTCTCTTTCCTTTCTTCTCTCCCTTCCTTCCTCCCTCCCACCCTTCTTCCTTGGTTTCTTTTTTGGTTGGTTTTTGGCAGAACTGGGGATTGAAGCTAGTGTCTTGGCTTCTGTCTGGCAAGTACTCTACCACAAAGCTAAATCCCTGGCTTCTTTGACCTTACTCTCTAATTACTTAAAGCTTTGTCTTTTGTGAGCTTGTCTGGCCGCCTGGTTAAGCTCTCTTACTTGGGTTTGGCTGGTGATTTCTGCGGGCTCCCTGGGGAGGTAAACTTGTCCTCTGCGAGTAATGGCAGCTTTCTTGTTTGTCGGGGTCACGGTCTTGCGTTGCCACGTTTGAATGCTCCGTGTGACTTTTCAAGGGGCTCACACCTGCACGCTTAGCTACCGTGGGTGCTTCACGGAGCCCTGTGGGAGACCAGGTGAGGAGAAATTGTGCTCCTGGCTTAATAACCAAGAAGCTATGGACTGCTTGGGGAGTGATACAGAGCGATATCAAGCTCTCCTTTAGGCCCCGTGGGACATGCTGGGAACTGAGATGGAGCCCAATGCAGAAGCTTCTAGAGCACTAGACGAAGGTGTGGACCCTGGGCTTGCCCGCAGTGGACAGTGGTTCCATGCCCTTTGCTGCCCTATGACTAGGGCATAGGAGAGGGGGTCATCGTGAAGACGGATGAAGGGTCCCAAGACACTGAAACCTCACAGCTGGCACTGTTCCCGTTCGCTCCTCTCACCCAGGCTCCAGATGCCACCTGGTTTCATGGGAGCTGGTGACCAACTGTAATGTTGCTTTGGGGACAGGCATCTGAATTCCCATAGCTGCTCGGGATGGGGCCCTGTGGGGTGGAATTGGGTGAATTACGGTCCTGAAAGAATGGTCAGTGCTCCCGGATCTGGAAGGGAGGTGAGAGAGCAGGACGCAGCCTGTCCACCCTTGTCATGACTGGGACATCCCCGAAGCATCCCTGAAGCCACTGGCAGGTCTTCCAGTGCTGTGAGCCCTGTACCGCCTGTGAAGTCAGTCCCCCTCACCACGAGCCCTCATGCTGGGCTGCAGGGACCTCACCTCGGAAGTTAACGTGTGACCAGTATGAGGCCTGGTTAGTACTTGGATGGGAGAAGTTAGTCTGTGACATCTCTTTTTTTTTTTTTTTTTTTTTGTTTCCGAGGTAGGGTTCACTCTGCGTATGGATGGGAGGGGTGGCCTCGAAGTTAGTCTGTGACATCTCTTTAGCAAGGGGTTTGGTGTCAGGTGAGTTCTTAGAAGTGTCCATGTGGGCTGATCTGGGAAACCCTGTGCAGCGGGGACTGGGGGTTGGATGGGGCGGAGTTGGCGGAAGAGGTCTCGGGTACTGCTGGGGCTGTGAGCGGAACAGTGGAGGCAGCTTTCATCTGGCTCATGCGACCTTGTCTTACCTTCTTAAGGCAGGGGACGTGTATGACTCTCATATATGCCCAAGAGGTGGCACCGTACCAGGACCATATGGCACAGTGGTAGAGCTCATGTCTTGAAGCATTGTAGCCAGGTGGGATGAACGGGGCATACCACAGGCCATGGGCTTTGACGGGGGCTGGATGACTACAGAGGCCCTACACAGAAATTGCTGGCAGGGTCTGGTTGCAAAGGCAGGTGGAGGAATTGTGTCTGGAGCTATTGACCCTGTGGCAGCTGGGGCCTAGTTTGTGCCTCCTCATTGAGAATATTAGCAGGGAATATCCCCAGGGTCCTGAGTGTTTTAGCTCCTGGGCTCAGGAGCATAAGATCAGCCTTTTACACACACACACACACACACCACACGCACACACACACACACACACGCTCACACATTCATTCACTGGTTGGCCTGTGAGGTGCCCCACTCTGTCCCTCAGGCCTGCAATGTCCCTGGCCTTCCCTAGCACCCCCAGCTGCCCATGAGAGTGGTGTTAGCCACACGGTGGCCCCTGGCCAGGAGCAGCTCCCGCTGCATCTTCCTGTCGCTGCCACCAGGCTAAATATAACCTGACAGTGCACAGCCCTGGGCTGCTGCTCCGGAGACAGCCTCTGCCTGGGGGCGGACAGGCCAACTGCAGCCCCAGCCTCCCTGCCCTCAGTGTGACTTTGGGCCCATTCCGCCCGCCACAGCTCCTCCTGCTTTCGAGTGCAGGGAAGCGGACCAGAGCGAGGGTGTTAGATAGAGGTCACCTTCCCTGCAGGGACCCGCCACCCTGCCTTGTCACAGCTCTGGATGCTTCCACGTAGCCATCTGTCATCTTGTCTGGCACCCAGGGGAGGAATCACTTGTCCCTGTTGGTACCCCAGAGAGTCTAAGCTCAGAGAGGCGGATAACCTGCGCACAGCCACACAGCAAATGCAAGGGAGGGCAAGGGTCCAGATGTCCTCATGGACGGGGCAGAACAGCTCAGTGTCCCTGGGCCCCTCCACTGTCCTGTTTTGTTTGTTACCCCTGTCTTGTCCCAGGTTTCCAAATGGGGTCCTGTTGAACATGGCTCAGAGCAAGTGTCAGAGCCATTGTGTTGGTCATGTTGTCCCCAAATCTTCACCGACAGTGGGAATATTTAGTGATACCATGGGATGGTGGAAAAGCCACAAGACCTACTGTACAGGCAAGCAAACTGAGGCTGTGACCTCAGCGACCCCCTCAAGGTGACAGATGCTGACTGCAAACCTCCTCTTTCCTGCCCCCTGCCTGCTGGGGCCCCCACAAAAGCAGAGGTGGGAAATTGGGGTGGGGACATGTGTTAGGGTGCTGATAGTGATGGGCAAGGATACCAGCCAGGGCAATGCCACCCCCACATAGACCCCCAGGTATAAGTTGATAGCAAATACAGGCAAGCCAAGGGTTGTGTTTTTTTCTTTCTTTCTTTTTTAAAAAAATATTTTATTATTTATTTATTTGAGAGAGACAGAAATAGGCAGTTAGAGAGCAAAAGAGAATGGGCACGCCAGGGTCTCCAGCCACTGCAAACAAACTCCAGATGCATGCGCCACCTTGTGCATCTGGCTTACATGGGTCCTGAAGAACTGAGCCTCGAACCAGGGTCCTTAGGCTTCACAGGCAAGCGTTTAACAGCTAAGCCATCTCTCCAGCCCTCTTTTTTTTTTTTCTTCAAGGTAGGGTCTCGCTCTAGCCCAGACTGACCTGGACTTCACTATGTAGTCTCAGTGTGGCCTTGAACTCATGGCGATCCTCCCACCTCTGCCTCCCGAGTGCTGGGATTTAAGGCATGCGCCACCACGCCCTGCTCAAGGGTTGTGTTTTGAGTGATGGGAACCTTCTCTGTGGTCAGAGTGAGCTCTCTCTGCTGTACCTGGACTTTGTCCAGACCTGGTTCTCCCCCAGGGTCCCTCTCACTGCCCCTTCCCTGGTGACATTTTTCTTTTTTTTAAGACTGATTATTTTTATTCTATTTATGTTTTACAGACAGAGAGAGGGAGAGAAAGAAAGAGAGAGAGAGAGAGTGAGAATGGGTACACCAGGGCCTCTAGCCACTGCAAACGAACTCCAGACACGTGTGCCACCTTGTGCATCTGGCTTTCCTTAGGTTTTGCAGGCAAGCACCTTAACCACTAAGCCATCTCTCCAGCCCCCTTTTCTTTTTTTTTTCTTTTCTTTTCTTTTCTTTTCTTTTCTTTTCTTTTCTTTTCTTTTCTCTCCTTTCTTTTCTTTTTTTATTATAAGGCAAGCCCAACAGGCTGGCCTTTAAAAAAATATATATGTTATTTATTTGAGAGAGAGAGAGAGAGAGAGGGAGGGAGGGAATGGGCACATCAGAGCCTCCAGCCTGAACCTCCCAATGAACTGCAGATGCATGTGCCACCTTGTGTATCTGTCTTACGTGGGTCCTGGAAAATTGACTGGGATCCTTTGACTTTGCAGGCAAACGCCTTAACGGCTAAGCCATCTCTCCAGCCCCAAGGCTGGCCTTTTTTTATGTGTGTGAGAGAATGGGAGAGAGAGAGAGAGAGAGATTGGCATGCCAGGGCCTTCAGCCACTGCAGCTAAACTCCAGATACAGGCGCCCCCTTGTGTGCATGTGTGACATTGCATGCTCGCGTCACTGCGTCTGCTTGTGAGGGACCTGGAAAGTCAAATGTGAATCCTTAGGCTTTGTAGTCAAGTGCCTTAACTGCCAAGCCATCTCTCCAGCCCTCTTTGGTGACCTTTCCCGAGCAGCATGACTTTGAAGGCTTGCTGAGAGAGCGGCTGTAGTGGGTCCCCAGGACCAGAGGCACCAAGGTGTAAGAATCTGAGCACCTATAGGAGTGTGCTTACTGTCAAGCCTCCCTCTCCTGCCCTTGGCTCCATGTCCAGGGGCCAGGGCAGGTTTAGGCTGGACAGGGAGGCCTCATCACCCAAAATGGGGCTTCTGAAGGCTGGGGCTAGGGATGGAAGAAAGGGCAGCAGGATGTGTTTTGCCACCAACCATTTACATGAGGCTGGCTGGGAGGCCTCTCCATTGCTAGGGTCCAGCATCCATCCATCTATCTCTCTTTCTTTTCCCTCCCTCCCTTCCTTCTTCCTTCCCTTCCTCCCTCTCTCCCTTCCTTCCTTCCTTCTTTGTCCAGCATCTTTCCTTCTCTTTCTTTCTTTTTAATATATATTTAATTTTATTTGAGAGGGAGTGAGAGAGAGAAAAGAGGCACAGAGAGAGGGAGAGAGAGAGAATGGGTACGCCAGGGCCTCCAGCCACTGCAAACAAACTCCAGATGCATGCACCCCCTTGTGTATCTGGCTTAACGAACTGGGATCCTTTGGCTTTGAGGCAAACGCCTTAATCGCTAAGCCATCCTTCTAGCCCCAGCTTCTTTCTGATTGTGTAGATCTCTCCTTGGGTCAGGCTCAGAGTATCACCAGTGCTATGTCATTTCATCCTTTTGTCCTGTGGGGTAAGGATGATCACCCTATGTGACAGACAAGCACCCTATAGGGTGACTGGCCCAATGTCCTTCTAACACTGTGTACAAAAACCACCTGACTGCACAACTCATGACTCCTCCCCTTTGAGACCAGGAATCGGGCTCCCTGCTGTCCCCCTTCGGCCTGTTCCCTAGCCCCCTCTTCTGGCGCTGCCTGCCTAGGCAGTGCGGGCTGTGCCTGCCACAGAGTGGCTCTCTGTGGAACTGCAGCCTTGCCCAGCTCCATGCTGAGTGCCCTTCCAGAGGCCACCTCTGCCCTGGGCCAGCTGGGCCTTCTGTAGGAAGGAGGGATGTGCAGAGTGGAGGCTGGGGGTGGGTAGGGGTGGGGTGCGGGGAGTGGCTCCTCAGTGCAGTAGGGCTGCTTGCTCACATCTCTTCTCTGCTGGGGAGCCGAGTGCCCAAGCTATGCGCGCACGCTAACTAGTGCAAACGCCCAGCTCCAGCTACCCCCGGGGGCCTGATCCTGGCCTGATGGCCCTCAGGAACCCACTTCATACTTCTAGCCAGGGACAGGGTGGGCTTCTCCAGGGCTGCAGGTGACATGGCAGGTCACCACAAAACCTCAGCCAATCTGGCAGGTGAGATAGTACTAGAGAGTCCAGGGCTTGCATGGCCCTCAGCTTTTCTCCCCCTTCCTCCCAAACTACCTCCCTCGGCCATCAGTGGGGGATGTGGGGGTCACATTTTTGGAATAACCAGATCTTTGACAGGATATTTAAGAGGAAAAGCATTTTTTTTTTTTTTTGGTTTTCCGAGGTAGGGTCTCACTCTGGTCCAGGCTGACCTGGAATTCACTATGTAGTCTCAGGGTGGCCTCGAACTCTCGGCGATCCTCCTACCTCTGCCTCCCGAGTGCTGGGATTAAAGGCGTGCGTCCACCACGCCCGGCGGAAAAGCATTTTTTTGAATGTCAACAAAGTGTGCATGAAAGGGGGTGGAGATCGTGTGTGTGTGTGTGTGTGTGTGTGTGTGTGTGTGTGTCTAGTGTGGGGAACAGGCTTGTGCTGTGAGAGAGGCTTATCTTACAGTTTCTGTATTGAGAGTATTTAAAAACATTTTAAAATATATTTATTAGCAAGAGAGAGAGGGAGAGAGAGAGAGAGAGAATGGCCGCACCAGGGCCTCCAGCCACTGCAAATGAACTCCAGATGCACATGCCACCTTGTGCATCTGGCTTTCTTGGGTCTTGGGGTCTTTAGGCTTCACAGGAAGCACTTAACCTAAGGCATCTCTCCAGCCCCTAAAAACAGTTTTTGAGATGTAGGTGACTAGGGTAACAATCTCAGATCCTGAGGTAGCTATCCACAGTGCAGGGTCCTGGGCTGGCCTTCAGAATACAGCATTGGCTTCTCTTGTGAGTAGACTGCATTGAAATGGGTCTGGGGTGCTGAAAAATCCAGGTCAGAGTGCCTGAGCCAATGCATTGGGTCCAGGGCCCTGCAGGTGTCTGGAAGGCCTGGGCCGCAGCATCTTGGTTCTGGACTCTAGGCTTCTCTGGGAAGGTCTCCAGGTGGAGATGGTAGCCCGGGGCTTAGAGATCAGTACCCTGGGGATGGGTGCTGGGGTCTCCCAGGCTGAAGTCTTCTGGTCTCCTGCCTCTCCGTAGTCCTCGGAGGCCAGTCCCTATTCAGGCCGCCGCTGGCCATCACCATATTAGGGCATAAACTCCAGGCGGACTGTCTGGGTGCCAAATGGCCTCCAGCTGGGCCCAGCCCCCTGCAGCTCCCAACACCACAGCTGTGTGTCAGAGGCCGGAGGTCAGGGGACAAGAGCAGCTGCTGAAGGGAGACCCAGGCAGACCTCCTGAGCTCAGGGCCCTCAGGCAGGGCCATGAGGGGCCCTGGCTGAGGTGAGTGGAGGGGCTGTGGGGTCGAGTGGAGGGGCTGTGGGGCAGAGAGAGAGAGCTCCCGACTGGCTCCTCCCGGGTCCTGCCCTCACCTCTGTGCCATCCTGCCGGAGTTAGTTTCAGAGGTGCTTGTTCTATTGGAGAACCCGCAGCTGCTAGAATCATTGGTCTGTGTGGTCTCAGGCCCCTTGCCCAGCAAGTAGCCAGTTAGTATCTCCTGGAGCCAGGCCCTCCCCAGCTGGCCTGCTCAGTGCTGCACACTCGCAGGGTTCAGGTTTGGCTGACAGGCTCTTAAGAGTGGATGAAGCCAGATGAGCAGAGAGCATCTGAGACAAGGCTGCACTTCCCTCAGGAGAAGTAGATGAGGACCTACCTGGGTCCCTGTGGGAGGAGCAAGATGTCACTGTGTCCCCTGATTGATTAAGGAGGACTTCCTGCAGGCAGGACCCTGAGCTTAGCCCTCAGTGCAGTGACCCTGAGCTTAGCCCTCAGTGCAGTCGAGAGCTCAGCCCGAGGACATCTCGGTCAAGAAATCACCTGGAGAGCCTTTAATCCCAGCGCTAGGCAGAGGTAGGAGGATAGCTGTGAGTTCGAGGCCACCCTATAACTACAGAGTGAGTTCCTGGTCAGCCTGGGCTAGAGTGAAACCCTACTGCAAAAATACCAAAAAACAAAACAAAACAAAACAAAACAAAACAAACAAACAAACAAAAAAGAAACCCAGTATGGATTGGTGTGGGACTCATATGCTCCCACAAGGAGCTTGGGAAGACTTGTGGGTTGTGGGTTGACCTGGGCCCGCTCCAGAGGCTCTGGGGACTGGGGAAATGAACCTCAAGAACAAGGAGAGATGGAGATGAAAGATCCAGAAACTGCTTCTCAGACTTGTGAAGATTTCTTTATTTCTACTATGTCACAGACCAGTACCCTTGTGAAATACAAGGCAGTGCGCTTGGATACTGTGGCAGAGTCAAATTGCTATAAAGTCTTTGGAACTCTTGCTTTCAAGTTCTGTTCTTATCTTGTGGATTAACACAACGGCTAGGGACTAATGTGGAGAGAATAGATGCGAGACCCATAGCCATCACCATGTGGATAGTGTCACACGTGCCAGGCTTGACCCGAACAAACAAGTGGAGACTTACTGATTCTTTACAATTCATGGGAAAAGCATGACCATAATTCCCATTTTATAGGCGAGGAAAATGAGGTACAGCGATGTTGAACAATTTCAGAAAAATGCTTTGAGCAGCAGGGGATGACCAGAGGCCAGAGATTCTAGACATAAAACTGGTGGGTTTGACATGCCTTGAATGAGGGAAGAATAAAGACACGTTGAGCAGATACAGAAGCAGACATGAAAACATGGAGGAGAGAAAGCATCGTAAGCCAGGGAGAAAAGATGCACACAGGGAGAGGAGGCTAGAGACAAGAGGGGAATCATAAGCCGTGCTCGGGAGAATGCAGCCTGAGGGAAGAAATACAGCCTGGGGCTTGTGGCCGGGTGTGGGTGAGGGCTGGGCAGGGAACTGCAGGTGTGGGCTTTGGAGGGAGGCAGGTCAGAGTGCACGGGCCCTTTTGGACCTAGAGGTCCTTCTTGGCTAACTTTGTGTGCTGCCCAGTGGGAGAAGGGACCCTGGTACCACCACGGCACATGTCCTCCCCATTCTGCAGGGAGCTGCTTCCTGTGTTTGGTGGATGTGGTGCCCGTGAAGAACGAGGATGGGGCTGTCATTATGTTCATCCTCAACTTCGAGGTGGTGATGGAGAAGGACATGGTGGGGTCCCCGGCTCGTGACACCAATCACCGGGGCCCCACCAGCTGGCTGACTCCTGGTAAGTGCGTTTGAACTCAAGATGAGTTTCAGGAACACAGACTTGCTTTCCTGGGCCATAGGCTGGCTGCTCATGGCCATTGCTGTGCAAGAAGGGAAGTGTGTGTGTGTGTGTGTGTGTGTGTGTGTGTTCCTTCAGAGGCCGAGGAAAGAACAGCAAGGAGTGGCTTGAACCCCCTGGTCCAGTGTGGACAAACACCATTGGAGCAGCAGGGAGCAGAGTCACGGGTTCTTGAGACAGAACACCTGCTTTTCAGCCTTGTCCACTGGGCTCCCAAGGAATGGTCCTGTCCAGTCTTGCTTGAGCAGCCCACAAGGACTTACCCTGGCCAGTTACTCTTGGGGAAGCTCCCTCTCAGGGACTCAGCTCTCTGTGAGCTGGCCAGGTTTGCTGAGCCAAGGCTAATGAAAGAGGGCAATGCTTGCCTTGGCTGGCAAAATGGCAGCCTTAACCCCTCCATGGTTGACCCAGGGGCTCAGAACTCTTTGCCTTCCCCAGAGGGCCTCTTTGGGTTTAATTCTTTCCTCCCAGTCGTGACAAAAGCATTCACCTCTTGGATTCTAATGACACTGGTCCTGTGGATGCCAGCTGCCAGGTTGGTGGGGTGCAAGAGAAAGCCCTTGGCGTCGCTCTCCGTTCATGCAGAGGCCAGCACTGGCTGTTTGACTTTCAGCCAGCCATCCACAACTTTCAGCCATCCCCAAGTGTCCTCTTGCCTGACATGGGGACGATTGTCCCCCCTGCCCCCGCCCAGGGCAGATCCGTGGAATCAGAGAGGATTCATGGAGTCTGCCCTAAGCGTGGCTGGCAAGGGCCGCATTAATTTCAAACAGGATGTCCTGGGTTTGGAGGTTTGAGCTGTAGGTACATAGGGTGGGGTCGGCCACTTTCAAGGTTCCCAGTTCTATTTGGCCCAAACTCCAGGCCTCCCCCCTCCCTAAGTGTTGCCCCCTGACTCAGATTGCCCGTGGGCCCCATCCCATCTGACTCCCTTCTCCCATAGGCCGGGCTAAGACCTTTCGCCTGAAGCTACCCGCGCTGCTGGCGCTGACAGCCCGCGACTCTTCCGTGCGCACAGGAGGTGTGGGCAGCGCGGGCGCCCCGGGGACCGTGGTGGTCGACGTGGACCTGACGCCCGCGGCGCCCAGCAGCGAGTCGCTGGCCCTGGATGAGGTGTCGGCCATGGACAACCACGTGGCGGGGCTCGGGCCTCCATCGGAGGAGGAGCGGCGCGCGCTGGTGGGCCCCGGCTCACCCGCGGCCAGCGCGCAGCCATCGCCCCGTGCGCACAGCCTCAACCCCGACGCCTCGGGCTCCAGCTGCAGCCTGGCCCGGACGCGCTCCCGGGAGAGCTGCGCCAGCGTGCGCCGCGCCTCTTCGGCCGACGACATCGAGGCCATGCGGGCCGGGGCGCTGCCACCGCCGCCGCCGCGCCACGCCAGCACGGGTGAGGGAGCAGGCCAGAGCCGCTCGCCCCTGCCTGGGTGGGGGCTCTCTTCCCGCCCCGTCCCGGGACAGCCACTTCCTTCCTCGCCCAACCCCCCACACGTCCTGGGTTGCCTGTGAGGCTGGGAGATGGAAATCCCATTAAGCACTTATTTAATCTCATTAAGTGGCCTTTTACTCTATTAAACGTTCATTCATCCCGTTACGTTCTCTTCTTCCACTTATGGAGCCCTTGCTAGGCCGTGGAGCTGTCCCAGGACCTCCTGGGACAGGGATGACCATGCAACTGGGAAGGGGGAGAAACGCAGAATAGGCCCCCGACCCCGTCTTGCCTTTTACCCTTTTCCCGACTCCTGCCTTCACCTTGTGGTGGCAGACATCCTTAAAATGGGCAGTGGGGTTGGGGGGTCTGGCCCTTGGTTGTTTCTGTAGTTGTGGGCCTCCCAAGCTATCTTATAACTCACTGTCCCCCATGGCCCTAGTCCAGGCAGGAGGACCTGTACCCCACTGTAGTGTGTCCATTCGTTCTGGCTGCCCTTCAGCCCCTTGGCCTGTCCGCTTGACTCAGCTCTGCCTCTCCACCCCAGGGGCCATGCACCCCCTGCGCAGCGGCCTGCTAAACTCCACCTCAGACTCTGACCTCGTGCGATACCGCACCATTAGCAAGATCCCCCAAATCACCCTCAACTTTGTGGACCTCAAGGGCGACCCCTTCCTGGCCTCACCCACAAGTGACCGGGAGATCATAGCTCCCAAGATAAAGGAGCGGACCCACAACGTCACCGAGAAGGTCACCCAGGTAGGTGCCCAGTTGCTTGGCTCTCCTGGAACCCCGGAGGGAAGCTGCACTTGGGATGGGAAGGGGGGGGGCGAGTAGGTTGTAGAAAAAGGTGCAGGTTGAGGGGGTCAGTGAGGGGTCATTCCCTGGGGGCTGGTGGATGGAATGGTCTACAGGGAACAGGCTGAGATGAGAGATCGAGATAGATAGATAGATAGATAGATAGATAGATGGAGACAGACTGAGACTGGTAGGGAGGGAGGAAGCTAGTTGGTTCTTGGGTGGGCAGATATGTTGGAAGGGCTGTCGGGGCATGCAGCTGGAGGGTACAGGGTGGGAACAGAGCTCTTGAAACTGGGAACATGGGAACGCCGAGGAGGGGGAAGGCAAGGCAGCCTCAGACATGTGAAGCGTGTGTTTAGGGGTTACTAAGGCAACAGGAGGAGGCTTCAAATTAGAAGGGCCGCACAGGTCAAGGTCAGGACGGTGTTGGTTCTTCGAGGGCAGCGGGAAGGTGTTCTACCATGTTGGTTGGCCCTGTGGGAATGGCCTGGATGGAGGTGCCTCCTGGGCCCCCAAAGTGCAGAAGGAGGTTTCTTTCCCATGAGGGGCAGGGAGGGCTGCTGGTGGGTACAGAACTACAGGAGGGTCACATTCCTGAGTCCTGGTCCAGAGGAGAGGGCCATCCTTTGGTTACCACGACCCTGTTGCAGAGCTGTACTCCTCACAGCAAGGTGGTCTTGCAAAGAGGGACCCCACCTCACTGGAATCTCTGTAGCAAGTCTCGTGGGACAGGAGGGGACCCCTGTCCCTAACTGCCCCCTCTGCTCACTTCCATAGCAGCTGTCCTGTGTGGGAGCTGCGCGGCTCTGGCCTCCCTCACCAGCCTCCTGGCTGTGATCCCATGCCTCTGGCTCTCTGGGTCCCTGCCAGGTCTTCCGGCCCCTTAGCCTTGACTCTGGAACGTTCCTTTTCACTGCAGGCCCTTATCTGGCTGCCCACTCTTCTCCCTCTCTGGTTCTCTGTTCCCACCTGGGCCCCGGTCATCTGCCTTGCTCCGGGGTCCACAGCGTGTGTTTGTGTGTGTGTGTGTGTGTTTGTGTGTGTGTGTGTACCTGCTTGTGAGCATCTGTAAGTGTCTGTTTGTTGTGCCCCTGCCAGTCACCGGCGGCGTCTCTCCATCTCGGGGTGTCTCTGTCTTCTGGCTGCCTGGGCACTGGACCGGCGGGGCGGGGGTGTCGGGGAGACCATTAATCTGCGGTGACAGGCCAGGCTGCCGGGTGAAGGGGGAGGGGCCCCGGCTGCAGGAGCGGCTGCTGCAGGAGCCTGGAGCAGGCCGCGGGGGAGGGGGCCGCTGGCTAGGGGTGGAGGGCGGGCACGGGCTGGGCGGGGGAGCCCAGTGTGGCGGGGGGGTGGGGTGGGGACCTGGGAGGAGGAAGAGGAGGAGGAGGGGCTGCCGGAGGAGCGGAGGTTCCCACCACGGCTGCTGGACTGGCGGCAGGCGGGCAGAGCGCAGTGCCCTGGCAGCGGGGGGCCACCAAACCAAGGGGCCATGGGCAGCGAGATCCAGGCAGGCTACTGCCCACACTCACTGCCCAGGTGACCCCAGCCCCGGGGCCCAGCCCCAACCACCCTGGCTTCATGCCAGAGGCAGCCCCGGCTGCCAGTCCGTCAGCCTTGGGTGTGCAGCCTGGGCTGGGACTGCTGCTGGGGCACAAGAGAGGCGCTGGGCAGGTCCTCGGGCCTCAGGGCAAGCAGGCTCAGAGGAGCCAAGTCCTCCATGGCGGCCCCAGCAGGGAAGGCCAGCGGGACAGGGGCTCTGCGGCCCAGGGCCCGGAAAAACCGGGTGAGGCGGGCCGTGCGCATCTCCAGCCTGGTGGCCCAGGAGGTAGGTGGCCCCCCAGTTCCCCTTCTTTCCTGGGGCTGGTCACTGAGGCAGATGGGGGTGTGGCCCAGGGGGTTCTGGGTCTAGCTAGGGAATAGGGCTTCTGTGAAGCAGGAAGGCCTGGGAGCCTTGGGGTCTGCAGTCTGGCCCACCAACTGAGCTCCTGGGCTCTCTTCTTGGTGGCTGGCTGGGTTCCCAGGATTTCCCTTGTTGGGGAAGCCCCTCTCCTGTGGCTCCTGTGGACCACGGTCTTGTAGCTCAGAGTGCAAACGGAGGAGAGAGATGCCAGGAGTCAGGTACGCGGAGAAGACGGAGGACTGATAAGGAAGCAGCAGGCACCATTCAGGCGTGGCACAGAGGCGCTGGGGTTCTCTCACTAGAGGGGTGGACACTATGAAGGGTCAGGGAACTTGGATTGCTCTCAGGGGTTCCTGGAGGCCAGAGTCCTTGGAGAGTGGAAGTCAGAGGCCATTGGATGGGCAGTGAGAGCACTGGCTCCTTCTTTGTGGCCGCATGGTCCACTGGCTCTGGGCTGGGAATTCCCTTCCAGAGGTCCCCTCTCCTGTTTCAAAGTCTGGAGGTCGCTCTGGATGTGTCTGAGCATCTCACTCTTGTCACCACCACCCCAGTCTCTGACCCCCTTCTGCTTGGGCTTACATACTCCTGCCGGTTGGGAGACGGGCACAGTGGGCTCTTCCCTTCCCAAGGTGAAGACCCAGGGTTGAGTTACTATTCTACAGGACAGCAGGTCATGGGGGGGGGCGTCGCACACCTGCCTTGAGGCCATGTATCTATCGAGCCAGTGGTTTTAGAGCTGGGACTGGCAAGTGCTGACCTTGTGACCTGGGCTTGCTGCTGGTGTGTGCTTACCTGTGCTGGGTTTGTGGGCTAGCCTTGGGACAAGGTCACTGCTTTCAGGGGTGGTCCTTCACAACCCTCAGAGCCTCAAGCACAAGCACAAGGGGTAGGGGTGCTTGAGCCCTGGAAGACTACCACCCACACACATTTGCCCTCAGAGCTAGTGACACGCCCTTTGGCTGAAGAAGGCAAGGCATAAATAGAAACCCATCCTGAGGTACCTCCGTTGGCCCAGGCCTCACTCCCATCCATCTGGAGCCTCCAGAGTCTCTGTATCCAACCCAGGGTGACCAAACCCCTCACCACGACCCGTCTTCCCTTCTAGCTACCTCTCTACACAGCCCCACCTGTACAGGTGGTTTTAAGGGATTTCCACTTGAACTTGAATGAAAGTTTTTGGGACCCTGTCATGCTCAGAGGACAGCAGCTCTAGGGTTGGATGAGGCCTAGGGTTTGACTGTGCAGGGAGAGGGCAGGGTCCAAGTTGGGCTGGCTTTAGGGAGTGAGCTCTTGGAGTGAGTCACATATCCAAAAGCAAGGATTCTAAGGAACAGAGGGACTCACAGGAGGTTCCCGCTACCTGGGAGAACTGCCCTAGGTTTTCTCTCTTTTTAAAAAATATATTTTATTTATTTGAGAGAGAGAAAGAGGCAGAGAGAGAAAGAGAAAGAGAGGGAGAGAATGGGTGCACCAGGGCCTTCAGCCACTGCAAACAAACTCCAGATGCATGTGCCACCTTGTGCATCTGGCTTACATGGGTACTGGGGAATCACCAGGATCCTTTGGCTTTGCAGGCAAGCGCCTTAACCGCTAAGCCATCTCTTCAGCTCCTGAGTTCTCTTTAGTTTACCTTGGGAGGAGAAGTGCCATCCATGGCTGTTGTCCCCCGTCTGGATGGACGGCTACCTCTGCCTGACTGCTGAAGCGGGATAACCTTCCTCCTTGCCTGGGAGTGGGAGCTGTGCAGGCTGCATAAGCACTACTGAGCCATTTGAGGGTCCACATCCTGTGGATAGTTTGGGAACCAGCTCATGTCTGGGATCTGTCCTCTTGTGTCCCTTCATAAAGAGTATGGAAGGCTGCCTGGGGCCAGGGTGGAGACGGGGCTGGGTGAGTGGGGACAAGGGGAGTGTGTTTTGGCGTCTTCCCTCAGGGAGGCCAAAGGGCCTGAGAATGGTGGCTGGTGCCCTTGGGCAAGGGGCACCACATGGAGCTGTAGTCACCATTTGATGTATGGGGACTACAGCTCTGGGCTTATTGCCCAGGTTGGGAGACTGTATTTTTCTGGACTGAGACTATGTGTTGTGATGTGTGATTTTGTGTATGTGTGTGTGTGTGGGGGGGGGAGGAGTAGAGAGTAGGGCAAGATTGCATATGTGAGGGTCCTGAGGATCTGCTCTGCTTGGCTGGTGGGAAGCAGTACTGGGCTTTACTGCATGGTTCCTTAAATTTTAAGTATTTGGGAGCCGGGCGTGGTGGCGCATGCCTTTAAGCCCAGCACGCGGGAGGCAGAGGTAGGAGGATCGCTTTGAGTTTGAGGCTACCCTGAGATGACATAGTGAATGCCATGTCAGCCTGGGCTAAAAACAAAAAAAAAGTTTTTGGGGGAACTTGAGAACCCCCTAGAGCCAGGCTGTCCCCCTGCTGTGCGGCATTCTGGGAATTGTAGTGCCAAGGTCTTGGTGGTGGTTCCTTGATATGGCCCCTTGGCTCAGGGGTGAGCTCCTTTTTTTTTTCCTGAGGTAGGGTCTCACTCTAGCTCAGGCTGACCTGGAATTAACTCTGTAGTCTCAGGGTGGCCTTGAACTCACGGCAATCCTCCAACCTCTCCTCCCGAGTGCTGGGATTAAAGGCGTGCGTCACCGCGGCTGGCTCAGGGGTGAGCATTTTGATGGAAACTCACTCTGCTCGTAGGAGTGCCACTGCTTCTCCCTTGGGTGTCCTGTGCTCATCCTTATCCCTCACCTGCATCTTCCCACCCCGGCTAGGTCTTGTCCCTGGGCGCTGACGTACTGCCTGAGTACAAGCTGCAGGCGCCGCGCATCCACCGCTGGACCATCCTGCACTACAGTCCCTTCAAGGCCGTGTGGGACTGGCTCATCCTGCTGCTGGTCATTTACACGGCTGTCTTCACGCCCTACTCTGCTGCCTTTCTGCTGAAGGAGACGGAAGATGGGTCCCAGGCCCCGGACTGTGGCTATGCCTGCCAGCCCCTGGCCGTGGTGGACCTTATCGTGGACATCATGTTCATTGTGGATATCCTCATCAACTTCCGCACCACCTACGTCAACGCCAACGAGGAGGTGGTCAGCCACCCCGGCCGCATTGCTGTGCACTACTTCAAGGGCTGGTTTCTCATCGACATGGTGGCTGCCATCCCCTTCGACCTGCTCATCTTCGGCTCTGGCTCTGAGGAGGTGGGCTTGGCAGGTGGGAGGGGGAAAGGGAGGAGAGGAGAACTGGGAGGAAGTAGAGTGAAAGGGTCAAAGGGGAGGGGCACTGCATGGGCAAGGTGGGTGGCCCGACATGTCTGTGCTGGCCCCTTCCTCCTCACACCACCTACCCACAGGATTGTAGGGGGCTAGTGGGGACTCTTTTCCTCTGATGTGTACACCCCAAACCCCTGTTTCTCTCATTTGTGTGTGTGTGAGAGACTCTCTTTTGTATCTTAAAATAATTTTATTTATTTATTTATTGAGAGAAAGGGGGTAGAAGGAGAGAGAGGGAGAAGGAAGGGGCATGCCAGGGCCTCTGGCCACTGCAAACAAACTCCATGTGCATGCGCCACCACGTATATGTTGCTTAAGTGGGTTCAGGATGAACTGGATTCACTGTGTCATCTCTGGCTGGCCTCGAACTCACAGAGATACTCCTACTGGTGCCCCTCCCCGCCTAGTGCTGGGATTAGAAGTGCGTGCCACCACGCCCCGCTGTGCTAACCTTTATTTTACTGTGGCACCATCACTAGGCCCAGAGCTTGCTGACTTCAGCCAGTGTAGCTAGTCTCCCCCTCCACGTTAGAATTACAGGTGGAGCTATGTACTGGGCATGCCCGGGAGTGTTGAGGCTCTGAACTCTGGTCCTCAGACTTGCCTTGCATAGCAAGCACTTTATCCACTGAGCCATTCTCAAGGGGCCACCACTTCTGCCTTACGCAAGGGTCCTAAAAGCTAGTGTGTGTTTGTGGGGGGGGGAGGGCTTTCCACTGAGCCATTCTCCAGGGGCCACCACTTCTGACTTACACAAGTGTCCTAAAAGCTATTGTGTGTGTGTGTGGGGGGGGGGGCGCGCGCAGGACTCCTGGGACGCACCCTGGGGTGACTGTTGGTCCTTTTTGGAGCCTGTTTCCTGCGTCTCGCTATTGGTGATGGTGGTGGGGGTTGTCAGTGACCACTTCATCTTAAAGCTGACACATGGGGTTGACGGAGACATCAGTGCTGGGCACAAGGTGGGAGGCCACCAGGTGTCTTTCATGACTAGGAAAGCGCTTTGGGGGGAGGGGAGGAGGAAGTCTTTGGAGAGGGCTCACCTGCGTTCTCTGCCATGGCGAGGTGCCCCCTTTACTCATGTGTCTTCCACTGACTGTCCCCCTACACCCCAGCTCATCGGGCTGCTGAAGACCGCTCGGCTGCTGCGGCTGGTGCGCGTGGCGCGGAAGCTGGACCGCTACTCGGAGTACGGGGCGGCCGTGCTCTTCCTGCTCATGTGCACCTTCGCGCTCATCGCGCACTGGCTGGCCTGCATCTGGTACGCCATCGGCAACATGGAGCAGCCGCACATGGACTCGCGCATCGGCTGGCTGCACAACCTGGGCGACCAGATCGGCAAGCCTTACAACAGCAGCGGCCTGGGCGGGCCCTCCATCAAGGACAAGTACGTGACGGCGCTCTACTTCACCTTCAGCAGCCTCACCAGCGTGGGCTTCGGCAACGTCTCCCCCAACACCAACTCCGAGAAGATCTTCTCCATCTGCGTCATGCTCATTGGCTGTGAGTGCCGCGGGGGGCGGGGCCCAGGCCTCGTGGGCGGGGCGAGGAGGAGGCGGGACCTGGGCTAAGCGGGAGGTGCTCATTGGCTGTGAGTGCCCCTGGGGGCGGGGCCCGGGCCTCGTGGGTGGGGCGGGGCCTGGGCTAAAGGGGAGGTGGTGAAGATGCCAGGGGTGGAGCAAAGAGAGGTGTTCCCCCCTCTCCCCACTAGAGCTCCCTTCCCTCACCCCTTTCCTCCGTCCCCTCCCCCTCCCACTCTTAGAGACCCCCCACCACCCCACCTCACCCTCCACCCCAAGGGCCCACCACTATCCTTTGGCATAGTTTGGAGGCTCGGGACACCAAGGGCAGGAAAATGCTGCAAAGGTTGGCGTGTGTTTGAGCATGTGTATGTCCACTCTCAGACTGAGACGTGACCGGACCGCGAGTGTCGTTGACCTGGTGCGGGGCCTGAGCAGAGGGTACCCCCCGTGGGCGGGCGGGGTCCCTGCGGATGCTGACGACCCCACTCACCCACGCCCCCAGCCCTCATGTACGCCAGCATCTTCGGCAACGTGTCGGCCATCATCCAGCGGCTGTACTCGGGCACGGCCCGCTACCACACCCAGATGCTCCGGGTGCGGGAGTTCATCCGCTTCCACCAGATCCCCAACCCGCTGCGCCAGCGCCTCGAGGAGTACTTCCAGCACGCCTGGTCCTACACCAACGGCATCGACATGAACGCGGTGAGGTGCCTGCCAGTGGGGTGTGGAGGCACCCCACTCCCCGGGGGTGCATGTCTCGTCTCAGACGGGCCCCGTTAGAGCGGCGCAAGGGGATACTGAAGATCACCAAACTCCCTCATCTGAGAGCTCTCCCAGTGGGATGAGGCCAGGCCCTTCACATAGGCAGAGCTGTCAGACCCTACCGCAGCCAGAGGCAGGCATTGATCTTGGCATTTCCACTTGGAGACTTAAGAGACCAAACACGCACCGGGGGTTGGTGCAGCTAGAGTGGGGAATCCAGGTGCTGGTGGGGTGGGGGGAGGTGGTGGTAATTGGTGGTGGGGAGACATAGGCTCTGGGGAGCATGCTAGATTTCTGGGATTGGAGTAACAGGTTTCCCTGAGCCCCAGGTGGGGTGGAGTGATGCCCTGGGGTATAGGTGGAGTTCCAAGGGCGAGCATCTTGAGCCATGCCCTGGCGCCCCCTCCCCCCAGGTGCTGAAAGGCTTCCCGGAGTGCCTGCAGGCCGACATCTGCCTACATCTGAACCGATCCCTGCTGCAGCACTGTAAGCCCTTCCGAGGGGCCACCAAGGGCTGCCTGCGGGCCCTGGCCATGAAGTTCAAGACCACACACGCGCCACCAGGGGACACACTAGTGCACGCCGGGGACCTACTCACCGCCCTGTACTTCATCTCCCGGGGCTCCATTGAGATCCTGAGGGGTGATGTCGTCGTGGCCATCTTGGGTATGGGGTGGGGGCACTGGATGGGACATGCTAACTGAAGCCTTGGGAAGCCTGAGCCCTTTGAATATGCATGAGGTCATTAAGGCTGGGGACCCTGGACTGCTGGCAGGATTTTCCAGTCAAGTTCAGGCCCTTGGGGATGCACCAGGCAGCAAACCCCCCACAGGACATGGGGCTGCTAGAGTGGGGGTTCCTAGATTCCCCTGAACTTCAGGATCTCCCCACAGGCATTTATGAAGGCGTTTCTCAGGCAGTGGAGGGTTTCACTAAGGATGCTGTGGTTTCCCAAAGCCTCAGGCAGTGTTGCAGACATGCCCAGCCCCTTGCTGTGGCCAGGGCAAAGGGAGGCCCACTGCTTTCTCCTCACACCCTCCTTCCTCCCTCACCTGTGTGTGTGTGTGGCGCTGTGCTTAAACCCTGGGAACCTCTTGTCCTTCCCTGTTCATTCCGTGGCTCTACTTGCCTTTGAGTCAAACGCATCGAACATTGACCATGGCTCAGGGTAGAACATTTTACATTTTTGTTTTCCACTTTAGCATAACCATATAGACCATTCCACAAACCCCTCCCCAGCTAATTCAAGTCTCACTCACTACATGTGGTACATTTTTGTCCTATTTGTTTTTACTGATGAACAATTTTATTTATGTCTTGGATTGTCCTAAATACACTTTTTATTATATATATTTTATTAAGTAGAAATGTTGTATGGACACATCACATGTCAGTACCAATCATTTCTCTCCTCCCTGTCCCCATTCCACTGGGGACCCTGAAGCTGTCTGATACACCTCCTCAGTGGGATTGCTGCTATTCCCCCTGGGGTTGTAGGTCAGTCATTGTAGGGGGGTATATTTTCTATTCTGTGCTATGCTAAGCTATGCTATCCTATTTAAAAAAATATTTATTTGCGAGAGTGAGAAAGAGGCAGGGAGGGGGGATATGAGCGCACCAGGACCTCTAGCTACTGCAAACAAACTCCAGATGTATGCTCCATCTTGTGCATCTGGCTTCATGTGGGTACTGGGGAATAGAAGCTGGGCCCTATCAGGCTTTCCAGGCAAGTGCCTGAAGTGCTGAGCCATCTCTCCAGCCCACTATCCTATGATCTTTCAGTGAAATGTTGCTGGTCTCCATTCACTATTGTGTCATCTGCAGATCGTGAAGAAGACTGCTTAGGAAGGCATCACAGTTGGCTAGGAGAGTATTTGGGACCCAGGGCTTGAAGACAGAAGTAGGGTTATTCCAAAGAACCCAAGAGCTAGGGCATCCTGGGTGGTCCCTTTTGGCTAGGTCTTACCTAATTTCTGAGAGATCCAAAATTCCTGTCCTCTTCTCCTGCTGGCATTGTGTGCCACTGGTGCTGGCCTGCCTGCTGGGAGCTGAGGGAAGATGGGCTGGCTCAGACTCCCCCTGGCTGTGTGGCTGGAGATGGGCTCACGGGCGATGCCCCCCCCATCTGGGGTAGAAATGCCCCAAAGGAGGGTGCTTGCTACCTTCCATGCTGGCTCCGGGGGTCTGAGATCTCTCTGTTCTCCATGGCCTCCAGGGAAGAACGACATATTCGGAGAGCCTCTGAACCTGTATGCACGTCCTGGGAAATCCAATGGGGACGTGAGGGCTCTCACCTACTGCGACCTACACAAGATCCACCGTGATGACCTGCTGGAGGTGTTGGATATGTACCCCGAGTTCTCAGACCACTTTTGGTCCAGTCTGGAGATCACATTCAACCTTCGAGATGTGAGTGGGCCCTTTGGCCCATTTCTAGGCGAGTTGATAATGGCTGGGAGCTACTCCTTCATCCGGGGATCTTGAACGTGCTGTTTCTCGGCCTCCATTTCCCTGTGTGTCCAGTAGCATCACAATCAGCAACTGGGCGGGGGCAGTGCAGATCTCAAAGGGACTCAAAAGAGCCCCCCTACCCCACCCCAGCACCCAGCCTCACCTCTCCATGTGAATAAGAGGCATGACAAGCTGGAGGGCACAGTAGGACCCTGACACGACTCTTGGTTGCAGACCAACATGATCCCGGGGTCCCCTGGCAGCGCCGAGTTAGAGGGTGGTTTTAACCGGCAACGTAAACGCAAGCTGTCCTTCCGCCGTCGCACGGACAAGGGTGAGGGGGTCCAGCGGAGGCCGGGGCGGGGTCGGGCATGCGGGTTCCTCCTAAATCCCCTCCACAAGACCCTAGGGGGCATTCTGTCCAGTGCGCCCACTCCTCACTCCCGCTGTCCCAAAGTGTGCCATCTGTTCAATGCGCACTTGAGCCATGTCGTTTCCTGTAGGGCAAGGTCTGGGCTCTTTGGTCCTCCCTGGGCCTGGGTATTTATTTGGTGAGTGCTGCCTTGACTGGATATAGGAGGAAGATGCAGGGCAGAAGAGGGCCAAGGGCAGATCATAGCGGGGCGGGGGGGTGTCCCAGAAGAGTGGTACCCCACAGTGGCCACGCCTGTGTGTGGGCAGCCAGGGGGATGGCCCGAGAGCTTTCAGGAGAGTAGCTGAAGACACAACGGGAGGCGCATCAGACCAAGGTCCTTCCCAGGCTCGCCCGCAGCCCCCCCTCCCATTTCTCTCTCTGTTCCCTGAGGCCCATTCTCTATTTCCCAACAGACCCCGAGCAGCCAGGGGAGGTGTCGGCCTTGGGGCCCGGCAGGGCGGGTGCAGGGCCGAGTGGCCGGGGCCGGCTGGCAGGGCCATGGGGTGACAGCCCGTCCAGTGGCCCGTCCAGCCCGGAGAGCAGTGAGGATGAGGGGCCTGGCCGCAGCTCTAGCCCCCTCCGCCTGGTGCCCTTCTCCAGCCCCGGCCCTCCTGGAGAGCCGCCTGGCGGGGAGCCCCTGACAGAGGACGGGGACAAAAGCAGCGACACCTGCAACCCTCTGTCGGGTAGGGGCGGGCTCAGGGCTGGGGGACTCTGGGACAGGGGGTGGGGGATGGGGGATGGGGTCCTGGCCTTGCTTCCCAGCCTCACTCCTCCTTCTTGGCTCTAGGTGCCTTCTCCGGGGTGTCCAATATTTTCAGCTTCTGGGGGGACAGTCGGGGCCGCCAGTACCAGGAGTTGCCTCGCTGCCCCGCCCCCGCCCCCAGTCTCCTCAACATCCCTTTGTCCAGCCCTGGCCGGAGGCCCCGGAGTGACGTGGAGAGCAGACTGGATGCCCTCCAGCGGCAGCTAAACAGGTGACTGAGGGGTGGCCCAGGGAGGCCTTGTGGGGAATTGGGGGTCCTACTATAGGTGACCAGCACCCCCTGTTTTTTCCCCAAGGCATCCTGGAGGCACTCACAGGTGTCCCCATGACCCTGAGTTGTTCTCTTGCCCCATGGCCAAAATCTGCTCTCCTTCCTTCTTGCTCCAGGCTGGAAACCCGGCTCAGTGCAGACATGGCCACTGTCCTCCAGCTGCTACAGAGGCAGATGACACTGGTCCCTCCTGCCTATAGTGCTGTGACCACCCCAGGGCCCGGCCCCACCTCCACCTCCCCGTTGCTGCCTGTCAGCCCCATCCCCACCCTCACCCTGGACTCGCTTTCTCAGGTACAGGTCCCTTCTGGGGCCCCTCCCCCAGCCCTGCTCTTTCTGACGCCCCTCCCTCCTTGTACTCCAGGTCTGCTTTTCTGAACTTTCTGCTAGGTGTGGGGCCCTGCGTTCACTCTGCCCCACCTGGTCTTGCCTTTCTTCCACCCTTGTGCTCAGGAGTGAGGAAGCTGGGGCAAGGTTCCAGACTGGCCTGGGTTCCCCGTCTTACCTGAAGGGCCAGGTGTCACAGTGGTGTCTGATCCCCCCTCCCCCACGCCTGATGCTGGGTGCCCGTGCTCCCGTGTCTTAGGCAGGCTTCTTGGTCTCTGCGGTAGTTGTCCTCCCTCAGTCTTGCCATCTGCCTATCTTGGCTGTCACTCTGGCAATGTCACAGGACCACCTTGAAGGCTGCTGACATTTCCAGGGTTTTGAGGCCAAGTTCTTCCTGGGCCTGTATCTCTACCCTCCTGCTGGAGGTGGGCCTCAGCTGCCCTTCATCTTCTCTAGTGTGGCCTCCTGAAGGACAGCTGTGGCTGAACCTCTCAGGTGCCAGCTCCTGAGGGTGGTGGAGGAGGCTCCTGTGGCTCCCAGGGATGGCCTGGGACCCATTTCCCCTTCTCCTGACACTGCTCCCCCTCCCATATGCCTGCTGCCTGCTCCTGTTTGCAGACACCAGGGCCCACGTCAGCAAATGTGCCAGTCTCTCTTCACAGCCTCCCCCGCAGGGATCTCACCAGCAGGAGCGTCAGCACCCACAAACCCCTCCCGCCTGCCCTGGCGCTCTCCCTGGCCTCAGACTCCTGGCCGCCAGCCTGCCTGGGTTTCTAGAACCTCAGAGTTCTTTCTAGAAGTGCAGGAATGCACCTTGTCACAAAGCAGGCATTCCTTATTCCAGCTTGGGTTTGCATCCAGCTGCCACATTCCCTAGGGAAGGGAGAGGACAGGACTTGGAACCTTTCTGGTTCCCAGGTCAAGGGTCAATGTCAGGATCAGCCCCCAGTTTGGTTCCCAGCTCCTCTATTTGGTTCCTGCCCTGAGGGCTCACTGCTCTCCTCCCACCTGCATTGGCTGTCCTTGGTGGCCCATCTTGCTTGGGCTACCTTGATCCTTTTCCTTGTTCCCCGCTCTTCCTCTCTGAGTTCCAGCCTTCCTGGCCTCTACTGCCAGGATTCTGCCAGCCCTCTCTGTCCCCTCCCTTGTCCCCCCCCACCTCCTGCTCATGCTCTGTGTTCTTTGCAGGTTTCCCAGTTTGTGGCATTTGAGGAGTTGCCCCCGGCAGCCCCAGAGCTCCCCCAAGATGGCCCCACTCGACGCCTTTCGCTGCCCGGCCAGCTGGGGGCCCTCACCTCCCAGCCCCTGTACAGACACGGTTCAGACCCAGGCAGTTAGTGATGCTGCCCAGTGTGGACACTTGGCTGACCCAGGGTTCAGGGTACTACCTGACCACTCTCCTCGGAGGCCCTGGCTGTGAGGGGAGAACAGTGAGGAGCGGCTCCTTCCTTGCCCTCGGGGCATCTCCTACTGCAATCCCCTGGGCCCCCGCTGCGAGGGGCAGGGGCAGAGTTGGGCAGTGGACAGGGGTCTGGGGCCCCCCACTGCCCTGGGGGCATTAGCTGGTCTAACTGCCCGGAGGCACCCGGCCCTGGGCCTTAGGCACCTCAAGAACTTTTCTGCTATTTACTGCTCTTATTGTTAAGGATAATAATTAAGGATCATATGAATAATTAATGAAGATGCTGACGTCTATGAATAATAAATAATTATCCTGAGGAGACTATAAGGTGCTGGTTGGCTGCAGCCATCACCTGCTGTATCTTGTGCTCTGAATGTACCTGAGTGCTAAGGCAGCGGCCTCTGTGCAGGTACCTTGGTCTGTCTGTTTGTATTCATGGCCTACAGGGGCCTCTGTGTGTGTGTGTGTGTGTGTGTGTGTGTCTCCTCAGGGTCTACCATGTGACCCTGGATTCAGCATAACAAAGAGCCATCTGGACTGCTTTGAGCCTGACAAGATCCCACACACCTCACCCCTGGGCCCAGCCCTTCAGGGTCATCTGCTTGCTTGGTAGCACACTGGTGTCTAAAGCTGGATCAAGCCGGGCACTTGTCCTTCTCAAATAGTTCATGAGCCTAGCTCCACAGTCACTCTAACTTGGGGCTCTCTTTGGCATGAGTACAGCCCCCTCCAATGTGGCCTTACCTGATTTTTTTTGGAGAGAGAGAGAGAGAGAGAGAATGGGCACTCCGGCAACCTCTCAGCTGCTGTGAATGAACTCCAGACACGTGTGCCCCCTTGTGGCTAAGCGTGGCATTGCACTCTTGCATCACTGCATCTGGCTAAACGTGGGACCTGGAGAATCTAATGGGCATTCTCAGGCTTGGCAGGCAGGCGCCTTAACCGCTAAGCCATCTCTCCAGCCCTACCTTTTTTTTTTTTTTTTTAATGTTTCATTTATTTCAGAGAGAGCGTGAGAGAGACAGATAAAGAGAGAGAATGGGAGTGCCAGAGCCTCCAGCCACTGCAAATGAACTCCAGATGCATGTGCCACTTTGTGCATCTGACTTGTGTGGGTACTGGGGATTCAAACCTGGGTTCTTAGGCTTTGCAGGCATGCGCTTTAACAGCTAAGCCATCTCTCCAGCTGTAGCCAATTTGGCCTTCTCTTGACACTGGCTTCCTCAGCTATGACCAGCACACACCTGTGCGTGGCTGCAGGTGGACCTCATCTTAACATCTTAGTCCTTTGTGACCCTTGATCTCAAGAGGAGCTGTCAGAAGGTGGACGTTTCAAGATGGCTCAATTCCCACTACCAGGGAACAGGTCAAAGCAGGTGCTTTGAGGACAGTGATGGTGACAATCCCAGAATTCACGGGTGCATGCCTGTGTGTGTGTACCTGTGCCGTTGGGCTTGCTGTCATTTCCTCCAAGGGAGATGCCATGTGCCAGCCAAAGGCGGTGGTGGGTTCTGCCTGGGCAGGCTTGCTCATAAGAGAGGGCGCAGGCGAACATTGCCAGAGCCCAAAGCATTGCCAAGTCCTTCCCTGCCGTCTCTCACCCCTGAGGTGGGTTGCTCACTCGGAAGAGAAGCACGACTCTTCTCCCTGCCTGGGCCAAGTGGGTATTGGTCTGTGGGTAACCTGGAAGTTGTCCAGCACCCTGAAATGAGGGGCATCACACTCTGACCAGGGCCTAGCAAGAGCGGGGGGAGATGAGGAGGAGGAGGAGGATTCATGACTTAAAGGTGAAGAAGGGGCTGACGAGATGGCTGAGCAGTTAAAGATGCTTGCTGCCCAGGTTCAATTCCCTGTCATCCACGTAAAACTACACCCAAAAAGTGGTGCAAGGGAGCCGGGTGTGGTGGCACATGCCTTTAGTCCCAGCACTTGGGAGGCAGAGGTAGGTGGATCACTGTGAGTTCGAGGCCAGCCTGAGAATACATAGTGAATTCCAGGTCAGCCTGGACTAGAGTGAGGCCTACCTTGAAAAAAAAAAAGGGTGTGTGTGTGCTGGAGAGATGGCTTAGTGTTTAAGGCATTTGTCTGCAAAGCCAAAGGATCCTGGTTCAATTCTCCAGGACACATAAACCATATGCACAAGGGGGCGCATGTATCTGGAGTTCATTTGCAGTGGCTGGAGGCCCTGGCACACCTATTCTCTCTCTCTCTCAAATAGAAAAAATAAAATTAAATTAAAAAAAAAACAAAAAAAAAAGTGGTGCAAGCATCTGGTGTTCATTTTTGGCAACAAGAGATCCCCACCTCCACCGTGTGAATAAAAAAATAATAAATAAATAAATAAATAAATAAATAAATAAATAAATAAATGTGAAAAAGGGTGACAGAGGTGGCCCAGGCAGAAGGGGTGGTTTTGGACCCTCATTGGGATGTAGATGTCCACGTGCGCACACACACACACACACACCTACCTGTCAGTATGAACAACAAGCGTCTACTTGTGGGTGGGTTCTTCTGGATCTGTTGATGGGGTGTGAGGGGAGGAAGGGCACCTCACTGGAGGCGGCTTTGGTTTGGCGTCTGGGATGTAGCCCTGCTCATGCGCTGTCTAGGTGAGCCGGGCCACCTAGGACCTTCACCCGAGGCAAGTTACAGATGGGACAGTAGCTCCTGGTGAGAAGCATTAGGTGAAGCTTAATGCCTCCCCATGTTGAGCCCCCTGCAAGTTGGGGTGGCTCCAAGAGGAGGGGGAGAGAGAGCCTCTGCCCTGTTTCAGGGCTCTGTCTGAGGGACACTGGTTATTTCTCTGGGGCATCAAGAGTCAGTTGCACTAAGATAAGGACACTGCCAGGGACGTGGGTCCTGGTGGGTCCTGGTGTGGACTTGGGTGCTTGTAGGGAGGGACCTGGCTATGCGTGTACACAAGTGTCTGTGCTGGGGGGACCTCTAACACTTGACTTCTGTTGAAACACATGGGCATCCCAGGGACCAACTGTTCAGGTGCCTGGGCGGGATCCCTGCCAGGAGCTGCCTGCCCGTGTTGGAGAGCAGTGGTGGGCAGTGCTCACTGTGGCCACATGTATCAGTGACCTTCTTCCTGTGAACAAATACAGAAGCAACTCAGGGAAGAGTTAATTCTGCCTCACAAAAGAGGGCGGAGTCCGCTGTGGTGGGGGAACACGGAAGGAGCAGGCTGCTGGTGGTTCTATCATCACACAAGAGGCAGGACAGACTATGAAACCTCACGGCCTGTCCCTGGGGACCCACTTTCTCCTGCACACTCCACAACCTTCCCAAACAGTACCACCAGCGGGTGACCAGATGTTCGAATACATGATCCTGCGGGGGGTTGCTTTCTGTTTAAACCACAACACTGCATTTGCCCTTACGACCGGCCCCAAGTCCATCTTGGTGCACGCTCTTCCAGTAACACCCGCCTTTCAGAAGTGGACACCATCGGTCCACGTAGGACAGTCAGGCTCAGGACAGCTCAGTAACTGGTGGACACACTCCTAGCAGGTGGCAGGTCCCATGGGCTCTTCCCTACCCTGCCTTGTGTCTGCATTGCTCAGCACCCTGAGCCGGATCCTCCCCATGGGCTCTTCCCTCCACCCCAGTTCCCAGGGTCATAAGAAACTTGGTGAATTAGGGAAACCACTGTGCCGGCTGGACACTGTCTGCTACAGGACTGTCTTCCAGAGCTCAGAGTTTTCCCCAGCTGAGAGCCAGAGAGGGAAGTGGGTGCTGGTGGTGGTGGGGGGGGCACTGCCATAGCCAAGGAAAGGAATTTATATGGCTGCCAAGGCCTGGAGGAAGCCTGGAGCCTAGAGTTGGCACCCAGCCAGAGTTTGGGGAGCGAAGAGGCCGAGGCTGCTCAGCCTGCCGCACCTCTACTTCTGCACTCAAAGCTCCAGGAGCTGGACAAGGTCCTGTCAGTGTCCCTCAGTCACTCCTACCCGTCCAGGTGCAAGTTCACCCACAGCCATCTGTCCTTATCTGGCCTCCTAGCCCTGTGCAGCCAGTCAGCAGCAGTTCTTGGGTTTCATGGACAAATACCATCATTGTCATTCATTAGTGTGCACCCTGGATGTCCAGCGTTGTTCCCTGGGCCAGGAACCAAAACATAATGGATAAGGAAGCTGTGAGCATCTACAACCCCTGAGAGTGGAGCTGCGGTGCCAATCCAGGTGGTCTCAGTCATCCGCTTGTGCCTTCACCCTTAGACACTTTGTTGACCTTGCAGTAGGGACACAGACTAGAACTTAGTCCATTCATTGCTGGAATTAATTCCTAAAAACTTCTGTCCCCTGTAGACCTTCATGTCTTCTGTTCTTTTGCCTGGAGCACTTTATGGCTATTTCCTATGGATCCTCTGGTGATTCTTCTAGAAAGTTCGTGGAGGATTTCCTTCTTGTGGTGGGACCATCTCTGTGCTGTTGGAAGAACCCTGTCCCCACCTACCCTGGATTGTCAGATCTGTGAGGTATACAGCTTCTGTGCTAGAGACCAGGTCCCGGGGCCTGTACACTCCCACCACTAAGTACAATAGCTCCCACACAGCAGGCACACAGGAATTTACCAAGGGATCGTGCTGAGTTTTGGTATCCATGAAATAGCGATGTCCTTAGAATCCAAATGTCCTGTGTGCTCGTCTCTGGATGCAGAAAGGAGCCCTAGAGCTCTGGGGCTGTACTCTTTCTGCAGCTGGGCTTGGGGCTATGAGGTTGATGATGGGGCTCCGAGGTTTCCTGCACGTCTTAAGTCTTGTCTCTTCTGTTGATGGTCAGGTGTGAAGTTTGGCCTGTAAGGACCTACATGTGATCACGTCTTCCCCCAGGCCACGCTTTTGGATCAAGTCAGTGCACAAAATTGGTCCTTGCCCTGAGTTGTGATTTGAGATCTTGTCTGGTGCTCTCTGGTGCTGGAATTCTTGTGTGGGTATCTTGGGGGACAGCTTGGGCCCCCGCGATGCCTTCGGCTCAGATCACCTTAGCTGATGACTATACCTCCAGGGGCAGCCTGGCTACCTCTGTGTTCATGCTACACGGCCTGGAGCATGCCCAGGTTCTGAACAGACAGGGGACCGTCTTCTTGCCTTCAGGGCGAATCCCACCCCCCATGTCGGCCTGCCTTAGGGAATCCCACCTATTTATCCACACCCACTTGTTCTCTCACCTCGGTGTGTGCCCTCTGCTTCTGCCCCATGAGCTCCATGGTGTTCTCTGTGCTTTCTTTTTCTATGAGTGAGAGAGAGAGAGAGAGAGAGAGAGAGAGAGGAGGGGGGGGGGGGAGAGAGAATTGGCGTGCCAGGGCCTCCAGTCACTGCAATCTAACTCCAGATGGGTGCACCACCTTGTATGCATGTGTGACCTTGCACGCTTGTGTCACCTTGTGTATCTGGCTTACATGGGACCTGGAGAATCAAACATGGGTCCTTGGGCTTCACAGGCAGGAGCCTTAACCACTAAGCCATCACTTCCAGCCCATCACTGTGCTCTCTTGCTCCTGGTCTTTCCTCCTTCTTGCAAGGCAAACTCTATTTGTGTTGATCTCTCAGGATCCTTGTCTCTTTCTATCTTTCTGTCTGTCTTTCCATCTGGCTCAGATATCACCTGCTCCTGAGGATGCCTCCAGGCTTCTTGATTCACCTCCCACAGCACTGATGACCCTCCCAGGTCCTGCTCTTCTTTGCTTGTCTTCCATAAAGGGGAGGGACTGAGCATTGGTCCTCTGTGTATGGCACAATGCAAGTTGGGCCCTAGCCAGATCGCATGCTAAAACAAACCAGGCCACACCCCTTGGGTTTTCTCACCAGGATGGCGGGTAGTCAATGACGGGTAAGACTCCATGAGATGGGGCAACCTAAGACAGGCACCGTCACATGTGATGATCCCTTGGGGCCTGGGTTCAACAATGGCTTGGCAAAGAACCATGGCTCCCAGGGTCGCCAATAATAAAAACAAAAAGGAGGATATGTATGGCACAATGCAGGTTGGCCCTAGCTAGACCGCATGCCAGAAGAAACCAGGAAGTGGCTTCTGTGGACATGGTGTCCCGCGCAGGCCTGGCGTGACAACAGCTACAGTCCCATGCTCGCGAGAAACCTGCTACAAGATGATCTGTCCGGAGACAGGCTGTCATTGGTCACAAGAAGGGGACCACCCCATACAATGATTGGCCAGCCAAACCCCTTAAAACCCCCTACACTTCCTTGAATAAACGAGTTTGCAGCAGCTCGCCCGCTGCTGCTTCCACCCAACTCCTGGAGTCTGTGCTGTGACTCTGTGCCTCTCACCCCCCATTCGGTGGAGACCCTGGTCCCTCCTGGGCTGGCCCTAGGAGGGACCCCAACACCTCTGTGCCTCTCTTCCCACCCCCACCAGAGCTGTGCCCAGCACCCGTATGACCACCATCCACAAAGCCCTGTTGGTTGAGGCTTTTGCGCTGGATGGAGAGGTGTCTCTTAGGCAGAGTTGGCTGGTCTGTCTTGTGTCTGTCCTTGGATCTCACCTTTCTCTTGGGGGCTGAGCTTCTTGATTGTTGCTGAGCCTTGGACGGTGTGTTAGAGACGTTTCTGTGCTGAGCACTCCTCTGCCACTTCTTCTCAGCACTATGGTGCCTTTTGAGTCATCCCAATGTCACTGCCATCTGAAAAGTGAAGCTTCTCTAACCAAAAGTGAGAGTAGCATTAATATATGGGTATGAACATTAAGAGAAGTGCTTATGGGGCAGTTTGGTGAGCATAGTATATACATTTATCCAGACACCAGCAGACATTACACCTGTAAAGCTCATGACTTCCCTTGTCATAGGTTTTCAGTATCAGGGATATATTCCCTCCCATGGAGCGGGCCTCCAGTCCAACTAGAGAGCAGTTGGTTTCCCCCATAGTAGACATGCCACTATTGCACCCATTGGCTCATTTGGCCTGGCTGGCTCAATTTAAGGCTTGCAGTGTCCAGTGTTGTTTATCTCCACTGATGACTTCTCTCTCTCCCATGGAGCTGCAGCTTTTTCCAGCTTTCTGTCAGCTGGTCCACATGGAGGAGGTTTTCAGCTCAGCTCCAGCAGGATTTCTCAGTGACTTTGCAACCCAAGTATGTGGAGTCTTCAGCAATAGGTCTTACCATCTATTCCTGGTGGAAACCAAGAGTCTTGGCATCAGCCTGCAATGCTTTGGGGGTATCAGTGACCTCCCTGGCCAATAACTCACTGGAAGGTATCCCATCCTTGGCAATAAAAATTTTCTAGTAACAGTCTATGACTTCTGGGTGCACCATTGTCCTAAAAGGTAGGTTTCCATATGACTTACTTATACCCTCTTAAATTTTGATTAGCCCTCCCCCCACCCTTCCTTACCCAATCTCTTCCTCTGACCTCACTTAGACTTTTCCACCCCCGGTACAATACCATCCCATCAGGTCCTCCCCTCTCCTCCCTCCCTTATAGCCTCTTTCTAGCTTACTGGCCTCTGCTACCAAGTTTTATTCCAACTCACATACAAGTCCAAACATTTGTAGCTGGGATCCACATATGAAGGAGAGCATGTGGTGCTTGGCTTTCCAGGCCTGGGTTACCTCACTAAGTCTAATCCTTTTCCAGGTCTGATCCATTTCCCTGCAAATTTCATCATTTCATTTTTCTTTACCGCTGAATAGAACTCCATTGTATTAACGTACCACATCCTCACGATTCACTCACACATATTTATTTTTGTTATCTCTTTCTCTCTCTGTATGATGCATATTCCTGAGCGTGTGAGGGTGGGCATGCATGTGCTACTGTGCACATGTGGAGGTCAGAGGACAACCCTGAGTGTAGGGTCTCTTGTGGATACAAGGCTGGATGGCCTGAGAGCTTCTGGGATTCTCCTGTCTCTGCCTCACACCTCCCTGCAGGAAGCCTGGGATTAGAGATGCTTGCTGCTGTGTCTGGCTTTACATGGGTTCTGGGGACCCAAACTCAGGTTGCCGTGCTTTCACAGAAAGCTCTTTATCCACTGACCTTTTTTTTTTTTTTGAGATAGGGTCTCACTCTAGCTCAGGCTGACCTGGAATTCACTATGTAGCCTCAGGATGGCCTTGAACTCATGGCGATCCTCCTACCTCTGCCTCCCGAGTGCTGGGATGAAAGGCATGTGCCACCACGGCCAGCTTTTCACTGACCCATTTTTTGAACATATTTTGTACATGTAAACATGATATACATGATATATAAACATGATAGACTCAGGCTGGAGAGATGGCTTAGTGGTGAAGGCACTTGCCTGTGAAGCTTAAGGACTCATGTTTGATTTTCTAGGTCCCATGTAAGCCAGATGCACAGTGACGCAGCATGCAATGTTGCACATGTGCACAAGGGGGCGCACATGTGTCTGGAGTTCCATTGCAGTGCTGGAGGCCCTGGCATGTCCATTCTCTCTCTCTCATTAAAAAAAAAAAGGCCAGTCTGTTGGGCTTGCCTAAAAATAAATAAATAAATAAATAAATAAATAAATATTCAATTTATCTTGAACTTTTTGAAGTAGGATTGAAAATAAAGTGATTTTTGATATTCTTTGTTCTAAAGGTCTAAAGGATCTTTTTTTTTTTTTTTTTTTTTTTTTTTTTTTGAGGTAGGGTCTCACTCTGGCCCAGGCTGACCTGGAATTAACTATGTAGTCTCAGGGTGGCCTTGAACTCATGGCGATCCTCCTACCTCTGCCTCCCGAGTGCTGGGATTAAAGGCGTGCGCTACCACGCCTGGCTGGATCTTTTTTTTTGTTAACTTTTTATCTTCAAAATTATAAGAGGTCCAGCGTTGTGGTTCATGCCTTTAACCCTAGCACTCAGGAGGATGAAGTAGGCTGATCCTTGTGAGTTTGAAGCCAGCCTGGGTGGCTACAGAGTAAGTTCCAGGTCAGTCGGAACTAGAATAAGACCCTGTCTCCAAAAATCCCCCCCCCCCGCAAACACAAGAAAATGTATTCTAGACATTTGTTTAAACAATCAGCTTCATTATTTTATAATCACACCATGTAAGTGTCTTGGAAGTCTGTGAAAGCCATTGCTAAGAAACAGAAGAATTTAGCATGGCTGTCTTACTATTATTTTAAAATTAGCAGTAGCATAAGGTCTGGCTGCAAAGGCTCAGCGCTCACTGGCAGGGAAGTCAGCGTCTGAGGAAACAGTCTGGAGCAGGCTGGGCAGCGCCGCCACCATATGTAAGGCCCGTGTTTCCCCCTGGCGCTCTCAGGTGATGACAGTCAGAGAAGCGTGGCGCTCACTGATCAGAACAGCGTTCACACCTCCTAAACGAAGCTGATACGGTGGCCTTGGGCAGATGAATAAAATGGAACTCTTTGGGCATCCCCAGTACAGGGGCAGTCCTGGGTACACCCTACTCTATGTAAGATGGGGGCCCAGTACAGTTCCCAAAAGCTGCAGGGAGGGCTGCAGTGGGGTGGGAGATAGGAGAGAACTGAGTCCCTCATTGTTTGCTCTGTACCTTAGCCCTTGTCCTCCCACAGTCCCTTCTCCAGGCTGAAGGTTAGCTCTCCTTTGCAGTCACTTGAGGAGTGAAACTTCCCTGCAGAACAATCGCAGTGCCAAGCATCCGGGCAACTTGGTATTAAATAAAATACTGTGTGGACACTTCTCATCTGAGAGAGGACCTCAGACTTTCCTTCCCCAAGTTCTTGGCCACTCTTCTGTTGGTGTTTCTTACTGTTGCATCTCCTTTCTAGTCCTCCACAGGCCTTTGGGATCTTATGTAGATAGACATCTGGTATACCCCACAGATGAACGACACCATATGCTTTCAAGGTCCAGGGAGAAATGTCTGTACACACATAAACTTGCAGTATGTGTGTAACAGCTGCCATTTGTCACACCTGTGCTAGTGTCTCTTTGGCTTTCCCAGGTGATGGCAGGCAAAGAAGCCACGGAAGGGCCAGTGTTACCCCTAAATGAGGCTGGTCTTGTGGTCCTGGGAAGCTCAACAAAATGGAATTCTTAGGCTGGAAATGCTTATGGAGTTCTTCATTTAGCATCAATTGCTCTAGGTGCTGGAAACTGCTCCACAGTATCATAACAAGCAATTTCCCAGCGATCATCACAGTTAGCAAGGGTTCATAGTGAGGTATCCAGTTGAAGAGACGGTGTTAGAGAGGAGGTGAGGAAGATGCAAAAGAATGAGCAGAAGGGGAGGTGCAAAGTGTGATCCTGAGCCAAGGCTAGTGTGGGCCTGAGGCTGGGCCTGGTTCTGTTGGGTGGCTCCTATCACTGTGTGTCCCAGGGGTCCAATAGGCATATCAGCAAAGAGGGGCTCTTGGGAAACTCCCCTCCTGGGCCCATTGACGTTCCTCTTTCAGAGGCATAAGCCGCAGCTCTGTCAGAGGCCACTGTCTTGTCGCCTCAGGCACTTAGTAAATGATGGGGCTAGAGGGACTCTGATAACCATTGCCAGTGACAACCCCAGCTTGCAGTTGAGCGGGACCCAGGAAGACTCTCGGCCTAGCACTGCAGGCTGAGCGCAGTTGCCTCCAGGCTCCTTGCTAACATTCTGCTAACTGACTGGTGAACGGCAAACGTTTCAGGTAACTGTCAACTTGGTGGTTTGGAGACAAATGAAGTGCAGAAAAGCTATGAGTTTTTTTTTTTTTTTTAAACTAAAACGCTTAGCATATTGGAATTAATCCAGGCCCATTGGACAGACACTTCCGAGGCCTCACACCGTGGTTATGGATTGAGTGTGAATTGTACCCCTCAAACTCTCAGTATTTGAACACTTGGTCCCCAGGACTGGAAAGTGTTTTGGGAGGTTGTGGAGCCTTTTAGAGGTGGGTGGTCTATTGGAAGTTCGATAGGTTTTCTTTTTATTTTTAAAATTAATTTTTTTTTTTTGCTATGACAGAATATCTGACAGGAATAACTATGGGAGAGAGGACTTTTTCTGGCTCGTGGTTCAGGAATGTTGTCCATCATGGCTGGGAAGGACCCGTGGTGGAAGCAGCTCATAGCTGAGGAAAGCTGGAGCGAGTGTATGACAGCCAGCTACCTTGTGTTGGCAGTCAGCAAGCAAGCAGCTTGGACCAGAACGGGGAACTGGGTCAGGCCATAATCCATAAGGCTTACCCTCAGTGACCCACTTCCCCCAGTGAAGCTCTGCCTCCTACACGTTCCACCACCTTCCCAATCCGTCCACCAGCTGGGGAGCCAGGAGCCTATGGAAGGCATCTCACATCTCAGCGGTGCCAGAGGTCCTACCTGCTTCCCACACGGGCTCTTCTCTCTCTGTCCACACGGCGTGATGAGCCGCAGCCTTAAGCTCCTGCCACCGCAGACAATGTTGCTATGAACTGAAATCCCTCTGAAACTGCGAGCCCAAACAGACTTAGCTTCACAGCAACAAATGAGAGAAGTTGAAGAAAACACCTATACCTCCTCCTCCTCTTTCTCTTCTTCATTTTTCAATGAGAAAGTAACCTGTAGCCACTTTCACAAGATGGCTTCTCTCTGGTTCTCTATCTGCCCTGTGTTACCTCCTGCAGTTGGGCAGAGCAGTCTTTGTAATGGGGCAAATTCTGGGCTAGTATATACCTCCTAGTATAACGTCACAGCCTGAACAAAGGAAGGATAGTTTTCAATTTTTTTTCCTCCCTTTCTTTCCCTTTCTTTCTTTCTTTCTTTCTTTCTTTCTTTCTTTCTTTCTTTCTTTCTTTCTTTCTTTCAGAGATTTTAGATTTATTTATTTATTTATGACAGAGAGAGAGAGAGAGAGAGAGAGAGAGAGAGAATGGGCATACTAGGGCCTCTAGCCACTGCAAACAAACTCCAGATGCATGTGCCACCATGTGCATCTGGCTTACGTGGGACCTGGAGAATCGAACCTGGGTCCTTAGGCTTCACAGGCATGTGCCTTAACCACTAAGCCATCTTTTTTCTCCTCAGTGCCGCCTCGACCTGCAGAGTCAGGTGAAATGTTTAGGAAGCGGTCTCTGCCCCTCGTGCTTTAGTGGAGCAGGACAGCCCAGGCTGAAGGTGAAGGCTCACAGGTCTCCTGCCAGCCCCATGGCAGGCTGGGAGCAAGGTGACCGTGTGAAATGCAACAGTGACTGGTGCTCAGCTTATAGACTAGAGGAGAACAAATGAGAGGAGTTGAAGGAAACATCCACAGCCTCCTCTTCTTTCTCGTCTTCATTTTTCTCAACCTCCTCTTCTTTTTGGAAGCAAAGTCTGTAGCCCAGGCTGGCCTTGAATGCCCTGTGTAGCTAAGGGTGACCTTGAACTTCTGATCTTTCTACTTCTCCCTTCCTAGTCCTGGGATTACAGGTGTGTATCACCATGTCTAGTTCACGCGGTGCTAGGGATCAGACCCAGGGCCTCTTGTGCATGCTAGGACACATACTTTGCAAACTCCCTCCTCTTTCTCCCCCTCCTTCCTTTATTTTATTTTATTTTATTTTATTTTTATTTATTACAGACAGAGAAAGTGGGGGAGAGAATGGGCACGTCAGGGCCTCCAGCCACTGCAAACGAACTCCAGATGCATGTGCCACCATGTGCATCTGGCTTACGTGGGTACTGGGGAATCAAGCCTTGAACCAGGGCCCTTAGGCTTCACAGGCAAGTGCTTAACTGCTAAGCCATCTCTCTAGCCTCCTTTCTTTTTTTTTAAATTAAATATATATATTTAAATATTTTTTACTTATTTATTTGCAAGCAGAGAGAGATAGAAGAGAGACAGACAGAGAGAATGGGTGAACCAGGGCCTCCAGCCACTGCAAATGAACTCCAGATGCATGTGCTACTTTGTGCATCTGGCTTTATATGGGTACTGGGGAATCAAACCCAGGTCATTAGGCTTTGCAGACAAATGCCTTAACTGCTGAGCTATCTCTCCAGCCCTTAAAAAATATGTTCATTATTTATTTTCAAGACAGAGAGAGGGGTAGAGAAAAGGGAGAAAGAAACGGGCATGCCAGTGCCTCCGGCCATTGCAAACAAACTCCAGATACACGCACCACTCTGTGCATCTGGCTTTGGGTGGGTATTGGGGAATCAAACCCAGGCCATCAAGCAAGGCCTTTAACTGCTAAGCCATCTCTCTAGGCCCTTACTATATACGTACACACACACACACACACACACACACACACACACACACATATATATTTTTGGTTTTTCAAAGTAGGGTCTCACTCTGGATCAGGCTGACCTGGAATTCACTATGTAGTCTCAGGGTGGCCTCGAACTCATGGCGATCCTCCTACCTCTGCTTCCCAAGTGCTGGGATTAAAGGCGTGCGCCACCACACCCGGATATATATATATATATATATATATATATATATATATATATATATATATATATATATATATATATATATGTATATGCTCTCATGTTGCCCAGGCTGGCTTCAAAGTTGCTATATGGTTGAGGATGACCTTGAATTCCTGATTCTCCTACCCCCATCTCACATGCGCTGGGGGCACAGGCATGTGCCATCATGCCTGCTTGTGTACCACCATACTTGGGCTCATGTCTATGAGGTGCCCACCAGAGCCCTTTCATTCCTATTCAAGTCCTCTGCATCCTCCTGGATGGCTTGTCACTACACAGTGGCCCTCCATGGCACCCTATGCCACCTCATGCCATGCCATGCCATCCTGTGACAATCTTACTTGTAAGGACTGTGTTGTCAATCACAGCTGGATTTGGGGGAAATGCCTCTTTAAATATTTTTATTCATTTATTTGCGAGAAAGATACAGAAATAGGCAGGGGAGAGAGAGATAGAGATAGAGATAGAGATAGAGATAGAGAGAGAGAGAGAGAGGGAGGGAGAGGGAGAGGGAGAGGAGAGAGAGAGTATGAGCATGCCAAGGCCTCCAGCCACTGCAAACGAACTCCATATGCATGTACCACCTTGTGCATCTGGCTTACACGGGTCCTGGAGAATCTAGCCTTGAACTGGGGTTCTTAGGCTTCACAGGCAAGCATTTAACTGCTAAGCCATCTCTCCAGCCCTTTTTTCTTTTAAACAATTTATTTTTATTTATTTATTTGAGAGAGAGATACATTAATAGGCAGGGAGAGAGAGAGAGAGAGAGAGAGAGAGAGAGAACGGAATGCCTCTTCAACACAGATAATATTTCATGTGGATAACAACAACAAGGAAATACGTCCTCAACCACGACACAGTGTCTGCTCTATGATTTTTTGACTGGACATAGGAATACCCTTTCAGTTCTGCCTCACTGTAGGGTTCCCATAAGGTGGAGGGGCATCTAGCTGACCAGAGTGTGGCAAGAAGGAGCTGAGAGCCACCTCCTAGCCCCTCCTTCAGCCCACACATGGCTGCATGCATTCTCTATTTTCCCAATCCTGGTTTTCGCCCTGACTGTGGGACGCCGCTGGCTCCTTGGGATGTTCCTCTGTGCCTGCTCCTGGCAGCACCTCTGTGTGGGTCAGGTAAGTAATTTTGGGGATGCTCACCCTTCCTTCGCTAGCAGAGGGTACCCACCACCTGTCTGTATGCTTTTACACTAGCAATCACTTCTGCCTGTAAGAAAACCAAAAGCTGCCCTGTGCAAGACCAGGGGCCTGCATGAGGGACAGCTTGGGACTTAAGTCACGTCCACTTAGAAGCGATTTCTGTTCGGGTCCACTTGTGCATTTTCTGATTACCTGAGATTCTGATCTCACTTGTGGCCTATGCCCAGAGGAGAGAGAGAGAGAGAATGGACGCACTAGGGCCTCCAGCCACTGCAAACAAACTCCAGATACATGCACCCCCTTATGTGGGTCCTGGGGAATCGAATTTGGGTCCTTTGGCTTTGCAGGCAAGCACCTTAACAACTAAGCCATCTCTCCAGCCCTCAGGATGTTTCTTGAAATGGTTGAGGATGACCTTGAATTCCTGATTCTCCTACCCCATCTCTCATGCGCTGGGGCACAGGCATGTGCCATCATGCCTGCTTGTGTACCACCATGCTTGGGCTCATGTCTATGAGGTGCCCACCAGAGCCCTTTCATTCCTATTCAAGTCCTCTGCATCCTCCTGGATGGCTTGTCACTACACAGTGGCCCTCCATGGCACCCTATGCCACCTCATGCCATGCCATGCCATCCTGTGACAATCTTACTTGTAAGGACTGTGTTGTCAATCACAGCTGGATTTGGGGGAAATGCCTCTTTAAATATTTTTATTCATTTATTTGCGAGAAAGATACAGAAATAGGCAGGGGAGAGAGAGATAGAGATAGAGATAGAGATAGAGATAGAGATAGAGAGAGAGAGAGAGGGAGGGAGAGGGAGAGGGAGAGGAGAGAGAGAGTATGAGCATGCCAAGGCCTCCAGCCACTGCAAACGAACTCCATATGCATGTACCACCTTGTGCATCTGGCTTACACGGGTCCTGGAGAATCTAGCCTTGAACTGGGGTTCTTAGGCTTCACAGGCAAGCGTTTAACTGCTAAGCCATCTCTCCAGCCCTTTTTTCTTTTAAACAATTTATTTTTATTTATTTATTTGAGAGAGAGATACATTAATAGGCAGGGAGAGAGAGAGAGAGAGAGAGAGAGAGAGAGAGAGAGAGAGAGAGAACGGAATGCCTCTTCAACACAGATAATATTTCATGTGGATAACAACAACAAGGAAATACGTCCTCAACCACGACACAGTGTCTGCTCTATGATTTTTTGACTGGACATAGGAATACCCTTTCAGTTCTGCCTCACTGTAGGGTTCCCATAAGGTGGAGGGGCATGTAGCTGACCAGAGTGTGGCAAGAAGGAGCTGAGAGCCACCTCCTAGCCCCTCCTTCAGCCCACACATGGCTGCATGCATTCTCTATTTTCCCAATCCTGGTTTTCGCCCTGACTGTGGGACGCCGCTGGCTCCTTGGGATGTTCCTCTGTGCCTGCTCCTGGCAGCACCTCTGTGTGGGTCAGGTAAGTAATTTTGGGGATGCTCACCCTTCCTTCGCTAGCAGAGGGTACCCACCACCTGTCTGTATGCTTTTACACTAGCAATCACTTCTGCCTGTAAGAAAACCAAAAGCTGCCCTGTGCAAGACCAGGGGCCTGCATGAGGGACAGCTTGGGACTTAAGTCACGTCCACTTAGAAGCGATTTCTGTTCGGGTCCACTTGTGCATTTTCTGATTACCTGAGATTCTGATCTCACTTGTGGCCTATGCCCAGAGGAGAGAGAGAGAGAGAATGGACGCACTAGGGCCTCCAGCCACTGCAAACAAACTCCAGATACATGCACCCCCTTATGTGGGTCCTGGGGAATCGAATTTGGGTCCTTTGGCTTTGCAGGCAAGCACCTTAACAACTAAGCCATCTCTCCAGCCCTCAGGATGTTTCTTGAAAGGTAAACTTCCTTCCTTCCTTCCTTCCTTCCTTCCTTCCTTCCTTCCTTCCTTCCTTCCTTCCTTCCTTCCTTCCCTCCCTCCCTCCTCCTTCCTCCCTCCCTTCCTTCTTCCCTCCCTCCCTTCTTCTTTTTCTCTCTCTTTGGTTTTTTTTTTTGGTTTTTCAAAGTAGGTTCTCACTGTAGTCCAGGCTGACCTGAATTTACTCTGAGGTCTCAGTGTGGCCTTGAACTCATAGCAATCCTCCGAGTGCTGGGATTAAAGGTGTGTGCCACCACGCCCGGCTTCCTTCCTTCTTTTCATATTGGGGATTGAACCTGGGGTTACGCACATAGTAAGCAAACCCTTTACCACTGAGCCGTCTTTTTACTTTTTATTTTCTGGGAGAGTCTCAGTAAATTGCTCAAGCTGTTCTTTGTTTTCAAACTTTATTTTATTTTATTTGTTTGAGGGAGAGAGAAAGGCAGATAGAGAATGGGCACACCAGGACCTTCAGCCACTGTAATTGAACTCCAGACGCATCTGGTTTATGTGAGTCCTGGGGAATTGAACCTGGGTCCTTAGGCTTGGCAGGCAAACGTCTTAACTGCTAAGCCATTTCCCCAGCCCCCTCAAGCTGTTCTTAAGCTCACTCTATAGCCAAGGAGGGCCTTGACCTTCAATCCTCCTGCCTCAGCCTCTTCAGTAGGATTACAGGCCTGTACCACCCAACAAGTTCCAGTTCTCACAGCCAGCGGAGATGAAGGTTTGCCAGACTGGAGGGATGTGTAGATCTTACAGCACAGCTTTGCCGTGGAGTTCCCTGTGTCCTCAAGGAGAGATTGCAGAGGGGCCTCGGTAGTTCCACTGATACCCACTTCACCCACTTCATGCTTGTTCTCATTTCCACAAGTCTGTATGGTACAAAACTGACCCAACTAGAAATTGAGTATCACTCAGTGCTGTGTAGCCACAGTGAAATACCTGGGGCAGGGAAAGGACATCCTGGGGAGATGGCTTAGTGGTTAAAGGTGCTTACTTATAGTCAATAAAGGTTTATTTAGTTCACAGTTTGGGAGATTCAAAAGCTCAGTTTAGGGCTGGAGAGATGGCTTAGCAGTTAAGGCACCTGCCTCCTAAGCCTAAGAATGCTGGTTCCAATCTCCAGCGGTTCCAATCTCCAGGTCCCACGTTTAGCCAGATGCAAAGTGACGCAAGGGCGCAATGCCGCACTTGACCACAAGGGGGCACACGCATCTGGATTTCGTTCACAGCCCCTGAGAGGCTGCTGGCGCGCCCATCTCTATCTGTCTTCCTCTCCCTCTCTGTCTGTCTCTCTCAAAAAAAAAAAAAAATAAATAAATAAATAAAAAAAGCTCAGTTCAGGTGAGGGTCGTGGGTGCTGGCAGATCATGGTGGAAGAAAGTGTTAGAGGGAAAATTCACATTTCAAATCAGAGAGACTGAAAGACTCCAGTTATCCACAATCCCCTGTAAAGATACACCCTCTATGGCCCAACCACCTTTAAAAGCTCTGGCACCTCCCAGCAGTACCATCCTAGCACCCAGCCATGACCTATAGGCCTTTGGGGGGGGGGCATTCACATCTAAACTATAGCAGGAAGAATCTACTAAATTTTAAACTTTATTTATTTATTTATTTATTTATTTATTTATTTATTTATTTATTAGAGAGAGAGTGAGGGAGAGAATGGATGCACCAGGGCCTTCAGCCGTTGCAAACAAATTCCAGACATGTGCGCCCCCTTGTGCACATGTGCGAGGGGACCTGGAGATTCAAATGTGAGTTCTTAGGCTTCACAGGCAAGTGCCTTAACTGCTAAGTCATCTCTCCAGCCTAAATCTACTAATTTGACTGAGAGTGGAAGTTACCTCCTGGGTCTGGAGATATGGCTAGTCCAATGAAAATTCAAGGAAGTCACACATGGACACACACACAGTAGCAGCTGGCTCTATGGCAACGTGAATGGAGAAGGGACGGCTAGAATCAGCCGTGGGGGGACCTGGGATACCTGGAGGAAGAGGTTTGAGGGTTCTGATGGACTTTAGCTAACCCAACCATCATGGTTTGGTTTGGGGTGGGATAGGAGAGGACAGGGAACTGCAGGCAGCCTCTAAGAAATAGGTCATTTTTCTTTATTTGTATTCTAGGTAGATTTTTTTTTTTTTTTTTTTTTTTTTGGTTTTTTGAGATAGGGTCTTTACTCTAGCCCAGGCTAACCTGGAATTCACTATGTAGTCTCAGGGTGGCCTTGAACTCACAGTGATCCTCCTACCTCTGCCTCCCGAGTGCTGGGATTAAAGGCGTGTGCCACCATGCCTGGCTCTGTAGGTAGAATTTAAACACACAGGTGGCAGGGTTAAAAAATTATGAAACAGACTGGATATAAACCAAGTTATTTTGGGGAGAAGTTTTGTGAAGGCTGTTCTGGGGAAAGTGGCATGTTTCAATGTTGGCAAAATAAAATAAGACTGTGTGTTAGTCTTGTCTCCCTCACACGACTATAAATTCCCTGAGTTTGGAGCTGAGATTGCAGTTGAAATGGATGTGGAGGTCACGGCAGACCCGCAGCAGGGTGGCAGTTCTGACCTGCAGCAGGGTGGCACTTCTCAACTGCACCTCTGCTGACACCCGGGCTGCTGAGTACAGCAAACAGAGGCCCGAGGTTTTAATTTTGCCCATTGTTGTCATTGTCACTTGTCACTAGACTCCGTGAAGGCTGGCTGGCTGGTTGGAAATGTCAGGAAAGGTGGGTGTTGTGAGAACTCGACGGGCGGTACAGAACCGGAGACCAGATGGTTCCGTAGTGGCCAACATCTGGGCTGGACAGCTCATCAGGGAGCCAGCGCTCCATCCATTCCTCACAGAGATAGAGAAACGGAGACGCAGAGGGGACGTGTGGCTGTCTCAGGTCACGCAGACCATTCAGAGCAAGGTGGCCAGGCATGGTGGCGCATGCAGGAGGACTGCCATGAGTTCAAGGCCACCCTGAGACTACAAAGTGAATTCCAGGTCAGCCTGAGCTAGAGTGAGACTCTACCCCTGCCTCGGAAAACCAAAAAACCAAAAAAAAACAAAAACAACAACAACAACAAAAAACAACAACAACAAAAAAAAACAAGAGCAAGGCGAGGACTGGAATGGCACTTTTCTCATTCCTCTGTCCCACCACTCAGTGAGTGAGCAGCTCATGACCCCTGAACCCTTGGAGCCAGTGAGACCTTCACCAGTGACCTGGGCTGGAGTTCTTCTTCTGGGATGACTAGTGGGTCACCCTGAGCCCTTCCGCCTGTCCCCACCCCCACACTCCCACAAGGTGTATGTCTCTCGGAGGAGAACCGGGCCTGGAATCTGTTTCCATCACTGCCCGCTTGGATGACCAACATCTCGTTCTCCAAGCTCTCCAGCCTTTCAGACCTTCTCCTTACCCTGCTGTCCAGTTTTGGCTCCCTGCCAGCAAGTGACCAGCGAGGACAAGCTTGGGGCTGGAGTGATAGAAGCTGGCTGTATATTCTGCGCCTGTGTCTGGGCAGACATGTTCTGCCTGTAAGGCACAGCTCTCTTCCAGGAGGGAGCCTGCCTGCTACATGGATGTGGAGGCCAGGATGACGCTCAGTTCTCTACCAGGCACCAGACACGGCCCACCACGAGGACTTACCCAGCCTACAATGTGAGCAGCGGAGACCGAGCGGGCCTACTTGGCCCTGTTCTTCAGGGTTTACCTGGTAGAGACATTTCAGACTTCCTCCATCCATGTACCCATCACGTGACATCACTATTATACATACAGTTTGACTGCTTATTGCTGTGAAAGTGGCTTATTGCCAATAAGTGTGGAAACGGTCATTTCTAATTTCTGTATATAGCTGAATAATAAAGATTTTTTTTTGAGGTAGGGTCTCACTCTAGCCCAGGCTGAGTTGTAATTCACTATGTAGTCTCAGGGTGGCCTTTAACTCATGGCAATCCTCCAACCTCTGTCTCCAAAGTGCTGGGATTAAAGACGTGTGCCACCACGCTGGGCCTCTGAACAAAGATTTTGGAAAAGCTGACTGTGGTCTGAACTCAACCTCGTAGAATGGCAGACCATATCAGGTGGGAAGAGAGAAGATACTCCTTTTGTTTAGAAATGATTTTCTGAGGCCAGAGAGATGGCTTAGTGGTTAAGGCACTTGCCTGCAAAGCCTAAGAACTCATGTTTGAATCTCCAGGTTCCATGTAGCCAGACACACAGTAACAGAAGCACACAATGTTGCATATGTGCCACAAGGGGACGCACACATCTGGAGTTCATTCATAGCAGCTGAAGGCCCTGGCTCACCCATTCTCTCTTTCTCTTTCTTTCTCTCTCTCAAAAAAAAAAATGCTTTTCTTAGCTTGCTTGGCTATTAACTAGGAGGTCCTGACAGTTGTCTGGGTGACCACAGACCAGTCATGGCCTGACTGAAATCACCTTTGAGGAGCACTGTCCTTTCCCCTCCCTCCCCCTCCACTGATTCATATCTTTATCTGTTTTTTTTTTCCTCTTCACACTGAATAATTTCCCTTTTTATTTTCTTATTTTCTTTTTGTGACAGGGTCTTACTACAGAGCCCAGGCTAGCCTCAAAATCACTATGTACTTTAGGCTAGCCACAAACCCATAATTAATGATCTTCCCTCGGCCTCTTGAGTCCTAGAATCACAGACTTTGACTCCGATGGCACCAACATCTTTAATCATTCGCTTTATCCCACAGCAAACACACATGATCTCAGAGTAACATTACCAGCCACTATAAGTAACAATGTGATTACTAGAAATAGTTTCTGGACTATTTTCTTTTTCTCCCTGGTTTCTTTTTCTCCCTAGACTATATCCCAGTAGGGAAACAAAGTCAAATTACTGTGTTTAAGGTACTTGGAATAATTCCTTCATGGATGGTTTTGTTGTATAATTATGGCTTATTTGTGTAATTTCCCTTTTCATTTTCAGGGCTTACTCTTTAGGTTTAATTCTAACATTGAATCCACAAAGCAAAGTTTATTCCAAGAAATCTAGCTTCTAGCTCTGACCCCATCTGTTCTTTTTTTTTGGTTTGTTTTTTGTTTTTTGAGGTAGGGTCTCACTGTAGCTCAGGCTGACCTAGAATTCACTATGTATTCTCAGGGTGGCCTTGAACTCACGGTGATCCTCCTACCTCTGCCTTCCAAGTGGTGGGATTAAAGGCATATGCTACCATGCCTGGCTCATTTTTTAATTTTATATTTTATTTACTTATTTGAGAGAGAAAAAGAGAGAGAGAGAGGAAGAGAGATACAGAGAGAGAATGGGCACACTAGGGCCTCTAGCCTCTGCAAATGAACTCCAGACACATGTGCCCCCTTGTGCATCTGGCTTACGTGGGTCCTGGGGAATTGAACCAAGGTCCTCAGGCTTTGCAGGCAAATGCCTTAACCACTAAGCCATTTCCCCAGCCCCCATTTTTTTGATAAATGAAAACATTCATACACATTTAAAAATATTTTATTTATTTATTTGAAAGAAAGAGATGATAGATATAGATATAGATAGATAGGTAGATAGATAGATAGAGAGAGAGAGAGAGAGAGGGCGTCTAGCCATTGCAAAGGAACTCCAGATGCATGCTCCACCTTGTGCATCTGTCTTTATGTCAGTACTGGGGAATCAAACCTGGAGCCTTTGGCTTTGCTGGTAAGTGCCTTAACTGCTAAGCCATCTCTCAAGCCCTCTCACACATTTTTCTCCCCCTTGCTCCCCCCACTCAATTCCAAAGAGCACAGCACAGATCGACACAGAGAGCCCCTCCTCCCTCCTTGTGGCTGCTTCTTGCTTTCTCCAATGGGCATGTTCCGTCGTGTCCTTAAAAAATTTTAAATCTCATTTAATGCAATCCTTTGTTGTCAGTCATTTACCGTACTTAGCTGGTATTATAGAATTGTGCTGTGATAAATATCCTTGTGTCTATATTGTCCCCATTTTTTTTTACTGCTATCTTTGGGATAGTTTAGCAGATATTCGGGGTCAGAGGCTAATGCACACATGACTTTGTAAGGTTTTGCTAAATTTCCCACCAGCACCATGGTAGCGCTTTCTCTAATCTTGCTCAACAGAGCGTACTGTCGTTTTTTTGGATTTTTGCCCCACTTGATAGGTGAGAAATAGTATCTCAGTGCCTTTTTAACTTGTGTGTTTCTGTCACAGGTTGAATTAATTCCCTGTTAGAAGGTGAGTCAGGCAGCGGACTAGCTGAGCCATGATGCAATCTCAAGAGATGACCCGCCAAGGCCGCGGGGACCTCTGGAGCTGCAAAGGCCTGTGGGAGATGCTGAGTTGGGAAAACAGGCCCAGTGCTCGTTCCACTGTTAATCCATCACTGGATGTGGCTGCCCTGAATGGCGGTGTCACCTTGACTTTCTTCTGCACAAGCACATCTCGTGAGGACTGGCTGTGGAGGGCCATCCTCTGGAGAGGTGTGTGTGCTGTAGGTGGGGGAATTGAGTCTGTCATTTCTTTCTTTCTTCTTCTTTTTTTTTTTTTTTGGTTTTGCAAGGTAGGGTCTCACTCTGGTCCAGGCTGACCTGGAATTAACTATGTAGTCTCAGGCTGGCCTCGAACTCTCGGCGATCCTCCTACCTCTGCCTTCCGAGTGCTGGGATTAAAGACGTGCGCCACCATGCCCGGCGAGTCTGTCATTTCTGATGGACAAACTGCATCACAGTCTCTACCCTCATCGGTTAATTTGCCTATAAGATCTACTTGTATCTCTCTAGTTCTCCTGTCTAGGATTGAGGTACGTGTACCCAGCATGCTTCTCTTTGCAGATGGTGGTAACTACTGGGGTGACTCAAAACTCGTCAGTGTGCTGAGAGAAGTGGCCACTGATTGTCAGCACGGAATGAGACATCTCTATCACAAGGCTCAGGGGCCACTGCAGAAGAGGTGGTGGGAAGGATGGGAGGAGTGCCTTGGAAATGGTCTTAGAGACCCAGAGTGGTCAGTGCCTTCATGACCTCACAGTGGCTGCCCTTACCTCCGCAAGTCCTGCATGATATTGGGTCCATGCTGTCGTGGGTGATCGAGGAGCGCAAAAGAAAAAAAAAAGACATTGAAATCTAAGAAGGACTAGTTGGAAAGAAGAGGTTCAGAGGAAAGGGGGTGGAGGGCACAAAAGGAAGTAATGGGAGGAGCTTATGACCAGAATACATTAAGTGTACGTATGAGAATTCTCAATAATAAAGTTAAGCTAAAAAAAAAATAGCGGGCTGGAGAGATGGTTTAGCGGTTAAGGCGCCTGCCTGCTAAGCCTAAGAACTGGGTTCCAATCTCCAGGTCCCACGTTTGGCCAGATGCAAAGTGACGCAAGGGCGCAATGCCGCACTTGACCACAAGGGGGTGCATGCATCTGGATTTCATTCACAGCAGCTGAGAGACTGCTGCCGTGCCCATTCTCTATCTGTCTCCCTCTCCCTCTCTCTCTGTCTGTCTCTGTGTCTCTCTCCAAAAATAAAAAAATAAAAAAAAATCGTGCACACGTGTGTATGTGTGTGTGTGTGTGTGTGTGTGTGTGTGTGTGCATGTTGAGGTCACAGTATATCTTTGAGGCGTCTCCTGGAGCTGTCAGATTGTAAAGGAATGTCAGACTAGCTGTCCTGGGGTTTAGGATTCTCCTGGCTTCCCCTCCTACGGTTGTAGGCACCACTTTGCATAAGGACAGGCACTTAAGTGGGCGCCAGGGAATTGAACTCTGGACAGCAGGCTTTGCAAACAAAACGCCTTTAACTGTTGAGCCATCTCCCTGGTCCTAGCTCCCCACTTCCAAATCAGGTTATTTGCTTTTTACCATTCTGACTTCATTGTGTGTTCCCAATGTTAGTCTCTTGTCAGACGCAGACTTTGAACAGGTTTCCAAGCTTGTCTCTTCACTCTGCTCCTTGCTGCCTTTGCTGTGAGGAAGCTGCTTGTACTCTGACACGAGCCCATTTGTCTGTTTTCACATTTGTTGCCTGCGCTTCTGGGGTCTTTAAAAAAAAAAACAGCCGGGCGTGGTGGCGCACGCCTTTAATCCCAGCACTCGGGAGGCAGAGGTAGGAGGATCACCAAGAGTTCAAGGCCACCCTGAGACTACATAGTTAATTCCAGGTCAGCCTGGGCCAGAGTGAGACCCTACCTTGCAAAACCAAAAAAAAAAAAAAAAAAAAAAAAAAAAAAAAAAAAAAAACCAAAGCAAAAACCTTTGCCTAGACCAATGCCTTGAAGAATTTCCTGTTTTCTTCTGGTAATTTCAGTGTCTGACATGTTACACTGATGTCTTTAATCCATTTTGAGTTAGTTAGTTTGTTTATTTATTTATTATTTATTTATTTCTGAGAGAGAGTGAGAGAACTGGTGCACCAGGGCCTCTAGCTACTGCAACAGAACTCCACATGCGTGTACCATCTTGTGGGCATGCGCAATCTCGTGGGCATGGGCCACACCTTGTGCGTCTGGCTTACGTGGGTTCTGGGGAACCGAATCTGGGTCCTTAGGCTTTGCAGGCAAGCGCCTTAACCACTAAGCCATCTCTCCGGCCCTGAGTTGATTGTTTTTCACTCTATGCTGGGAACAGAGTCAAGAATCAGAGTATTTAAGCCCAGACTGTCTCACCTCTTGGCATCAGATAAGAGGCGTGTTCCTCATTAGGCACCAGGAACATGGTGACAAGCACCATCCTGTCATCTTATGGCTCTTCCTGAAGTATACCCATGATTTTGGACTAATTACTCCTTTGAACTAATGTCTATGGGCCTTGCCCCAGGCTGGGAGCTAATCTTGGTCCAGAGTGAGCCTAATTCTATGACTTCCTATAGGAAGTCCAGAAGCCCGATGAACTCTGTCAGAGAGAAGCCTCCATCTCTGGACCTGGGGCTGAGAGTGGAAAAGAGGGACTGTTTTGCGTTCCTCCCTCTCACCACTGAATCCCTATAAATGAGTGTCTTTTTGAAAGCCTGAAACCCTCAAGAAGGTTGAGCAGGAAACAAGGAGTCAGAATGTGTGCCAAGAGCTATAAATTTCCGCTGTCTGTCTGGGCTATTATTCCTTTGCCTACGGGCACTCACTTGGCAGCTCAAAGTAGATCAGTCACGTCCACCAGTCCAGGTGGACGCACAGGTTATTGAATTAATTGCATGTACTTAGTTCAAGGTCTTTACTTTTGCATGGAGAGTCTGCCAAGTTCTCCATAGTCCAGAAATATCCCATGGAACTTTTTTTTTTGGACATAAATAGAATTATTACAACCATGCCTCTTATTCTATGGCCAAACTTTTCTCCCTCTGGTATATTTGTACAACACTAGCAACAACAACAAATGTGACGGTTATCACTATTGCGTATACCATCCAGTGAACCACTTGCGGACAATGTTTCATGTGTTCGGAGCGTTCTGTTCACAATGGGCAGGGGGGACGTCTCTTAGCTCATTGTCACGTCCTATGCAGCATCAATCCACTCTTCCAACTTGTGTGTTGTTTTTGAAGGATTAGAGGAGTTTTCCTGGGAAATTCCAGTTCTATTTGAAATTCTACATTGAAGTTTCTCATGTTTGGGACCTACAGCAGCCTGTCATGGGACAGTCAGCCCTTTATCCTCTGAATGTTATTATGATGCCCCATCGCACTCACTCCACCTTCCACCGTTCTCAACAACTTCTGTTCAGTCTCCACTGACCAGCTAACCAGCTCCGTTACCCTCACGACAGCCCAGCCTCTCCATGCTACCAACCAGTCATCCTTCAACCTTAGGCTGGGGGTTAGCAATGCAGGCCCGAGTCCTCCCTCCTCCTTCCCCTCCTTTTTCTTCTCTTTCTCTACATCTTCTTCCTTCTCCATTCCTTTTTCCTTTTGTGGGGACAGGGTCTTGCTATGCACCCCGGGTTGGCTTGGACCTCCCCTTTAAAAAATCTTTTTAAGAAGTTTAATTTATTTATATGCAAGCAGAGGGGAGAGAGAGAGAGAGAGAGAGAGAGAGAGCGCAAGAGAGTGCCAGGGCCTCTAGTCACAGCAAACAAACTCCAGATACATGTGCCCCTTCTGTATCTGCCTTACATGGGTCCTGGGCAATCGAACCTGGGTCCTTTAGCTTCACAAACAAATGCCTTAACCACTAAGCCATTTCTCCTGCCCAACCTCCCTGTTTTTTTCTGAAGCAGGGTAACACTCTAGCCTAGGCTGACCTAGAACTCAACTCTGTATTCCTAGGTTGATCTCGAAGTCACAGCTTTCCAAGTGCTGGGACTAAAGGTGTGCACCACCATACTCAGCCCTTCACATCCTGCTTTATTTATTTATATTTGTATTTATTTATTTACAAGGAGAGAGAGAGAGAGAGAGAGAGAGAGAGAGAGAGGAGGGAGAAAGAGAGAGAGAGAGAGGGAGAGAGAGAGAGAGAATGAATGCATACCAGGGCCTCTTGCCACTGCAAACATGCATGCACAACTTTGTGCATCTGGCCTTACATGGGTACCGGGGACTTGACCTCTGGCTGGCAGGCTTTGCGGGAAAGTGCCTTTAACCACGGAGCCGTCTCCCCAGCCTCACATCCTGCCTTGACTTGCTTTGATTATCACCGGAAGTGTCTTTCCAGGATTCAAGGGAACATGCTGCATCTTCACCCGCATTTCTACTTCTGTGCAGTTTTCCTGAGTTTTCCTGACCTCCCATTGGTGACATGGATCTTGTTCTCTGATTTCTTTCTTCCTCTGGCACATAGACATGTCCAGTTCACTTTCTTTCTATCTCCTTCTCTAACAGGGGCATCAGGCAGACCCTGTATTGATTGTCAACTTGACAGGACCCGGAATCATCTGTGAGGGATGGGGTCAGCCTCTGGGCATGCCCGGGAGGGACTCTCTTGATTAGGTTGAGGTGGGAAGATCCACTTTAACTGTGGGTGGCACCGTTCCATGGGCTGGGTTACTGGACTGTATAAATAGACTTAGTGGTTAAGCGCTTGCCTGTGAAGCCTAAGGACCCTGGTTCAAGGCTCGATTCCCCAGGACCCACATAAGTCAGATGCACAAGGTGGTGCACACAATCTGGAGTTTGTTTGCAGTGGCTGGAGGCCCTGGTGCACCCATTCTCTCTCTATGTATCTGCTTCTTTCTCTGGCTGTCTGTCTAAACAAATAAAAAGGAGGGAGCTGGCTGAGCAGCAGCAGTCATCACTCTGCTTCCTCACTGCGGACTGATGTGAGCAGCTGCCTCAAGCTCCTGCCACCACGCCTTCCCTCCATGATGGGCTGTACCCTGGGGCTGTGAGCTGAAATAAACTATTCTTCCCTTAAACTGTTTTTTTTTTTTTTTTTTTTGAGGGGTGTGGACCCAGGTATTTTGCCTCAGCAATGAGAAAGTAATTGATACTCTAGTGAGCACATTGTGCCTTACAAATTGCTGAAACCCAGCCCAGCTCAACCCAGCAGATCCAGGGTGGCTAGTTGGCTTTGCGCGCCTCTGGCCTGAGCGGAGCGCTCTTCTCTCTCCCCTGGGTTCCGGCTCCGCCTCGCTCTAGGCCAGACCCGTTCTTTGGCAGCATCTCTCTGGGGCTTTAAGAAAACGACTGGCGGCAGCAGACTCACAATCTTTCCAAGTCCAGATCGCATTAGAGGAGCTCTATCTCTCTCCCACAGAAAGACCCCCATCAGCATCGAATGGGACATTTGTCCTGCCTGGGCCATGTGACTGTTCTTAAATTAACCCACAATAATCTGATGCCCATTCATGAGTCATGTGATTGTTCTCTTGTGGGGAAGCTGAGTCATACCAAGTTGTGGAGGGGCAGTTCCCGGAGGAAGGGGAGCCAGGCAGACAGAGCCCAGCGCATGGCCATGGAAGGGTCCCTCCCCCAGTTAATGCTTTTCACCTCTGCTAGTCTTTCTTCTTCCATTAGTTTAAATCCAACTCGAGCTGCTAGTGTGCTATTCTCACTGCTGAATACGCCTGTCCTTTAGAACTTGCCTTTTACCCATGTACCCTCCTCCCGGGTCCAGAAATAGAACTTGCCTCTCCCCTCAAAGCGCCCCACACGAGGCTTCCTGATCACACCCTTTATGTGCGAGGCAAAACAAAGAAGCTTTGAGAAGGAAATGGTAGGAAACCCAGGAACCCAAACGGAAGGGGAAGAGGCCCAGTACATCAGAATGCAGTAAAATGAAGCCCGCGTGGCTATTGAAGAGCGCCTTTAGGAAGTGCTTAAAAATAAAACGTCTCCTGCAGCGCCAGACCAATGTCACGAGGATGCAGGATCCAACCGGGAGGAGCTCTCAGTGGCTAACGGTGGAGCTATTTCTGCAACAAAGTAAATAATAGCACTGGATTATAGACTAATGGATAAAATAAATATCCATGGGCCAAAACTGACACAAATAAACCATTGACTATGTAAATGCATCGGGGAGAAAGGATACTGTTGTGTGCACAAGAATCCCGTGTATTTCCACACCAGCTCTTGCAGGAGCATGCGCTGAGTCCAGGCTAGGCTTGGGGACTGGATTTCCAGGATAAAGACTGTGGAAAGAGGACTCAACCACACCACAGTAGAAACATCTAGAAGGCCATGCCTTCACTGCATGGTCAAAGTTAATATTGCCCATGAAAAGGCATGTTGAAACCATGTACCACAAGCCAGGAGAACTTCACCTCAGGACACTTCCAAAAGCAGTCCTTCAAAGACACTAGTTCAGCCCAAGCTGAGACACGTTCCACGAAACCCCAATCAGTATGCTGCAGAAGTGTCAAGAACATGAAAACTAGCAGTGTGTGCACTTTTGTTTAACTTTTGTGTGAGTTTTGATCCACGTAGGAAGAAATGTGATGTTAAAAATAACACAAAACCCGGGCGTGGTGGCGCACGCCTTTAATCCCAGCACTCGGGAGGCAGAGGTAGGAGGATCACTGTGAGTTCAAGGCCACCCTGAGACTACATAGTGAATTCCAGGTCAGCCTGAGCCAGAGTGAGCCCCTACCTCAAAATACCAAAAAACAAACAAACAAACAAACAAAAAAACATGAAGGGGCTGGAGAGATGGCTTAGCTTCTAAGGAGTTGCCTGAAAAGCCCAAGGACCCACTTTCGTTTTCTCAGTGCCTGTGTAAAGCCAGATGCACAAGGTGGTCCATGCATCTGGAGTTTGTGTGCAGTGGCTATAGGCCCTGGCATACCCATTCATATTCTCTCTCTCTGTGCCTCGTTCTCTCTCTGTCTATCTCCTAAATAAATAAATAAATATTTAAAAAAAAACATGAAGAAGGAAAGAGCAAAAACCTGTCACAAACTTGAAGAGGTGAAAACGTGAAATGTGGTGTCTTGAATGTCCTGCGGTGTCCCAGAAACGGGACAGAAGTGGAAATACTGGCAAAGTTTGAAGAGACTAGAGGGGACTGAATAGTCCTGCAAGAGTGTCGTTTTATTTGGACGGATGTACCATGGTGATTTGAGGTGCTGACACTCAGTACAGAGGGGTTGGGGAGATGTCTCGGGCTTGCTGCACAAAGATGAGGACCTGGGTTCACATCCTGGGCACCCACGCTAAGTGCCAGGCGTGGTGGCCTGCCTGTAATTCCAGCGCCAAGAAGACAATCACTGGGGCTAGACTAGCTACACTGGTGAATTCTTTTTCTTTTTATTTATTTCTTTTTATTTATTTATTTATTTTTTGGAGAGAGACAGAGAGGGAGAGGAAGACAGACAGAGAATGGGCGTGCCAGCAGTTTCTCAGCTGCTGTGAATGAAATCCAGATGCGTGCACCCCCTTGTGGGCAAGTGCGGCATTGCTCCCTTGCGTCACTTTGCATCTGGCTAAACGTGGGACCTGGAGATTGGAACCGCTGGAGATTGGAACCAGCATTCTTAGGCTTAGCAGGCAGGCACCTTAGCTGCTAAGCCATCTCTCCAGCCCGTGAATACTTTAAAAAAAAATTATTATTATTTGAGAGGGGGAGGGGGAGAGAATGGGTGTGCCAGCTGCCTCTCAGCCACTGTGAATGAACTCCAGACGCGTGCGCTCCCTTGTGGGCAAGTGAGGCATTGCGCCCTCTGTCACTTTGCGTCTGGCTAAACGTGGGACCTGGAGATCCAATGGGCATTCTTAGGCTTGGCAGGCAGGTGCCTTCACTGCTAAGCCATCTCTCCAGCCCTGCACTGGTGAATTCTAGGTTCAGCTAGAGAGCCTGTCTCAGAGAATAAGACGGAAAACCACTGAGGAAGACTCCTGATGTTGAACTCTGGCCTCCACCCACACGCATGTGCACATACATGTGTCCTTACCACCAGAGTAAATGGAGTTCTGTATTATCTTCCTAACTTTACTGTTTAAAAAAATTTTTTTTGGGATGGAGAGATGGCTCAGAGGTTAAGCTGCTTGCCTGCAAAGCCTGATGACCTGGGTTCAATTCCCCAGGACCCACGTAAAGCCAGATGCACAAAGAGGTATGTACATTTAGAGTTCGTTGGCAATAGCTGGAGGCCCTGGAGTGCCCATTCTCTCTGCCATCTCTCTTCTCTCAATCTCTCTCTATGGTGGCAAATATTAATTTTTTTACTTATTTATTTATAAGGAGAGAGAGAGAGAGAGAGAGAGAGAGAGAGAGAGAGAGAGGGTGAGGGAGAGAAAATGGGCACACTGACTGCAAATGAACTCCAGATACATGTACCACTTTGTGTATCTGGCTCATGTGGGTACTGGGGAACTGAACCCAGACCGTCAGGTCTTGCAAGCAAGTGCTTTAACCATGAGCCATCTCTCCAGCCCTCTTTGCAACTTTTCTGTAAATCTAAAATTATTCCAAGATAAAATTTTATTTAAAATATACCCATTCTCTCTATCTGCTTCTTTCTCTCTCATAAATAAATAAAATATTTAAAAATATATCCTTTTCTATGTTTTAAAAAAATTTTTTTAAAAATTAGTTTATTTAGTTTTGGAGAGAGACACAGAGAGAGACAGACAGAGAGGAAGAGGGAGACAGAGATGGGCGCCCCAGCAGTCTCTCAGCTGCTGTGATCAAAATCCAGATGTGTGCACCCCCTTGTGGGTGGCATTGCGCCCTTGCATCACTTTGCAGCTGGCTAAACGTGGGACCTGGAGATTGGAACTGCTGGAGATTGGAACCAGCGTTCTTAGGCTTAGCAGGCAGGCGTCTTAACCGCTAAGCCATCTCTCCAGCCCTCTATGTTTTTTTTTTTTTTTTTTTTTTTGAGGCAGGGTCTCACCCTAGCACGGATTGACCTGAAACTCACCCTGTAGCCTGACTGTCCTTGAACTCATGGCCATCTGTCTACCTCAGCCTCATGAGGACTGAGGTTAAAGGCATGAGCCACCATGCCCAGCCCTAAAATATATCTTTAAGAGAGTAAAAAGCTAAGCCAGAGAGTTGAAGATATTTGTAATGCATGAAACCTATAAAAGACTCCTATTCGGGGCACGCAAAGGCTCCTTACAAGCCAGCGGGGTGGGCTGGGGGGGGGAAGCAGATAAACCAATAGAAAAATGAGTGAAAGAAAGAATAGGAAAAAGGAATCTGGGTGTGATGCCTCATACCTGTAAACCCAACACTAAGGAGGCTGAGGCCAGCCTGAGCTATCACGTGAGATCACGCCTGAATGGGAAAAGGAGGAACGCTAATGAATTATTTCTCTCAGCTCTTGCTGTGGTCTTCTGTTCTCTGACATTAGTTCGAGACCAGTGAGGACTTCTCTGACTTCTTCCATCACACTGTCTCCTCTGGCCTCCCAGGTCACTTGCTTTTCTGATTTGTGTCCTCCCCTCTTCCAAGCAATGCTCCCTTGTGCTCATTCCAGTTTTGTCTGCATTTCTACGATGACTTTATTTTCGATTTGGCTCCTTCCTGATCTTGTCAGCTCACTTTTCATATCCTTCTGTTTTCTCACTGTCTCTTTCCTGGGATCTTGCTTCGTTATCTTTTAAAAAGTTCATGGCAGGCTGGAGAGATGGCTTAGTGGTTAAGGTGCCTGCCTCCTAAGCCTGAGAACTCCATTCCAATCTCCAGGTCCCACCTTTAGCCAGATGCAAAGTGACACAAGGGCGCAATGCCACACTTGACCACGAGGGGGCGCACACATCTGGATTTTGTTCACAGCACCTGAAAGACTGCTGGAGTGCCCATCTCTATCTGTCTTCCTCTCTCTCTCTCTCTCTCTCTCTCTCTCTCTCTCTCTCTCTGTCTGTCTCTCTCTGTGTCTCTCTCCGAAAATAAAAAAAGAAATAAAAAAAAGTTCATGGCAAAATATTTGAATATGGTTTTCATCTGTTCATGTCACTACTCTTTTTTTCCCCCTCCCCTGAGGTAGTCTCACAGTTTATCCCAGGCTGGCCTTAAACATGTGATCCCCCTGCTGTCACTTCCCTAGTGCTTGGATTCCAGTTGCGTGTTGTATGCTGCCACTCCAGCTAAAAATCTTTATTCTATTTACTTACTTATTGGCATGGAACCCAGGGCATCATGTGTACTAGGCAAACACTCTACCATGGAGCTACATCCTAGCCCATAACACCTTTTTAAATTTAAATTTTAATTTTTTTTGGTTTTTTGAGGTAGGGTCTCATTCTAGCCCAGGCTGACCTGGAATTCACTCTGTATTTTCAGGGTGTCCTCGAACTCACAATGATCCTCCTACCTCTGCCTCCTGAGTGCTGGGATTAAAGGCATGTGCCACCACGCCCGGCCCATAACACCTTTTTTGTTTTTGTTTTTTTTGTTTTCCTTTAAGGTACTTTATATTTAAAAATAAATAAATAAATTTATTTGCAAGCAGAGAGAGCTAGTGAGAAGACAGGCACACACAGAGAGAATGGGTGTGCCAGGCCCTCTAGTCACTGCAAAGGAATTCCACACACATGTGTCACTTTGTGCATCTGGCTTTACATGTGTACTGGGGAATCAAACCCAGGTTGTTAGGCTTTGAAGGCAAGCACCTTAACTGCTGAGGCATCTTTCCAGTCCCTTTCAAGCTACTTAAAAACAAACAAACAAACAAACAAACTTATTTACGTGGGGAGCAGTGTGCACGTGTGCCATGCTTGTGCCATTTTGCATACAGCTTTACATGGTTGCTGGGTAATGCAAACAAGTGCCTTTAACTGCTGAGTCATCTCCCAGCCCCTTTGTTTTAAGCTACTTCATTGAGGTATGTTTGAGGTATAAGAAAACCTGATAGAAACAGTTTTCAAAAGAAGAAGCACAAATGGCTAAATAAAGAAAGAAAGAAAGAAAGAAAGGAAGGAAGAAAGAAAGAAAGAAAGAAAGTGTTTGACATCCTTAGCCATCGGGGAAATGTAAATTCAAGCTACTTTGAAAGTGCATCTTACCTCAGTGAGAATGACAAGAAAACAAATGAGCACAGATGCTGGTGAGGGTGTGGGAAAGAGGAACCCTTGGCATGCTGTTAGTGAGAGTATAAACTGGTGTAGTCACTGTGGAAATCGATGTGGAGCTTTTTCAAAAACTAAAAATAGGGCTGGAGAGATGGCTTAGCGGTTAAGGTGCTTGCCTGCAAAAAGGAGCCAGGTTCAACTCCCCAGGACCCACTTAAGCCTGATGCACAAGGTGGTGCATGTGTCTGAAGGTTGATTCTCTCTTTGCCTCTCTCTCTCTCTCACTCTCATTCTCTCAAATAAATAAATAAATAAATAAATAATTTAAAAAAACCCCTAAAAATAGAACTATTATGTGACCCCACTATACTACTTTTGGGCATATACTAAAAGCACTTAAATTTAGCACTTTATATATATACATAATTTATTTATTTTTGGAGAGAGACACACAGAGAGACAGACAGGCAGAGAGGGAGAGGGAGACAGATAGAGATGGGTGCACCAGCAGTCTCTCAGCTGCTGTGAACGAAATTCAGATGTGTGCGCCCCCTTGTGGTCAAGTGCGGCATTGCGCCCTTGCATCACTTTGCATCTGGCTAAACGTGGGACCTGGAGATTGGAATCGGGTTCTTAGGCTTAGCAGGCAGGCGCCTTAACAGCTAAGCCATCTCTCCAGCCCCTATATATATTTTTAAGTTAACATTTTAAATATTTTAAATATTTTTTATCAGAGAGAGAATGCGAGAGAGAATTGGTGCACCAGGGCCTCCAGCCACTGCAGTCAAACTCCAGATGCATGAGCCACCTAGTGGGCATGTGTGACCTTGCACTCTTGCATCACTTTGTGTATCTGGTTTATGTGGGATCTGGAGAGTTGAACATGGGTCCTCAGGCTTTGCAGAGTGTTTGCTTCTACCATTCTTTCTCTCATTTTTAATAAATAACATTTTTTCATAAATTTTACTCAAATCTAAGTATTACCCTTCCATGAAGTAGACAAGTTTTTCTTGGATCTCATGTTTGTAGAAAGTTTAATAGTTATGGGTCAGGGCTATTCTAAGGTAGAAAAAAATTAACTTTTTCATCTCTGGTGGTTTCCCCTGCCTAATTTACCCAGGTCATTTCTTCTGTTAATGATCGCCTTACATTCTCACAACTTTCCAGCTACTTTATGAAATAGAACTTGGGCTGCAGTTGTGGCCTGTTCTTTGAGGTTCTGTAATTGCTATGGTTCCTGTAAGTGCCCCCTAAAGGCTCATGTATGAAAGACTTGGTCCCCAAGGTGGTGGGTAGTGGAACTTTGAGAGGTGAGGCCTGGTGTGGGGAGAGGGAGTTTGTCTTTCAAGAAGACAAAAATAACAACAACAACAACAACAACAAAACCCCCTTTTCCTAGTCCTTTCTCTTTTACTTTCTGGCCATGAGGTGAGCAGTTTTGCTAATTGATCATGTATTGAAACCACCAAATCTATAAGTCAAAATAAACCTGTGCAAAGAGGCAATTGTGCTCACCACTGTACCACTGTGGTGGCTTCATTCAGGTGTCCCCCATAAACTTAGGTGTTCTGAATGCTAGGTTCCCAGCTGATGGTGATCTGGGAATTAACGTCTCCTGGAGGCAGTGTATTGTTGGGGGCGGGCTTATGGCTGTTATAGCCAGTGTCCCCTTGCCAGTGTTGGGCACACTCTCCTGTTGCTATTGCCCACCTGATGTTGGACACGGGGTGATGCCCACCCTTTTCTCATGCCATCGTTTTCCCCTGCCATCACGGAGCTTCCTCTCAAGTCTGTAAGTCAAAATAAAAACCGTTTTTCCCACAAGCTGTTCTTGGTCAGGTGTCTTCTGCCAGCAATGCGAACCTGACTGCAACAGCCACCAATGCACAGAAACCTGGTTTTATTCTAAGAGGTAATTTTCTCGAGTATGTTTTCCAGTCGTGAAAGCTGGTTAACATAGTGGCTCAGCTTGTGTTTGTGCAGCATAGCCTGTTCTGTGGTGAAACAAAGTGCTCAAAGGCACGCTGGGCCCAGGTTGGGTCATGTGATAATCTCCCAGCCAGAGACGTCCTCTGCTGTGTGATACCACTGAGTCTGGTCAAGTGATGTCCCTTCAGCCATCTTTCAGCTGGGAGGACTGGGGACTGAACAGAAAGCTTTGAACATACAAACAAATTTGCCAGACTGGGCTAAAGGGAAGAAAAACAGAATCAGTTTTGGGCCATACTCTGGAAAAAAGACACCAGCATGGAGTTGGACAGATTTGTGTTCAAATTTGAACTTTGATGGACTGGCTGGGGACCTTGCAGATATTACATCCATAAAGGGGGAGTGGTGGGACTCCCCATATGTGGTTGTGCACATCTGAAGGCAACAGGAAAAACTCGACACGTGCTTGGTTGAGTGGTGTGAGCATCAGGGCCTGCCAGGGCTCACTGCCCTCTTTGTAGGGGCCATTACCACAGTTTTTATCCAGCACAACATGGATCAAAGTCCCCAGAAAGAATGTCTTTTTTTTTTTTTGCTTGTGTGTGGTATGTGCCTGTACATGCATGTGTCCCCAGTGGAAGCTGGAGTTGAACTTAGCCCGTTGCTGTCTGGTCTTGTTTTGCACAAATCTCAGTCTCTCAGGGGCTTAGTCCAGCATGCCAGGCAGGGGGTGCCTCTACCCTTCTGTGACTCTGCCCTCTGCACAAACAGTCTCCACTGTGCCTGACACTTTCAGAGTGCCCATGGCCATTTGAGATAAATTAATTTACTCATATCTTACTTTTTTTTAATTAAAAAAAATTTATTTGAGAGTGACAGAGAGAGAAAATGGGCACACCAGGGCCTCCAGCCACTATAAACAAACTCCAGATGCATGCGCCACCTTGTGCATCTGGCTTATGTGGATACTGGGGAGCTGAGCCTCAAACCCGGGTCTTTAGGCCTCTCAGGCAAGTGCTTAACCGCTAAGCCATCTCTCCAGGCCCCATCCTTCTCACCCTTCTTCCTAACAAAAATCCTTCCTGTTTTTCGTGTGTGTGTGTGACTGACTTAAATTAGATTTTCTTGCATGGGCATGAGTGGGGGTGTTATTTACTGGAATATGGGCAGCTTGGCGAAACCATTGAAGAATATGATTCCCCAGAGCCCTAGCAACTATTAACTCACAGTAGCTCTTCTGCAGAATTGGGTCTCATGAGCCCTTCCTCTATGCATGATGGGATGTTGATGGGATTCATCATGTTCAGAAAACACAGCTGCTCAGAGTCCACAAGTGTAATGGCCACGTTTGCGTCCAGAAGTCAGCACTGCACAGCACTCCAGCCCATCTGCCAGCGCTTATGTTCTTTCTGCCTCCTCTTCTGTTAGGTTCCCTGTGCCACGGAGGGCGTAGGTTTCCAAACTACTTAGATGAAATGGAATAAGAAAAAGACGAGAGAGATTCAAAATTCTGCGAGGACGAACCTGGTCTGGTGGTAAGTGCAAATTCCTTATTGGAATACCCCAACAAGTCCATGTGACACAAAGGTTCTGGCCACCTTTTCCCAGATGGACACTTATGACCCAGAGTGGGGTAAGCTCTACTTCATTGGGCAGGCTCTGTTTAGGGTAAATCTGCCTCCCCACAATTTACCTTCACTTGTCCTACTTCTTTCGTCAGCAGCCTCATAAGACCAGTCCTGACCATGACTCAGATATGTCCGGCAGATCCCTGTGTCTTCTCTGGGCAATACCCCACCCGGTACTTCAGTCACTTCCTGTAGGAGATAATTCTGAGATGATGGCAAGGGGCAGCTCTGCAGCCCTCACTGGTGGCCGGAAGTTGCTGGCCTCAATTAGTCTACCGAGCTTAAGCCTCAGGCTCCTCTGTGGGCAGGAAATAAGGGGCCCATGCAAGACTCAATCACTAGAATCAGCCCAGATGCCAAGAGACGGATGGACGCCTTCTGGGCCAGATGAGAGCCAGAGAGCTGACCTTCAAAGGGTGCAACGTGACAAGAGGAAAGGAGACTCGGGGATAGATGTCCTACAACACGGGTGGTCAAGGAGATGAAAAATGACAATGTCTGTCCAATCTGGTCTGGAGGACCTGACGTTGAATCTGAGTGATGTGAGCAGCCAGGCCGCTGAGCGCACTGACCTGTGGGGTAGGGAGAGCCGTCAGGTCTCATGGCAGTTAGGGGAAATGTCCTTTAACATGAGCCACCTCTCTGAATCTTATTCTGCGCTCACCAAGCCATGTCTAGATTAATAATTTTATTTCCAGTTATGTGACGCTGGGACAAAGAATAATTCTGGGGGCAATACAAGAATTCCAATGATTGGGATGGGAATAATATACTGGGGTCTGGCTTATACGACCAGTCTAACTGAGTTGAGGAATGTCAACCATTCGCTGCTAGAAAGTCACTGTGGGAAGTGCATACCATGCATAACTGCCACTCTTGTGTATTTTTCATTCTTCCCTGTTCATAAAATCCCATGTTCCCTTGAAACAGGGCTCACTGCCCTAGACCCCTTTGTAGCTAAGGGTAACCATGTACCACAGTTTTTATCCAATACAACATGGATCAAAGTCCCCAGAAAGAATGTCTTTTTTTTTTTTTTGCTTGTGTGTGTGTGTGCACATGTATGTATGTGTGTGTGACGTATGTACATGCATGTGTCCTTGCTGTGCCCCATATGCTCACCAGTGGAAGCTGGAGTTGCTCTCTTCTGTCTGGTCTTGTTTTGAGCCAGAGTCTCATTTTACTAATTCCAGAGCTTGTGGGACTCCGAAAATTCTAGGGTCTCTGCTCCCCACAGGACTGCGTTTACAAGTGTGTGTGGCCACACCCAGCTGTCTTGGGTAGGACCTGGAGATTTGAACTCACCCTCTCAGACCCTTATGCTTTTGCAGGAAGTGCACTTAACTGCAGAGCCATCTCTCCAACCCTTATTAATTTTCATTTTATTTTATTTTTAAAAAAATATTTATTTATTTATTTATTTATTTGAGAGAGACAAAGAGGCAGAGAGAGAGGGGGTGAGAATGGGTGCACCAAGGCCTCCAGCCACTGCAAATGAACTCCAGATGCATGCACCTCCTTGTGCATCTGGCTTACATGGGTCCTAGAGAATCGAACCAGGGTCCTTTGGCTTTGCAGGCAAACACCTTAACCATTAAGCCATCTTTCCAGCCCTAATTTTTATTTGATTATTTTTATTTTATTTTTTGGTTTTTTGAGGTAGGGGTTCACTCTGGTCTAGGCTGAGCTGGAATTCACTATGTAGTCTCAGGGTGTTCTTGAACTCACTGCGATCCTCCTACCTCTGCCTCCCGTGTGCTGGGATTAAAGGCATGTGCCACCACGCCTGGCTACTTTTTATTTTATTTTATTTATTTTTTTTTTAAAAGGTTTTTTTTTTTTGTTTATTTATTTATTTGAGAGTGACAGACAGAGAAAGAGGCAGATAGAGAGAGAGGAAATGGGCATGCCAGGGCCTCCAGCCACTGCAAACGAACTCCAGGTGCATGTGCCCCCTTGTGCATCTGGCTTACATGGGTCCTGGAGAATTGAGCCTTGAACCAGGGTCCTTAGGCTTCACAGGCAAGCGCTTAACCGCTAAGCCATCTCTCCAGGCCCTTATTTTATTGTTTTAACAGGACAATAAAGAGAAAGTATTGCTGGAAAAAGTGTCCCTGTGGCCATTCTCTTTGTGTAGAGCGTGGATGGAAAGCCTACAGCAGAGCAACTATTTGTTTACCCGACAACAGCTACCACTAAGGATGTCAGAGAAAGAAGATGGGCTGCGAGGGGTCCGGTTCCCAGATGACATCTGTGAACAGCTGTCTCCATCCATTTAAACCAGAGCGGATAGACCTGTCTATTTCTGCATTGTACTGCATTCTTCACACATATAGGCCCTGCATGGTGTTTCTGAGATGGCAAAGCTGAGAACAGAAACCTGGGAGGTGGTTAACACTCGAGTCATGCATGCGTTGGTGAGCGTCTTTGATGGCCGTCGGTGGGGAGGCACTTCCATTTTCATCTGATCACAAATAGAACTCAAAGACTTTGTGAAAACTCAGGTGGAACAATGATATTCAGAGATTAACAGGGGAAAAAAATATCACCATCAAGGCCATTGCTGGGGCGACCATTATTTCCACAGTGGTGAAGGCCTCAGAGGTTTTGTGGGTCAGGCAGGCAGTCCGTTTTTCACAATAATGAGACTGCATTTTCAAATCTGCTGTTCACCCAGTGACTTGCTGTAGACCCTTCCCTGTGATTCTGGTAGGGAAACCCAGTCTATTTTCAGACTTCATTGGCTCTACATTACTAATTTTAGCTATTTTAATATTTAAATTATGATCTTTAATCTGTTATAATTTACCCAGTCCTCAATTGGTGTCTAATTTTTGCTCCAACGCATGGGGCTGTAGGGGAAGGTTTGGGGCACCCATCTTGGAGAACTTTCTGATTCCCTCTTTTTGGGTGACCCTTGGATGTGGCATTGCTGGCTCGAGATGGGGTGGGAGTTGGCAAGCGTGCCCTTGTCTCACACACTAGCCAGCCTGTGCTGCTCCCTTCGATGTACCCCCCCCTTCTGCATTGTGGACATTTCTGGAGACTGTCATGGCTCCTGGGGTGTGTCCTTCCACACCAACTCCACTTTCACATGGATCCTACTGTAGTTCTTCAGGGGTCTCATCTCTAGCAGGTTCCCCAGATCAGCCATTCTACTTCTATCACTCCCTTCCTCCTCCCTTTCTTCCCTCCTTTCTTTTTCTCTCTTTCCTTCCTTCTGTCCTCCCTCCTCCTCCTTTGCTTTCTTTCTTTCTCTATCCCTTTTCTTATCTTGCTATGTATCTCAGGCAGGTCTGGAACTGACCATTCTCCTGCCTCAGCCTCCCAAATGCTGAGTCTATTGGTATGCATCATCACACTCAGTTCCATCTCTCTTCTTCCCTCCATCCTCCTTTCCTTTCCTTTCCTTTCCTTTCCTTTCCTTTCCTTTCCTTTCCTTTCCTTTCCTTTCCTTTCCTTCCCTTCCCTTCCCTTTCCTTTCTTTCCTTTCCTTTCCTTTCATTTCATTTTCTCCCTCCCCCTCTCTCTTTCTTTTTTAAAAAGTATTTTATTTTTATTTATTTATTTTGAGAGATAAAGAGGCAGATAAAGAGAGAATGGACGCTCCAGGGCCTCCAGCCACTGCAAACAAACTCCAGACGCATGTGCCCCCTTGTGCATCTGGCTTACGTGGGAACTGGGGAATCAAACCTGGGTCTTTAGGCTTTGCAGGCAAGCACCTTAACTGCTAAGTCATCTCTCCAGACTCCCCTCCCTTCCTTCCCTCCCTCCTTCCCTTCCTTCTTTCCTTCCTTCCCTCCCTCCCTCCCTCCCTTCCTTCCTTCCTTCCTTTCTTCCTTCCCTCTGTTTTCCTTCCTTCCTTCCTTCCTTCCTTCCTTCCTTCCTTCCTTCCTTCCTTCCTTCTTTCTTTCCCTCCCTTCTTTCTTTCTTTCTTTCTTTCTTTCTTTCTTTCTTTCTTTCTTTCTTTCTTCTTTCTTTCTTTCTTCCCTCATTCTCCCCCCTCCTTCTCTCAACAGGGTCTCATGTGTTCCACCAGGCTGGTCTGGAACTTAACTACATTGCTGAGGATGACCTTGAACTTCTAATCCTTTGTCCTCCACCTTCTGAGTCCTGGGATCACAGCTATCACGTGATTCCAGGTTTGTGTTTAGCTAGTGCTTGGGCCTCCCGCATGCAGGCAAGCGCTCTGGTGACCCAGTGCACTGCACTCACAGTAAGGCAGAGTTTGGGGATCACTGACCCCCAACCCCACCCTGTACCCGCAGGGGAGACTCTGGGGCCTCCCCTTTTCTCAGGTCAGGACGATCTGCCCTTCCCTTACCTCTTCTTCCCTAGGGGAGGTCCCTTTTCTGAGGAGAAATAACCACTCTCTTCTGAGGAGGTTGTGCTCTTCCAGGAGGATTAATCTTCCTGGAAAGATTGCCCTTCCCCAGAAAACCTGACCCCAGACGCCGGGCGTCAGGACCGAATCGGCCACTTTAATCCTCCAACCAGTGAGCTTCCTCAGAAGACCTCAACCTAGCTCTGTAGGTAGCTTGCCATTTTCTAGGAACCCGGCAGAAGCATTGTATTCCTTCCTTCTCTTAAACTTTCAGCTCTCTCTCTTTAAGCTCTCTATAGATATTATCCTTCTAAACCTTATCCTCTGACCTATTCATTGAAATTCCGAAGAATCCAGAAGGCCACTGGCTCAGTGCAGGCGTTGTGGGACGGTTGAGCTTCTGTCACTCAAGCTCCTGCGTCTACCCACGAGCCAAGATCATGCTCCTCCGCAGTTCTTAAAGACATCTCAGATTCCCCCACCAACAGGAGACTTTCTTCTCTGAAGATTCAAATTAGACTGGATCTGGGTTTTGCTGAAAGGCAGATTATAAAAGGTTTAGCTTTATTAGAGAGACAATAATGGGAATGGATTTTCTTAACAAATTCCCTTTATTCTGCAACCGAGCTGCATAAACGGAGGCCTTTGTAGAAAGCTCCTTTGGCCATCCACTTCCCTGCAAACAAGCACACTCTGGAGGGCCGAGAAGCTCTTCTGGCACCTGTCCCCTCCATGTCCCCTCCACGTGTCAACAAGGTGTTCGGCTGTAGGAGACTGACATCTCACAGACACGCTCTCCTCCACCTGGTGAGCTGTGCCCTCCCTTTTTTCCTGTCCTACTTGATTGACAACAAGGACAATGGATTTCAATGTCCCTGCCCTCATTAGGGGAATTGCTAACCCAGCTTCCTTTGTGCTCTAGCACAGCTGCTGTGAAATAGCTAGCATGCCAAGTTCAGAAGCTACCTAAGCTGGAGTCTGAATACCCTGTGCCCTGTTCTGTGCTCACAGGCTCAACCGCATTCAGTATCTTGTGGGACCAGGACATCCTAAGCCTTGGGGGACCGGGCTGTCTTAGTGATGGCTTTTAAAATCCATAAACTGAGCAGATACAATACACGTTTTATTAGCACAGGGCCCAGGGCACCACCAGTTCCCCACCTCTGCAGGATGCTGCCTTGTCCCTGAGCATCACTCTCCTGCCCAGGAGAAAGGGAGGGCTAAATTCCAATCTTCCCACATCCTCTGGAACTTGGCACTTTGTCGCTCACGAATGCAAATTGTCCCCTTTATGCAGTGAGGAACACCCCACCCCCTTCAGTATCCCTCACCAGGGATGCCAGCTCTACTGCTAGGCCAGTTCTCCATGAGTTTTCCCAGTGACTCCAGCCCACTCTGCCGTGTTGTCCCTGTCCTCACCTGCACTCTTGTGGAAACATGCCATTTCCAGTCCCCATCGGCCTGGGGAATAGATCACTGTAATACTTTTTTTATTTTTTATTGCTGCGTGTTCTCTCCATTTTTATTTCCAGCGGCTCCCATGCAGTTATTGCCTACTTAGACCCCTAGGGTCACATCCGGTCCCTGTCTCCACTTCTTCCCTCACCATTGCTCCCTCTCTTCTTTGTCAGCTCTCCTTTTCTTCTCTGGCAGAGGGTCAATATTCCCACGAGGGTCACCTGTGTCTTGAGGGATTCTGTCTATGGTTTGAAGAGCTCAGCCGCTCGCCTAATTCTGACGCATCTCTGTGTGCATAGTTCCAAAACCCATGTGCACGCAGCAGGGTCCTGTGCGTGCGTGCTGGCGTGTGTGTTGAATTCTTGTGTAGATAAAAACTGTATTCCAGACTTTTTTTGTTCCCGTGACAAAATCCCTGATAAAAGCAAGTGAAGGGAAGAAGAGTTTATTTTGGTGCACACTTTGAGGGTATAGTCCCTCATAGCAGAGAAGACAGGAGCTTGAGGCAGCTGGTCACATCGCATCTGCAGACTGGAAGCAGAGAGAGAGAGAGAGAGAGAGAGAGAGAGAGAAGCAGACACACACACACACACACACACACACACACACACACACACACGAATGCTGATGCTCAGCTTGCTCTCTCTTTTTTATTCAGTCTGGCACCCCAGTCCATGGCATGGTGTTGCCCATATTTAGGGTGGGTCTTTCTAGAAATTTCCTCACTGATATGCCTGGAGGTTTCTTTTCTAGGAGATTCTAGATCCTGTCAGGTTGGCAATCACCATGGACAGGAGCCATATTGCTATGGCTCTCTGTGGTTCTCGCTGTGTGGGCTTCCTTCCTGTTTGAACAATAGTCAAGTCTCTGCTCACCTCAGGACCTTTGTGCTTCCAGGTGGCTCTTCCTCAGGTATCTGCTCAGAGGATGCCTTGTCAAAGACCTCCAGAATGACCTATAGAAAGGGGCAACTTTACATGATGTCTTTTGACACTTTCTCCAAAGCTCGATCATTGCTTAACATATTGAAGTATAATTCTGTATCTATTTCTAAATCCAAACCATTATATATCTATACCAATCTCTTTCTCTATATGTGTACACACACAGGATTTTGTCAATCTAACCGGTGTGCAACAGGTACCTGTTGAATAAACAAACCCTTATTGACACTCCGCAACAGCAAGACCATCGATTAAGGCTGTTAGTTGGAGAATCCCCACAGATGAAAGGGAAAAAGATTTACTCAAGGAAGGAGGCGCAGTGTGGGTCATGGAGCTAGGAAGTAGCAGACGGGCTGGAGAGATGGCTTAGCGATTAAAGCTCTTACCTGCAAAGCCAAAAGACTCAGGTTTGATCCCCAGAAGTTTACCTTCTTATTACTAAGACTTCAAGATGTGTCTATATTCTGATAAGATAAATTTCTTTTGCCTCTTTTTTTTTCCCTTTGGTTTTTCAAGTAGGGTCTCACTCTAGCCCAGGCTGACCTGGAATTCACTCTGTAGTCTCAGGTTGGCCTTGAACTCACAGTGATCCTGCTACCTCTGCCTCCCGAGTGCTGGAATTAAAGGTGTGCGCCACCACATCCGGCTTGCCCTTTCTTTTAAACTATGACCCTAGTAACTTGTGAGCTTTTATATATTTTGGAATAAATTTATTTCACTTCCTACTTAATATGATTAGAATGGCAATTAGATAATTTGTGGGTGAAACTGATTTTATTTGAGACATATCTTCTTATGTATCCCAGGCCTGCCTAAAAAGTTGCTATGTAGCCCAGGATGGCCTCATTCTTTCAATCCTGCTGCCTCTGCCTCCTGAGTGCTAGAACCATAGGCAGGCACCACCATGCCCAGCTGAAATTAGGATTTTAAAAATTATTTTATTTTATTATTTATTTATTTGAGAGAGGCAGATAGAGATAGATATATCGAGAGAAAGAGAGAGAAAATGGATGCGCCAGGGCCTCCAGCCACTGCAAATGAACTCCAGATGCATGTGCCACCTTGTGCATCTGGCTTACGTGGGTCATGGGGAATCGAACTGTGGTCCTTTGGCTTTGTAGGCAAACGCCTTAACCACTAAGCCATTTCTCCAGCCCTGAAATGAGGAGTTTTATAAGTTGTTCCATAGCAATGTGGATTATTCCATTTATTTAGGTCTTCTTTTCCCCTTTACTAGAGGGTAACACTGCTTCACAGAGGACTAGCGCATGCCCTTGTTATTTTGTTGTTCCTACGAATGATATCCTCTGTCTCTTCAATTCTTTGATTATTGTGGTACCGAGCAGTATTGCTTATTTCTCTAAGCTGACATCCACGCAGCCACTTCTCATGAGTTCTCGTAACTCAGATGAAGACTATCATGTTCTCACAGATAACACGTGTGCATGTGTGTAGGTGCATGTGCACACAAGTTCATGTGTGTGTGGAGGGCACAGGTTGATGCTGTTTTCCACCTTATTTATTGAGACAAGAGCACTCCCTTGAACCCGGACATCATGGAGTCAGCTAGTGTAGGCAGCCAGGGATGCTCCATCTCCCGAGTGCAGGAGTACAGGTGTGTACCACCACAGCTGGCATTCGTGGGGGTGATGGGTCTACACACGCAGACCCTCGGGCTTGCACTGTAAGTGCTTTGTCTTATGAACCATCACCCCAGCCCCAATAACATTGTTATCTCTTTCCTTGTGATACCTATACTTGCCCAGGATGGCCTCATTCTTTCAATCCTGCTGCCTCTGCCTCCTGAGTGCTAGAACCATAGGCAGGCACCACCATGCCCAGCTGAAATTAGGATTTTAAAAATTATTTTATTTTATTATTTATTTATTTGAGAGAGGCAGATAGAGATAGATATATCGAGAGAAAGAGAGAGAAAATGGATGCGCCAGGCCTCCAGCCACTGCAAATGAACTCCAGATGCATGTGCCACCTTGTGCATCTGGCTTACGTGGGTCCTGGGGAATCGAACTGTGGTCCTTTGGCTTTGTAGGCAAACGCCTTAACCACTAAGCCATTTCTCCAGCCCTGAAATGAGGAGTTTTATAAGTTGTTCCATAGCAATGTGGATTATTCCATTTATTTAGGTCTTCTTTTCCCCTTTACTAGAGGGTAACACTGCTTCACAGAGGACTAGCGCATGCCCTTGTTATTTTGTTGTTCCTACGAATGATACCCTCTGTCTCTTCAATTCTTTGATTATTGTGGTACCGAGCAGTATTGCTTATTTCTCTAAGCTGACATCCACGCAGCCACTTCTCATGAGTTCTCGTAACTCAGATGAAGACTATCATGTTCTCACAGATAACACGTGTGCATGTGTGTAGGTGCATGTGCACACAAGTTCATGTGTGTGTGGAGGGCACAGGTTGATGCTGTTTTCCACCTTATTTATTGAGACAAGAGCACTCCCTTGAACCCGGACATCATGGAGTCAGCTAGTGTAGGCAGCCAGGGATGCTCCATCTCCCGAGTGCAGGAGCACAGGTGTGTACCACCACAGCTGGCATTCGTGGGGGTGATGGGTCTACACACGCAGACCCTCGGGCTTGCACTGTAAGTGCTTTGTCTTATGAACCATCACCCCAGCCCCAATAACATTGTTATCTCTTTCCTTGTGATACCTATACTTTTTTTTTAAAGTAGACTTCAATGGGGCTTTGTAGTACAAACCTGTATTATTATTATATTTTATTTTATTTTATTTTATTTTATTTTATTTTATTTTATTTTATTTTTATTTTTGGAGAGAGACACAGAGAGAGAGGGAGAGGAAGACAGATACAGAATGGGCACGCCAGCAGTCTCTCAGCTGCTGTGAACAAAATCCAGATGCGTGCACCCCCTTGTGGTCAAGTGCAGCATTGTGCCCTTGCGTCACTTTGCATCTGGCTAAACGTGGGACCTGAAGATTGGAACCCGGTTCTTAGGCTTAGCAGGCAGGCGCCTTAACCACTAAGCCATCTCTCCAGCCCTTATTTTTTTAATTTGAGAGAGATACAGAGAGAGAGGAAGAGGCAGAGAGAGAAAGGGTGCGCCAGGGCCTCTCAGCCTCTGTGAACGAACTCCAGATGCGTGAGCCCCCTTGTGTGCGTGTGCAACATTGCATGCTTGAGTCACTTTTTTTTTTTTTTTTTTTGGGTTTTGAGGTAGGGTCTCACTCTGGCCCAGGCTGACCTGGAATCCACTCTGTATTCTCAGGGTGGCCTTGAATTGTGTCACTTTTGCATCTGGCTAAATGTGGGACCTGGAGACCCAAACAAGTGTTCCTGGGCTTCACAGGCAGGTGCCCTAACCACTAAGCCATCTCTCCAGCCTTTCCCCCCCCCCTTTTCTTTTTTAAATTTGAGAGACAGAGATTGAGAATGGTACATAAGGGACTTCAGCTTCTGTAAACTTAACTCCAGACGCATGTGCCACCTTGTGCATCTGGCTTATGTGGGTCCTGGGGAAGTGAGACTGTGTCCTTTGGCTTCACAGACAAATGCCTTACCGCTAAGCCATCTCTCCAGGCCTGATTCCTGCACTTCTTATTTCTTTTCTTGTTGTATAACTTTGGTCATGACCTCTGGGTCTTGGCTATAAAATAGCACTACTCATAGGCACCCTCATCATGTTGCTAATCTTTTTATTTTTAATTTTTTTTGGTTCTAGGGATGGAACCCAGGGCCTCACACGTGCTGAGCATGTGCTGTACCATGAAGCCAAGCCTGTGCCTATGTTGCTACTCTTGGTTTTGCAGGTTTTTAAAAAATTATAATATATATATATATTGGTGTTTTGAGTTAGGGTCTCATTTTGGTCCAGGCTGACCTGGAATTCACTCTGTATTCTCAGGGTGGCTTCAAACTCATGGCGATCCTCCTACCTCTGCCTCCTGAGTGCTGGGATTAAAGGCGTGTGCCACCATGCCTGATATATATATATGTTTATTTATTTGCAAGCAGAGAGAAAGATAGAAGAGAGGCAGACAAAGAATGGGCATGCCAGGGTCTCCAGCCACTGCAAACAAACTACAGATGCATGTGCCCCCTTGTGCATCTGGCTTATGTGGGTCCTGGAGAATCAAACAGGGATCCTTTGGTTTCTCAGGCAAATGCCTTAATCGCTAAGCCATCTCTCCAGCCCGGTTTTGCAGTTTTGCTATAAGATGGGGATCTTACTATATTAGGCAGGCTGGCTTCACATTCTTGAGCTCTTGAATCCTCTTACTTCACACTCCACACTAGCTTGGAGTACGGATGTGCTTTTTTTTTTTTTTTTGGTAGTTCCATTCACATTCTAGTTTTCTGAATTATCCCATGGCTCTGTGTGCCATGGATTGCCCATCCTCCATGCCCCAGCCGTGGGTCCACTTCAATAACCTAAACCATACTGCAACCTGAAGACTGATGTCCACAAGGAGGGGATGTCTCTGTTTGTGGAAAGCATGCTCCATCACTGACGGAGGGACATATTTCAGTCCAGGTAGAGAGTGATGTCATGTCCCTCTGCGCGCGCACGCACACACACACACACGCACACACACACACACCCCGCACCTGAGCACACTGAGGCATCTCTGTGTAGCAGGAGCACATTGGCGTGAGTCAGGGCGTCTTGGGTTTGAATTGTGACCTGCCATTTACTAACTGCATGACTACAAACCAGTTATTCAATCTGGACCCTCGGTGTCATCTGTAAAACAGGGAAGGTAATGGCTCCTGGGGAAGCTACATGTGGATGAAGTGGCATAACCCACAACCAGGCACTTAGCAGAGTGATAACTGTCAGTCATTATGCTGGTAATCTGTGAGAGGAATAGCACTAGCATATTCAACACAGTGCTTCTTTTTCTTTTTCTTTTCTTTTCTTTTTAATATTTCATTTTTATTTATTTATTTGAGAGAGAGAGAGAGAGATACAGAAATAGGCAGGTAGAGAGAGAGAGAAAGAGAGAGAGAGAGAGAGAGGAGAGAATAGACACACCAGGGCCTCCAGTCATTGCAAACAAACTCCAGATGCATGAGCCACCTTGTGCATCTGGCTTACGTGGGTCCTGGGGAGTCGAACCTGGGTCCTCTGGTTTTGCAGGCAAACGCCTTAACTGCTAAGTCATCTCTCCAGCCCCTAGTGTTTCTTTCTTACAGACTGTTTAATGATAAGCAATTGCTCTTGATATGAAGCTAAGCGAGAGTTACATGCAGAGTAGGTCAACATTTCTTTTAAATGTTTTAAAGTTTGTAAAATGAAAGCCCCAAAGAAAGAAAAGTGGAGATGGAGTCTCGGTGATCTCACTGGTATTTTTCTGGGTTTCCAAATTTTTCTGCAATGAGTGTACTACTTTTATAACTCTTTGAAACATGTTTTATGGAAACAAAAATCTCAGTGTGACTCAGCAGGGACAAAGCTGCCAAGTGTCTGACTGGGGTGGTGGAAACAGGGTGCCCCTCTCAGGCTCGTGTGCCTGGCATGGGCCTGGCCCCTGGGGAATCAGTGTTTTGTTTAACTCTGGGCATAGGTAGCCATGGGGACCTTAAGTGCCACAGTGGAACAAAAATGTGGCAAGTGTGTGATGGATGCAGAATATAAAGGAGAACCCTGCTGAGAAAGTGAGAGGGAGATATGGGAAGATAGGGGAATCCCCAGCCCTGAGTGGGTTGGGGAGGGAGAAAGGAGAGAAGAGAGACACATAGAGATGGAGTCAGGGACAAAGACAGGTTCAGAGCTTGGGAGAGACAAACAGAGAAGACAGATAGAGACATAGAGGCAGAGACAGAAAGTCAAGGAGAGAGAAAGAGAGAGAAGGAGATAGAAACAGAGGGCTGGAGGGATTGCTTAGTGGTTAAGGTGTTTGCCTGCAAAGCCAAAGGACCCAGGTTTGATTCCCCAGGACCCATGTTAGCCAGATGCACAAGGGGGCACATGCATCTGAAGTCCATTTGCAGTGGCTAGAGGCCCTGGCATGTGCATTCTCTCTCTCCCTTTCTTTAAAAAAGAAACAGAGATAATGAGGGGCCCACAAATATAGAAACACATGCAGAGATCATTGCGGGGCTGGGAGAAAGGGAGGAAGAAAGAAGGGAGGCATTCCAGTGTGAGGAAGGGCTTCCACGGACCCTTTCTGCACTGTGCCTGGCACAGTGTTTGGGCACATCCTGTCCACCCAGTGACTTGTGTCCTTACCGAGCCGGCCCACTGCCCCGTGGTCAAGGACCCTAGAACCTAACTAGCCAAGGTGTCCTTCCAAGACAAAGTGACCCTTCCTCAATCTGGGCCCTGCAGCACCTCAGAGGCCACAAGTGAGGGGACAGCTCCTGTCTAGAGAGCACTGAAACCAAGCTGCTGAAGCTGAGGGTGGTGGACTGGGGTCAACTTCTGATGTCCCAGTGGGTCCCAGCCCTCTGCTAGGGTGTGTTGCTAGGTGTGGTGGTTTGAATGTAAAATGCCCCCCCCCATAGCCTTATGTGTTTGAATGCTTGCTCCCAGTTTGGGAAGGTTATGGAACCATTGGGCAGTGGAGCCTTGCTTAGAGGAAGTGTGCCACTGGGGACAGGCCTTGGGGTTTTATAGTCCAGCCTCATTTTCCACACTCAGCTCACTCTCTTTATTGCCTCCATGCCAAAATGAAGACGTGATGCCTCTTTGCTTCTGCCATATGAAATTTCCCCTTGAAACTAAGCTGGACAGCTGGGCGTGGTGGCGCACGCCTTGAATCCCAACTCGGGAGGCAGAGATGGGAGGATCGCTGTGAGTCTGAGGCCACCCGGAGACTACATAGCAAATTCCAGGTCAGCCTGGGCTAAAGAGAGACCTTACCTCAAAAAAACAAACAAGCAAACAAACAAAACCCAAAGAAAAAAAGAAAGAAAGAAAGAAGGAAGGAAAAAAAAGAGGAAAGAAAGAAAGAAAGAAAGAAAGAAACTGTAAACTGGAAATAAACCCTTTCCTTCTGTAAGCTGCTTCTGGTCCAATGTTTTGTCTCAGCAACAAGAACATAACTGCTACCACACTGGGTACGTCTCCAAGTCTCCCCTCATCTTATCTTGCTCCTTAACTTTGTTTAGGCTGAGGTGTTATCACATGCGATGAAAAGGTCTCTAGTAACAGAATCACCAAGACTGGGGTAAGCAAGAGCCAAACCTGGGAGTCCAGATGAAGAAGGGCAGCGAGACCTTCCCAGGAGTCGGCCCTGAGAGGGGCAGGGCCCGTTATTCCTGGCTGGCATCTTGGGCCCTTGCTCACTTCTTCCTCCTGCTATGGAGCTGCCACAAAGGGCCACGTGTCTGGACTTTGGTGAAGTGTCTCTAAACCTGTGCATTCTCCAGCTCGTCCCAGGGCCTCAGAGCAGGCACGATCCTCTCCATTCAGAGAGAAACACTGGGGCAGAGTTGGAGGCCAGTGGGTCCTGAGGGGCCACTCCGTGCCAGGGGACGGAGGACCAGGCCCTGTGTGTCCAAAATGAATCCTGAACTTCCAGCCTTGGAAGGAGGGAACAGACAGTGCAGCACGAACAGTGTTGACAGTGACAGGCACACGCAGGAAGGCCACAAGGACAGATCTCCTTGTCACAGAGCTACATTCCAGCTGGGGGAGACACACAGGCACTGGTAGAACGGTGACGGAGTCAGAGAATTCCAGGGGGTAAGAAGGAGGCTCTGAACAGTGCTGGCCCACAGTCAGAACCTCTGTACAGAAGGACTCGATCAGAGGTGGTGCTTGGACTATTGTAGTTGAATTTGAAGTGTCCTCCACACGCTCAGGTTTGGGTGCTTGTTCCCTGGGTGGTTGTGTGTGGAGGTGGAACCTAGCTGGCAACAGTAGTTTACTGTGTGTGTGTGGGGGAGAGTCTTTGACGTCTGTACCTAGCTCCCGGTTCCAGCGGCACTTACTCTTTGTTTCCTGGTCTGTCACTACGTGAACAGTTTTTCTCTGCCACATGCTCCCACCGCTATCCTGGTGTTTCTCCTCAACAGCACGGGGCCAAGCATCAGTGGGCGGAGTCTTCTGAGACTGTGAGCCAACTTAAATGTTGCCTTCTGGGCTGGAGAGATGGCTTAGTGGTTAAGGCGCTTGCCTGTGAACCCTAGGGACTCATGTTCGAATCTCCAGGTCCGACGTGTGATGCAGGCATGCAATGTTGCAAATCCACCACAAGGGGGCACACACATCTGGAGCTCATTTGCAGCAGCTGGAGTTCCTGGTGTGCCCATTCTCTCTCTTTCTCTCTCTCTTTCTATCTCAAAATTAAAATAAAAAATTAAAAAAAAACGTTGCTTTCCTTTACGCCAGGTCTTTGAACACATCGATGCAAAAATAACTAACATATAAAATTGGTACCAGAGAAGTGGGGCCTGCTTCTGTATCTAAACCCAATCCTGCTGTTCTTAGGCCTTTGGAACTGGTGGTATGAGGAGGAGCATGGAGAAATGGAGAAACCCCGGAAGGTTGTAAGCAGAGACCAGGAAGCTCAGAAGACCAGGATGTGGGTAGAGATGAGGTCAGTGAAGAATTGCTTCTGAGGTTTGATGCAGGAATTGAGAGTCTTTCTCAGCTCCTGGGTGGGCAGTAATTCAGGAGCCAGGGTGCTGGACATGCAGTGGTCACACAAAGCTGCCACTGACTTAGTGGTCTCTGGATTCTTGTCTTTTTTTTTTTTTTTTTAAAGATTCAGGAGTTTTTTTTTTTTAAATATTTTATTTATTTGTTTGAGAGAGAGAGAGAGAGAGAGAGAGAGAGAGAGAGAGAGAGAATGGGTGCACCAGGGCTTCCAGCCACTGCAAATGAACTCCAGACACATGTGCCCCCTTGTGCATCTGGCTTACATGGGTCCTGGGGAATCAAACTGGGGTCCTTTGGTTTTGCAGGCAAATACCTTAACCATTGAGCCATCTCTCCAGCCCCTGGATTCTACTTTTATGGATCTTGACAAGTGAAACCCACAGACCAGAGGATAACGTTTATTCGAAAGACATTTATAATATATCTTATAGAGCTCGAGCTTAAAAGAAGAAAGGAATGCAGAGCACTTGCTGAAAAAGGAGGCAAGAGAGGGTTCCCTGAAAATGGGAAAGCCCACCTAGAGACCCAGATTGGGATTATTTATTTATTTTGAGAGAGGGAATGACACACCAGGGCCTCAGCCACTGTAATTGAACGCAGACTCTTGTGCCACCTAGTGGGTGTGCGTGACCTTGCGCTTGCCTCACCTTTGTGTGTCTGTCTTACATGGGATCTGGAGAGTCAAACATAGGTCCTTAGGCTTCCCAGGCAAGCGCCTTAACCACTAAACCATCTCTCTAGCCTTAGATTAGGATCTTTTAAGGGAGTTCTGTGGATGGGGAGGGCTTAAGGAAATTTCAAGATAGCACAATATTTAGGCATGGTCACTTCTGGTTGCTTTTAGCCAGTGAGGATCAGGGGCAAAAACAAAATCCAAGGCAGAAGAATTTGAAAACTGTCCAGGTTGGTGAGACAAAGCCGTTGCAATTGTTAAAGAGATGACATTACAGACAATCAAATGCTGCCCCTTGGGACAACAGGAGGGGGCCTTGTGCCTTGAGGGGAAGACCCCACCCATTGCAGGCTTCAGGGCATGAATCTGGAAATGTATTTGAAAGGCTTTTCCTTTGCCAAGAGAGTGCTTGATCAAAGAGATCCTCTGAGGCGCTCTCCTAGAAAAGAGCTACCTAAGGAAGTGTTTTTCCTGATCGGCACTACAGGCACTCAAAGCTGCAGCTGTGGTCTGAAAGGGCTTGGCCACTTCTCCAGCTGACAGCAGAAGATGGCATCACCCACACAGTGCTTGTTTTGCAGGCATGCAGGATGCATGAGTTAAGGGGTCAGGAAGGCTTGGACCAAGATTTTATTTTATTTTATTTTATTTTATTTTATTTTATTTTATTTTATTTATTTGCAAGGAGAGAGAGAGAGAGAGTGAGCGAGAGAGAGAGAAGAGAGGCACATAGAAAATGGGCATACCAGGGCCTCTAGCCACTACAAACGAACTCCAGATGCATGTGCCCCTTGTGCATCTGGCTTACGTGGGTCCTGGAGAATCGAACTGGGATCTTTTGGCTTCGGAGGCAAATGCCTTAACCACTAAGCCATTTCTCCAGCCCCAAGATTTTATTTTTAAGCCAGGGAGCCTCGCGCAATGTGTAGTAGGGTTGGATTCTCTGTACGCAAGCCCTCCAGTGGACTGTGCACGAAGCTGGGAGGGCGGAACCAAAGCTGCAATGGAGACTCCGGGATGCTGGGGACACCGGGAATGTGAGGTGTCTGCCAAGGAAAACAGCAGGCACTCGTGGAACCAGCTCAAGAGACAGGCCATTTTTGCAGGGCCATAGGGCTGGGGCTGCCCAGGCTCCCTGATGAGCTCGGATCATGCTGCCACATGCTCTGGGGGCTGGAAATGGAGCTGCTTCCTCTGCTACACTTCAGTTTTGTTCAGCCCAGGTTCTCCCTTCTGAGCTCCATGTTTACTGTGTGTCCTTGTTTATTGAACATATGCACTGTTTTCTTTTTGTTTTACAGGAGGGGCTCTCTCTAAGAGTGTGCTTTCAGTCTCAGAGGACAGTATGGTTTTTTTTTTTTTTTTTTTTGGAGAGAGTCAGAGAGAGAGAGAGAGAGAGAGAGAGAGAATGGCGAATGGCCAGCAGCCTCTCAGCCACTGCGAACAAACCTCAGACCTCTAAAGTGCTGGGATTACAGCATTGTGCAGGCAATGTAAGCACTCTACCAACTGAGCTACATCCCCAGTCCTTGTTTGTTTATTTGTTTTTTAAAATTTTATTTATTTATTTATTTATTTATTCATTTGAGAGAGCAAGAGAGAGAAAGAGGCAGAGAGAGCGAGAAAGAGAGAGAGAGAGAGAGAAAGAGAGAGAGAGAATAGGTGCACCAGGGCCTCCAGCCACTGAGAACAAACTTCAGATGCATGCTCCACCTTGTGCATCTGGCTTACGTGGGTCCTGGGGAATTGAACCGAGGTCCTTTGGCTTTGCAGGCAAATGCCTTAACCGCTAAGCCATTTCTCCACAGCCCCTGTTTGTTTATTTATTTATTTATTTTTTTGAGATAGGATATCACTATGTAACCTTGGCTGTCCTGAAACTTGCTATGTAGACTAGGACGGCCTTGAGATCGTGGCAATCTTCCTGCCTCAGCCTCCCTCCCAAGTCCTGAGATTACAGACACAGAACAACACCATGCTTAGCTGATGTCTTGAAGTGTGGGACCATGCCTTTTTTTTTTCCTTCTCCCCCAGATTCGATGATTGTAGCACCAGCAGGAAGCGAGCAGACTATGAAGCTAATGACACAACCTAGGTGGAGGTTGTGAGGAGACTGGGCAGGGGCACCTTCATGGAGGGAATAAATCATGCAGACCTGCATTTTACAAACCAAACTGTCTGGTCAAAGTCACTATAATTTTCTGCGACATCCAAATGAACTTGGTCTGAATGAAACCGTGATGATTCTACAATGTTTGGTCAAGCCATTGGGCCGCATCACCTGCAAGGTGGGGGGGACATTCTCACCTCTGCGAGTTAATTTCTGCAGATTAACAGCAGCGGCATTGTGCGCCACCTGGTGGCCGCGCGGCAGACAGCACCCTGTTGGCGGGGCCCAGTCCTGAGCTGGACCAGCCCTTGGTGCCTCGGGCTTTAAGGCATCTTTTAGCCCAGCGCCCCAAGCCCGGAAACGTCAGAGACTTCTGACGCGAACTCCAGGAATGCCAGACGGTGGTGTCGAGCTCCCCAGCTCAGGTGGCCTCTGCAGATCACAGGAGCTCTTGCCCATTGATGAGAACAGGGAACTAAATAAAGATGTGACCTTCCTTCCGCACACCCGGGTCTCGGAGCAATAGTTACAGTGGAGAGGAGGGAGGCGGATGACTCACTGCGGCTCCGAGCAGGAAATTAACGCCGAGGGAGCCTGACCTGGCAGCAGCCCGCACAGAATTGATTGGTGGCGGTTTGAGCCGTGGGCGGAGTGGTTTTTATGTGTTTTTATGTGGCGGGGACTTAGTAATGCTTCCTTCAGCTGACCTTGAAAAGGATCTGGGCACAGCGGCTTCCAACCTGTACATCTTAGCATTTTGGGAAGCTGAGGCAGGAAGCTTTGAGTTCGAGGCCAGCTTGGGCTACTATCGTTCCAGGCCAAGTCTGAGCTACATTGAGACTTTGTCTCAAAAACTAAACAAAAGAAGCAATCAAACAAACAAACAAACAAACAACCCAAAACAAAACAAAATAAATAAATCCTGAAACGACCAACGGTGTGTGCAAAGTAGAGTTCAAGCTGTGGCAATCATTCTTTCAGAAATTCCCGAGACTGATAATGGAGAGCGTCTGTCTGGACTAGGTCAGGACCCACAGTGGCCACCCCGACTGGCAGAATGTCTTCTCTCTCAGGGTCTATATGTCGCCCATGCAGACTGGCCACGGTCTGGAGCCCCTTTCAGCCCTGACCCTGTTCCACACCTCTGGGGTAACTGTGGTCGTAAGTCATGAAGGCAAGGTGGCATCGGCCTTGGATAACAGCAAATCCAAGAGTGCTGAGTTGGAACCTTGTCCCTACCTGGTCCCCCTGGTTTTCCCTGATAACAGCAGGTGAAGCGAGGCGATCTGGTGGCATTGGCTGACAGTCCCAGAGCACAGCAGTCACAGGGGCAGTGGACACATGGGCTGGCCAACAATGGGAAGATGGAGCTGGAAGCCAAGCAAGGTCCCTGGGGACACAAAGAGCCACCTGCACACGGTGTACCTCACGCCTGGAAGGAAGGGACTTGAGAGTCATTTTCTGATTGGAGAAACTAGGGGTCACGTAGCTCCCACAGACTCCCTCGTGGATTGGCAGGGCTGGGTCAGCTCCAGGCCCCCATCACAGAGGAGGCTCATTCCATAGTCTGCCGGTCAGAGCTCTCCTCCCCTGAAATCAGAGACCTTTCTCTTAAGATGACAGAGTTCTTAGATTGAGGTTCTTTTTTTTTTTTTTAAAAATTTTTTTATTTTAAAGAGAGAGAGAGAGAGAAAATTGGCATGCCAGGGTCTCAGCCACTGCAATAGAATACCAGATACTTGTGGCACCTAGTGGGCATGTGCGGCCTTGCGCTTGCCTCACCTTTGTGTGTCTGGCTTATGTGGGATCTGGAGAGTCAAACATGTGTCCTTAGGTGTTGCAAGCAAGCGCCTTAACTGCTAAGCTGTCTCTGCAGCCCAAGATTGAGGTTCTTTTATGTGTGTGTGTGTGTGTGTGTGTGTGTGTGTGGTGCATGTATGTGTGCGCAGGTGAAGTTAGAGGACAGCCTCAGGTGTTGTCCTCAGGAACACTGTCCATATATGTTCCAGACAGGCTCTCTCATTGGCCTGGAGCTCACCAATTCAGCTAGACAAGTTCACCAGTGAGCCCCAGGGAGCCCACTGTCTTTACCTCCCAGCTCTGGGATTATAGGTGCAGAGTATTATAGCTGGTATGTTTTATCTGGGTTCTGGGGATTGAACTCAGGTCCTCATGCCTGTGAGGCAAGCACTTTACCCACTGAGCTATCTCCCCAGTCCCTGCTTTTGTTTTTTGAGACAGGGTCTCGCTTAGTCACTGAAGCTGGCTTCCAACTCGTGATCTTGCCTTCCCTTTCTTCTGGATTCCCGGTGTGCGTCATCATCCTCAAGGGAGAGGTTCTTATAGAGCCCTGGGCCCTGTTGATGCTGAGCAAGGGTTTCTGTCCATTGAAGAAGGCAGGAAGGGTGGTTACAGCATCCTCACCTCCCTCCCTTAAAGGTTTCTAAAGCAACAGCTCTTGACCCACAGCCTGACTTCCTCTCCTTTATGTAAAACAATGTAGCTCTCTACCCACTTCTCTTTTTGCATCTCCACCTGGCTGCAGAGGAGCCACAAACAGAATCACATTCTGCTTTACATGGGGCTGAGACAAGTCAGGGCCATTGGGAGACAGGTGGTCAGGGCACACCCTTGTTTGACCTGTTCTCTCTGCTGGCTGGGGCATCAGCGCGCCTCTGTGAAGACAGCTTGGAGTGGGGGGGGATGTCTCTTCTCTCTCAGAGCCCAGGCCTATGCTTCCTTTGTCCTCTGCTCCCATGCCTTGAATGAGGGTGTCTACCAGCATCTCTATTCTGAAAGAAAATGTTAGGGCTGCAGAGATGGCTTACTGGTTATGGTGCCTGCCTCCTAAGCCTAAGAACACTGGTTCCAATCTCCAGCAGTTCCAATCTCCAGGTCCCACATTTAGCCAGATGCAGTGATGCAAGGGTGCAATGCTGCACTTGACCACAAGGGGGCACAAGTGTCTGGAGTTCATTCACAGCAGTTGAGAGGCTGCTGGCATGCCCATTCTCTATCTGTCCCCCTCCTTCTCTCTGACTCTCTCCAAAAAAAATGTTATCGTCCCCATTGAGCCACGAGTGTGCAGTTGTGTGTTGAATAAGGCTCTCTCTCTCTCTCTCTCTCTCTCTCTCGGGTATGTTTTCCAGTTCACAATCAACAACACACAAAAGTGTCCCAGGCATTCTGGATCTTTTCCCTGCTCATATATTCTAGGACCTGTGATGCAGGGTCATCTTGGCCACTAGGGAGGGAGGGATGTCACCTCAATCCAGGCCTTCAGGATCTGAACAGATATGGCCAAATCTGGACCTCCTTCATGGCTGTAGACAGCTCCATGATGCTGGGCTGAACATCCAACCAAACCCAGTTTATGGAGGATCAGAGTTTATTTCAAGCTTACAGATCCAGGGGATGTTTCGTCAATGGTGGAATATATCAAATGGATTCATGAATCCAAGCAGAGAGAGAAAAACCACATGGCAAACACACACACACACAAAAATGCAGCAAACACGGGTGGCAAGCAGGACCCCCAGAACTCAAACCTCTCTGCACACCTTTGGGCTGCAACTCAGATCTACCCCCCCAACACAACTTTAGACTGCATCCCAGGATCTTTCTCCAGTGACATTTTCTCCAGACAGGCAGTTGGAGATCCAGGTTATATGCTTTACTAAAACACCTGAGTCTATGGGGGGCATATATATTCACATTCCAAGCACCTTCACCCTATGGGTGTGGCTTTGGGCATAGACTAGTGGCATTCCTCTTTGAGCATTATCAAGCCTGGATCCCAGATGGAGATGGAGGTGTCCCATGGGCTTCCACTCACTCTCCACCTGCTGCCACAGGTCCTGGGTCCACTTATCCAGACACTGGGTCCTCAGACTACCCCAGTATTCCCAGCTTCCACCCGTGGGCAGTGACCTCAGCATGGAGGCTGTCCTTCTGTCCTCCCTCCAGCCATGACAGACAGTCCCACGGAGATCCTAGCTTTTGCTAACAACCCATATCTGGGCTTGGGAATATCCTCTCCTCCCTCTGTCCCCTGCTGGGCTTCTCAGCTGCCATGTCTCCTTGGTTGCCAGCTCTGGGATATCTAGCCAGTTTGACCCTTGGCTCCTCCATCCCTGAGCCATCAGCTCCCCAGCCTCTCTGTAGCTTCCTTTCTGACCTGGATTTATTCATCGGCAGAAGATCCCATCCAACTTTATTTTTTTTTTTTTTTTTTAGCGAGAGTCAGAAAGAGAGACAGACAGACAGACAGACAGATAGAGAATGGGCACACCAGCGGCCTCTCAGCCACTGTGAATGAACTCCAGATGCGTGCGCCTCCTTGTGGGCAAGTGTGGCATTGCACCCTTGCATCACTTTGTGTCTGGCTAAATATGGGACCTGGAGAATCAAACAGGCGTTTTTTTTGCCTAGCAAGTAGGCACCTTAACCGCTAATCCATCTCTCCAGCCCCAACTTTTTTTTTTTAGAGAGAGAGCGAGAGAGAGAATGGGTGCGCCAGCAGCCTCTCAGCTGCTGTGAACGAATTCCAGACGTGTGCGCCCCCTTGTGGGCAAGTGCGGCATTGTGCCCTTGCATCACTTTGTGTCTGGCTAAACGTGGGACCTGGAGAATCGAACAGGCATTCTTGGACTTGGCAGGTAGGCTCCTTAACCTCTAAGCCATCTCCCCAGCCCCCATACAACTTTTTGACTATGAGAATGAACTAGCTTGTCAAATCCGTGGCAAACATCCCGTTCAAAGTTTTTTCCTCTTCCTAGGTCAGCCTGACTCCAAGCCCAAGGGCTCTACCCTGGGGAGGGGCAAGATCAGCTGTCCCCTCCTCTTTTCTACACTTGCAGATGTCCCCAGGGCCAGCAGGGGTGGGAAGGGGTTTGGAGGAAAAATGACCCATGAAGGTGTCTGTTCTTGCTCATGCTGGTCCTTGGGCTGCACACAGCCAATATGCAAATTCAGGTATGCAAATGTAGGCTCCGCTGCTGCTCATAGATGTGTGTTCTTCAGGAACATCTGGGGACCTGGTACTGCATGGTGTTCTGAGGCCTGAGCATCTGCCTCCAGCCATCTACCTCAAATCTCTGACTGCTCAGCTCCCCTTTCTGCTAATATAATCTATTAGGGGGTGACTATATTCCATTCCTGTGGCCATTATCGCAAGTTCCCAAATTGGAACAATGGAAATTTGTTCTGTCACTGTTCTGGAAGCTGGTGCCTGAGATCCAGCAGTTGGCAGGCCATGCTCCCTCTAGAGTGCCAAGGGGAGGATCCTTCCTGTGTCTGCCAGCTCCTAGTGTGCTAGCATTCCATGGGCCAAGGTAGCGTAGCTCTGATCCAGCCTCTTTCTTTCTTTCTTTCTTTCTTTCTTTCTTTCTTTCTTTCTTTCTTTCTTTCTCTCTTTCTTTCTTTCTTTCTTTCTCTTCTTTCTTTCTTTTTTCTTTCTTTCTTTCTCTCTCTCTTTCTCTTCTTTCTTTCTTTCTTTCTTTCTTTCTTTCTTTCTTCTTCTTCTTCTTCTTTCTTTCTTTCTTTCTTTCTTTCTTTCTTTCTTTCTTTCTTCTTTCTTTCTGAGACAGGGTTTTACTATACATCTCAGGTTGGCCTCAAACTTGTGACCTTCCTGCTTTGGCCTCCTGAGGGCTGGGATGACAGGCTTGTACTATCCCATCTGGAGGCCTCCATTTTTTGCACACAGCCAATATGCAAATTCAGGTATGCAAATGTAGGCTCCGCTGCTGCTCATAGATGTGTGTTCTTCAGGAACATCTGGGGACTTGGTACTGCATGGTGTTCTGAGGCCTGAGCATCTGCCTCCAGCCATCTCCCTCAAAGCCCTGACTGCTCAGCTCCCCTTTCTGCTAATATAATCTATTAGGGGTGACTATATTCCATTCCTGTGGCCATTATCGCAAGTTCCCAAATTGGAACAATGGAAATTTGTTCTGTCACTGTTCTGGAAGCTGGTGCCTGAGATCCAGCAGTTGGCAGGCCATGCTCCTCTAGAGTGCCAAGGAGGATCCTTCCTGTGTCTGCCAGCTCTAGTGTGCTAGCATTCCATGGGCCAAGGTAGCGTAGCTCTCAGTCAGCCCTTTCTTTTCTTTCTTTCTTTCTTTCTTTCTTTCTTTCTTTCTTTCTCTCTCTCTCTTTCTCTTCTTTCTTTCTTTCTCTTTCTCTTCTTTCTTTCTTTCATCACTTTGTGTCTGGCTAAACGTGGGACCTGGAGAATCGAACAGGCATTCTTGGACTTGGCAGGTAGGCTCCTTAACCTCTAAGCCATCTCCCAGCCCCCATACAACTTTTGACTATGAGAATGAACTAGCTTGTCAAATCCGTGGCAAACATCCCGTTCAAAGTTTTCCTCTTCCTAGGTCAGCCTGACTCCAAGCCCAAGGGCTCTACCCTGGGGAGGGCAAGATCAGCTGTCCCCTCCTTTTTCTACACTTGCAGATGTCCCCAGGGCCAGCAGGGGTGGGAAGGGGTTTGAGGAAAAATGACCCATGAAGGTGTCTGTTCTTGCTCATGCTGGTCCTTGGGCTGCACACAGCCAATATGCAAATTCAGGTATGCAAATGTAGGCTCCGCTGCTGCTCATAGATGTGTGTTCTTCAGGAACATCTGGGGACTTGGTACTGCATGGTGTTCTGAGGCCTGAGCATCTGCCTCCAGCCATCTCCCTCAAAGCCCTGACTGCTCAGCTCCCCTTTCTGCTAATATAATCTATTAGGGGGTGACTATATTCCATTCCTGTGGCCATTATCGCAAGTTCCCAAATTGGAACAATGGAAATTTGTTCTGTCACTGTTCTGGAAGCTGGTGCCTGAGATCCAGCAGTTGGCAGGCCATGCTCCCTCTAGAGTGCCAAGGGGAGGATCCTTCCTGTGTCTGCCAGCTCCTAGTGTGCTAGCATTCCATGGGCCAAGGTAGCGTAGCTCTGATCCAGCCCCTTTCTTTCTTTCTTTCTTTCTTTCTTTCTTTCTTTCTTTCTTTCTCTCTCTCTCTTTCTCTTCTTTCTTTCTTTCTTTCTTTCTTTCTTTCTTTCTTTCTTTCTTTCTTTCTGTCTTCCTTGCTCTCTTTCTTTCCTTCCTTCTTCCTCTTTCTTTCTTTCTTTCTTTCTTTCTTTCTTTCTTTCTTTCTTTCTTCTTCTTTCTTTCTTTCTTTCTTTCTTTCTTTTTTTCTTTCTTTCTTTCTTCTTTCTTTCTGAGACAGGGTTTTACTATACATCTCAGGTTGGCCTCAAACTTGTGACCTTCCTGCTTTGGCCTCCTGAGGGCTGGGATGACAGGCTTGTACTATCCCATCTGGAGGCCTCCATTTTTTTTTTTTTTTTGGAGAGAGACAGAGGGAGACAGAGAGAGAGGGAGAGGAAGACAGATAGAGATGGGCGCACCAGCAGCCTCTCAGCTGCTGTGAACGAAATCCAGATGTGTGCGCCCCCTTGTGGTCAAGTGTGGCATTGCGCCCTTGCGTCACTTTGCATCTGGCTAAACGTGGGACCTGGAGATTGGAACCAGCGTTCTTAGGCTTAGGAGGCCGGCGCTTTAACCGCTATGCCATCTCTCCAGCTTGTGGCTTCCATTTTGACATGGCCTTCTTTTTGTGTGTGTGTGTTTCTTTCTCTATGCCCCCCCTTTTTATTGCTAGAGGGAAAGAAGGAAGGAAGGGAAGCAAAAGAAAAGAAAGAGAGGACATGAGGAAGAAAGGGAGAGGAGCTACTTGGAGCTAGCGTGGGTGGCCCAACAGGAGGCCCCTGTCTGGCAGGCCAGGCCACTGCAGGAGCGATTTATAGCCAAGAAGTAATTGAACAGATTCTCACTTGACCGCAAGCCCAGACAGAGTCCTGAATTCTCGCTGCTGCTCGGATAGCTCGTTAAAAAGAAGAATGAGAACAAGGCGGCAGATCGCTGAACAGAGTTTTGTTCAGAGCGAGGGTTTCTTCTGAAGCCCCAAGCTGATAGGGTCCAATACACTTCACCTGCCATGACCGAGGGCCTGTGTTCCTTGGGCTGTCATGACATCTTTGAGCGCTGCAGGACACTGAGCTCTGACAGCGAGTTGCCAAGCTCTCCAGATGGGCCTCCACCCAGCAGAAGCGGGTCTCCACCCACCTAGTCCCAGTAGCAGCTCTCCATCTGGTCCTCGGGTTTTACCCTCTTGTCTGCCTGTGAAATCATTTCGACAAGCCAATCAAGCCCTCCTCTGGGAGTCAGGGGGAACCTCCTCGTTCCCCCATTCTCTTGTCGCTACACGGCTTGCCAACCACACCCCCCCGCCGCCGGCTGACTCTGCGCCTCTGTGCACCCCTCCCCCATGGTCCATGTAACTAACGAGCTGCCACCAGTCACATCTGTTTGGCACTCGCAGTGCGTTTGGCCATCTTTACTAGGGCCAGGCATGCCTCCCTCACTACTAGGATGAGAAGGAAGCTGCCTGTATACCCTTCATTTCAAAATATTTTATTTTTTATTAATTTATTTGACAGAGAAAGAGGGAGAGAGAGAGAGAATGGGCACGCCAGGGCCTCCAGCCACTGAAAACGAACTCCAGATGCGTGTGCCCCCTTGTGCATCTGGCTAACATGGGTCCTGGGGAATCGAACTAGGGTCCTTTGGCTTTGCAGGCAGACGCCTTAACCGCTAAGCCATTCCTTCAGCCCATACCCTTCATTTCAAACAGCACTTGAGGGAGCTGCCTCAGGTCTCAGGTGTGCTATAAGGTGGCCCAGCTGTCCAGGGATCCCCACTCACCTCCAGCCTCTTGGAACATGAAGGGGTAGGTATTCACTGAAGCAAAGGAAGAGATTTGTTTGGGGTGGGGGCAGGAGTCTGGTGCCCCAGCTCTTCTCCCTACGCCCAGCCCAGGGGAGGAGCCTCCAGGAAATGACCCTGAGAGCTTGCATGCGCCTGTCCTGCAGAGGTGGAGAAGCGACAACCTACAATCTGGCTGCCTGTCTATTCCTTATGGAAACTCACAGGTCCACTGGGGCACCGAGAGCTTTCTAGGTAGGACCTGAAGCATGCATGAGCTTGACAACTAGAACCTTCTTCTTCTTCTTCTTTTTTTTTTTTTTTAAATTATTTATTTATTTGAGAAAGAAAGGCAGGAGAGAGAGAAAGAGATATTTACACACACACACACACACATACACACACACACACAGAGAGGGAATGGGCGCAGCAGGGCCTCTGTCACTACAAACAAACTCCAGATGCATGCACTACCTTGTGCATCTGGCTTACATGGGGCCTGGGGAGTTGAACCTGAGTTCTTTGGCTTTGCAAGCAAGTGCCTTAACCACTAAGCCATCTCTCCAGCCCTGGAACCTACTTCTTGCCGGAAGTTTGAAGGTGGGAAAACTCGCTGAACAGCTGGTGACAGCAGGCAGGGGGATCAATCTAATCCAGCCCCCGTCTAGTGACAAGGCTGATGTCTTGTCCCAGTGATGGAATGATGGGGGGAATGGCCTGGCCTGGATGTCTGGCATGCAGCTCCTGGGTCTGTAAGCTCATGCTTCCTTCCAGCCGGCATTGTTGGCATTCTTTCTCCTTCTCTGCTTCAGCTAGTCCGAGATAGTTTTATTATGTCAAGCAAAACCCAGAGGAAGCTAATGTACAGAATTAAAACAACTCAGGAACGGGACAAACCGGCACTTCTTTCTTTTCTGGCCAGACACGTCTGCGTCTTTCTGTAAGGATGCTGCTTGCCCTTCTAATTCGCAGTTGAGCTTGGAGCATCGCGCGGCCCAGGAGATTCCACAGGACGAAGGTACTGGTGCTGCTTGCATGGGCTGCAGAAGTCAATCCCTGGGCTGGAGGGGAGGAAGGATGGGCATAAAACAAGATATGTAGCTGTCTAGGGACTTCGGAGAAGACACAGCATGCAGGAAGGCAGACAGGAAGCCATTCTGTCTTTTAGTCGCCGCCCCCTCCTGTCCCTTTCTCCCCAGGGCACCTGCCTGGATCTTCAATTCAGGGCTTCAGCTAGGCTCTGGCTTTGGCAGCCATAGACGCGGGGGGCGCAGGAGCGCCACCTAGTGCCCAGCTGGTAGTGACATTCCTGGAGAGGGTCTAGATGGGGTGGCATTAAGAACAGTAATAGCCTGAGCCCAAAGTGTGACTTAGACCCTTGTACTTATGTATGCATTCATATGGCATGTGAGCACAGAGGTCCTATTTATCTGACGTGTATTTATAGATTAATATAAGCTTTGGGTTTAAAAAGTATTTGGTATGCATTTATAGATTAATATAAAGCTCCAGATTTTAAAAACCATGCTTTATTTATTTTATTTCTGTCCACACTGTCTTCATTATTTTGAACAAAATAATAATTTATGAGCCACAGGTATGTTTTTATTTATTTAATTTTTTTTTTTTTTTTTGGTTTTTCTGAGGTAGGGCCTCACTCTAGCTCAGGCTGACCTGGAATTCACTATGTAGTCTCAGGTGGCCTTGAACTCACAGCGATCCTCCTACCTCTGCCTCCCAAGTGCTGGGATTAAAGGTGTGCACAACCACACCCGGCTTTATTTATTTAATTAAATTTTTACTTTTACTTTTATTTATTTGAGAGAGAAGAAGAAGAATAGAGAGAAAGAATGGGCACATTCCAGCCTCTGCAAATGAACTCCAGATGCATGTGCCCCTTGTGCATCTGGCTTACGTGAGTCCTGGAGAATCTAGCTGGGTCCTTTGGCTTTGAAGGCAACAGCCTTTACCACTGAGCCATATCTCCAGCCCCCTTTATTATAAAGATTTTATTTTTATTTATTTAAGACAGAGACAGGGAGACAGAGTGAGAATGGGCATGCCAGGGCCTCTGATCACTGCAAACAAACTCCAGATGCATGCGCCACCATGTGCATCTGGCTTATGTGGGACCTGGAGAATCAAACTGGGGTCCTTTGGTTTCACAGGCAAACACTTTAACCGCTAAGCCATCTCTCCAGCCCTCCAGCCCTTTAATTTTTTTTTGACAGACTCTTTCTGTGTAGCCCTGGTTGGCTGGAAGGAACTCATTATGTACCCCAGGCTGTCTTCCTCCTGTCTCTACCTGGCAGGTAGGTGCTAGGGTTTCAGGTGTGTGCCACCATGCCTGGCAAGAAGTTGTTTTGTTAGGATCAAACTCTTTTTTGTTGTTGTTTTGTTTGGTTTTTCGAGGTAGGGTTTCACTGTAGCTCAGGCTGACCTGGAATTCACTATGTAGTCTCAGGGTGGCCTCAAACTCATGGTGATCCTCCTACCTCTGCCTCCCGAGTGCTGGGATTAAAGGCGTGCGCCACCACGCCTGGCTCAGGATCAAACTCTCGAATGAGGGAAATGGAAAGCTGGTACAATTTGGCTATCACAATAATTATCTGTTATGTGCCCTTGAAACAGTTTACAGGAGAAGGCATCACATACATGAAATGTGACTAGCTTCCCTGTTCTTTGCTTGAGAAGCTGTGTCTGCATCAAAGGTATTTAGCACCGCAACAATACCATCACAGTAGCAAAAGGAGTACACCGTCGTGGGTGCCCTGCGCCCCACTTCTCCTACAGTGACAATTTGGAATGGGGGAAGCATTTGTATTCCCTTAAAATTTACCACTAAAGTGAGGACATCGAGAGGTGGGGCTTCGGGAGGTGACCGATCGTGAGGAGCTCCTTTATGCATGTAATCGGTGCCCTTGTAAGAGAGATGGTTCAGTGGTTAATGGGTGCTTCCTATATAAGCATGAGGACCCAGTTTGGTTCCCCAGGACCCACATGAGCCAGATGCACAAGGTGGCACATGCATCTGGAATTTGTTTGCAGAGGCTGGAGGCCCTGGTGTGCCTATTCTCTCCCCACCCCCTCTCTTCTTCTCTCTCAAATAAATAAAAGTAAACAAATTTTTTAAAAATTAAATAAATAAAACACACATGTAGCCCAGAAATTATTATTTTGTTCAAAAATAAGCATGAACTTGGCCTGAGACTGCCCAAGTTCAAATCTCCATGTGGGCGTGGTCACTCACACCTAAAAACTCCAACTCCACAGGGGAGCAGAGACCAGAGACACTTTGGAGCCCCAAAAGCTCTGGAATTAGTCAAAGGAGGCTTGGTTCAGTACAAGACTGGGCAGAAGAGCGATTCACTAGACGTTTCACTCCGGGCCTCCAGAGGCCATCACCACTCGCTAGGGTGCCACAAGGGGCGCATACATGTGCCCCTCCCAAACGCAGAGGACAGTGACCCTGGGGTGCTTTCTTCTCCTCTGCTGCCACGTGAGGCTCCAACCAGAAGACAACGAGTCTGTGACCCAGGAAGCAGGCCATCCCAGGTGCCGACTGCTGGTGCCTGGTCTTGGGCTCCCGGCCTCCTGACTTGTGACAAACACATTTTGGCTATTTAAGAGTTGTCAAGTGTATTTGGTTGGGTTCTGCAGAGAAATGGAACGGGCAGAATGCATCTATCTTAACAAAAGGGGATTTGTTCATTGGCTTACACAGTGGCTGTCTTCACACCAGAAAGGCTGAGAACATCCCTGGAGCTGCTCGGTGCACCCAGCAAGAGGCTTCAGCCGTCCTAAGGTGCTGCTGGAAGCCTGAAAGATTCCTAGAGAGTCGCTGGTCTTGAGGCCATGTTGGAGGGCCGAAGAAGCTGTCAGCCGGGCATGCAATACTGCTTTTTGCTTAGATTTCTTACTTCTGGACCACCTTCAGGTGCCACTCCCTCTGGAGGAGGGCCTTCTCCCCTCAGCTAATCTTCTCTGTCAATGTCCTCACAGACCCACTGGTTGATCTCAAATGCTGCTGGTTGATCTCAAATGCCATCAAGTTGATAGCCACTGTTACATTATGTTAAACCAGCCCTCATAGGTAAGGCTGTAGCTGGACTATAGTGTCCAAACATTGACATTGGACTGGAGAGATGGCTTAGTGGTTAAGACGCTTGCCTTCAAAGCCAAAGGACCCAGGTTCGATTCCCCAGGACCCACATAAGCCGGATGCACAAAGTAGCACATGCGTCTGGAGTTCATTTGCAGTGGCTGGAGGCCCTGGCACACCATTCTTGCACTCTCTCTTTCTCTCAAATAAATAAAACAAAACAAAATAAAATAAAGTAAAATAAAAAAAAACAACACTGACATTTGTACAGACTACACAAGCCGATGCAGCTTCACCATTTTAACCACTCCTCCAATTCTAGGCAATTTAACTGCTCCCGTAGATTCGTTGAACCACTGCTAAGCTACAGAACTGCTCTGTCACCACAGGAAAAGCCCCTCCTGCTGCCTTGTCACTCACAGCTACTCCCTGCCCATCTCCTGGAATCCACACAAGGCCTGCCCCATCTCTTACCACGAGCATGCTGTCTGAAGACACCATACTGGTGAGCACTCTGACCACCAAGCATCTGTGTAGTTACATCCACCCAGGGTGCTGCCTGTGTCAGTAGCTCACTTGTTCTTAATGCAGAGTGGGGGTCCGTCATACTAGGGTTTGTTCAGCTGTGTATGCACGAAGGGATATCTGTGTTGTTTCTCATCTGCTATTATGAGCAAAGCTGCTATGAACTCTAGTATACACGCTTTAAATTTTTTTTTTTTTTTTTTGGTTTTTCGAGGTAGGGTCTCACTCTAGCTCAGGCTGACCTGGAATTCACTCAGTAGTCTCAGGGTATCCTCGAATTTATAGTGATCCTCCTACCTCTGCCTCCCGAGTGCTGGGATTAAAGGCATGCGCCACCATGCCCTGCTTTAAATTTTTTCCTTGTTTGTTTGTTTTCCGAGGTAGGGTCTCACTCTGGCCCAGGCTGACTTGGAATTAAGTATGTAGTCTCAGGGTGGCCTCGAACTCACAGCGATTCTCCTACCTCTGTCTCCCAAGTGCTGGGATTAAAGGCTTGCGCCACCATGCCCTGCTTTAAATTTTTTTTAAACTTTATTTTATTTTATTTGTTTGAGAGAGAGAGAGAGAAAGAGGCAGATAGAGACAGAGAGCAAATGGGTGTGTCAGGGCCTCCAGCCACTGCAAGTGAACTCTAAATGCATGCGCCACCCTGTGCATCTGGCTTACGTGGGTTTTAGGGAATCAAACCTGGGTCCTTTAGCTTTGCAGGCAAGCACCTTAACTGCTAAGCTACCTCTCCAGTCCTAAAACAAATTTTTTTTGAGGTAGGGTCTCACTGTAGACCAGGCTGACCTGACACTCACACTGTAGTCCCAGGCTGGCCTTGAACTCACAGTGATTCTCCTATCTCTGCCTCCTGAGTGCTGGGATTAAAGGCGTGCTCCACCACGTCTGACATGTATAGGTTTTTTTTTTTTTATGAACATACGTTTTCTTTTATTTTGTTTTTTTCTTTGCAAGCAGAGATAGAGAGACAGAGAAAAAGAGACAGAGAGAATGGGCCTGCCAGGGCCTCCAGCCACTGCAAATGAACTCCAGATGCATGCGCCACTTTGTGCATCTTGTATTACGTGAGCACTGGGGAATCAAACTTAGGTTGTTATGATTTTCAGGCAAGCGCCTTAACCGCTGAGCCATCTCTTCCTTACTCTGGCTTAAACGCTCAAAATGTGATTGTGGTGCCATGTGATTAGTGGATGTGTAGTTCTTTGTTTGTTTGTTTGTTTGTTTGTTTGTTTGTTTGTTTTGAGGTAGGGTCTCACTCTAGCCCAGGCTGACCTGGAATTCACTATGTAGTCTCAGGGTGGCCTCGAACTCACTGTGATCCTCCTACCTCTGCCTCCAGAGTGCTGGGATTAAAGGCGTGCGCCACCACGACCGGCTTGAATGTGTAGTTTTATATGCAACTACCAAACCCTTCTGCGTTTACATCAGCTGTGTGGGGAGAGATCCAGCTTCTCTGAACCCTCCCCAGCACTTGCTACTGTCACTTAAAATTTAAGTCTTCTAATTGGTTTGCAGTGAAATCTCATTGAGGCTTTAATTTGCATTTCCCCAAGTGTGTGTGTGTGTGCATGCTAGCCCACGGGTGTGTTTGTGTGTATGTGTGTGCATAGGTCCTGACTGAGGTCACTCTGTCCTTTGGTCCCCCTATCCGTGAGTGAACAGACCTCCGGCCTCTGCAGTCTCCCCATCAGGCCATTTTTGCCCCCCAAGTTCCTCTGGGGCCAGTAGAGACTTGAGAGGTCTACGCAGCTCTGCCGGCTCCCCAGTGCAGCTGGGTTTCTTCCTCTTTCCTTTTCTAGTCTTAGCTCTGCAGCAAACCTACCTCCATCCCATCACCTCCGCGTCTGCTTCTCGGAGCACCCACTGGGTACAGCACGCTTCTTTGTACTTCTGTCCCGCATTTGACTCATCCGTCCCCAGTGATGGGACTGGCTTTGCCTCCAACTCCCACTCTCATGACACACGCTGTTTACACAGCCTTGTTCTCATGTGAACTCTAAATGCATGCGCCACCCTGTGCATCTGGCTTACGTGGGTTTTAGGGAATCAAACCTGGGTCCTTTAGCTTTGCAGGCAAGCACCTTAACTGCTAAGCTACCTCTCCAGTTCTAAAAACAATTTTTTTGGAGGTAGGGTCTCACTGTAGACCAGGCTGACCTGACACTCACACTGTAGTCCCAGGCTGGCCTTGAACTCACAGTGATTCTCCTATCTCTGCCTCCTGAGTGCTGGGATTAAAGGCGTGCTCCACCACACCTGACATGTATAGGTTTTTTTTTTTTTATGAACATATGTTTTCTTTTATTTTGTTTTTTTTTCTTTGCAAGCAGAGATAGAGAGAGACAGAGAGAAAAGAGACAGAGAGAATGGGCCTGCCAGGGCCTCCAGCCACTGCAAATGAACTCCAGATGCACGCGCCACTTTGTGCATCTTGTATTATGTGAGCACTGGGGAATCAAACTTAGGTTGTTATGATTTTCAGGCAAGCGCCTTAACCACTGAGCCATCTCTTCCTTACTCTGGCTTAAACGCTCAAAATGTGATTGTGGTGCCATGTGATTAGTGAGTGTGTAGTTCTTTGTTTGTTTATTTGTTTTTTTTGTTTTGAGGTCAGGTCTCACTCTGGCCCAGGCTGACCTGGAATTCACTATGTAGTCTCAGGGTGGCCTTGAACTCACTGTGATCCTCCTACCTCTGCCTTCCAAAAGAGTGCTGGGATTAAAGGCGTGCGCCACCACGACCGGCTTGAATGTGTAGTTTTATATGCAACTACCAAACCCTTCTGCGTTTACATCAGCTGTGTGGGGAGAGATCCAGCTTCTCTGAACCCTCCCCAGCACTTGCTACTGTCACTTAAAATTTAAGTCTTCTAATTGGTTTGCAGTGAAATCTCATTGAGGCTTTAATTTGCATTTCCCCAAGTGTGTGTGTGTGCGTGCGTGCGCACGGGTGTGCTTGTGTGTATGTGTGTGCGTAGGTCCTGACTGAGGTCACTCTGTCCTTTGGTCCCCCTATCCGTGAGTGAACAGACCTCCGGCCTCTGCAGTCTCCCCATCAGGCCATTTTTGCCCCCCAAGTTCCTCTGGGGCCAGTAGAGACTTGAGAGGTCTACGCAGCTCTGCCGGCTCCCCAGTGCAGCTGGGTTTCTTCCTCTTTCCTCTTCTAGTCTTAGCTCTGCAGCAAACCTACCTCCATCCCATCACCTCCGCGTCTGCTTCTCGGAGCACCCACTGGGTACAGCACGCTTCTTTGTACTTCACGGTACATTTGACTCATCCGTCCCCAGTGATGGGACTGACTTTGCCTCCAACTCCCACTCTCATGACACACGCTGTGACGAACAGCCTTGTTCTCATCTCCTGAGAGTCCCGGGACTATTTCTTTGCAGCGTCTGTGTGCTGTCTGAGTTTTATGGGATGTATGTTCAGGTTCACAAAGTACATTCAGGTTATGTTCCAGAAGGTCTGCCTCAGCCCATACAGAAGGTTCTAGAAGGTCTGCCTCAGCCCACACAGTTACCCATGTCAACCCCTCATCTGTGTCTCGCAGTTCCCTACCAGTGTTTGAGTGTCTAATTGTCTGACACTGGGTCTGTGTTGACGTATTGGCTGTCACTTTGGGTGTCTCTAGAGACCATTTGCTCCTGTGATTTGTGATTTCTGTAATGGATTCCTGGCTTTTTCTTATAGTTTTGCAGACATTCCTTATGTATTATAATGAACAATCCTTGGTTAACTGGAGATGCTGAAAGTACCTTCTCTGAGTCAGTTCAGAACTTTGTAGAATTGAACTTTGTACTCTTGATGAAATGTATTTCACATTGGGGATTATGCTTTTTAGTAGTTTTTTTTTTTTTTTTTTTTTTTTTTTGGTTTTTTGGGGTAGGGTCTCACTCTAGCTCAGGCTGACCTGGAATTCACTCTGTAATATCAGGGTGGCCTTAAACTCAAGGTGATCCTCCTACTTCTGCCTGGTGCTTTTTAGTTTTTGTTTAAGAAAACTTTTTTTCATATTCCAAGATCTTTTAACTGAGCCATAATGCCAAAAACAAAAACAAAACAAAACAAAAAAACCCAAAACCATTAATGGCACAGAATAAACATTCACACTGCAAAAGATGACACTGGGCTTAGTAAAGAAACATTCAACAAATACAAGATTTAAACAGGGCAAACATCAAACTCTGTAGTTCCAAGTTTAACAACTCTAGCCAGTGACAAGTCTCCAAGTCCAATAATTCTAAGCGGCAACAAGTCTCTGGAGTTCCAATTCCACCCCTCCAGCTAGGCTACTCACAGTCCTGGAAAACTTCACTGGTGTCGGCACCTTTCCTTGACAGCCATCTCGTGGTCCCAGCATCTCCACTGGGTCTCCACTGCAACCCACTGTCCATCTTCATGGCTCCATCGGGTCTCCATGCAGGCATCCAGCAAACCTGCTTCACACTACCCATGGCCATTTCCAAAACACAAGACCGTGATGCAAACTCAATGACCCTCTTTTTCCTGCATTTCTTATACTCCACAATACCAGGTAGGGTGCCAATTTGTTAATCCAGGGGGGAATAAAGCAGACTTTGAAGAACAGGACACTCCTTGAGCACTCAGGCCCTTTAAGAGTTTACTTTCTTCCTGCTGCCCCAGTGCAGGTCAGCTGGCCTAGTCTCAAAGGTTGTAATCTCTCAATTGCAGCTGAATGGGCAGCAGTTCACACAAAGATTTTTTCTGTGCCTTATCCCTCTGCTCACACCAGTCTGTTTCTACACAAAACAACCCTGCACAGTTCTCAGGACACGGGCATAACAGCAAGCCTCTCACACAGACTGCCTCTAGCCAGTCCAAGTGAAGCTCTTTCTCACCCTCATAAGCCAAACCTCACAGTCTGTAGTTCTTACTGCATTCAGGTCTTTCAACACTAACCAGAACAGTCCATCAAGCTGACTTATAGCACTGCAAGGTGTCTCTTAGGCCAAGGTTTCAAATCCTTCCACATTTCTCTTAAAAATCAGCTCCAAAAGGCCAAAGCCACCCAGTCAGGTGTCTGGCAGCAATCCTACCCCTTGTTGCAGTCAGGGTTGCATTGCTGGTAGAAATCACCCGACCAAGAACAGCTTGTGGAAAAAAAAAACAAAACAAGGTTTATTTTGCTTACAGGCTCAAGGGGAAGTTCCATGATGCAGGGGAAAACGGCATGAGCAGAGGGTGGACATCACCTCTTGGCCAGCATCAGATGGACAACAGCAGCAAGAGAGTGTGCCTTAAGAAAACTTTAAAAAATATATTTTATTTATTTATTTGAGAAAGAGAAATAGAGATAGAGAGAGAGAATGGGCGCACCAGGGCCTCCAGCCATGGCAAACAAACTCCAGATGCATGCGCCCCCTTTGTATATTGGCTTACGTGGGTCCTGGAGACTTGAACCAGGATCCTTTGGCTTTGTAGGCAAACACCTTAACCACTAAGACATCTCTCCAGCCCAAGAAAACTTTTATTGCTACATCATAAAAATGTTTTACTATATCTGTAGTTGCCTTGTCAGGTTTGGTCTTTATTCTATCAGGAGCCCATTGTCTGTTGTATTGGGTAAGAATCCAGCTTTATTTTTTAATTTAATTTTTTGATTTTGAATTTTAATTTAATTTATTTTTTATTTAGAGAAAAGGAGCAAGCAACCAAGCGAGAGAGCAAGAGTATGAGCATGCCAGGACCTCCTACCACTGCAAACAAACTCCAAGCTGCATGTGCCACTTTCTGTATCTGGCTTTAGTGGGTACTGGGTAATTGAACTCAAGCCATCAGGTTTTGCAAGAAAGCACCTTTAACTGCTAAGCCATCTCTCCAGCTCAGAATCCCAGGTTTACTTTTCCCCATATTGTGGGTGCTTTCTCACTATAATCTACCTCAGGGCCTATTTTTCCCAGTAGCTGTTCCCTTACATTCAAGGGTAAATGTCCGAGTCTTCTCTATACCTCCAGTGGCCTGTTGGTCTGTGCGTGAGTCGACACCATGATGTTTTGTAACATGGGTGTGCTGGGGTCTCCTGGCCCTGCAAATGAACTCCAGATGAATGTACCACTTTGTGCATTTGGCTTTATGTGGGTACTGGGGAATTGAACCTGGCAAGCATTTTTTTTTTTTTAATTTGAGAGAGACACAAACAGAGAGAGAGAGAGATAGAGAGAGAGAGAATGGGTGTACCATTGGCCTCTTAGCCTCTGTGAACAAACTCCAGATGTGTGCTCCCCCTTGTGCACATGTGCGCCATTGCATGCTAAACGTGGGACCTGGAGATTCAAACGGGTGTTCTTAGGCTTCGCAGGCAGGTGCCTTAACTGCTGAGCCATCTCTCCAGCCCCCTGGCAAGCTTTGCAAGTGAGTGTCTTTAAGCACTGAGCCATCTCCCTAAGCTCTTCAGATCTTTCAACGCCTTTTATTATGTTACCATTTCTTTAGGCTTCCTTTATAACCATTATTCGATCATTTTATGAATCTTCCTACCACGTGTCTGCATCCTTCATTTGCTGATTATGAAGGTTTATACGTAAGTTTGAGTTTATTAAGTGTATTATTCAGATAATCTGTATCTTATGCTTTTGTCTCCATGGCTTATCAGTTTCTGAGACTGATGTGCTAAAAACAAGAACATTGTTGGTTTATTTCTCCTCCTATTTGAGATTGTGTTCTTAGCTGCATATATGTTGTGTATTGATCTGTCATTTCTTTTAAAGATTTTTAAAAGCTTTTATTTATTTATTATTTGAGAGAGAGAGAGAGGCAGAGAGAGAGAGAGAGAGAGGGAGGGAGATAATGGGCATGTCAGGGTCTCCAGCCACTGCAAATGAACTCCAGATGCATGCACCACCTTGTACATCTGGCTTACTTGGGTACTGGGGAATCGAATCGGGGTCCTTTGGCTTTGCAGGCAAACTCCTTAACTGCTAAGCCATCTGTCCAGCCCCTGTCATTTCTTTTATGAAGATATATCATGCCTCTTTCAAGTAATATGGAAGCAGAGAGAAGGGTATGGAGAGCCTCCTAACTTTGTAGTCCAGCTCTGACAGCTCTTGGCCATTCTATCCCATAAACTCTTCTACACATCTATTTTGAAGTAAATGACATGTTATTATTTTAATAATAAATGTACTAGCATCTCTCTATGAAAGATTAGGATTTGTAGCAGACAGCTTCAGGTTTGCTGAGATGAACTTCCAGACGAGGCACAGTTATGGAGGAAGGGATATTTATTGAAGCTTACAGATCCAGGGGAAGTTCCTTAATAGCAGAAGAAGCAGCTTGCCCTTCACAGGACCAGGCAAGAGAGAGAAAAGCCAACCAGGCGCACAGCACACAGAACAAAACTACAGCCAAAGAGTCACACAGCACATTTCAGGAACTCCTGCTAGGCACACTTTGCATATTTTTACAATGGAATCTCAAACCCACCACCACACCTTAAGACCAGCCCCCAGTGACATTGCCTCTAGCAAGGTGATTGCAGATGTAAACTATAAACTAATAAAACACTGACTATATTGGGGGCCATATATTCAAACTACCACAGGATTCATGACTAAAAATTAATAATAACTCCTTAATAATATTAAAATATTCAGTGTTCAAATTACTTCATATTTATCTCATAAATATAATTCCCTTTGCTTAAATCAGGATCATAATAAAATTTATATATTATAATTGCTTGACAATGCCGCTTAGCTCTCTTTTCATCTGTATAGGTATAGAATATCTCCTTGCCCCTTGAACATTTCTTTGTTCCAAATTCTATTTTATCATATATTAGAATTACCACGTTTTGATAATTAAGCTACTTCAAGATTACAAAGACAATATATGAGTAAGTGATCATAAAATATTAAGACTCATGCAAATATTGTCCCTTTTGTTTACAGAAATGGGGATCATGTGTTTATTAACGTTGTGACTTGCCTTTATTACTTAACAGCAAATATCAGAGTATTATTACTTTAAAAAATTTAACAGCTTGGTGGTGGTGCACGCCTTTAATCCTAGCAAAGGGGAGGCAAAGGTAGGAGGATCACCGTGAGTTTGAGGCCACTCTGAGATGACATAGTGAATTTCAGGTCAGCCTGAGCTAGAGTGACACCCTACCTCAACAAACACACACACACACACACACACACACACACACACACACACACACAGCTTTATTGAGAAATAACTCACACTCTATACAATTTTCTTGGGATGGAGAGATAGCTCAATGGTTAAAGGCACTTGCTTGCAAACCCTGATGACCCAAGTTTGAATCATCAGCACCCGCACAAAGCCAGATGTACAAAGTGGCTCGTGCACTTGGGGCACAGTGGCAGGAGGCCCTGGCGTGCCCATTCTCTCTCTTTCTCTCTCTGTGAAATAAAGAAGTAAATATAAAATTTCTTTTATAAACTCAGCAGCCACTCCAGACCTCTCTGGATGCACTGGGAGGTGTGGGGCCCTGGAATGCCTTTAGGGGGCGCCTCCCCTGCAACCCTCCCACTGACGGGGAAGTCTGGAGTGAGGCTGAGTCCTATGTGCGTGGGGTGATCTCACTGGGCCTCCAAAATGTTAGAGTGCATGCGAGAGAATTATAAGATCACCATGTTTTATAAGCCAATTGAGGGTCCTTTATAGTAAGCTGGCGACAGAGAGGGGCTAACGCCAAAAAGGAATCTCGGTACAGAAATGCAAGGGCACAGCCATTTTTAAAGGCAAAAAAAAATCATGATGACATTAATACCCAAGGAAGGTTAGGGTAACCTTGTAACAATTATTTTGATCATACATCTGCACTTATTTTGGTTTTATGTGCTGGAGTCATTTTGGTTCTGTCTCTGAACCATGGCCAGGCTCATGGAGAGAGAATCCTGAATGTGCTGCCAAGTAGACAAGATGGTCTGGGGCGACATTCAGGCACAAAATGGAGTCAGGGTCAGGTCAGGACAAGATGGCATTACCTTCGCTACTCTGAGAAGCAGCATGCCAAAATGGGAGCTGAAGGGTTTATTGTACACTCCAGTGGGCTCTGGGGCTGGGTCCCTCACACAGGGTTGTAGGTCCCATTGTAGCTGAAAGGAGGGGGCATGAGGCAGTCATTGTCCTCAGGAATCCATCTCTGGATGTAGTTGGGGCCATGGTTTTGGGGCCACACGATCATCGTGTCTCTGGATGCCAGGGACGGGTCCTCCGGGAAGAAGTTGAAGGGCTGGATCAAGAAGCCCACGGAATTCCCAGGTGTGGCCGTGTTGGGGACGTCCTCAGAGTGCGGGATGTGCAGGAAGCCCACTGTCACCCAGGCCACCAAATCCTGCAGAAGAGAACCAGGCTTTAATGCTAGGGCTGTTTGCAGTATCAGCCAGCTGAGGTCACTGGACTCGGGGGATTTTCAGACGTGCCTACAGACTCCATGAAAGGCCTCAGCCCCACATTAAAGTGGTGGGAAGATCTGTCATGACATCAGCGCTTGCCCTCCATCCAGCAAGTGACACACCTGAGGCAAACAGAGAGTCTAGTGACAAGGTCAGAGGTGAGAAGGGGGACTGGGCCAGTACCTCATCTTTAATGCTCTCATTGTTCTGAAGAAACTCCTCAAAGACCACAGGGGGTCCCAGGGGTCGTTCTGGTTGTAGATGCTGCTGCTGCGGCTCTCGAACCCTCGGTGCTTGGTCACTGCCAGGGGGTACCTGCCAGGTGGAGAAGAAGCCAGGAGGCTCTTGGCACTGGAGTTGCCTCTCAGCCCTTTGCAGGGCACATGCTCAGAGCCAAGGATGGGGAAGTTGCTGCTTCCCCCAAGGCAGCCATTATCTCCTGCGAGTCTGCAAGACTGCCCACCACCACCCTGGGGCCAGGAGCCCTGCCAGCACCCTCCACTCCCTCCCTGAGTGAATGACACTGCGCTCACCCAGATGCCCATGTGAGCGGGGCCCCAGAAGCACAGATGCAGCACTGAGGGCAGCCCCTGGCCCCCCTTGCCAGACTCCCTGTGTCTCCTCACCTGGCCCAGGTGACAGCCCGCTCCTCCTGCCAGCCCGGGGGCAGCACCTGCTCCTGGACCATGGAGTGTATCTGCAGGCGGTAGCTGCGCTTGTGGCCCCAGCGGTTCTCTTGGGGGCTGCTAAAGAGCAGGTACATGGGCAGAGCCTGTCCATAGCGGAAGGCCGCCTGGCGCTCCCAGGAGTACTGCGTCTGCTGGAGCGTGGGCTGCACCAGGTGGTGACTGGGGCTCCAGGGGTTGGTGATGTTTTCCAGCTTCATCTTCAGGCTCTGGAAGCTGTTCTTGGTGCCTGGATGTACGCAGGGAGCAGGAGGCTGAGAGGAAACCTTGGAACAGAAGCCCCTGCCTCCGCTTTGGGGTCTCCTTCCTAGAGCCTGCTCACAGCCAAGTGCCATGCAAGAGCTGATGTGGGGGTGGACTGAGGGGAGGGGCAGCATGGGTAGTGGTGTGAGGGAGGGACCAGGACAAGCACAAGCCAGAGGAGCTTGAAGATGGCTCATGGCTCAGCCATGGCCGTTGTGGTGGTTCTAGGGAGACCCCAGGTCGTTCTCTGGAGAGCTGTGCTCCGGCTTGTTTGCTGTGCGTTTGACCTTGGACAAGGGCCAGCTGTGTTTCCCTTAGCACTGTGAGCGTATTTTGGGCCACGGGGACGTGTGGGATGGAACAGGTGGAAGCCACCCCACTGGTCCTGGTGGCCTTGGGTTCTTATGTGTTTTGATGCCAGGCGTCACCTGATGCCATTCTTCTGTGGGAACATCATACATCCCAGAGGCACTCAGGGTCTCCAGATGGCACCGAGTCCATCTCAAATCTCTAGGCAATGGCATTTCTTACCTCCCCGAGCACTTCTCACTCCCCTAACTACAATGCATACCCTTCTACTCAGCCCCAGGTAAGGGTACATGCCAATTCAGGGTAACCCGAGGGAACTCTTCTCTAATTTTTCAGAGGCACATCTTGCATCCTTTTGTGTGGAAATAGGCAAAACCACTATTGCTGAGTTCATATCAGGGAGTCTCAGCATCATTTCCTGCGAAGTGTCGGGGGTGCAGACTGGGAGGGTTAGGTCCCCCGTGTCCTACCTGCCACATCCAGGTCGACGCGGTAATGCACTAGGTGAGTGTGGAGGTTGCCAAGCAGGTGGGTGTGCAGGCGAGTGCCATGGCGCAGCCCCTCGGGGGTGTAGAAGGTGGCGTGGACGTAGCCAGTGGCGTGCATCTTGGCTTCCATCACCCCGTTAGGGTAGAAGATGAAATCCCAGATGTAGTCGTAATTGTAGACGGTCGAGGTCGTCCGCAGCACCAGCACGTGTCCCTTCAGTCCCGCGTAGAAGTGGAAGCCGCCTTTAAAGTTGGAGTCAAAGTGTCGCCGAAGGGGCACCCCCGTGGGCATCTCAAAGAGGCAGAGGGCTCTGGGGTAGCGGACGGGCTCGTCAGTGTCATAGTAGTGGATGGCATCCAGGAAGGTGGCAGTCTCGGGACAGTCGATGCCAGGTGCCAATTCGTGAGTGACACTTCCCAGGCCCCAGCCCACGTCGATATACTTGGTCTGCATGCCTGCAGGCGTGTGTCCTCCATACAGGGCCACAGCCTCTTGCACGCTGACCTCGTGAGGCGATCGCTCACCCGCAAAGTGCACGTTGAGGATCTGCAGGCCGGAAGAGGAGCGCAGCCGGAAGGCAAAGCTCCAGCCTCCGTAGTGGACAACGTTGTCCTCCAGCTGGTAGCGGGGACCGTGGGGCTGGACCAGCCGGGGGCCGCCCACAGCGACGGGCGTGGGGAATTCACCACGGGGACTGTAGGAGGAGAAGAGTGGCGGGTCCTCCACGTTCTTGGGCAGCGGGTCCTCGAGGACCACGGGGTCCACCTCTCCGTTGGCGTACTTCTGAGCCAGCTCCTCTGGGCTCTGGTAGAACTTGCCGTTGTACCAGACCTGCTCCACTGTCCACTGCTGGACGTCTGCGCTCTCGTGGTTCAGGAGGATCTCCAGGCCAGTGGGGTGCAGGAAGTAGCCTTCCACAAAACGCTGCAAGATAAACCAGGTGCGGCGCTGGCCGGACCCCAAGCCCCGGGGGGCTACATCGGTGAAGGTCAGGCACCGATGGTAACAGTCGTGGAGTGTGAAGCCCGTGGTGTCCAGGAAAAACTGATGCAGGGGCTTGGTGGCCTCCTGCAGGGTGTTGTGAAGGAGGGCATACTCTGTTGCGGAGATGGGTCTGGATGCCCAGGATGGATGATGGTCTAAACTCACCGCCAGTTGTCTCATGTAGATTGGCCACGGCACGGGTCCAACGGCAAATTCCGTGATGTTGGGGTGTTCCTGGGCACCAAAGAAGATGACAACCCAGGCTTCTCGGACAGGAAGTACTTTTCCTTTATCCAAATAACTCAAGACGTGTCTCTTCTTGGGCAGCAGCATCTCAATGAGAAACACGGAGTTTTTGGCCAAAGTCATCGTCCTGCACGGCTGCAGCTGTAGCTCCTTCTTGGACATCACAAAGTCGTGGACGACCTTCAGCTCCTGGGCACTCAGGTCCTTGAACACCTTGGACTTGCCATTTCGAGTCCAGGCTGGGCGCTCTGTGGTGGCCATCTGCAGCACCAAGAGGGCAGCCACCCAGCCTAGGGCCAGGCTCTGTCGTGCCATCCTTATGGCTCTGGAAGACAGTGGAGCAGACGGCTTAGTAATTTCTCTCCCCTAGGGAGTGCCTCAGAGCACCTCGTCCCTGGTTTCCTGTGGCCTGAGCTTCCCTTCCTTTGCCCCAGCCCCATGTAGGCCCTTGTCTGCGTACCCACCTCTTATAGTCTGTCTTATCTAGACACAGCCCCACATTTGGCCTGCCTTGCACGTTATCTCAGTGGGACAACATTCTGCACCACTGAGTCACAGGATACCAAGTCTTGCTCCTGAAGCGTAACAACATGCTTGTGTAATGGACAGAGGGCTGTCCTGACAGCCACGTTACCTTCTGGATGTGACAAATTATCTTTCAAGAGGACACCTTTTGAAGTTCAGCACGGATGTTCAAAGGGTGGGCTCTTGGGGTAAGCAGCCTTGCGTTCTAAGTCATGGTACGTGACAACACTAACGCTAAGGACCTGGGTCACGTTGCTTAAAACTTCAGGGCCTCCGCTGTCTGAACCGTGGACGGGGAAGGAGCACCAGCTGCATGTCCCGGAAGGATTTTGAGAGGAACTGACAAGAGAGCAAATATGAAGTGTCTGGAACCGGGCCAGACTTCTAGAAACACATGGAATCTTGGTCATGTTTGTTCCCACAGTGACCCACTTCTATAATCTGGACCCCCACGGCAGACTGGCTGGGCTGAATCTGGGTTGTGAAGAGAGGAGGGGACAGCACTGCCGGGTCTTCCTTGGCCCCCGGGTGAAGGCCTCAAATCGGGGTCTCTTGAGCACAGAGGACCCCCTCTGTGGGAAGCTCCTAGGCAGTGAGGGGGAGGTGCTCTTTCAGATTTCCTTTAGAAGAAGGGGCACTCTGAACCCCATCCTTAAGCCACCGGTGAGAAAGATACACTGGGCACGCACTCAGGCGGAGGCTTTGGCATGCTGGGGGACCTAGATGGGTACCAAGGGAGACTTAGAGGACGCCCCTGTATCTGAGTGTGGAGCTGCCTGCTAGGCCTGCTGTGGGGAGACCTCGGATATGGACAAGTATGCTGAGTCTTTAGGCTCTGGTAGGAACCTGCCACGCCTGCCGCCACTCTAACCAGGAGTTGCTCTCCTGCCCATCACTGATGCTAGAAGGTTCCAGCTGACCTTGGGGGTCACACTGGGCCTTTACCAGTGCTCCTCAGTCCTACATGAGGGGCACGAGGTCCCGAGCCTGAGGGGATGGAAGCATGCCGCGTGAGGCCCTTGTGTTAATAATTTGTGTTAATAGTTCACTGTTAGTTGGGCGTGGTGGCACATGCCTTTAATCCCAGCACTTGGGAGGCAGAGGTAGGAGGATCGCCATGAGTTCGAGGCCACCCTGAGACTACACAGTGAATTCCAGGTCAGCCTGGACTAGAGTGAAACCCTACCTCAAAAAACCAAAAAAAAAAAAAAAAAAAAAAAAAAGTTCACTACTTTTGGTTCCCCGGATGGAAACTGGAGAGAAATGTGGAGAAATTTCTTTCTTTCTGCTCTGCAGAGAGAGGCACAGAGAGGGGCTCGGAGGTCTGTGCTGGTGGGCTCTCTCGCCAGCAGCAGGCAAGGGGCTGTGCATTTCACCTGGAAACTCACTTATGTGATGAGAATCAAGCAAAACTTATCAGAGACATGTTGGGGGAACTGAGCCAGAGAACCTGAGCATGGTGAATGTTCAAGTTTGTTGGAAAATCTTTCTTCCTCTTCCTTCCTTCCTCCCTCCCTCCCTTCCAAGTATTTTATTTATTTATTTATTTGAGAGAGAGAGAGGAAGAAGCAGATAGAGAGAAAGAGAGAATGGGAGTGCCAGGGCCTTCAGCCACTGCAAAGGAAATCCAGACGCATGCACCCCCTTGTGCGTCTGGCTTACATGGGGCCTGGAGAATCAAACTGGGATCCTTTGGCTTTGCAGGCAAATGCCTTAATCGCTAAGCCATTTCCCCAGCCTCTCTCTCTTTCTCTTTTTTATTTAAATTTTTATTTATTTACTTGTTAGAGACAGAGAAAGGGAGAGAGAGAATGAGTGCACCAGGACTGCTGGCCGCTGCAAAGGAACTCCCAATGCATGCGCCTCCATGTGCATCTGGCTTACGTGGGTCCTGGGGAATCAAGCCTCGAACCGGGGTCCTTAGGCTTCGCAGGCAAGCGCTAAACTGGTAAGCCATCTCTCCAGCCCTCTTGCTCTCTTTTTAAAAATTTATTTATTTATTTAAGAGAAAAACAGGAAGTAAAGGAGTCGGGAAGATGGGCACACCAGGCCCTCCTGCCAATGCACACGTGCCACTTTGTGCATCTGCCTCACGTGGAGTACCGGGGAATCAAACCTAGCCTGTCAGCCTTTGCGAGCAAGCTCCGTTAACTGCTGAGCCGTTGTTCCAGCCTGGAACGTATGTCTCCAGTATTACATAATCACATTCACATGCGGTGGGAACACAACCTATCTGCTCACAAGAGGCCCGGTTTTCCTGGTGAAATTTTCCCGTCAGAAACACTTTCCCACTGCGTCCTTTACAGCATTTATATCCTGTCCCTCTGCTCAAAAGCGGCTGAAACCTTACCCACCAAGGCCCAGTTTTTTCTTGCACCTGGGACCAACTTCATTCCCTCCCAATCATTGTCACCTTAGTGCCTCAGTTGATGTTTTTAAAAAAGATTTATTTTTATTTATTTATTAGAGACAGAGAGAGAGAGAGAGGGAAAGAGAGAGAGAGATAGAGAGAGAGAATGGGTGCGCCAGGCTTCCAGCCACTGCAAAGGAACTCCAGATGCACGAGCCACCATGTGCGTCTTCAGTTGATGTTTAATCTGCACAGGGACGAGTGCTCCTTGGGCTCTGTAGGAGAGGTTTGAGGCACCCACTCATTTCCCTGATGAGGTGGTGGCTGCCAGGAGCCCCGGTCTTCTTTCCTTGGGTGTCTTGGTCCTGGTACATTCACAGTCAAGGCTGGTCTAAGCACTCCTCTCCTCTCCCAGACCATGAACATGGTCTGCCCTGGGGGTTTCCCCTCTGGGGGTCCTGTCTTGCCCCTCTGGGGTTGGTGAGAAAGCTCCGAGACACACTTGGCCTTGTGCTTCCAAGACTGAGCCTGACAGGCGTGTGTGAGACAAGGGTTTCTCAGTTAACCCAGACCCAGCAGGAGGACGCGAGTTGAGGTCTTGTTTTACTGTTTAATTTTTGCCAGCCCTCTTTATCTTAAAGCCAGACCTCATTTCTTCATTTTGGGCTCTTGTGTGAATGTGTGTGCACATGTGCTCGGATATGTGTATGGCACGGAGGCTCTTTCCTCCTCTTTCTTTCTTTCTTTCTTTCTTTCTTTCTTTCTTTCTTTCTTTCTTTCTCTCTCTCTCTCTTTCTTTCTTTCCCTCTATCTTTCTATCTTTCTCTTCTCTTCTTTTTTCTTTTCCTTTCTTCCTTTCTTTCTCTCTCTCCTGATATGGGGCAGATTCCTTCCATCCCCCAATGTGTCACCCTGGAAGACCCAGGCAACTCCCACCACATCCAGGAAGGAGTGAGGAAGGTCTGTCCACGGGACTGGGAAAGGCTTTGCAGTTTCCACCTTTCTTATCCCACATTTCTCAAAAGAGGTCAGCTGTCCCCCACTACTGTTACTCAAATCCACTCAATTAACACCTCCTCCATAGATACCTCTCAATTATGGGATGTCCTTAGCTAGGACTTGACATCATGGGTCACCAGTGGGGAAGGGAGGGGACAGGATCCGCCACTTTCTCCTGCAGGGCTTCCTCCCTTGCTACTTCCTGTGGCCACTGCGTGTCCCTCTTACCTGTTGGCAACTGCACATGGAGGACCACTGGACCTCGGATGAGACGGGTCTTCAGTGATAACGCGCCAAGATACTTCTTAGGGTCTGCAATGCTGATGTCAGTTCGTTTGTCATTGAGGTACTGATCTAAGAAGAGCACGGTTCTGGCACTGGGTGCTGCTGGCAGGACCAGAAAGGGCCGAGTGCTGTGGGCCAGAGGTCAGGGGGACCCGAGGTCAGACCAGGACCACACAGCAGCAGGATGAGAGCTGCAGAAAGCTCCTCACAGGAGACACATGACAGACCAGGGCCTTTGTGGTGGCAAGTTTTTTTTTTTTTTTTTTTTTTTTTTTTTTTGAGAAAGGGTCTTTCATTGGTTTGGGGCTGACCAAGTAGTCTAAAATAGTTGGCCAAGAGTGTGCTATGTCTTCAGTCTGCAGCTATAGGGTCTTACTGTCTAGTTCTGGTGGGCAACCAACAACAGCACTGGCAATCAGCTATACTGTTTTGATGGCCCAAGAGGCCTCCCTGACTAAACGTTTAGAGGGAGGTAGCCCCCTCCTTTCACTGGGATTTTCATTGCATAGCCCACGGCTTCTGGGCTTAACTTTATTCACTCATACAGTTTTCCTCTATTCAAACATTTAAAAAAATATTGTTCATTAGTTTATTAAGAATCAGATTTCTTTTTTTTTTTGTACATGATCAGTTTTTAATTTTTTTAATATTTATTTTTATTTTGGAGAGAGACACAGAGCGAGACAGAGAGATAGGGAGAGGAAGACAGAGAATGGGCACGCCAGCAGCCTCTCAGCCACTGTGAATGAAGTCCAGACACGTGTGCCCCCTTATGGGCAAGTGTGGCATTGAGCCCTTGCTTCACTGCATCTGGCTAAATGTAGGACCTGGAGATTGGAACTGACGTTCTTAGGCTTAGCGGGCAGGCGCCTTAACCGCTAAGCCATCTCTCCAGCCCAATGATCAGTTTTGATTGACCCTCCCCCAGGCCTCTCCGCCATCTCCCCCCCTCCACTGAGGTCCACCCACAGTATACTCCCTCCACTTATGCCTCCTGTGAGTTCTTCTCCCTCCCCGTGATCCAACTTTTTAAAAAAATTTTATTTATTTTTGGAGAGAGACACAGAGAGAGACAGAGAGAGAGAGGGAGACAGATAGAGATGGGCGCGCCAGCAGTCTCTCAGCTGCTGAGAACGAAATCCAGATGTGTGTGCCCTCTTATGGTCAAGTGCGGCATTGGGCCCTTGTGTCACTTTGCATCTGGCTAAACGTGGGACCTGGAGATTGGAACCGGGTTCTTAGGCTTAGCGGGCAGGCGCCTTAACCGCTAAGCCATCTCTCCAGCCCTGATCCAACTCTTTAAACTGCTCGGCCATGCTATCGCTCTACCTTCCCCCCTAAAGCCCCTTTAGTCTCCTCTCATGAGCCCTCTCTAGTTTTCAGCCTTACACATCCTCACTCCCACATAAATAAATGCACTTACTAAAAATTAGAAGTTGTGGGCTGGAGAGATGGCTTAGTGGTTAAGGCACTTGCCTGCAAAACCTGAGGACCCAGGTTCAATTTCCCAGTACCCACATAAGCCAGATGCACAAGGTGGCGCCTGCGTCTGGAGTTCATTTGCAGTGGCTGGAGGCCTGGCATGCCCATTCTTTCCCTCCCTCCCTCCCTCCTTCCCCCTCTACCTCTTTCTCCCCCTCTTAAATAAACAAACAAATAAATAAAAATATAGAAAAATTAGCAACTGGCAATGAAGTGTTTTTCTTTTTGAGTCAAGAATACTTCACAGCATAATATTTTCTAGTTCCTTTTCTTACAGATTTCTTTATTTTGGTTTTCTTTATGGCGAAATGAAATTGCATTTTGTCTGTGTGCCTCATTTTCATTATCCCTTCATCTATCCATGGGCCTCTAGGCTGGTTCCATTTCCTTTCTATTGTGAGTGTGCATCAGGTGAGCAAGTATCTCTGTGGTAGTCTTTTGGGCATGTGCTCGTGCAGTGATACAGCTGGGTCACATGGTAGCTCGATACTCAGTTTTGTGAGAATCGCCACACAGCCCCACAGTGGCTGGACCAGTTTACACTCCATCAACAGTGACCAAGTGCCCCTTGCCTCACACCCTCACCAGTATTCTCCTTTGTTTTCCTGACGATCCCCGTTCTATCTGGCACAGAGATGGACTCTCAGGGTAGGTTTAATTTTCATTTTCTGATAGCTAAGGATGTTTAACACTTTGAGAAATATTTGTATATTTGGCCATTTGGATTTCTTCGTTTGAGTTCCTTAGCCCATGTTTAGATTGTGTTGTTTCATTGTGATTGTTTTGTGAGTTCTTTGTAGATTCCGGGTATCAATCCTCTATCAGGGGTATAGTTGGCAAAATCTTTCTCCCATTCATTCGGTAGGTGGTCTCTTCTCTCAGTTAACTGTTTTGCTGAACAGGAGCATTTCAATTTCATGACGTCCCATTTGTTAATGGTTGGCCTTATTTCCTGAGTGATTTGAGCCTTAATCAGAAACTCATTACCTATTTTTGTATGTCATCCACAAGACCCCTCCCCAGTGCTATGTCAACATCCACAAGACCCCTCCCCAGTGCTATGCCAACATCCACAAGACCCCTCCCCAGTGCTATGTCAACATCCACAAGACCCCTCCCCAGTGCTATGTCAACATCCACAAGACCCCTCCCCAGTGCTATGTCAACATCCACAAGACCCTCCCCAGTGTTATGTCAACATCCACAAGACCCTCCCCAGTGCTATGTCAACATCCACAAGACCTCTCCCCAGTGTTATGTCAACATCCACAAGACCCCTCCCCAGTGCTATGCCAACATCCACAAGACCCCTCCCCAGTGTTATGCCAACATCCACAAGACCCCTCCCCAGTGCTATGCCAACATCCACAAGATCCCTCCCCAGTGCTATGTCAACATCCACAAGACCCCTCCCCAGTGTTATGTCAACATCCACAAGACCCCTCCCCAGTGCTATGTCAACATCCACAAGACCCCTCCCCAGTGCTATGTCAACATCCACAAGACCCCTCCCCAGTGCTATGCCAACATCCACAAGACCCTCCCCCAGTGCTATGTCAACATCCACAAGACCCCTCCCCAGTGTTATGTCAACATCCACAAGACCCCTCCCAGTGCTATGTCAACATCCACAAGACCCCTCCCCAGTGTTATGTCAACATCCACAAGACCCCTCCCCAGTGTTATGTCAACATCCACAAGACCCCCCCAGTGTTATGTCAACATCCACAAGACCCCTCCCCAGTGCTATGTCAACATCCACAAGACCTCTCCCCAGTGTTATGTCAACATCCACAAGACCCCTCCCCAGTGTTATGTCAACATCCACAAGACCTCTCCCCAGTGTTATGTCAACATCCACAAGACCCCTCCCCAGTGCTATGTCAACATCCACAAGACCCCTCCCCAGTGTTATGTCAACATCCACAAGACCCCTCCCCAGTGCTATGTCAACATCCACAAGACCGCTCCCCAGTGCTATGTCAACATCCACAAGACCCTCCCCACTGTTATGTCAACATCCACAAGACCCTCCCCAGTGCTATGTCAACATCCACAAGACCTCTCCCCAGTGTTATGTCAACATCCACAAGACCCCTCCCCAGTGTTATGTCAACATCCACAAGACCTCTCCCCAGTGTTATGTCAACATCCACAAGACCTCTCCCCAGTGTTATGTCAACATCCACAAGACCCTCCCCCCAGTGTTATGTCAACATCCACAAGACTCCCCAGTGTTATGTCAACATCCACAAGACCTCTCCCCAGTGTTATGTCAACATCCACAAGACCCCTCCCCAGTGCTATGTCAACATCCACAAGACCCTCCCCACTGTTATGTCAACATCCACAAGACCCTCCCCAGTGTTATGTCAACATCCACAAGACCCCTCCCAGTGCTATGTCAACATCCACAAGACCCCTCCCCAGTGTTATGTCAACATCCACAAGACCCCTCCCCAGTGCTATGTCAACATCCACAAGACCCCTCCCCAGTGCTATGTCAACATCCACAAGACCCCTCCCCAGTGCTATGTCAACATCCACAAGACCCCTCCCCAGTGTTATGTCAACATCCACAAGACCCTCCCCAGTGCTATGTCAACATCCACAAGACCCCTCCCCAGTGTTATGTCAACATCCACAAGACCTCTCCCCAGTGTTATGTCAACATCCACAAGACCTCTCCCCAGTGTTATGTCAACATCCACAAGACCCCTCCCAGTGCTATGTCAACATCCACAAGACCCCTCCCCAGTGTTATGTCAACATCCACAAGACCCCTCCCAGTGCTATGTCAACATCCACAAGACCCCTCCCCAGTGCTATGTCAACATCCACAAGACCCCTCCCCACTGTTATGTCAACATCCACAAGACCCCTCCCCAGTGCTATGTCAACATCCACAAGACCTCTCCCCAGTGTTATGTCAACATCCACAAGACCCCTCCCCAGTGTTATGTCAACATCCACAAGACCCCTCCCCAGTGTTATGTCAACATCCACAAGACCCCTCCCCAGTGCTATGTCAACATCCACAAGACCCCTCCCCAGTGCTATGTCAACATCCACAAGACCCCTCCCCACTGTTATGTCAACATCCACAAGACCCCTCCCCAGTGTTATGTCAACATCCACAAGACCCCTCCCCAGTGCTATGTCAACATCCACAAGACCCCTCCCCAGTGCTATGTCAACATCCACAAGACCCCTCCCCAGTGCTATGCCAACATCCACAAGACCCCTCCCCAGTGCTATGCCAACATCCACAAGACCCCTCCCCAGTGCTATGCCAACATCCACAAGACCCCTCCCCAGTGCTATGTCAACATCCACAAGACCCCTCCCCAGTGCTATGCCAACATCCACAAGACCCCTCCCCAGTGCTATGCCAACATCCACAAGACCCCTCCCCAGTGTTATGCCAACATCCACAAGACCCCTCCCAGTGCTATGTCAACATCCACAAGACCCCTCCCCAGTGTTATGTCAACATCCACAAGACCCCTCCCCAGTGTTATGTCAACATCCACAAGACCCCTCCCCAGTGTTATGTCAACATCCACAAGACCCTCCCCAGTGGTATGTCAACATCCACAAGACCCCTCCCCAGTGCTATGTCAACATCCACAAGACCCCTCCCCAGTGCTATGTCAACATCCACAAGACCCCTCCCCAGTGCTATGTCAACATCCACAAGACCCCTCCCCAGTGCTATGTCAACATCCACAAGACCCCTCCCCAGTGCTATGTCAGCTTTAACAGCTGGTGAGGGAAGGAGACTGCACTGGTACAACCTCCTACTGTGCTCAGGGGGTTCCAGGATGCGGCTTTTGTGAGGGGTCTTGTCCCTGCTGGGGTGGGATTTTCTCTGCTTAGCTGCATTGAGCTGTTCCCATTCCTGTTAGGAATCCTTAACCCATTCTCTGTAAGTCCAATAACCTCATTGGTTCTCCTGATTGTTCTTTGGTGTAGTTGTCACTTTGGTCTCTGATGGGGGCCCTGTCTGGGGTACTCCTGTCTCCCAGGAGAAGTTTACACAACACAATTGGCATTCAATGGCAGGGGTGTGTTGGGGGGTAATGTGCCAGAACCAAAGATGAGTTTGGGACTCTTGGTCACATGCCCTTTGCTTTGGGTAGCAAAGTATTGAACTGAGTCTGAACTGTCTGAGGGCAAAGCACGGAGGGAGGAGATCCAGACTCAGCCATCCTTTCCCGAGTGGCGGTGGGTGGGCCTTCTTGCTGTGTTGTTGGTCACGTGGGCCTTGCTATGGATCATACGACCTGTTGTAACTAAGCCTGAGTTCAGGCTGGCTGTCTCCTTCTATGTGATAGAGAAAGCCATGCCTGCCCCATGTCCACCATGTGACTATGGGGACACTCTGAAAATAGCTTAACAGAGTAGCACCAATGGGATGAGATTGCTGGCCATCACGGTGGTTGTGTGGCCACTGCTACGTGTCCTAAGAAATGCAATTGAGACCGAGCATGCTTGTGGGGCACAGTTAAGGACCCCAGGCCACTGGAGGTTTAAGCAGGCCTGAGCTGTCAGGCACAACTTAGGGCTCCAGGCCACAGGAGGTTGCAGCAAGCCCAGACCCCAATAATCTTGCCTCGAGACCGGCAGGAGTGAGGCCATGCCCTCATTCTGCCAGGGGCACCTGGACGTCCTGATAAGACTTAGGTTTCAGTTTCCCTGTGGCCATGTGACATTTTACCACTCACCTGGAAGGTCCCTATATGTTAATGAGGTATTAACCAGCAGCCTTCACATAGCCAATCCCCCTGTGACCCGTACCCCATACCTCTTCCTTACACTACATGAACACTTCTAAGCCCTCTTTCCTAGCAAATAAGTGAGCTGTCCTCTGACACAGTCTCCTGAGTGTTTCTTCCCGTCGTGCTCACAGCCACTCAAGACCCTGCTCCCCAGCTTCCTGGATGTCCCTGGTCCCCAGCTTCCTGGATGTCGGTGTGCAATGGTTCCCAGCCCGCCAGGGTCCCACCCATGCTGCCAGCACAAACTTGCTTGTGTAGGTAGGGCATTCCAGTGAGAGAGGAACATGTACCAGCATCCCCCGTGTCAGCCTCTCATTGGTGGGTTAATTGGATAACAGGGAAGATGAGATGGTGGTGTTGGCTTGTTTCTTTCTCTTTTTGATGTGTGTGTTTATGTACAGTGTCTGCACACAGACAGGAGTCTGTTTGGAGGATGTAAGGTTTGTGTTGAGCTGGAGTTCTAAGGAAAAAAATTGACAAGAAGACAAATACTGTGCTAGTGAGCTTCTGGAAAGAATTAAAGCCAAAAGAGTTCATAAAAGACACAAATGAGAAAACAGTGCATGGGAAAAAATGATTAAACTCCAGGTAGGGGTGGGAAGGCATCCGTAGTGTACGTGGCATACCTTCCCCTCCTGTGGGAAAGTAGACCAGGTTAGGTGATTCAAAGGCAAAGGCCACTGGGCTATCCTGGAGCCTGGCAGAGCCACCAATCTAGTTCCTGTTGAAGGCACAGCAGGGGAGAACTCCGTCTTGCTCCCCCCTTGGGTGTGAGCCAAGCGAAACAAAGCAAACCAGGCTTCCTCCTGATCCTCCCGCCTCTGCCTCTCCAGCAATGTGCTACCTGCATGCGCCACCACAATGGGCCAAACCACCCTTGCTGAGACCACCAGGGGTTGGGTGATGCACAGTGGACCTGTGGTAGCAGCAATACTCTATGAAGAGGCTAGCTGGCTCGTGGAAAAATGTGTGAGGATTACTGAGGGCTCGATGGGGTAGTGTCTTCCATGCATACTACAGTAACCAATTTTGCTTTTTTTTCAGATTTATTTTTATTTATTTATTAGAGAAAGAGAGAGAGGGAAAGAGAAAGGGCGCACCAGGCCCTGCGCACTAGCCACTGCAAACGAACTCCAAATGCATGCGCCACCATGTGCCTCTGTTTTACATGGGACCTGGAGAATCGAACCTGGGTGCTCAGGCTTTGCAGGCATGCTTCTTAACTAAGCCATCTCTCCAGCCCCCAATCTTATGTTTAGTAATTGATATAGGTGATGGGAGCTTTTCATATTTAATTGGACATAGCTAATACTTATTTTTAAAAATATTTTATTATTTATTTATTTATTTATTTATTCATTTGAGAGAGAGAGGCAGAGAGAGAGAGAGAGAGAGAGAGAGGGAAATGGGTGTGCCAGGACCTACAGCCACTGCAAGCAAACTCCAGATGCATGCACCACCTTGTGTATCTGGCTTATGTGGGTCCTGGGGAATTGAATCAAGGTACTTTGGCTTTGCAGGCAAGCGCCTTAACCGCGAACCCATCTCTCTAGCCTGTTAATACTTATTTCATTAGCCTTCCCTGTAGGCCAACTGGCATGTAGTTAAAATGAATGATGGTAGGGCGTCAGAAATCATGCCCACCCTCAGTAAAAAGGTTTGTTTGTATAATGCCCATCCTTGAGTCTCTTACAAATGTAGACCAACATCTGGAAGGACAGAAAAGGCAGCAGTAAAGGAGCTTGAGAAGGCGCCCTTCTGAGTGGGAAAGGCCGCTCCTAGGAGCCATGAAGCAGTGAAAATCCCAGTGCCAGGGTGGTTTACCCGCCCAACAATTATTGGCCAAGGAGACACTTGAGACCTCAGAAACCAGAAACACCATTGCCACGGCTATTGGTTGCATACCGGAACTAGGTAGTCAGTTCCCAGTGCCGATGGCACTGCGTGCTTGGGACACATGACACACACAGATCAGGCTGGGACTGAACCGGAAGCTTCCTTCCTTCTAAATAACTTCCATAGTGCCACTTGGCCTTGTGGGAAAGTTATAACTGTCAGTCCGGCTCTGCGATAGACCCTGTGCACTCTAGTACCAAGATGCCTGGAAAGATGTGTCTGCCGGTGCAAGAGTGGCGTGGCAATCATGGGTGCAACCAGCTGCTTTCCACCTGGGTGTGCGATCCACTCTACAGAAGGAACTCACATCTGGCACTGTCAGAGTCAAAACCGTTGGTGCTGAGGTCATCCACCCAGTGAGGAGGCTGCTGTTATCGTTTTCATAAATGGATGTGATGTGCCTTTCAAACTGCCTTCTAAGCATTTGTGTTTATGCTCATAGATCACAACTGCTGTCAGCTTTAATCCATCATGGAAGGAGATTTTTTTTCTTTTTTTGTTTTTTTGAGGTAGGGTCTCACTGTAGCCCAGGCTGACCTGGATTTCACTGTGTGGTCTCAGGGTGGCCTCAAACTCATGACAATTCTCCTACCTCTACATCCCGAGTGCTGGCGTTAAAGGCATGGGCCACCATGCCCAGCTTGGAGACTTGTTTTTGAAATAGGAAGTACACTACAGAGACTTACATGTGGACAAGCTCCTGGGAACAAGTGACTGTTGCTGTGGCATCGTGGCTTACAGTACTAGATGTGAGTTCCTATGAACTGGGCCTTTAAACGGGTCTGGGTTGTCCTCATAACTTCTCTCTCTCTCTGTGGAATGCTCATGGGATATTGCAGAAGCAGAGGCGGGGTGAATGTAAGAGCCGGAGGAAGGGGTGGAGTGCTGTGTAGCTTAAACAGGATTGGGTTGTCCCCATACCTTCTCTATCACTCCGTGGAATGCTCATGGGATATTGGAAGTGCTGTGTAATGAGTCGGAGGAAGGGGTGGAGTGCTGTGTAGCTTAAACAGGATTGGGTAGTCCCCATACCTTCTCTATCACTCCGTGGAATGCTCATGGGATATTGCAGAAGCAGAGGCTGGGTGAATGTAAGAGTCAGAGGAAGGGGTGGAGTGCTGTGTAGCTTAAACAGGATTGGGTAGTCCCCATACCTTCTCTATCACTCCGTGGAATGCTCATGGGATAATGCAGAAGCAGAGGCGGGGTGAATGTAAGAGTCGGAGGAAGGGGTGGAGTGCTGTGTAGCTTAAACAGGATTGGGTTGTCCCCATACCTTCTCTATCACTCCGTGGAATGCTCATGGGATATTGCAGAAGCAGAGGTGGGGTGAATGTAAGAGCTGGAGAAAGGGGTGGAGTGCTGTGTAGCTGATCCCTCCAATGCTATCCTGGAGGACGTAGATGGAATTCACAAGTCTCAGTCATCTTCTGAACTTTACAAAACTCACAACATCCCTCCCCTCAGTTATCCAATTGCTGGGGTGTGGGGGGTGGTGAAGATGATCCCACCAGCCCTCATGCTTGCAAGTCATGAGGGACTGCAGTCAGTGCCCGTGCTCACCATGCAGCTGTTGAGCAATCCATGCCCTCACACTGTATGTAACCCTTCACCCATGCTCTGTCAATAAACCTCAACTAACTCACGGGTTTGCCAAGTGGACTTTGGTGGAATCATCATGACGCTGGTCTGTCATCGATACTGTATCTGATGTGATTAGATGTTGGTTCAAATCTCCAGTAAAGGTTATCACGTCCATGCCACTTTCTTCTCCTATGTCATATATATCCTGAAGGGTTTTCCTACCAGCCAACAGACTTGCCTCATTCTCATGCTTCTTCCCACCCCCCCAGTGTCACTGCACTGCTCCCCTCAGGAGTCAGAAAGCTGGTCATTCCCAGACTTTGTTTGCACAGACAGTACTGTGATGCATCACCATGCATGTTTTTCCAGTGTGTATAGAAAGATCTCCAGGGAAAGCCCTGGAAGTTGGAGCGGTGGGCCAGAGTGTAAGCAATGCCTGTTTTGTTTGATTCCCCTATAGATCTTGTCAAGCAGGCCATCTCTGAGCTGGAAGAATTCTCCTAGAACCCCACTGAGAGGATGCTGAAAGCTACAGGTATTTAAAACCCACGTGTGGGGCTGGAGAGATGGCTTAGTGGTTAAGCGCTTGCCTAAGAAGCCTGAGGACCTTGGTTCAAGGCTCCATTCTCCAGTACCCATGTAAGCCAGATGCACAAGGTGGTGCACACATCTGGAGTTTGTTTGCAGTGGTTGGAGGCCCTGGTGTGCCCATTCTCTTTCTCTCTCTGTCGCTTTCAAATAAATAAATAAAAATAAAAACAAAATTAAAAATCTAGTGTGTCACTGGGCCACCCAGCCACCCATCTATGTATGTGATGTCAAGTCTACCGCTTGCCTCTAAGACAGCACAGGAGAGCAGAGCTGAAGTGCTCTGGAGCTATCTAGCAGGAGCTGGGGCTGGGTCCCTCACACAGGGTTGTAGGTCCCATTGTAGCTGAAGGCAGGGGGCATGAGGCAGTCATTGTCCTCAGGAATCCATCTCTGGATGTAGTTGGGGCCATTGTCTTGGGGCCACACGATCACAGTGTCTCTGGATGCCAGGGACGGGTCCTCCGGGAAGAAGTTGAAGGGTCGAAGCAAGAAGCCCACGGAATTCCCAGGCGTGGCCGTGTTGGGGACGTCCTCAGAGTGCGGGATGTGCAGGAAGCCCACTGTCACCCAGGCCACCAAATCCTGCAGGAGAGAACCAGGCTTCAATGTCAGGGTGATTTTGAGTATTGGCCAGTTGAGGTCACTGTGACTTGGGGGAATGTTCAGATGTGCCTACTGAACCTTGAAGGTACTCAGCCCCACTTTAAAGAGGTGGGCAGATCTGTCATAACATCTGAGCTTGCCCTCCACCCAGCAAGACACACTCTGAGACTGGGACAAGTCCAGGAGGGTAAGCGACAAGGTCAGAGGTGAGAAGGGGGACTGGGCCAGTACCTCGTCTTTAATGTTCTCATTGTTCCGAAGAAACTCCTCAAAGACCACAGGGGGGTCCCAGGGGTCGTTCTGGTTGTAGATGCTGCTGCTGTGACTCTCGGACTCACGGTACTTGGTCACTGCCAGGGGGTACCTGCCAGGTGGAGAAGAGTCAGGAGGCTCTTGGCACTGGAGTCTCTCAGGCCTTCTCAGGGCACATGCTTAGAGCCATGGATGGAAAAGTTGCTTTTAAAAGGCAGCTATTATCTCCTGCGAGTCTGCAAGACTGCCCACCACCACCCTGGGGCCAGGAGCCCTGCCAGCACCCTCCACTCCCTCCCTGAGTGAATGACACTGCGCTCACCCAGATGCACATGTGAGCGGGGCCCCAGAAGCACAGATGCACACAAGAGCTGAGGGCAGCCCCTGGCCCCCCTTGCCCTGTCTCCTCACCTGGCCCAGGTGACAGCCCGCTCCTCCTGCCAGCCCGGGGGCAGCACCTGCTCCTGGACCATGGAGTGTATCTGCAGGCGGTAGCTGCGCTTGTGGCCCCAGCGGTTCTCTTGGGGGCTGCTAAAGAGCAGGTATGTGGGCAGAGCCTGTCCATAGCGGAAGGCCGCCTGGCGCTCCCAGGAGTACTGCGTCTGCTGGAGCGCGGGCTGCACCAGGTGGTGACTGGGGCTCCAGGGGTTGGTGATGTTTTCCAGCTTCATCTTCAGGCTCTGGAAGCTGTTCTTGGTGCCTGGATGCATGCAGGAACAGGAGACTGAGAGGAAACCTTCAAACAGAAGCCCCTGCCTCCGCTTTGGGGTCTCCTTCCTAGAGCCTGCTCACAGCCAAGTGCCATGCAAGAGCTGATGTGGGGGTGGACTGAGGGGAGGGGCAGCATGGGGAGTGGTGTGAAGGAGGGACCAGGACAAGCACAAGACAGAGGAGCTTGAAGACGGCTCATGGCTCAGCCATGGCTGTTGTGGTTCCAGGGAAACCCCAGGTCGTTCTCTGGAGAGCTGTGCTCCGGCTTGTTTGCTGTGCATTTGACCTTGGACAAGGGCCAGCTGTGTTTCCCTTAGCACTGTGAGCGTATTTTGGGCCACGGGGACGTGGGACTGAACAGGTGGAAGCCACCTCACTGGTCCTGGGGACCTTGTTGCCAGACACTGTACCCTTGATGTTCTTCTTTAGTGGCATCCTTGCCCAGGAGATTCCCTGAACTCCCCAGATGTCACTGCCGTCCATCTCCACTTGCTAGCCAGTGGCATTTCTTACTGTCCAGGGCACTCACCATCCCTACGCTATGCACATTATTCTACTCAAGCCCAGGCAAGGGTAGACCCACGCCCTACATTCCGGGTGACCCTGAGACACCTTCTCTACATTGCTTCCATTTTTCTGGGGCACATGATAATATCATTCGGTGTGGAAGCGGGCAACTTGAATACCTCTGAGTTGACGTCAGGGAGTCTTAGCATCACTTCCTGTCGTGTGTAAGTGAGCGATGAGATGTTTATGTCTGAGTAGGAGGGTCAGCCCCCCCCATGTCCTACCTGCCACATCCAGGTCGACGCGGTAATGCACTAGGTGGGTGTGGAGGTTGCCAAGCAGGTGGGTGTGCAGGCGAGTGCCATGGCGCAGCCCCTCGGGGGTGTAGAAGGTGGCGTGGACGTAGCCGGTGGCGTGCATCTTGGCTTCCATCACCCCGTTAGGGTAGAAGATGAAATCCCAGATGTAGTCGTAATTGTAGACGGTCGAGGTCGTCCGCAGCACCAGCACGTGTCCCTTCAGTCCCGCGTAGAAGTGGAAGCCGCCTTTAAAGTTGGAGTCAAAGTGTCGCCGAAGGGGCACCCCCGTGGGCATCTCAAAGAGGCAGAGGGCTCTGGGGTAACGGACGGGCTCGTCAGTGTCATAGTAGTGGATGGCGTCCAGGAAGGTGGCAGTCTCGGGACAGTCGATGCCAGGTGCCAATTCGTGAGTGACACTTCCCAGGCCCCAGCCCACGTCGATATACTTGGTCTGCATGCCTGCAGGCGTGTGTCCTCCATACAGGGCCACAGCCTCTTGCACGCTGACCTCATAGGCGATACGCTCACCCGCAAAGTGCACGTTGAGGATCTGCAGGCCGGAAGAGGAGCGCAGCCGGAAGGCAAAGCTCCAGCCTCCGTAGTGGACAACGTTGTCCTCCAGCTGGTAGCGGGGACCGTGGGGCTGGACCAGCCGGGGGCCGCCCACAGCGACGGGCGTGGGGAATTCACCACGGGGACTGTAGGAGGAGAAGAGTGGCGGGTCCTCCACGTTCTTGGGCAGCGGGTCCTCGAGGACCACGGGGTCCACCTCTCCGTTGGCGTACTTCTGAGCCAGCTCCTCTGGGCTCTGGTAGAACTTGCCGTTGTACCAGACCTGCTCCACTGTCCACTGCTGGACGTCTGTGCTCTCGTGGTTCAGGAGGATCTCCAGGCCAGTGGGGTGCAGGAAGTAGCCTTCCACAAAGCGCTGCAAGATAAACCAGGTGCGGCGCTGGCCGGACCCCAAGCCCCGGGGGGCTACATCGGTGAAGGTCAGGCTCTGGTCATTGCCGGTTTCTAGTGAGGAGCCCATGGTGTCCATGAAAAACTGATGCAGGGGCTTGGTGGCCTCTTGCAAAGTGTGGTAGAGGAGGGCATACTCTGTTGTGGAGATGGGTCTGGATGCCCAGGATGGCTGATGCCCTGGTCTGGGGGGCAGTGTTCTCATGTAGTAGGGCCATGGCAGTGGCCCCACTGCAAACTCTGTGACATTGGGGTGCTTCGTGCCACCGAAGAAGATGATGGCACGTGCTTCCCGCACAGGACGTCTTTTCCCTTTAGTCAGAAAATCCAACACGTGGTGCTTCTTCGGCAGTAGCAACTCAATGAGGAACACTGAGTTCTTGGCTAAAGTAGGGACCCTGGCCGGCTGCAGTTCGAGCTCCTTCTTGGACCTAAGGAAGCTGTGCACAGCCTTCAGCTCCTGGGCGCTCAGGTCGGCAAACACGTTCGCCTTGCTGTTTTGGTTCCACTTGGGGCGCTCTGAGGTGGCTGTCTGCAGCACCAAGAGGGCAGCCACCCAACAAAGGACCAGGCTCTGTCGCACCATCCCCACGTCCCTAGAACATAGCATGGAAGAACAGAGGACTTAGTCACTGCCTTCACCTACAGAGTGCATCAGAGCAAGCACCTTGTCCCTCACCTGTGGAGCACCTTGTCCCTCACCTGTGGAGCACATCAGGGCACCTTGTCCCTCACCTGTGGAGCACCTTGTCCCTCACCTGTGGAGCACATCAGGGCACCTTGTCCCTCACCTGTGGAGCACCTTGACCCTCATCTTTGGACCCTCACCTGTGGAGCACATCCCTCATCTTTGGAGCACCTTGTCCCTCACCTGTGGAGCACCTTGTCCCTCACCCATGGAGCACATCAGGGCACCTTGTCCCTCACCTGTGGAGCACCTTGTCCCTCACCTGTGGAGCACCTTGTCCCTCATCTTTGGAGCACCTTGTCCCTCACCTGTGGAGCACCTTGTCCCTCACCTGTGGAGCACCTTGTCCCTCATCTTTGGAGCACCTTGTCCCTCACCTGTGGAGCACCTTGTCCCTCACCTGTGGAGCACCTTGTCCCTCATCTTTGGAGCACCTTGTCCCTCACCTGTGGAGCACCTTGTCCCTCACCCATGGAGCACATCAGGGCACCTTGTCCCTCACCTGTGGAGCACCTTGTCCCTCACCCATGGAGCACATCAGGGCACCTTGTACCTCACCTGTGGAGCACCTTGTCCCTCACCTGTGGAGCACATCAGGGCACCTTGTCCCTCATCTGTGGAGCACCTTGTCCCTCACCTGTGGAGGGCACCTTGTCCTCATCTTTGGAGCACCTCAGGGCACCTCACCCATGGACCTGTGGAGGGCACCTTGTCCCTCACCTGTGGAGCACCTTGTCCCTCACCCATGGAGCACATCAGGGCACCTTGTCCCTCACCTGTGGAGCACCTTGTCCCTCACCTGTGGAGCACCTTGTCCCTCACCCATGGAGCACATCAGGGCACCTTGTCCCTCACCTGTGGAGCACCTTGTCCCTCACCCGTGGAGCACATCAGGGCGCCTTGTCCCTCACCTGTGGAGCACCTTGTCCCTCACCCATGGAGCACATCAGGGCACCTTGTCCCTCACCTGTGGAGCACCTTGTCCCTCACCTGTGGAGCACCTTGTCCCTCACCTGTGGAGCACCTTGTCCCTCACCTGTGGAGCACATCAGGGCACCTTGTCCCTCACCTGTGGAGCACCTTGTCCCTCACCTGTGGAGCACTTCAGGGCACCTTGCCCTCAACTGTGGAGCACCTCATAGCACCTGTCCCTCACCTGTTCCCTACTGGTGGGTCTTCCTCCCTTTTCCATAGCGGAAGCCAGAGCTGAGGTCACCGGTGTTTCTCCACTCTGGCCCTGCTCCTACCGATTTCTTCCCTCATCTGTAAACCTGTGACAGTCCTGTGTGTCTCATCTAGACGCGCTCGATATGTTGCCCTCTTTTGGAGTATTATCTCAGTGGGTATTAACATCCTGCGCCAGGGTCACCATGAGTCGTCAAGGCTTGTTCGTCAAGGGTTACAAAGTGCTTGTGTCCTGGAGGGGCAGAGGGTGGCACTGACAGCAAAAATACCCTCTTGAATTCAGCAAAATGCTTATTAGGGGGATCCATTGTGAAATTCAGAGTAGAAATTTACAGGGCAGGCTCTGGGGTCAAGCTGCCTGGGTTCTAGCCTGATAAATGACAACACTAAGAACTAGCTGCGTGCTTAAACTCTTGGGCCCGCCCTGGTTTCAACTGAGAACTAAGAATGATGACAGCAGCATCTCTTGGAAGGTTCTCAAGAGAAACAACCAGACGATAAATACAGTGTTTGGAACCATGGTGGCCTCCAGGAACACATGGAGTGTCGGCTCTACTTCTCTCTAAAGTGGAGCCTGGGCTTAGTCTCAGCTGTGGGGCAAGGATAGAGATTGCCCTCCGTAGTATTTTCTGGGCTTGTAGTAGTATACTCAAGTCATGTTCTTTTAAAATTTTTATTTAATAAACCATATTTATTATGCCAAGGTTTAAAAAAATCTTTTAACAGATTTTTTATTCATTGACAATTTTTTATAAATGCATATTTTGTCATTTGCTCATTTCACCTCCCATGTCTTTCCATTGTCCCCTGTTCTCTCCCCTGATCCCTTGTTCTTCTCAACTAGTCTCACTTTTATTGTGAAGCCTCTGTATTGTGTGTGTGACCCTCCACTTTTATTGTGAAGCCTCTGTATTGTGTGTGTGACCCTCCACTTTTATTGTGAAGTCTCTGTATCGTGTGTGAGACCCTCCACTTTTATTGTGAAGTCTCTGTATCGTGTGTGAGACCCTCCACTTTTATTGTGAAGTCTCTGTATCGTGTGTGTGACCCTCCACTTTTATTGTGAAGTCTCTGTATCGTGTGTGTGACCTCTGAGTTTAATTAGGCTTGCTGCATGAGTGTGGGGCTATTTAGGACCACATGCAGCTTACCCATGGTTACATCACTGAAGAAAATGTCTCTCCCCATCATTATGTGCTTTTAGTTTTCATTTTCCTCAGACACAAAAATAGCACATAACATTATAACTTAGCTTGTGATATAAACTCATATGAATGAAGTCAGCCATCTCAAATGGTTAACTCCTATGTTGTGTCTCAGAGGCAAAAGAAGAAACTTAACTCATTTTGTTTAATTTTTTTTTTTTTTTTTTTTTTTTTTTTTTTTTTTTTGTTTTTCAAGGTAGGGTTTAACTCTAGTCCAGGCTAACCTGGAATTAACTATGTAGTCTCAGGGTGTCCTTGAACTCTCGGCGATCCTCCTACCTCTGCCTCCCAAGTGCTAGGATTAAAGGTGTGCGCCACCACGCCCGGCTTTTGTTTAATATTTTTAATGTGTATCTCAGTTTTATAATCCTAGTTTATTCATTTTGATTAACATATGTTGGTTATACATAACTGGTTTCATCATCACATTTTCTTTTTTTTCCTTTTTTTTTTTTCAAGGTCGGGTCTCACTCTAGCCAAGGCTGACCTGGAATTCACTCTGTAGTCTCAGGGTGGCCTTGAACTCATGGCGATCCTCCTACCTCTGCCTCCCAAATGCTGGGATTAAAGGCGGCTCATTATCACATTTTCATAGATGTATATAAAGTATTGTGAGCATGCTCATCCCCTATTACCTTCTCTTGTTCTCCTCCACTCCCACTGTTCTCCTGTCTCTACTGAACTAGTCCCCTTTCTATTTTCATGTCTTTTATTGGTGGGGAGTGACCTAATGAATTTTTCAAGGTCTTTACAGAAGCCTGGTGAGGCTCCTTACAGGAGCATGGGCACCTTATTAAGAAAAGGTCTCTTCCTCCTCTATTGATCATTAACTCATATAAAATCTCAGGGAGGGTTTGGGCCCCATAAGTCCCTCCCTTTTCCATGACAGTGTGTTGAGGCCCAATCTTGTGCCAATGTGGACTTCATTCCCTCTCCCCTGGGGTAGGGTCTCACTCTAGCCCAGGCTCACCTGGAATCCACTACGTAGTAGTCTCAGGGTGGCCTCGAACTCACAATGATCCTCCTACCTCTGCCTCCCGAGTGCTGGGTTTAGCACTCCATGCCTGGCTCTGGACTTAATTTTTTAAAATTTATTTTTTGAAAGAGGTTTATTTTTCTAGTCCAGGCTGACCTGGAATTCACTACATAGTCTCAGGGTGGCCTCCAACTCACAGCGATCCTCCTACCTCTGCCTCCTGAGTGCTGGGATTAAAGGCATGTGCCACCACACCCAGCAGGACTTTATTTTTAAGAGGAGTTTCAGGTTCATAGACAAATCAAGCAGGAGTTATAGAGTCCTCCCACATGTCCCCTCCATCCCCAGCCCAGCCTTTCCCACTATCAGCATCCTGCGTGGTCTATGTGCTACAACTGCTGAGCCACAGGGGCACAGCACACCACCACCCAGAGCCCACGTCTACTGGGTAGTGACAAGTGTGTCATGACTGGCATCACAGTATCACAGGGTATCCTCAGCACCCTAAAATCCTCCTTCCCTTGTTGCTCCTTCCCCGAACCTCAGCCTCTGCTAACCACTGCACCTTACTGTCCTTTCCAGAAGGCGCGGCTGGACCCCTACACAAGGCCGCCTTTTCCCTTTGCAGTTTTTTACAATTTCTTATGCCCTAATGTCTTTCTTCTTCCCAGAAGCAAGGAGATGCAGAAGAGAGGTTTAGAACCTTCTGTTCTGACATCATGTGGGCAGCACTGGGGAAGGACACAACATCTGGGTCAAAGAGGGCAAGGAAGAACTTGGTAGTGAGTGGCCCTCTCTGCTGCCGACAGGAAGTATGCCTGCTCCCCAAAATCTATCTCCTTACCGTGTCCTCCTCTGTCAGCTCAGAGTGCCCTGAAAGTGGTCTTTTGCCCTTCAGTCTGGGCACTAGCACTTTCTAGCCCCCATCTTCCTTTCTCCTTTCCTCCCATCACACCATGCTCTGCCAACCTCTTCTGAGACCCATCAGAACGCACCTGTGACCCCTGCTCCGGAGTGCCTGCCTCTGTTCCCAGCCTCTGCTGCTGGCCGCTGATCCCGGTGCCTTCTTGAAGCTGATGAACCCCGCCCCACGGGGAGGGGCAGGGTGAGGTAGAGGACAACTTAGTTGGGGACCTAATGCTCAGGGGGTTCTTTGGTTGAGCGGCACGGGGCACTAATGTCGGTCCTACAAGTATTTTTGCATTGTTTCCTTATCATTTCTCTTGTCATGATGTCATCTTCCCAAGAACTGTCCCTGGCTTTATCTGTTGTGAACTGTGCAGAGTCATAATCTGTTAATGTTCTCAGAGCTCTGAGGGGAGGACGGGGGTGGATTTATTAGCACGGCAGTCTTAGCTGGAAGCACACATGGAGGCTGACGGAGACAGACGCCTATAGCACAACAGAATCGGATTCCTATGTAGAATTTGGGATCCGGACCAGAACCTCTTGGGAGTGAGAAGCTGCTGAGTTGAGCTCCTGGAAGAAATCATTTCACCACCTCCGGGACCTTGGAAGTATTCAGAAAAGGTGCAGAGAGTGGTCTAGGCTGGCTTCCACGGTGGCACCGAGAGCTGAAGGGATAAGGAAAGGGCAGGTAATATGTCTGCTGGTTGGGGACAGAACGAGAGTGGCTTAGGTCAAGGGGACCAAGGTGGGGAAGGAAGGGAGCTCCTGGTTAGAGGAGAAAGAACATGGGCAGGGAAATCACCTTGCTTGGAGGATTCCCGCTGGTCTCCACACTCAGGAATCGAACCCAGTGTGTCAGGCTTTGCAAGCAAGGGTCTTTAACCACTGAGCCATCTTTTCAGCCTGCGTTAAGCTCCTGCAGGACTAAGTCTTCTTGGTCTTAGGCTTGGCAAGGGTTGCTTTTCTTTTCTTCTTTTTTACAAAAAAGAAACAGGGTTTTATTCCCAGCACATCAGTGAGACAAGTCTTTGCAGGGTAGGGGGCAGGTTCAGAACAACCAGGAGGAAGAGGAGGAGACCCCTTCTTGCCAGTGATGAGGGCTATGGTGACGGAGTCTTTGCGCAGGAGCATCTTGGAGATGGAGCGGTCCTCGTTGGCTGGCTTGGACTTCTTGCCTTTGCCACTCTGGGGGCCCTTGGTTCACATCTCCTTCTCATTCTCCGGCACCATGTTGCAGCGCCTGGCGAAGGCCTTCACGTGTGACCTGGGAGTTTCTTGTTGTTGCGGCGGTTGATAAGCACCTGGGTGTTGTTCTCGACTGACCGGGTGAGCACTGAGAGCCGGCTCGTGTGGAATTCCTCCACCTTCGGCTTCTATAGCTCCTCCAGGGTCGTCTCACTCTTGGCTTTGTTGAAGAGGCTCCCAGTGGCGGCTGCCCTTGCAGATCACACCAGTCTTTACTGGGTTGCTTTGGCCTCTCAAGATGACACCCACCCAAACACAAAAATAAAAAGAAAAGAACAGTATTAAAGCTTCATTAAATACCAACAAGAAAGTGAAAAGGAGCTGGAGAGATGACTTAGTCATTAAGGCTCTTGCCTGCAAAGCCACAGATATATTAACAAGTGTTGTCACGACGTGGAGAAATCTGAACCCTCACACACAAATTTCCACTTTGGAAAACTGGATGTTTCTCAAATAACCAAAGATAGAATTTTCATATGACCCATGATCGTATAAGACACGAGCATGTGTTCACACAGAAGTGTGTACAAACACGTTTGTGCTAGTATCATTCATAATTGTCAAAAGGTGGAAGAAGGGCAAATGTTTATCAGCTGCTAAACAGATGAATAAAGACAGTCGGTCCACACAATGGAATATTATGCAGTATCATGCACTGAGAGGAATAGCTTACTGATATTGCATCACAGATGACCCTTAAACCATCGCGTTCAAAGAAAGAAGGCAGTGGCAGAAGAGCGTCTATTATGTATGACTCAGTTTGTCCTCCGCGTCTGGACAAGCATCTTCTATAGCATAGACAGACCCGGGACAGGTTAGGTCTGCACTGGAGAGACCGAGGGCCCGGGTGGAATAGAGACACGGGGTGTGAGTTCACGGGCATAGGCTACTTTTTGAGGTCATAGCATTGTTCTGAAATTGGTGATACAGAGCCTCCCCTGCCTGTTAAAGGTCATGACCCACTATGGGGCTCACTCAGCAAACTGCTAAAGCCCCATACAGTCCCCGGGTCCCTCTTAATTAACCTCTTCCTTAACATTTTTGTGAGCGTTGTCTATATGGCCCTGAGATCTGGCCATCAAATGTTCCCTCTTGCATTTCCAGGTCCCTCAGTCACACCTGTCATTTCTCCATTGCTCTCTGGTCCCCGAGCAAGTCCCTCAGGGAGAGAGTTCCCTCATATTGTCTTAGATGGAGCTTTGGTCTCAAGGAGGGTAGGGTAGTTATGCTAGTCGGTTTTTCTGCCTCCATGGCACCCAGACTGATCCCTCCCCCATGCCCTGCAGCTTCATGGGCCAGCCAGGCTGTGAGAGGCTCTTTTATTCCTCATTTAAAAGTCTTTTATAATTCAAACTGTGGATGCACGGGATTCTCCCGTTATCGTGGTTTCTCATACTGGGCCATTAGTAAGTTCCCATCTGTATGGTAGTCACAGATTTCTCCTTTTGTATTAAAAGTCAGACCCGAGGGCTGGAGAGATGGCTTAGTGGTTAAGTGATTGCCTGTGAAGCCTAAGGACCCCGGTTCAAGGCTCGATTCCCCAGGACCTACGTAAGCCAGTTGCACAAGGTGGAGCATACATCTGGAGTTCATTTGCAATGGCTAGAGGCCCTGGCGTGCCCATTCTCTCTCTCTCTGCCTCTTTCTCTCTCTGTTGCTTTCAAATAAATAAATAAAAATAAACAAAACTATTTTTTAAAAAGTCAGACCTGAGAGATTGTTTTTTTTTATTACTTCTACCTCACTTTCTTCCTCTCCAATGTCTGATTATTTCCATAGATTCCAAGCTTTTGGATTTCAGGAAGGGTCTTTTATTTGTTTAATATATTTTATTTATTTTAGATATTTTTATTCATTTGTTAGCAGAGAAAGAGGGGGCAGGGTGTGCTAGGGCCTCTTGCTGCTGCATATAAACTCTAGATGCATGTGCCACTTTGTGCATCTGGCTTTACTTGGGTAATGGGGAATTGAACCTGGGCCAGTAGGCTTTGCAAGCAAGCGCCTTAACCACTAAGCCATCTCCCTACCCCCAGGAAGTATTTTTTTAAATTTTTATAATACCACATTTTATTCAGATTTTACAAAGGATTGCCAAAAGGGGAGTGTTGAGAGGTAAGGGGAGATAAAGTGGGGAGAGAAGAGAAGTACACCACGTGGACCCCCAAAGCCCATGTGGGCCCCTTGTAGCTCAGAAGTCCATGTGACCAGACAGGGATCTGGGGAAAAAAGTATGGAAAGAAAAGAGAAAAGAAAGTTCAAGGTGCTTCTGCCATGTGGGGAGCTGGAGGGGATAAAGAACCCATGCAGGGAGTGAGGGCTAGAGGGGCCTACTGGCTGGGAAATGTTATTTTTAAAGCATAGATCTAATTTGTACTCTTTCCCTTGCATTCTGCTAGCTGTTATAAGTGACAAGCCAATACTTCCATCTCGTCCTCCTCCTTCCCGCTTTTCCTGCCAAACCCAAAGCTGTTGTAGAGGATACTGTCCGCATAGCTTGTTCTCATTGTGATTCCTCCCTTACGCAGGCAAGCTCTTTCTGGGCAGACAGCTGAGCCCCGGTTGCATGTCTTACTGCCCACAGCAAAAATCACACAGGAGGCCTGGAGAGATGACTTAGCGGTTAAGGCGCTTGCCTGCGAAGTCTAAAGACCCATGTTTGACTCTCCAGATCCCACGTAAGCCAGATGCACAAAGGTGAGGCACACTCAAGGTCACACATGCCCGCGAGGTGGCACAAGCGTCTGGAGTTAGATTGCAGTGGCTGAGGCCCTGGCGTGCCAATTCTCTCTCTCTGTCTCTAAAATAAAAAGAAATCATGGGCCTGGAGAGATGGCTTAGCAGTTAAGGCGTTTGCCTGCAAAGCCAAAGGACTTTGGTTCGATTCTCCAGGACCCACGTAAGCCAGATTCACAAAGGGGTGCATGCATCTAGAGTTTGTTTGCAGTGGCTGGATGCCCTGGTGTGCCCATTCTCTCTCTCTCTCTCTCTGCCTCTTTCTCTCTCTCTCATATAAGAAAAAAATATATTTAAAAAAGCAATCACCCAGGAGCTGTTACAGCATGCTTGTAATGCTGCCCCCAGATAGTACTTTCAACAACTGCAGAATATTCTCTAGTCCATCAGATGTTTCGGGGTGTCATGCCCTCAGTCATCAAGGACACAAGTCACAAAAGAAGACTGCCACCCTGAGCACCCCCCCCTCCCCAAAGCCACTGCACTCTTCAACAGCTCAGCCTTGGTTACCTCACAGGCAGCGTGCAGCTGCCACCACAGCGAGCAGGCACACGGTCCCATACACACGGGGACAGGCAGCCATATTGGAATTGTCCTCACAGATGCCCCCGACCCAGGTGCGTCAGCTTCAGTGGCATGTTTGATCACGGGGACTATGTGGTCACGTCTCCCAGACTCATCTTTGGCTCTGTGAGCTCCTGTTCAGGTGCAAGTTGTGTTGCACGATTATTTTGGGGAGACACGAGCTTGTCTAGTCACTGCACCACAGAGCAGGGAAGTGACTTTATTGGTCGATCAGTGAGGACGCCGGCCTTGCTTACAGGAGCCTGCATGACTTCAAGGCAGCGGCACCGTCAACACGCCCATCCTAGCAAGGGCTATGGGCTCACAAAAGCCACATCCCTTCCTAACTTGAAGACAGCTACACTGTAGAGTCTCCTCTACCCCAGTAAGTGTTTACTGCTTATATAAAGCTGAGGAGGGGTCCTCGTGAGTTACGTAATGATCTGAGCTTTCTGAGCCTTAGGAAACTGGCTCTACCTTCCAGAATAGACTGTTTGAATTTGGACGACAAGGCTTCCTAGCATGGCCAGAAATGGGAGTGGGATCATACACAAATATTTGCAGACACACACGTACTTCCTTTTTTTAAAAAAAATATTTTAATTAATTAATTAATTAATTTATTAGAGAGAGAGAGAGAATGGGTGCGCCAGGGCTGCAAACAAATCCCAGAGGCATGTGCCACCATGTGCCCCTGGCTTACGTGGGACCTGGAGAATTGAACCAGGGTCCTTAGGCTTTGCAGGCATACGCCTTAACTGCTAAGCCATCTCTCCAGCCCACACACGTACTTCTTTATTTGATGGGAATACATGGAAACATCAAGATGACAAGAAGACACATACAGTGACCTAGCTCCGGAGCTGGCCTAAAGAATTTCTCTCTCCAGACTGCAAACCCTGGAGCCCTGGGACTCGGACCCACTGCATTAACCTCCTTGGGCTGCTGTTTCAAAGTGCCATGAACTCGGAGCTTAAAGCAGCAGAAATGGATCCTCTTACGGTTCTGGACTCAAGACGTGGGCGGGACCATACTCCCCTTGGAAGGGTCAAGGGCAAGATCTCCCCTGCCTCTCCCAGCTTCTGGGGTTTCCAGCAACCTGTCACCACCCTCTGTCCCTCGGCTGCAGACCCATCACTTCATCTTTTGCCTCTGTCTTTTTTTTAATATTAATTATTATTTTTTATTGACACCTTCTATACTTACATAAAAAAACACATGATATTTCCCTCCCCTCCCCCCATTCCCCTTTAGAACTCCAATCTCCATCATATCCCCTCCCTCTCTCCATTAGTCTCTCTTTTAATTTGATGTCATCATCTTTTTCTTCTATTATGAGGGTCTTGCGGAGGTATTGCTAGGCACTGCAAGGTCATGGATATCAAGGCCAATTTCTGTCTGGGCAGTTGCATTGTAAGGAGTCATACCCTTCCTTTGGCTCTTCCAGTCTATCCGCCCCCTCTTCCGCAATGGTCCCCGAGCCTTGGAGGGTGTGACAGAGGTGTTTCAGTGCTGGGCACTCCTCCATCCCTTCTTCTCAGCACTAGGTTGCCTTTTGGATCATCCCAGTGGTCATCGCCATCTGAAAAGAGAAGCTTCTCTAACCAGAAGTGAGAGCAGCATTAATATATGAATAAGAACATTAAGTGTAGTGCTTTCAGGGCAGCTTGGTGGGAATAATATATACATTTAGTCAGACAAGAGCAGGCTTTATACCTCTAAGGCTCATGACCTCCCCTGCCATAGACTTTTGCTTAGGTTTTTCAGTACCAGGTGTGTATTCCCTCCCATAGAGAGGGCCTTCAGTCCAGTTATAGAGCAGTTGGTTACCCCGAGAGCAGACATGCCACTATTGCACCCGTTCAGTCATTTGGCCTATATGGCCAAAGTTGAATGTTCAGTGTCCACTGTTTTCACTGCTGATGGTGGTGCCCTTTCGTACGTGTGTGCCCCTTCTGTTCTTACAAGGACACTAGTCAGTTAATAAGTCCTTGCCTACCCAAGTCCACCTTAAACAACTTATCTATATTGACCCTATTCTAAATACAGTCATATTACGAGTCACGAGACGGACACTGTTTGGGGAAGAATGCTATGCAAGCCAGGCTCGCCCTTGTCTCTTGTCTCGCTGCAGAGAGCCCGGCCCAGGGCATGGAAATGAATGCTAAGGCCCGTGCTCTAGAGGAGAGCTGTGGCCCCGAGGTTCCAGAGAGAGGAGCTGTGTGCAGCATGGCAGGACTGGGGAGAAGGAGGAGTGCTCTCCGGGCGGGGGGAGGATGGTAGCAGAGTCACAGAGCTGGTGTCACATAGTGGCGTGTTCCCGGGATATGATGTGGGTATAACTCCATCGTGTCACCATGCTGGGGGAACAGAGGTGAGGTACTGTCTTGGAGGAGGCTGGAGTAATGAACCCCTAAAATGTGGGGTGAAAGAGAGCTGAAGGGAGCCTCATGGAGACCTGGAGAAAGAAGCCTTTAAGAGAGACCCTAAGAGCTTGGAGGCACGTGGGATCCTGGGCAGAGAAGCTGAGGGGCCACTGTTTGTTTTGTTTTGTTTGCTTGTTTCTCTTTTCCTCCCTCCCTCCTTCCCTCTCTTCCTTCTTCCCTCCCCTCTCTCTCTCCCTCTCCCCCTTCTTTCCTTCCTTCCCTTTCCTCCCTCCCTTCCTTCCTTCCTTTCTCTCTTCCTCCCTCCCTTCCTCCTTTCCTTCCTCCCTCCCTCCTTTCTTCCTTTCCTTCCTCCCTCCCTCTCCCCCTTCTTTCCTTCCTTCCCCTTCCTTCCTTCCTTTCTTCCTTCCTCCCTCCCTCCTTTCCTTCCTTCCTCCTTTTCTTCCTTTCTCCCTCTCTCCCTCCTTTCCTTCCTTCCTTCCTTCCTTCCTTCCTTCCTTCCTTCCTTCCTCCTCCCTCCCTCCCTCCCTCCCTCCCTCCCTCTTTTCCTCCTTTCCTTCCTTCCTTCCTTCCTCCCTCCATCCCTCCCTTCTTCCTCTTTCTTTCTTTCTTTTTTTCTTTCTTTTTTCTTTCTTTCACAGGGTCTTAAGCTATAGCCTATGCTGGTCTGGAACTCGCTATATAGCTTAGACTGGCCTTGAACTTGCAGCAATCCTGCCTCAGCCTCCAGAGAGCTGGAATTACTATCTGTTTTTTTTATTTATTAGAGAGAGAGAAAGAATGGGTGCACCAGAGCCTTTAGCTGCTGCAAACGAACTCTAGATGCATGTGCAACATTGCACGCTTGTGTCACTGTGCGTCTGGTTTATGTGAGACCTGGAAATTCAAACATGAGTTCTTAGGCTTTGCAAGCAAATGCCGAACTGCTAAGCCATCTCTCCAGCCCGCTGCTGGTTTTTGACTCATATTGGTGAACACAGTGGCTGAGGGAAATGAGGTATAAGATCCCAGAATTCAGACTCTGTTCGCTTGCCACCTCCCTTTTCCCTGGGCCATCATGGTAGGTGCCCAGCTCCTTACTGGTCGTGACCTCTGTTTCTGAGGCACAGTCCACCAGTTAATGATTGGTGACAGTTACAGATAACACTTGGGCAAAGATTGTACCCTTTGTATCCTCAGCCACCGACCTTCCTTAAAGGGGCAGAATGGAATCACTTGGGGACAGTTAGACATCCACTCTGGTGTGGAGTGCACGTTTAAATGGGACTCAGAGTCCTACGGTAAGTAACCCAGAGTTCTTAGCTCACAGATGCCCCATCATAATTTTTTTTTGCAATAAAAATACATTGATTAATATATGATTAATGGACACATTATTTAACAAGAATATGGTGTATTAACATTATTCATCATACAATTTATTGATAGTAATGTGATTAATGAAGGAATCACAGTGTTGTTGGCAAATCTGATTTTTTAATGTGTTTTTTGAATTAAGCATTTTTGACGATTTCATATATGTATCTAATGTATTTTGATCATATTCTCCCCATATTACTTTCTCTTGTCCCCTTCCCACTCCTGTGAACCCCTCCATCTTCCACTATGGGGGGACTTTGATGTTCAGGTTACCCTGCACTGCGTCAGAGATGGCTGGGACCGTCTATAGGGTGACGGTGTGTTTCCCTGCAGGGACACAGGGAAGACATGGAACCCTAATCTGAGGGGCTAGGGAGATAGCTGGATCAGATCTTTTTTTTTTTTTAATATTTTAGTTTTATTTATTTATTTACTTGAGAGCAAGGAAGAGGGAGAGAGAGAAAGAGAGAGAGAGAGAGAAAGAGAATAGGTGCACAAACTCCAGACGCATGTGCATCTGACTAATGTGGGTCCTGGAGAATCGAACCTGGGTCCTTTGGCTTTGTAGGCAAGTGCATTAACCGCTACGCCATCTCTCCAGCCTGGATCAGATCTTTATGCAATGAAGCCAATATCGCCCGCTTTGTCTTGTGATTGAGAACACTGGTTTCTAAAATCAGTAGCCCTGGCAGGTCCCGAAGATTTGAACATCCCCTCGCTGCCATGGGAGAACATCTCCCAAGTGCCCGCCCTGATCCACCCTTGGCTGTGGATTTGCTCTTGATAGTCTTAGATGAACTCCGCAGATATTTATAGAGCCCTGTCTACCTGTGACAGGCATCTCCCAGGACCCACGAGACGCTCACATTTCAGCGAGAATGGACAATGGTCAGCAGTATCAGACAACAGGCCTGTGAGTTAAGGGAACAGGCCTAACACTAGAAGAGTTTGGTGTAGAATAGAGAGGTGGTCAGACTCTGGATTAGCCCAGAGGGACAGCCAGGAGGTTTGCAGAATGGGAGATGTGAGATGCGGGAGAGGAGGGAGGACATGCCACGTTTTCAGCAGGATCCTGGGGTACTGTTGCCCACTGCTGGTTCCTACTTCTGGACTCTGAGGCTGGGTACCAAAGCACGTGAGGCGTGAGGGTGGAGGGGGCATGGTGACCTTTCTCAAGGGTCAGAGACCCAGCTCTGCAAACCAGTTGGTTGTGATAGCTTCAATTCCTGACATGACCAATGGCTCACATGAGTCAGAAAGAAAAGCAAGAGCTTTTAAAAATTATTTATGAAGCCGGGCGTGGTGGCGCATGCCTTTAATCCCAGCACTCGGGAGGCAGAGGTAGGAAGATCGCTGTGAGTTCGAGGCCACCCTGAGACTACATAGTTAATTCCAGGTCAGCCTGAGCTAAAAGTGAGACCCTACTTTGAAAAACCAAAAAAAAAAAAATTATTTATGAGAGAGTGATATATATTTATATGGAGAGAGAAAGAGAGAGAGAGAGAATTGGTTTGCCAGGGCCTCTAGCCACTGCAAATGAACTGCAGATGCACGAGCCACCTTGTGCGTATGCCTCACCTTGTGCATCTGGCATTATGTGTGTTCTGGGGAGTCAAACCTGGGTCCTTAGGCTTTGCAGGCAAGTGCCTTAACTGCTAAGCTATCTCTCCAGCCACCCCACAAACAAGAACTTTAGAAAAGGAGATGAGGAACTGGAGGGGTGGCTTTTTGGGCTGCAAGCTTGAGGACCTGAATTTGATCCCTGATTCCCAAATGAAAACGCCAGGCTTAGTGGCATACGCCTGCCAGCCAGGCACCGAGGAGGCAGAGACAGGAGGCTCCCTGGGGCTCAGTGTCCAGCCAGTGGGGCTAATTGCTAAGAGCTCCAGCTCAGTGCAAGACCGACTCAAGAGGAGGTTGATTGTCTACCTGGAGAGTCGCATTCGCGATTATCCCCTGGCCTCCACGTGCATGCGCAGCTACACACTCATGCACCTACACACGTATGAACATCAGTACACACGTATGAACACCACATGCATGAGAGAGAGAGACAGAGAGAGAGACAGAGACAGAGAGAGAGAGAGAGAGAGAGAGAGCATGATGCCTTTAAGGAAGCTAAGATGTGAGCTAAAGGGTCTTTAATATTAAGCAGAACAAGGGGGCAGATCTAGGAATACTGGACAGTTATCACACCCCCTCTAGGAGTCCCTGTATCACACACACATTCACATCTGCCCATCAGCCCTCCCGGCCTTTCCCTCTTTCTGGTCTGTGGATTTCAGTTCTTTGACTTCATAAGACAAGAGCCTGGAGGCCAACTGATTCAGTGGGGCTTTTACCCAGAGAGGCTGTTGCCCTCAGACACCCCAAATTCCCATCACATCTGTGTGTTGGTGCATTGGCAGAGAGCCCCAATTCTTGCATCATCATGATTTATACCTGTAATGTCAGTGGCCTCTCCAGCTCTCATCTGGAGCCCCCCATCTTCCTTTACACTTTCACCAGAACGCAGGCCTGATCAGCTTCCACCTCCACTTACTGTGTTTCGGTTGCCCACTGGAGGAAGCCTCAGCTATTGTATGTGGCACCAGAAGCCTTGACAGTGCAGCCAGTCTGCCCTGTGTCCTTTCCACACAACCAGCCAGCTCTAGTCGTCCAGGCTGCTTGCTTGCTGGGGCTCCTGACCTTGCCTATACAGGTCCTGGGTCAACCATATTACTATTAAGATAGCCTCAGGATGGGGTGCAGGGGGGATCCACAGAGCACATTCCTGATACCTCCCAGGCTTTTGGTCCAAGGACAGTGAAGCCTGTACTGGTGATCTGGCCTTCTGCTCTTCCAGCCCCCACACTTAGAGGGGCCTGCACTTGACTTAGTGTTCTGCTCTAATATGACGGATGTTTTCATTTCCTGCTGGGAGCTGTGATATACGTAGCTGGTTGCCAGGAACGAAGTAGACGGGGCTCTCCTGAGGACAAGAAACAGATAAATTCTCAAGCCCTTAATTCCTGTTGGCAGAAGTAAAAACAGGCCTTGAATCTCCCTCGCTGATGATGCGTGGAGTGTGCCTGGTCCTTATCCCTACCCCTCCTGTCCTTTGACCCATCCTAGGGACGAGACCTGCCAGGTGCAGGGTGACGCACAAACAGGCTGTCTACTGATCATATCTTTTATGAGAGAACTTGTCTTTAGACATAAAGAGGAGGACGGGGCCCGGTGGCTCATGTGATCCCACGCTCTTGGAACGTAGAAGCAGGCGGATCGGGAGTTTAAGGTCATCCTCAGCTACGCAGTGAGTCTGAGGCCAGGCATAGAAACAAAACAAAACAAACCCAAAACAAAAAAGTGAAAACAGGGCTGGAGAGATGGCTTAATGGTTAAGGCACCTGACTGTGAAGCCTAAGGACCCAGGTTCGATTCTCCAGGTCCCATGTTAGCCAGATGCACATGGTGGTGCATGCATCTGGAGTTTGTTTGCAGTGGCTAGAGGCCCTGGTGCTCCCATTTTCACTCTTTCCCTCTCTCACTCTGTATCTAATAAACAAACAAATAAATAAAAATAATTTTTAAAAAAGTGAAAACAAACCCTTAAACAAGCACAAGGAAGAAACAACTTTCTTTTAAAAATGGCATCTTTAGCCGGGCGTGGTGGTATACACCTTTAATGCCAGCACTCGGGAGGCAGAGGTAGGAGGATCGCCATGAGTTCGAGGCCACCCTGAGACTACATAGTGAATTCCAGGTCAGCCTGAGCCAGAGTAAGACCCTTGAGACACTTCAGTGACCCAGTGAAAGGACCCATTTGGGTTCTGACCTCTCTGTCAGTGCTGCCCCCACAAATCTTTCCCACTTCCCTTCCTTCCACCCTCCCTCCCACCCTCCCTCTTTCTCCACAAACTTCCCCCACATCCCTCCCCACGTTTTCTTGAAAGAAAGCCTCCGTGGATGCTTTCACCTCCGTTTTTATTTCTAGTGTGACTAGCAGGGAGGCCCTTCCTCCTCCAGGGGACACCATGGTGGGTGTGCCACGTTTGCCCCTCCCTCCCCGTTCTTCCAGCAGGCCTGCGGGCGAGAGCTCCCCTCAGCTCCACTTCCTTCAATTTCTTCTCTCTGTCTTACCTCTTCTACTTCCAAAAGCCAGAAGGCATAAACCCAGTCTGCCCAACTTACCATGGTTCCCTTCCTGGGTGGCTAGCCAAATGCCATGCACACAGAGCTGAGTGACAGCCCTATGAGCATGGGATCTGGATCGAGTGTAATGTCCACGAGCATGTCTGTGTGACCTCGACCTGCATTTTGGTCTTGATCCAGAACGGGGTTCAGAGTGTTTGGAAACCCTTGATGGACTCTGAGCATGCCTCTCTATCCTTGAACATATTCTCTATATCACTCATGTCAGCCAGATGTCCCCAGAACTCAACAAGATACCAATCTCCAGTGCAGCCCTAATCTGATGGTCTGGTCAACCCACTGTCTGGACTCCAGGGAGAAGGAAACAGTTGGCCACCACAGCTGCTCTGCTCCTCACCCGAGGGCTTGCGCCTGGGGCCTGGTGACATTTCCAGTCTCTCAATAGAAGCCCACCAGTTTTTTTCCCCTCCTTAAATCCTTTCCTGCTCTTTTCTCTTGGTTCCCATTCAAGTTGGGACATCAGGCAATTTTTGCAGAGACAAGGCTTCTATCATTGCATCCTGTTCAAGTTGAGGTATATGGAACTCTCTCCAGGAGTCCTGAGTTGAAAATCTTCTGACCCAGGGGACCATGAGGACCCCAAAGGCTGGACTCTCAGTAGAATGCGTTCATCAAACAGGAGAGCCTTTGGAAAGGGAAGGGTCACCCAGCCATCCAAGGGAAGCCACATGGTCAGCAGTACCCTGACCCATCCCAACAGAGGACAAAAGTGGGAAGGGAGACTATTGAAGCACCTCACGGGTCCTCAAGGAGCCCTGACGGACCTGAGCAGAAGAAAGGAAGATGGTCAGGTTTGTTTACCTGCCCAGTCTTGGGTCCCCGGGGACGGGGAGGGAACGCATCACCGAGAGTGGACTGGACTGGCAATCGCGCAAAGCAGAGAGTGACACTGAATCTCAAGGGGCTCTGGGCAGGGCTGTGGGAGGATCTAGTCCAAGAAGACACGGGTGGTTAAGTGCTCGGGAAAAACAATGTCCCCGAACAACAGTGTCCAGCCACGCCTATGACAGCGTGACCTGCATCACCGAGCGGTCCTGGGTTCCCACTCTCGCTTGGTTTTCTGGGAATGTATCCTTCAGCTTGTCTTAGCTCAGTGCCGTGATGTGATTTGAAATGTAGCCAAGTATCCCTGTGATTCAGATTTAATCTCTTGAGTAGGTCTGCCTCTGCCATCAAAACACCGTGGTCCACGTCCTAGCCTCTCCAGGTGGTTATTTTCACCATAAACTGACTTTCCGTTGCCTACCTCGGGCTTGGTAGCTGTGGCTGTTTAAATCGGGTCACTAAACCCTACGACTTAGACCTTGAATAAAAACTACCAGTTCCAGGACTGGAGAGATGGCTTAGAGGTTAAGGCACTTGCCTGCAAAGTCAAAGGACCTCGGTTCGATTCCCCAGGACCCATGTAAGCCAGATGCACAAGGGGGCACATGTGTTTGGAGTTCGTTTGCTCTGGTGCACCTATTCTCTCTCTCACTGGCACTCTGCCTCTCTCAAATAAATAAATAAAAAATATTAAAAAAAACTCCTATCAGTTCCAATGTTCAACCCATCCCCCATCTTGTTAGAAGAAGGCAGGCTGGGTAGGGACAATGTCATGTGTAGTCATAGGATGTAAGGGGGCTCTGTGTTCCCCTTCAGTTTAAGGAGGAAGCAACCTCTGAGAGGAGATCGAAGTACACAGGGACCGACATCTTGTTCAAATCTGTGAAGGGAAAACACATCTCTTCCCTCCGTGTCCACAGTCCCCTTCCTGTCCTTCTCCTCACATCTCAGGGACAAAGCTGACTACAGGCAGGTTGACGCTGTGGTATGTGGTATGTCCAAAAATGAAGGGTCCATGGAGTCATATCTTAAACAAGAAAAAAATATCTCTTAAAATATAAGAATGAAGTTTCTTTTTTCTTTTTTGGTTTTTCCAGGCTGACCTGGAATTCACTATGTAGTCTCAGGGTGGCCTCGAACTCCTACCTCTACCTCACGCCCAGCAAGAATGAAATTTCTTAGAATGACTGATGGAAGGTTTACCAGTGATCCCATCCGAGGGCCTCTAATTCGGGGCTGGTGAATCTCTGTCTTTGTTCTACCACACAAACTTTCTCCACACCTCCCATGCCTCTCTCCCTGGAAACCTTCCCCACATCTCTCCCTCAGCTTCTGGAGAAAAGGCTTCCATGAAAGCTTTTACTTGTAAATCCACTCTCTCTGTATCTTTTTATTTCTTTTTTTATCACTGGGGTGGAAGTTTTCCCACACCCTGCATCACAGGAATTCCAGAGGAGTGCCTTCACGTACCATGGCAGGCCCCTGGGCAAGGAGAGCTGGGAACATGCTAGTGAGCAGACCTCCTGGTCCCTGAGCCCCACACCCAGAAGAGTCTGTACTTGGATCCACTTTCTGCCTTTGCTGGCCTAACATTCCTAGCTTTCCCAAAGGGGTCCTGCATTTCCATTTCCACCTGGGCCCTGGAATGCGCAGGGATGGTCCTGGTTTGTGTTCAGTAGGGCAGAGGAGGCGGACAGGGTGGGGCCAGCGAGGCCAGTCCTGGCAGGAGTGGAGTGAGGTTAGCAGGTTGATAAACATGAGGGGGAAGGATGAAGGCCCAGGGCCTGGAGGCCCATTATCAGCAGGTACCAGGAGGAGAGACTCCAGGACGGTGAGGAGCAAAGGCTCAGAGGCCAAAGTCCCTGATCACAGAGTCTGGCCTTAACCCTTGCTCACATCAGTTTCTTCCCTGATTCCTTCTTTTAGCTCCAGTCTTCCTCCTCCTTGTGTGTGTGTGTGTGTGTGTGTGTGTGTGTGTGTGTGTGTGTGGGCACGTGTGTGTGTAGCAGGTGCTTGGGCATGTGGAGGCCAGAGGTTGATATTGGGTGTCTTTTGTTTATTTATTTATTTATTTATTTATTTTTGAGAGAGAGAGACAGAGAGAGAATAGGTGGGCCAGCAGCTTCTCAGCTGCTGTGAACGAACGCCAGACACGTGCGCCCCCTTGTGGGCAGGTGCAACATTGCATCACTTTTTGTCTGGCTAAAGGTGGGACCTGGAGAATTGAATGGGCATTCTTAGGCTTCGCAGGCAGGCGCCTTAACCGCTAAGTCATCTTTCTAGTCCATCTTTTATTTTTTATTTATGAAAGACAGAGAGAGAGAGAGAGAGAGAGAGAGAGAGAATTGGCATGCGAAGGCCTCTATCCACTGCAAACAAACTTCAGACACATGCTCCACCCTGTGCATCTGGCTTACGTGGGTCCTGGGGAATTGAACTGAGGTCGTTTGGCTTTGCAGGCAAGCAACCACTAAACCATCTCTCCAGCCTAGGTGTCTTTCTCAATCACTCCCTTTATTACTGAGGCAGAGTGTCTCACTTGAGCCCAGAGCTCAGAGGTTCAGCTAGTTTAGCCAGCCAGCTTGGCCTGGGGAATCCCCTCCCTGCCTCCCGGGATTAAACAATGTCACCATGTTCCTCACCTGGCATTTATGTGGAAACTGAGGCTCCGAACTTCAGTCCTCATATTTGCATGGAAAGAGCTTTATCCACTGAGCCATCACCCCAGCCCGAGCTCCATTCCTCTCCCACTCCCCGTTGCCGGAGCGGCTGTCGCTAGGCAACGGCTTCTTTCTCTAAGAGCACACACTCCCTGGCCATGATCCAGTGTGGGTGAGAGGGGTCTGAATACCCCAATACTCTGGATACCCCAACACTCTAAAGGCCATTGCCAGGGCTCTTGGTTATCCACCAGAACTCAATAGTAAGACCTGTTGTTGAATATGCCACGTGCTTGGGCTGCAGGTCACTGAGAAATCCTTTAGCTCTCCTTCCTGTCCACTAGCTGTCAGGATGCCAGAAAGAGCTATGGCAGCGGGCAGCCTTTTGGGGGGAGAGAAGTCACCCACGGTTTTAACCAGCAGTGGACCCTGCAATCCTTAGAGCTGGCCAAACAGGCCAAATGTGCCAACTGGTACAATGGTGGCATATCTGTTTTTGAGAAAACCAGTGGGTCTCTGATTGAGCTACAGGCCTGCTCCATGGGTGGGGATCCAGGCCTGGTACTGAACACCTAGTCAACTGCCTATGGCTGGCGAGGTCATAAACCCTGGGGTGGGGGAAATTACTACTGTTATCTGCCGAAGTGCAGCTATTATGCCCACCAAGCCTCCCTCCAAACACTTATGTTTAGGCCCATCCATTAACCCTACTCTCACTTGTAGTTAGAGAAGCTTCTTTTTTCATATGGTGGTGACCATGAGGGCGACTCAGAACTCACCATAGTAAGGAACAGAAGCGGGCTTGGAACCTGGGTCTCTCTGGCTCCCAGACTGGGGCCCATTCTCCAGGACATGACATCCCTGGAGGGACATTTCTTTCAAAGGGTCACAAGGGACAAGTGAAGCAATATGCTGAACCTCATCTTCCTCTGTCCTCTTCTCTGCCTGCTGTGGAAAACCTGTTTGTAGAAAGGATCTTTCACGTCTGGGCTAGAATGGACATTGGAGATGCAACACCCACCACGCTGGTAAGCGTGGCATACTTACGTATGCCCATGTGAGTATGTTTACACTTCAAAGCCCTTTTATGGGCTGGTAGAGCTGGCTCAGTGGTTAAAGGTGCATGCTCGCAATGTCATCTGGACTGGGTTTGATTCCCCAGTACCATGTAAAGCCAGATATACAGTGTGGCACATGGGTCTGGACTTGTTTGCAGTGGTGGGAAGGCCTGGTTTGCCCTTTTGTCTGGTTGTCTCTGTCTCTCTTGGCTTACAAATAAATCATAAATAAAATATTACAAAACCCTTTCAAACAAATCTTTACTTCAATAAACCTTCTACCATCAGAGTGCTACTCTAATTTGTCCTAGAAGGCAAGCTCCAACAATAAAATGTTATCTTTTCATAGACATTATATATATATTTGCACTTAAATAACTGCTGGTCTCTATGAAACTATTGGAATGTGTCTGGTATAATTTTTTTCTTTCTTCCTTCCTTCCTTCCTCCCTCCTTCCTTCCCTCCTTCCTTCCTTTCCTTTCTCTTTCTTTCTTTCTTTTGTTCTTTCTTTCTTTCTTTCTTTCTTTCTTTCTTTCTTTCTTTCTTTCTTTCTTTCTTTCTTCTTCCTTTTGGTTTTTCTAGGTAGGGTCTCACTCTGGCCCAGGCTGACCTGGAATTCACCATGTAGTCTCAGGCTGTCCTCGAACTCACAGTGATCCTTCTACCTCTGCCTCCCAAATGTTGGGATTAAAGGCATGTGTCACCACGTCCAGCCTTGATATAAAGTTAAGTTCTCCACACTGGTGGCCTCTCCTTACAGCTCATATCCTTCCCCTAATGGTGCCAGCACTGGGAGGTTGATCTAAGGAAACCTATGGTGAACCCCTGGAGAAGTAGGTGGGGACCCTTATGGGGACAATTAATAGGTTCTTAGGCCCTTTGTTTCTGTTCTGTAGAAGCACAAATGCATTTCTTTTCTTCCTTGTTGACAGTGCACAGACGGTGATGGCCCCTTATCCCTGTCTCCTTCTTACCCTCCTATTCAGCAGGAAAAAATTCTGATAGGTATGGGGTGACGTCAAAAAAATGAAGAAGAAGAAGAAGAAAAAAAAAAGAAAAATGCACTGGCTACTGATCTGTATCTTCTGTGAGGAAACATCTCTAAGACAAGAGGAAGAACTTTATTTTAAAAATGCCATGTTGATGAGACGTGAAAAGTTACTAAACCCCAGACTGCTCCAGCCATCTGATGAAAGGTCCTGATTCTGCCCCTGCCTTGGGGCTGCTGATTACTCTGTCTGCTATTCCCCACATCTTCCCCACTCCTTTCTTCCCCTCACTCCTTTCCCTCCTCCTTCCTTTCTCCCCCGTCTTTTCGAGAGAAAGCCTCCATCCATCGAAGGCTGCTGCCTGAGCATCAGTCCTCTGTACATCTCAGTTTTATTGATCACAGGGACAGAAGTTTCCTGGCATCTTGAATCACCCAGGAAAAGTTGTTATCCTGAAAAAGGGCAGCACAGGCCCTCCTGGAGCTGACCTCAGGGTCACAGAGAGGGAGGTTACACCGTCAAGCTGATGCCCTATTTGAAGCTTATCTGGGGCCCAGTGATGATGGTGCTCATGGGAACACAGGCTCCATCTTAGGAGCTTCCTGTGTTATCTCCCTACCTACCTTCTTCCCATACTCCTCAGAGAAAGGCCTTACGATCGTCCCAGATATCTTCAGGTGGGGAGACCTGTTCTTTCTTCTTTTTTGAGAGAGTCATAGTTAGAGAGAGAGAGATAGAGAATGGGTGTGCCGGCAGCCTCTCAGCTGCTGTGAATGAACTCCAGACCCATGTGCCCCTTATGGGCAAGTGCGACATTGTGCCCTTGTGTTGTGTCACTTTTTTTTGCGTCAGGCTAAACGTGGGACCTGGAGAATCGAACAGGCATTCTTAGGCTTAGCAGGTGGGCACCTCCGGCCCAGGAAACCTGTTCTTTTTTTTTTTTTTTTTTTAAGAGACACACACACAGAGAGAGGGAGAGGAAGACAGATAGAGAATGGGCATGCTAGCAGCCTCTCAGCCACTGTGAACGAACTCCAGACGTGTGCACCCCCTTGTGGGCAAGTGCGGCATTGCGCCATTGTGTCACTTTGCATCTGGCTAAATGTGGGACCTGGAGATTGGAAATGACGTTCTTAGGCTTAGCGGGAAGGCGCCTTAACCGCCAAGCCATCTTTCCAGCCAGGACACCTGTTCTTGAAACAGCCAATTAACTCCTTGTTAGGGTAGGGGCCTAGGCCAGCCTCAGCTGAGTCCCAGAGAGAAGAGTCCCACATTCCAACAATAGCTTATGTGGTTGTCTGTGCTTGGCTCTGCTCCAGTCCACCACCAGCGTCCTCAAGACAGCCTACAGCCACAAAGGGCTGAGGGTACCTGGGAAGAGTGACTTTGGGTCTAACTCGAGGAGGCAATGTTTTATCTTCTTGGACTGAGGCAGAGACAGTGGAGGGGCACTCCAGGTGGGCACACCATCCCCATGTGGCCTCAAGGCTTCCGGTAGAAGCCCCCACCAATGGGCCTCAAAAGCACACAGGGAGGAAGGCCTAGTGGTTTCAGACACAAGAAGCTTCCTCACTGGGATGGGTCTGCTGGTTCTCACAGGGTCTTCAAGAGACCAGTTGGCTTCACAACATCCCCTGCCCAGCACAGGCGTTCAGGACCGTGGCAGGTGGCCTTTGCTTTGGACATGACCAGAGGCTTCTCCAGAGTTCCAGGGGTGAGGAACTGATGCTGTCCACAGGGCTCTACAAGCACTCAGGATAGAAAGGGCCTCTCCGTGTGTTCTCACTCTGGCACTTCGCAAAGACACAAGGTCGTGGTGGGGCTGGGCCTTCTGGTCGCCAAGTTGCTTTGGTACCTCTTCGGCTTCTCTCTGAGCTGCTCTGGCCTCTGGCTTCTCTGTTGCTCAGTGGATGGACCCCGGCCCAGCTTTTCCCCTGGTTTCCCTTGGGCCTGCTCCCAGCTGTCTAAGGCTGTTAGGAGATGGGATGTTCAACGTCTTCCTGTCCCAGCACAGGTTGCCTGCAAGACTGTCCGGCTTGCTTTGCCTGAGAGCATGCCCCTGCGTCTCTGGTTTTAGGCCCTTTGGGTCTCTACGGATGCTGCCACAGACTGAAAAGGTATCTCTGGACTTCAGGGACTGAAGGGAGCCATGCAGATCCTAGTGACACCCTCGTGCATCGCTCTAGAATCCACCTGTTGGAATAGACCTGTATTGGGCTGTCTTCCCCTGGTGGCATGCTATAGACCCCGAGTCCCACCTTGGATTCTACTTTAGCTGTTCTGGAATTGGGTTCATCTGGGTTCCAGGCTTCTAGAAACTCCCAGGACAATTCTCAGGTGTAACAGAGGAAGAACCCCTTGGGGATCAGCTCACAGACATTATGAACACCCCCACACTGGCTTTCTGGGCTTGGAAAAGTTAGGTTTGGCCTTAAAAATTAAACAGCAGCTTTTTATGTTTAAGCCTTTATTTATTTATTTATTTTAGAGAGAGACAGACAGAGAGAGAGGGAGAGGGAGAGAGATAGAGATGGGCGCGCCAGCAGTCTCTCAGCTGCTGAGAACGAAATCCAGATGCATTTGCCCCCTTGTGGTCAAGTGTGGCATTGCGCCCTTGCGTCACTTTGCATCTGGCTAAACATGGGACCTGGAAATTGGAACCGCTGGAGATTGGAACCTGCATTCTTAGGCTTAGGAGGCAGGCGCCTTAACCGCTAAGCCATGTCTCCAGCCCGAAGCCTTTAATTTTTAAAAAAATATTTGATTCTAAGGGATGTAGGAGAGTGATGAGCCTGGTTTGTAAGTAGTGAGGGTCCATCACAGGCCAAATTGTGTTTCCTTGAAATCTCCATGTTGATACCTAACCCTCAGGACCCCAGAAGCTCTGTACATGGGGCGAGTCAGGGCCTCTGAAGAAGTAGCTAAAAGTGAAACCAAGTCATTAGGACGAGTCCTAATCCGGTATGATGGGGTCCTGTTAAGAAGAGGATTGTGACACAGAATCACACCAGAGACGCAGGAGGCCACAGTGAGAAGACAGTACTTCTCTGCCAAAGACAGGCCTCAGCAGACACTGACGCTGCCGACACCTTGATCTTGGACTGGTAACTTCCATAACGACTGGAGATAGATATCCGCTGTTGAAGCCGCTCTGTCTAGATGCTGTGTTGTCTGTCAGCCCGGCCAAACGAATCCAGGCAAAGACTAAAAAGCCAGCTGTCATTGTCACATGGAGTCATGGCTCAGATGCAAGGGCTTGCAAGGCTCCAGGAAGAGGGGAAGTTGGAGGGTGGGGACTCACTCCAATCTCTGCCCCTCTTTACCACACTGGCCAGGCCAATGCCTGTGCTTTGGGATGTAATTTGCCATTTATGGAAATAGAGGCATATGCTTGCCACCTTCACTGCGGCTGAGGACCAAGAAATACATCGAGAAAAACCCTGAACTGAGCAAGTGTATTTATCAGAGTCCCCCAGGGAGACAGAACAGGAGCATAGATGGATGGATAGATTATAGACATGGATATGTGAAATGAGAGTTATTGGGATAATTGGCTCACCTGACTATGGAGACTGAAAAGTCCCACAGTCAGGCTGGGCATGGTGGCGCACGCCTTTAAACCCAGCACTCACAGGCAGAGGTAGGAGGATCGCTGTGAGTTTGAGGCCAGCCTGAGACTACATAATGAATTCCAGGTCAGCCTGGGCTAGAGTGAGACCCTACCTCAAAAAAAACAAAACAAAACAACAAAACAAAACAAAACAAAACAAAACAAAACGAAAACAAAAGTCCCTCAGTAGCTGGGATGCTGGTGGGGAGGGCAAAGAAGTTTGGTCCAAGTTCGAAGGCCTCAGGATAAAGAAAACAGGTGATGGCGTAACTTTCAGTCTGAGGCCAAAGGGCTGAGAGCTGCAGGCATTGTGGAATAAGTCCTGGAGTCGGAATTCTAGACAGCCTGGAGTCACGCAAGGGCAGGATAGCACACGGGAAATTGCTTCCTATCCTGTCTGCACCCCCAGCAAGTTGGATGGTGCCCACCTACTTTGAAGATCTTCCCCACTCAGTCCATTGACACACATGCCAATCCCCCCTTGGAAACATCCTCATAGACACATCCAGAAATAATCCCTTGCTTGGCATTCCTTCCAATCAGTTGATACCTAAAACTGAACATCACGAGGACGCCTCTTATCCACTTGGTATCCACACAGAGCTCCTTCAGCCATTGTAAAATCTCGAAGACAATAGAACATAGAGGTCCCATCTCAGACAAAGCAACCTTCCCCTGCACTATGAATGCCTTCCACGGGGGAAGGTGGAGTCTTTGGGTGATATTTCTTCTTCTCCTGAAATCATATAACTTAAATGTAAAATTTAAAAAGTCTGAACACTGACATAAGATTAATAAATCCTTTTAAAACTTTTATTTATTTACTTTTAAGTAAAGAAGACACACAGAGAGGGAGAGAGAGAAGAAGAGAGTGAGAACATATACGTGGGTGTGCTAGGGCCTCTAGTCACTGCAAACTAGATGCATGTGACATTTTGTGCATCTGGCTTATGTGGGTCCTGGGGAACCAAACCCAGGTCTTTAAGATTTGCAGGCAAGCGCTTTAACAGCTGAGCCATCTCTCCAGCCTCAGTGCTGAGCTTTTGACAGCCTCTTCTTTTCAGCCTTGGCGAGCTTTGCGTCTCCTCCGAGTCTACCACCATCTCCACAGAGAAGCTTTTCTGGCTGGCAGTGAGAGCAGCACTCATTCTTTGACTTCCCCCGCCACGTTCTCAGAGCCCTGGCCAGGGCTACAGAGGTGACTCGTCCAGTGCTGGGCACTGAGCCCTCTCTTCTTCTTGTCATCTTGAAGAGTCTCAGGTCTCTAGTGAGCCTGTGCAGCTTTGTGCTTGCCTCACCTTTGTATGTCTGGCTTACGTGGGATCCGGAGAGTTGAACATGGGTCCTTAGGCTTCGCAGGCAAGTGCCTCAACCACTAAGCCATCTCTCCAGCCCCTAGAAGGCTTTTTGATGGGCATAATGCTTCCATTTAGCCAAAGAAAGTGGGAACTTCCTTCTAGGGTCCTTTTAAGCCATAAACTTTTTTTTTTTCTTTTTTTGAGGTAGGGTCTCACTCTGGCCCAGGCTGATGACCTGGAATTCACTATGTAGTCTTAGGGTGGCCTCGAACTCAAGGCGATCCTCCTACCTCTGCCTCCCGAGTGCTGGGATTAAAGGCGTGCGCCACCACGCCTGAGTTAAGCCATAAACTTTCAACTTGGTCCTCCGTACAAAGCTTGGATTTCCTCCTGCTGAGCCGGGCCTCATATCCAATCAGAGAGCAGTTGATTACCCCTCATGACTTATGTGTCACTGTTGCGCCATGGGCACATCTTGCCTGGATGGTTGGTTGTGTAGCTCGAGGGATCCACTGCTTGTAAGGACAGTTGGTGATTTTTCTCCCTTGCGTTTCGCTCCCAGCACCATGACAGCTAGCGTGCAAGGAGGGAGTTTGTTTTCATCTCAGTTCCATCTTGACTTCTCAACATCTTGTGTCTGCAGCATGTAGTGTCTGTAGAAATAGGGTCTAGGCCTGGCTTAGCAGTTAAGTGCTTGCCTGTGCAGCCTAAGGACCCTGGTTTGAGGCTCGATTCCCCAAGATCCAAATAAGCCAGGTGCACAAGGTGGCGCATGCATCTGGAGTTCCTTTGCAGTGGCTGGAGGCTCTGGTGCACCCATTCTCTCTCTATGTATCTGCCTCTTTCTCTGTCTGTCACTCTCAAATAAATAAAAAAATAAAAAAGAAATAGGGGCTCAACCATCTAATTGTGGTGGGCAACCAAGCACTTTGACAATGGCCTGCATTGTTTTAGGGGCCTCATGAGTCTCCCTGACCACCAGCTCCCTGTAGGGAAAGCGACTCCTCTCTGACGCTGGGAATTGCCGGCAACAACCCGCCTCTTTCTTAGTTGTAGGAGGGGACCTACGGGACAGCTTGTCCTCTGCCTTCAGAGGCCCATCTTATCACACCTCACACCACTGCACTTCTGGAAACTTCACCGAGGTAGAAGGGCCTGAATTTGAGTTGGATTTATTTCCCCACACTCTGACACACAAAAGTCTTAGCAATGAGTCCGAGGTGGATGTGACTTTATGCTCACTGGGTCCAGGCAACATAATGTCATCAACGGAATGGACCAGTGGGACATCTTGTGGAATGAACAGGTGATCAAATCCTTCTGAACCGAATTATGACATAAGGCTGGAGAGTTGATGTGCCCCTGGGAGTGCATGGTGAAGGTGTATTGCTGTCTTTTCCAGCTGAAAGTAAACTGCTTTTGGTGGACCTTAGGGACAGGGATGGAGAAAAGGCATTTGTCACATCTGTACTTGTATACCAAGCACCGGGGGATGTGTTAATCTGCTCAGGCAATGAAATCACATCTGGTTCAGCACTGCAACTGGAACCACCACTTAGTTAAGCTTAGCATAACCCCCTCTCAGTTACCAACATCCATCTGTGTTCTGCACAGGCCAGCAGAGAACTGAAGGGGGATGTGGCAGAAATCACCAGTGAGGCATTCTTAAGTCCCCGATGATGGCAGGGATCTTTTCAATCCCTTCAGGGATGCCGTTCCGAGGCAGAGGCAGCCCCAAAGACTTCAGCTTGGCATTTCTGACAATGGTCCTTGTCCCACAGACCAGGGAAACAATGTGACGATTCTGCCAGGTACTAAACGTGTCCCTTCCAGTCCTGTAAGTGGACAAGTGACCACTGGACGGATTCAGGGACGCGCTGCAGTGACATTTTGGGTCTCCTAGAGTCAGTGTCGGGGCCAGATCCAGGGAACAGTGCTTCCCCAATGTCTCTTATTTCCTTGTCTCTATAGTTGTACAGGTTAAAAAAAAAAAGCCACAAGTCCCTTTAGTGACAGCTAGGAGAAAAGTTAATAGCATAAATTCTTGGCAGTGTACCGGGTCCTTTTTTGGAGAGGACTCTCCCCTTCACTCACAGGACTCTGGGGGTTGACTGGGGGCCAGAGACCCTCTGTTCCTATGAGTTGAGTCACGCTGTTATTAAACTGACCTAAAGGGTTCTGCTTGTGTGGATCTAGTAGGCGTCTAGGGTCAGCACGTTTAACTCAGAGCCCAAGGTCTTCAAGAGTCAGTGTGCTCTGATTGTCACTCTGTCTGAGCTGTCCATTTCTGTAACCATTCCAGCCTTGCCTTTACAGAGGGGTGCCACCATTTGTCCTGTGTCAGCCTGGGGTCAGAGTCTCCTCCTTGCTTTTCCAGCTGAGTGACAGCTGTTCTCACACTTGGGTCTTGTCCATGCAGAGGAGGGCACAGGAGCTCCTCAGTATTCTGGGTGTTCCCTCACAAATCAATTGCTCAAAGCGTTGCTTAAAAGTGTTTGTCAAGCACTGCTGGGTCTGCTGAGTGACACTGTCTGAGTGGTTCCAGATCTACGCCTCTCCCACCCCAGCCTGTAAGGCACAGAATGGAAAGGCCTGGCTCCTGCCCTTGGGGGTGTGGGCTTCAGTGATGAGAGTCAGGCCTGTAATCAAGTGAGGGTCATAGAATGGTCAGGGACGGGGACTGAAATATGCACAGGACTGGGAGCGCTCCCCTGGGCTGGGCTGGGCTGGGGCAAGTGTTTACAACAGTACTTTCCAGAGGAAGCCTTTGTACTGGGTCATGTGAGGCCCACGGGCGTGACCATGAGTGAGGAACACAGGTCAGCAGTGAGGAGCTTATTACAGGAAAAGGAGTCATGTCAGCAGCAAAGAGCACGAAGGTGATGTATCGTGAAGCCCTCGACAGGGGTGTGGCTGCTTAAGGTGACAGGTCTGTCCCGCTAGCATACTACTCAGCAACAAATTGGCCCTGATGGGGGTGGGAGCAGGGACTGACGGGGAAGGAACACGAAAGAACTCACTATGTAGCCCAGGCTGGCCAAACTTCAGATCTTCCAGCCTTCAACCTCCCAAATGTTGAGACGATTGCTGTAAGGGCCTAAAAATCTCTGAAGAAAGACCCCAGAGTCAAATAGTATGTAAAAACATAGAACGTTTATTCTGCAGAATCAGCCAGCATGCTGGGGTCAACCACACGTACAAAATGGTGACCCCAGGAGGAGATCGCAGGCTCCTTTTAAGCACAGCTAAAGGAATTTTGGTGGGCTCTTAGTCTTTTAACATGATTGGCTAATTTGAACAGTAACTGTACTTGTGTTTTTTTTGATTGGTCTTAAGGTTTTTGGCGGCCAGGTCTAGGGGAATTTCAGGCACGTGAAGTAACCTCCTACCGTGATTGGCTCAGCAAGCCTCAGTTACATTTATACATCTTTGATTGGTTGGAATGAAAGGGACGTGTCTGGGCATGTTTGGCCATGTCTCTAGGAACTGACTCAGCCCCAAGTCTGTCCCTCCGGGAAACTGAAACTTTGGCCTAGTCAGGGCAGCACCTTACTGAGGCCTGTCATGGCGTCAGTTTGGTCCCTTCACTACCACACCTGGTTTATGCAGTACTGGGGTTCAAACCCAGGGCCTGGAACATGCTAACCCTGGGGAGGGAGGGAGGGAGGGGAGGAAGAGAGGGAAGGGAAGCTCCCTGGGGAACTTGAGGGCCTGAGGGCAGGATGGCACCTGGATGGCTCCTGTAAGCATTGCCAATGGACAACCTACCTGTCAGTCATTACCAGCCAGTGAAGACGAAGGCCCACCTTCTGCTCTGTGAAAGGGAACAGCGCCACCTGGTGTCCCGTGGTGAAGCTGCAAGGAGTTTGGAAATCCTGCTCTTGGTCGGGTTCCCTAAGTGAATATTCAGTGCACGTTCACTGGCTGTGTTGTCCGAGTAGACTTCTCCTCAAACTTGCGTCCTTCCGGCCTCTGTTTCTTGAGCAGTCCCATCACTCCAAGCTCATTTCTGGTTTCCAAGTCAGATTATAACCCGTCAACTCCTAGCAGGCCGCTACACCTCGCCAGTGGAATTTTATTCTTTTAAAGTCCCCATGACAGAATTTTGGATTACCTTCCTTTTAAATTAAAAAGTAAATATCATATATCCACGAAAAATTAAATGTAAATATTGTTGTGTGGGTAAATATAAAACAAGTCAAGAAATAGCTCATTACTTTCTCTTTCCTTCCAACCTACAATGACTGGTACAAATTAATTTGTTGCTTTTCCCTAGATTAGCTTCTGCCCCCATAAATGTGTCCTTACAGCCTACAGACTGGGCACTGCTTGCTTTGAACCTGGTGTAAACAGATGATCAATAGCAGATTTGTTTCTGGTTTGGGAATGTTATAAATAATGGGCCCACAATCCTTTTGGCGCATGTGGGCAGGTGACTGTCCCTGAGTGTGGAGGCAGCACCGTGGGTGGCAGAGCCCGTCCTCGCTAGTGTGTGCATACTCTGCAAGGTGGTCGTAGCAGCTTGCATGCCTGCCAGCAGTGTGAGAGCTCGCAGAGCCCCATCGTCTCCCTGACACTTGATGCTGTCAGACTTGCAAGAATTTTTTTCTTGGCTATGTGTGATAGATTGGGTTTATGCGATCTTAATTTCACTTTAATTTGACTCGACTTGGCTCTTGATGATGCTGAACGCATTTCCTGTTCGTTGGCCATTTGGAGTTCCTCAAATCTTTGCCTAATTTTTCTGTTGCATTCTCGGCCTTAATGATTGATAGCAGTTCTTCATATGAACTTGCTGCTATTTGACCATCTTGACCCTATCAAAAGTGGTTTCACTCAAAACCTCCTGAGTACTCCTTGTTAATCGCTGGTGTGTTGACGATAGCTTCATTTTCCTCCTTCTCATTCGTTACCTGTTTCTTTCATTTCTTTTTTTCCTTTTTCTTTCTCTCCCTTCCTTCCTTCCCTTCCTCTTCCTTCTCTCTCTGTTCCCTCCCTCCCTCCCTCCTCCTTCCTTCCCTCCTTCCTTCCTTCTTCTCTCCCTCCCTCCCCCTCCCTCCTCTCTCTTCCTTTTCCTTTCTTTCCCTCCTTCCTTCCTTCCTTCCTTCTTCCTTCCTTCCTTCCTTCCTTCCTTCCTTCCTTCCTTCCCTCCCCCTCCCCCTTCCTTCCTTCCTTCCTTCCTTCCTTCCTTCCTTCCTTCCTTCCTTCCTCCCTCCCCCCCCCCTCCCTCCCCTCCTCCCCCTCCCTCCTCTCTCTCCTTTCTTTTCCCCCTCCTCCCCCCTCCTCCCTCCCCCTCCCTCCCTTCTTTCTTTCTTTCTTTCTTTCTTTCTTTCTTTCTTTCTTCCCTTCCTTCAGTCTGCCTCTAATTTGCTAAGCAGCCAAGGATGACCTTGAACTTTTGACCCCCTTGCCTGTACCTCCTGGTTTGTGTGGTGCTGGGGATTGAAGCCATGGCCTCATGCGTGCTAGGCAGGCATTCTGCCCACCGAGTGGCATCTCCGGCTCCCTGTGTTCATTTTACGAGAGTCGGAAGTTTATGCTTTTAGTACAACAGGATTTTCCAGTGCTTTCTTTTTTTTTTTTTTTTTTTTAATATTTTATTTTTATTTTTATTTATTTATTAATTTGAGAGAGAGAGAGATACAGAAATAGGCAGGTAGAGAGAGAGAGAGAGAATGGGCACGCCAGGGCCTCTAGCCACTGCAGACGAACTCCAGATGCATGCACCCCCTTATGCATCTGGCTTACGTGGGTCCTTGGAGAATCAAGCCTTGAACCGGGGTCCTTAGGCTTCACAGGCAAGCGTTTAACCACTAAGCCATCTCTCCAGCCCCCAGTGCTTTCTTTTATGCCTAGTGCTTTTTGGGTCTTGTTAGGAAATCTGTGACTTAGAGGCTGAGAGGAACCAGGTGGTGCAGGGCCCTTGGGGCTCCAGGCCCTACTCACAGTGGAGAGGCAGGAGAGAATGTCACCTGGCCCCTCTGGAATGGGGCAGGCATTTCCAAGGAGCAGGGGAGGGTCTTCGCAGTGACACGCTGAGGCAGGGTTGAGGCAGGACTGAGCTGAGGTCACTATGAACACTCAGGCAGAGGGAGCTGTGACAGGCTGACCAGTAGCTGGGAACTGGGAAATCTGCTTCCTTTCTGGGTCCTGGGGTGGGTGCCAGGGGTTAGGGAGGAAATGGGCGGGATGCTGGAGCAGTAGGAAGCTGCTACCTGCTGCTAAATCCCTGGTGGGGGCACAAAGGGCAGGCAGCCTGAGCATCAGGGCTGAGGAGGGAAGAAACGAGGCAGACTGCTCATAGCTGCCTTCCACAGCTGGCAGGACCTGCCACATGAGAGGGGTTAGAAGTATCCAGTCAAGGTATGAGAACTTTTCAAAGAACCACATTAACAGTTCATTTTTAGGCTGTAGAGATGGCTTAGCCATTAAGGCGTTTGCTTGCAAAGCCAAAGGATCCCAGTTTGATTCTTCAGGACCCATGTAAGCCAGATGCACCAGGGGGTGCATGCGTCTGGAGTTTGTTTGCAGCGGCTGGAGGCCCTGGCACACCCATTCTCTTTCTCTCTCTCTTTGCCTCTTTCTCTCACCCAAATAAATAAATATAATATAATATAAGAAACTTTTTTTTTTAAAGTTCATTTTCCCAATTTTAGTTTTTCCTGGTAATCGCTATTTATGGCAGCTAGGTGGCAGGGCTAGTTACATCTGGATGGCTTGCCGAAGGTGCAAGTAAGGACTATTGAGGGAATCGACATTCAAATTTAAATCTAACCTTGTTCTAGTTCTAATTCTGATTTGAAATCATTAATCATGAAGCTTAAAAGCATATTGTCCTGGGAAACATTTTCAGGGTAAGGGTGAGAGAAAGACCCAGAGACATTTCTTTCTTTCACAAGCTGAAGATGGTGTGATTTTTTTTTCTTCTATGGGGGCTTCTAAGTCAGTCTTTTAATGGCCAGATGATGGATTTCTTTCTGTTTTACATTCAGCTAAACAAATGTCAACTAAATTGTCCTGCTTGGAAATGGCCCTTTAACTGGCCGGATCTGGCAACCTGCTTTGTTTACCACCTCTGGAAACTCTGAGCTCAGAAGCAGCTGCAAGGCCCAGACTGCCCTGCCACTCCCTCCACGGCCCTCCTCTTCCTCACCTCAAACCTTAGAAAGTCCTGGATCTTTGGCCTAATCCTGTTAAGTCATGTCATGTCAATCTTCCCTTTCATTAAAAAAAAAATCAGGTATACAGAGTTATTTATTTAGTTAGTTTTAGAGAGAGAGAGAGAGAGAGAGAGAGAGAGAATTGGTGCTCCAGGGTCTCTAGCCACTGCAATCAAACTCCTGTCTCATGTGTCACCTAGTGCGCATGTGTGACCTTGTCACCTTGTGCGTCTGGCTTACATGGGATCTGGAGAGTTGAGCATGGGTCCTTAGGCTTCGCAGGCAAGTGCGTTAACGGCTAAGCCATCTCTCCCGCCCAATACAGAGTTTTGTATAGTCCATATCAGGGTCAAGGTGAAGAGTTTCATCCCCAAGTTTCCCCTGTAGCTCCTTCTTCACTCATGCCTGCTTCTGGAAGCCATTGCTTTGTGAATCTCCATCACTGTACTTAGAAAAAAAAATATTGTATTTATTTTTCAAGCAGAGAGAAACAGAGAGAGAGAGGGGGAGAGAGAATGGGCATGCCAGAACCTCCAGCAGCTGCAAACAAACCCCAGATGCATGCACCGCTTTGTACATCTGGCTTTATGTAGGTACTGGGGAATCAAACCCAGTCATTAGGCTTTGCAGGCAAATGCCTTGACCACTGAGCCATCACTCCAACCCCATCCTATCCTAGGAATGGAATTATGTAACACTGTATCCTTTTGAGACTTTCCCCTTCAGCATAAGCACTGGGAGTTATTCATGCCCTGTGCCTCACATCTGTTCATGCGATTTTATTTATTTATTTATTTAAGAGGGAGAAAGAAGCAGAGAAAAAGAGAAAGAGAGGGAGAAAGAGAGCATGCGCCAGGGCCTCCAGCCACTGCAAATCAACTCTAGACGCATGTGCCACCTTGTGCATCTGGCTTACATATGGGTCCTGGGGAATCTAACCTGGATCCTTTGGCTTTGCAGGCAAATGCCTTAACTGCTAAGCCACCTCTCCAGCCCCTATTTAATTATTTTAGACAGGCTCTTGCTTTTTCACCCAGACTAGACTCAAACTCCTCACATTCCTCCTACCTCAGCTCCTGAGTGAGTGCTTCTGAGACTACAGGCTCCAGCCACAGCCCGGGAGAGTTTGTTCTCCTCGTGTTGGGTAGAGTGCCCTGCATGGCTGCTCCTACTGCTTGTTTATGCATCCGCCATGGAAGAGTGTTGGGCTTGTTCCTGGGTTTTAGTAACTATGAAGAAAATTGCTATGAATATTCATATGCAGGTTTTTGTGTAAATATGAGTTTATGTTCTAGGATAAATACCCAGGAGTGAGATCACTGAATCATATGTTGTGGGTTTAAATTTATAAGAAACATCCAAATAGTTTCTCAGAGCGGCTGTACCATTCCACATGCCTGTGAACGGTGGGATCTACCCCGTGCCATCCTGAATATTGGTGATTTTTTATGGTTTCTCTCACTTGCTTTCCTGTAAGGTTTATCAATTTTATTAATCCCTTCAAGGAACCAACTTCTGACATGATTGACTTTTTTCCCCTATGATTTTATGTTTTATATTTAATCAATTTCTCTCCTTTCTTCTGCTTGCTTTGGCCTCAGTTTGTTCTCCCTGCCCTCCCCCCATTTTCTGATATGAAATTTTCAATTATTGACTTGAGAACTTTATTCTTTTCTTTTTAAAAGAATTTTTAATTTTTTTTTATTTTTGGAGAGAGACATAGAGAGAGACAGAGAGAGAGAGGCAGAAGAAGACAGATAGAGAATGGGCACTCCAGCAGCCTTTCAGCAGCTGCGAACGAAATCCAGATGTGTGTGCCCCCTTGTAGGCAAGTGCAGCATTGCATCCTTGTGTCATTTTGCATCTGGCTAAACGTGGGACCTGGAGATTGGAACTGACATTCTTAGGCTTAGCAGGCAGGTGCCCTAACTGCTAAGCCATCTCTCCAGCCCATATTCTTTTCTTTTTTAAAAAAATATTTTATTTTAATTAATTAATTTATTTGACAGAGAAAGAGGGAGAGCAAGCACGTGTGTGAGAGAGAGAATGGGCACACTAGGGCCTCCAGCCACTGCAAACGAACTCCAGGTGCATGCACCCCCTTGTGCATCTGGCAAACGTGGGTCCTGGGAAATCAAACCAGGCTTCTTTGGCTTTGAGGCAAACGCCTTCATCGCTAAGCCATCCCTCCAGCCCTATTCTTTTCTTATACAAATATTCATACCCTTAAATTTCCTTCTTAGAGTTTCTTTAGCTATATCCCACAAATTACAAGAGGCAGGATTTTCACTTTTGTTCTGCTTAAAATATTTTCTAACTCCTGGAGACTTCTTTGACCCATGAATTATTTAGAAGGATATTGTTAATTTCTAAGTGCTTGAAGAGTTTCCCATCATCATTTTTTTAAAATTCCTAAGTGGATTCCATTATGGTCGCAGCAAATGCTTTCCATGATTTCAATTCTCTTCTACTGTGCAGGCTTGTTTCCTCCGCGGATGTGGTCTGTCTCGGTGATTGTTGGTGAGCCCTGGGAGGGATGTGTCCTCTGTGGCTGCTGAGTGTCCTGTGAGCACAGTAGGACTAGTTGTTGATGACGTGACTCAGTTCTTCTGTAACCTTGTTAATTTCTGTCTACTCATCCTTTTATTTAATTACTTAAGAACAATTTTTTATTTGTTTTATTTATGTATTTATTAGAGACAGAGGGATAGAGGAAGGGAGGGAGGGAAAGAGAGACAGAGAGAGAATGGGCGCACCAGGGCCTCTAGCCACTGCAGACTAACTCCAGACATATGTGCCAGATGAACATCTGGCTTACATGGGACCTGGAGAATCAAACCTGGGTCCTTAGGCTTCACAGGCAAGTGCCTTAACCACTAAGCCATTTCTCCAGCCCAAGAAAAATGATTTTTGTTTTGTTTTGTTTTGTTTTTCGAGGTAGGGTCTCACTCTAGCTCAGGCTGATCTGGGCTTCACTATGTAGTCTCAGGGTGGCCTTGAACTCACGGGGATCCTCCTACCTCTGCCTCCCAAGTGCTGGGATTAAAGGCGTGTGCCACCATGCCCAGCTAAGAACAATGAGTTTTAATGTGTGTGGTGCTGAGGGTCCCAGGCAAGCACTCTACCGCGGAGCTTTGCCTCGCCCCTTACTCTGTCTGCTGCGAGAGGGGTCTCCTGCTCCAGTGATGGGTCTCTCCTGTCAGTTCTCTGTACAGTTGCTCCGTGGCTTTCAAGGCTCTGTAACTGGGTACACACAGCTATGTGGTATGATTCTGTCTTGGCAAACCCACCCTTCCATCACTATTAGTGACTCCTTAACCCTGGCAGTTCTCTGCTTTGAATTCTGTTAGGGTGGTGTCGGTATATCTACTTCCACTTCCTTTTGGTTCCTATTTGCATGGTATATCTTCCCCCGCACCTTTCCACTTAATTTTTAATATAGTTGAAGTGAATTTCTTGGACACAGTGTGTAGTTGGGTCATTTAAGAAAGTCATTTCAGACGATCCATCTTCAGACTACACTTACTTGAATTATTGATGTGTTTATATGTAATCCTATATTTCATTATTTAGCTGCTGTTGCTTTCTACTTTGTTGTGCTCAGTCATCTATCTCCCTTTCCTGCCTTCTTTTAGGTTGCTTTGTATTTTTCAGCATTCCATTTTAATCTGTGCAAAGACACACAGAGAGAGAGGGGATGGGTGTGCCAGGGCCTCCAGCCACGGCAAACAAACTCCAGATGCATGTGCCATCTTGTGCATCTGGCTTACGTTGCACTCCAGATGCATGCGCCACCTTGTACACATGCACGACCTTGCTCATGCATCACCTTGTGTGCCTGACTTACATGGGATCTGGGGAGTTGAACATGGGTCCTTAGGCTTTGCAGGCAAGTGCTTTAACCACTAATCCATATCTCCAGTCCTAAAATACTTTTTTGTTGGAAGTTTTATTATTTTATTTCTAATTGGGACACAGAGAGAGGGAGAAAGAGAGAGAGAATGGGCACACCTGGGCCTTTAGCCCCTGCAAATGAACTCCAGATGCATGCGCCACCTTGTGCATCTGGTTTATGTGGGACCTGGAGAATTGAACCTGGGTCCTTAGGCTTCACAGGCAAGTGCCTTAACCACTAAGCCATCTCTCCAGCCCTAAAATGCTTTTTTAAAAATTAAATATTATTTATTTATTTGAGAGAGAGAGAGAGATATGGAAAAAGGCAGGTAGAGAGAGAGAGAGAATGGGCACACCAGGGCCTCAAGCCACTGCAAATGAATTCCAGATGCATGCACCCTCTTGTGTATCTGGTTTACGTGGGTTCTGGAGAATTGATCCTTGAGCCAGGGTCCTTAGGCTTCACAGGCACACGTTTAACCACTAAGCCATTTTCTCCAGCCCCTAAAATGCTTTCTTAATGACAATTTTTAGACATGCACATAATGTATTTCCAGAGGTGGAGAGATGGCTCCGTGGTTAAAGGCACTTGCTTGTGTAATCTTTTTTATTTTTTTTTTGTTTTTTTGAGGTAAGGTCTCCCTCTAGCCCAGGCTGACCTGGAATTCACTATGTTGTCTCAGGGTGGCCTTGAACTCATGGTGATCCTCCTACCTCTGCCTCCCGAGTGCTGGGATGAAAGGCATGTGCCACCACGCCTGGCTCGTAATGTATTTTGACCATAATTCCATCCCACTACCTTCCTTTGTCACCCCTCCTCTGTCCCTTTCCATTGAGTTCTGCTGGGCAGACAGAATACTTAGTGAAAGCAATGGTTATTTCAGATTACAGGTCCAGTCTATCAAGGTGGGGAAAGCAGGTAGGCTCAGGGGCAGGAAGATGGTATCACAGTGACATCAGCAGGGAGGAGGCAGAGAAAGAATAGCAAACAGGGCCAGGCTAAACCACCTCAAGGCCCACCCCTAGTGACACACTTCCTCCAGCAAGGTTCTGCCTGCGAGAGGTTCCACAGCCTTCTTCTCAAATAACTAGGGATCTAGTGTTAAAACACATTAGCCTATGGGGAACATTTTACATTAAAACCACCACACTTGTCCTGTCCTGTTTTTCTTATAGTCATCTTATAACTCACGTCTGGAGGAGGGAGTGATGGAAGCAAATGCCTTTCTTTTGAGGTGGTGGCCTAGTATCTGGCTCCCCCAGGGTCCTAAGTCCATAGGCTGCTTTTTTTTTGATACAGCTGGGACAGTTTTATGATCTCCTCGCCCTCTGCTGAATTCACTTCTTCTCTCATCCCCACAGACACAGAACTGGCTTACATCACTGTGGGTTATTTATTTATTTTAATACTTTGTGTCCTTTGTTTATTTATTTATTTTTGGAGAGAGTCAGAGAGAGAGAAACAGAAAATGGGTGCGCCAGCAGCCTTTCAGTTGCTGTGTGAATGAACTTCAGATGCACGCACCCCCTTGTGGGCAAGTGTGGCATTGCGTCCTTGCATTATTTTGCGTCTGGCTAAACGTGGGACCTGGAGAATCAAACAGGCATTCTTAGGCTGAGCAGGCAGGTGCCTGAACTGCTAAGCCATCTCTCCAGCCCCCTTTATTTTTTTCAAATTCATTTATGAGAGAGGGAGAGAGAGAGAGAATGGAAGTGCCAGGGCCTTTAGCCACTACAAAAAAATTCCAGACACACTTGCCACCTTGTGCATCTGGCTTATGTGGGTCCTGGGGAATCAAACCCGTGTCCTTTGGCTTTGCAGGCAAGTGCCTTAATCGCTAAGCCATCTCGCCAGCTCACTATTTTTTTTTTTGATTGTTAATGTCTTATGTCAACGGTGACAGTGTGAAGATAGCCATAAGGTCAACACCCTTGTCCCCTCTGACAGGAGTGGACCACCTTTCATACTCCCCATGACCCCGGTGCAAATGGCAGCACCCAAGGACTGTGTGATAAGAGTACTGGCACATGCAGTTGAGTGCTCCCCAAACCCCACTTAGAACCCTTAGCACAATCTGCATCCCCTGCGACAGGGGACCTGAACATCTGCCCGATGCCTGACACAGAGGCAGCCCGTGCCTCCCAGCCTTCACTGGGCATCAGTGATTTTAACCTCATTAATCCACACTTGACTCTACCTACAGCCTGGCCTGAGAAAGCTGGAGAAACTGGGTTCTAGAAAGAAGGTAAAACCAGCTCAGAGGGAGGCTGGAGAAAGTGTGGCTGGCAAGACAGGGGATCTTCCCTTGGTCTGACTGGGGAATCCTTCCAATGGCCCGTGGTGCCACCCAGGCTCTGGGTGGTAGTGCCCGAGGCAGGGGCCGGGAACGGCAGCAGCACTTGACCAGAGTGGAGTCCTGGCAGATGTGCACATTGGTGTGGGTGGGCTGTGGGGTCTCAGGGGCCACCTCACTGCCGTCTGCAGTCCCCATATCCATGTCCATCATCCATAGGGAACACCAGGAAGGAAAAGTTGGCAGAAGAATTTTCACAGAAACACTGGAGCTGGTGAGTTTAGGGGTACTGAGTAACTGTCCCGGGCTGTAGAGCTGCGGCCTTACTCCTGCCGCCGGGGTGTCAGTCAGGGCAGCCTGTCTCTCCCCGGGCTCCTCCTTCCACTCCAAACCTGCTTTGTACCTCCCATGGCCCTCCCGGGGCCTAGTGTCTGGGAAGCAGTGCCCACATGCCTCACCTCTCCACACCACCACTCGCTTGGGCTCTTCTTTGCACCTCTTCTCCCCAGAGCCTTCTGACCCCAGTTCAGAACCCAAGCCCCCATCAGCCACCTTCCTGTTGAGTTCCCACTGAAGCAGGTCCTCCCCAGCAGGGCCCCTGTCACCCTCTCATGCTGGAGACCTCCCTCTCCTTGGATAGGCACTGACTGGCCCTTCAACCCCTGGAAGACCGAGTGGTGGAGACAGAGGTTGCACATGTTCCTGGAGGGAGCCTCAGTGTGCAGGGTCTCCCAGAAAGCTCTGTGGGGGCCGGGCTGTAAGGCACAGGGTAGAGTTGGGAAAAGGGCTGTGAAAATGTAACTCTGGAAGGAGCTCTCTGGCCAGAGAGGAAGCTGGCTGTATCACCTGCTCTCTTCTGTGTTCAGACCGTGCAGCAAGGAGGGCTGGGAGGCACAGAAAGGGACTGACTGCGGCTGAGAACTTCCGCTGCAGAAGGAAACTGGGAGCCAGAAGTGGAGGGAGGACGGAGATGCTTCCTGGCAGGCAGCTGGGGCTGAGGCCCTTCTCAGGCGCTTTCCAGCTTCAGGTTCATCCCTGGGCACTGGTGGGGTGAGGAGGGGGCACACACTGACCACACCTGCAGAAGTTCTGGAAGTGTCTTCTTCAGTCTCTGCTGGGCCAGAGATCTTTGAACAAGTGTGGGCCCAATGCTACGAGTCTACTTGCCTTGCTTGGGTATGTGTGGTCTGAGTAGTGTGTGTGTGTGTGTGTGTGTGTGTGTGTGTGTGTGTGTGTGTGTTGAGTCCTTGCTCCAGCAGGCCTGATCACCTGCATAAGATGGAACCCCCCCAGCAGGGGCCCTTAGTGTCAGCTACTTGCTGGGAAATTGCACATCAGGCCCTCCTCTCCCCACCCCTTCCTCCTCTCTCCTCCCTTTTATCTAACCCCAAGGAGTCCTCAGCTCCAGTCAGCTCCTCCCAGCCGACTGTGCTCCAACTTCACTACTCTCAGAGGACAGCAGGTGAGCAGAGCCCTCTATGACCCCTCCCTGGGAGTCCCTCCTGAAGCAAGACCCCTCTTTCTCTTAAGGAGTTTCCAAGCTCACTCTTTTTTTTTTTTTTTTTTTTTTTTGGTTTTGCAAGGTAGGGTCTCACTCTGGCCCAGGCAGACCTGGAATTCACTATGTAGTCTCAGGGTGGCCTTGAACTCACGGTGATCCTCCTACCTCTGCCTCCTGAGTGCTGGGATTAAAGGCATGTGCCACCATGCCCGGCTCCAAGCTCACTCTTTAAGCTCCATTCTGGTGCAGGAAGCCCTTCTGCTTCCAATCTTGCTTTCCTGTAGGACTTTAGGGAGCGAAGAATATGCTAGACAGAGTATGTGACCCCAAAACAGGGCTGGGCCTGGGCGGGGGGGTGGGGGCAGGGCCCTGCTTTGCCTTCCGCATTCACCTCCATTCTGGATGGGGACTGAGCTGAGTTGGGGTGACCGTGGGATGGGGACACAGGCAAAACAGGAATAGATGTTCTTTCCTGTTCCTGAGCACCTGGAAGTAGGGAAAGCAGAGTGTTCAAGGCAGCAGGGCAGAGCTCACTATGCTGAGTGGTGGTGGTGTCAGTGGGCACAGAACTTCCTGGTGTCTGAAGGATCCGACCCTGCTCTGTAGAAGTGCAAGGGTCTGGAGTGACTGGGGAAGTGGTGGGACCCTGGGTCTCATTCCTGCTCCTCCTGCAGACCTGTCAAAGGAGCCCATGGAAGCCAGGCGTGGTGGCACACGCCTTTAATCCCAGCACTTGGGAGGCAGAGGTAGGAGGATCACCGTGAGTTCGAGGCCACCCTGAGACTACATAGTGAATTCCAGGTCAGCCTGGACTAGAGTGAGACCCTACCTTGAAACCACCCCCATCCCTCATAAAAGGAGCCTACGGAGACAAGAGAGCGGCACTGCTCGGAAGAGTGGGGCAGACACAGAAAGGAGGCTTGGTGAGAGTGGTCATTAATATTTGATTTAAGCTGTGATGACTAGCCAGGATGCCCATTAGAACTGCCTTGTAGGATTTCTTTTGGAGCTTGTATAAAGTATACATGGAGGGGCTGGAGAGATGGCTCAGGGGCTAAAGGTGCTTGCCTGCAAAACCTGATGACCTGGGTTTGATTCCCCAGGACCCACGTAAAGCCAGATGCCCAAAGTGGCACATGTATCTGGAGTTTGTTTACAGTGGCCTGTGATACAAAGAGAATGACCAGAATAGTTACGGAAAGCCCATGGGTGAGGGAATTTTCTGGGGAGGATATGAACAAATTTTTGTAATGCAGAAATCTTCTGATTCTTGATTGTAGTTATGGTTGTATAAAGGTAAATAATTTGTTTTTATTTATTTATTTTGCTAGCATACAAAGAATTAGATTTCATTATGGCATTTTCAAACAATTTTTAAATTTTTCTTTACTCCCTCCTTCCTTGTGCCCCCCCCCAAACATAGCATCCTTCCCACTTTCAAAGGTAGATATTCAAAACTTGAGATAAATCTTGAAAATGGAGCAATGTTTTTGGCATTCAATTAGCAGCTATGCTCTGACATGTAATTCCCCATGTGAAATTGAAGGCAGTGCAGTTTGCTAACACACTTCAGTGGTGAGGAGGGCAGCTCCAATCTTGGCCAGTGCTCCTATATAGGAATTTGCCATGTCTGTGGTAAAACCCACCAAGACACATGATTTCACATTAATGGTCATAGAAAGAGGTTGAGGAGCTCTGGAAATAGCTCATTGTTAAAGTCACCTGCTTGCCAAGCCTTCCAGCCATGGTTTGATTCCCCAGAACCCATGTAAATCCAGACGTACAACGTGGCATACCCATTCTCACTTTGTCTCTCTGCTTGCAATAGTTTATTTATTTGAGAGAGAGGGAGAGAAAGAAATAGAGAGAGAGAAAGAAAAAGAGATAAAGAGAGAATGGGCATGCCAGAGCCTCTAGCCACTACAAATGTTCCAGATGCATCCACCACCGTGTGCATCTGGCTTAAATGAGTCCTGGGGAATCGAACCTAGGTCTTTAGGCTTTGCAGACAAGAGCCAGCTAAGCAATGTCTCCAACCTTCTGCTTGCAAATGGATAAATAAATAAATAAGTAAATAAAATAGTAAAACTTTAAAAAAATAGAAAGGAGTTGGAAATGACCTGACTGTCACTCGGACACCACTTAGATTCATTGTGAGATTCATACACGGGACCATTGTGTAGGTTTGATACACACATGATTAAAGAAGCTCTGATGGGCCAAAGCAGGATGATTATAACACATATGGCTGTGTGAACACAGTATAGCATGGACAGTGTATAGCCGTCATTAGTAGCAAAGGGTGGAAAGGAATATTTTTATGTGCTTTTGGGTACAAAAATATCATTGGAGGATATGCAAGAAGCAATCACATTAGTTTCAATTTGGAAGGCAACTAGACGGCTGGAGAAAAGAGAAGAGAGAGGGTTTCCAAAGCACATCCTTTTTAATATCTTTTGCATTTTTAAAATGTAATAAAAGTGCTGTGTGTATATGTATTAAAATAATTTAGTATTCATACCTTAATATAAATAATTCAAAATTTTTTGTCCCATCTATATCCTAGAGACTGTATGTTGGTATTCTGTTGCTGTGACCAAATTTCTGAGAAAAAATAACTTAAAGGAGGAGAGATTAGTTTTGTCTGGCTTATGGTTTCTTTCAGAGGTTTCCGTGTGGGGTTGGCTGGATCCATTGCTCTGGGCCTGGGGCAAGATGGGACATCATGGTGGCAGTGTGGGAGTATGTCGGGGAGAGAGAGAGAGAAGACAAGATGTTCTCCCTTACTGACCAATGTCCTTCCACCCAGGCTCCACCTCCGAAATTTCCATCACAAATAATGTCACCATCCTGGCTCCCAAGCTTTCAACACGCGAGTCTGTGGTGACATTTAATTTTATTATTTTTTTAAATTTTATTTTTGGAGAGAGACACAGAGAGAGGGAGAGGCAGATAGAGATGGGTGCGCCAGCAGCCTCTCAGCTGCTGCAAATGAAATCCAGATGCGTGCACCCCCTTGTGGGCCAGTGCAGCATTGTGCCTTTGTGTCACTTTGCATCTGGCTAAACGTGGGGCCTGGAGATTGGAACCTGCATTCTTAGGCTTAGCAGGCAGGTGCCTTAACTGCTAAGCCATCTCTCCAGCCCTGTGGTGACATTTTATATCCAAACCACACCACTGTATTAATCGCTGTGGGCAGGGGGTCCAGCACTGTGCACGGTGAAAGACTCCAGGGCCACCGTGATCTTGGTGTCCTGCACTGGGAAGACCCTTGTGATCTGGACAAGGAGACTGCTTGCTCTCCCATCACCCATGGTCGACTCCACTTCTCCTTTCCTGGTTCCCACATTCTGTCCATTTCTGCTGTGATCTCCCACCAGGTGGGATGGCCCAAACCCCAGTGCCAGTCAGTGGAGTGGAGGTGGCCTCCACGCCCCTGCAGTCTCCCCAGATGACCATCCACCTCCACCAGGAGTCGGCTCTGACGCAACTGACCAGAGCCCTGGGCGGCATCAGACAGGTTCTCCCTCGTCCACGGGAGTCTGGGCCTTCCAAGAAGACACGCGGGAGCCCGGGGCAGCTGGCTCTAGGGGTAAGGGTGAACTGATGGTTGGTCAACAAGGGCGATGCAGAGGGTGAAAGCTCTCCTCTCGGATAGGACACAGCAGGGAAAGTGGGTGGAGTCCCCAAGAAGAGGGAACCCATGATCGCCTGTCATATTTGGGAGAAGGTTGTGGAAACTTCTCTGCAGAGACGCCCAGGAAAGGAGTGATGACCCTCTTCCTTGGGGGGGGGCTGTGTCAGTCAGTGGTGGGGTGGCAGGTTGTAGAGTCACTGGAGGCTGTGAATCCATTGTTACATTGACCCATGGGAAACGAAGGCTACAGGCGCAAGACAAGATGCTAGGTCCTTCAGGGAAAACCAGGAAAAACTCCTTGGCCATCACCTGAAAGCGCTCCTCTTGTGTACACCTTATAGATTCTGGGATTACAAGTGTGTGCCTCCTACCGGGTTTATAGGGTGCTGGGGATCAAACCCAGGGCTTTATGTAATCTAGACAACTGAGCTAACCCCCTGTCCCTCAGTGGTACATCTCTGTTCTACTACAGGGACGCCACACTGTGCTGGGCTGGGAAAAGTTAGGCTGGGGTCAGATGCCAGGGTTGGGTGTGGAATTTGACTGGATCAGGAGGTTCCCAAGGGAGAATGAGGTGAAAATAGGGAGGATCCGCATAAAATATTTCCAGCAGGAAAAGCAAAAATCAATGAAGGCCAAATAGCCAAGGCTGTGACGGGGTTGGGGGGAGAACTAAACCAGTGGGACTCAGTGGATTTTAGGGGAGCAGAAACTTTCAGAATCAGAGCTGCAGAGAGGCCAGAGCAGAAGAAAGGGCGGAGAGAGCCATGAGGGTTGGAGCAGGGAGCTGCTTTTGGGGTGTGTGTGGGGGGCATGGAAAGGAGGCTGATGTTTCCTCCTTCATGCAGGTGACCCAGATATTTATGGGGGTTGCGAGCTGTGCGCTGGGCGTGTGTCTCTCCTTTGGGCCCTGGACTGAGCTGCGTGCCAGAGGCTGTGCTTTCTGGACCGGGTCTGTGGTGAGTAAGGAAGTGGCTCTGAGACCAGAGGAGATTCTGTCTAGTAGGGGACTTCAGGAAGGGACCCAAAACCTGGAGTCCCAATGCCCTTTTGCCATGAGGCATTTGTCTTAGGGGCCCAAACCCTCTGCTGTCCCTTTCTTGTGTTTGGGGCAAGGTTAGGAGGGATGGGGCACCGTTCGGGGGAGTTCTGTTCAGATGTTGGCTTTCTTGCTTGCCATTTTGATTGAGCTGTGGTAGAACTGGGAACTGTGGTGGAAGGGAGATGGGCGCACTACTCCAGGGGAGTAAATTGGAGGCCTTTTTTTTTCCTTTCTGAATGTCTTCTCTTTCTAGGCGATTGTAGCAGGAATAGGCACCATTGTCCATGCGAAGTATCAGGGCAAACTGTGGGTGAGTCTGGGGTTTCCTTTTTAAATTTTTTAAAAAAATTATTTATTTATTAGAGAATGAGAATGGGCTCACCAGGGCCTCCGACCACTGCAAATGAACTCCAGACGCATGCACCACCTTGTGCATCTGGCTTACGTGGGACCTGGAACATTGAATCGGGGTCCTCAGGCTTCACAGGCACGCGTCTTAACCACGAAGCCATCTCTCCAGCCCTGGGGTTTCCTTTCTACTAAAACTTGTCTACCCTCCCTCTGGGGTCTAGATTTTTGGCTCTCTTGTTTTGGTTGTTGTTGTTTTGTTTTCTGTCCTCCGGCTTTAAATCTCCTGAAGTCTTTTGTAGAGGGTTGGGAGGGTTCCTGTGACAGCAGCTGAGGAAGGCGGGGCAGATTTGAGCCCGGTGGTCCCGTGGCTCCCTCACTGAGGGATAGGATCCGCATCTCTTCTAGGGACATATGTCACGTCTGCTCACACTGGCTGGCATTGCTACCGCTGTGGCTGCTGTCGTTCTGGGTGTGAGGAGCTTAATCTGGCAAAGTGCTGAAGACTTCTCCGTGGACTGGAGGCTGTACATGTGCAGAGAGTCCATGAAGATAATGATGGTGAGAGTGAAGAGGGTGCCCTAAATGAGTGGAACCCATCATGGCCCCTCACTCTCACGGAATGAGACCCCAGAGGGCAAGGGTGAAGGTTCTTTGCATTTGGACTTTACCTTAGGTCTTGGGTTTAGAAAGTTGTAATTTAAGCTGAAGATACCTTCCATATGCGAAGACATGAAGATATCTTCTATATTTCTTTTTAAAAATTAATTAATTATTTATTTATTTTTTGTTTTTTCGAGGTAGGGTCTCACTCTAGCTCAGGCTGACCTGGAATTCACTATGTAGTTTCAGAGTGGCCTGGAACACTTGGCAATCCTCCTACCTCTACCTCCCAAGTGCTGGGATTAAAGGTGTATGCCACCACACCCAGTTTGTTTGTTTGTTTGTTTGTTTGTTTGTTTGTTTATTTACTTATTTTTAAAGATAGTGAGAGACAGAGGAGAGAGAGAAACAGAGGCAGGCCAGGGCCTCAGCCACTGCAATCGGACTTCAGTTGCTTGTGCCACCTAGTGGGCATGTGCGACCTTGCGCTTGCCTCACCTTTGTGCATCTGGCTTAGGTGGGATCTGGAGTGCTGAGCATGGGTCCTTAGGCTTCGCAGGCAAGCGCCTTAACTGCTAAGCCATCTCTCCAGCCCTGAAGATAGCTTTCACCCACTCCCAGAATCACAAGTGACGAGGAGCAGAGAGAGCTTTGGGATGACCTTTCTGTCCTGTACGGGTGTCCTGGTTGACTATTGTAGCAGATGAAGTCACCCTGACGTACAGTGGTTAGAACACAATTTTATTCGTGTTTCCCACAGCTCTCTTGGCTGAATGGGTTCAGATGGGCCCTTCTCGCCTGGGCATTCTTGTGGTAGCGGCTGCTGGGGTTCTTGACTGGGAGTTCCTGGGAACCTACAGTAACTTCTCCACATGGCCTGGGCTTCTCAACACTGCAACTGGGTCCCGGGGGAAGCACCGTGAGCCTGTCAAGAGGCAGGGACAGAAGATGCCAGGCCAGTGAGGGGCTGCCCACTGCCAACACAGGGTTATTTTCATGACCAAAGCAATTACAGGTCCTTCCAGGTTCTCGAGGGTAGATAAGGAGTGGTGGCCGCCTTGGTCCTGGAAGATGCACGCTGCCTGGGTGGGAGGTAGCTGGCTGGGCAGTTTGGGATGTGTGTGGGTTGGTCAGGTAGTGGTGTATTTTAGGTGCTAACTCTTGACTGCCATTCTCGTCTTCCTCCTTTTCTCTAGAACATGTTCCTATCCTTCTGTATCCTGCTCACAGTCCTGTGGATCCTGAAGATCATTGTGTTTATGATTTCCCTGGGACTGAGTTTCCGAAGTAGCTGTGGCCACAGCTCCCGGCCAGTGGTGAGTCCTTGGGGGCCGGGGGGGGGGGCGGGTGCACTGCCCAGCGGTGTAAGTCTGGGCAGTGAGAGTGAGGGAACCGGGAAGAGCATGGGGGCCCCAGGAGTCCCCTCATTGAAGGTTCACTCAGGTGTGTGGCTTGTCCCTTCACCCTCCAGGGATGATGACCCCATGGAGTGTCCTGGTTGACTTCCGCTGCTCCCTGCATCTTCCTGCACTCGATTGACTTCCCCACTCTCCCGCATATTCTCCCCAGCCTTATCTAGCTCCCCTTCCTCTGCCTCCTAGTCTTCTTGCTGGATCCTTACTTCATGAGACCTTTTCTGTTCCTGCTCTTTTCTCTTCCGGTTTCAAGCTCTATGAAGGCAACTCTACCTTCACTCTGTCTCCCATTGGTTTCTTCTCCCTGTTTTGTCTTCAGGACTTGGAAGGGTCAGAAAAGAAGCTTCTAGAGAATTCAGTGCCTCCCTCCCCTGTCAAGGAGAAGATCCCTGTCATCCTGTAGAGGCCAAAGACTCTGCTTGGACCCACATGTGACTCATAGAGCATCGGGGCGAGGGCAGTAGCTGTCCCCATGGCTCCGCCCCTCCCATTTGTCTCTGCTGCAGCCAATGTCTCACTCTTTTATTTTTTTAAAATTTATTTGCAAGCAGACAGAGAGAGAGAGAGAGAGAGAGAGAGAGAGAGGGAAAGAAGAGAGAGATAGAGCGAGAGATGGATGCACGGGGGCACCAGCTGCTGCAAACAAACTCCAGACGCATGCACCACTTTGTGTGTCTGGCTTTATGTGGGTATCTACACCCTGGTCATTGGGGTTTTTAGGCAAGTCCTTAACCTCTGAACCATCACTCTAGGCCTCCCGCTCCTTCTCTTTCCTTCTTTCCACCGTCCTCAAACACAAGCCCACTCCAGTATCCTTGGCTCCATAAACAGGCATTGTTTCATTTTCCCCAGTGCTGAATGAGCAGAAACAGTAAAAGGAATCTTGCACAGGAAGGTGCGGCCTCCTCTGTTGATCCCCACAGTGAGCTGAGGAAGGTCCTTCCTAAAGCTGTGTGTGGAACTGGATCAGAGATGATGCCTCCTGCGGGAACAGTGGGCCAATAAGAGTCAATTTGATTTTGTTCTGCTCGATTTCCCTAGTGCCAAACTGCTCCAGATGATTCCAAGTGAATGTTAGAATCATGTATGTAGAATCTTCTCGCGTACTGAGATTGGGTTTAGTATCTACGACTTCGACCTCTACCTGGCTACAGAGCTGTAAGATTGGGGAATAAGATTCTGTCCCCTCCCTTTCACTCTTCTTCCCCACCCCCCTCCTTTCCATTTTATTCTTCATGGTAATGAGTGTTAATTCTCTCTGTACTCCCCATCCCTCCTAACACATGTAAACAAATGTACACAAACAATTCACTTCAAACAATTCACTTTCATTGTGAATATGATAAACTTATTTTTTAAAGTTTTTGTTTATTTGTATTTATTTAAAAACAACAGACAGGGAGAGAAAGAGGGAGGGAGAGAGAGAGAGAGAAAGAGAGAGAGAGAGAATGGGCCTCCAGCCACTGCAAACAAACTCCAGACGCATGTGCCCCCTTGTGCATCTGGCTTATGTGGATACTGGGGAATCGAGCCTCGAACTGGGGTCCTTAGGCTTCACAGGCAAGCACTTAACCGCTAAACCATCTCTCCAGCCCCTAAACGTATGTTTTATAAAGATAGAGCCTCTCCATGTATCCAAAGCTGGCTTCGAGTTTGTAGCATTCTTCCTGCTGTAGACTCCTGGTAAGACTACAGGCATAAGCCACTATGCTTGGATTCAACTTACTTTTCGTGTTTTAAATTTTCTTTAAACACATATGAGTAGCTATCAAGATGCCATCATCTCTAAAGGGTGGGAGAGCAGCTTATGGCTTTAGGAATCTGCCTGTGGGAGGCGCTTTTCCTTATCTGCTCATAGGGAGCAGCAGGCCTTCTCAGTGTGTACAGAGCTGGCTGTAATAGGGGAGATGAGGCTGGATTCCCATGCACAGGCATTGAGAGTAGAGACCTCAGGAGAAGACAGCTCTGCTCTCCCAGGGGCCCTCACCCAGCCTCACCCCTCAGATAGCCATGCATAAATAAGTCTGAGAGATAGAAGTTATGTTCAGAGTATTGAATTAGGATCAGGCAGTTACAGCCTAAGGGGCGAATCCAGCCACCTACCTATGTTTGTGAATAAAGTTTGAGACACAACCCTGCCCATTTGTTCTCACCTTGTCTCTGGCTGTTCTGTGCCATGAGGGCAGAGCCGAGTGGCCTTAGATGAAACTGGACGGCTCCAAAGCCTAAAATATTCAGTATCGGACTTTTTACACAAAAGGTTTGATGATCCTGTGATCAGAGATTCTGTGGAGAGAAGGGTTAGTTAGTTCTATGTAGTGGTTGAAGGGTGTGGAATGTTCCAGAATCCCTCCTGACAGGAGCCAACTTTGGATGAACAAGTAGGTGTGAGGGCGGGGATTGCATCTGGGGAGCTGAGGACCCTGGTGGCAGGCCTCAAGAGTGTGAGAACCGTGGGTCACAGAGTGGTCATGGCACAGTGGTGAAGCTAAATTGAAATAGCAGAGAGGCGAGGGCTGGGCATGGAGGCTTCACGTCACTTGGTGGAGATGGGATACCTCAGAGCCATGGAGGCTTCACGTCACTCGGTGGAGATGGGATACCTCAGAGCCATGGAGGCTTCACATCACTCTGCGGAGATGGGTTACGTCAGAGCCATGGAGGCTTCACGTCACTCGGCCGAGATGGGTTACCTCAGAGCCATGGAGGCTTCACGTCACTCGGCAGAGATGGGTTACCTCAGAGCCATGGAGGCTTCACGTCACTTGGTGGAGATGGGTTACCTCAGAGCCATGGAGGCTTCACGTCACTCGGCGGAGATGGGTTACCTCAGAGCCATGGAGGCTTCACGTCACTCGGTGGAGATGGGATACCTCAGAGCCATGGAGGCTTCACGTCACTCGGCAGAGATGGGTTACCTCAGAGCCATGGAGGCTTCACGTCACTCGGCGGAGATGGGTTACCTCAGAGCCATGGAGGCTTCACGTCACTCGGCGGAGATGGGTTACCTCAGAGCCATGGAGGCTTCACGTCACTCGGTGGAGATGGGTTACCTCAGAGCCATGGAGGCTTCACGTCACTCGGTGGAGATGGGATACCTCAGAGCCATGGAGGCTTCACGTCACTTGGTGGAGATAGGTTACCTCAGAGCCATGGAGGCTTCACGTCACTCGGCAGAGATGGGTTACCTCAGAGCCATGGAGGCTTCACGTCACTCGGTGGAGATGGGATACCTCAGAGCCATGGAGGCTTCACGTCACTCGGCAGAGATGGGTTACCTCAGAGCCATGGAGGCTTCACGTCACTTGGTGGAGATGGGTTACCTCAGAGCCATGGAGGCTTCACGTCACTTGGTGGAGATGGGTTACCTCAGAGCCATGGAGGCTTCACGTCACTCGGTGGAGATGGGTTACCTCAGAACCATGGAGGCTTCCTGTCACTCGGTGGAGATGGGTTACCTCAGAACCATGGAGGCTTCCTGTCACTCGGTGGAGATGGGATACCTCAGAGCCATGGAGGCTTCACGTCACTCGGTGGAGATGGGTTACCTCAGAGCCATGGAGGCTTCCTGTCACTCGGTGGAGATGGGTTACCTCAGAGCCATGGAGGCTTCACGTCACTCGGTGGAGATGGGTTACCTCAGAGCCATGGAGGCTTCCTGTCACTTGGTGGAGATGGGTTACCTCAGAGCCATGGAGGCTTCACGTCACTCGGTGGAGATGGGATACCTCAGAGCCATGGAGGCTTCCTGTCACTTGGTGGAGATGGGTTACCTCAGAGCCATGGAGGCTTCACGTCACTCGGCGGAGATGGGTTACCTCAGAGCCATGGAGGCTTCACGTCACTCGGTGGAGATGGGATACCTCAGAGCCATGGAGGCTTCACGTCACTCGGTGGAGATGGGATACCTCAGAGCCATGGAGGCTTCACGTCACTCGGTGGAGATGGGTTACCTCAGAGCCATGGAGGCTTCACGTCACTTGGTGGAGATGGGATACCTCAGAGCCATGGAGGCTTCATGTCACTTGGTGGAGATGGGTTACCTCAGAGCCATGGAGGCTTCACGTCCACGGTGGAGATGGGTTACCTCAGAGCCATGGAGGCTTCACGTCACTCGGTGGAGATGGGATACCTCAGAGCCATGGAGGCTTCACGTCACTCAGCCGAGATGGGTTACCTCAGAGCCATGGAGGCTTCACGTCACTCGGCGGAGATGGGTTACCTCAGAGCCATGGAGGCTTCACGTCACTCGGTGGAGATGGGTTACCTCAGAGCCATGGAGGCTTCACGTCACTCGGCGGAGATGGGTTACCTCAGAGCCATGGAGGCTTCACGTCACTCGGCAGAGATGGGTTACCTCAGAGCCATGGAGGCTTCACGTCACTCGGTGGAGATGGGATACCTCAGAGCCATGGAGGCTTCACGTCACTCAGCCGAGATGGGTTACCTCAGAGCCATGGAGGCTTCACGCCACCATGGAGGCTTCACGCCACTCGGGCGGAGATGGGTTACCTCAGAGCCATGGAGGCTTCACGTCACTCGGCGGAGATGGGTTACCTCAGAGCCATGGAGGCTTCACGTCACTCGGTGGAGATGGGTTACCTCAGAGCCATGGAGGCTTCACGTCACTCGGCAGAGATGGGTTACCTCAGAGCCATGGAGGCTTCACGTCACTCGGCGGAGATGGGTTACCTCAGAGCCATGGAGGCTTCACGTCACTCGGTGGAGATGGGTTACCTCAGAGCCATGGAGGCTTCACGTCACTCGGCGGAGATGGGTTACCTCAGAGCCATGGAGGCTTCACGTCACTCGGTGGAGATGGGTTACCTCAGAGCCATGGAGGCTTCACGCCACTCGGTGGAGATGGGTTACCTCAGAGCCATGGAGGCTGGAGGCTTCGGTGGAGATGGGTTACACCATGGCGGAGATGGGTTACCTCAGAGCCATGGAGGCTTCACGTCACTCGGTGGAGATGGGTTACCTCAGAGCCATGGAGGCTTCACGTCACTCGGTGGAGATGGGATACCTCAGAGCCATGGAGGCTTCCTGTCACTTGGTGGAGATGGGTTACCTCAGAGCCATGGAGGCTTCACGTCACTCCATGGAGGCTTCCACGTCACTCGAGATGGGTTACCTCAGAGCCATGGAGGCTTCACGATCACTCGGTGGAGATGGGATACCTCAGAGCCATGGAGGCTTCACGTCACTCGGTGGAGATGGGATACCTCAGAGCCATGGAGGCTTCACGTCACTCGGTGGAGATGGGTTACCTCAGAGCCATGGAGGCTTCACGTCACTTGGTGGAGATGGGATACCTCAGAGCCATGGAGGCTTCATGTCACTCGGTGGAGATGGGTTACCTCAGAGCCATGGAGGCTTCACGTCACTCGGTGGAGATGGGTTACCTCAGAGCCATGGAGGCTTCACGTCACTCGGTGGAGATGGGATACCTCAGAGCCATGGAGGCTTCACGTCACTCAGCCGAGATGGGTTACCTCAGAGCCATGGAGGCTTCACGCCACTTTCACGCGGAGATGGGTTACCTCAGAGCCATGGAGGCTTCACGTCACTCGGCGGAGATGGGTTACCTCAGAGCCATGGAGGCTTCACGTCACTCGGCGGAGATGGGTTACCTCAGAGCCATGGAGGCTTCACGTCACTCGGCAGAGATGGGTTACCTCAGAGCCATGGAGGCTTCACGTCACTCGGTGGAGATGGGATACCTCAGAGCCATGGAGGCTTCACGTCACTCAGCCGAGATGGGTTACCTCAGAGCCATGGAGGCTTCACGTCCACTTACGAGCCATGGAGATGGGTTACCTCAGAGCCATGGAGGCTTCACGTCACTCGGCGGAGATGGGTTACCTCAGAGCCATGGAGGCTTCAGATGGTTACGAGCCATGGAGGCACTCACTCGGGTGGAGATGGGTTACCTCAGAGCCATGGAGGCTTCACGTCACTCGGCAGAGATGGGTTACCTCAGAGCCATGGAGGCTTCACGTCACTCGGCGGAGATGGGTTACCTCAGAGCCATGGAGGCTTCACGTCACTCGGTGGAGATGGGTTACCTCAGAGCCATGGAGGCTTCACGTCACTCGGCGGAGATGGGTTACCTCAGAGCCATGGAGGCTTCACGTCACTCGGTGGAGATGGGTTACCTCAGAGCCATGGAGGCTTCACGTCACTCGGCGGAGATGGGTTACCTCAGAGCCATGGAGGCTTCACGTCACTTGGTGGAGATGGGTTACCTCAGAGCCATGGAGGCTTCACGTCACTTGGTGGAGATGGGTTACCTCAGAGCCATGGAGGCTTCCTGTCACTCGGTGGAGATGGGTTACCTCAGAGCCATGGAGGCTTCACGTCACTTGGTGGAGAATGGTTACCTCAGAACCATGGAGGCTTCCTGTCACTTGGTGGAGATGGGATACCTCAGAGCCATGGAGGCTTCACGTTACTCGGTGGAGATGGGTTACCTCAGAGCCATGGAGGCTTCATGTCACTCCGTGGACTTGGGTTACCTCAGAACCAGTGTTGAGCCATTGACTGGATTAAGCAGAAGACAAACAGAATCTTACTGTTTACAAAACTTCTGAAAGCTTGTAAACCTGGACAGCTCCCCCTGAAGGCTTGGAAACATGGACTGACCACTCTGAAGGCTTGGAGACCTGGCGAGGCTGCATCATGGACCACAGGAGGAAGAACCTGCAGGTGGACTACAGCAGCAACAACATTACCAAGAGGAGAAGAGGCAGGGGCTGAGGTCCCTCTAGTCCATTCAAGGTCACACTTCCATGACATAAGGATATTTCACAAGACCCCATTTCGTTTTTTTTTTTTTTTCATTTTTAAAAATTATTTTATTTTTGGAGAGAGACACAGAGAGAGACGGAGAGAGAGGGAGAGGAAGACAGATAGAGATGGGTGCGCCAGCAGTCTCTCAGCTGCTATGAACGAAATCCAGATGTGTCCACCCCCTTGTGTTCAAGTTCGGCATTGCGCCCTTGCGTCACTTTGCATCTGGCTAAACTTGGGACCTGGAGATTGGAACTGGGTTCTTAGGCTTAGCAGGCAGGCGCCTTAACCGCTAAGCCATCTCTCCAGCCCAAGACCCCATTTCTTAAACCACTCATGCTGGGAAGGTTGCTCAGTGTTGAAGGCACTATGCCCAAAGACTGGAGCTCTGATCACCAGCACCCAGACACAACACGACACGTGCATCTCAAATCCCACCACAGCAATAATCCCCACACTCCTGCAGTAAAGGCAGGTGGAGGCGGAAGGGTCCTGAAGCTCCACGTCCAGCTAGCCTGGCCTTCCCAGCAGCAAACAAGAGAGACCCTGTCTCAACACAAGTGGAAGGTGTGAGCACGGAAACTTGAAGGGTGTCTTCTGATCTCCGCATGCATACTGTGATGTGTGTGTGTGTGTGTGTGTGTGTGTGTGTGTGTGTGTGCGCCTTTATCCGGGGAGACACACACGCACACACAAGCTTCCACCACTTCCCAATAGTGCCACTCTGGGGAACACACCTTTATCACATGGAATTTGGGGGGCCACTTAACATCCAAACTGTAGCAGAGAGCCCCTAGTGGGACAGGGCCTGTGAAGTCCCACCTAGCGGGCCTCAGGGAAAGTTCCCGAGGAAATGCTTGTCTCTTGCCTCTGAGGGTCTCCTGCCTCTGTGGCACTTTACCACAGTCTCTTTCCAAAGATGCTTGTGCCTGCTAATGAGTACCTTGGGAAAGGTGTCTTCTGGAGCAAGGGACAGTCAAGGTTATTGCCTCCTATGAAAAAGTCTCCTTCAGAGATAAACACAGAGAACATCCAACTCCTACTAAGCCAGATATCCAGAGACACAGAGGCTCCCAAAACCTCACCACTGAAGTAGAACTAAAATGATCCCAACGTGGCTCAGGGAAATTCGCAGAAGAGGGGGCAGCAAGAGTGTTAGAACCCCAAGTTGGGTCATTATGCACAGAGACTTGGCCTATCCCCCATAGCTCTTGACTACCCCCACAGTGCAAGACCCACATTCCCCACTGATGAGGGTCCCTTTGGAGGGGGAGGACAGGGAAGAGGATAATGGAGTCACCAATATGAATGTAAAATTAGAATAATATAAACAAAATAATAAGCTATTAAAAAAAAGTCTCCTTCAGCTCAGGGTCCTCTCCTGGTACCCAGCCCCCCACATGTGCAGGGGTGACCTGCTGTACTGAGCTTCGGCAACCAGGGGTTTTATCATCTTGTGAGGAGGCGAGGCATATACCCTACATCATACATACAGAGTTATCACGTGATTGCCAAATGAGTGGTACTTAGAGCAGGAAGTAGTGTGCAGCATTCCGTGAGAAGCTGTGGAAAGGTAAGGAATGAAAGAAGGGAGGCATAAAGCAGAGTCAGGGGAGAGGGCTCGGGAGCACTGCTGACACACGAGCAGCTGGGACAGTGCACAGGGCTCAGAGTTCTCCTACCTCGGTGCGCACTTGGGCGCACTTGGGCGCACTTGAAGGTTCTGAGTTACGTATCTGCTCATCAGCACCATCCTGGGCGGTCAGGCTTTGCAAGCACGTGCTTTTAACAGCTGAGCCATTTCTCCAGCCCCATAAGGCAAGATTTAAAGCCATTCAGAGCCTAACAGGAAAAGGTTCCTCTTCCTCCTCCAGCTTCTCTGGTTCTTGGGTCTTGTAGCATCAGGACCAGATTCCAGCCTGCACAGTGGGCCATTAAAAGCGGCCCCACTTGCTGTTCTAGGCTCAATCCTGTTCATTTAAAAACTGTCCTCATCAGAGCTTGTGTTGCCTTCCTATCTCCCCTGTCAGGCTGCTTGGAATGAGAGGACCACGTGTGGCCTGAGATGGTTTCTCTCTGTTCCTTCCGCCCTGGTCTGCTCCCTTCACTTCCAGGCGGCACAGGGGAGAAGTGGAAGGGCAGAGTTTCTTTACGAGACAGGTTGCAGGAAGGCTTTGACTCAACCGAGATCCAAGTGGTGCTTTTGGCCTTTGTGTATAGCTTGTGTGTGATGAGTGTGTCTGTTCTTACTGCTCAGCCTGGGCGAAAACATTCTTTTTTACCATCTCTTTTGCTTACATGGCTGGAGAGGTGTCTTTGCAGATATTTCTGGGTGATAGGTAAGGCTCCTTTTCCCCCAACTCTGCAGAGAAGGCCTCGGACCTTCAGATCCAAAGGCATACTTACAGAAAAAAAGAAATGCAACTACATTTAGGAGAACCATCAAGTTAACAAACAGCATTTCCCTGATAGGTGAATGAGAGCCTCTAGGCAGGTACTTAGTCGGAGGGTAAATCTGCAGCTCCTTTAAATGGCTCTTCAAAGTATCTTCAAAGTCATTCTTGTTTTATTTTGTTTTGTTTTGGAAAAGCCTTCGGAGATATTCACAAGGACCAGCCAAAAAATCTCTGAATCACTGTGAGGCATTCTTTTTTTTTTTTTTTTTTTTAAATTTTTATTTGAGAGAGACACAGGCAGAGGCAGAGAGAGGGTGGCCACGCCAGGGCCTTTTTAGGCTCCATACGCGTGTACCCCCTTTGGGAGTGCGACGTTGTGTGCTTGCATCACTTTTGTGTCTGGCTAAACACGGGGCCTGGAGATTCGAACGGGCGTTCTTAGGCTTCGCAGGCAGGCGCCTTAACTGCTAAGCCATCTCTCCAGCCCTGAGGCATTCTTTGTGAGCGACCTGAGCTAAGCTTTGCTCATTCGAGTACACTATTCTCCATGCAGAGGTATTTGCACTCATCTTTTCCCCCAACATGTGACATAGGAGCTTGGACCAGCATGGAATGTTCCTCCTCTCGTATGTTTCTGCAGTACAGACCCCTTGTTTTCTTTGTTCCAGTGATCTCCAGTGCCGCATGTGGGGAGCTGCTGTCTGCTCACCCGGCCTGGCCCGCCAAGTGGCGGATCCATTACACTCCTGCCCTTGCTGGGAGAGGAAGTGGATCGTTCATCTGTCCTTGGCACAGCTTCAGGGTTTACCTCATCCAGCTCCTCTCCCCTGACTCCCCACCTCCTCACTGCCGTGCGGTTCCTCCCCACCCCTTCTTCTTCCAATCCCCTTTCAGGAAGACTTCTGTCTTCTACTGGCTTTCCTACAAACCCTTACTGAAAAATATATGTACGCAACTAAATTCTATAAGTATTCAATATCTTACTCTTCTGTCCGAGAGATGCACCATGACTAGAAGGCAGGGCGTTCTTATCTTGAATTTTAGCTCTATCTTGATTTATTTTAATCCTACAAATTAGATATTTTAATCTAGATATTTAACCATTTGTGTAGATTTACTTATGCCACCACTAAGAAAAAGTTGTTCTTTCCCCTATAATTCAGGCCATTTTTCTTCTTACCTGAAGCACAGTCTTTAAAAAATTCTTTTTCTTTTTTATTTATTTATTTAAGTCAGAGAGAGAGAGAGAGAGAGAGAGAGAGAGAGAGAGAGAAAGACAGACATACAGAGAGAATGGGTGTGCCAGGGCCTCCAGCCATTGTAAATGAACTCCAGACGCATGTGCCACCTTGTGCATCTGGCTTATGTGGGTCCTGGGGAATCGAACTTGGGTCTTTTGGCTTTGCAGGCAAGCACCTTAACTGCTAAGTCATCCCTCCAGCCCAGGCACAGTCTTTGTAATTAAAAATTCTTTAAAATTAGCATGCAAAATAAAACAGTGGGTTTCATTATATTTTCATGCATGTATATCATTATAGTTTGCCCATTTTTAACCCTTCATTAGTCTCTCTTGTATCCTCCTCCTTCCCCCAATAGTCTTGCTTCTGTTTTCATATATATATAATCTCCCATATATGAGAGAAAGCACATAATACTGCCTTTTCTCTCCCATACTCCATCTTGTTTCTTCCTCTCTCCAGTTAGTCAGATGTAGTTAACTGTGTGGGCTTATTTTTGAATCTTCCATTCTATTTCATTGGTTTGTGCCAGTAATTTTTTGGTTGCTATGGCTCTGCAGTAGAACTTGAAATCAGGTGTGGTGATAACTCCAGCATTATCATTATTATTGTTCAGGATTGCTTTGGCTATTGGGTCTTGTGTTGGGCTATAACCTAGTCCAGCCTCTAAGGGGATCAGTATGGAGGTTCCTACCAAAACTAAAACTGGAACTATAGCATGATTCAGCTATACTGCTCTGAGATATGTGTGTGTGTGTGTGTGTGTGTGTGTGTATATATGGTGCATATATACATATGTATATGCCTAAAGGACCTGAGGTTGATATTCTGCAGAGATATTTGTACAGCCATGTTTACTGTTACACTCTTCACAATTGCCAAGTTACGGAACCAGCTTATGCAGCCATTAACAGACGAATGGATAAATAAAATGCATACATACACAGTGGAGGTTTAAAATATTATAATACAGGGCACAATAGATTTCATTCAGTCATAAAAAGAATGTCTTATCTTGGGCTGGAGAGATGGCTTAGGGGTTAAGGCACCTGCCTCCTAAGCCTAAGAACGCTGGTTCCAATCTCCAGGTCCCACGTTTAGCCAGATGCAAAGTGACACAAGGGCGCAATGCCGCACTTGACCACAAGGGGGCGCACACATCTGGATTTTGTTTGCAGCAGCTGAGACACTGTTGGCACGCCCATCTCTGTCTTCCTCTCTCTCTCTCTCTCTCTCTCTCTCTCTCTCTCTCTCTCTCTGTGTCTCTCTCCAAAAAAATAATAAAAAATAAAAGTTTAAAAAAAAAAAAAAAGAATGTCTTATCTTTTCTAAAACCTTGAGTTGCATCATCAGGTCACTTATTAGTGGTGCCTGTGATTTTTTTTTTTTTTTTGGTGTTTTGGGACAGAGTCTCACTCTAGCCCAGGCTGACCTGGAATCCCTCTGTAGCTGCATGTGGCCTTGAACTCATAGTGATCCTCTCACCTCAGCCTCCCTGGGAAGAAAGGGTTTATTTTAGGCTAACAATGTCCAGGGGAAGTTTCCTCATGGAGGAAGATGCTAGCTCACTTCATCATATGTCCATAGCACGGAGAGAAAAGCTAGAGTTCAGCCTGGCTCAGAATGCACGGGTCAGGCTGGACTCAAGATTCTACCCTGGTGACACGTCTTCTGCAGGAGGTTTATGCGCCTGCTGGAGACTGGGGTGGAAGCTTGATCAAAAATACCTGCAGTGATGAGGCCATTGACATGGACATGGTTCCATCACACTCTCCTATTCATAGTAAGCGTTTGCTGTCTGCTGAACTGGATGCAATTGGTTCTTTCATACTTTTCATTTGTTCGTCTATTATGCTCATTAAATTTATTCCTTTCTGCCTTCTCATGCTTGAGACTGTCTTACTTTCTTGTCTGTGTATAAGGTTCCTTTAAATATGTGCTACAGTGCTGGCATGGTGATTATAAACTGCTTGAGTTTGTGCTTTTCTTGGAAGGTCTTTATTAAACTTTTTTTGTAATTTTTGTGTGTGTGTGTGTGTGTGTGTGTGTGTGTGTGAGAGAGAGAGAGAGAGAGAGAGCTAGAGAGCTAGAAAGAGAGAGAGAGAAAATGGGCCTGCCAATGGCCTCTCAGCTTCTGTGAACAAACTGCAGACGCGTGCGCCCCCTTGTGGGCAAGTGCGGCATTGCACCCTTGTGTCACTTTTTGTGTCTGGCTAAATGTGGGACCTGGAGATTGGAACCAGTGTTCTTCTTAGGCTTGGCAGGCAGGTGCCTTAACCGCCAAGCCATCTCTCCAGCCCTTTGAGCTACATTTTATCATAGAGGGATTGCTTTCTGTTTATGCCTGGATGGGCTTCTGACTGCCTCTTGTGCTTGCATGCCCATTTCTTTCCCTAGAGTTAGGAACATTTTTTAATATAATTTTATTAGAAGGTCTTCTATGCATTTGTTTTTTTTTTTAAAAAATAATTTCAGCCCCCTTTTTTCATGGAGTCTTAGGTTTAGTTTTATAATCATATTCTAGAGTTCTGAAAAGTTGTGGTCATTGTTGTTTATACTTTTTTTCCCCCTGAAGTAGGTGAGAACCTACTTCTAGACCCAGGCTGATCTGAAATTCACTATGTAGTCTCAGGGTGGCTTCGAACTCTCGGCGATCCTCCTACCTCTGCCTCCCAAGTGCTGGGATTAAAGGTGTGCGCCACCACACCCAGCTCTGAGTAACTCTTTTTCTAATATAATTTTATACTGTTTTTTTTTCTCTCTCTCCAGTGGGGATTGTAGTGGGGCCACAGGTTTTAATACTTGAGGGTCAGAGATCAAGCCCAGTGATAGAGTGCTTTTCTAGCAAGTTCAAGGCGCTGAGTTCAATCCCTAGCACAAGAAGAAAAACATACTGTATCCAAAATCTCTGACTACTTGGCGATACATTTTCACCACAAACACATATAAAATTGAAAAAAAAATTCTGTGACCAAAAGGCTTTGTGAAAATTTCCTCTTCATTTAGCTATTATTAAAATATCATTACGCAACTGATCTAAACAATATAAATATATGAAAGCATTGGTAAAATTACTTGTCAATAACTTTAACGTTTGGAAATACATCTGTCCTCTATGGACACACCACCCGGAATGCGCCCGATCTCGTCTGATCTCGGAAGCTAAGCAGGGTCGGGCCTGGTTAGTACTTGGATGGGAAATGCATCTGTCAACGGCTGTAAGAAAACTTTAAAAAAGTTATTTTATCTATACATAAATGATGTCATACTCTTCTAGAATGAGACGATATTCAGCACTAATTCTTTGCCTATTTTTGTTTTAATCAATGCTCGGTCGGAGAAATCTTTTTCACATAAATAAATTAACAGGAATAGGAACAATTTTGTTTGGAGTGCCACTCAGTTCTTTGTAAGCAGACCACATGGTAATCTATCATTAATTTTTAATGGTCTATTAATGGATACATTTACCTTCCTTCTTGATGGAAACAAAATGGTAGCAACTACTTGACTTGCCAAAGGCGTTATTAGCCAGTCATTGGAACCATTGCACTTATCAGTATCTGGGAGGTATATCAAAAAGCCTTTCCAAGACCTGCCAAATGACTATAAAGTCTGTGTCTGACATTTGCACTGAGGACTTTAGATTTATAAACTACATAGACGACTTCTAAAGTGAAAGCACATGCATACTTGGAAGTAAAAAAAGTCGCATACTAAATTCCATGTGCCTGCCGCTAGATGCCAACAGTTATGTGTAGGCAATCTTGTTCCTCTCAATTTTATGAAAGGCAATTCTAGACATCATATGATTTCATCTGCAATCATTTCTGCACATAATTCTAAAAAGGCAACTCTTCCTTTATTATTATTATATCAAAACCCAGTAAATGCTTTGTTTTCTTAGTTACTTTACTCATTACAGTTCTAAGATACATGAACCGTCTTAAACAGCAATTAAAGGAAGAAAGGGTTTATTTAGCTTATGTGTGAGGGGATGCAGTGTGCCATGGCGGGGCAGGCAGGGCGGCAGGAGCATGGGGCAGCTGGGCACGTTGCATCCCGTCAGAGAGCTGAGACTCAGCTGGCTTTGTTTTTTCATTCAATCTAGGATTCCAGCCCATGAAATGATGCCACTCATATTCAGGGTGGGTCTTCCCTTCTCAGTCGAATCTCTCTGGAAATGTGCTCACAGACAAGCCCAAAGGTGTGCCTCCTAGGTGACTCTGCACCCAGTCCAGCTGTCGGTCAAGGTTAACCACCACAAACTCAATATTGTCAAACATCCAGGCAGAGTTCGCAGCTTCCCTGGCTGTCTGACATCTTGTTTATTTGAACACAAATCCAAATAGGTTCTGTATGTGGTGTGTGTATTCCTTCTGGAAGCTTCTATCTGCTTCTCTTTTTTTAGTGATATCCATAAACCATCAAGAATCACTACATAGATGCTGCAATTTCTCAGGAGTTGTCCATAAAGTTACTCTAATTTTGGCAATCCTTCCATGTTTACTAGCTGGAATATTCTACAAAAAGAAAGCTTTGGCGTTTAAACTCAAGTACCCTGTGGAGGTGAGTAATGCTGTTCCCAGAAGCAATAAATAATTATAGGAAAGTCCCAGTGCTGGGGGGGTTGGCTGCGGGCAGGATACCTCCCAGAGAGTTGTTGGTTAGATAGAACCCTCAGGGCCAAAAGAAATACAGGCTATTGCCAATGCTGTTCATCACCCACCAACACTAGATGCTCAGATCCTAATGCTAAAGACTTTACTTGTTTCAATTCCAGGACATGGGCTGGAGAGATAGCTTAGCGGTTAAGGCATTTGCCTACAAAGCCAAAGGACCTCGATTCAATTCCCCAGGACCCATGTAAGCCAGATGCACAAGGTGGTGCATGCATCTGGAGTTTGTTTGCAGTAGCTGGAGGCCCTGGTGTGCCCCCTCTCTCTCTCCCTCTTTCTCTCTAGCTCTCATAAATAAGTAAATAGGGTTTTACTCTAGCCCAGACTGACCTGGAATTCACTCTGTAGTCTCAGGGTGGCCTCAAACTCAGGGTGGTCCTCCTACCTCTGCCTCCCGAGTGCTGGGATTAAAGGTGTGCACCACCACACCCGGCTTCTTTTTCCTCTTGTTCACCTATGTTATGTCAATTCTGTTCTCAGGTCCAGTTGAAAAAAAAAAAAAGACCCCTAAGAAGACAGAGATTAAGATTTGTCTCCCTGTAAGTCCTTTTGACATACCCATTAATTTTTTTTTTTTTTCACTCCCCCCCTTTTTTTGCAATATAAGTTACTCAGGGGCCATCTTGTATTTATTTTCCCCATTTCATCCCTGGAATTGTCCATTTCTCCAGTTCTCTAAGGAGTCCTGACTCCTTCTATTCGGGGAGTAGACTTTAGAAGCCAAGATCTCAGTGCTGGCTTGCTTACTTCTATGGGCATCTTTGTGTGGAGTCAGTGGACAGAGCTAGGAAGCGTCTGCATGTGTGACTGACCCATGCTCACGAGCGCAACAGGTTCAGAACCAAGGACAGTACCAAGAGTCTCCCTATAAGTAAAAGAGTGAATTTATGAGCGTAACTGTATGACAGAGGGGAATACTCCCACAACGAGATCTGCAGGCTGGAGGTGTAGTCCCAGTCTAAGGCGAAGGCCTGCAAACTCCCAAGAGCTGCTGGGGAATCTGGAGTCTGATGTCCTCAGGTCACCGCAGCCGGAAAACATGCCTGCTCAAAAAGGGTCCGGCATGGGTTCATGCAAGCTTCCCATCCTGCTTTTTGTTTGTTTGTTTGTTTGTTTGTTTGTTTGTTTGTTTTGAGGTAGGGTCTCACTCTGGTCCAGGCTGACCTGGAATTTACTATGTAGTCTCAGGGTGGCCTCGAACTCATGGTGATCCTCCTACCTCTGCTTCCCAAGTGCTGGGATTAAAGGCGTGCGTCACCACAGCCAGTCTCATCCTGCTTTTTTTATTCCCCCTGGGCCTCCAGCCTCCTGGATGGTGAAGCCCACTTTCAAGTTGCTGACCTAGGAGCCAGTTGTTCTAGAAGTACCCTCACAGACATGCGTGGAAGGGGCTCTTCTGATCGTCTAGGTGTGCCTCACGCCTAGTCAAATTGACAACCAAACTCAACCACCATGCACAGATCTGTCTGTATTTCTCTGTGAAAAAGAAACACCCCATTGGAACATATTGATGATTCTGCCTCCAGGCAAGAATCCAGGTTTGCTCTAGCATCAGCCCTTGGCTTACTTGTGACTTCCTTCTCTGGTGGCGAGAAAGCCGAATCCTGTAAGCAGCAGTACGCTTACGTATCTGTTGAGCCCACAGCCCATGACGCTGGCATAATGGTTTGTGAGGAATCAAGTAAGAGGTTAGTGCTTGGAATGCAGATCTCTTTTCTTTAGCCTCTTCGTCTCCAGTCAGAATGTGGCTGCAAAGTTGCTGAGTTCAGCTTTGTGCTGCCCTAGTCAGTAGAGTTATTTAGATGTTATAGCCGCTGGGCGCAGCATGCTTTCCTTCATGGTGGATCTCTGACAGATTCTCATACTCTTAAATTTTATCTTTTGTGGTACATAGGTGGGCAAGTGTTCTTAACCACTGAGCCATCTCCCCAGCCCTAAAGTGGGTTTTTAAAGGCACCATGTGGTGGTTTGATTCAGGTGTTCCCCATAAACTTAGGTATTCTGGAAGCGGTGTATTGTCAGGGGTGGGCTTATGGGTGTTGTAGCCTGTTTCCCCTTGCCAGTGTTGGTCACACTCTCCTGTTGCTATTGTCCACCTGATGTTGGCTAGGGGGTGATGTCCACCTTCTGCTCATGCCATCGCTTTCCCTCGAGTAGCTTCCCCCTTGACTCTGTAAGCCAAAATAAACCCGTTCCCCCTCCACAAGCTGCTCTAAGTTGGGTGATTTCTACCAGCAATGCGAACCTGACTGCAACACACCATATAAATAAGTGTTGTTGCCAGGCGTGGTGGTGCACACCTTTAATCCCAGCACTCAGGAGGCAGGGGTAGGAGGATGGCCATGAGTTTAAGGCCACCCTGAGACTACATAGTGAATTCCAGGTCAGCCTGAGCTAGAGTGAGACTCTACCTTGAAAAACAAAACAAAAAAAAAAAAAAAAAAAAAAAAACAAAACAAAAGTCTTGTTTTTAACCCTAACAACATCTGTAGTTTAAATGATACATTTTGACCATTCAAACTTAATGTAGTTATTACTATTATTGACTTACACTCTCCACCATGTAGCTGTTTTTATTTACTGCTTCTAGTCTTTGTTCAGTTTTTCTCTATTTCTACCTTATTTTACATTAATTGAACACGTTTCAATTTTTTAGTGACAACGTCCATACACGTAGACAATATACCATGATCACAATCCCCTCCAGCTATCACTCTCCCCTTTCCCCTTCTGTAATCCCCTCCCCACTGAATCCTTCGTCTTTCCAACTAGTCTCTCTTCTCCTTTGATGGCATTATTTTCCTCTCCTATTATTCAGGTCTTGTGTAGGTGTTGTCAGCCCCTGTGAGGTCATGAACACCATGGCCGCTTTGTGTCCGGAAGACAACATTGTAAGTAGTCCTCCCCTTCCTTTGGCTCTTACATTCTTTCCACCACCTCTTCCACAATGGTCCCTGAACCGTAGAGGTTATGATAGAAATATTTTATTTATTTTTACTTAATTTTGTTTATTTATTTTAGTTTATTTATTTCATTTATTTGATTATTATTTTATTTATTTATTTGAGAGAGACACAGAGAGAGAAAGAGGCAGATAGATAGAGAGAGAATAGGTGCACCAGGGCCACCAGCCATTGCAAACGAACTCCACATGCATGTGCCACCTTGTGCATCTGGCTTACGTGGGCCCAGGGGAATCGAGCCTTGAACTGGGGTCCATAGACTTCACTGGCAAGTGCTTAACTGCTAAGCCATCTCTCCAGGCCCTATTTATTTATTTATTTATTTATTTATTTAAGAGAGAGAGAGACAGAGGGAGAGAGTGGGTGCACCAGGGCCTCCAGCCACTGCAAATGAACTCCACATGCATGTGCCACCTTGTGCATCTGGCTTACGTGGGCCCAGGGGAATCGAGCCTTGAACTGGGGTCCATAGACTTCACTGGCAAGTGCTTAACTGCTAAGCCATCTCTCCAGGCCCCATTTATTTATTTATTTATTTATTTATTTATTTATTTATTTATTTAAGAGAGAGAGAGACAGAGGGAGAGAGTGGGTGCACCAGGGCCTCCAGCCACTGCAAACGAACTCCAGATGCGTGTGCCACCTTGTGCATTTGGCTTACATGGGTCCCGGGGGATCGAACCAGGATCCTTTGGCTTTGAAGGCAAATGTCTTAACCGCTAAGCCATCTCTCCAGTCCAGAAATATTTCACTTAGTGTTGAACATACTGCTGATATGCCTTCTCAGCACTTTGGTGAGTTTTGAGTCCCCAGGCAGTTACCACCATCTAAAAGGAGACGTTTCTCTAAGCGAAAAATGAGAGTGGCATTAATATATGGGCATAAACATATGTATTTGGAGGGCAGTTTGGAGAGCATAACATATGCATGTAGCCAGACAACAGTAATAGTTCCCTCCTAGGGCTTATGACCTCGCCAGCCATATGCTTTTGATTAAGTTTTCAGTACCAGGCATTAATTTTTTCATTAATTAGAAACTTTATTGTATGGTCCCATTTCCCTGCTCCCCACCCCTATTCCACTTGAGGGCCTCCTCTGTGGGCTTACTGGTATTCACCATGGGGTTGTGGGTTCTGCATCAGGAGAGCAGCAGTCAGTCCTTGTGCGGGAGGCAATGCTTCTGGATATGCCTTTGCGCCCTGTGGCTCATACAATCTTATGCCCCCACCCCCTTCCTCAATGTTCCCTGGGCCTTGGAGGGTGTGTTATATATCTACTTAAGTGCTAAACTCTTAGCACCTTCTGGATTTCTGCTTTACCATGTTTTGGGTGTCCGTAGTGTCTCTCATCATCTCCCTGGTGCAGAAAAGAGGGCTTTATTTTTAGACTAGAAGTCATGAAGAAAGTGGGTAAAAATTTCCAGACTGAGCCCAACATTCAACATAACAAACTCGAGAGATGACCAGTAGAGGGCGGTATCTGAAGACATTTGATAGCGCCTCAGGTGTTTGGCTCAGCGCAGTGTGACCTTCAATGGAACGAGACGCCCCAATGCTTGGACTATTTTGCTTTATTTTATCGCAGCCATGTCTGTGTCAGAAAAGGACGTGTCCCCAGTTCTTGTAGGACGTGTCTCAGAAATCTCACAGATAGTCAGACCTGTAAGGAATTCATATCTTAGTATTAAGCCCAGCACTCGGGAGGCAGAGGTAGGAGGATCGCCATGAATTTGAGGCCACCCTGAGACTACATAGTGAATTCCAGGTCAGCCTGGACTACAGCGAGACCCTATCTCAAAAAACCAATAATAATAACAGTAATAACATTATTAAATAAACGGCCATAATCATGTAGACTTTTAGAGAGGACGGGTCATTTTCATGGGACAGAACTATAATGTGTGAATGCTAGATGTCTCTAGACTCTTGAAGGAATGGTGTTTGCTGTTTTCCTCCGTCACCATGGGAGATAGTTTCCCCCTTTCCTCACGCTAATAACCTCCCCTTCCCCCCAGCAATTAAATGCACCTCCCTTTTGTAGGTCGACACTAGAGCTCTACAGTGGACACTGAACAAGAAAAGAGGTGCCGGCCTCAGACTCTGCATATGGAGAGGGAAAGGGACAGGAGCGGATTTAGTTTAACAGTTTGCACCTATAGCACCCAGGGCTGGGCTTTCTTGAGTTAACAGGAAAATAAACAGAGCTTGAGAAATCAGTTACGTGTGTGGTCAGGCAGGTTAGAGGAGCTCAAGGACCTGGTCATCCCACCCGAGCCCATGGAGCAGTACAAGCCAGGACTGAAGACGGAATCAAGACACATCTCAATGTGCAACCTGTGTTTTAAAAAAAAATTTATTTATTTATTTGAGGGAGAGAGAGAGAGAGAGAATGGGCAAGCCAGGGCTTTCAGCTGCTGTAAACGAACTCCAGATGCATGTGCCACCTTGTACATCTGGCTTACGAGGGTCCTGGGGAACCCAACCTGGGTCCTTTGGCTTTGCAGGCAAACACCTTAACTGCTAAGCCATCTCTCCAGCCTGCAACCTGTGTTTTCCCCATGCAGAGAGCAGCAGGTCAAGACCCATAGGCTTCCCTCTGTGCCGAGGACTCATGAGGGTCAGCCTGTGAGTCTGAAAGGCACTAAACCCCCAAGTGCACCTTCTTCATGAAGACTCAGTAAGGCCTGCGTGGGCCTATCTGTTACTTTGTTCAACTCCCCTTTGTGTAGCAAGGACTTAAATAAATATGCTGAGAGAGATTCGTGAGTTTTCCCAAGATGTAACTATATTCATGGTAAGCCCTGTTTTTTACCAGAAAAATCCATTTGTTCCTCCCCCCAAACATGCTTTCAATTGACCCACCATAGACTCTGGGATTCCATGATTAGACGAGATAATCCCTCCAGGTCCAGAGGCTAACTTAATCTAGGCCATTCCTCTCACCTGATTCTAGGGATTGGCAAATTGTCAATCAATAGAAACCATCACACACAGGCGAGGAAGGGGTGAGGTATTAGGGAGACAGGTTCAAAGCAAGACCAAAACGCTGCAGGGCAAACACAACCCAAATAGATGCAGATCCAGTATCTGGAGCCTGTGATGGAATCATCTGGGATCCAACAGCCTGGCAATCCAGTGCCCACAGCAACAGCTGTACTTCCTGCAGCCCATGTAGCCTCTGTTGGACTAGACCCCCAAACTGTGAGCTAAAATAAATCCTGCTTTATTTTTTATTATTTATTTTGAGAATGAGAGAGAAAGAGGCAGAGAGAGAGAGAGAGAGAGAATGGGTGCAGCAGGGCCTTCAGCCACTGTGAATAAACTTCAGACACGTGCGTCCCTTTGTGTCCATGTGTGATATTGTGTGCTCACATCACTGTGCATCTTGCTACATGGGAGCTGGAGATTTGAACACAAGTTCTTAGGCTTTCAGGCAAGCACCTTAACCTCTACGTCATCTCTCCAGTCCCTGATTCTTCAAGTTGCTTTAGTCAGGTGTTTTGTCACAGCAATAAGAAAAGTAACTGGAACAGAAAGCTTTTCATTTTACAGGGTGGAAGGAATCAGAAGAAAGACAGGAAAATTACAGGTAATTGAAAATTCAGTGCTTATCCACTTCAAAGGGGACATGGCCTATTGTTCATGATCTTTTTTGCCTACGTGGGCAGCTGAGATCACGATATCACGATATCGACTCTTGCCTTCTGCAACTTCTGACATAAGACCTTCTGGTTCCAGTATTTCCTGACTAGTGATCCTCTTTCCCTGGGCAACACTTATCCTGCTCCATTGATACCCTCCTCTGTTCCTATCATATCCAAGCCCCCGACCTCCTTCCCTTCTGTACCCCCAGAGTCCTTGGTGTCATGTCCCCCGACCTTCTTCTCTTCTGTACCCCCAGAGTCCTTGGTGTCATGTCCCCTGACCTTCTTCTCTTCTGTACCCCCAGAGTCCTTGGTGTCATGTCCCCCGACCTTCTTCTCTTCTGTACCCCCAGAGTCCTTGGTGTCATGTCCCCCGACCTTCTTCTCTTCTGTACCCCCAGAGTCCTTGGTGTCATGTCCCCTGACCTTCTTCTCTTCTGTACCTCCAGAGTCCTTGGTGTCATGCCCCTGACCTCATTCTCACATAGGGGTGAAAAGGTGATGGGGTTCTGTCTTTTTAGAGCCTTGCATAGATTCAGGGTATGTTTATGAATAAAATAAGATTCTACTATCAGCAATGCAAACATGTTTCTCCTCTCACACCTGTAGGAAGTGTGGTCCAGGGTGAGACATGCCTACTGCCCCACAGTAGATGCAGTTTCTTCCTTGCAGGTCCGCAGAGATATCCTGAGAGTATTCAGTGCATTTATTATTTGTCTTCACAATTCTTTTTTTAGTTTTTTAAGGTAGGGTCTCCCTTTAACACAGGCTGACCTTGGAATTCACTATGTAGTCTCAGGATGGCCTCTAACTCACTGCGATCCTCCTACCTCTGCCTCCCAAGTGCTGGGATTAAAGGCCTGGGCCACCACACTTGACCCTTTACAATTTTTTACAAAACAAAAAAGAGAAATATATTTCATTCAGGTTTTATTTACCTAAAGGTGTTACAGGACATGTCTGATGCCCAGAAGCCAAACTGAGTGGGAAATTATGTGAGAAGAGACAGAGATGGCGAATCAGGGGAATACTGACTGTAGACATGACCTATAAAGGATCAGTTTCCCTGAAAAATGCACACATTAATTAAGATGGCAAGAAGAATGAAACCACAGATGATGAGAAAAGCGGAGAGGGCGATGTGGGAAGCCATCCACCTTCTGACTCTGAGCAGCGCCTTGAGCACACAGTTGCTCTCCTGCTCCTTCAGCCCCTGCTTCTGCTTTTTCACCTGCTGCCTCACCTCTGCCAGGAAGTGCCTGTAGTCTTCCTCGTAGGTACCAGCCCCACCTTGCTGCAGCCTCTGGGCATGAAGGAAGAGGTCATTGCTGTGGAAGGAGCCGTCACACTCCCACTCCAGTCTCTCCACCAGGGCCATGAACTGGTCCAGCTGCTTCCTCTGCTCCTCCCCCGAGGCCCGGTTGTTGAAGGCACAGTACCTCCTGCCGCACTCCCGGATCAGGAGCTGCAGGCTGTGGTTCTCCGTGTGGGCCACGTAGTCATCCAAGCACTCGTCCGCCAGGTCTTCCTTGTGGGTAAAGAGAACGACCATGTATCTCATGGCCCCTGACCCAAACACCTCCTTCACCCTCCTCACAGCCATGGTGTCCTGGGCCGTGAAGCGCCCCAGCTGGGTGACCAGCAGCAGCACGTGAGGCCCCGGGGCACACAGCAGGTAACAGTCTGCAATGTCCTTGTCCATCTCTTGGGTCTGGGCCTTTGGCTCAAAGATGTTGGGCGTGTCCACCACCAGGATGCTTCTCCCATTCCACGTGCTCATCTCCCGCTGGCATGTCCTGGTCACTGACTGGGCCCCCAGCTTGGACTTGAACGCTGGCCTGCCGAGGATGCTGTTCCCTGTGGCGCTTTTCCCACTGCCTGACCTGCCCACCAGGAGGATCCTCAGTGCGGAGGACGCTGCAAGCCCGTCGTCTACTGTCCCTGCGAAGAAAGACGTTTGAGCCTCACTGGGTGGTTCTTGTGACTTACAGTTCTCACGTCCTCATGGGTGACTCGTGTAAACTATAAACCTTCTTCCCAGGAAAATGAGCATGATCCAGACCCACCCAAATGTTGGCATACAACCTCGGGTGGTCTTGGGTTAAACTAGCCTCCCTGAGTGCCCAACTTGGACCCACAGCCAAGGTCAGAACCGCTGTATTCAGGAGGGGCCCTCAGCCCTTCATGGGGAACAGATCATGGCACGTGTGTAACTCCTGAAGAAAGGTGGTCTCTCTGCTCTTCCCTGGAGGGTGCTCAGGGCAGCCCCACAGAGAACTGGGTGCCAAATAAATGTGAGTTTGGAAGGAGGCTGGGGTGAGAACTCAGGAATGGGAAAACAGAACTGCCTCTTCACCCACAAGTCCCAGGCACTGTGTGTAGATGCTCAGCACATGTGCCCCAGCCCTTGAGGGGAAAGGGGACCAGGCGATGGAGCTGTGGTGACCCCAGCAAGGGCCAGCTGAATGTCCTGGGAAGGAAAGTGAGGGCTTGAGTTGGAGATGAGGAAGGTGGCAGTTAACATCAGACAAAGTGTGGGGAGTGAGGACCGGGTGGGGAACAGAAGAAAGTGAAAGAGAAATCGAGAAGTTTGAGTGGGAAGACCGACCGTCTGTTTGGCTGTTTGGCTAAGAGCTCAAATGTTCAGAACTGATGGGGCGAGGGGCCTGGGATTTCTTATGGACCCACGGGAATTCCAAGGGCATTTTTGGCTTCTAGAAGTCTTATATGATTCCTCTTACACTGTGTTGGATTTTGTTTTCCTTAAGTGTTCAGGGTTGGGGGTGGGGGTTGCAGCCAACCATCACTAAGCCCCTGTAGGAAACTTCTTTTTTGGCAAGGAAGACAAAGGGGTGGGAAGCATGGCGATCAGTTTTAGAACTTCTGACTTCTGGGTAGAAATTCATATCCACATTTCCCCAGTGGTGTGCAGGTTCAGCATAATACTATGGTGTGTGTGCATGGGTATGAGTGTGTACATACCCACATGCTAACAACAGTGAGGGTGGCACAGGTGGGTTGGGGAGACCAGGAAGAAATGGCAGTTGCCTTTTTCTACCTCAGTCTGAATGGGGTGTCTGCCTGTGTTGTACAAGGGGCACAGAGGGGGAGGGAACAGTGACTCTCGCAGTCTCAAGCTCTTCAGAGCGTCAGGGCTCTCTTACCTTCAGCCGTAGCTCCATATGTGCTCCTCTGCACTCCCTCCATGCTCTTCTGGAACAGAAACAGGAAAGGCGTGAGAGGCGGTGTGCATGTGGGAGCGGGTGGAGCGCCTTGATTCCGATAGCTAAGAATAACAGCCCTTCCATGGGCCGCTTCCACTGGTAATTCTCTCACTCCATTTTACCTCCGTGCAGCTGTCAATCACTAGCTGCAATGTAGCAGCGCTGGGTTTGATAACCCGACGTGGGGCTGCTTTGCTCCCCCAAGCTGAAAATTGTGAAATGAAGCAAGCATGTCCTGTGAATTAGGAGTGAGGCATTTTCTTTTATTGGAACCAAAGCAGATGAACTTGCCAGACTAGTGAGAAATGACCTGCAAATAGCAAACCTTGGTTTGTTCAACACATTGGGGGTTTCCAGCCCAGGAAACTGCCAGACAAAACTAAAGATGTCATGAGGGAAAAAAGCTGTTAGGTTCCAATTTAAATAATAAATACAATTAAAATGAGGGAGGGGGAGAGAGATTTGTGCAAAACCTTCTAGCGGAGGTGGACAAAGCTGCTCTCTGAAGACCTGGGATGTTGCAGGAAAAGCCCAGTATCAGTGGTGGGGTACCTCCCTGTGCGATGTGGCTCACGGAGGCCCCCAAATTCTTCATTATAATATAGGCTATTGCCAGTGGTTTTGGGCAAACTGTCACAGTGTGGAAAAGCACCGTGAAGGTTGTTAGGAGGTAAACGTCATCAAGGGTCTTATCCAGTGGTAGACCCCGTTAGCCTTTACACAACTGACCAGCCAGGCAAGACGAACCTACTGCTGCAATAGTGTCGTAATTGTTATGGGGGTAACCAACTGCTCCTTTGACTGGACCTCAAGCCCACTCCACAGGAGGGCGTCCATATCTGGTACTGAAAACCTAGCTAAAGGTCTATGGCTGAAACCTTCATGGTCCTTAGTGGTGGAAGCTCCTTCTGTTGTTTGACTAGGTGAATATAATATGCTCATCAAATTGTCCCCTGAAAGTTTATATAATGTTTTTGCCTGCTTGTATAATGTAAGGCCTCTATGTAAGGATAGCTCTGCTCTTAGTGTTGGCCAAAGAAACTTCTTTTTGCAAAAGGTAGTGGATTCTTGGGACACTCAAAACACAAAAGTGCCGGGTGTGCACGCCTTTAATCCCAGCACTCCGGAGGCAGAGGTAGGAGGATCACCGTGAGTTCAAGGCCACCGTGAGACTACAGGGAATTCCAGGTCAGCCTGAGCTAGGGTGAGACCCTACCTTGAAAAACCAAGACCAAAACAAATAAAAAATAAAAAATAAAAAAAACAAATGAAAAATAAAAAACAAAACAACAAAGGTGTTGAGAGCGAGTTGGCTATTGAGTGCTAAATGAGACCAATGTAAGGCTCAGGGAACATTGTGGAAGAGAGGGCAGAAAGAATGTAAGACAAGAAGGTGAGGAGGAACACTTTGGGCTACTATTCTCCAGACCAAAAAAAAAAAAAAAAGACATCGACATTGAAGGACTCGTTGGAAACAAGAAGGGTTCTGTGGAATGGAAGTGGGGAGGGTGGTAAAAGAAAAGAAAGTATTGTGAGAGATTATGATCAAATTACAGTTTGCTCATGTGCAAAAACCCTCAAAGAAAAACAGAGGCTGTGACTCCATGTAGGGCTTGCTGAAAGTGACGGTAGAGTTCTGCCTTCAGGTGGTTTATGCACATTTTTTACTATCCAAATAAAATTTTCTTCAAACAAACAAACAAACAAACAAACAAACAAACAAACAAACAAACAAAAAGTGTTCCAGGGGGCTGGATAGATGTTTAGCAGTTAAGGCACCTGCCTGCGAAGCCCAAGAACGCTTGTTCAAATCTCCAGGTCCCATGTTTAGCCAGATGCAAAAGTGATGCAAGGGTGCAATGTCACACATGTGCATAAGGGGGCGCATGCGTCTGGAGTTCGTTCACAGCCCCTGAAAGGCCCTGGAGCGCCCATTCTCTATCTCTTCCTCTCACTCAAATAAAAAAAAAAAAAGAAGAGGCAAGAACAATGCACTCTCCAGTGGGAGGATGGAGGGTTGGGAGCTTCTTCGAGGATGGATGTGAGAGGAAGCAGTATCGGGGAACACAGCATATAGTCTTCACAGTCCAGCAGTTGATGCACAGACAATAAGAAGAGAGTCAACATTCAGGACAAGTTCAAGCTAACCTCTCATTTTATCTTTAGTCAGTTCTCCTTCCTGCTTGGCTCTGTGTCCTGGTCTCCCAGTCAGTGCCACTGCTGAAACCCAGTGGATTTAGCCAGACATTGGGGTAAGCACTTGCATAGGTGTGTTGTTCAAAGGAGGCCTAATACTGTGTCATTCTTTCTGGTGTTGGGGGGAAAAAAGCAAGCCTCATTAGGAAAGGCGAGTGCTGACACTCAACACCACCAGGATCAACTCCTACCACGTACTTTATTTAACCAGTTTTAAAAGTCCCGTAGCTATGAAACAAGATTTTTTTAAGAGGGGAAGTAACATATGTCATTAATCATAATGATAAAACAAGCATCATCATCATTTTTAAATTTAAGAGCGACAGAGAGAGAGAGAGAGAGAGAGAGAATGGGCGCATCAGAGCCTCCATCCACTGCAAACGAACTCCAGATGCATGCGCCACCTTGTGCATCTGGCTTGTGTGGGTACTGGGGAATCGAGCCTCGAATTGGGGTCCTTAGGCTTCATAGGCAAGCGCTTAACCACTAAGCCATCTCTCCAGCCCAAGCATCATCATTTTTAATGAACAAACAAGTACTTTTGGTGTTTTATTTCAGCTATTCTGTTTAATAAAAATTAAAACATTTCAGATAAATTTTACAGTTTTCTATTTCCTACTGTTAGTCTTTTCTTTCCCACTAGCCTTCACAGGAAATCAGTATTCTGAGGTTCTTATATGTGGTATGTATTTTTGTATTTACATACTGATGTATAGATAGCATATAAGTATTGCCCTTGTATGCTAAACTTTTACATAAATGAAACTTATACAACATTCTCCCCAATTTTTTTAAATTTGATAGAGGAAGAGAGAGAGAGAAAGAGAGAGAGAGAGAGAGAGAAGGAATGGGCGTGCCAGAGGCCTTTCAGCCACTATAAACAAACTCCAGATGCATGCACCTCCTTGTGGGCTAGTGAGGCATTGCGCCCTTGTGTCACTTTTTTCATCTGGATCCTGGAGAATCGAATGGGCATTCTTAGGCTTTGCAGGCAGGCGCCTTAACTGCTAAGCCATCTCTCCAGCCCTCTCCCCAATTCTTTATTAACAAACATTCTGAAATATTTTCTTTCACAACAAACAATGCTTCAAAATAATACACACTCCTCTTGGCACTCATGTGCAAAAGTGTGTCCAGGACACACACTTCCTGCTGGCTGGACATGGGCAGTGTGACTACACACAGGCTGTGCCAGCTCACGTTGTGCCTGTCACTGGGAGCATGCTCAGTGTCTCCTCAGCCAATCAGGGATAAGACACGGGGATAGCAACCTCGTGGGTATAAATAAGGACATCTTAACACGTCTGCACTTGCCTTTCATTGACTATTGATTAGCTGTAATTATACTAATTATATGTAAGCAGGTTTAAGTCCTGAGCAATTTCTCCAGGGCAGACTATTAATTTGTAAATGTAAATCAGTTTTCATAGCAAACTAATTGGGTTGTTACTGTTATTATGTCTTTTGCTAGTTTTTTTTTTTTGCATAAAGATAATGGGTTTTCTTGGACTTAAATTTTTTTATTATTTTATTTATTTTTGGAGAGAGACACAGAGAGACAGGCAGAGAGAGAGAGGGAGAGGGAGACAGAGATGGGCACGCCAGCAGTCTCTCAGCTGCTGGGAACGAAATCCAGATGTGTGTGCCCCCTTGTGGTCAAGTGCGGCATTGCGCCCTTGCGTCAATGCATCTGGTTAAACGTGGGACCTGGAGATTGGAACCAGGTTCTTAGGCTTAGCAGGCAGGCGCCTTAACCACTAAGCCATCTCTCCAGCCCTTCTTGGACCTTTTTAAAGGGAAAATCACCCATTTTTTCACATGATCAGAATATATTAAGATACCTTCCTCTCCTCCTTCTCTCTTGTCTTTTTCTCCCCTCCCCATGCTGCCCACTCTTCCCTTCCTCCTCTTCACTCCCTCTCCTCCCCTCCCCTCCCCTCCCTTGCACCTACAGAAGAACATTCCCCTCGCCACACTTGCCTGCACACGGTTCTTACCTCTGATAAATTATATCCTGGCTTTTACTAAAAATCTCCGAATTACACCCCATTTCTACTTTAGTTGACATTTTATTGTTTTTGGTTTGTTTTGTTTTTCGAGGTAAGGTTTCACTGTAGCCTAGGCTGACCTGGAATTCACTCTGTAGTCTCAGGGTGGCCTCGAACTCACAGCGATCCTCCTACCTCTGCCTCCCGAGTGCTGGGATTAAAGGTGGCGTGGGTGGGTGTGCCACCAGGCCTGGCCCTTTAGTTGACATTTTAGAGGCTTAGGATTGACATGTTAACAAGGTAAAGCCACCAGGCCAGTGGTGACCTGAACTTTATGGTCTTAACAGTCCCCTGTGCAGCCTCTGGTGACCTGTAGTTTCTTTCCTGTCCACTGTTTGACAGGACTTCTATCTACCCGCGATGTCACCGCCATCAGCACCGAGATTTCTGTGAAAACCAAATGACCTTCCCAAAGCCCACATTTGCCCTAGGACTAACTCCCCCTCCCCCACAACCTCCTTTTGCCTGTATATTCTCCTGGGTTCACAGGCAGCCTGGAGTGTGGGGAGATTTTCCCCAGCGACTCATCAAGCTCCCTAGAAGACCACGCACGATGCTGCCATCCCATGCTGCAGACACACACTGACCGACTACTGGAAGGTCCTCCAGAACCAGCACAGAGGATTGTGCAAGTGGACTCTGTCCCACCACCTCTACCCACTGGCCAGGGGACCCAGAAGTTTGGAAGCTTGGGCAGAGACTCCCTGGTGGTCCTCAGACCCCAGAGCACAGAGGGTTTCTCCTTACCAGGGGCTGGGCCACGGTCACCTTGCACGCTGTCAGAGAGCAGGGGGTCCTGCACCAGAGCGATGTATGCACCCAGCAGATACTTCAGATCCTTGCTGAGCTTAATTAAGGTCCAGAGTCCGGGGCAGGAAAGAGAAAAGGGGGTGATTCATCGCACCCCTCCAGGCACTCCAGGTCCTCCCTGGTCTGGTGGAAGAGCGAGAATGGGGACCCTGACGCCAGGGGCCAGGGCGCTGCACTGCTGCTGCCTTCAGTCTGGGCGCTTCCTACTGGAAGATGTTAATGCCAGTGACTACCGGTTTTTCTTCTAGAAGGTTCTAGTGCACAGCATTGGGAGCAAAAGTCCAGGAAGGGAGGGACAGTCCCAGGGTCATGAAAGCTCCCTCATGGCTGTCAAGTGCCACTCCTCTCATTACCCAAGGCTGGCACCTGTGCCTCCCTAAGTCCCTACACCCCAAGTTCCTCTAATCAGGGACAGAATGGGTAATTCTCATCCCCCATCTTTTTCCCCTCTGGGACAATTAATTTTTTCTTACTTTTGAGTTTTATTTATTCTAATGCTTTTTAATTATTTAAGGACTTTCAACCCTGTAGACAGTGATAATTCGTGTGCATTGGGCTTGGCAGGGAGGGTCAGGGGAGTAGGTGGGACCCCCAGCAGGCTGTGATCAGATCCAACTGTAACTCTTCAAACAGGGACAGTCAGAATCTCTCAGAAACATGACTGACAGAGTTCATCTCAAAATACCCCCTCAGTACTGGGGACTGAACCTATGTACTTGGGCATTTTTTTTTTTTTGAGAGATTGAGAGAGAGAGAGAATGGATGCACCAGGGCCTGTAGCCACTGCAAACGAACTCCAAATGCATGCGCCACCTTGTGCATCTGGCTTATGTGGGACCTGGAGAATCGAACCTGGGTCCTTAGGCTTTGCAAGCAAGCGCTTTAGCCACTAAGCCATCTCTCCAGCCCTACTTGGACATTTTAGGGAGGTTGTCTACTATGGAGCTACACTTCCCTCCCAAAAGAATTATAAGTAGATGAAGGGAGCCACTGCCAACTGTTTAGATCAATACAGTGAATGCAAGTTTCTTCATTCAAGAAAGGAAGTTACGTCCTTTCTGTCCCTGGTTTAACCTGTATGCAAAGCCAATGCTGAAGCATGGCTTCTTTTCCTTGTCTATGTTCACTCCAAGAAAGGTCCTTTGCACAAGTTTAGGGCGATGTCTGTCCATCCCCAGAATACTTCCAGGCACTGGAGAGTGAGCAATGTGTGGACCAGTATGGATTAATCATTTTATCTTAATTTAGTTGTTCGTTCATTCATTCATTCATTCATGATTCATTCATTCATGATACAATGTCTCGCTATATAACCTAGGCTGGCCTAGGACTAGTGGTCTTCCTGCCTCTGCCTCTTGAGTGCTGGGAAAACCCTTGTCACTGTAGTAGAAAAGAGGATGAAAGCTGAACTGATGTGCTATGTCACTGTAAGAGTTAACTGCTGAGGAGCTGAACTTATCTTTATCAGCAGATGAAAAAAATCCCAGAGAGAATTGTCCAGAGAGGGCCCCGGGGGAGGGGGGGATAAGAAAAAGACAATTTAGACTAAAATAGAGCAAAATAGAGCTCATGGTTAGGGCGACTCGACTACTGAAATGATTGATATGCATGTTTTGAAAAAAAATTTTTTTTGAGAGACAGAGAGAGAGAGACACAGAGAGAGAGAGGGGAAAGGTCAGAGAAAGGGCGTGCCAGGGCCTTTTCAGCCATTGTGAACAAACGCCAGACACGTGCGCCTCCTTGTGGGCATATGCAGCATCGCATGCTTGCATCACTTTTGCATCTGGCTAAATGTGGGACCTAGAGATTTGAACATTCTTAGATTTTGCAGGCAGGTGCCTTAACCGCTAAACCATCCTCCAGCCCTGAAAATTTTTTTGAATCATATAGACTACACAAGCCAACTCAACTAACTGCCATGTCCTGCCTCTGTATACCAGCTGCTTGCTCACTCCCCCTCCCCTGTGCTATAAACACTATCTATAAAATGAGAATAAAATCTCAGCTCAGAGCCGAAGTCACTTTTTCAGGCCCCAGGGTAAATAAACTCTTGCACTTTCACTCAGATTGGTGTTGCCGTGATCTTTTCAGGGAAGTTCCACAACACCGACAAGCCCAAACAGATGCCCCAAACAGGACATGCCACTCACAAATGTAAAACCTTCCTTTGACCTAGTTATATTTCTGTATGCAACAGGCCACAAAAGAAATTAAACATGATAATACACATTTAAACACACATTTCTGTTCACAAATAAGACAGGGAGAAAAACAACAACAAACACTGGAGGGCACATGTGGGCATGTATGTTACAAAGAATATCAGGACCTTTGCCCAGATGGTAGCAACCCTCAGCCTTCATGTAGCACAAGCTTGGGAGCAAGCATCCCTGGACTAAGCCTGGGACATCCTCCTCCCTCACCATCACCCTGTTGCTGACCCCTTCCTGCTGCCCCCTCAGGTCATTCAAGACAAGCCCCTGGCTCAGGCCCCTGTGTGGCCCCTTTAGGGTTGCTTAAGAAGCTAAGAACAGCATTCAGAGTGGAGTTTCCTCCAACCACGCTTTGCAGAACTCAGCTCACTGCACCAGTCACATGGGTCTTAACCCACCTGTCCACAGGGCATTTCACCCCAGGTTGCGCCTCCAGCCTCCCTTGGCTTTGTACGGAGACACCCTCCTTCCTAAAGGGAGGCTGACGAGACAACTCCCTCTTCCTCCCCCTGACTGGGGCCAGCTGCTGATGGCCACATCTGCACAGGCTGACTGGAACCCAAGGATTCTTATCACACTCAATGAAACGAGGAGCCCGGTGCTTCTTTTTCACCACTGGTCAGCATCCAATTTCCTAATGACATGGCATTCAAGAACTGGCCCATCCTGAAAAAACCCAGTGCTATGGTGGCACCAATCTGTGCCCAGTGTCTGTAGCTCTCACTCTATATACACCTGACTTCCTTCCTCTTGTAATCAGAGAAGAGTTTGATCCACACATACCTCATGCACACCCACAATGTATATTGTCATATAGGTGCAAACTACATTGCAACCAAGCCTGAACAACCATATTGCAGATACATGTTATTCTCCCAGCATTTAACTTCATTTTGAAAAGAAAGGAACAAAATATTGCTGAAGTACTGGGAACCATTACTTTCAGAATAATCGCATTTATTTGTTTGGTAGCAACTCATCCCTCCAGTAAATAAACAGGTGCAGAAGTGAATATGGGCACAGAGAGTCTTGACATCTCTTCACTGATTATCAGAAATGTCTATGGGGAAGGGAAAGAATCTATTTACTCATGTATTAGAAGGATAAAACTACAAAGGAGTGTCAAACTAAACCAAAAGAGGAAATGCTCAAACGAAACACGCCTGTTGTTACCTACCGTTTAATTATTTTAGAGCCAAATGACCAGCCCATGCCGAGTTGATGAAAATGTCCATAAAATGTTTTAAAGCCGTTTCAGTGTTTTTCAAGATGATCAACCCATGCACACAATACATGAAGTTTTTAAAATGTTTCAAATCACAAAATTTTATTTTAAAACATTGTATACATATAGTTATAAATTGAGATATTAAAACTTCTTAAAATATTTTTTATTTATTTGCAAGCAGAGAGGGAGGGAGACACGTCAGGGTCCCTTGCCACTACGAAGGAACTCCATAGAGATGTGGCTTTACGTGGGTATTGAGGAATCGAACCCAGGACGTCAGGCTTTGCAAACAAGCACCTTTAAACACTGAGCCATTTCTCTAGCACAAGATTTAAATTTTGAGCATTTGCACAAAGTTGATATTCTGTTTCAACTACCACGTCGCTCAAGCTCTGAAAGCACAAGGATTCCTTTGGCATGAAGCCTTCGCCCGGCCCTCCCCTTAGCCCAGCCCACGCATGCCCCTGCGTATTCAGTGCTTTTCTTCTCAAGCTACAGTAGCTTTAAAGCCACCACCACCAAGGTCACCCCCTGCCAGGGGCTCAGCCCGGCGGTACCACAGCCAGTACACCAGCAGCGAAACCCCCAGCAGCACAGCCACGCCCCACTTCCAGCCCATCCAATGGGACCTCGGCCACGCCCACAGCCGCCGGGGCTTGCGCACGCGCGCCGCCACCGCCTGGGCCACCCTGCGCAGCCTCTCCTGGGGGTCTTCGTCCGTCAGCGCGTGCGCCAGCGCGTACACGTCGTTGGTGAAGTGCGCGCCCCCGCGCTCCCGCACCAGGCGCGCCACCAGGCCGAGCAGCTGCTGCGCCTGCGCCTCCTGCTCGGCGCCGCCCGCGCGGTTGTTCAGTGCGCACGCGCGGCCGCCGCACTCGGCCAGCAGCTCGGTGAGCGCGCGGTTGTCGGTGGCGCGCACGTACTCCTGCAGGGAGTCGCCGGCCAGGTCCTCCTTGCGCGTGAAGACCACGACGGTGCGCGCCGCCACGTCGTCGCCGAACAGCTCCTTGACCTTGGCGAAGGCCTGGCGGTCCTGGGCGGTGAAGCGGCCCAGCTGGGTGACCAGGAGCAGCGCGTGCGGCCCGGGCGCCGACAGCACGAAGCAGCGGGCTCGCTCGGCGCACGCGGGGTCCGTGTGCTGGACCTGGGCGCTGAAGATGTCCGGGGTGTCCACCACCTCCACGTGCCACCCGGCCCAGCGGCGGCTGCCGGAGGCGCACGTCCTGGTCACCGAGGTGGCCCCGAGCCTGGACACGAAGCACCGGCGGCCCAGGATGCTGTTCCCCGTGGCGCTCTTGCCCGTCCCGCTCCTGCCCACCAGGACCAGCCGCAGCTGCGCTTCCCGCGGAGGCCGCGCGGGCCCTTCCGCACCTGCGGGCGGGGAGAGAGGGGGGCGTGGACGCAGCGAGGCCAGCTTCCCCTGGCCCCGGGGGCCCTAGCCTGCAGAAGCAAAGTGAAGGGCCCACCTTCCATGCCTCCCCCCCCAACCCCGCGTTAGCCAGATCTTTCCACGTGCCTTGGGCTTGCTGAGTTCCCAGGCTCCTCCCATCCCCCCTCCTGCGTTCCGATGCTCTGCTCTGGCAGGGGCGCCCTCTGTGCGGAGCCTAGGTTCTCCTGCTGTAACCCTGGGGAAGTGTTCAGTCTAACCTCTGCAAAAGTGGGGTCAATATGGGATCCTGCCTCTCAAGGTTGTTGAGGGGTTTGGTTAAAGCGCTTCCCTCTTGCCCCACTGCCGCGGGAAACCTCTCTAAAGAGAAGGCTCCTTTAACCCTGTATCCTTGTTCTACCACAGGGTTGGGGCCTGGAAATGCTCGCTGCAGTGCATGACCTGCCTCGCTTTTCTTTTATTTTATTTTTGTGGAGACCAGAGCAGATTTAAGAGCCTTATTTTATGCAGTGAGGACCAAGTGATAGGCTGGCCAAAAGGCAGAGCTTCTCACAGCAGAGACCCAGCCAAAATGCAGGGTCCAGGCTCCTGCTCCTCCTTCCAGGTGCTTCTTTCTGGACTGTGCAGAGCAAGCCCCACCCCCTCTGACCCTGTGCTCACACCAGAGGGAGCATGGCAGGGGTGGGCTCTTACCATAGGCGCTTTCCTCATCGCTTGCCGTTTTCCGTCCTCGCATGCTTCCCTGGAGGAGTTGCAGACACGATTCTTCATTCACGTATTCATTCCTGCACACGGGCACAACCACCTGCAATGTCAGGCAAAGTCCAAAGAGCAGGGGACACCACAGTGACAAGGCGGGGCTGCCTGCAAGGATCCTACAGTGTGCATATGGCTCAGAGAACCAGGTGGCCAAAGATAGTAGTTTAGTTGCCTTACAGATTTGTGCTGCTCCAGCTTAAGGCTTATGTCTGGATGTTCGTCATAACATCTGAAGGACCAGCAGCGTCCTCTCCTTTGATTAGAACCGTACTGTGAGGACAGTGAGTGCCCTGGGTTGTCTTCTCAGGGACTGTCCAGTGAAGAAAAGCCAAGGGAACATCTTACTTATTTCACTAGTTGATGGCTATACGTGTGTATTTCCCCTAGGAAATTCCAGGTCAGTGACATGAGTTACAGAGGGTACATTTTCCCAAGGGTCCCTGTCTCTGCTCTCCAGTCAAAGCTCTTGGCTCGCCTGGAGACATCTGGATGTCTCTCTGGAGGGAAGACGCTTCCCTTCAGCGGCTGATGCTCTTGCCCAGAAATCTGAGGCTTTTTCTAAGTAATGTGATTGTGCCGTATTGTAACATTGTTCAATACAACCAAACACTGTCACATCCGGTGTGCTGCTCCTGTGAGTCCCCGAGTACAAAGCGCAGTGTCCCCTCAGTCGGCTGCTCTTCCTCATGCACAGCAGCTAATCCCGCTCTGCCAGGCCAAATGCACAAGAAGCAGATCCAGGGCCTTTCTTGGACCTTCTCTCTTGTGACTGTTGGTTCTGTTCCACATGTTTGAGTTTGCTCTGCATTTCCCCATCATTTCAGATCCCACCTCTTTATGTCCCACCCAGGCTGCTCCAGGCGATGTGTATGTTCCCTGTGTGGGCACCGCACAAACAGAAGGAGGAAGCTGGCTGAGCAGCTTGTCTCTGGCTGAGGGCCTTTGAGGAACGGGGTTGGTCAGTGTCCATCCCAAAGGTGTTTCTGTTCTGCAGCACCCCTGCCACCTCCCAAAGCCTCCACGAGAGCTCTGCCCCGAGTTCCATGTCATTGACTGTTGAGTGTAGAAACCATCAAACTCCCACAGTGGACACCAGAGCAGGAGCGAAGAAAGCCACAAGACTCAAAGAGCAAGACGTTAGCAGAGGCTCCACGTTCTTGTCCAAGCTGAAGGGGGAGCTTGTGCTGCAGGGAGTCATGGGAGAGTGCGGAAGGGGGAGGGGAGATCTGGAAGCCAGAACATCAGCAGCCTGAAGGGAAGGGCCCAGGTGCCTCCAGCACAGGCTGCATCCAGATGCCTTTATCTGAGCCAGGAGCTTTGCCCAAAGAGAGCGGAGGTGATCTCCAAGGCGTGAGGACCTTAGTGAGGACGGAGAGCTGCCCATGAAAGTCAAATACAAGTGACCTTCAAATCTACCCACTAGTGCCCAGCACGCCCAGGCCGGTCCATCTAGGACTTAGTGTATGCTCTCTAAAATGAATTGTGTAGAGGTCAGCTTCATAAGCCACCGTTTTTCCAGCTCTCTTCCGTGGTTGGTTGGTGGTTTTGTTTGTTTGGTTTTGAGACATGGTCTCACTAAGTAGCCCGTGTGGGGACCCCCACCTCTCCCTCTCTAGAGCTGTGGCACAGCTGTCCCTCAGCATGCTCACTCTCAGACTTGTTTTCAGTAAACATCTCCCTCTCTCCAGCTACTTCAGTGCAGCCCCCTCGATGGATCTGAGATGAGGGCGTCAGTTGTGTAAGTGGACCCCCAACCCGACACTACAGATGAGAAAATGTAAATGGGCCAGCACCCACATGCACCTGGGAACTTGGATTGCGGAGAACTTTTAAGTGCTTGAGGACCACGTTGGCACCCTTCAGTGTCTCCTGAGCAACCTCAGGGTGCCCATGTGAGGAACCCTGGGGCACGCTGAGCTGTGGAGGCTGCAGCTGCAGGAAATTCTCTCTCTAACTTGTTCTTTGGTCAGGCTGGCTCATGCCTCCTCAGAACAAGTTGTAACACCTTTCAGTTTTTGCTGGATCTCCATTTGGGGTGTATTGGCTGCCTTGAGGACGTGTTTTTCTCTGCACTATTTCCAGCAAGCACCTTTCTTACTGGGGAGCAGGAAAATTGCAGGAGCCTGGTCGTCCAGGGGTGCTTGCCCCACACGACTGGGACTGGCAGGTTGCTTGCCTTGCTGTTGCTCCTCAGCCGACTCTTTGAAACCCAGGACACCTTGAGATCCTGGAAGCAGGAAGCTGCTCCACCTCAGTCCTCCCCTTTCTTGTGTCCTCAGCAAGCTTCACTCAGCCACCAAGGCTGGTACAGAGCTTCCTGACGTCACAGCTCTGTCCCCCCTCTCCCCCCGATCCCCGCTACTCCCTTCCCTGGCTTAGACTCACCTTTCCTGGGGATGGACTCAGAAGGGGGTTGCAGAGCCTGGACCTCCTGCTTTTCCTTCTGCCATGAGTGCAGGCAGCTCCTCCCCCACCACCCAGAGGAAGTCATCTGGCCTTGAGTGCTGAGTTCAGGAAGCTCAGGCATGGCCCAATGGTGACAATTTAAAGCGACAGAAACCCTCAGTGGTGGGCTGGTGAGCAGGGTGTCTCCCCCACAGAACTCAGCTCTGCTTGGGACTAAGGTCCCAGTGACACTGACATCTTCTCTCCACTTAAGGCTGGAGACAGAGACAGAGCGAGAGCGAGAGGGAGAGAGAGAGAGAGAGAGAGGGGAGGGGGAGGTATTCCCATGCAGTATGTCTTCCTGAGTCTGAGTTATCTTAATATGATGATGTCCGGATCCATCCATTTTCCAGAAAATTCCATGTTCACTTTTTAGGCTCTGGGTCTGACCAGGTTTCCACTTTGCTGAATACTGCATGTCTCTTCAGCCCTGTACCAGCGACCAGGGTCCAGCATACAGCCCTGTACGAGCTACTTTCTTGTTGCTGTGACCAAACACCTGACAAGAAGTAACTTAAATTAGGAAGGCTTGTTTTGGCTTACAGTTCAAGGTCACAGTCCATGCTGCAGGGAGGGCATGGTGGAGGGTGGCCCAGGCAGCTGATCACCGTCAATCCCTAGTCAAGACAGAGAAAGCAATGGATGCCTGAGCTCAGCTCACTTTCTTCACGTTTTGGTTTTTCATTTTTTTTATAGCAGGATTTCACTCTAGCCCAGGCTGGCCTAGAACTCACTCTGTGGCCCAAGTTAGCTTGGAACTCATTGCTATCCTCCTGTCTCAGCCTCTAGAGTTCTGGGATTAAAGGTGTGCAGCCATATACCCATATACTTTCTTACTTTTTGAAAAATTAATTTACTCTTTTAAAAATTATTTTTAAACTTGTTTTTAGGCAAGTCCAAAAGACTGCCTTTTTTATTTTTATTTTTTTATGAGAGAGTGTGTGCGCATGTGAGAGAGAATTGGCATGCCAGGGCCTCCAGCCATTGCAATTGAACTCCAAGCACATGCACACCCTTGTGCACATGTGTGACCTTGCACAGTTGTGTCACTGTGTCTGGCTTATGTGGGACCTAGAGAGTAGAACATAAGTCCTTTGGCTTTGCAGGCAAGCATCTTAACAACTAAGTCATCTCTCCAGCCCTATTTTAAACTTTTTGTTTTTTGATTTTTTGAGGTAGGGTTTCGCTCTAGCCCAGGCTGACCTGGAATTCACTATGTAGTCTCAAGGTGGCCTTGAACTCATGGCGATCCTCCTACCTCTCCCTCATGAGTGCTGGGATTAAAGGCGTGCACCACCATGTGCTGGGATTTTTAAACTTTTTATTGACAATTTTCCACATGCCCGGCATGATTATTTCCCCTCTCACTACTTTTTTTGTTTGACAATTTCCACTGAACCCATCTTTAACTATAATCTGCCCAGTGTGAAGCAGTGGTTTAGCCAATCTTGGCCTATTCCCAAGGCCTACTTTGAGTACCTGCCCTTGACTCAGCACCTAAGCTGAAACTGCCTCCCACCCAGCTGCTGCTGACGTGATGAAATACTGTTGGCCCTTATACCTTTCTCTCATCCCCTTTCCCACCCCCTTCCTCAATTAATTAATTAATTTGAGAGGTCTTCTCGCTCAGAAGACAAAGACAGAGAGAAAAGACACCCTCCAGGGTTTTAATTAATTAATTTATTTATTTGAGAGGGAGAAGACAGCCACTGATACAAGCCACTGCAACTCCAGATACATGTCCCACCTAGTGCATCTGGCTTACATGGGTCCTGGAGAATCAAACCTGGGTCCTTTGGCTTTGCAGGCAAGTGCTTTAACTGCTAAGCCATCCCTCTATCCCCCCTCTTATATTTTAATAAAAATTTTTAAAAAAATTATTCATTTGCAAGCAGAGAGAGAGAGAGATAAAAGAGAGAGACAGTCAGACTGACAGAATGGGCATGCCAGGGCCTCCAGTCACTGCAGATGAACTCCAGGTGCATGTGCCACTTTGGGCTTCTATGTGGGTACTGAGGAATCAAACCTGGGTCATTAGGTTTTGCAGGCAGATGCCTTAACTGCTGAGCTACCCTCCAGACGATCACGTCTTAATTGTCTTCTTCTGTCATCCATGATGACATGTGGATGGGCCCCGTGACGTGCAGCTAACAACAGCCTCTGTGAGGTTCTGAACGCAGTGGCCACATCATGTCCAGTAGACGGCACCCCAAGCGCTCCTCCCCGTCCCCTGGCTCTTAGACTGTTTTCTGCCAGCTCTTCTGCAATGTTCCCTGAGCCTTGGTGTGTGTGATGGAGATGTCTCGTTCAGTGCTGAGGACTTAACTTGAACCCTGTCAGTGCTCTGATGAGTTTTGAATCTCCCAAGTGGTCACTACCCTCTGTGATAAGAAACAATAGAAAATGGAGGGTCAGTCTTGGGACCTCCCACAGGCATTAAACGCCACTGCTGTCACCTTCATTGCTTCTGTTGCTACCGTCATTATTTCCACCCTACGTTCAAGTGAGTTTGGTGTTTTCAAATCCTCAGTGTGTAAACGAAGGTTATTTGAGAAAATGTCCGTGATGGTGCTGACATATTAGGGAGACGTGATGTTAGGAAGGTTGTTGATGTCCCGTGACTTTCTGAATGTAATGTTTCCATTTCCATTTCCATTTTCTGAAGATACTTTTAGGTTTCACTTTTGAGAAATTTAAACATATTTTCCATATATTTGTCAACTTTCTTCATTTTAAGATATTTTATTGATAATTTAGACGGGGGGGGGGGCAGAAAGAGATAGAATAGGCACACCTGGCCCTCTACCCACTGCAAATGAACTCCAGACCCATGTGCAAACTTGTGCCCCTGGCTTTACATGGGTACAGGGAATTGAACCTGGGTCCTTCGGCTTTGCTGGAAAGTGCCCCAGCTAAGCCATCTCTCCAGCCCTGTTCATGATTTTCATTCTCTGTGCAGTGATGAGTAGGAAAGATGTGGGATTTGTTAAGATTTAGTCCATGGCCTAGTCCCTCCATGAACTGTACTCTCTGAGGACCCATAGCAAGTAGCACGGGGCTTGTGTTGGTTAATTTTGGGTTGATAAATGAACAGGTTTTAGAATCCTCATGGAAAAAATCTCTGGGAATGTCTGTGAGGGGTTTTCTAGATTAAATTATTTGAAGTGGGAGGACCATTCCATGGGTCTCTGACTGAATAAAAAGAGGAAGGGGAGAGGAGGGCTAACCAAAACTGGAGACAGGGTTGGAGAGATGGCTTAGCAGTTAAGGCGCCTGCCTGCTAAGCCTAAGAACCCAGTTCCAATCTCCAGGTCCCACGTTGAGCCAGATGCAAAGTGATGCAAGGGCGCAATGCCACACTTGACCACAAGGGGGCGCACACATCTGGATTTCTTTCACAGCAGTTGAGAGACTGCTGGCCCACCCATCTCTATCTGTCTCCCTCTCCCTCTCTCTCTGTATCTCTCTGTGTCTCTCTCCAAAAATAAAAATAAAAAAAAAGAAAAAAACTGGAAACAACACGAATAAATTTCATAGAAAATTGTTTCTTTGTTAGTTAATCAAACATGTAATAAAAGAGTGTTTGAACAGAACTTTCCTGTGGGGGAGGAGAATGTACACCTAGAAGCCTTAGGTTTTTACAGGAAAATCCCAATGCCAGGGGTGGGAAACTGACCAGTGAATTGCTGATCAAAGAGGTCTGTGAGGCTTCCCAGAACAGCACAGACTATTACCAATGCTCTTGGCTGCCCACCAGGCCTGGATGGTAAGACCCTATTGCTGCTGATGGCACATGCTTCAGTTCAGGGCACTGAGAAATCAAAATGGAACTGAGCTGAAACCCTCTCCCTGCTGGCGAGCAGTGGTAGTGCTGGACCGTCCTGTGGAGGCTGTTGGGGAAGAAAAGTCACTGGCAGTTTGCAGTCAAACTCCTTAACCGCTAAGCCATCTCTCCAGCCTGAGAGCCAGTTTTTGATTAGACATGAGTCTATGAGCATGAACAAAGTTATTAAAATTATTATAACTTCAGGGTAGAGCTGGTAACCAGAAAAGATGAGAAGGCTGGAACTTTGTCTCTCCCATCAACGCCTATGAAGGTGGTAGAGACTGCATACTGAAGTGGACGCAAACTCTTAAACGAGATTTCATGAATGTCCAGGTTGGTAAAAACTTCTGCATGCTCAGCTGGTGCGTGATGCACCGTGGAAGAGCAAGGAAGCTGTGCTGTAGCGTGGATCTCGCCCATTCATCTCTTGAACCTCACTCTTGACAACCCGTGAGGAAACTTGCATGCAGTGTTTTTCTACGTTGTGTGCGCCCCTTCCATAAATCATGCGCTGACCAGGGTCATGGGAACCCTCAGTTTTATCCAGTGAGTGAAGAGTCCCGGTGAAGAGTGAAGAGACTCGACATTGGCCTGAGAAGTGGGAGCAGTCTTGTGGGGCTTCACTTGTGGGATGTGACACTAACCACAGGTTTATAGGGTGGGCATTGGATTGACTTGTAGGACACCAAGCCAGCGTTGGAGAATTGGGCATTGTGGGAAAAAAGTTCACACGTCTGCTGTCAACATTCAAGGGCCGAGGCTCACGAGACTGTTCCCTCTTCAGAGGCCAAGTTCAAGTTCAGACCTCTGGGACTGTTGAATATCTCGTTACTATGCCACTCAGTTAGACTCTGATCTTCTAGGCTGGCTCATAGAACGCAGGGAAACTCTCCATCTGTGTTTATTTGTTTATTATAAGAACTCTAGCAGTAGGAAGGGCAATATAGAAACGATTGATATTGCAAGATATTTGTGGGGACAGAGCTTCTGTGCTTAATCAACATGGATCGATTTCCTACCATGGGTCAGAGGTGCTGCCTGGCCCAGAAAGTCATGATATATTTTATTGTTCTCTGTGGTGCTGTGGATTGAACCTGGGGGCTCGTGCGTGCTAGGTGAGTGCTCTATCACTAAGCTCTTCTGTAGACACAAAGTCACAATCTTCTCGAGTTTTATGGACCTGAAACCGTCGCCTTGGCTCCTTTCCCAGAGGTTAGCAGGTGAGGCTGACGTTTCAATCTTCTGGTCTTTTCTGGGTAATCACTCATTTCTGGGAAATGTATGAGGGCACCACCTTAATAAACTTTGTTCCTGTGCAATGACTCATGTATCATTCAAAGCAATTTCTTATCTATAGTAAAAGAGAGCACTCGGTGTATTCCAAGGTTTACGGAGTCCTTGACATGAACTGTGTGCAGACCCAGGATATTGACTTTACCACTGCATCTTTTCCTACCAGTTTGTTCCTCCTCTTATTTTATTATTCTTTCCTGCTTGCTTAATACATACACTTTGAAGTGGAATTTTCTTTCTTTGTTTCTAATATATTCACTTAAACATAATTTAATCTGTAATTGTTTAGCTGACTCTACAAGCTTTGAGGTATAGTTTTAAATTTTACTTTAGTTTTATATATTTATTATTTTCAATTCAATTGTCCTAATTAATTGCTGAAGTTTTCTTTGACATGAATTTTAAAGGAAGACTCACCAATTCCCAAATAAATGATATTTCTTTCATCTTTCCTTACAGGTGCTGAAAAGAGCACTTCAAATGTGACAATGAAGAGCTTATTTCAGTTCTATAAAATTTCTTTATATTTCCTTACAGACAAATACAGGACTAATATTCATATATGTTTCCTATATTATTGAAAACACTGATTACACATTTTTGTCTTTATTTGTGAGGAGAAAGTGAGGAGAGAAAGAAAGATAGCGAGAAAGAGAGAGAGAGAGAGTAGAAGAAAGAAAATGGGTGTGCTAGGGCTGGAGAGATGGCTTAGCAGTTAGGCGTTTCTCTGCAAAGCCAAAGGATCTCGGTTCGATTCTCCAGGACCCATGTAAACCAGATGCATGAGGGGGGCGCATGCATCTGGAGTTTGTTTCCAGTGGCTGGAGGCCCTGGCATTCCTATTCTCTCCCTCTCCTTTTCTCTGTCTCTGCCTCTTTCTCTCTCTCAAATAAATAAAATATTTAAAAATGAAAAGAAAACGGGTGTTCTAGGACCTCTTGCCATTGCAAGCAAACTCCAGATGCATGTGCCACAATGTGCATGTGGCTTTATGTGGGGACTGGGGAACTGGAGCCAAGATGGCCGGCTCTGCAGGTAAACACCTTTAACCACTAGGCCATCAGCTCTGATCCTAACTTCTTGTTGCATATTCCATGTGTGCTTCCTGCCCCTCTTCACAGTTTTATACCTGTGGTTTCAGTTATGTGTGTCAATTCTAGGGAAGATGAGGATGAAGAAGAAAGGTTGGAAGAGGAGGATGAAAAGGAGGAGGACTGAGTGTAAGTACAGGAAAGCTGCAACAAGATTTAGAGACAGGGAGAGGGTACACTCAAATAAGTTTTATTACAATATACTGTTCTAATGGCTCTCCTTACCTTATCATTACTTACTACTACTATTATTATTATTGTGAATCTGTTGCTATACCTGATTTAAGAATTCAGCTTTATGTGATATATGTATATGAAAGCGCACAGGAAAACAGGCACATATATTACTGATAGACACACTATGGGCAACAAGAAGTTCCAGTTAATATAAGAACCTTGAGTGACACAAAGTGGGTGCTCTGGCAACAATTAACTTGTTAGAAATCAACAACAGAAATATATCTGAAAATCCTATAATGTTGAGAAATGGAGCCCCCTGCTTCTAAATAACCTAGATCAAAGAGGAAATGAACAGGAGAACTGTTCTCAGAGAAATCTGTGTCTTCTTTCTCTTTAGACTTGTTAGCAGGTTGTACAATGACCAGTGTGATGCAACAGTGACTCTGCGTCTCTGCAGTCGCAGCCCTGGGAGCCCTTTTCTCACAGGGGCATCGCGGGTGGGCTGCAGAACTGGACGCCCCTCACAATGCTCACCGCTTCCATCTCGGCGGCGGATACTCTCCCCTGCCGACGGTGGTGGACTATATGAGATGGTTCTCACACCTCCTCACAGGGTGAGCTTGGGTCCAGCCTGGTCAGTCAAGTGAAGGTCATTTACCTTGTCTGCTTCTGGCAAAGGATGCAGGATGTGCCCAGAATTAACCCCCTGTCCTCTGCGGCATCCCTGGGAGGAGAGGAGCTGCGCACATTGACACAGAGCTGAGGCGAGGGGCGCACACGTCGGCTGGGAGGCCGCAGTGCTGAGCTATGTTCCCTTCAGAACAGCTCGGGGCCCTCAGGGTTCCACTCTGCAGTTTTCATGACCGTGTGGCCCAGCATGCAGCCACTAGAACTTCAAACTAATTATATAGAAATACCAGGAAACATTCACTTCTGCAATCAACTGTCACATTTGAAGTGCTCAGTAGCTACTGTGGCCTGTGGAAACTGCTTGGGAGGCGCAGGAGGACATCAGCAGTGGAGAAAGTTCTGTAAAGCTCTAGCTAGTGAGGTGGGCAGGTCCCTTCCACATGCAAATGTTTAGTGGGCCCCGCCCCTGACTTCTGTGCTGTTCCTTCTCTGCATTTCAGCTTTGCCTGCGAGTCAGGGAGGGACTCGGACCCAGAGTTCCAGGTAAGGGGTGGCGTGTGAGTGTGCGTGGATGGGCTTCTGCGGGATTTTCTGCTCAGCAAACTCGCTCACTCGCTCGCTGACAGCTGACTTGCCGCTTCCTACTTCCTGTTTGCTCATTATGGCTGTGATTGTTTGAAGGTCAGGCCCCACACATTCATACATGCTTCAGGGATGGTTGCTTAGAAGAGACTTGTTTCACAAAGAAAACTTCCTTCATGGTTGTAAACTCTGAAACCTGACTCAGGGGGAGTCCAGTGGAAGCATTAGCTCTGGGGGAGCGGGGAGGCGGGCATGGAGGGTATTGGGTTCCACAAAGGGAACAGCTGTCCCCCCAACCCCACGCCAGCACAGAGGTCAGAATCAGTGTGACCACCTGCTCTCTGCTAAAGATCCTTCCTCATGGACCCGGACCGTCCCTTTGGGTTTCTGGCAGAGGTGAGCTCCCCCTGGGCAGGTGTGAGGAGGAAGCCACACCTGGCGTGACTGGAGCTGAGAAGGCAGGGCATCCTTGCTGACGGGCAAAGGGAGAACCTAGCCACCCAGGTCAGCAACCACAGGAGCTCAGTCTCCTGGCTTGCATCTGAAGTAACCTCACCAGAGCAGCCCCGAGAGTCCTGGTGCCGTGGCAGTCTTGAGAGGTACCCAGACACCCCTGGCTCCCGTGTCTGCGTCCTGTCTCCTCTCCGTCTCCATCACCAGCATCAACCTGTGGTCAAAGCCAGGCCCTTGAAGGTGTCTATGATGTCTTTTCCCAGTTGAGAAGGAGCTGTTCCCTACCTCCCTAACCTTCCAAATCAGGCAGCAATGCTTTTCAAAGAAGCCCCTGGCTCCCCTTTCAAACCCATGATCGGTGGCTTCCTGTCTGGGACCTTGTCCTTAACGAGGAGCACTGGAGCCCGTCCTGGTCAGAGTCAGCTGCGCGGAGAGGTCTCCCAAATATCTTTGGGGAGCAGTGAAAGAAAACGTTCAAAATGAGCCCCACGGTTCTGTGCTGCTTGGTGTTGTTAACAGGGGAAGGATTGTCAGGGCACAGACGACCAGAGAGGAAAATCAGGGCCTATCCATCAGCTTGTGACTTAACAAGCAGAAACACCCCCCCATCCAGATCGTGTCTTGTCCCCACAGATAAAAGCATCCACAAAGCAGAGATGGTCTTCTGTCTGAGAGGAGACAGTAAAACATCCAGAAATGTTTTCCTTTTAGAGCCAGTGCTGTAACAATGCAACGTGTGCACAGGCTCGCTGAAGCCGGCCCCACAGGTCCAGGCTGAGGCAGAGGTGGGGTGTTGGAGACTCTCAAGGAACAGAGGACTGAGCGGGAATAAATTGGACTGTGGATTGGGATCAGAATGCCCTTGATTCAGGAAACAGTTCTGCAAAGGTCTGGGAGTTATAAGGAGCTTAGAGACTCCTGGAAAGCAATGGAATCTAGTAATGGGTAAAGCCTTAAGAGAATGAAGGCCATGTAGGTCCTTCTGGAGATTTCTAAATGTTTAACACATTTTGTAAAGGTAATCAGAAGGTTTGGGGAATTTCAACAAGGGAAAATTAAATGAAATTTTAATTTTAAAATAATATCTGGCTGGGTGTGGCAGTGCACACCTTTCACCCCAGCACTCAGAGGCAGAGTTAGGGAGGATCACTGTGACTTTCAGGTCTGCGTAGGACTGTAGAGTGAATTCCAGGTCAGCCTGGGCTAAAGTGAGACCCTACCTCAAAAAAAAAAATCATATTTAGAGGGATAGTAAGAAGGGAATTCAAGGTGAGATCATGAGTACAGATGTGGAGAGAATGGGTAACTGTGAGGGTGTTGACAGTAGCACCATTTGGAATTGGTGATGGGCTGATGCAGGTCAGGGAGGAAGGTCTGTTGAGGCCCCCAAGGTCTGGCAGGAGGCACTGGCTGGGTGGCAATGCCATTTACTGAGACAAGGAATCCTGCTGGTGGTGGAGGTCGAGGGTTCTATTCTGGGCAACCTCTGCCGAGATGCCTGTGAAATGGGTAAAAGAGAGGTTGAGTGTCTCAGATGTGTGGAGCTCTGAGGAGGGGCCAGACCACAGGTGACTTGAAAAAGGTCTCAGTGTGTGTGTGTGTGTGTGTGTGTAGAAAAAAGAACAAGTGGACAATGAAGAGTTGGGGCTTTTGTTAATGGGTTCAACGAAATCAAAGTAGCAAGTTTATGGTGAAAGTCGTGTGTCGACCATCGGAGGTCGGGGTCCCGGCTGCTCTCCTTTTCCTAAAGCGCCCTAGTGTGTTTCTTTGCCTACAGGGACTCAAGCTACGATGGCATCCCGGTACCATGGTGTGAGTTCCCACCCAGGCAGGTCAGCGTCCAGCCATGGTGAGAAGTGCTGGGAAACAAGGGTGGATGGAGGTGGGGGCGGGGAAAGGTGGGCAGGGAGGACGGGATCCCTCCTCTCTTGACAGCCAGTCTTCCACGGAACCAAAGAAAACCATTCCTAGCAGCTGCCTTCCTCTCTCCTTGCCCTGCTCTCTCACCTCTCTAGACTCAACATCTGTTTGCTTTCTCCTCATGACATGTCCATGAGGCTGAGTGGGAGAAATGAATGACTTGTCAGTGATTCGGGCCCCACAGGCTCGGTCTGTCTGTGTCTCTGTCTGTCTGTCTCTCTCTCTCTTCCTCCACTTCTGTCTTTGCTGCCCAAGTGCTGGTATTACAGGCATGAGCCACCATGCCAGGCTGCCGCATAATTTCTTACTTCTTGCTTCCTACCATGAGTCAAACAGCAGACATGGCCTCTCTGGTTGTTCTTCTGCCCTTTCTTCAGCGTGAAGAAGCAATGCGGAGGTGTGACTGGATCCCTCATACAGGTCCTCAAGTTCCCCTGCTCCAGATGGCACTATTCAAACCAACATTAGGTCGGAGCATCATCGCAGGCTCTCCACATTGCCTTTTGGTGGATATAGCAGACCTGGTGCTTGGTGCCCTTTCAGCTCACCTGCCAATTTCCTAAGGCCAAGAAGCCAATGGCTCCAGGAGACCCTTAGCTTCCACTCACTGGGACACCAAGTAAACAATGACGTGAACTCCCAGCCACACTTTTTCTTGAGTGATCTTAGCCTTCGTCTACCCAGAGTTCTCAGAACCACTCTTTTATCCCATGATTCTGATTCTCAACCATGGAAAACCTATGTGTTAAGGATGTCAGAGGCTAATCTAACACCCTTGCATAGCTTTTCGTGGGAGGAAGCAAACTTCCTTTTGTGATACAAGTTAGGAGAGCACAGCTATTCCTGCAGGTGGCCCAGGCTCACACTGAGTGTTACCTTCTGCATTATCTTAGAGGGACAGCTATTGTCAGCAGCCCACATTTCTCTTCGGAAACCATTTTATTTCCTTCTCTGAGAGCTCAGAAGCTTCAAATGGGCAGAAGCTCAATAGAATCCTGAAAAGATGTAAGTCAGGAGAGCAAGGAAGGTTCTAGATGTCTAAGTCCTGTAAGCTGGCCCTAGGCCCAGAGGCTGTCTGCGACCCGGGGAGGGCAGAGGTAACAGCAAGGGAGAAGCCCAGAGCCAGCAACAGGGACGGGCACGGGGTGTCCGGCCTCTGCACCGGAGCTGTTGGAGGTAGATTCTCACACTTGGCTTTTGCTTCCTTCCTGTTCCAGAGCCTGGAAACCATGATAACATAAGCTCCCAGCTGAGAATTGTGTTAGTGGGTAAAACCGGAGCAGGAAAGAGTGCAACAGGGAACAGCATCCTGGGAGAGAAAGCATTTTATTCTGGCATCTCAGCAAAATCCATCACCAAGGTCTGTGAGGAAGGGAGAAGCGTGTGGAATGCACGAGAAATTGTCGTCGTGGACACGCCTGGAATTTTTGACACTGAAGTACAAGACAGTGACACATGCAAAGAGATTGTTCGCTGTCTCCTCCTGACCTCCCCAGGGCCTCATGCCCTGCTGCTGGTCGTGCCCCTGGGCCGCTACACCGTGGAAGAAGGGCAGGCCACGGAGAAGATCCTGAGACTGTTTGGAGACAGGGCGAGAAGATTCATGATTCTCTTATTCACCCGGAAAGACGATCTGGGCGACATTGACTTCCATGAGTACTTGAAGGAGGCGCCAAGTGGCATTCGAGAGCTGATGCACAAGTTCGGGGATCGCTACTGTGTGTTCAACAACAGGGCAACAGGAGCCGAGCAGGAGGCCCAGAGGACACGGCTGCTGACCCTGGTGGAGCGCATGGTGCAGGAGAACGGGGGAGGGTGCTACACCAACCAGATGTTCCAAAGGGCCGAGGAGGAGATTCAGAGACAAACCCACCAGATGCAAGAACATTACCGAGCGATGCTGGAGAGGGAGCGAGCACGGATAAGAGAGGAGTATGAAGAGCAAATTAGAGACCTGACCGACCAACTGGAACGGGAAAGGAGAAGGGCGCAGATGGAGAGGGAATGTTCCAGAACAGAGGCTTTCTACACTGAGAGACAACAAGGTGCCAGAAGGGAAGTTATTAATCAGAATATGATAATAGAATTAATCTTAAAAATAGTGGAGGTTGGTTCTTCTATCTTTAAGCTCTTTATGAAAGATTAGCCCTAGTGGAACTCTTGCCTGTGTCTTCTGTATTTACTTTTTTTTTTTTTTTTTTTTTTTTTTGAGGTAGGGTCTCACTGTAGCCCAAGCTGACCTGGAATTCACTCTGTATTCTCAGGGTGGCCTTGAATTCATGGTGATTCTCCTACCTCTTCCTCCAGAGTGCTGGGATTAAAGGTGTGCATCTCCACGCCCAGCACTTCTCCTGCATTTTCTCTGATGACCTGTGCTTCAGGACTCATCCGCCCGCCCACATATTCTTCTTTCTATCTCTTAAGGTTAAATAATGCAGTAAAGTCCGTCATCCGAACATGGTAGATGTTTGCTGATTTTGCAAGAGATGGACACATTCTTCTTTCCTTCTTTCTTTCTTTCTTTCTTTCTTTCTTTCTTTCTTTCTTTCTTTCTTTCTAAGGTAGGGGCTCACTCTAGCTCAGGGTGACTTGGAACACATTCTGTAATCCAAGTAGTCCAAGGCTGGCCTTGAACTCACAGTGATCCTCCTATCTCTGTCTCCTGAGTGCTGGGATTAAAAAGGTGTGCCACCATGCCCAGTTTATGAACCTCCAAACCAGAAACCACGAGTGCTTGATACCTGGGCATGCTTCCTCCTGGACACAGCGGACATCTGCAGGACACCACAGGAGATTTCCCAGGCTGTACCAGTGGCTCTGCTCTGGTGTCTTGGTACAAAGTCTCCACCTACAGCTCCTGTTTTCTTCTTTCTGCCAGCCGTGACCACTTCATCATATGCTTTGTTAGACAACACGGTTCTTTGCATAAGGTAACCCTAGAGATTGCGGTGGGCTTTTTCCTCAAAGAATGACAACTTGTTTGATTACATTTTCACAGAAGGACTCAGATTGTTCCCTTTCATCTACACTTTGATGGAGATGAGTTGTCAGTGAACTCTCAGAATTCAAGTAAGCTTGCAGGAGCAGAAATCCACTGTTGAACAGAGAAGACTGCAGTGTCTGGCGTGTGTAGCTGGACTGGTAGAAATTGACCAACGCAGTTTAACCACTCTGATGAACAATGAGAGCTCCTTCTGAGAAGTGAGCTGGCTGCCCCACCCCCACCCCATCCCTTGTTGCTTGTGTCTTGTAGCCCACCTGGTCGGTCTGCTTCACAGTATAATAAAGCTGTTTCCTTCTTGCATATTTTCACAGAATTGGAGTCCGTTTCTTCTTGGAAGATGCCAGTGCCACTTATAACAATACAGTGGTGCGTTTTCATTTTTGGTGCAGGTTTAAAATGATTTTGGAGCGGTTGGTTCTACCCTCATGACACATCCCTTCTTCCTCTCTGTGATCCACATTCTCAATCCATCACGAACCAAGGACCAGAGTTTCCTTGGCCATTCATTTTGTGGCCGCAGACATTTTCTGCTTCAGGTATCTGAAATCCGTGAGCTTTACCCAGGATAACGTTCCCGTTGATATCGCGATATCAAGAGTGATTCCCGTTCTGTTCCTGCTTTTCTCCAGGCTTGTCCTCACCTAGTAGCTTCTAGGCTCGCCCAAGTGTGTTCCCAGCCTCCACCAACATGTGGTGGTTGTCACCTGTGACAGCTCTCCTTGCTCTTCCATCTTGAAATTGGCTTCTCCGGGCCCTTAACTGTTTTGTTCCGGAATGTATACCAGCCCATTAGTTCCCCAATGCACAGGTGAGCTTGGATTGCACAGGTAGTAGAAGTGAGCAAAGGCTCAATGGTAAAGGAAACACTGCATGAAAATCATGCGGTCCCTTCAGAAGTGGTCGCTGCAGGGAACGCATCTTCCATCTCACTCTGTAGAATGGGGACGTACTTGTGCCTACTTTCATTGTTGGCATTTCAGCCACAGTTCCAAAGCATGAATTTTGCATCCTACTGATGCAGGATTTGAGGATTAAAGGTTGGCCTGTGAACCCCAACTTATCGTCCTTATCCAATTTTAGCAAAGAATTGATAAAATGGACTTCAAGAAGGGTAAATTAAGAATTATAAAGTTTGTTGTGGGGGATTAAGATCCAGGGAGGGATCGGGGGAAAGACTAAATATTTAATTTATTATAATCATTAAAAAAAAAAGCTTCCTATAAGGTGCAAGACAATTGTCCACAAGAACAACAGTGTTTCCACTAATGCCAAAGATTGAAACACTGCACAATGCACAAGCACTTTTCTTCAGGGATGGATGAGCAGTGTAATGTAAGAGACACTTCCCGAGGGAGTGGATTAGGGATGAAAACAGCACAAACGGACTGCTCAGGAAGGGCAGGATTCTGGGTCTGCTCTGGAATTTTGCCTGGCCTGGTCACCATGGTATCACTTCCCACTAGTAGCCTGAGTTTTCAAAAGCAGGGAACAGACTGTCTTTTCTCCACTTAGGCCCATGGAAACAAGGTATAACCTATAGCTTAGCTTTTTCTTAACACTATGCATTTTTTTAAAAAAAATTATTATTTTATTTATTTTTGGAGAGACACAGAGAGAGAAACAGACAGAGAGGAAGAGGAGGACAGATAGAGATGGGTGCCAGCAGTCTCTCAGCTGCTGTGAATGAAATCCAGATGTGTGCGCCCCATTGTGGTCAAGTGTGGCATTGCGCCCTTGCCTCACTTTGCATCTGGCTAAACGTGGGACCTGGAGATTGGAACCAGGTTCTTAGGCTTATCAGGCAGGCCTTAACTGCTAAGCCATCTCTCCAGCCCAACACTATGCATTTTTTCAAAAATTTTATTTATTTATTTATTTATTTATTTGCAAGCAGAGAGAGATAGAAGAGAGACAGACACAGAGAGAATAGACGCACCAGGGCCTGTAGCCACTGCAAACGAACTCCAGATGCATGTGCCCCTTGATCATCTGTTTTATGTGGGTCCTGGGGAATCAAAAGTGGGTCCTTTGGCTTCACAGGCAGACACCTTAACTGCAAATCCATCTCTCCAGCCCCACACGATGCATTTTTATCAGCTATACTGAAGTTCGGTCTCTTCCCATCACACGCAGGGAGTCTTCCTTTGTTGGTCTGCTTATGAGGCTCCTGACTTAGCACTACTTCCTTCTGTGCAGGTAGAAGGATTAGACACTTAATTCCACTTTGGGATCTGGTCTGTGCTGTGCACCCTCAACATGGGCCAGGGAGTGACACGAGAAATTCTACATCCTAGGTAAAATAAATGGCATTTTGCCTTTTTTTGGTTAAATTCTCTGTGCATATTCGATTTCTTTCTGATGTCTGGGGAAAGGAGGGTCTTATACATCCTGTTTGATGCTAGCAACATTTTGAGATAGGCTAAACCTGGAGCATTGTCCGAATGATTTTTATTTTATCTTTTCCAGCGTAAGATCTTTTGTTTCGTGCTAGCTGAGAATGACCCAATGTGGCCATTCTAAAGTGTGACCCCAGAAGTGCCATAGCTACCAGGTGTGGGGATGGTCTAGAATGCACGTTCTCAGGCCACAGCCATTCTTTGTATTTCACAAGTTTCCCTGGTAGTTCTGTCAACGTGGATGAAACTATTTGAATCTTTTTATTTATTTATTTTATTTATTTATTTTTTTGGTTTTGCGAGGTGTTCACTGTCAGGCTGACCTGGAATTAAACTATTGGCCTGAATCTTTTCCTCCTTTTTAATGCTATAACATTTGCTTTAAAAAACATTTGCTTTAAAAAAATATGGAGGGAGGAGGACTTCCGGGCAAGATGGCAGCATAGGAGCCACGCCAAACGCGATCAGGGAGGGATTTAAGGAAAAACTACACTCTTTTTCGCAAAAGAGCAGAATAATTTTTTAGGGAAACAGCTGAAAAGCAGGCGATGGCCAGAATCCCACTGTGGAGATTGCAGCCCGACCCATGGCAGCCCGCTCCACAGCAGCTCCAAGCCGCCGCTCCAACCCGCAGCTCCAAGCTGCCACCCAGAACCACTGAGCCTCTGCTGCAGCTGCTGCCGCCCCCCCCAAAAAGGGGGACTTTCCAACCTCATCAGTCTCCTCACAGAGCCCAGAAATCAAAGAAAAGTCTGCTGATCTACTGAAAGAGAAATGGGAACAGTGTGAGCTACTACAGGCTTCCTGAACTCGCCCATCCCCCAACCATCAGAACCCCAGTGAATTGGCAGAATTCAGCTACTAGCAGCAGCTCTGTACCACATCACCAACACCGGATCCAGCACAGCTGAGCCAAGCTCCACAGCTCAGGGAACGAGGTGGGCACTCGGCATTGGTGAGTTTGGAAGCCACACCAAAAGGTAACAAAGGCTGGCTGACAAAAAAAAAAAAAAAAAAAAAAAAAAAAAAGGTACATAGGCCTGCATTGGAAGTGCTAACCTCTCTTACCAGGTCAGGGCAGGTTATGGGTTACATATTTGTGGTTGGCCTTTCCATTTTCAAATAAGTTGAATATCAGGTGTTGAATATTGCTGCCTGTAATACTTTTTGATTTAAAATGCCTTTTATCTTTTGCTTTTGTCATTGTTGGGGACAGGGTCTGATTCCTAGCTGACAGGATTAAGGGTGTGGTGCAAACACACCCTTAGGGATTTTGACCTTATAAGACTGTTTGTTTCAATTCCCACACTTGTATACTCTGTGCTCATGTTAATTGAATGTGTATTTTGCTCAGTTGAAGTTTAGAACTTGCTACTAAATTGTTCCACCAGTCCACTACAATACTTGCTTAACAAGCAAATTCAACAGCTAGGAGTACTTCTGAGGTTGGGCTTGGGTACAAGTGCTACACTTGGCACCTTAAACTCATATCCTGTAAGTATATAAAGGTGGATCACCACACCTAAGAACACTGCAGATAAATAGAAAACCCAAGCATCAAATCAATACAGGATACAAAAGTCACCACATTATAATACAAGAAACACAAAGAATCAAGACAATGCAATGTCACCCAAAATTACAAATCCATCAGAATTGTTCACCAATGAGACTGTTTTAGATGAAATTCCTGACAAAGATTTCAAAAGAATGATGATATCTATACTCAAAGAAATGAAAGAAGAAATAAAAGAAGAAATGAAAGGAATCTGAGAAGAAAACAAAGCAATTAAAGAAGAAAACAAACTCTTGAAAGAGAATACAGAAAAACAGCTTAATGAAATAAAAAGGTCATTACAGGACATGAATAAGGAAATAGAAATACTGAAGAAAAACCAGGCTGAAATCCTAGCTCTGAAGAACACAGTCAGTGAAATAAAAAACTCTGTGGAAAGTCTCACCAGTAGAATAGATGAAGAAGAGGACAGAATATCTAAACTAGAAGACCAGATGGCAGACCTATCACAGTCCAACAAAGAGAAAGACAAGCTAATAGAAAGGTATGAATGGGAACTCCAAGACATCCGGGACACTATGAAAAGATCAAACATAAGAATTCAAGGTATAGCAGAAGGGGAAGAATTTCAATCCAGAGGCTTAGTAGGTGTTTTCCACAAAATCATAGAAGAAAAATTTCCCCAAATTGGGAAAGAAATGCCAATGCAGATACAAGAAGCATTTAGAACACCAAACAGACAAAACCTAGAAAGATCCTCTTCTCACCATGTTATAATTAAACTACTAAACACACAAACCAAAGAAAATATATTGAAAGCAGTTAGAGAGAAAAAGCAAATGACCTTCAAAGGGAAACCCATCAGGATCACAGCAGATTACTCAACACAAACTTTAAAAGCCAGAAGGGCCTGGAGTGATGTATTCCAAGTTCTGAAAGATAAAAACTGTCAACCAAGATTACTTTATCCTGCAAAGCTATCTATCCAAATTGATGGAGAAATAAGGACATTCCACAACAAAGACAGGCTAAAGGAATTTATGGCAACTAAACCAGCTCTACAGAAAATACTTGCAGGAATCATTCATGCTGAAGAGAAAGCAAAACACACACAGCAGGAAATAGGAAAAAAGAAACCATACTCAAATAACAGTTAAAACAAGTGAGTAAAGAGAAAACCAGGAAGAACTACAAAACAAGAAAAATGGAGAGATCAAATACATATCTTTCAATAATAACTCTTAATATCAATGGCCTCAATGCCACAACCAAAAGACACAGACTTTCAGACTGGATTAAAAAGCAGGATCCTACCACCTGTTGCCTCCAGGAAACTCACCTCTCATTAAAAGATAGAAACCTTCTTAGGGTGAAAGGTTGGAAAAAGGTATTTCAAGCAAATGGGCCTAGGAAACAAGAAGGGGTTGCCATCCTAATTTCTGACAGGATAGACTTCAAACCAACATTAGTGAGGAAAGATAAAGCAGGTCACTTTATACTGATTAAAGGAACACTCCAACAGGTGGACATCACAATCCTAAACATATATGCTCCTAACATGGGGGCTCCCAATTTCATCAAACAAACACTATTAGACTTAAGGTCAGAGATAACTCCTAACACAATAGTAGTGGGTGACTTCAATACCCCACTCTCATCACTTGACAGGTCTACCCAACAAAAATAAACAGAGAGACATCTGCATTAAATGATATCATGGAACAAATGGACCTAACAGATATATACAGAACATTCCATCCAAATGCTGCAGAATATACATTCTTCTCAGCAGCACATGGGACATTCTCTAAAATAGACCATATAATAGGACACAAATCAAATCTTAACAAATACAGGAAAATTGAAATAATCCCTTGTATGCTATCTGACCACAATGGGATTAAACTGCAAATCAGCAACAAGAAAAACTACAGAGCATACAGAAATTCATGGAGACTAAACAGTACATTATTGAACGATGTATGGGTCATTGAAGAAATTAAAAAGGAAATCAAGAAATTCATAGAATCAAATGATGATGAGAATACAACATACCAAAACCTTTGGGACACAATGAAGGCAGTCCTACGAGGGAAATTTATAGCTCTAAGTGCCTATATTAAGAAATTAGAGAGTTCACAACTAAACAATTTAATGCTTCACCTAAAGGCCTTGGAAAGAGAAGAACAAGGCAAACCAAAAATCAGTAGACGGGAAGAAATAATAAAGGTTAGGGCAGAAATTAATGAAATGGGAACCAAAAAATCAATGAAACAAAGAGTTGGTTTTTTGAAAGGATAAACAAGATTGACAAGCCCTTAGCAAATCTGACCAAAAGAAAGAAAGAAGAGACAAAAATTGATAAAATTAGAGATGAAAAAGGCAACATCACAACAGATACCAAAGAAATTCAGAAAATCATACAGACATACTTTAAGAATATATATGCCTCTAAGTTTGAAAACCTGAAAGAAATGGATGATTTCCTTGATTCATATGACCTACCAAAATTAAATCAAGATGAGATAAACCATTTAAATAGACCTATAACAACTACAGAGATCCAAGCAGTTATAAAAAGTCTCCCAACTAAAAAAGCCCAGGCCCAGATGGATTCACTGCTGAATTTTACCAGACATTCCTGGAAGATCTAACACCAATGCTTCTCAAACTTTTCCATAAAATAGAAAAGGAAGGAATTCTACTGAAATCCTTCTATGAAGCCAGCATCACCCTGGTACCCAAACCAGACAAAGATCAAAAAAGAAAATTACAGACCAATCTCCCTCGTGAACATAGATGCAAAAATTCTCAACAAAATACTGGCAAACAGAATACAAGAATATATCAGAAAGATTATTCACCCCGACCAAGTAGGCTTTATCCCAGAGATGCAGGGATGGTTCAACATATGCAAATCCATAAATGTAATACACCATATAAATGGTCTGAAGGACAAAAATCACATGGTCATCTCAATAGATGCAGAAAAGGCATTTGACAAAATCCAACACCCCTTCATGGTGAAAGTATTACAGAAACTGGGAATAGAAGGAACATATCTCAACATAATAAAAGCTATTTATGACAAACCTACAGCCAACATAATACTAAATGGGGAAAAACTTGAAGCTTTTCCTCTAAATTCAGGAACAAGACAAGGGTGTCCACTTTCCCCACTACTATTTAATATAGTACTGGAAGTCTTAGCCATAGCAATAAGGCAAGAGACACTCATAAAAGGGATACAAATCAGAAGGGAAGAGATCAAATTATCATTATTTGCAGATGATATGATTCTATACATAACAGACCCTAAAGACTCTACCAGCAAACTGTTAGAGCTGATAAACACTTTTAGCAATGTAGCAGGATACAAAATAAACACACAGAAATCAGTAGCTTTTCTATACACTAACAACAAACATGCAGAGGATGAAATCAGGGAATCTCTCCCATTCACAATTGCCTCAAAAAAAAAATACCTTGGAATAAACTTAACCAAGGAAGTGAAGGATCTCTCCAATGAGAACTTTAAAAAACTTGAGCGACAAATTGCAGAAGACACAAGGAAATGGAAAGACATCCATGATCCTGGATTGGAAGAATCAATATTGTGAAAATGTCAATCTTACCAAAAGCAATCTACACATTTAATGCGATCCCCATTAAAAATCCTAATAGCGTTCTTTACAGAAATAGAAAAAACAATCCTAAAATTCATCTGGAAACACAAAAAACCTTGAATAGCCAAAACAATTTTGCACCACAAAAATCAGGCTGGTGGCATAACCATACCCAATTTTAAGTTATATTACAAAACCATAGTAACAAAAACAGCATGGTACTGGTACAAGGACAGACAGGTAGATCAATGGAACAGAATAAAAGACCCAATTATTAATCCAGGCAGCTACAGCCACCTGATTTTTGACAAAAATGCCAAAAATATTCATTGGAGAAAAGACAGCCTCTTTAACAAGCGGTGCTGGGAAAACTGGACATCTGTATGTAAAAGGATAAACATAGATCCTTGTCTCTCTCCATGCACAAGAGTCAAGTCCAAATGGATCAGGGACCTTAATATCAGACCTGAAACTCTGAAACTGCTAGAGGAAAAGGTAGGGGAAACCCTTCAACATATTGGCATAGGCAAGGACTTTCTGAATATAACCCCAATTGCTCAGGGAATAAAACCACTAATCAACCACTGGGACCTTATGAAATTACAAAGCTTTTGTACAGCAAAGGACACTGTGAATAGAGCAAAAAGACAACCTACAGAATGGGAGAAAATCTTTGCCAGCTATACATCTGACAGAGGATTAATATCCAGAATATACAAAGAACTCAAAAAACAGAATAATAAGAATTCAAACAACCCAGTTTAAAAAAATGGGCTATGGAACTAAACAGAGAATTCTCAGAAGATGAAATACAGATGGCATATAAACATCTAAAAAAGTGTTCCACATCCTTAGCCATCAGGGAAATGCAAATTAAAACCACTTTGAGATTCCATTTCACTCCTGTCAGAATGGCTACCAACAAGAAAACAAATGACAATAAGTGTTGGCATAGATGCGGAAAAAGAAGAACACTTCTACACTGTTGGTGGGAATGTAATCTGGTCCAGCCATTGTGGAAAACAGTGTGGAGGTTCTTGAGACAGCTAAAAATAGATTTACCATATGATCCAGCTATAGCACTCCTAGGCATTTATCCAAAGGACCCTTCTCACTACCTTAGAGATACCTGCACAACCATGTTTATTGCTGCTCTATTCACAATAGCTAGGAAATGTAACCAGCCCAGATGTCCCTCCACAGATGAATGGATAATAAAGATGTGGTACATTTACACAATGGAGTTCTATTCAGCGGTAAAGAAAAATGAAATTATGAAATTTGCAGGGAAATGGATGGATCTGGAAAGGATTGTACTAAGTGAGGTAACCCAGGCTCAGAAAGCCAAACGTCATATGTTCTCTCTCATATGTGGATCCTATGTACAAATGTATAGACTTGTGTGTGAACTGGAACCAAAAATAGGTACCAGAAACCAGTAAGCTGGTAAAAGGCTATAAGGGAGGGAGGAAAGGGAAGGACTTAAGTGTATGGTATTGCACATATGTAAGTAGAAGAACAGATTACAGGGAGGGGAATGGCCTAAGCGAGGCCATGGGAAGAGAATGCGTAAAAAAGGGCAGGAAGGCTGGAGAGATGGCTTAGGGGTTAAGGCGCCTGCCTCCTAAGCCTAAGAACACTGGTTCCAATCTCCAGGTCCCACGTTTAGCCAGATGCAAAGTGACGCAAGGGCGCAATGCCGCATGTGACCGCAAGGGGGCGCACAAATCTGGATTGCATTCTCAGCAGCTGAGACACTGCTGGCGCGCCCAACTCTGTCTTCCTCTCCCCCCGTGTGTCTCTCTCCAAAAAAAAATAATAAATAATAAAAAATAAAAAGTTTTAAAAAAGAAGGGCAGGGGCTAAAAGCACTACACTTAATGTTCATATTCACATATTAACGCTACTCTCACTTCTGGTTAGAGAAGCTTCTCTTTTTAGATGGCAATGACCACTGGGATGACCCAAAAGGCAACATAGTGCTGAGAAGAAGGGATGGAGGAGTGCCCAGCACTGAAACACCTCTGCCACACCCTCCAAGGCTCAGGGACCATTGCGGAAGAGGGGGCAGATAGAATGGAAGAGCCAAAGGAAGGGTATGACTTCTTACAATGCAACTGTCCAGACAGAAATTGGCCTCGATATCCATGACTTTGCAGTGCCTAGCAATACCTTTGCAAGAACCTCAAAAATAGAAGAAAAAGCTGATGACATCAAATTAAAAGAGAGACTAATGGAGAGAGGGAGGGGATATGATGGAGATCGGAGTTCTAAAGTGGAATGGGGGGAGGGGAGGGAAATATCTTGTGTTTTTTGTATGTAAGTATAGAAGTTGTCAATAAAAAAATAATAATTAAAAAATTAAAAAATATGGAGGGAGCTGTGGAGATGGCTCGGTGGATAAAAGCACTTACTGGGCAAGGGTAAGGAGGTGAGTTCAGATCCTCAGAACCCACAGTAAACCAGACACTGTGGGGAGCATGTGTAATCCCAGGAAGACAGAGGTCAAATCGGGAGCGTACCCAGAGGCTCACAGGATGATCAACTTGGCAACACACACACACACACACACACACACACACACACACACACACACTAAAAAGGACAGTCAAATCATTCAGTTAACAACTGATGTAGATTCTTTGTCATAAACACTTCCATTTCTAACTTCCTTGAAACCTTATGCACGAGACTCACAAATCATAGCATCAATCTTGCCAGAGTCAAGTTCATGACCACTTAACCACCAAAGGGGCCTGTCTGTTGCAATCAGATTTTGCTGACAATTGCTTTTTCAATACCTGAATTTGATATGAAGACATTTAATCGGTTTCCCAAGGGTGACAGTTGAGGAACAAGTTCTTGTACCACCTTACTGTAGCCTTCAAATACTAGTCAGATGAAAGCTAAGATGGACGTTTTCTAGCCAAGCATCTTCAAGGTCATCATTAGTCCTTTGATGAACTCCTCTCTATGTTCCTGTTTGGCGATCATCAGACATACCATCTGCGTTGTAGGTAAAAGCCTCAGTGTCATGTCTGGGTCAGCTCCGTGAGCTTGATGTTGGTCAGGCTTCAGTGTACTCATCCTGGGTCTCACTGACACACATCAGTGCTCCTATTTCCCTGGAGATTAGCTTCTAGTCAAAGGTTGAGTAACAAGTTCATCTGCAGGCTAGAGATATGGCTCAGTGGTGAAGGCGCTTGCCTGCCAAGCCTAGCAACTGGGTTCGATTCTGCAGTACCCACAGAAGCCAGATGCACAAAGTGGTGCATGCATCTGGGCTTTGTATTGACTGGAGGCCCTGATGTGCCCCTACATGCGTGCCTCTCTCTCTCTCTCTCTCTCTCTCTCTCTTTGTTTCTTTCTTCTTACAAAAACAAACAAAATATTTTTAATATTCATTTGCTCAGGAAAACCCAAATCTGGAATAGAGGAGCCACTAGAAGTGGCATCTTTTTAAAAAATATTTTTAATTTTTACTGGGCTGGAGAGCTGGCTTAGCGGCTAAGGCACCTGCCTGCTAAGCCTGAGAATGCTGGTTCCAATGTCCAGCAGTTCCAATCTCCAGGTCCCACATTTAGCCAGATGCAAAGTGAGGCAAGTGCGCAATGCCGCACTTGCCCACAAGGGGGCGCACGCATCTGGATTTTGTTCACAGCAGCTGAGAGACTGCTGGCGTGCCCATTTCTGTCTCCCTCTCCCTCTCTGTCTATCTCTCTCTCTCTCTCTCTCTCCAAAAATAAATAAAAAATAATAAAAAAATATTTTAAATTTTATTTATTTATTTATTAGAGACACAGAGAGAGAGAGAGAGAGAGAGAGAGAGAGAGAGAGAATGGACAAGCCAGGGTGTCTAGCCACTGCAAACGAACTCCAGATGCATGCTCCACCATGTGCATCTGGCTTTATGTGGGACCTGGAGAATTGAACTGGAGTCCTTAGGCTTTGCAGGCATGTGTCTTAACTGCTAAGCCATCTCTCCAGCCCTAGAAGTGGCATCTTTATAAATCTTGTTGGAACTTTTCTTTTCTTTCCTTTTTTTTTGGGGGGGGAGAGACAGAGAGAGAGACAGAGAGAGAGGGAGAGGGAGACAGATAGAGATGGGCGTGCCAGCAACGTCTCAGCTGCTGTGAATGAAATACAGATGCATGCGCCCCTTTGTGGTCAGGTGTGGCATTGCGCCCTTGCGTCACTTTGCATCTGGCTAAACGTGGGACCTGGAGATTGGAACCGGTATTCTTAGGCTTAGGATGCAGGCGCCTTAACCGCTAAGCCATCTCTCCAGCCCTTGTTGGAACTTTTCAAAAGAGGGTGTCGCTAGCTGAAACACCACCTTCTGGGTGGAGGGCTTGCTGCTGAGCTCCAGCCCTACAGGTGGGAACCCCAGGAACTGGAAACTTTGAACTTACGAGAAGAAAACAGAGAAAATACGTTAAGAACCTGTCTGAAAGCAAACAAAATTCCACCAGAGAAAAACATGGCTCTGAAGCTAGGTGTGGTGCTCATGTCCGAATTCTCAGCACTTGGGGGGGGGCAGAGGCAGGAGGATCAGAGTTCAAGATCATCCTTGGCTACATAGTGAGTTTGAGGCTAGCCTGGACTACATGAGAACTGTTTCAAAAACAACAAAATACAAACCAGAACAAGACAACCAAAAATATAGCTTTGAAAATTTGGCATTATAGCAGGCACAGAGGAAAAGGTTTTGATTTGGCGAAGCACCCACTAAACTATTAAAGGAATATTTCTGTTTCTTTAAAGGCAAGTCTTATCCGCACTAGCTCCACCCACAGAACTTCCTGACTAGGGGCTGGTGGGGGGACATGCAAGCACTTTTACTTCACAGTTAAGAGTAGAAGCACTGGCTCACTGTTCCCCTGAGAACGCAGCAGCTCCTTGGAAAGAAGGTGAACCTGGCTGCTAAGAGGAAGCGGAGGGAGGGAGGTGAGGGGCAGTGGGATGAAAGCAACTGTGTGAGGTCGATTCTGACTTGAAAAGCAGGAGTGTGCTGGCAGTGCCACAGGGAGGGTGCTGGTGCTGTCTGGGTGGTAGTGGTGGGGGTGGGGCACAAGGACAAGAATAATCACGGTGTCCTCTCTCCTGTGGGAGCTTAACAGGGTGAACTCCTGCTGCTGAGAGCACCTACTACTCACAGCCACTGCCCTGGACACACAGCATTGCCCAGAAACCTTTACAGGGAAATCCATTGCCCTCAAGACCGGCTTTTCAGAGCTGGAGAGCAATTTAGAGACCATCTGTCTAAGTCCCTCTATTTACTGAAAAAGAATAAGAACCGCAAGACGCACAGTGACTTGCCAGGTCCCCCAGGCCCCCCAGGACAGAACTATGCTTGAATTCAGTGCGCTGATTCACAGCCAGTGTCCAAGACACAAATCTGTGTCTCTGTGCTGTGACTTGTAGCGGGGGGAAGGCTGCTGGGGGCACAGTAGTTGCTCTGAAGGATCAGTCCTGACGAGTGTGCCTGGTGCATGTGCTCCGGGTGTCTTTATTGCTTTCAGTGTGTGCTTTTCCTTTGCACCAGTGGCTTTGCATAGCAAGTGTACTGGTTCTGAGTTGCATTGACACGCGGCACCGCCAAAATCAAAATGCAGTTTGACCCAAGAAGGAGTGCGTTTTAAGTTGCACACAAAGCCGTGGGAGTTGTAAGAGACGGGCACCATTAAGATGGGCCACACGCCTTGCACTGGGTCAGAAGGAAATGTACGTTGCGGGCCAGACCCCACCCATCAAAAACTCTAGGGTATAAAACTGAAAATTCATTTGAAAGTATTGCTGGAAAAGGGTGTTCTAGAGAAATGTGGTGGGTTTTTTTTTTTCTGGGTTCATCTGCCCTGGCACTCAGAAGTCATTGCTGGGAGGGGCAGGGAGGGGCAGGGCAGGGAGTAACCACTTCCTAAGCTGATAGCAGAACTTGGCAGTCAACATGGTGCTGATTTTCAGGCATGCCATATTTAAGAGTTAAAGTCATATAGACTTGTATTTTTATTTATTTATTTCAGAGCAACAGACAGACAAAGAAGAGAAAGAGAGAGAGAGAGAGAGAGAGAGAGAGAGAGAGAGAGAGATGGGCACACCAGGGCCTCCAGCCACTGCAAACAAACTCCAGATGCATGTGCCACCTTGTGAATCTGGCTTATGTGGTCCTGGGGAATCAAGTCTCGAACCGGGGCCCTTAGGCTTCACAAGCAAGCGCTTAACTGCTAAGCCATCTCTCCAGCCCCTTATATCTAGACTTTTGAGAAAAGCCAGGGAAGCTGACCAATGCATAGGAGGGTCAGAGTCCCTGTGGGAGCCCTAGAGCAGGCTACTGTGAAGCTTTGAGAGAAACATCTAACTAAGCGACACTGGAGATTGCGAGATGCTGGAGATACCAGGAACATGGGGTGTCTGCTGCAGAAAGCTGGATGCAAAGAGTGTAGCCAGTCCAAGAGGGAGTCTGTGTGTGCTGCAGGCTTGTGTGTGCTGTTATATGAATGTTTGTCCTGCTGGTTTTCAGTCTTGCTGTGATCCAAGTTTTTTCTCGTTATTCTCTTTGTTCCTCCATTTTGGAACAGAAATGTTTCCTGTGTACCATTGCATATTGGAAGCATGTAAATTGTTTTAGATTCCATAGAGGTTCATGGTTAAGAGATCTCCTTTAGTCTCTGAAGAGACTCTGGACTTTGATTCTTGAACATGTTGGAACTATATGTCAATGGGGACCCTTAAAGCTGGGTAGAGTACATTTTTCTATCTTTCCATCTTCCTTTTCCCTCCTTTACTCCTTCCCTCCTGCTTGCTTGCTTGCCTGCCTGCCTGCTTTCTTTCTTTCTTTCTTTCTTTTTTCTTTCTTTCTTTCTTTCTTTCTTTTTTTCTTTTCTTTCTTTCTCCTTTCTTTCTCTATCTCTTCTTCCTTCCTTCCCTCCCTCCCTTCCTTTCTTCCTTCCTTTTTTCCTTCTTTCTTTTTCTTTCTTTAAAGGTAGGATCTGACTGTAGCCCAGGCTGACTTGGAACTCACTCTGGAGTGCCAGGATGGCCTCAAATTCACAGTGATCCTCTACCTTTGCCTCCCAAGTGCTGGGATTAAAGATGTGTGTGCACCACCATGACTGGCTACATTTCTCATTATGAGCTGGCCATGCACCTTTGGGGGTTACTGGTAGAATGTTATTGTTGAAATCAAAATGTTCCCAAGGGCTTGAACGCTCTTCTCGGGCTGTGGCACTATTTCAGGAGGCTGGGGGAATGTTTGGAGGGGTCTAAGCTGTCTAGAAGCAGTTCTGTGAAGATTATAGTCTGCTGTGTGCTGCCCAGACTGTCATGCTGTGAGGAGTCTCTGCCCTGCCACCATGATGTGGAGAAGGCTCTGCCCGGCACTCCTGCCACCACGAACTTTGCCAGGCATTCTCCACCACAGCAGACTGAAGCCCTGAGCCAAAAGAAACCTTCCCTCCCATGACTTGTTTCTATCAGGTATATTTGTTACAACTATCAAGTAAGTGATATAACTTGATAATACACTTTTTTATTTTAGAGAGACAGAGAGAGAGAATTGGTGCACCAGGGTCTCAGCCACTGCAATCGAACTCCAGAAGCTTGCCTGGTGGTCACGTGTGACCTTGCGCTTGCCTTACCTTTGTGTGTCTGGCTTGTAAAATTCTTTAAAATTAATCAATATGAAATTTGGTCAAATATCTTTTCTTTTTTATGTTTACTATCTAAGCTCATACCAGAGTTTTAAAATTTTGTTTTTGACATTGTCATACATGTATACAATGTGTTTTGATCACAATTACCCCCCCATTACCCTCTCTTCTGCCCCTCCCACTCGCCACTAGGCCTCTTCTTCTTTCCTCCTTCATGTCTTTTTTGTGGTCGACTGAGTTAAACTGGGGTTGCTCGCATGTGCATGGGTGGGGTCCTGTTTACTGGAGTCCAGGTAAGTTTCTTTTGCATCCATCAACGGGATGTGTTGTGATCAGTTGTAACTACCTTAGATTTTTTGCAATTAATTGCAATCACAGTGGGTTATAAAGGAATATCTACTAATTCATTTAATTTTTTTTTTGAGATAGGGTCTCACTCTAGTTCAGGCTGACCTGTAATTCACCATGTAGTCTCAGGGTGGCCTCAAACTCACGGTGATCCTCTTACCTCTGCTTCCCGAGTGCTGGGATTATAGGCATGTGCCACTACGCCTGGCCTCATTTAAGATTTTTTTAAGAATATGTTTTATTTAGCTGGGTGTTGCGGTGCATGCCTCTAACTATTATTTATTTATTTAACAGAGAAAGAGGGGGAGAGAGGGAGAGAATGGGCACTCCAGGGCCTCCAGCCACTGCAAATGAACTCCAGAGGCATGCGCCCCTTGTACATCTGGCTAAAGTGGGTCCTGGGGAATCAAACCTGGGTCCTTTGGCATTGCAAAGCAAACGTCTTAACCGCTAAGCCATCCCTCCAGCCCTCATTTAAGATTTTTGTAGTGACATTCACAAATGCCCCGGCCAGCGGGGCTTCAACGGGAGCAAGGACCCTAGAGAACCTGAAATGAAAGGGACAAGAGACACAAGGAACCGACAGCAAGACAATAATCTGATCAAGCTGCAAATTTTATTTTTCTCAGGGTGCCTTTTATACAGCAGAACAGGGAAGTTTGTCAGCAGTTTAGGTATTGCTACAATTGTTTCAACAGGATAAGGTCCCAGCCCCAAGGTCACAAGATGCTTCAACAGGATAAGGTCCCAGCCCCAAGGTCACAAGATGACGACTTTCTCATTCTCTGTGGGTTACATTGTTCTTTCTCTGTGCATGGGTTAACAAACAACTGCAGACCTTATGACCTTCCAGAGCAGACAACTTATCACAAAATGGAGTCACTACTCAAGATGGAGGCACTTTTGGTTACCTAGTGCCCAATGGTTCCCCACATCTCCTCCCTTTCTATTAGTTTTAGAAGGTGTTTTTGTGGCGGCCAATTTTTGTAAACTTTATTAGGACTCCCAGGGTTCCGTGATGTCATGGTGGGCCTGTAACCAACTGGGGGAGCATTGACCTGACTCCTCCCGTGGGATTCTTATCCCACCTCTTTTGGCTCTTGTTACCTTTTGGGGAGGGGAGGCAGAGCCAACACAGAAAGTATGGTACCAACCTCCATGCAAGTCAGGTTTGACTCTCAGGGAATTCAGAAGCGGTCAAAAGGGACCTTCCCTTGCATTATTTTCTACACCCACGTTGGTGCCCATATTTATTATGAGTCAATATGCATAGGTCTGACTGCTATGTGGTTCCTGTCGGAGGGGAGTCGCTCAGATTATTTTAAGTTTAGACAAGTGCCAATAAGGGAGGAGATATGGGGTACACCCGCAAACTAGGGTGAAGGTTCGGCACCTAGGCCAGGGGGCGGTTGCAGTGGGCGGTCATAAGGCAGGTCTTGGCTGGAGGCAGGTCCTCAGTCACGATTCCTCGGCTTGTCAGCTCCAGTCTGTGATCAGCAATCTGTTGAGCTGCTGAAACACTTGAGCTCTGGAAGCCGCTACATTTAGCCTCTGTAACATTGTTTGCTCACCTGACTCAGGCACAGCCATTCCTGCATGTTGAAACTGTTGTAAACCAAGTTAAAGTTTTTTCTTTTTTACTTAGAAGACATCATTTAATAGCCAGACTACAGTACTGCCATTATAGAACAGACAGTCATTAAGCCCAGGCCTGACTCAGATAAGGAACTAGCTGAGGAATGTGTTGACCTCCAACTCTGTAATCTATGTTTGTTTGTTTGCCCAGCAGTAAATTCCCCCCTGCTTAAGCCAAATGAGAATCTGAGAAAGAAACTGCTTGGGAGATACTTAAGGCATCAAAAAAATCCTTTTGCAGCCTTAGCAGGATCACCAAAAGACAAATGACTATATGAAATAACAGATATTTTCTTTTGTAAGCCTTGTAAATCTTATGTTAAGATTATTATGATTTTAAATACCCCAAATATGATTTTTAACCTTTTACCATACAGTAGCAGTCTCATTGTAGGATAAAGGAGTAATACTTATGAATTGATAATTTACATGACAGAACAATTGCTTTTGAACCACCAGATTGACAACCTGCCTTTTTAAAATACATAACAGCATTTTCTAGAGCATCTAACCTGACTGACAGCTTTTTATCAATACCTATCTGTGACGAAAAAGTTTGAGAAAAATTTCAATCAGTCCAATAACATAGCTTTTGGGGAGTTTTCACACCTGTAGGACCTTCTAGAGATACTCAGCCATGGGAGCCTCTGGTCCTTGTAACAGACAAATTTTGTAAACCATTTATTGACCTGAGATGTAATTCCCAGTCCCCACTCCCTCCCCCACACAAGAATTGGGACGGAGGCTTCAGCTGTGGGCTTGATGTCTCTTTTGGCTGTGGCTGCCAGCACCTGTGAAGAAAGGGGTGAAAAAAGGGGGAAGGGAACTATCCCATGTTATTAAGTCAAGGGAGAAGCGTCCATCCATAGGGAAACAATTAACATATAGACACACAAATATGACAGAGACACATAGGGCCCAATAACACAGACACATGAATATGACAGAAACAGAGGGCCCAATAACATAGACACACGAATGTGACAGAAACAGAGGGCCCAAGAAAGCTATGCACGCTTTAGAACCAAATTTAAAAAGGAGAAAGAGAGAGAGAGAGAGAGAGAGAGAGAGCTCAGATACTCACCAGACCGGTCTGAGAAGAATTTTTTGAGTCTCCAGTCTCGGGTTTGCTTGGGTTTCTCAGTCAGGGAATCAAAGGAAGTGTCAAGTCCCCCACACGAGTGTTTGGGGACCCCCAGGGTTGTGTGACATTTACCAGAATTATCACAGGCAATGGAGGGAGATGTTAGGAATTTTTTGTATATTAGTTATATCAACCATGTGAGAGAATTAAATATTAATGAGTCAATTTTAACCTTAAGATATAGTTAAAATGTTGACAAATAGGAACTTAATTAACTTTATTTGGTACTCTAAATTTAGTCTTTTTTAACCATCATCATGACCAGATTAATATCAACAAGTTAAAGTTTTAAGTTTACAAACTGAATACCATAGTAACCTTCTATCAGCTAGAGCCATGCTTTTATTAGTCTGATGTAAGCCCAAGAGTTATATTACTTTATTGTATCTTAAAAGATCTGCAATCTGGTTAAGTGTCTTGTCTTTAACCTTGTTCAAGTTTACTTAATATCTACAGTTACATATTTTTATCTTACAAACTATGTAACCACTCTGTAATAATCTTTTTCATTAAATAGTTACCAACATTTAAAGTTTTTTCTCCAGTTTAACTTTTTTAGTTAGTTTATCTTATTATTACCAGCAAAAACTTTTATTGTTTTTACCATGAGGCTTTTAAAAAAAGGCCTTATGAAATATCTTTAAAGAGTAGATCAGACTTGACTTCTGACACACATTTAAATTATGAAAGTAGATTTGAACATTATTAAAACACTTTTTAACAAATTTAGTATTAAGCACATATTCAAATTTAAATATAATTCTTGAGACTGTTTTTTTTTAGTAGTCCCAGAAAAGCATAGAGAGACAAAGTAAGCTTAAAACAGTTGTAAATACTTATAAGAAATCCACATCTACTTATAGTAATTTGGCATTTACCCATATTTTGAGATTTTTGTTAGTAGTCTCCAAACTCTGCAAGCCAGGGAAGCTAAGAGCCTCTCTCTCTCTCTCTCTCTCTTTTTAATCTATTATCTCCTTGTTTACCCTGTTGGGCGGTGGGCGGGTGTGGCTGGAGGCCACCTGAGCCCACGTGGGGTAGGCATGCCCCTGGAGTCTGGGCTTTGCACCCAGCTCTGAGCGGAGAAGCAAGGGGGAAGGGGCTTATCTAATAGTGAGACTGAAGGACATTATTAATCAGGTTTCAACAGGAGAAGGCGATAAAAATCTTTTAAACAATCACCCATGTGACCCCATCGCTCCTCATCGATAGTGTCTTTTTGGGGGGGAACCATGGACACACATTTTTTAAGAGAACAAAAAATTTAACTTGGGTCCCCTGCATCTTGAGAGATTCCTTAAGCCCTTGAATAAACAATTCCTGTTTGTTTAACATTTGCTGAAAAGAGAAGCCTGTAGGAGCCTGAGCCTTGCCCCCAGCTATGAGCTTTTGTCTTTGTTGCTGCCTGTGGTTTTTGAGCAGTTTTTCCTGTCACAGTTTTTTGGTGAAAGCTAGTGTTTTTCACAATAGAGAAAGTTTAGAAATGCCAATACTAGAGGGCAACGTTCCTGGGCTATAAATAGCTCAGGGGAATTCCCCAATGGATCTTAAACATAAGCCTGACCGCAAGTTTAAAAGTCTGGCTGCCGCCCTAAAGGTTATTGGAAAGAGGACTAGATAGGAGGTTGCTGCCAACACCCGGTCGGGCTTTCGGGACTTGAACAATGAGCTCGGGGCCTTCAGTCAATGCCGGAGAGTAGCCCTGGCCAAGAGACTTCAGTTGCCCTGTCGCCTTGATTCAAGTCCATGCGATGGCTCAAACCGAAAATAAAGAATGAAAGAAGAAGACAGTGTCTGAGAGAGAGATTTGTCTTTTTCTTTGAGAAGGAAAAAGTCTGTTTTTCTTTACATTAGACCTCACCTAATCCCTCAGTGGGGAGGCGGCCACTGGGCCTGTAGTTTTGCCTTTCTCTGATGGAGAAAGGGAAAGTTTGTTTTTTCTTTACATTATATCTCGCCTAGTCCGTCAGTGGGGAGACTAGTTCCTCACTGGGGAATCGGCCACTGTGGGCCTGTTCATTTGCCTTTCTCTTAACCCTAGTTCCTCGTGCCTTGAGAGCTTGTTTTAGCCCAGTCACAAAAGAGTCCTCTTTTGAAAATGCTTGTCCCATGGTAAAAAGGAATCTTACCTCACCGTCCGAGTGTTCACACGGATCTGTCTCACGGGTGGGCAACTCCGTGGCGATCACCAGCGGGCCAGTGTCTAACCCCCTCTTCGGGTTGCGGCGGCCTCGGTGCAGGATCCCCAATGGGTAGGTGGCAGACAGTGTTTCAGGCGATCCTGGGTTCGAGCCCCACGTTGGGCGCCAGTTGCCCCGGCCAGCGGGGCTTCAACGGGAGCAAGGACCCTAGAGAACCTGAAATGAAAGGGACAAGAGACACAAGGAACCGACAGCAAGACAATAATCTGATCAAGCTGCAAATTTTATTTTTCTCAGGGTGCCTTTTATACAGCAGAACAGGGAAGTTTGTCAGCAGTTTAGGTATTGCTACAATTGTTTCAACAGGATAAGGTCCCAGCCCCAAGGTCACAAGATGCTTCAACAGGATAAGGTCCCAGCCCCAAGGTCACAAGATGACGACTTTCTCATTCTCTGTGGGTTACATTGTTCTTTCTCTGTGCATGGGTTAACAAACAACTGCAGACCTTGTGACCTTCCAGAGCAGACAACTTATCACAAAATGGAGTCACTACTCAAGATGGAGGCACTTTTGGTTACCTAGTGCCCAATGGTTCCCCACACACAAATGAGACACTTTTATCTTTCTTTATTGGTGAAACTCTTACCATTTTGGAATGAAGGAGCTTACTACAATTTCCTCCTCTTTTGATTTGATTAACATATGACAGTTGAGCACATTTATGTGTTAAATATGATACTTGAAGACATGTACAAACTGTTGAGTAGTCAAATCAGAGAACCAGCCTTTCCATCTTACCACTGATGTTTGGAATCTTGGAATGCCCGGCCTTGTTCATGAGAAATATATATGACGGGTTATTGGGAGGAACCATCGTTCCACAGTGCTGCAGAATAGCGTAATTTATTCCTTATATAAAAGTGTGTTTTTCATTTTATTATTATTATTTAATTTTTAATTTTTGACCTCTCAGTGATCCTCCTGACCCAGCCTCCTGATTCCATTTCTTTCCTTTGTGTTTATTTTATGCTGAATTTACTGTGTGCCATGACCTTTGTGTATTCGGCTTCTTCTCTGATATCATCGTCTCTGATGGGCCTATTTGTACATGCAATATATGCATTATATCCATCAATTACAAATATTTTATGTGTCTATTTTCAAGGAGAGAGAGCATGGGCATATCAGGGCCTCTTCCTATTGCAAACAAACCCCAAATACATGGGCCGCTTTGTGCACCTGGCTTTTCTTTGGTACTGGGGAATTAAACCCGGGCTAGCAGGCATTGCAAGCAAGTACCCTTAACTGCTCAGCTATCTCTACACCCCTCCATCAATTTTTTTTTGTTGTTTTGTTTTTCGAGGTATGGCCTACTCCGGCCCAGGCTGACCTGGAACTCACTCTGTATTCTCAGGGTGGCCTCGAACTCACGACGATCCTCCCACCCCTGCCTCCCAAATGCTAGGATTAAAGGTGTGCGCCACCACGCCCAGCTCCCTCTATCAATTTTTAAAGATTGCTTTCATAGTAAAAGACTTCTCCATGATGCTATATTTTGAGGTGTTGGTTTGATAGGCACTTTGGTTTTGAGTCTCGTTGGACACTGTGGCATCGTGTTCTTATAGTTTCTTCGGCAGTGGGTGAAGGGGTCTGAGAGAGTCTCACGTCAGTCCTGGCTGGTAATTCAGGCAGGTGGCAAGAGAAGGAGATGGGCACCTTTTTCCTCAGTTCTGGCCGTGAGCCTGGGTCAGTGGCAAGGGAGGTGGTCTACGAACATCACCCCAATATTAACAGGTAGGCAAGCAGCAGAGGTGTGGGCATCCTTCTATGGAACCAGGAACAGTATACGCAACATCACAATGATCAAAGTTTTAAAGAGGTACCAGGACTCCACTGTAAAATCATCTGGACCAGCATTCTCTTGGGGCAATGCATTACTTTCTCTGTTCATCTGTACTGTGTCATCCTTCTGTCTCTACTGGGATGCATGCAGGTAATGGAATACTGTGGATTTTCAGGGAGGGAAAGAAAAAAAGGAAAGACCAGTAAGAATGTTACCATTTCAGCTGGGTGTGGTGGCGCACACCTTTAATCCCAGCACTTGGGAGGCAGAGGTAGGAGGATTGCTGAGAGTTCAAGGCCACCCTGAGATTACATAGTGAATTACAGGTCAGCGTGAGCCAGAGTGAGACCCTACCTCCAAAAAAAAAAAAAAAGAATGTTACCATTTCTTGGGGGCTGGAGAGATGGTTTAGCGGTTAAGGTGTTTGCTTACAAAGCCAAAGGATCCTGGTTCAATTCTCTAGGACCCACATAAGCCAGGTGCACAAGGGGGCACATACATCTGGAGTCTGTTTGCAGTGGCTGGAGGTCCTGGTGCACCCATTCTCTCCCCCTGCCTCTGCCTCTTTCTCTCTCTCAATTAAATAAATAAAATATATTTTTAAAAACTTAAAAATAAAAAGAATGTTACCATTTCTTTAACAGGCATTTTCCCCTCCTTCCATTCTTTAAGGCCTGTGTGTTCCTGAGTTCTCCAGTTGTCTTTCTGTGAATATGGCTGGTCATGAAAACACTGCTCTGAGGATTGTTCTAGTAGGGAAAAATGGAAGTGGAAAAAGTGCTTCAGGAAACACCATCCTCGGGAGAGAAGAGTTTGATTCTAAGGTTTCTGCCCAAGCAATTACCAAGTTTTGCCGGAAAGCATCCCGGTCATGGCAGGGGAGAGACCTTCTTGTTGTTGACACCCCTGGGCTCTTTGACACCAAGGAGACTCTGAAAACCACATGTACAAAAATTAGCCAGTGTGTCATCTACTCCTGCCCAGGACCTCACGCCATCATCGTGGTTCTGCAGCTGGGCCGCTACACAGAGGAGGAGCAGCAAACCGTGGCTTTGATCAGGGGACTCTTTGGGAACGCAGCCATGGAATACATGATAGTCTTGTTCACTCGCAAAGACGACCTTGAAGACCAGAGCCTTGGGGAGTTTTTACAAAATGCAGATGAAAACCTGAACAACATCATCTGGGAGTGTAAGCACCGCTGCTTGGCTTTTAACAACCGAGCAAGTGAGGATGAGAAGGAAGGTCAAGTGCAGGAGCTGGTGGGCCTCATAGAGAAGATGGTGCAGGACAACGGAGGGAGTTACTTTTCGGAAGCCCTATACAAGAACACAGAGCAAAGGCTGAACACTTGTCTAAGCAACTTGAAGAAAACTTACTCTGATCAATTCAATAAGGAAATCCAGCGAATAAACAAGGAATATGCTAATAAACCAGCACAAGAGAGGAAGGATCTAATACTGCGCATAACAAAAGAACACGAGGCCAGAATGAGAAATATCATGGAAGAAGCTGAGAGGGATATATTTAAAATTATTTTCAAAATGATTTTGAATACGCTTGAAAAAATAGGGAGTAAGTTTTGGTCATGATGTAAATTTCATCTTTCCGTTTAATTTACTATGATTTGTTTATGTAGCGTATTTTTCTTTCAGAGATGTTTATAACCTTATATTTTATTTTCCTGATTTATTGAGGCTTGCTGGAGAAATAAAAAATGACTTGCTTTCAATGTGACAATGATGCTTGGGGGCCTGTATTCACTGTGCAATGAATAAATCAAAATCACAAGTCTACCCTTCACCACGCGTGCTTATTTCTCTTTTGCAGGGGTTAGAACAATTTAAAGTTCATTTACTTTTCCCTCTCTCCCTCCCCCTCTCTCTCCATTTCTTTCTTTCTTTCTTTCTTTCTTCTTTCTTTCTTTCTTTCTTTCTTTCTTTCTTTCTTTCTTTCTTTCTTTCTTTCTTTCTCTGTGTGTGTGTGCTGTGCGTGCACATATTCATTTACTTTTCCCTCTCTTCCTCCCCCTCTCTCTCCATTTCTTTCTTTCTTTCTCTCTTTGTGTGTGTGCTGTGCGTGCACATATTCATTTGCTTTTCCCTCTCTCCCTCCCCCCTCTCTCCATTTCTTTCTTTCTTTCTTTCTTTCTTTCTTTCTTTCTTTCTTTCTTTCTTTCTCTCTGTGTGTGTGCTGTGCGTGCACATATTCATTTACTTTTCCCTCTCTCCCTCCCCCTCTCTCTCCATTTCTTTCTTTCTTTCTCTCTTTGTGTGTGTGCTGTGCGTGCACATGTTCATTTACTTTTCCCTTTCTCCCTCCCCCTCTCTCTCCATTTCTTTCTTTCTTTCTCTCTTTGTGTGTGTGCTGTGCGTGCACATATTCATTTACTTTTCCCTCTATCCCTCCCCTCTCTCTCCATTTCTTTCTTTCTTTCTCTCTTTGTGTGTGTGCTGTGCGTGCACATATTCATTTACTTTTCCCTCTCTCCCTCCCCCCTCTCTCCATTTCTTTCTTTCTTTCTTTCTCTCTGTGTGTGTGCTGTGTGTGCACATATTCATTTACTTTTCCCTCTCTCCCTCCCCCTCTCTCTCCATTTCTTTCTTTCTTTCTCTCTGTGTGTGTGCTGTGTGTGCACATATTCATTTACTTTTCCCTCTCTCCCTCCCCCTCTCTCTCCATTTCTTTCTTGCTCTCTTTGTGTGTGTGCTGTGCGTGCACACATTCATTTACTTTTCCCTCTCTCTCTCCCCCTCTCTCACCATTTCTTTCTTTCTTTCTCTCTTTGTGTGTGTGCTGTGCGTGCACATATTCATTTACTTTTCCCTCTCTCCCTCCCCCTCTCTCTCCATTTCTTTCTTTCTTTCTCTCTGTGTGTGTGCTGTGTGTGCACACATTCATTTACTTTTCCCTCTCTCTCTCCCCCCTCTCTCCATTTCTTTCTTTCTTTCTTTTTTGTTTGTTTCTTTCTTTCTTTCACATTCTTTCTTTCTCTCTTCTCTCCCCCTCTCTCACCATTTCTTTCTTTCTTTCTCTCTTTTTGTGTGTGCCCTCCCCTCACATATTCATTTCTTTCTTTCTTTCTTTCTTTCTTTCCTTCTTTCTTTCTTTTTTCTTTCTTTCTTTCTTTCTCTCTGTGTGTGTGTGCTGTGTGTGCACATATTCATTTACTTTTCCCTCTCTCCCTCCCCCTCTCTCTCCATTTCTTTCTTTCTTTCTTTCTTTCTTTCTTTCTTTCTTTCTTTCTTTCTTTCTTTCTTTCTCTCTTTGTGTGTGTGCTGTGCGTGCACATATTCATTTACTTTTCCTCTCTCCCTCCCCCCTCTCTCTCCATTTCTTTCTTTTTCTTTCTTTCTTTCTTTGCTTTCTTTCTTTCTTTCTTTCTTTCTTTCTTTCTCTTTTTGTGTGTGTGCTTTCTTTCATTTCTTTCTTTCTCTCTTGGTGTGTGTGCTGTCCCTCCCCTCTATTCATTTCCTTTTTCTTTCTTTCCCCTTTCTTTCTTTCTTTCTTTCTTTCTTTCTCTCTCTTTGTGTGTGTGCTGTGCGTGCACATATTCATTTACTTTTCCTCTCTCCCTCCCCCTCTCTCTCCATTTCTTTCCTTCTTTCTTTCTCTCTGTGTGTGTGTGCTGTGTGTGCACATATACATTTACTTTTCCCACTCTCCCTCCCCCTCTCTCTCCATTTCTTTCTTTCTTTCTTTCTCTCTGTGTGTGTGCTGTGTGTGCACATATTCATTTACTTTTCCCTCTCTCCCTCCCCCTCTCTCTCCATTTCTTTCTTTCTTTCTCTCTTTGTGTGTGTGCTGTGCGTGCACATATTCATTTACTTTTCCCTCTCTCTCCCCCCTCTCTCCATTTCTTTTTTCTTTCTTTCTCTCTTTCTTGTTTCTTTGTGCTGTGTGCTGTGCATGCATATATTCATTTACTTTTCCCTCTCCCCCCCTCCCCCCTTTCTCTTTCCATTTCTTTCTTTCTTTCTTTCTCTCTCTTTGTGTGTGTGCTGTGTGTGCACATATTCATTTACTTTTCCCTCTCTCCCTCCCCTCTCTCTCCATTTCCTTCTTTCTTTCTCTCTTTGTGTGTGTGCTGTGCGTGCACATATTCATTTACTTTTCCCTCTCTCCCTCCCCCTCTCTCTCCATTTCTTTCTTTCTTTCTTTCTTTCTTTCTTTCTTTCTTTCTTTCTTTCTTTCTTTCTTTTTTCTTTCTCTCTCTTTTGTGTGTGTGCTGTGCATGCACATATTCATTTACTTTTCCCTCTCTCCCTCCCCTCTCTCTCATTTCTTTCTTTCTTTCTTTCTTTCTTTCTTTCTTTCTTTCTTTCTTTCTTTTTCTTTCTCTCTTTTGTGTGTGTGCTGTGCATGCACATATTCATTTACTTTTCCCTCTCTCCCTCCCCTCTCTCTTTCTTTCTTTCTTTCTTTTTTTTCTTTCTTTCTTTCTTTCTTTCTTTCTTTCTTTCTCTCTTTGTGTGTGTGCTGTGCGTGCACATATTCATTTACTTTTGCCTCTCTCCCTCCCCCCCTCTCTCTCCATTTCTTTCTTTCTTTCTTCTTGGTGTTTCTTCTTTGTTTCTTTCTTTTTTCTTTCCATTTCTTTCTTTCTTTCTCTGTGTGTGTTCTGTGCGTGCACATATTCATTTACTTTTCCCTCTCTCCCTCCCCCTCTCTCTCCATTTCTTTCTTTCTTTCTTTCTTTCTTTCTTTCTTTCTTTCTTTCTTTCTTTCTTTCTTTCTCTCTTTGTGTGTGTGCTGTGCATGCACATATTCATTTACTTTTCCCTCTCTCCCTCCCCCTCTCTCTCCATTTCTTTCTTTCTTTCTTTCTTTCTTTCTTTCTTTCTTTCTTTCTTTCTTTCTTTCTTTCTCTCTTTGTGTGTGTGCTGTGCATGCACATATTCATTTACTTTTCCCTCTCTCCCTCCCCCTCTCTCTCCATTTGTTTCTTTCTTTCTCTCTCTCTGTGTGCTGTGCGTGCACATATTCATTTGCTTTTGCCTCTCTCCCTCCCACTCTCTCCATTTCTTTCTTTCTTTCTTTCTTTCTTTTTCTTTCTTTCTTTCTTTCTTTCTTTCTTTCTTTCTTTCTTTCTTTCTTTCTCTGTGTGTGTGCTGTGCGTGCACATATTCATTTACTTTTCCTCTCTCCCTCCCTCTCTCTCTCTCTCTTCTTTCTTTCTTTCTTTCTTTCTTTCTTTCTTTCTTTCTTTCTTTCTTTCTTTCTTTCTCTCTTTGTGTGTGTGCTGTGCGTGCACATATTCATTTACTTTTCCCTCTCTCCCTCCCCCTCTCTCTCCATTTCTTTCTTTCTTTCTTTCTTTCTTTCTTTCTTTCTTTCTTTCTTTCTTTCTTTCTTTCTCTCTGTGTGTGTGCTGTGTGTGCACATATTCATTTACTTTTCCCTCTCTCCCTCCCCCTCTCTCTCCATTTCTTTCTTTCTTTCTTTCTCTCTTGGTGTGTGTGCTGTGCATGCATATATTCATTTACTTTTCCCTCTCTCCCTCCCCCTCTCTCTCCATTTCTTTCTTTCTTTCTCTCTTTGTGTGTGTGCTGTGCGTGCACATATTCATTTGCTTTTCCCTCTCTCCCTCCCCCTCTCTCTCCATTTCTTTCTTTCTTTCTTTCTTTCTTTCTTTCTTTCTTTCTTTCTATCTTTCTTTCTTTCTTTCTTTCTCTCTTTGTGTGTGTGCTGTGCGTGCACATATTCATTTACTTTTCCCTCTCTCCCTCCCCCTCTCTCTCCATTTCTTTCTTTCTTTCTCTCTTTGTGTGTGTGCTGTGTGTGCACATATTCATTTACTTTTCCCCCTCTCTCTCCCCCTCTCTCTCCATTTCTTTCTTTCTTTCTTTCTCTCTTTGTGTGTGTGCTGTGCATGCACATATTCATTTACTTTTCCCTCTCTCCCTCCCCCTCTCTCTCCATTTCTTTCTTTCTTTCTCTCTGTGTGTGTGCTGTGTGTGCACATATTCATTTACTTTTCCCTCTCTCTCTCCCCCTCTCTGCATTTCTTTCTTTCTTTCTTTCTCTCTGTGTGTGTGCTGTGTGTGCACATATTCATTTACTTTTCCCTCTCTCCCTCCCCCTCTCTCTCCATTTCTTTCTTTCTTTCTTTCTTTCTTTCTTTCTTTCTTTCTTTCTTTCTTTCTTTCTCTCTTGGTGTGTGTGCTGTGTGTGCACATATTCATTTACTTTTCCCTCTCTCCCTCCCCCTCTCTCTCCATTTCTTTCTTTCTTTCTTTCTTTCTTTCTTTCTTTCTTTCTTTCTTTCTTTCTTTCTTTCTTTCTCTCTGTGTGTGTGCTGTGTGTGTACATATTCATTTGCTTTTCCCTCTCTCCCTCCCCCTCTCTCTCCATTTCTTTCTTTCTTTCTTTCTTTCTTTCTTTCTTTCTTTCTTTCTTTCTTTCTCTCTTTGTGTGTGTGCTGTGCGTACACATATTCATTTACTTTTCCCTCTCTCCCTCCCCTCTCTCTTTCTTTCTTTCTTTCTTTCTTTCTCTCTTGGTGTGTGTGCTGTGCGTGCACATATTCATTTACTTTTCCCTCTCTCCCTCCCCCTCTCTCTCCATCTCTTTCTTTCTTTCTCTCTTGGTGTGTGTGCTGTGCGTGCACATATTCATTTGCTTTTCCCTCTCTCCCTCCCCCTCTCTCTCCATTTCCTTCTTTCTTTCTCTCTTTGTGTGTGTTCTGTGCGTGCACATATTCATTTACTTTTCCTCTCTCCCTCCCCCTCTCTCTCCATTTCTTTCTTTCTTTCTTTCTTTCTTTCTTTCTTTCTTTCTTTTTTTCTCTCTTTGTGTGTGTGCTGTGCATGCACATATTCATTTACTTTTCCCTCTCTCCCTCCCCTCTCTCTCCATTTCTTTCTTTCTTTCTTTCTTTCTTTCTTTCTTTCTTTCTTTCTTTCTCTCTTTGTGTGTGTGCTGTGCATGCACATATTCATTTACTTTTCCCTCTCTCCCTCCCCCTCTCTCTCCATTTCTTTCTTTCTTTCTCTCTCTCTGTGTGCTGTGCGTGCACATATTCATTTGCTTTTGCCTCTCTCCCTCCCCCTCTCTCTCCATTTCTTTCTTTCTTTCTTTTTCTTTCTTTCTTTCTTTCTTTCTTTCTTTCTTTCTTTCTTTCTTTCTTTCTTTCTCTGTGTGTGTGCTGTGCGTGCACATATTCATTTACTTTTCCCTCTCTCCCTCCCCCTCTCTCTCCATTTCTTTCTTTCTTTCTTTCTTTCTTTCTTTCTTTCTTTCTTTCTTTCTTTCTTTCTCTCTCTTTGTGTGTGTGCTGTGCGTGCACATATTCATTTACTTTTCCCTCTCTCCCTCCCCTCTCTCTCCATTTTTCTTTCTTTCTTTCTTTCTTTCTTTCTTTCTTTCTCTCTGTGTTTGTGCTGTGTGTGCACATATTCATTTACTTTTCCCTCTCTCCCTCCCCCTCTCTCACCATTTCTTTCTTTCTTTCTTTCTCTCTTGTTGTGTGTGCTGTGCGTGCATATATTCATTTACTTTTCCCTCTCTCCCTCCCCCTCTCTCTCCATTTCTTTCTTTCTTTCTCTCTTTGTGTGTGTGCTGTGCGTGCACATATTCATTTGCTTTTCCCTCTCTCCCTCCCCTCTCTCTCCATTTCTTTCTTTCTTTCTTTCTTTCTTTCTTTCTTTCTTTCTTTCTTTCTTTCTTTCTTTCTCTCTTTGTGTGTGTGCTGTGCGTGCACATATTCATTTACTTTTCCCTCTCTCCCTCCCCCTCTCTCTCCATTTCTTTCTTTCTTTCTCTCTTTGTGTGTGTGCTGTGTGTGCACATATTCATTTACTTTTCCCCCTCTCTCTCCCCCTCTCTCTCCATTTCTTTCTTTCTTTCTTTCTCTCTTTGTGTGTGTGCTGTGCATGCACATATTCATTACTTTTCCCTCTCTCCCTCCCCCCTCCCATTTCTTTCTTTCTCTCTCTCTGTGTTTCTTTCATTTACTTTTCCCTTTCTCTCCCCCTCTCTGCATTTCTTTCTTTCTTTCTTTCTTTCTCTCTGTGTGTGTGCTGTGTGCACATATTCATTTACTTTTCCCCATCTCCCTTTCTTTCTCTTTCTTTCTTTCTTTCTTTCTTTCTTTCTTTCTTTCTTTCTTTCTTTCTTTCTTTCTTTCTTTCTTTGTGTGTGCTGTGTGTGCACATATTCATTTACTTTTCCCTCTCTCCCTCCCCCTCTCTCTCCATTTCTTTCTTTCTTTCTTTCTTTCTTTCTTTCTTTCTTTCTTTCTTTCTTTCTTTCTCTCTGTGTGTGTGCTGTGTGTGTACATATTCATTTGCTTTTCCCTCTCTCCCTCCCCCCTCTCTCCATTTCTTTCTTTCTTTCTTTCTTTCTTTCTTTCTTTCTTTCTTTCTTTCTTTCTTTCTTTCTCTTTTGTGTGTGTGCTGTGCGTGCACATATTCATTTACTTTTCCCTCTCTCCCTCCCCTCTCTCTCCATTTCTTTTTTCTTTCTTTCTTTCTTTCTCTCTTGTGTTTGTGCTGTGTGTGCACATATTCATTTACTTTTCCCTCTCTCCCTCCCCCCCTCTCTCCATCTTTCTTTCTTTCTTTCTCTCTTGTTGTGTGTGCTGTGCGTGCATATTCATTTACTTTTCCCTCTCTCCCTCCCCCTCTCTCTCCATTTCTTTCTTTCTTTCTCTCTTTGTGTGTGTTCTGTGCGTGCACATATTCATTTACTTTTCCCCTCTCTCTCCCCCCTCTCTCTCCATTTCTTTCTTTCTTTCTTTCTTTCTTTCTTTCTTTCTTTTTCTCTCTTTGTGTGTGTGCTGTGCATGCACATATTCATTACTTTTCCCTCTCTCCCCCCCCTCTCTCATTTCTTTCTTTCTTTCTTTCTTTCTTTTCTTTCTTTCTCTTTCTTTCTTTGTGTGTGTGCTGTGCATGCACATATTCATTTGCTTTTCCCTTTCCCTCCCCCTCTCCCCATTTGTTTCCCTCTCTCTCTGTGTGCCATTTCATTTCTTTCTTTTTCCTCCCACTCTCTCCATTTCTTTCTTTCTTTCTTTCTTTTTCTTTTTCTTTCTTTCTTTCTTTCTTTCTTTCTTTCTTTCTTTCTTTCTGTGTGTGTGTGCTGTGCGTGCACATATTCATTTACTTTTCCCTCTCTCCCTCCCTCTCTCCATTTCTTTCTTTCTTTCTTTCTTTCTTTCTTTCTTTCTTTCTTTCTTTCTCTCTTTGTGTGTGTGCTGTGCGTGCACATATTCATTTACTTTTCCCTCTCTCCCTCCCCTCTCTCTCATTTCTTTCTTTCTTTCTTTCTTTCTTTCTTTCTTTCTTTCTTTCTTTCTTTCTTTCTCTCTGTGTGTGCTGTGTGTGCACATATTCATTTACTTTTCCCTCTCTCCCTCCCCCTCTCTCACCATTTCTTTCTTTCTTTCTTTCTCTCTTGTTGTGTGTGCTGTGCGTGCATATATTCATTTACTTTTCCCTCTCTCCCTCCCCCTCTCTCTCCATTTCTTTCTTTCTTTCTCTCTTTGTGTGTGTGCTGTGCGTGCACATATTCATTTGCTTTTCCCTCTCTCCCTCCCCCTCTCTCTCCATTTCTTTCTTTCTTTCTTTCTTTCTTTCTTTCTTTCTTTCTTTCTTTCTTTCTTTCTTTCTCTCTTTGTGTGTGTGCTGTGCGTGCACATATTCATTTACTTTTCCCTCTCTCCCTCCCCCTCTCTCTCCATTTCTTTTTTCTTTCTTTCTCTCTTTGTGTGTGTGCTGTGTGTGCACATATTCATTTACTTTTCCCCCTCTCTCTCCCCCTCTCTCTCCATTTCTTTCTTTCTTTCTTTCTCTCTTTGTGTGTGTGCTGTGCATGCACATATTCATTTACTTTTCCCTCTCTCCCTCCCCCTCTCTCTCCATTTCTTTCTTTCTTTCTCTCTGTGTGTGTGCTGTGTGTGCACATATTCATTTACTTTTCCCTCTCTCTCTCCCCCTCTCTGCATTTCTTTCTTTCTTTCTTTCTCTCTGTGTGTGTGTGTGTGCACATATTCATTTACTTTTCCCTCTCTCCCCCTCCCCCATTTCTTTCTTTCTTTCTTTCTTTCTTTCTTTCTTTCTTTCCATTTTTCTTTTGTGTGTGCTTTCTTTTTTTCTTTCTTTCTTTCTTTCTTTTTCTTTCTTTCTTTCTTTCTTTCTTTCTTTCTTTCTTTCTTTCTCTCTGTGTGTGTGCTGTGTGTGTACATATTCATTTGCTTTTCCCTCTCTCCCTCCCCCTCTCTCTCCATTTCTTTCTTTCTTTCTTTCTTTCTTTCTTTCTTTCTTTCTTTCTTTCTCTCTTTGTGTGTGTGCTGTGCGTGCACATATTCATTTACTTTTCCCTCTCTCCCTCCCCCTCTCTCTCCATTTCTTTCTTTCTTTCTTTCTTTCTCTCTGTGTTTGTGCTGTGTGTGCACATATTCATTTACTTTTCCCTCTCTCCCCCCCCTCCATCTCTTTCTTTCTTTCTCTCTTGGTGTGTGTGCTGTGCGTGCACATATTCATTTCTTTCCCTTTCCCTCCCCCTCTCTCTCCATTTCTTCTTTCTTTCTCTCTTTGTGTGTGTGTGCTGTGCGTGCATATATTCATTTACTTTTCCCTCTCCCTCCCCCTCCCCCATTTCTTTCTTTCTTTCTTTCCATTTCTTTCTTTCTTTCTTTTTTTCTCTCTTTGTGTGTGTGCTGTGCATGCACATATTCATTTACTTTTCCCTCTCCCTCCCCTCTCTCCCATTTCTTTCTTTCTTCTTTCTTTCTTTCTTTCTTTCTTTCTTTCTCTCTTTGTGTGTGTGCTGTGCATGCACATATTCATTACTTTTCCCTCTCTCCCTCCCCCTCTCTCTCCATTTCTTTCTTTCTTTCTCTCTCTCTGTGTGCTGTGCGTGCACATATTCATTTGCTTTTGCCTCTCTCCCTCCCCCTCTCACTCCATTTCTTTCTTTCTTTTTCTTTCTTTCTTTCTTTCTTTCTTTCTTTCTTTCTTTCTTTCTTTCTTTCTTTCTCTGTGTGTGTGCTGTGCGTGCACATATTCATTTACTTTTCCCTCTCTCCCTCCCCCTCTCTCTCCATTTCTTTCTTTCTTTCTTTCTTTCTTTCTTTCTTTCTTTCTTTCTTTCTCTCTTTGTGTGTGTGCTGTGCGTGCACATATTCATTTACTTTTCCCTCTCTCCCTCCCCCTCTCTCTCCATTTCTTTTTTCTTTCTTTCTCTCTGTGTTTGTGCTGTGTGTGCACATATTCATTTACTTTTCCCTCTCTCCCTCCCCCTCTCTCACCATTTCTTTCTTTCTTTCTTTCTCTCTTGTTGTGTGTGCTGTGCGTGCATATATTCATTTACTTTTCCCTCTCTCCCTCCCCCTCTCTCTCCATTTCTTTCTTTCTTTCTCTCTGTGTGTGTGCTGTGCGTGCACATATTCATTTGCTTTTCCCTCTCTCCCTCCCCCTCTCTCTCCATTTCTTTCTTTCTTTCTTTTCTTTCTTTCTTTCTTTCTTTCTTTCTCTTCTTTTGTGTGTGCTGTGCGTGCACATATTCATTTACTTTTCCCTCTCCCCTCCCCTCTCCATTCCATTTCTTTCTTTCTTTCTCTTTTTGTGTGTGCTGTGTGTGTGCACATATTCATTTACTTTTCCCCCTCTCTCTCCCCCTCTCTCTCCATTTCTTTCTTTCTTTCTTTCTCTCTTTGTGTGTGTGCTGTGCATGCACATATTCATTTACTTTTCCCTCTCTCCCTCCCCCTCTCTCTCCATTTCTTTCTTTCTTTCTCTCTGTGTGTGTGCTGTGTGTGCACATATTCATTTACTTTTCCCTCTCTCTCTCCCCCCTCTGCATTTCTTTCTTTCTCTCTGTGTGTGTGCTGTGTGTGCACATATTCATTTACTTTTCCCTCTCTCCCTCCCCCTCTCTCTCCATTTCTTTCTTTCTTTCTTTCTTTCTTTCTTTCTTTCTTTCTTTCTTTCTTTCTCTCTTGGTGTGTGTGCTGTGTGTGCACATATTCATTTACTTTTCCCTCTCTCCCTCCCCCTCTCTCTCCATTTCTTTCTTTCTTTCTTTCTTTCTTTCTTTCTTTCTTTCTTTCTTTCTTTCTCTCTGTGTGTGTGCTGTGTGTGTACATATTCATTTGCTTTTCCCTCTCTCCCTCCCCCTCTCTCTTCTTTCTTTCTTTCTTTCTTTCTTTCTTTCTTTCTTTCTTTCTCTCTTTGTGTGTGTGCTGTGCGTACACATATTCATTTACTTTTCCCTCTCTCTCTCCCCCTCTCTCTCATTTCTTTCTTTCTTTCTTTCTTTCTTTCTCTCTTGGTGTGTGTGCTGTGCGTGCACATATGCACTTGGGTGGGGTGGAATTTCAGTGGCTGACAGTATCTTCTTTAATCACTGTACACCTTATTTTCTGAACCGGGAACCCCGAGCTTTCTGATTCTGCTTGTATAGCCAGCCAGATTGCCCAGGAATCCCGTTCTTTGTTTCCTGAGAACACAGCGATTATAAGAAGGCTACCATACCTACCTGGCATTTACATGGCTGCTGGGGATCCAAACTCAAGTCCCCACACTAGTGTGGCAAGCACTTTATCCTCTGAGCCATGGCCCCAGCCCTTAAGGTCACTGTTAAGCCAGAAGCCCAACTCAGAAAGACAAGTATCACGTGTTTTTTTCTCATGTGTGAAATCTCCACTTAAGTGTGTGTGTGTGTGTGTGTCTGTGTGTGCCCGCGCAGGTGTATTTGTGTGTGTGTGTGTGTGCACATGTGTGTTTTTTTTTGATGTGTGTGTGTGTGTGTGTGTGTGAGACATGAAAGTAGAAAACACATTTTCAGGAAGAAGTAAGAGATCTCAAGAGAGGAGGGAGGGGAACAGGAGAGGGTCACAGGGTCACGGAATAGCAACCCCCAAAAGCCGAAGGAGGAAGCAGAACTTCAAGAGGAGGAGGGAGGAATGCTGTGCAGAGTCAGGTAAGAAGGACGTGTGACAAGTATGAAGGTACACGTGTGTGAAAACGTCATGAAGAAATCCATTGCTTTCTATACCAGCTAAAAAATTCCCGAAAGAGACAGTAAGCCACCAAACAGGGACTTCTGAGTCGGCCCATTCTCCTGCACGGGCTGTAACTCATTCTTCTTTACGGCCGAACCCAGCTGCACTGTGTACATACCTCACAGTTTCTTTTTCCATTTGTCTCCTAGCGGATCTCAAGGCTGATTTCATCTCTCGGGTACTGTGGTCAGGGCAGCAAATGGATGCACATGTTTCCCCTATGGTATCCTGATGTAGACTCCTCAGGTCTACCTGAGGAGTGGAAAAGCTCCATCAAATGATAGTTCTGCTTTGAATTTTTGGGGGAACTGCCATACTGATGTTCCCCTTCCTACACATCCTTGCCAGCATTTGTTGTCATGTATTTTCCTTCTTTCTCTCTTTCTTTCTTTCTTTCTTCCTTCTTTTATTTTATTTTATTTTTTATGTTATTTTATTTTATTTTATTTGGTTTTTCAAGGTAGGGTCTCACTTTAGCCCAGGCTGACCTGGAATTCACTATGTAGTCTTAGGATGGCCTCAAACTTAGGGCTATCCTCCTACCTCTGCCTCCTGAGTACTGGGATTAAAGGCATGAGCCACCACACCCAGCTTTTCATTTGTTTTCTTAATGATAATTATTCTGACTGGAGTGTAGATTTAATTTGCATTTCCTTGTTGTCTAAGGATGTTGAATCTTTTTAAAAATATTTATTGGCCATTTTTATTTATTTCTTTTAGAATTGTTTATTTAAGCCCAGCACTCGGAGGCAGAGTTGCCAATCTGGACACCAATCTGTCCAACATGAATGGAGATGCATTGTCCCATCATGGCTGCAGGTTAGAAGGGACAGAAGTAGCCATGATCTAGTTTTTTGTTTGTTTGTTAGTTTTGTTTTGTTTTTCGAGGTAGGGTCTCACTCTAGCTCAGGCTGACCTGGAATTCACTATGTAGTCTCAGGGTGGCCTCGAACTCATGGCGATCCTCCTACCTCTGCCTCTCGAGTGCTGGGATTAAAAAGGTGTGTGCGCCACCTCACAACCTCCAGAGAGAAGCCCCCATTGTTCTCTGGACAAGTCACTGAGTATCCTCATCAAAATGTCTCTCAAGAGCTGGAGAGCTGGCTTAGCGGTTAAGGCGCCTGCCTGCCAAGCCTAAGAATGCCCGTTTGATCTCCAGGTCCCACATTTAGCCAGACGCAAAAGTGATGCAAGCATGCAATGACGTGCTTGCCCACCAAGGGGTGCGCATATCTGGAGTTTTTTCACAGTGGCTGAAATGGCCCTGTGCACCCATTCTCTCTCTCTCTGTTTCTCTCTGTCTCTCTCTCAAAAAAAAATTCTCTCAAAACTATATGCATACCCCTCCTTAATCAAAGCTGCTCTCACCCTTGGTTAGAGAATCTGCTTTATTTTAAGATGGCAGAGAATATCAGGAAAATCCAAGGGCCATCCATGCGATAAGAAAAGACAGCCGACTGCATACCATGAGATGTGCCACCTCTCATGTGACAAGTATTACTCCCAGTGCTAGCCCAACAACTGCCTCCTGGGAAAGAGCAACAAACTCCATGGTGAACTAAAACACATAGTGACAGAAATATAGTCTGCAGGAAACTCGACCCTAAAACAGACTGCTAACACTTCCGCCAAGACTCAGGGACTGTTGTGGAAGATGGGGTGTGAAGACTGTAAAGCCTCAGGGTGTGTAGAAATATCCTAAGGCCCAGCGCCAGAGACTGACAGAGGCCCTCATTGCCCCGCAGTGACCACCAAGAAACCTACTGAGGAGGGGCCTCAGGGAAATGGAGACTGGGTAAGAAGCAACACAAGGCATAATAGCCTGTGCGAAAGGTTATGGCTGCTCTATCTTAATCTCTCTCTCTCTCTCTTTTTTGGTAGGGTCTCATTCTATCTCAAGCTAACCTGGAATTCACTATGTAGTCTCAGGGTGGCCTTGAACTCATGGCGATCCTCCTACCTCTGCCTCCCGAGTGCTGGGATGAAAGGCCGTGCACTACCATGCCCGGCAGAAATCTTAACCTTTCTACCCTGTGAAGTGGTGACCAGACATAGGAAGAGTGAGATGAAGGAGGAGGGGCAGGAAATGGTGAGGATCATGCACAAAGGTGTTGCTTGGCACAAGTCCATTTACAAACTAACCATCTTATTCTTACAGTAAGAGTAGGTTCCCAGAAATGGGCTGTGTCGCATGAAATTTTTTCCCCCCGGTTGAGACATGAACACACACACCCATTCATCCCAGATAGGGGTGAACAGATCACAGATCAAAGCATGAGTTTTGGTGACCCAATGAGAGCGGGGAGAGGGGCTGCTGACAGGACCATGGATGACTCAAAGGGAGTTGCAACACTGAAAAGCCCAGCCCCCTTCTCCCCACCCCCTCCCCCAGCCCAGAGAGAAGCTATGTCTCTAGAGCTCACTGCAGACTTCCAGGCAGCTCAACTGGCCTGAGACTCTCTTCTCAACAGGTTGTTTACCCTAAACTTTCATAACCGTAGGGAAGGGTCCATTAAGTTTTATCTTTCCCAGACTTAACTGCCCAAGTCAGCTGAGGGTCCCCTCGGGAGGGAATGTTTCAATCCAGGGAAGATTGCTGTACAGCCGTGCTCAGAGTCTGCCCCTGGACACTCCTATAACTCTGGGGAGTGGTCTCGTGACCTTTTCAGTTTCAGCTCTCCCAGACTTGACCTTCTGAGCCTTCCGCCTCCCTTAAGGAGGGACTGTTTCAGCTTGTCGGGATTTACCATAAGGCAGGCTGCCATCCACTGTACAGCACTTATCTGGGGAACGGCCATAAAAAACCATCCTTTGGTCTCTGTTATAAAATTTCAAATGAAGTGGTGCAAACATTTGTACAGGTGTGAGAACGGGGTCCATGAATTGAAGGAAAAGATGCCAATTTATGGAGTGAGGGAGGAAATAAAACAGAAGCAGGAATTGTTGAAAACCAAACTGTGGGGCCACTATAGTGCACTCTGTTAAGAGTGCCTGTTTGAGTTTTGGTTACAGTTGGAAGTTTCTGGTCCCATCATGCCGGTTTTATTTATTTATGTATTTGATTGATTGATTATGTTTTGATCTGATACATAATGACAGGGTTACTTATGGCATTCTCATAATACTTAGTTTTACTTGATCCTGTCCCCACACTTTCTTTCCCGTCTCTCCTGCCCTACCCCTCAACAACCTTTCTACTCCCCATAATTCCCCTCCGGCTTTCGCTTTCATGTCACTTGTGTCCTGTCACTCTTCTACCCCTATTTCTTAAATCTATTTTTACTCTCTCATGGGCTGCTTTCTAGTTTTCTGGTGTCGACACATACTCATGCCCACATAAATACACACATGTAAAAATTAGAAGCTATGATCCACATATGATAGAGAACATGAAATATTTGTCTTTTGAAGCCTGGGTTACCTTACTTAATTTAGTATTTTCCATTTTTCATCAGTTTCCCTTAAATTTTCATTTTTCTTTACAGCTGAATACCATTCCACTGTGTATTTGTGTTGCATTTTCGTTCTCCATTCGTGTCTCGATGGACATCTACATTGATCTTATTGCCTCACCTTAATTTTTAAAATATTTTCCTGATTGATTGATTGATTTGAGAGACAGAGGGAAAGAGAGGAGAAAGAAAAAGACAGAGAGAGAATGAGTGAGCCAGGGCCTCCAACCACTGCAAAAGAACTCCAGACGCATGCACCATCTTGTGCATCTGGCTTTTACGTGGGCACTGGGGATTAGAACTCATGTCCCTGGGCTTTGCAGACAAGTGCCTTAGCCTCTTAGCCATCTCACCTCAGTTTTTGAAGGCTACAAATTCATGGGCTCCTACAGTGGTATGTGGAAAGGTGAGAGGAGGGTTGCGAAGCCTCATAGTGAAGGACTGAGCTTTGCCAGGGCCCATGTCTCACCACCACCTGGTTCCTTGGTGACCCTGTGTCAGGTGGTGGAAAGCTGCCAAATTGACCTGAACAGGTCTTCAAATCAACTCGTAAACAGATGCATCTGAGCTATCAAAGACACTCAGTAAATAGGCTTTCCCAGGGCTTTGTCAGCCAGACCCATTGACCTCCATGTATCTTACCCTTGTTTCTGGGTCCCAGCCTCAAAAGCCAAGCTCTCCCCTCTTTCTCTGTCAGTGTCACTCCCTAGTGTTAACCCCTCGGGGTTTATAAAGTGTGCGGATCAAGTATATGACAATGATGCAGACAAACATCTTGAGGGCCAAACAGCCGTGATTGTGATGTTCTGCTGCATTCACAGGGTTGTTTGTCTGAAGGTGAAGCTGTGGTCAGCCAAGGAAGTGTGCATGAATCCTAAAGCAAACAAACAAAACAAAACAAAAAACGACTGAAAAGTAAACAAAGCAGAGTTGTATCTAACGAGGCGGCAAAAGAAATAGCAGCAATAGACGTGTGAGTGGAAATAGACCATCCTCAATTACAGTTGGAAATGTCAATGCCCTTCATTCAAACAACCGGGCACACAGGAGACCTGATCGCATTGCCAACCAAGTCAACGGAATTCATGCAATAAGCAGACTGCCCATCATTTTCAAGTGCTCACAGAATATTCACATAAGGTAAATAATTTGTAGGCAATGAGAATTCCCTGTTAATATAAAAGCCCCCGAGTAAGGCAAAGTGGGTGCTCTGACAACAGCGAACTTGTTAGAAATCAACAACAGAAATATATCTGAAAACCTTCAAATGGTTAGGAACCAAGTTACCTGCTTCTCAGTAACTGTCATTCAATCCAGAATTAAACGGGAAAATTGCAGAACTGTTCTCAGAGAAATTTGTGTCTTCTTTCTCTTTAGACTTGTTAGCAGGTTGTACAATGACCAGTGTGATGCAACAGTGAGTCTGCGTCTCTGCAGTCGCAGCCCTGGGAGACCTTTTTGGGGGCATCGCGGGTGGGCTGCAGAACTGGACGCCCCTCACAATGCTCACCACTTCCATCTCGACGGTGGATACTCTCCCATGCCGACGGTGGTGGACTATATGAGATGGTTCTCGCACCTCCTCACAGGGTGAGCTTGGGTCCAGCCTGGTCAGTCAAGTGAAGGTCATTTACCTTGTCTGCTTCTGGCAAAGGATGCAGGATGTGCCCAGAATTAACCCCCTGTCCTCTGCGGCATCCCTGGGAGGAGAGGAGCTGTGCACATTGACACAGAGCTGAGGCGAGGGGCGCACACGTCGGCTGGGAGGCCGCAGTGCTGAGCTATGTTCCCTTCAGGACAGCTCGGGGCCCTCAGGGTTCCACTCTGCAGTTTTCATGACCGTGTGGCCCAGCATGCAGCCACTAGACACATGTGGACTTACCTTTAACATCAATTAAAATGAAATACAAGGAAAACTTTTTAGTTCTTTAATCAACTGTGACATTTCTTGCTACTGTGGCTCTTGGGAACCATTTTGGATGGCACAGAACAAACTCATCACTTCAGAAAGTTCCAAGGCAGCTAGCTAGTAAAGTGGGCAGATCCCTTGCATAAGCTATTGTTTAGAAGGCTCCTCCCCTCAACTTCCTCTCTACTGTTCCTTCTGCACATGTCAGCGCTGCCTGCAAATTAGAGAAAGGCCCAAGACCCAGATCTCCAGGTAAGGGAATAGGGGTGTATGTGTGGATGAGTGCTATAGTTTGAATTGGAGGGGAGGGGGCGTCTCTGCTGGCTCCGTGAACTAACTCTGCGGGCATGCCTGCTGGCACATATTTTTTCTTGCTGGTTCCTCTTTCCTGTCTGCTAATTTTAGGCTGTACTATGTTCTATATATAAAATGTATGTTTCAGGGGTTGCTGCTTAGGAAAAAGAAACCTATCCTACAAAGAGGTGTGCCTTCAGGGGTGGTTGAATTTGAAACAGGTCTCTTGCAAGAGTGGAGTGGGAGAATTCTCTCTGGAGGAGCAGGCAGGGAGAACACTGGGGCCATGAGAGGCATCCCTCGTTCTACAGACTCTGCCAACCGAGGTCCTTTGGCTTTGTGAGCAAATGCCTTAACCGCTCAGCCATCCCTCCAGCCCCAGGACATTTTCTTAAAGTGAGAACTTGACTGTATATTGGTCATATTCTCGTTGGAGCATTCTCATGGTTCCTCTTCCTGGTCTTTTCCCCGGAGGGCCCTCTTCAGTGGGGTTACTGATATTCTTTGTGGGGTCACGAAGGCACTAGTTAGCCTCTGTGCATGGAGGATGCCTCAGAATACGCCTCACCCGCAGCTTCTGCCCACTCGCCCGTCCACAACGTTTCCCGAGCCTTGCAGGGCATGTTAGAAGTCTCCTTTGGTGTTGAGCTCGCAGCTCATAGGCAGAGAGACAATCTAGCTGCCCAGGACAGTTATGGTTTGCATCTGAAGTAACCTCACCAGAGCAGCCCCGAGAGTCCTGGTGCCGTGGCAGTCTTGAGAGGTACCCAGACACCCCTGCCTCCCGTGTCTGCGTCCTGTCTCCTCTCCGTCTCCATCACCAGCGTCACCTGTGGTCAAAGCCAGGCCGTTGTCTATGATGTCTTTTCCCAGTTGAGAAGGAGCTGTTCCCTACCTCCCTAACCTTCCAAATCAAGCAGCAATGCTTTTCAAAGAAGCCCCTGGCTCCCCTTTCAAACCCGTGATCGATGGCTTCCTGTCTGGGACCTTGTCCTTAATGAGGGGCACTGGAGCCCGTCCTGGTCAGAGTTAGCTGCGCGGACAGGTCTCCCAAATATCTGTGGGGAGCAGCGAAAGAAAACGTTCAAAATGAGCCCCGCGGTTCTGTGCTGCTTGGTGTTGTTAACAGGGGGAAGGATTGTCAGGGCACAGACGACCAGAGAGGAAGCAGCAGGGCTTATACATTAGGTTGTGACTTAACAAGCAGAACCCCACCCCCATCCAGATCGTGCCTTGTCCCCACAGATAAAAGCATCCACAAAGCAGAGATGGTCTTCTGTCTGAGAGGAGACAGTAAAACATCCAGAAATGTTTTCCTGTTAGAGCCAGTGCTGTAACAATGCAGCGTGTGCACAGGCTCGCTGAAGCCGGCCCCACAGGTCCAGGCTGAGGCAGAGGTGGGGTGTTGGAGACTCTCAGGGAATGGGTAACTGTGAGGGTGCTGACAGTAGCACCATTTGGAATTGGTGATGGGCTGATGCAGGTCAGGGAGGAAGGTCTGTTGAGGCCCCCAAGGTCTGGCAGGAGGCACTGGCTGGGTGGCGATGCCATTTACTGAGACAAGGAATCCTGCTGGTGGTGGAGGTCAAGGGTTCTATTCTGGGCAACCTCTGCCGAGATGCCCATGAAATGGGTAAAAGAGAGGTTGAGTGTCTCAGATGTGTGGAGCTCTGAGGAGGGTGCAGACCACAGGTGACTTGAAAAAGGTCTCAGTGTGTGTGTGTGTGTGTGTGTGTGTGTGTGTGTGTGTGTGTAAAAAAGAACAAATGGACAAAGAAGAGTTGGGGTGATTTTTGTGAACTGTTTAAGTGAAATCAAAGTAGCAAGTTTATGGTCAAAGTCGTGTGTCGACCATCGGAGGTCGGGGTCCCGGCTGCTCTCCTTTTCCTAAAGCGCCCTGGTGTGTTTCTTTGCCTACAGGGACTCAAGCCACGATGGCATCCCGGTACCACAGTGTGGGTTCCTCCCCAGGCAAGTCAGAGTCCAGCCATGGTGAGAGGTGCTGGGGGGGCTGGGCAGCCAGACTATAGTGGGGAGGGCAAGCCCAGGGGGTGTGACCCCTTCTGACCCCACTGGAGCAAGAGAAGATGACCCCTGGTTGCTGTTCTCATCTATCCACTTCCTTCTTCCCTCATCTCTCCCCGCCTCTCTGCTTTCTTCCTTCTCCTCACTCATCTATCCACTTCCTTCTTCTCTCACCTCTCCCCGCCTCTGGTTCCTTCTCTCACTCATCTATCCACTTCCTTCTTCCCTCACCTCTCTCTGTCTCTGCTTTCTTCCTTCTCCTCACTCATCTATCCACTTCCTTCTTCCCTCACCTCTCCCCGCCTCTCTGCTTTCTTCCTTCTCCTCACTCATCTATCCACTTCCTTCTTCCCTCACCTCTCCCCGCCTCTCTGCTTTCTTCCTTCTCCTCACTCATCTATCCACTTCCTTCTTCTCTCACCTCTCTCCACCTCTCTGCTTTCTTCCTTCTCCTCACTCATCTATCCACTTCCTTCTTCCCTCACCTCTCTCTGTCTCTGCTTCCTTCTCCTCACTCATCTATCCACTTCCTTCTCCTTCTGCTTTCTTCCTCTTCCTCATCTATCCTTCCTTCTTCTTCTATCCACCTCTTCCCTCACCTCTCCCCTCTCTCTCTGCTTTCTTCCTTCTCCTCACTCATCTATCCACTCCCTTCTTCCCCTCACCTCTCCCCGTCTCTGCTTTCTTCCTTCTCCTCACTCATCTATCCACTTCCTTCTTCCTCACCTCTCCGCTCTCTGCTTTCTTCCTTCTCCTCACTCATCTATCCACTTCCTTCTTCCCTCACCTCTCCCTCTCTCTGCTTTCTTCCTTCTCTGCTATCCACTTCCTTCTTCTCTCACCTCTCTCCGCCTCTCTGCTTTCTTCCTTCTCCTCACTCATCTATCCACTTCCTTCTTCCCTCACCTCTCCCCGCCTCTCTGCTTTCTTCCTTCTCTTCACTCATCTATCCACTTCCTTCTTCTCTCACCTCTCCCCGCTCTCTCTTTCTTCCTCTCTCTTCACTCATCTCCACTTTCTTCTCTCACCTCTCTCCTCTCATTTCTTCCTTCTCTTCATCCACTTCCTTCTTCTCTCACCTCTCCGCCTCTCTGCTTTCTTCCTTCTCCTCACTCATCTATCCACTTCCTTCTTCTCTCACCTCTCTCCGCCTCTCTGCTTTCTTCCTTCTCCTCACTCATCTATCCACTTCCTTCTTCTCTCACCTCTCCCCGCCTCTCTGCTTTCTCCCTTCTCCTCTCTCATCTATCCATTTCCTTCTTCTCTCACCTCCTTCTCTCACCTCTCTCCGCCTCTCTGCTTTCTCCCTTCTCCTCACTCATCTATCCACTTCCTTCTTCTCTCACCTCCTTCTCTCACCTCTCTCCACCTCTCTGCTTTCTTCCTTCTCCTCACTCATCTATCCACTTCCTTCTTCTCTCACCTCTCTCCGCCTCTCTGCTTTCTTCCTTCTTCTCCTCACTCATCTATCCACTTCCTCTTCCCTCACCTCTCTCCACCTCTCTGCTTTCTTCCTTCTCCTCACTCATCTATCCACTTCCTTCTTCCCTCACCTCTCTTGCCTCTCTGCTTTCTTCCTTCTCCTCACTCATCTATCCACTCCTTCTTCTCACCTCCTCTCTGCCTCTCTCTTTCTTTCCCTTCTCCTCACTCATCTATCCACTTCCTTCTTCCCTCACCTCTCCCCGTCCTCTCTGCTTTCTCCCTTCTCCTCACTCATCTATCCACTTCCTTCTTCTCTCACCTCCTTCTCTCACCTCTCTCCGCCTCTCTGCTTTCTTCCTCTCCTCACTCATCTATCCACTCCTCCCCACTCTGCTTTCTCCCTTCTCCTCACTCATCTATCCACTTCCTTCTTCTCTCACCTCCTTCTCTCACCTCTCTCCGCCTCTCTGCTTTCTTCCTTCTCCTCTATCTCTCTATCTCTCTGCTTTCTCCCTTCTCACTCATCTATCCACTTCCTTCTTCTCTCACCTCCTTCTCTCACCTCTCCGCCTCTTTTCTCCCTCTCCTCACTCATCTATCCACTTCCTTCTTCTCTCACCTCCTTCTCTCACCTCTCTCCGCCTCTCTGCTTTCTTCCTTCTCCTCACTCATCTATCCACTTCCTTCTTCTCTCACCTCCTTCTCTCACCTCTCTCCGCCTCTCTGCTTTCTTCCTTCTCCTCACTCATCTATCCACTTCCTTCTTCTCTCACCTCTCTCCGCCTCTCTGCTTCTTCCTTCCTCTCCTCACTCATCTATCCACTTCCTTCTTCCCTCACCTCTCTGCCTCTCTGCTTTCTTCCTTCTCCTCACTCATCTATCCACTTCCTTCTTCTCCTCACCTCTCTCCTCCTCTCTGCTTTCTCCCTTCTCCTCACTCATCTATCCACTTCTTCTTCTTCTTCTTCTCTCTCTCTCTCTCTGCTTTCTCCCTTCTCCTCACTCATCTATCCACTTCCTTCTTCTCTCACCTCCTTCTCTCACCTCTCTCCGCCTCTCTGCTTTCTCCCTTCTCCTCACTCATCTATCCACTTCCTTCTTCTCTCACCTCTTCACTCACCTCTCTTCCTTCTCTGCTTTCTCCCTTCTCCTCACTCATCTATCCACTTCCTTTTTCTCTCCTCTCTTCTCCCTCTCTCTCTTCATCTACCTTCTCTCTCACTCATCTCTCTTTCTTTCTTCTCTCATCCACTTCCTCTCTCTCACCTCTTCTCTCACTTCTCCGCACTCTGCTTTCTTCCTTCTCCTCACTCATCTATCCACTTCCTTCTTCCCTCACCTCTCTCCGCCTCTCTGCTTTCTTCCTTCTCCTCACTCATCTATCCACTTCCTTCTTCCCTCACCTCTCTCCGCCTCTCTGCTTTCTTCCTTCTCCTCACTCATCTATCCACTTCCTTCTTCCCTCACCTCTCTCCACCTCTCTGCTTTCTTCCTTCTCCTCACTCATCTATCCACTTCCTTCTTCCCTCACCTCTCTCTGTCTCTGCTTTCTTCCTTCTCCTCACTCATCTATCAACTTCCTTCTTCCCTCACCTCTCTCTGTCTCTGCTTTCTTCCTTCACCTCACTCATCTATCCACTTCCTTCTTCTTCCCTGTCTCACCTTCTCTCCCATATCCACTGCCTTCTTCTTCCTCTCTCTTCCTTCTCTCATCTATCCACTTCCTTCTTCCCTCACCTCTCCCAGCCTCTCTGCTTTCTTCCTTATCCTCACTCATCTATCCACTTCCTTCTTCTCTCACCTCCTTCTCTCACCTCTCTCCACCTCTCAGCTTTCTTCCTTCTCCTCACTCATCTATCCACTTCCTTCTTCTCTCACCTCTCTCCGCCTCTCTGCTTTCTTCCTTCTCCTCACTCATCTATCCACTTCCTTCTTCCCTCACCTCTCTCCGCCTCTCTGCTTTCTTCCTTCTCCTCACTCATCTATCCACTTCCTTCTTCCCTCACCTCTCTCCGCCTCTCTGCTTTCTTCCTTCTCCTCACTCATCTATCCACTTCCTTCTTCCCTCACCTCTCTCTGCCTCTCTGCTTTCTTCCTTCTCCTCACTCATCTATCCACTTCCTTCTTCTCTCACCTCTGTCCGACTCTCTGCTTTCTTCCTTCTCCTCACTCATCTATCCACTTCCTTCTTCCATCACCTCTCTCCGCCTCTCTGCTTTCTCCCTTCTCCTCACTCATCTATCCACTTCCTTCTTCTCTCACCTCCTTCTCTCACCTCTCTCTCTTTTCTCCCTTCTCCTCACTCATCTATCCACTTCCTTCTTCTCTCACCTCTCTCCGCCTCTCTGCTTTCTCCCTTCTCCTCACTCATCTATCCACTTCCTTCTTCTCTCACCTCCTTCTCTCACCTCTCTCCGCCTCTCTGCTTTCTCTCTTCTCCTCACTCATCTATCCACTTCCTTCTTCCCCCACCTCTCTCCCTCTCTCCTTTCTTCCTTTTCCTCACTCATCTATCCACTTCCTTCTTCCCTCACCTCCTTCTCTCACCTCTCTCCGCCTCTCTGCTTTCTCTCTTCTCCTCACTCATCTATCCACTTCCTTCTTCCCCCACCTCTCTCCGCCTCTCCTCTTTCTTCCTTCTCCTCACTCATCTATCCACTTCCTTCTTCCCTCACCTCTCTCCGCCTCTCTGCTTTCTTCCTTCTCCTCACTCATCTATCCACTTCCTTCTTCCCTCACCTCTCCCCGCCTCTCTGCTTTCTTCCTTCTCCTCACTCATCTATCCACTTCCTTCTTCTCTCACCTCTCTCCGCCTCTCTGCTTTCTTCCTTCTCCTCACTCATCTATCCACTTCCTTCTTCCCTCACCTCTCTCCGCCTCTCTGCTTTCTCCCTTCTCCTCACTCATCTATCCATTTCCTTCTTCCCTCACCTCTCTCCGCCTCTCTGCTTTCTCCCTTCTCCTCACTCATCTATCCACTTCCTTCTTCTCTCACCTCTCCCCCTCCCTCTGCTTTCTCCCTTCTCCTCACTCATCTATCCACTTCCTTCTTCCCACCTCGCCTCTCTCCTCCTCTCTGCTTTCTCCCTCTCCTCACTCATCTATCCACTTCCTTCTTCTTTCACCTCCTTCTCTTACCTCTCTCCGCCTCTCTGCTTTCTCCCTTCTCCTCACTCATCTATCCACTTCCTTCTTCTCTCACCTCCTTCTCTCACCTCTCTCCGCCTCTCTGCTTTCTCCCTTCTCCTCACTCATCTATCCACTTCCTTCTTCTCTCACCTCCTTCTCTCACCTCTCTCCGCCTCTCTGCTTTCTTCCTTCTCCTCACTCATCTATCCACTTCCTTCTTCTCTCACCTCTGTCCGCCTCTCTGCTTTCTTCCTTCTCCTCACTCATCTATCCACTTCCTTCTTCCCTCACCTCTCTCTCTGCTCTCTCCTTCTCCTCACTCATCTATCCACTCCTTCTTCTCTCACCTCCTTCTCTCACCTCTCTCATCCTCTCTGCTTTCTCCCTTCTCCTCACTCATCTATCCACTTCCTTCTTCTCTCACCTCCTTCTCTCACCTCTCTCCGCCTCTCTGCTTTCTCCCTTCTCCTCACTCATCTATCCACTTCCTTCTTCTCTCACCTCTCTCATCCTCTCTGCTTTCTCCCTTCTCCTCACTCATCTATCCACTTCCTTCTTCTCACCTCCTTCTCTCACCTCTCTCCGCCTCTCTGCTCTTCTCCTCACTCATCTATCCACTTCCTTCTTCCTTCCTTCTCTCACTCTCTATCCACTTCCTTCTTCCCTCACCTCTCTCCGCCTCTCTGCTTTCTCCCTTCTCCTCACTCATCTATCCACTTCCTTCTTCTCTCACCTCTCTCCGCCTCTCTGCTTTCTCCCTTCTCCTCACTCATCTATCCACTTCCTTCTTCTCTCACCTCCTTCTCTCACCTCTCTCCGCCTCTCTGCTTTCTCCCTTCTCCTCACTCATCTATCCACTTCCTTCTTCTTTCACCTCCTCCTCTCTCCGCCTCTCTGCTTTCTCCTTCTCCTCACTCATCTATCCACTTCCTTCTTCTCTCACCTCCTCTCTCCCTCTCTCCGCCTCTCTGCTTTCTCCCTTCTCCTCACTCATCTATCCACTTCCTTCTTCACCTCACCTCCTTCTCTCTTCCCTCTCACTCTCTCTCTTTCCTTCTCCTCTCTCATCTATCCACTTCCTTCTTCTTCTCTCACTCTCTCTCCTCTGCTTTCTTCCTTCTCCTCACTCATCTATCCACTTCCTCTTCCCTGACCTCTCTCTGCCTCTCTGCCTTCTCCTCACTCATCTATCCACTTCTTCTTCTCCACCTCTCTCTCTGCTTTCTTCCTTCTCCTCACTCATCTATCCACTTCCTTCTTCCATCACCTCTCTCCGCCTCTCTGCTTTCTCCCCCTTCTCCTCACTCATCTATCCACTTCCTTCTTCTCACCTCACCTCTCTCCCCGCCTCTCTGCTTTCTCCCTTCTCCTCACTCATCTATCCACTTCCTTCTTCCCTCACCTCTCTCCGCCTCTGCTTTCTCCCTTCTCCTCACTCATCTATCCACTTCCTTCTTCTCTCACCACCTTCTCTCACCTCTCTCCGCCACTCTGCTTCTCTCCTTCTCCTCACTCATCTATCCACTTCCTTCTTCCCCACCTCTCTCCGCCTCTCCTCTTTCTTCCTTTTCCTCACTCATCTATCCACTTCCTTCTTCCCTCCTCCCGCCTCTCTGCTTTCTTCATCTCCTCACTCATCTATCCACTCCACTTTCTTCCTTCTCCTCACTCTCATCCACTCTTCTTCTCTCACCTCTCTGCCTCTCCTCTTTCTTCTTTTCCTCACTCATCTATCCACTTCCTTCTTCCCCCCACTCCTCTCTCCCCTCTCTGCTTTCTCCCTTCTCCTCACTCATCTATCCACTTCCTTCTTCCCTCACCTCTCTCCGCCTCTCTGCTTTCTCCCTTCTCCTCACTCATCTATCCACTTCCTTCTTCCCTCACCTATCTCTGCCTCTCTGCTTTCTCCCTTCTCCTCACTCATCTATCCACTTCCTTCTTCTCTAACCTCTCCGCCTCTCTGCTTTCTCCCTTCTCCTCACTCATCTATCCACTTCCTTCTTCCCCTCGCTCTCTCCGCTCTCTCTTTCTCTCCTTCTCCTCACTCATCTATCCACTTCCTTCTTCCTCACCTCTGCCTCTCTGCTTTCTCCCTCTCCTCACTCATCTATCCACTTCCTTCTTCTCTAACCTCTCCGCCTCTCTGCTTTCTCCCTTCTCCTCACTCATCTATCCACTTCCTTCTCTCACCTCTTTCCGCCTCTCTGCTTTCTTCCTTCTCCTCAGGACATGTCTGTGAAGCTGAGGGGAGAAATTAATGGAGTCTCCAAACCTGTTAAGACCTGCCAAATTGATTGGTTGGTGGGAATCCTCTTCTTTCTTTCTCTTTTCTTTTTTTAAAAAAATATTTTATTTTTATTTATTTATGAGGTGGGGGAGAATGGGTGCACCAGGGCCTCCCGCCACTGTAAACAAACTCCAGAGAAATGTGCCACCATGTGCATCTGGCTTACGTGGGTTCTAGGGTATTGAACCTAGGTACTTAGGCTTCACAGCCAAGTGCCTTAACAGCTACGCCATCTCTCTAGACCCTTCTTATCTTTTTGTATATTCCTCTTTTCTTCTTTTAACTCCCTTTCTCTCACTCTCTCTCTCTCCTCTTCTTTCTTCCTCCTATCCTTTTCTGTGCTTTTTTTGTCTATAGAATATGTGTTTTGTGTGTTTGTTGGTGTATGTGATGGTGTGTGTACGTGGTGTATGCATATGTGTACACAGATGTGTGAACTCACTGCATGTTCTTGTGCAGGCCAGAGAAGAACACTGAAAAAATAAACAAAAAAAATTTTTAAAAAGAGTGTACCAAACTGCCTATTAAGCACTTTTTTTTTTTTTCCAACAAAGGCCAATTTATTAACAGGGGATTTGCAGGTTAAACAGTCCCAGAATATATCTGTGAATGATACATCAGATAAGGTATTAATAGCCAACATGTGTAAGAAATTCAGATAATTCAGTAGAAAAATAATAAACGCCTGATAGAAAAATTGGCAAAGATCTAAACAAACATTTTTCTTTTTTTTTTCCAGGCATTTAATTAATTAATTAATTAATTAATTTTTAATTATTATTTTTTTATTGACAACTCCTATACTTACATACAAAAAACACATATATCCCTCCCCTCCCCCAATCCACTTTAGAACTCCAATCTCCATCATATACCTTCCCTCTCTCCATTAGTCTCTCTTTTAATTTGATGTCATCATCTTTTTCTTCTATTTTTGAGGGTCTTGCAAAGGTATTGCTAGGCACTGCAAGGTCATGGATATCGAGGCCAATTTCTGTCTGGGCGGTTGCATTATAAGAAGTCATACCCTTCTTTTGGCTCTTCCATTCTATCCGCCCCCTCTTCTGCAATGGTCCCTGAGCCTTGGAGGGTGTGGCAGAGGTGTTTCAGTGCTGGGCACTCCTCCATCCCTTCTTCTCAGCACTATGTTGCCTTTTGGGTCATCCCAGTGGTCATCGCTATCTGAAAAGAGAAGCTTCTCTAACCAGAAGTGAGAGTAGCATTAATATGTGAACATGAACATTAAGTGTAGTGCCCCCAGGGAAGCTTGGTGGGAATAATATATACATTTAGTCAGATAAGAGCAGGCTTTATACCCCTAAGGCTCATGACCTCTCCTGCCATAGACTTTTGCTTAGGTTTTTCAGTACCAGGTATGTATTCCCTCCCGTAGAGAGGGCCTTCAGTCCAATTATGGAGCAGTTGGTTACCCCAAGAGCAGACATGCCACTATTGCACCCATTCAGTCATTGGGCCTTTATGGCCAAACTTGAATGTTCAGTGTCCACTGTTTTCACTGCTGATGACTTCTGTCTCCCATACGGCTGCATGCAGTGCAGCTTTTTCCAGCTTTCAGTTGGCTGGTCTGCAGGGAGAAGGATTTCTGCTCAGAACCAGCTTGCTTTCTCAGTGACCTTGCCTCTCAGGCAAGAGATGTCTTCAGCAATAGGGTCTTACTATCTGTTTCTCAAGGGAAACCAAGGGCTTTGGCAAAAGCCTTTAATGTTTTGGAGGCTACAGGGACCTCCTCGGCCAACAACTCAATGGAAGATATCCCATCCCAGGCACTGAAAATTTTCTAGTAAGTCTACAGCTTCTAGATGTGTCATTATTCAAAAAAGTAGGTTTACATAAGTCTTATTCACATTATCTTGAATTTAGATTGACCCTCCCCCTGCCCTTCTTTTATGCATTCTCTTCCCATGGCCTTGATTAGGCCATGCCCCTCCCTGTAATCTGTTCTTCTATTTACATGTGCAAAAAAAAAAAAAAGAAAGAAAGAAAGAAAGAAAGAAGAAAGAATGAATGAATGAAAGAAAGAAAGAAAGATAGATAGATAGATAGATAGATAGATAGGAAATGCATCATAAAAAATGGCCACAGTGTAGACTGTGGGCCAGGCTGTTTCTGGCAGGGTTTGTTGGCACTGCATGGTGTGAGGAGTGTAGTTTGGATGCTGCACATTCAGAACCAAGGCTGCCATGGTTTGGGCTGTATGTGACATCTAACCCATGAATTGTCATCCATGTGCGGTCAGCATTTAGCTGTTTGTGGTTGTGTGGGAGTTGGTGTTTGGTGTTCTTTGAATTTGCCTATGTGATGTTTCTTTTTCCCCTTTCTATGGCCAAAAATTCAATAGCTTCCAAAGACTCTTAGGACAGGGCCTTCCACTGCAGTGCCAAGTAAATCATGCACTCCGGCCCCATCATTTGTTTCTTAGGTAATCTTTAAAAAAAAATTTTTTTTTTGAGATAAAGAATTGACACACCAGGGCCTCAGCCACTGCAATCGAACTCCAGACGCTTGCGCCACCTAGTGGGCGTGTGTAGCCTTGCACTTGCCTCACTTTTGTGCGCTGGCTTATATAGAATCTGGAGAGTCGAACATGGGTCCTTAGGCTTTACATGCAAGCGCCTTAACCACAAAGCCTTCTCTCCCGCCCTCTTAGGTAATCTTAACCTTCCTCTTTCCAGTGTTTTCAGAGTGGGACTTTTGGAAATTTACATCTTTTATCATAAAATTTTGGCTCTCAAACATGTAAAACTATGTCTTCATAATATTAAAGGCTTGTATAATACCTTGATGTGGCTCTTATGAAGAAGGAAGAAAACTTCATTTTATGATATAAGTAGGGAAATTATATCTTTCCCTGCAGATGCCCCACGTAAAAGCTTGCCTCTCAGGCAAGAGATGTCTTTCTGCATTATCTTAGAGGGACAGGGATTGTCAGCAGCCCACAGTTCTCTTCTGAAACCATTTTATTTCCTCCTCTGAGAGCTATGAAGCTTCAAATTGGCAGACGCTCTTTAAAGAATCCTGAAAAGATGTAAGTCAGGAGAACAAGGAAGATTCTAGATGTCTAAGTCCTGTCAGAGGGGCACTAAGCCCAGAAGCTGTCTGCGACCCTGGGAGGGCAGAGGTAACAGCAAGGGAGAAGCCCAGAGCCAGCAACAGGGACGGGCACGGGGTGTCCGGCCTCTGCACGGGAGCTGTTGGAGGTAGATTCTCACACTTGGCTTTTGCTTCCTTCCTGTTCCAGAGCCTGGAAACCATGATAACATAAGCTCCCAGCTGAGAATTGTGTTAGTGGGTAAAACCGGAGCAGGAAAGAGTGCAACAGGGAACAGCATCCTGGGAGAGAAAGCATTTTATTCTGGCATCTCAGCAAAATCCATCACCAAGGTCTGTGAGGAAGGGAGAAGCGTGTGGAATGCACGAGAAATTGTCGTCGTGGACACGCCTGGAATTTTTGACACTGAAGTACGGGATAGTGACACGTGCAAGGAGATTGTTCGCTGTCTCCTCCTGACCTCCCCAGGGCCTCATGCCCTGCTGCTGGTCGTGCCCCTGGGCCGCTACACCGTGGAAGAAGGGCAGGCCACGGAGAAGATCCTGAGACTGTTTGGAGACAGGGCGAGAAGATTCATGATTCTCTTATTCACCCGGAAAGACGATCTGGGCGACATTGACTTCCATGAGTACTTGAAGGAGGCGCCAAGTGGCATTCGAGAGCTGATGCACAAGTTCGGGGATCGCTACTGTGTGTTCAACAACAGGGCAACAGGAGGCGAGCAGGAGGCCCAGAGGACACGGCTGCTGACCCTGGTGGAGCGCATGGTGCAGGAGAACGGGGGAGGGTGCTACACCAACCAGATGTTCCAAAGGGCCGAGGAGGAGATTCGGAGACAAACCCACCAGATGCAAGAACATTACCGAGCGATGCTGGAGAGGGAGCGAGCACGGATAAGAGAGGAGTATGAAGAGCAAATTAGAGACCTGACCGACCAACTGGAACGGGAAAGGAGAAGGGCGCAGATGGAGAGGGAATGTTCCAGAACAGAGGCTTTCTACACTGAGAGACAACAAGGTGCCAGAAGGGAAGTTATTAATCAGAATATGATAATAGAATTAATCTTAAAAGTAGTGGAGGTTGGTTCTTCTATCTTTAAGCTCTTTATGAAAGATTAGCCCTAGTGGAACTCTTGCCTGTGCCTTCTGCATTTACTTTTTTTGGGGGGAGGGGCAGGTTTTCGAGGTAGGGTCTCACTCTAGTCCAGGCTGACCTGGAATTCACTCTGTAGTCTCAGGGAGGCCTTGAATTCATAGCGATTCTCCGACCTCTGCCTCCCGAGTACTGGGATTAAAGACGTGCGTCTCCACGCCTGGCACTTCTGCATTTTCTCTGATGACCTGTGCTTCAGGACTCATCCACTCATCCACGTATGCTTCTTTCTATCTCTTAAGGTTCAATAATGCAGTAAAGTCTGTCATCTGAAACATGGTAGATGTTTGCTGATTTTGCAAGAGATGGACACATTCTTTTTTTTTTCTTTCTTTTTTTTTTTTTATTATTTTATTTTAAGGGGCTCCCTCTAGCTCAGGCTGACTTGGAACACATTCTGTAATCCGAGTAGTCCGAGGCTGGCCTTGAACTCACAGTGATCCTCCTATCTCTGTCTCCCAAGTGCTGGGATTAAAAAGGTGTGCCACCATGCCCAGTTTATGAACCTCCAAACCAGAAACCACGAGTGCTTGATACCTGGGCATGCTTCCTCCTGGACACAGCGGACATCTGCAGGAGACCACAGGAGATGCCCCAGGCTGTACCAGTGGCTCTGCTCTGGTGTCTTGGCACAAAGTCTCCACCTACAGCTCCTGTTGTCTTCTTTCTGCCAGCCGTGATCACTTCATCATATGCTTTGTTAGACAACGCGGTTCTTTGCATAAGGTAACCCTAGAGATTGCGGTGGGCTTTTTCCTCAAAGAATGACAACTTGTTTGATTACATTTTCACAGAAGGACTCAGATTGTTCCCTTTCATCTACACTTTGAAGGAGATGAGTTGTCAGTGAACTCTCAGAATTCAAGTAAGCTTGCAGGAGCAGAAATCCGCTGTTGAACAGAGAAGACTGCAGTGTCTGGCGTGTGTAGCTGGACTGGTAGAAATTGACCAACGCAGTTTAACCAATCTGATGAACAATGAGAGCTCCTTCTGAGAAGTGAGCTGGCTGCCCCACCCCCACCCCATCCCTTGTTGCTTATGTCTTGTAGCCCACCTGGTCGGTCTGCTTCACAGTATAATAAAGCTGTTTCCTTCTTGCATATTTTCACAGAATTGGAGTCTGTTTCTTCTTGGAAGATGCCAGTGCCGCTTATAACAATACGGTGGTGCGTTTTCATTTTTGGTGCAGGTTTAAGATGATTTTGGAGCGGTTGGCTCTACCCTCATGACACATCCCTTCTTCCTCTTTGTGATCCACATTCTCAATCCATCACGAACCAAGGACCAGAGTTTCCTTGGCCGTTCATTTTGTGGCCGCAGACATTTTGTGCTTCAGGTTTCTGAAATCCGTGAGCTTTACCCAGGATAACGTTCCCGTTGATATTGAGATATCAAGAATGATACCTCTATTCCGTTTCTGCTTTTCTCCAGACTTGTCCTCACCTAATAGTTTCTAGGCTCGCCCAAGCATGTTCCCACCCTCTACCGCATGTGGTGGTTGTCGCCTGTGACAGCTCTCCTGCAAAAGATGGCATTGGGCATAGCAAAGAAATACTCAAGCAATACATGATTTAAACAGGGTTAGCACAAAACTCTGTAGCCCAATCCAACAACTCTAGCCAGTGACAAGTCTCCAAATCTGATAATTCTAACCAGCAACAAGTCTCTGGAGTTCCAATTCTGCCCTTCCAGCTAGGCTACTCACAGTCCTGGAAAACTTCATCAGGGGCCGGCAGCTCTCCTTAGCAGTCATCTCGTGGTCCCGGCATCTCCACTGGGTCTCCACTGCAACCCACAGTCCATCTTCATGGCTCCATTGGGTCTCCATGCAGGCATCCAGCAAACCTCCTTCACACTGCCCATGGCCATTTCCAAAACACAAGACCGTGATGCAAACTCAATGACCCTCTCTTTCCTGCATTTCTTATACTCTACAATACCAGGTAGGGTGCCATTTTGTTAACCCAGGGGGGAATAAAGCAGACTTTGAAGAACAGGACACTCCTTGAGCACTCAGGCCCCTTCAAAAGAGTCTGCATTCTTCCTGTTGCCCCAGTGCAGGTCAGCTGGCCCAATTGCAATAGCTGTAATTTCTCAAACAATTTGCAGGTGAATGGGCAGCAGTTTAGGTCCCAAAATTTCACTTTTTCTGTGCCGTATCCTTCTGCTCACACCAATCCATTTCTATGCAATGCAACCCTGTACAGCTTCTCAGGACATGGGCATAACAGCAAGACTCTTACACAAACTACTAGCCCAGTCCAGGCAGAGCTCTTTTTCACCCTCATAAACCAAACTTCACAGTCCATAGTTCTTACTGCATTCAGGTCTTTCAACTCTGACCAGAATAGTCCATCAAGATGTACTTACAGCACTGCAAAGCATCTCTTAGGCCAAGGTTTCAAATCCTTCCACATTCCTCTTGAAAGTCAGCTCCAAAAGGCCAAAGCCCACACAGTCAGGTGCCTAGCAACACATGACCCCATTCTCAGTATCAGCATTAGTGTTGCAGCCATTGATGGTAGAAATCATCCAACCAAGAGCAGCTTGTGGGAAAAAGAGGTTTATTTTGGCTTACAGGCTCGAGGGGGAAGCTCCATGATGGCAGGGAAATCGATGGTATGAACAGAGGGTGGACATAACCCTCTGGCCAACATCAGGTGGGCAACAGGAATAGGAGAGTGTGCCAAACATTGGCAAGGGGAAGCTGGCTATAATACCCATAAGCCTGCCCCCCAACAACACACCGCCTCCAGGAGGCTTTAATTTCCAATTGCCATCAGCTGGGGAGACTAGCATTGAAAATACCTAAGTTTATGGGGGACACCTGAATCAAACTGCCACAACAATAAAATAAGTAAAACAATACAATGACACTTGGGTCCATGTCAGTGGCAGCAGTAAAATAACACTTCCTAGCAGAAATGGAGTGGGAGGATCACAGTCCCACACGAGGAAGTGGGATTGCAGCCATTAGTCTCGCTTGCCGCTACCCCCAGCTGTGTGATCTTGAGAGCTGCTAGATTACACAGAACATGAAAGGTTAAGTGAAGGTGGGGCTCCCCACAGTCAGCTTCTATGGAATTATCACCTATAATGTGGTGGGGCCTTGCGGTCATGCAGTCACACATGCTTCTGTAAGTAAACTCTCACCTGTGCTTTTGCAAGTGAGCCCAAATCATTGGTTCACCAAGTTGGACTTAGAGGCAGCAGTTTCTTTCATCTGCAGTTGCCACCCTATCTGGAGTGAACAGACGTTTGCTCTTATCTCCTGGGCAAAGAAACCCAGCAGCTAAACACTGTGATTCAAATGAAAAGAGAATGAAGACTTAACACTTACTCACTCTCTCACTAACAGCCATTGATTGTATTTTAGATTAAACATTGAGAATCTAGAGAAGAGGAAAGCAAAGTCCCCTTTGAGACTGGCTTATTCATTGATGTAATGCTTCTGACAGCCACACAAGCTACACATCCCAATAGCCAATTCCTTCAGTTGCCGAGTCAGTCGTGTCTCATCATACAGGCCTGCACAGTTTTAATTGATTCACCATGTCTGGTTGCATTGTTTAATATCTTCATTATAATGAAGGTGGACATTACTGGTAATGGGGGCGGTGTATTTATCTTCTTACTGGGAATGCTTCCAGAGCTCCTAGTTGGATAAGCAAGGTCCTGGAATGCAGCAATACAAACTACTCTGCTCTTTCCTCTTGTAAGATAGAAGGTCAGAGTGTCAATTAATGATTTATTTATTTGCAAGGAGGGGGAGAAAGAGAGAGAGAATGGACCCGCCAGGGCCTCTGGCTGCTGCAAATGAACTCCAGATGCATGCGCCACCTTGTGCTTCTGGCTTACGTGGGTCCTGGGGAATCGAGCCTCGAACCAGGGTCCTTAGGTTTTTACTTTTTTGTAATCTTAGTTATACAGATAATGGGTTTCACCCTGAGCTACTGGGGTGCTATTCAGTTATCATTGTCACGTCTATGTTGTAAAGTGTTTTCACTGTGGACTTCTCCAGCAGTTTCAAAGTTTCAGGCCTCACATTTAAGCTTGTCTTTTTTTTTTTCTTTATGTGTGTGTGTGAGAGAGAGAGAGAGGAGGAGGAGGAGAGAGAGAGAGAAAGAAAATTGGGGCACAAGGGCCTCCAGCCACTGCAATTGAACTCCAGATGTGTGCATTCCCTTGTGCACATGTGTGACCTTGTGTGTTTGTGTCACTGGCTTACATGGGACCTGGAGAGTCAAACATGAGTCCTTAGGCTTCACAGGCAAGCGCCTTAACTGCTAAAATCCACCTCTCCAGCCCCACATTTAAGTTTCTGACCCATTTTGAACTCATTTTGTATGGGGTCAATGATAGGGATGTGGCTTCATTTGTCCACGCATCAACATCCACTCTCCGAGCACAGTGTACTAAAGAGGCTGTCTTCTATCCAACTTGCGTTCCTGGAGGTTTTGTCTAGAATTAGATGCCTGTGGCTGTGTGTGCTATTTCTGGGGCCCTTATCCTTTTCCCATGGTCTATGTGTCCGTTTTGTGCCAATGCTCTTGTTTTAGACTGCCATTCACATAGCATCTGCCTTCTCTCCTGATCATATAGTATGGGCCTTTCTTTCTTTCTTTCTTTCTTTCTTTCTTTCTTTCTTTCTTTCTTTCTTCCTTCCTTCCTTTCTTTCTTTCTTTCTTTCTTTCTTTCTTTCTTCTTTCTTCCTTCCTTCCTCTCTTTTTTTCATTTTTTTTTTTGAGGTAGGGTCTCACTCTAGCCCAGGCTGACCTTGAATTCACTATATAGTCTCAGGGTGGCCTCCACGTAGACCATTGGAAAAGATTAAGTGCCTCAGAAATAGCACACACAGCCCCAGGCATCTAATTCTAGACCAAACCTCCAGGAAGTATTGATGAGATGTAGGGGAAAGGCCAAATGATTTTTACAAACCACAAAAGACCTCACATTAAGGCACAAAATAATTTTCCATTAAAACACCCTTTTTAGGGCTGGAGGGATAGCTCAGCAGTTAAGGTGCTTGCCTGCAATGCCTAATGAGCCGGTTTCGGTTCCCTAGTACCTACGGCAAGCCAGATGCACAGAGTGGGGCATGCATCTGGAATTTGTTTGTAGTGCCTAGAGGCCCTGGTGCACATTCTCTCTCTCTCTCTCTCTCCCTCTCTCTCAAGATTACAAAACACAACTGCAATCAGTCAGTGTTAGATGAGCAGTGTGATAGAAGAGACACTCTCAGAGGGAACAGCTCAGAGGTGAAAACTTCGTAAATGAGCTTTTCAGGAAGCGCGGTGTACTGGGTCGGCTGTGAAAGGTCGGCAGGCCCGGTCACTATCATACCACTTCCCACTAATACCTTTGCTTTTCAAACACAGGAAGCAAATGTTCTCCCTCCCTTCCTTTGAGCCCATGGTGACCAGCTATGACCTGTAGTATTTTCTCTCTGCAACAGTCTGTGGTCCCAGTGAAGGCCTGGTTCTGAGCAGGCGCAGGGCATCTTCTTTGGTTGGTCTCACTCTGTGGAGCTACTTGTCTGCCGTGAGGGCAGGAGGCTTAGACACCTCCACATCGGTGCATTGTCCCTGCTATGGGCTCTCATTATAGACACATTAGTCATATGCTCAGGAGTTCTTAGCTTCAGATTAAAAAAAAATTTTTTTTTAATGACACTTTTCTGGCAGGCATGGTGGCTCATGCCTTTAATCCCAGCACTTGGGAGGAAGAGGTAGGAGGATTGCTGTGAGTTCAAGGCCACACTGAGACTACTTAGTGAATTCCAGGTCAGCCTGGACTAGAGTGAGACCCTACCTCAAAAAAAAAAAAAAAAAAAAAAAAAAAAAAAAAAAAGACACTTTTCCTTATTTGGTTCCATTCTTTGTATCGTGCTTCCTGCAAGAGACCTTGAACATCCTGTTATTTGCCTGCAACCTGAAATGCGGGCAAAGGCCTTGAGCAGTATTAATGTGACTTTCCTGTTTTCCAGCCCAGGATGTTGGCCCCAGGGCGGTCATTCTAAAGTGTGGTCCCCAAACTGTCACACCAAACAAAACACATGTGGGGAGAGGTGTGGACGGCATATGCTTGGGCCCCAGCCCACACTTTGTGTTTTAATAAGCTTTCTGGACACCTCTGTAAATGTGCACGACAAACACTGGTCCCTGTGGTTAAAGGCATTCTACACTTCATAAAATACAGAGGAAAACATATAGGAATGGTCAGTTTCCAGCTTGCGAAACTATTAATGGAACTTTGTCAAAGACGATAGATAGCTTTGTGTAGGTGCCTGCTTCACCACGAATCACCTGTCTGCCATGTGACGTCACATCAGGAATGACGCCATTTCCCTCAGGAGACAGCAATATCTTCCTCCGTGGAAGTGTAGGGGACAGGCTTAGGGTAGTCCCTCTTCTTTCCGGGTAAAAGCTGTCAAAGGGAAGGCAGAAGAACAAAGCAAAGAAATGTGTGTCCAACGCTCATCTCCTGGGTGTTGACTCAGAAAACAAGAGGCTTACAGGAGACTTCTGTTCTAGTCATCCCTTGAGCTTCGGCTGGGGCGAAGCCTTCTCGTGGTGAATGTAGCCGTGTTCAGTTCCTTGTTCCAAGGATCGAAATACCTGCAGCTTTTGTCTGCTTTCAGCTGACCTTTGACGCTTTCTGTTTCCTTCTGACTATGGTTCAGTTAGTTTTTTAGCAGGTGTTCAGTCAGTTGCAAGTGCGTGGTTTTGAACCACACACAAGCTCATGTGTAGGCATAGCTAGACTTTCCTTTGATTGGAGGTGAATTACCGGAAGTCTCCACCATCGAGGGTGATACTGAAGTGGCCCCAGAGTGGGGTGCAGAGCTGGGTCACCGGCTGTGCCTGGCTACACTAGTTCTCAGCCTGCACCACCATTCGTTCCTTCTTCTTTTTTTTTTTTTTCGAGGTAGGGTCTCACTCTGGCCCAGGCTGACCTGGAATTAACTACGCAATCTCAGGATGGCCTTGAACTCATGGCGATCCTCCTACCTCTGCCTCCCAAGTGCTGGGATTAAAGGTGTGTGCCACCACGCCCGGCTTCGTTCCTTCTTCTTTACAAAATCACATCTGTGCTGCTCAGCCAGCAAAGAACTCACATGAATAGCACTGCAGGATTTCTGCATTGCTTTTTTTTTTTTTTTGTAATGGAAGTCCACACTGTCTGTCATCCTGATGCGAATGTAATCTCTCCATTGCAATTGCAATTCAGAGGATAAAAGGTACTTTTGAAGGACGTTGGAGCAGGAAGGAAGGGAAACATGGCTCTTTTGTGAATACATTAGGGCCTTGCAGTCACACTTACCAGCCCCTTTTGCATGTCAAGAATCAGTCTTGAAGCCGGGCATGGCGGCACATGCCTTTAATCCCAGCAGAGAGAGAGAGAGAGAGAGAGAGAGAGAGAGAGAATGGGCATGCCAGGGCCTCTAGCCACTGCAAACAAACTCCAGACACGTGTGCCACCATGTGCATCTGACTTACATGGGAGCTGGAAAATAGAACCAGGGTCCTTAGGCTTTGCAGGCATGCGCATAAACCGCTAAGCCATCTCTTCAGCACCATAAGGATTACTTGTAACAAAGAAGTGTGTTTCAGGCAGAGGATGTGGGATAGGCCTATCACTGGATGACTGGTTGGTTCTGCCTAGCCCTCAATACTGTATCTTCTAGAAGGAAACCTTCCTTGGGGCAGATAGAGTGGAAATAAGAAGAAAAAGTACAGGTCATCTCTGGTCACCAGTGGCCATGGGAGGAAAAAAATGGCTTCCTGTTTGGGAAAAGTAAAAATAATAGGAGGAAGTGAGTGCCTCAACCTATATCCAGCTATCTCATCACTCTGAAATAGATCCCTACCCTTCCTACAAGATGCTCTTTGTGTTTCCCACCCTCCCCGAGCGTCTCTCCCTCTGTGTGTGGAAGGTCAGCAGGTCCTCTTTCCAGGCAGAGGGAAGGGATTGAGCTCTGAGCAGTAGGGGAGCAAGCACATGGACCTGAGGCAGCATCCTCTGACTCCAGACAGTCCCCATACAGACCACCACCTCCACTTCTCAGCCCTCTCGGGGGACTAGAGCTGGAGACCGTCTCTGCCACACACACCCTGAAGCAGGGAGATGAAGAGGGAACTGGGAACCTTTCCTATCTCTTCTTATCATCCCTTCAGCCCACCATGCTCCCCACAAGCTTCTTTCAACTCTAAAGCACTGAGCTGCATCTGAGGCGCATCAGCCTGCATTGTTGGATTAAATGGTTTTCTGCCAGAGTTTCACTGTGGTGGCTAATTTGGACTATTAACTTGGTTGGGTCCAGCATGGCCTAGGAGTCTCTAGGCATGTTTATGAGAGAGTTAGTACATTGGGTTAATTGACACGAGAAGCCATGCCTTAACTGTGGATGGAATCATCCCATGTGCTGGGGTCCCTGAATGGATAAAAAGGAGAAAATGGGAGATGGAGGGATAGCTTAGCAGTGAAGGTGTTTGCCTGAAAAGCCAAAGGACCCAGGTTTGATTCCCCAGAACCCAGATGCACAAGGGGCGCATGCGTCTGCAGTTCGTTTGCAGTGGCTGGAGGCCCTGGCACACCCATTCTCTCTCTCTCTTTCTCCCTCCCTCTTTCTCTGTCAAATAAATAAGTAAATAAAAATAAAAAAGGAGAAAATGAGCTGAGAACCAGCATGATGGTTTATAGTGCTTATCAACTTCACAGGACCTGGAATCATGGGTGAGGAATTATGGAGATCAGGGTGGCCCCAGGGCAGGCCTGTGAGGGATTATGCTGACCAGTGTAATTGGTGTGGGAGAATGGCACTAGCCAAGGTCTGGTTTCTAGACGGATAAAAGGGAGACCGCCATATGAGCAGCAGCATTCATCACTCAGCCCACTTCCTCCTTGCCCATGTGATGAAGTGACACTGGTTTCCTTGTCCTGCTGTGTTTTCCCATCGTGATGGACTCTACCCTCTGGAACTGTAAGCCAAAAAAAATACGCCTTTTCCCCACCCCCATAAACTGCTCTGGTGAGGTATTCTGCTTCCTGACTGAGGACAGAACGTGACCAGCTGCTTCATGGTCCTTGTAGCAGACAGCTTCAGGTTCGCTGAGATGAACTTCCAGACCAGGCACAGTTATGGAGGAAGGGATATTTATTGAAGCTTACAGATGCAGCGGAAGTTCCATCATGGCCGAAGAAGCTGGCCTGCTTTCACAGGACCAAACACAGAGAGAGAAGCCACAAGCCAAAAGCCACACAGCACAGCACACCCCAGGAAATCCAGCTAGGCACTTTGCCTATCTTTAGATTGAAATCTCAAACCCGCCACCACACCTTAAGATCCGCCCAGTGACATTGCCTCCAGCCAGGCGGATGCAGATGCAAACTACAAACTAATAAAGCACTGAATATATTAGGGGCCACCCATTCAAGCTAGCACAGTCCTGCATCCATATCTTTCCCACTCATAAGGGGATGTACTTCTGAACCGGTGGGACAGAATATGTCCTTCTTCCCTCAAGCTCTCTTGTCAGGTAATTGGTTACAGCAACGAGACAAGTCACTAATGCAAGGCCGCTCCCCTGCTCTTTTCCCTCATTCATACCTCCAGGAATATCCTTCTGGGAAGACACCATTGTGTTGCAGGGTTATCCCATAAACCAAGCTGCCTGACATCCAAGCTATCTATGGACTGAACTGCTTCCTTTGCGGGTCCCTGCCTTCCTTGTCTTCCTCCATTCAGCCTTCCACAATACCTTCCCAGAGAGCCCATATAAACATGCAGACTCTCACTTATCCACACATCCCCTGCTTCCAAGGAAGCGGATCGGGAAAGGGTGAGGTCTGTTGACCATCTCCTCTGCCAGAAGCATTATCTAAAGGAGAACTATGGAACACAAAGAAAGGGGGGAAGTGACAAGCCTTGCCTATCCAAGCTGAGTCTCCTGGGAGTGGCAGGTTTCCGGCTTCTTTGGCCCAAGCCCATCCGGGAGCTGTGAGAACCTTCACAGCCTGTAGCCTGGCATATGGCTTTCCTTCTAGACAAAGGCTTGGCTTCTTCAATGCCTGCCCTGAATCCACTTTTCCTCATGAAGAGGAACTCCCTAATGGGCTTGTTAGCTTTGATTCAAGACACTGGCTATTCTTTCTGTCTCCTTCTGTCTTCCTTGTCACCCTCCCCCCCGCCAATCCAACATCTTTCCCCCCACAGGGGTCAGAACCACTGTGGTTCTCCGGTTTGTCCCAGGTTCTTCTGCTCCATTGGATAACAGCATGAAGAACAAGCAATATCAAGGGAATGAGGCTTTACTGAGAAGCTTATGCTGGGCCATAGGGAGGGCAGTGCAGGGGTGAGGACGTCTGGGCTGGCTCTTTGAGAAGGTTCTGGACACAATTGTAAGTGTCTGGTTGTTGTCCTGTGCAGGTGAACTTGGCAATGTCTAATGTCATTTCAGGATTTCTGCCCATGTCCTGTTTGTCTCAACACTGAAATGTTCACGTTCATGCAAATTCCATCCATCTGTATGTAGCCTCCAAAAGATGAAAGATGAAAGATGAGCAGGTACCCCTATCCAGAAAGGAGATACACATCAGAATCAGGCACGAGGCACATGTGGGTATTGCAGCAAGGTCTCTCCCAAGCTGAGAAACAAGCTGGTGACCTTAACATATTTATAGACCATACATATTAAAACAGCTGTGTGCAGGAAGAAAACTTCTATTTGTGTCCTAATAGAAAGTGTTTAACTTTAGCATTAAGATGTTGCCATTAAATTCCAAATCCCTTCACAGGAACCTACCGGCTCACAGTCTCATGGGAGTGCTTTCACAGCATCAAGCATTACTTCTAGGAATTAAATTACTCATACAAATTCTCTATCTTGGTCATGTGTCTAAACTAGCAGGGCCTCCAGTTGGTTTAGCTGAATGTTCATTTCCCTCTTATTTCGTGTAACGGTCATCTTTCTCATTGCTGCTACAGCAAAAGCAAGCAAAGGTGGGAGGGTCACGTCAGCTCACGGTTCGGGGGGAGACAGTCCCTCGTGGAGGGGAGGCATGGCAGTGGGAGTAGGAAACAGTCACGTTCAGTCCAGGGTCAGGAAGCAGAGGGAGACGGATGCTGGTGCTAAGAATTCTTTGTCCTTTTCACTCAGCCCACACAGTCAGCTATGCATTGTATCATTATAACATTACTATAAATTGTAAGGTTTATTTTTAAAATAAATTTTTAAAAATATATTTTATTTATTTGTTTGTGTGAGAGAGAAAGAAGCACAGCGACAGAGAGAGAAAGAAAGAGAGAGAGAGGAGAGAGAGAGAATGGGCACACCAGGGCCTCTAGCCACTGCAAATGAACTCCAGACACGTGCACCCCCTTGTGCATCTGGCTTACGTGGGTCCTGGAAAGTCAAACTGGGATCCTTTCGCTTTGAAGGCAAAAGCCTTAACAGCTAAGCCATCTCTCCAGCCCTAAAGTTTATTTTAACAAAGAAGTTTGTTTCAGACAGAGGAACTGGTTAGTTGTGCTCATCCCTTAATGCTGTATCTGCTCGAAGACCTTCCTTGGGGCAGATAGAATTGAAAGAGAAAGCAAAAGTGCAGGTCATCTCTGGTCACCAGTGGCCAGGGGAGGGAAAAAAAGTCTATTGGAAAAGTAAAAACAATAGGAGGAAGTACTTTATCTTTATCCCAGCATCTCACCATCCTGAAGCCAACAGATTGTTTGTTGCTCTTTCCAAAAACACTCAGCTTATGATGGCTCCCACCCTCCCCGCGTGTGTCTCCCTCTGTGTGTGGAAGGTCAGCAGGTCCTCTTTCCAGGCAGAGGGAAGGGATTGAGCTCTGAGCAGTAGGTGAGCAAGCACACGGACCTGAGGCAGCGTCCTCTGACTCCAGACAGTCCCCATACAGACACCACCACCTCCACTTCTCAGCCCTCTCGGGGGACTAGAGCTGGAGACCGTCTTGCCACACACACCCTGAAGCAGGGAGATGAAGAGGGAACCGGGAGCCTTTCCTATCTCTTCTTATCATCCCTTCAGCCCACCATGCTCCCCACAAGCTTCTTTCAACTCTAAAGCACTGAGCTGCATCTGAGGTGCATCTAGAAGCTTGGGAGCAGACAGGGTCCTCCAGAAATGTAATGCTTGTGGGTAGGAAGGTGTCATAGAAGGCACTGTGGTTTGGAGGTAAGCAGATGGATAGCCCAAGTATTTCAGGAGAAGCCATGCGAGACTGTACATGTTAGCAGGGCACCCAACTCCCCCACCTTGGCCACACCTGATGATCTGAACTGAGGACTAGATTATGATCTGTTGGAGAAAAAGGCAAAAAAAACAAAAACAAAAAAACAAACAAACAAAAAAAAACAGAGTTGCACACAGGGTGCCACCACTGAGGGCACGTCCTGCTCTCATCTACCCTGGGCTCAGATGGACGCCCTCCCCAACATGTGTCAAAGTCTTCTCAGAGTCCTTCTGTAGGACAACCCTTCCAGTGAAGACTCCATGGAGGGCACCTTCCCAGAACCTTGTTTTTGGGGTATTTGCCTTTTCTGTGCTTGTTCTGCTAGGAGCATTGATAAACCCTGGTGATGTAACACTGGCCTTCATTTTCCTTCAGCTGGGCCTCCTGCTCAGCACCCTGTATCCCATTATTGAAGACACAACAGCACTGCCCAAACAGCACATCCAGCTTGGCCAGGGTCCATTGCTAGTCTCCTGCACATATTCGTCCAAGGCTAGATCTTCCTTCCTGGTAAAGGATGGGGTGATGCGGAATGCCTGCTCCAAAGATCTCCTTGAGGTGCATGACCGCCTGCTGGCCCTCTCCGGTGAAGTAGCCCAGCTGTGTCATCAGGAGCACTGCCCCATGCCCCTATGAGGACAAGTCCATGGCCCGACAGAGCTCAGCTGTTGCCTGAGGGGACAGGATGTCTCGGGTGTTGGTCCCCTCGAGCTCTGTCCAGGACGGTTCTTGGCTCCCTCTATGGACCATGGTTGTCACTGATCCTGTTGGACTGTTCCCACTTCCTTTTTTCTCCACCAGACTGAGCCATCGGCTCTTTGGGTTGAGTTCTCCTTCAGATCCTGAAGAATTTTAAAACAGAACAAAACAACAACAGGGACTTGGGGTTAGAGTGCATCTTCTCCATTTATCAGAAGTCTCCTGTGGGCACCCTGCATTGTGTCAGGGGCAGACTGTCCCAGGATGGGGCAGGAGAGAGAAGCCACCTATTCCCGAGACCCGCCCTTAGCTCACGTTCTTAGCCCATGTCCTTGAAGTTGGGGCTGAACATTACCACTCAGTGGTACATTAGAGCCATCAGCTGAGGGAGGAGACTTGGAGGTGTCAACTGAACATCGGTTAATAATGCTAAGATTAAATTTTGTTTGTTTTCCATTTGGGTATATTCCCACGTCTGTGGATTCAGAACATACATGGAGGTGGAAATGATATTTCCAAATAAGGTGTTTGTTTAAGGCACTGATGAGTCTCAGATCACTCATCCTCCTACACAATAATTTAACTGATCTGTAAGTGTCCAGCACAAGTTCAAGCATTGTAGTCCTATTTATTTATTTATTTATTTATTTATTTATTTATTTATTTATTTATTTATTTTTGAGAGACACACAGAGAGAGAGAGACCAAGAGAATGGACACGCCAGTGGCCTCTCAGCTGCTGTGAATGAACTCCAGACATGTGCACCTCCTTGTATGCATGTGCGACATTGCTTGCTTGTGTCACTTTTGCCTCTGGCTAAACGTGGGACCTAGAGTTTTGAACGGGTGTTCTTAGGCTTTGCAAGCAAGTGCCTTCACTGCTAAACCATCTCTCCAGCCCCTGACTATATATATTTTGTTTGTTTGTTTGTTTGGTTTTTCGAGGTAGGGTCTCACTCTAGCTCAGGCTGACCTGGAATTCACTATGTACTCTCAGGGTGGCCTCGAACTCTCGGTGATCCTCCTTCCTCTGTCTCCCGAGTGCTGGGATAAAAGTGCAGTTATTGGGGGTGGGCAAAAGGGAAGGATAGCTAAGTATTGGGATGTCTATATATATAAACTTACGGTGGTATCATATCCAACCAAGATCTATAACTTGACCATCTGCTTGGATGCCGCCATAGTTTGGACGCGGTTTAAACATGCCCCCAAGGGTTAATGCATTGGAATTGTGATCCTTAGTGTGATGAAAAGCTGTGGCTGAATCCATAGATGCAGAACCCATGGATGTACAGGACAGACAATGGAGATTATAGACACAGGTGCAGATGACACGGATACTATAGACATAGCATATAAAGTAGATATATAGAAACACATACGTCTAGTACATAGATTTGGATGGACATTCAGATCTTATTGGTTCTGTTTATCTTTAACTCTAAGACACCACAAAACCACAGAACAGTCAACCCTAGAGCTGCTGAGCTGCACCTAGTTTCAGCCTGCACAACCCAACCACAGTGAGTGAGCCACAGGGTTTGGAAGGAGCAGATGAGGCACTATTATTGTGGCAAAAGATGATGAACATACCACCAATCCCTCTTTAGTTGTTTTTACATAGTGTGTGCTTGGATATTTCCAGAATATAATCAATTTTTTCAGTTCCTTACAGCTAACCCCCATTTTCCCCATTCTGCAGGTTGTCCTTTGCTGTGCTTTCAGAAGCATTTTCTTTTCTTTTTGTTTAAATATATTTTATTTATTTATTTGAGAGAGAGAATGGGCATGTCAGGGCCTCAAGCCACTGCAAACAAACTCCAGATGCATGCCCCCCTTGAATATCTGGCTTACGTGGGTCCTGGAGAATCAAACTGAGATCCTTTGGCTTTGCAGGCAAACGCCCTAACCGCTAAGCCATCTTTCCAGCCCCTCAGAAACATTTTCATTTCATTGAATCCCATTAGTCAGTTCTTGCGCTATTAGAGGCCCTTTGAGAAAATCCTTTCTTATGCCTATTTGTTGATATATTTTCCCCCTAGAAGTTTCAAAAGCCGAGATCTTGTTTAATGTCCTTGATCTATTTTGAATAGAATTTTGTGCAGGGTGAGAGATGGGAATCTATCTTCATGCTTCTCCATGTGGAGATCCAGTTTTCTAGCACCATTTTTGTTTTTGAAGAGATTGTTGGATTGTTTTTCAAAGTGTTTTGATATCTTTGTCAAAAATTGTTTGGCTAGCCGGGCGTGGTGGCGCACGCCTTTAATCCCAGCACTCGGGAGGCAGAGGTAGGAGGATCGCCGTGAGTTCAAGGCCACCCTGAGACTACATAGTTAATTCCAGGTCAGCCTGGGCCAGAGTGAGACCCTACCTCGAAAAACCAAAAAAAAAAAAAAAAAAAAAAAAATTGTTTGGCTATATTTGTGTAGTTTTGTTTCTGAGATTGTGTGTGTTCAGGGTGGTGTGGCCTTAGACACTGCTAGTTTTGTTTCTGTATCCTCTATTCTAACCCATTGGCCCGTGTGTCTATGTTTGTCCCAGTACCATGGTGCTTTTGTTGCTATGAGTCTGTGATATTGAAGGAGGACAGAAGAAAGCTAGCTTTTAAAAAAGGCAGTTTCCAGCCTGGGCCAAAGTGAGACCCTACCTCGAAAAACCAAAAAAAAAAAAAAAAAAAAAAAAAGTTTCAAGCTGGGTGTGGTTGCACACACCTTTAATCCCAGCACTTGGGAGGCAGAGGTAGGAGGATCGCCATGAGTTCAAGGCCACCCCGAGAATAGAGTGAATTCTAGGTCAGCCTGGGATTGAGTGAGACTCTACCTCGAAAAACAAACAAAAAACAACCAAAAAAAGGCAGTTTCAGTTAGGTGTGTGTGTGTGTGTGTTTTTGCATTCCCTCTCATCTCTGCTTGGATACACATGGGTGTCTTCCCCTCTCACCCAGCCTGGCTGGGTGGGTGTGTGGGAAACAGAATATTATTTCTTGGTCTGGATGGTTTTCTGCTTTATAGTTTGGGGTAACTTCTCACTCTGATTGCATACATGACTCTCCTCTGCCCTCTGATCTACAGCTCTCACTAACTCCACACCTGCTACCTGTGTAGTTTCCAAAATAAATGTTTTTCTTAATAATGTTTTATTACATATGTTGATTTGATAGTAAATCAACCTTGAATTCCTGGTATGGAACCAGCTTGGTCACGATGTATTATTATCTTAATGTGTACTTAAATTTAGTTCGGTGGTTATTTTATCGAGAATTTTTTATATCTATTTTCATCTGGGAAATTGGTCTATAGTTTTCTCTCTCTCTCTTTTTTTTTCTTTTCTTATTCACTCTTGTTGAGAATGTAAACAAATGCAGCCACAATGGAAATCAGTATGGAGACTTTTCAATGACAACTAAAAATAAAACTACCAGCTATGTCACCGTCAGGTATATATTCAAATGACTCTGCCACAGTCAGCTTCCTGCTGCTGTCAGAAAACACTCGACTGAGAGCAGCTTGTGGGAAGAAAGGGTTTGTTTCAGCTTACCAACTTCCAGGCAAACTCCACAGTGACAGAGCTCAGGGCTGTTTCTAATGCCCCTCCCTGGCAGGGCTCCTCCTGGTAGCCTCCAGCATCCATCTTTGCCCTCCTCTGTGATTGTGTCTTTAATGGAGATCACTAATCTTCAGAAGTAGCCTGGTAGATCTCTAGCCTGGTCCACAGGGAGATACACTCGTAAAGAGAAGACTCAGCTGAAGCTTAGCAATAACCAACTCTAGAATAAAGTCAGGCCTCAGGGTCCTGCCACGCCCTGGCCTTCCTTGACGAGGACAAGCTGTGCAGCACGGCTGACCCTGGTGGACATGTGCACAGCCGAGACACAGAGGAGCTGATTCTGCAGGAGAAACACTGCAAGCCACAGCGGGATGGAAAGTGTTTCTGTCCCTTTAAGTCATCACCATCCCGCCTCTCTGGGCTTCCTGAACTCAGAGGTGTCAGCAGTGCAGTGACTTCCTCCTCACACTGGGAGGAAAGAGACTTCTGCACTGACAAAGGAAAGGAAAGAGGGAGCCTGGGACTTCTGCGTAGCTTCCAGCAGTCACCAGCCAAGGTGAGCCTGAGCCTGAGAGCTGGGGTCGGAGGCTGAGAGACCAGCGAGGTCGCGGCTCCTGGAGGGTTCGCTGCCTGCACCCCTGCATTCTACAAAGCACTGTGTAGATGAGCACAAGTAAGCTCAGAGGAGACTTAGGAAGATCTTCCCCAAGGGCACATATCCTAAGGGAATAAAATCCACACCCTGGGTTCAGTTCCCCAGTACCCATGCAAATCCACATGCACAAAGTGGAACATGTATCTGGAGTTCATTTGTAGTGGCTAGAGGCCTTGGCATGCCATTCTCTTTCTGTCTTTCTCTCTCTCTCTCTATGCAAATAAATAAATAAAATATTTTTTTAAAACCTCTAAGTCAAGCATGTGCTGGATCCATGTCCAGAAACAAAATGCAATTTAAAAGTCATTCAACAGCGTTGGAGAGATGGCTTAGCGGTTAAGGCGCTTGCCTGCGAAGCTTAAAGACCCCAGTTTTATTCTCCAGGTCCCATGTAGCCAGATGCACATGGTGGCACATGCGTCTAAAGTTCGTTTGCAGTGGCTAGAAGCTCTGGTGTGCCCATTCTCTCTCTCTCTCTCTAATAAATAAATAAATAAAAATAAAATCTTAAAAGTCATTCAACAGTCCCCAAATTGCAAAAGACATGTATGTCCTCAGTTGCATCCTAAGCTATCCTACTTCAAGTCCAGCTACCATGTGCTAAGCTGGGTCCATCTGGACTCGCTTATCATGACCTGTATGAGGGGGCCCCTAGTAGACCTTGGGGGAAAGGAACTTGGTCCTTAACTGCTTTCCCTACCTGTCCTTTAAACATCTGCTCTCTAATTCAAGTTTCTCTGATTCCAGCTGCTGGAAGAGCTCAGTTTCGTTATCTCTACAAAGAGGTATCTGAGAAATGACTCATTTCCACATGCTGACTGTGAACAGAATACATGAGAAACATCAGAATCACTGACAATGGGTCTAGGAAATGTGTATTTGGAAAAAAAAAAAAAACAACACTCAAACAATTCTAACAAAAAAAAACAACAGCAAGTTTGGTAGGCAAGGAACTAGATGAACTCTGAGTTCTTTTGGGAATATAGAATTTTACACGTTTTACATTCCCTAGTAATAAAAATCATTTGTGGGGCTGGAGAGATGGCTTAGCGGTTAAGACGCCTGCCTGCAAAGCCAAAGGACCCAGGCTTGGTTCCCCAGGACCCACGTAAGGCAGATGTACAAAGTGGCACGTGTGTCTGGAGTTCGTTTGTAGGGTTGGTGGCTTTGGCACACCCATTCTCTCTCTCTCTCCCCGCTTCTTCTCTCCCAAATAAATAAATATAAAATCATTTGTTACCCCAGATGTTAGTGGGGGCTTAATTCTCTAAAAGTACTGAAGATTATTTTAACCCCCATTCCAATTTTTGGGAAGTCCCAATGGCCAGCCCAAGAGTTCCAAACTTCCCTGCAGCACACGTTCTCTCGCCCCTGCTATGGTCCCTGTCAGTTATTGACGACACGTTATGGGGTGGGCTCTACTGGAAACCTCAGATTTTGGGGAAGAGCATGGGCAGTTGAAGGGACGCGTCCTCCCTCCAGAACAGACTCATCTGGAAGTGTGGAGACAAGAGTTTGGCTTGAAGAGAGCAGAGGCAGGGACTCGGGAATGGCTCAGGTGTGTCTGTTTTCCTGGTTCCAAAGGAAATATTCCAGTTTTCATCTTGCTTATTTCCAGATTGGGTCACTGATTTCAGTACATTTTCCAGTTTTCAGGGTTCACCTAGGTCTCTTGATGACTGCTGAATCCCCTGGGGAAAAGGAAATCCGCAGGAAATTTTCACACGAAAGCTCCCTCCTTGCATGCATCCCTGAACCTTTTTCACTTGAAAGACAAAGCCAAGTTCAGCCAAGCATGGCTCTAACTCCGGGTGTGGATGGTTCCTCTGATGCAATTTTTTTGCAAATCCAGATATTACCCTTAAGACGTATTAGGATAATTTATTATAAAGACAAAATGTACCTTCTTTGTTTGCATTTACCTGCCCCACCCCCAGAGCACACATCCGGATGCTCAGGCCCTTGTGAGCAGAAGTGATGCCGTCACTGTGGTGTCCCCCACTCTTTGGGCTTTGCCTGACATTGCAGGTGGTTGTGCCCATTTACAGGAGTGAGTACAGGAAAGAAGAATCGTGTCTGTAACTCTGACAGGGCAGCATGGAAGGACTGGAGATCGCAAGAGACGAGGAAAGCGCCTATGGTAAGAGCCCAGCCCTGCCGCGCAGCCTAGCTACCCTGGGTCTGCGCTCAGGATCGGAAGGGGGCGGGGCTTAGGCCAGAACTGGTGCAGAAAACCAGGACCTACATTTTCGCTAGCTCTCTGCTTGAATCCTGCTGTGAGAAGCTCTGCGCTTTGGCCAGCCTGTCACCTGGTCCTCACAGGATAAAGTGAGGCTCTTAAATCTGCTTTGGTCTCCACAAAAACTATGCAGAGTGACAGGTCGTACACTACAGTAAGCACCATCACCAGGTTGTCTGAGGTAGAGCAAGGGTACAGGGTTGGTTAAAGGGGGCATTCTCTTTAGGGAGCAGGTGTCCACAGGGACAGCAGAAGGTGAGGGACAGAAGAGAATAGCTCTTATCAAACCCCTCAACAACCTTGGGAGGCAGGATCCCATATTGTCCCCACTTCTGCAGAGATTAGATTGAGCACTTCCCAAGGGTTACAGCAGGAGAACCTGGGGGGCTGTGATTCAACCCCAGTGTCTGGGACCGAAGAGAATCCTGCCCCTGAAGGACTGATCCCTGCATCCTCTCTGACTGGCATCTGTAATCACAACAAAAAAGACACAGGTTGGCCTGTGTGCCCGTGAGCAGAGCGCTCTCTTGCAAGGCTCCGCACAGAGGGCGCCCCTGCCAGAGCACAGAGCATCGGAACGCAGGAGGGAGGATGGGAGGAGCCTGGGAACTCAGCAAGCCCAAGGCACGTGGAAAGATCTGGCTAACACGGGGTGGGGGGGGGGGCATGGAAGGTGGCCCTTCACTTTGCTTCTGCAGGCTAGGGCCCCCGGGGCCAGGGGAAGCTGGCCTCGCTGCGTCCACGCCCCCCTCTCTCCCCGCCCGCAGGTGCGGAAGGGCCCGCGCGGACTCCGCGGGAAGCGCAGCTGCGGCTGGTCCTGGTGGGCAGGAGCGGGACGGGCAAGAGCGCCACGGGGAACAGCATCCTGGGCCGCCGGTGCTTCGTGTCCAGGCTCGGGGCCACCTCGGTGACCAGGACGTGCGCCTCCGGCAGCCGCCGCTGGGCCGGGTGGCACGTGGAGGTGGTGGACACCCCGGACATCTTCAGCGCCCAGGTCCAGCACACGGACCCCGCGTGCGCCGAGCGAGCCCGCTGCTTCGTGCTGTCGGCGCCCGGGCCGCACGCGCTGCTCCTGGTCACCCAGCTGGGCCGCTTCACCGCCCAGGACCGCCAGGCCTTCGCCAAGGTCAAGGAGCTGTTCGGCGACGACGTGGCGGCGCGCACCGTCGTGGTCTTCACGCGCAAGGAGGACCTGGCCGGCGACTCCCTGCAGGAGTACGTGCGCGCCACCGACAACCGCGCGCTCACCGAGCTGCTGGCCGAGTGCGGCGGCCGCGCGTGCGCACTGAACAACCGCGCGGGCGGCGCCGAGCAGGAGGCGCAGGCGCAGCAGCTGCTCGGCCTGGTGGCGCGCCTGGTGCGGGAGCGCGGGGGCGCGCACTTCACCAACGACGTGTACGCGCTGGCGCACGCGCTGAGGGACGAAGACCCCCAGGAGAGGCTGCGCAGGGTGGCCCAGGCGGTGGCGGCGCGCGTGCGCAAGCCCCGGCGGCTGTGGGCGTGGCCGAGGTCCCATTGGATGGGCTGGAAGCGGGGCGTGGCTGTGCTCCTGGGGGTTTCGCTGCTGGTGTACTGGCTGTGGTACCGCCGGGCTGAGTCCCTGGCAGGGGGTGACCTCGGTGACCGAGAACTCATGTCTTAAAAGATGTCATGTAGCTGGGTGTGCTGGTGCACGCCTTTAATCCCAGCACTCTGGAGGCAGAGGTAGGAGGATAGCCATGAGTTCGAGGTCACCCTGAGAATACAGAGTGGATTCCAGGTCAGCCTGAGCTAGAGTGAGACCCTACCTCGCAAAAAAAAAAATAAAATAAAAAAAATAAAAGACTACTTTACTGCAGATCGTGAGGGGCTGGGATGCAATGAAGATTCATTCCAAAGGAACCCTGGGCTGTCGTACCCAGCCTCAGTGACCAGAAATGCTTTGGACAGGGCATCAGCTTTGCAAACACAGGAAACTTTAAATTGTTTAAGATTCAATATTCATATGTATAAAGTTTCAAATAAATTTAACTTAAAACTTCCTTAAGACATTGTCCTCAATGAGAGACTTGAGTGTTCAACACTACATGACACATCTCTCACTCCCGCCAAGGCTGGGGGAACAGTGCAGGAGAAAGGATGAAACGGCCAGAGGATGGAGAAGCGCTCTGGAATGCTGTCTTCTAGATGCATTCATAACCTCAGAGTCTGATGTCTCTGCCATGTTGGACCCGACCAACATTCCATCATGAGTGGTGGAAGATAGAAAAAAGACATTAAAGTAGAAGAGGGACTTACTGGAAAAAAGATGGGGAGGGGGGCAAGAGAAGATGATGGAAGGAGATTATGATCAAAATATATACATGAAAATTATCAATGAAAACTTGAAAAATGGAGCTGGAGAGATAACTTGCTCGCAAAGCCTAATGGCTCAAGTTAGATTTCCCAGTCTTCACATAAAGCCACATGCATCTGGAGTTCATTTGCAGTGGTAGGTGTCCCTGGTTTGCCCATACCCATATTCTCATTCTCTCTCTCTTCTCTCTCTCTCTTCCTCCCTCCCTTTTTGTCTCTCCTCTTCTCAAATAAATGAATAAAAACATATTTTTCTTAAAAGTTAAAAAATTAGGGGTTAGGGCTGGAAGGATGGCTTGGCGGTTAAGACACTTGCCTGCAAAGGCAAAGGACATCAGTTCGATTCCCCAGGACCCAAGTAAGCCAGATGCACAAGGTAGTGCATGCATCTGGAGTTTGTTTGCAGTGGCTGGAAGCCTTGGCGTGCCCATTCTCTCTCTCTCTCTCTGCCTCTTTTCCTCTCTCAAATAAATAAATATAAACAAAACATTTTTTTAAAAAAAATTAGGGGCTGGAGAGATGGCTTGGCAGTTAAGGCACTTGCCTGCAAAGCCAAAGGACCCAGGTTTGATTCCTCAGGACCCATTAAGCCAGACATACAAGATGGCACATGCATCTGGAGTTCATTTGCAATGGCTAGAGGACCTGGTGTGCCCACTCTCTCTATCTGCCTCTTTTTCTCTCTCAAATAAAAAATATATATATATTTAATTTAAGAGGCATTGTCACAGGCGTGATGACCCATACCTTTAGTCCCAGCTCTTGTGAGATTAAGGATGTCCATGAGTTCAAAGTTATCCTGGGCTACAGATGATTTCCAGGTCAGCCTGGGCTAGAGTGAGATCCCAACTCAAAAACTAAATAAATAAAATGAAGTGAAAGACATTGTCATGTCTGATATCATCTCTGTGGGTTGTTCCTCACTAGAAAACTATGAAATGCCTGTTAGACTGCAGTGGGCACAAATGCCTGGCACAAGAAGAATAAGCATTTTTCTTTTAATTTAGGCTGACACTCCTTAACCATTTTCTACTTCTGCCTGGGTAGGTGTGTTCTTGTGCTTCTCTCGTAGACTTTTATGACCATCAGTGAAAGAGATGTCAAGACTTTCTGTGTTCGTGTTCACTTCTGATACATTGTTTATTCACTAGCAGGATTATTTACTAATGAATAAATGCAACTATTCTGAAAATAAATGTTCTCAAGCTTCTAGCCAGTGTTATGGTTCATGTTTTTCTAAAATGATGAAAAGTAACATGGAATTGCTTTCTTTTTAAAGTTTTTATTTATTTTCTTCTTAGAGACAGAGAGAGAGAGAGAGAGAGTGAGAGAGAGAGAGAAAGAAAATGGGTGCGCCAGGGCCTCTAGCCACTGCAAACAAACTCCAAATGCATGCACCACCATGTGTGTCTGGCTTACGTGGGTCCTGGGGAATCGAGCCTTGAACCCGGATCCTTAGGCTTCACAGGCAAGTGCTTAACCGCTAAGCCAACCCTGGAATAGCTTTGATGTGGTTGTTCACATTTTCATACTACCTATTTTTGAATATATGTTGAGTAAACATGTAGACATCTGTGTATCATTTTTCTCTGATTATGAAGAGGAAGAGGGTCAGGTACATAGAGTAAGAGCTACAGACACTGGGCACAGGTTGGTGCCACCATAGCACTGGGTTTTTTCAGGATGGGCCAGTTCTTGAATGCCATGTCATTAGGAAATTGGATGCTGACCAGTGGTGAAAAAGAAGCACCGGGATCCTCGTTTCATTGAGTGTGATAAGAATCCTTGAAGGGTAGTCTTGGGTTCCAGTCAGCCAAACTGTATTCAGCCTGTGCAGATGTGGCCATCAGCAGCTGTCCCCAGTCAGGGGGAGGAAGAGGGGGTTGTCTCATCAGCCTCCCTTTAGGAAGGAGGGTGTCTCCGTACAAAGCCAAGGGAGGCTGGAGGCACAACCTGGGGTGAAATGCCCTGTGGACAGGTGGGTTAAGACCCATGTGACTGGTGCAGTGAGCTGAGTTCTGCAAAGCGTGGTTGGAGGAAACTCCACTCTGAATGCTGTTCTTAGCTTCTTAAGCAACCCTAAAGGGGCCACACAGGGGCCTGAGCCAGGGGCTTGTCTTGAATGACCTGAGGGGGCAGCAGGAAGGGGTCAGCAATAGGGTGATGGAGGGGGAGGAGGGTGTTCTGGGATGTTGTGGGGAACCATTGGGCACTAGGTAACCAAAAGTACCTCCATCTTGAGTAATGACTCCATTTTGTGATAAGTTGTCTGTTCTGGAAAGTCACCCATGCACAGAGAAAGAACAATGTAACCCACAGAGACTGAGGAAGTCGTTATCTTGTGGCTTTGGGGCTGGGGCCTTGTCCTGTTGAAACATCTTATGGCTTTGGGGCTGGGGCCTTGTCCTGTGGAAACATCTTATGGCTTTGGGGCTGGGGCCTTATCCTGTGGAACACCTTATGGCTTTGGGGCTGGGACCTTGTCCTGTTGAAACAGAACTGTAGTACTACCTAAGCTGCTGACAAACTTCCTTGTTCTGCTGTATAAAAGGCACCCTGAGATTAATAAAAATCACAGTTTGATCAGATTCCTGTCTTGCTGTCGGTTCCTTGTGTCTCTTGTCCCTTTCATTTCAGGTTCTCTAGGGTCCTTGCTCCCGTTGAAGCCCCACTGGCTGGGGCAGGATGTTGGTTCCAGGATGCTCAGTGTTCCTAATGTGACACTGAGCATACTCCCTGTGTCACCAGAAAGGACCATGGGACCCTCTGAGATGTGACCCTGCTCTAAGGCCATACAGTGTCCTCTAACCCCACAGCTAATTGTTTTATGCTTCAGCTCAGTCCTTAATGGAGCACAGTGTTTCCCAGCCACACCCACGGACCCACAGATAAAGGCCACAGCGACATCACGTGGCTCTGACATGCTGCAGAGAAGGGGCAGGGGCACCTGGGGTCCGAGCCCAGTTAGAGTCTGAGAGGGGGGCTCTCCCAGGCCGTCTGGGACCAGCAGTGCCTGTCTGTCCCTGGTTAGGGGAACACTCTAGAAGCAGAGCCTCTGACTTTGGGGCGCTGGGACTTAGGGAGGCACAGATGGTGGCATTGGGTACTGAGAGGGGGCTGCACTTTCCAGCTACAAGGGGGCTTTCATGAGTCCAGCTGTCCCTCCCCTCCTGGACTCTTGCTCACAACGCTGCTCTCTAGAACCTTCTAGAAGAGGAACTGGGAATCTAGGGAGTGCACATGTTCCTGCAGGAAGCAATCAGTCTAGCAGTGCCTTGGCCAGTGTCAGGGTCCTGGGCTTCCACCAAGCCAGAGAGGGCCCAGGCTAAGGGGGAGGGGTGCAATGAGTACCTTCCATTTCTCTTTCCTGCCATCCCATAAGTGTGGCTTCCCGCCTGCTCAGCAGCAGGTGCTGAACCCCTTGCCATCTGCCAGCCAGCCACAGTGACCTTGCCCAGCCTCGCCTCCCTTAATAAAGAGGAATGCCCTGTGTTCACAGTCACTGATGCCCAAGGAGTGCCTGGGAATCTCTGCTGCTGATCTGTAGCGGGTCCTCACGCAAACTTCCAAACTTGTGAGTCCCTTAGCCAGTGGAGACTCTGGGCAGCAGAGGTGGTGGGACAGAGCCCTGAAATCTCCAGGCCAGCAGGGCCCATGGAGCTTGGGCTTGCCCTCTCATCGCCTAGGGCTTGCTTCCTGAGCTGGGGAACAAAGCTGGACGCCTGCTCTCACCCCACCTGACAGACATTGTCTTTTGCAAGCTCCCAACGGGGTGGGGCACCCTTCCCCATCTCCCCCAACCCCTTGGATTTCTTATAGTGACAAGCCTGAGTCATGATGTCAATGACTCCAAGTCCAAGGAAATAAAGAGACAGCGTAGGGGACATAGGTAGAGGAGAAGCTTATGTCTCGATGGTTCCTGCTCTCCCGTTGTGTGATACAATACGGTGCTATGGTGGTACAAGTCAGAACGCACGCTTTTCAAGCCCGAATGTGCATTGGTGCAGCCTCTGCAGTCTCTTCCCCTCGCCGCACCCTCCTGCTGCCCCTCGTCAGATGCTGCCTCTGTCTCCCCTGCACAATGACTGCTGGTCTCCTACCACTCCCGTCCCCATGTTGCTGGAAATTAGCTGAATTCTCTCTTTGGAACTGTAGCCTGACTCTCAGGCTCTGCCACCACATCTCTTCAGGCCTACCACATGTCCCCTGGTCCTTTCCTGCATCCGGGCAGTGTCTTCTTGTGTTTTGTCTATGACTCATCTCAGCATGTCCATCAGTGTCCTCCCCTCACCTCTGACCACTGGGGTGTTTGCTCGTACTTGCCACAGAAGATCTGTTCTTCGGTGACGGCCACGTGTCTCCCCTGCAGCCTGACCGCTCAGAAGCTGGCTCAGGAGAACTGTGTCTGCTAACGTAACGGAGTTTGCTTGGCTTCCGCGACAGCCACATTGAATTTGCCAGATTATAATTGGTAAGAGACAAGGACCCAAGAACGGTGTGCAGGAAAATGTGGTGTGGGGAATGCTGTCTAGATACGGGGGGGGGGGAGGGAAGAAGGAGGAGGGAGGGAGGGGAGGAAAAAATAGAGGGAAAGAGGATGAGGGATGGAAGAAGAGAGGGAGGGGAAGGATAGACAGCATGGGAAGGGGAGGAGAGAGAAGTGGAGGTTGTTCTAATATATTCTGATAATGTGAAAAGTGGATGGCTTTCCCCAAAGAAGTACAAGAAAACCCATGTTTCTGTGTGCAAAAGAAAAATTACAGAAGAGAAAATAACAATAGCAGCCTATTTAGCAAATGAACTCTAAAACTGATTCAGATGTAAGAATAGTCAATGAAAGGCAAGTGCAGACGTGTTAAGATGTCCTTATTTATGCCCACGAGGTTGCTATCCCCGTGTCTTATCCCGGATTGGCTGCGGAGACACTGAGCATGCTCCCAGTGACAGGCACACCGTGAGCTAGTGCAGCCAGGGGGCAGTCACATTGCCTGTGTCCAACCAGCAGGAAGTGTGTGTCCTAGACACACTTGCACGCGAGTGGCAAGAGGAGTGTGTGTGCATTATTTTGGAGTGTTGCTTGGTGTGAAAGCAAATAGTTCAGAATGTTTGTTACAGAACTGGGTGAAAATGTGTATAAGCATACGTGTTAGTTTGAATATATGTCCCCCAGTAGACTCAGGTGTTTTATGGAAGCTCGTGCCTGGCATGAGGGAGGAGTGGGGGAGTAGAACATTCTCCTGGGATACCTCTTTGAAATGGGATGCGCTGCTCCGAGAAACTGGGCCATGATCTCTCTGAAAGACTCTGCTGGGCAAGCCTGTCTGTGGCCATCGGTAAAGGGGGATGCCAGTGTCAGGGGAGCTCACCTGTGCATTTCTCTAGGAGAGTGGTTGAAATGCAGAGAATGCAAGGAAATGGGGATCTGTGCAACTTGTCGGGCTTGCCAGAAGCCACATGATGGCTGCAAATGTAAAGAGAACAGGACAGAAGTTTGTCCTCAAAACGTCACTCTGGATTCATGTGAATATGTATGTATTTATGTAAATACTAGCCCTCACTGAATTATGTTAAAAGTAGCCCCTCCATACAATACTGCTGGTCACAGAGCTATTGATATTATCTATTGTGTTTAAGGAGAATAGAAGGAACATCATTCGTGTGGTGCTGTTTTGTGTTTATTCTTTTTTTTTTTTTTTTTTTGAGAGAGAGGGACAGAGAGAGAGAGGAAGAGGCAGAGAGAGATAGAGAATGGGCACACCAGAGCCATTTAGCCTCTGTGAAGGAACTCCAGACGTGTGCGCCCCCTTGTGGGCAAGTGCAGCATTGCATACTTGCGTCACTTTTGTGTCTGGCTAAACATGGGACCTGGAGAATCGAAAGGGTGTTCTTAGGCTTGGCAGACAAACGCCTTTGCCGCTAAGCCATCTCTCCAGCCCTATTTTGTGTATATCCTGGTCACCTTGCTAATCACATGTTCACTGATAGATTCTGGCCTCAAGAAAGCCCCCACTCCAGTGGAGAAGGTGTTTGGAATTATACCATGTCTGCCCCAGTGATGCTTTTCTGGGGTTCACAGACTATCAAGAGGACTCTGAAGCTAGCTAGAGAGAGCCAGAGACCATAGCAACTAGAACAGTCTAACAGAGAATGATTGACCTTTAGCAGGTGTCGGGAACATCATAACACCGCCCATTGGATCAACAGGGCCAAGATAAGAAGAGGAAGAAATGGGTTTCAGGTGTGAGTCAGGAAGGCTCTCCACGGCAGGTAAGCAGGCTAAATCGGAGAGCATAGTTATGAGAGGGAAAGAGTTAGGGTGACTGGACCCCCAGAAGTTAAAAAAAAAAAAGGCAGGAAAATCTACACTTGCTAGACAATCTGACTTCTTCTGCCTAGTTCCCTAGACCTGTTTTCCTACAAACAACCAGGACCCCTCCTGAGAGGGAGTTCTTTCATAGGATTTAAACATTGTGGTTGGTCAAGTTCAGCCCCTGGAACATGTGTCAACTTGCCTCTTCCTGAGAGAGCCCCTAATCCTAACTGACCAGCTATCCCTCTGGTTCCCCTGAGCCAGAAGACAGCCCACCACTGCAAGGTGATAAATACCTTTGCAAGGGCAGGGCTTGCCCTCTGACCACTTGGAAACCCCAGCTGTAGGTGAGTTTCTCTCTTCTTTACCCTCTCCAGCTCCCCACAGGGCAGGAACTCCTTGAACTTTCTTTTCTCTCTTTCCTTTCCACAGTCCCCCCCAGCCCTCCAGGTGGGATCTCTAGCCATGTGGGTGCCTTACCTTGGCTCTGTACTTCCCTCAGTTATACTTCTCAGTCTTTTTTTTATTATTCAATTCTTCAATTAAAATTAGAAATGAACCTAGGGTTTGGGGTTCAAGGACTTTCCTGGACCCTGACCACCCTGTTACAGTTATACCATCCATGTTCAAGGCAGAGTGTGCGGTGGAATCTGGCAGTCCGATTCTGCTACCTGCATGTTAGGCAGGTGACTTTCTTGTTTCTTACTGCCATTTAATAATCACTGATGGCCAAGCATGGTGGTGAATGCCTTTAATCCCAGCTCTTGGGAGGCAGAGGTAGGAGGATCGCTGTGAGTTCAAGGCCACCCTGAGACTACATAGTGAATTCCAGGACAGCCTGGGCCAGAGTGAAACCCTACCTCAAAAAAAAAAAAATCACTGATTATGGGGCTGGAAGGATGGCTTAGTGGTTAAGGCACTTGCCTGCGAAGCCTAAGGATCCAGGTTTGATTCTCCAGATCCCACGTAAGCTAGATGCACATGATGGGCACCTATTCTCTCTCTCTCCCTCTCTCTCCCCTTCTCTTGCTCTCTCTAATAAATAAAAAAAAATTACTGATTGTTAGTTTCACATCCTAGTTGGTCTTCATGACATGGCATACGTAGAAACAAGGCAAATACCAGATGACCAGAAAATGGAATTCACTGTGCCAACAGTCCTCCCGAGCTCACTGTAGTTAGGAGGGCAGACGTGACCTGCCTTCTCCATTTAGCACCTCACGACTTAGACCTCAACCCTGGGGTCAACACTGGATGGAGCCATCCCTCGTGGAAACTGTAAGGTGTCCATTCTCTCTTCTCTCTCTTCTTGCCCCTCATCCCCATGCCCCATCCTATAATCAAACTTGGTGTGAAAGTAAATTACTTCATGCGTAGAATACCAGAGGTTATGGAGTTAGTCTAAGGGTTAGAAATGAAAACCTCGGACAGATCCCTAGAGGAGACACATGTGGGGTGGGTGGGAGGTAAAAGGGTAAAATTAAGAATTTGGTTCTGGGCTGGAGAGATGGCTTAGCAGTCAAGGTGCCTGCCTGCCAAGCCTAAGAATGCCAGGTCCCACATTTAGCCAGACATAAGTGACACAAGGGCTCAATGCCGCACTTGCCCACAAGGGGGCACATGCATCTGGAGTTCATTTGCAGCGGCTGAGAGGCCACTGGTGCGTCCCTGTCTCTCTGAAGAAACAAAAAAGAATTTGGTTCTGAAATCCAAAATGAGGTTCACATATGGTTCTAATACCATGGACAACCTACTTTTATACCAAAATCAAAATTATAACTGATTCCAGATGACGTGTTAGTTACTTTTCTTGTTGCTGTGACAGAAACACCAGGCAGAAACAACTTAAGAAAGAAAGGTTTTATTTCGGCTATGGTCTGAGGGATTTCAGTCCTTCGTGGAAGACGGTGAGGAATGGCCCAGGAAGCTGAGTGTGGAGAACCTGGCCTTGTAGTCTGATGCTGAGAAATCTGTAACTTCGTAAGAGTTACGGTTTTATGGAGGGAGGCCCAGCAGGAAAAAAATGAGAGAGAGTGAGATAAAGAAATGCTCATAAGAAACAGAATAAAATATGCATTACTTCTTGAAAAGATTCCATACTTTGGAAAGAAAATTCTTAACTGCCTCAACAATCTGACTAAACAGACTTTTTTCTGCTTCTTCCCTAACATTATTCATTTTTTCCTCATATTTTTTCCGAATCTTTTGTATTGTCTCCTCTTTTTCCTGCACACTCTCATTGCCTTTGTGCTTATACATCTCCTCCACTTCCCTAATTTCTTTCTCTAACTGATCAGTGTAAATTTTCCTCAGCATCTCTACCTGTTTTTTCAGCCTTTGCTCTATGTCTTTGTAAATGGCGTCAGAAAAGTAAGCCCACTTGTTGGCCAGCTGCATCTTCTCTATGAGCTCCACCAACTCCTGAACTTGACCTTCCTTCTCAGCCTTCCCTACTTTGTTGCTAAAAGCCAAGCAGCGTTCCCCACACTCCCGGATAAGACTTTTGAGATTCACATCTGATTCCGCTATGAAGTCACATAGGCTTTGCCCCTCCAATTCTTCTTTGCGAGTGAACAAAACAATCATATGCTTCATGGCGTCCTCCCCAAAGACAAGCTTGATCAAAGCCACGGTTTTCTGCTCCTCCTCGGTGTAGCGGCTTCCCAGCTGCAGAACCAGGATGATGGCGTGAGGCCCCGGGCAGGAGTACATGACACACCTGCTGATCTCCCTGCAGGTGGTCTCCAGGCTCTCCTTGGTGTCAAAGAGTCCTGGGGTGTCCACGACAAGAAGCTCATACTGCTTCCACTTTCTGGATGCCTTCTGGCATTCTTTGGTGACAGCATGCGCAGAAACTTTAGAGGAGAATTTTTCTGTGCCAAGGATGGTGTTTGCTGTGGCACTTTTCCCACTTCCAGTCTTGCCTACCAGAACCATCCTCAGAGGGCGGACTCCAGAGGCAGCCATGATCACTTCAGGAAGCTCTGGGGTTCAGTGCCTTTGACTGTGTTTTCAAGAAAGAAAGAAGGTGGTTTAGATGAAGTGGCAGCTTCCTTCCCCTTCCCCTTCGAGTCTTTCTCTCTTTCCCTCCTGCAGATTTAAAGGAAGCCTTCTGACCCGAGCTCCACTGCACCACCCACTCATGTGGGAATCAGAGGCTCAAGACGATGGGCGTGTGGAAGAGCCCTCTGGATGATCTTACCAGGTCCCGAACCCCGTCTTGGGAAAAATGGCTGGTGTATTGGTTATTCTGTTGTTGCTGGGCCATATACCTGGCAGGAAGCACCTTAGAGAGAAAGGGCTTATTTTGGCTTACAGTTGGGTGGGGTGGAGGGAGACAGCCCATCATGTAGCTGGAACATTGCAGCCACAGCCAGGAAGCAAAGAATAAACAGAAAGTGGGGTGGGCGGATAAGATGTGCAGTTACACCTTCGAAGCCCACGCCTATTGTCTCTCACTTCTTCCAGCAAGGCTCTGCCTCTTAAAGGTCCCACAACCTTCCCCAACAATGTCACCATCTGGGGACTAAGTGTTTGGGCACGTGAGCCCCTGGAGGACATTTCATGTGTTTTGCTCTTGTTTTGTGTGAAGCATTTATCTTGAGGAGCAGATCCTTATCTACTAGAAATCAACTCTGAGAGAGCAAAGTGGATGCAGTTACCTATCCTATAAAAGCTGGGTTTGATGGTGCACGCCTTTACTCCAAGCCCTTGGGAGGCTGAGGGAGGAGGATTGCTGTGAGTTTGAGGCAGCCTGGGCTAGAGTGAGATCCTCTCTTGAAAAAAAAAAAAAAAAAAGGCATCAATAATTTGAGTGTGTGTGTTAGTGGAGGTTTTTTCCTTTTCCTTTTTTTTTTTTTTTTTTTTTGAGAGAGAGACAGAGAGAGAAAAACAGAGAGAGAGAGAGAGAGCAGACAGAGAATGGGCATGCCAGGGCCTCTCAGCCACTGTAAACGAACTCCAGCCGCATGCACCCCCTTGTGGGCAAGTGCAGCATTGCGCCCTTGCATCACTTTGCGACCCGCTAAATGTGGGACCTGGAGATTTGAACAGGTGTTCTTAGGCTTCGCAGGCAGGCGCCTTAACCACTAAGCCATCTCTCCAGCCTGATGGTGGAGGTTTTTAAAGTATAGATTTTGTTATTTGGGCTTTTGTTGTTGTTGTTGTTTTTCAAGAGAGTTGTTTTCTAGGAGGTCTGGCTGGCTTGGTACTTGCGATGTACCCAGATGAGCCTTGAACTCGTCACCATCCTCCTGCCTCAGCTTTTAGAGCGCTGGCATTACAGATGTGTGCCATCAAGCCTGCATGGAAAGTGTATCTTTTTTTTTTAAAGGTTTCGAGAAACTTTATTAGATTAAGAGGAAAGAAGAGCAAGCACAGAGAGTTCCCACCATAAGGGAGGGGGGTGTAAAGCCCATGTGTAAGTAGAGGTGGGGAGGGGTCTTCCCTCTTCTCAGGCAGCTGGGCTGAGATGAGGGAAGGCTTATCAGAACCTGGAAGATCAGGAGCCAACCAAGATAGAGGGTAAGGTTTATCTTAATGCAGACAATTTACTCTGTGGCTCATTAGCATGGAAGAACAAGCTTATTTGGTGAGAGGTGCGAGCACTCTCTTTAGAGAGAATTCGCCCTACTTTCTCCAGGACCACCTAATTTTTGAAATTCTGCACTGTGCAGGATCAATAGTAGCTGCACTGTGGTCTTCAGTAACATCCGGTTCAGAACTCTTGCACCAGCCCACAATTGAGGAGGAAATAGAGGAAATAGGGAAGCCATTTCACATCACACATCTGTCCTGTACATGCTTTTGGTGTCAATGGCAGTGGGCACAGAGGTGAAATGTGTAGCTGACCGTAAGAGAACTCACAGAGAATGTAGCTCACCAGCTCCCCATCAAGTTCACAGTTCTCAGTAGAATTCTATTAAGCCCATAGTGACCAACAAATCCCAGTGCTGTTCTAGGTCCCAGTGCCCAGGGAAGGAAGAGAAGCTTCCACAGGCTTTCTGTGAGGCTAGCGTACCTGTGAGGCCCCAAAGTGCAGACAAAGATTTATCACAGGAGGAAACTGCAGATGAATCAAATCATAACAATATATCAGCAGAAAGGAATCCTATCACAATTTAAAATATGACACATGGCAAAGGGAGGAATTATTAATATAACCTACCACTCACTTTGTGTTCAGAAAGTCCCATGAAACATGAATTAATGAATTCTTCCTATCTAATTTTAATCCTTCTCTCTTGTCTCCATGTTATTTGTTCAAGCCCAGAGCCAGCAAGTTATTACCAGGAAACAGAACAAAACAAAACAAAACAAAACACTTTGCTACTACAATCCTGATGCCTTCAGCTATAGGAAAGAAGTGTTGGGCGATGAGTTTCTCACGGGTCTGTGGACCAGCAGTATGTATCATAGGACTGGACACTCAAGCAATCTCTTGCAAATCACAATGGACAAAATGGAGTCGCAAGTAAAGAGAGGGCAGGTGGAGTAAACACTGAGTGCTGAGTGGAACACTGAGGCACCAGTGGAATTTACTGGTTTTCAAATTTCAATTCCAATAATTACAGGTGTTCTGAGATAGGATCCTGCGTGGAACTTACTCTGTAGACCAGTCTGGCCCCAAGCTATTGATCCTCCTTTTTCTAAATCCCAGGTGCTGGGATTTTAAGTTAGCACTATCCTGTGTGGTCAACTTAATGCTTTGCAAAGAAGGTAGATGAAGTGAAAGACATACACGTAGAGAAATGAACACTCTGTGTGTGTGTGTGTGTGTGTGTGTGTGTGTGTGTGTGTGTGTGCGGCTTTGCAGGGGTAAGTTTGTGAATGTTTCTGTCCTATCTCAGCCTTCTAGAAGGAATCTTAGAGGGAAATGACACCTGGTAGAAATAGGTACATCAAATGTCCTGATCTTTGTGTTTAAGTTTCAGTACCCAATACAAGGAACCAGGGGCCCTGGAAAGTGGTAAGTTCCAGGGCGTTGTTTTCACCCATATATTTGGTCAATTCTAAGTGTACAGTTGCACATACGACTGGCACACATACGGGGAAAGCGGAAATTCTCAGACATTGCCGACAGGAGAGCTGAATGGTACAGCTCTGTGGGAAAGGAACACTCAAGGATTTGTCTCTGAATTGAAAATACAAAATCTGAGAATGTACCCAAAGACACACGAAGATGATGAAGAGAAAGGATTGCTGTCAAGGGACGGAATAAGAAGTTCCATAATGCAGCTCAGGGAAGTAGAACGTTTCTGAAACACTGTGAGAGATTTAGGATTCTCTGATGTGGAAAAAAAAAAAAAAGCAGTGCAACCAATCCGGCAGGGTCACCGTGGGCTCCGCAAGGTAAGTTTTATGAAAGTCTCCTACAGAGCTGACGGTGAGCATCATGCTGGACTTTGCCGCTCTGTAAAGCCATTGGTGCAACGGAAAACCATAAAGGCTGAGGATGCAGCTCAGTGCAAGAGCACTGTGCTTGTACTTAGCACGGGCAAGGTCTTGAGTTCCATCCTCAGCACCCAAAAGAAGAAAGCCATAGACAGACAACAACAGACCACCGCTGAGGGACAAGAGCTACATTGCGAATCACAGGCTCAGGCAGAATGGCAGAGCATCTTGGTCCCTCAGCACAGCACCCGCTGACCCTGGAGCTCCCACACATCCAGGGTCAGGGCCTCCTTCAGGAGACGTGTTGGGTCACCTTCACACGGGGGCAGTACCTGGGGTTGAGGCTCACCTCGTCCACCTCAATGGCGTTTGGACTTGAGTGGAGTTGTGGCCCAATTCACTTGGTGACTTCTAACTGCCTCCTGGTTCTAAGAGTCTCCTTTCTGGACAGTAGGTGCCTTTTAAGGGAAAGTGATGGGTTTTCAGGCAACAGCATCAAACGGGAGTGAGTAAAAGATGCCCATCAAGCAGAAGTCTGCCCTGTTACATACAGGGTGGATGGACCTCATGCTCAGGAGTCTCTCAGCATCCCTCGGGACCTCTCTACCCCACGGAGAAGCTATCTGGGGTGCACCCTCTCTATTGTCCCCCTCCTGCCCATGCTCTGTGGTCTTCACCCCACTAGACTCACCTCCTGCCGTGACAAGCCCTCACGCCGTCCCCAAGGAAGCTGCCCCGCTGCCGCTTCTGTGTTCACTGCCACTTCTGTTTCCGTTTGCTCTCAGGCCTCCGCGCATGGAGGCTGCCAGGGGCGGGGCTGGGGTTTAAGGTTCAGTCTGAAGGGCAGAGGAAACTCTGTCCCATGAGGTGCTGAGGTTTCAAGCTTAGCCTGAGGCAAGTCTCTTCCTCCTCGTACCTGCCGTCCTCCTGAGTTGTCCACTTGGATCCACTGTCGCCTACCGTAGTGCTGGCTCTGAAGACCCTGTGACATGCACACACTCGCTGAGTGTAATCAGACACCATCATCTGTTGCATCTTGCACCTTGCACCACCTTGGCAGGAACAAAGCTGCAATCTCCCAGCTGAGAGGAGTTCTGACAGCAGATGGCCCTCCACAGAGCCTGTGACACCCCTGAGGGTTCCTCTCAGCTGAATAGAGTCACCTCATATAGGATCATTTCCTGCACCCGGGGCAGGTCCAAACCAACGACTGACTGATCAGGACAGAGGTACAAAGGCCTGTTCGTTAGTGCACATTTAGCATCCACCCAGAGCCTCACCTTAGTTCTTTTTTTTGTTTGTTTTGTTTTGTTTTTTGAGGTAGGGTCTCACTCTAGCCCAGGCTGACCTGGAATTCACCCTGTATTCTCAGGGTGACCTCGAACTCATGGCCATTCTCCTACCTCTGCCTCCCGAGTGCTGGGATAAAAGGCGTGCACCACCACGCCTGGCTCCCACCTTGGTTAAGCTCTTGCTGAACTGATTCTCTAGGTGTTGCTGTCATTTGTCACATCCCTCTTACTTCCTCCAGTGTCCTCCAAGGTACTGGTCCCAGGAGAAATCCTAAACAATTTCCACACCTGCATATCCCCTGTCAACATCTGCGTACCCACCCTGTGAGTCCAGCAAGCTGTGTCTAAGTGTCAAGCCTGGGGTGGATGGAAACGGAGGCCTTTGTTTGGAGGAATCATCTTGGGCGGTGGTGGTGGAAGGACCTTGGGTGGGACTCTAGTGACCGTGCCATGTGGTACAATGATCTTACGCTTCTGAAAAGCTGGCTGTATTTGTGAGTAACGTACATCTCTACCTCATTGCCAACTTGCAATTCCCATTAAAAAAAATAATACAGGGCTGGGGAGATGGCTTAGCGGTTAAGGCGCCTGCCTGCTAAGCCTAAGAATGCTGGTTCCAATCTCCAGGTCCCACGTTTAGCCAGATGCAAAGTGATGCAAGGGCACAATGCCACACTTGACCACAAGGGGGCGCACACATCTGGATTTCGTTCACAGCAGCTGAGAGACTGCTGGCGCGCCCATCTCTATCTGTCTTCCTCTCTCCTCTCTATCTGTTTCTCTCTGTGTCTCTCTCCAAAAATAAATAAAATAATTAAAAAATTAAAAAAATAATGCAGAGATTTTTGAAAACACTTACATCGAATTAAACTCACATGTGCCCTTAGGACAAAGGTGCTGACTTTCTGATGGTTTCCACGCAGGTGTGTTGTGCAACCTTGCGTTTGCCTGTGTGCACCCCTTTTCTTCCTTGGTTCGTTTTTTGAGGAATATATACATGGAGAAAGTAGGGCACATATAAGTACATAGTTCAATGGTTGTCACAAACTGAAGACAGCTGGGGATCCCGCACCCAAAGAAAGAAGACATCATCAGCGCCCCAGACAGACCCTGGTGCCCTCCAGCAGGCACCCCAGGCTATATTTCTCATAGCATAGATTAGTTGCTTTTTTTTTTTTTTTTTGAGGTAGGGTCTCACACTAGCTCAGGCTGACCTGGAATTCACTCTGTATTCTCAGGGTGGCCTTGAACTCACAGCGATCCTCCTACCTCTGCCTCCCAAGTGCTGGGATTAAAGGTGTGCCACCACTCCTGGCTTAGTTGCCTTTTTATTGGAAAAATGGGATTAGATATCCTAACATTTCATGTTTTGCCTCTGTCTTTTTGATATGCTGAAAGCGTTGACGGTTACCTGTATAACAGGACAGCACCCAGTGGGAGCTCCTTGTTGCTGAGTCTGATCCCACGGGTGAGCAACCCAATCACCCACCGGGCCGTGTCACTGTTGGGCTTTGGATCATTTATGGTCACTGCGGTTTACTGAGTAACCACAGTGCACACATTTTAGACGTTACCTTTTGCGAACCCGTGTCTGTGGAGGGTGTGAACACAGAAGTAGAATGGCTGGATACTGGCCTGTGTGTCACTGAGCATTCATCAACACTGCACAGTTTTTGAAAATAGTCTTATCAGGCCTGGAGAGATGGCTTAGCGGTTAAGCGCTTGCCTGTGAAGCCTAAGGACCCCGGTTCAAAGCTCAGTTCCCAAGGACTCACGTAAGCCAGATGCACAAAGTGGCGCATGCATCTGGTGTTCGTTTGCAGTGGCTGGAGGCCCTGGCATGTCCATTCTCTCTCTATCTATCTGTCTCTTTCTCTCTCTGTCTGTCACTTTCAAATAAATAAATAAATAATAGACAAAAGAAATAGTCATATCAACTTACATGTCAACAAGCACCCTGTGAGAGCTCATGTGGTGTATTTCATCAGAAGCATCTTAAGTTTTCTTTATAGATATTTAACACTGTATAAAGCATATCTTTATATTTATTTTATATTTTGTTGTTAGTTTAAACATGTTTGAATGTTTGTAGGTTATTATAGTTTTGTTTTAATTTTTTTTACCCATCACATTACTCGGTTCTCTTATTTAGTAGCTTATCAATTTATTTCCTTTATTTTCCCACATCTATGCTCATAGCATTCAGAAGTAATGATGACTTGGGCTGGAGAAGATGGCTTAGCAGTGAAGGCATTTTGCCTGCAAAGCCAAAGGATCCCGGTTTGACTCTCCAGGACCCACATAAGCCAGATGCACAAGGGAGTGCATGCATCTGGAGTTCGTTTGCAGTGGCTGCAGGCCCTGGCGTGCCCATTCAATCTCTCTCTCCCCTTCTTTCTCTCTCAGATAAATAAATAAAATATATTTTAAAAAAGAGAAGTAATGATGACTTAATAACTTCCTGCCAGTTAATATGCAATACCTACATATTTTATTTCTGCTGAATTTACTTGGAAACATAATTTAATTCCCAAATAATCACGGTAGCACTTATCTTTTCCTTGGTAGGACAAAATAGTCAACCAAAAGCAGCGTATGGGAGGGAAGGATTTATTTCAGGCTTATAGTTTTGAGAAGTTTCATCATGGCAGAGAACGCATAGCAGAGCAAACAGGATTTCACATCTCCACAGTAGCTCAAAGCAAGCAGTCTGCCTAGCTAGCACTGAACACCCAGTGGACAGACTAATTACCTTCAAGTCCCCCTCCCGCCCCACAGTAACACACATCCTCTGGCACGGCTCCTGGATCAACAACCACAGTCCATTCACACATTTCCATCAGGTGAGGGCCAAGTATTCAGAACACACAAGGCTGTGGAGGACTTTTCAATCCACCCTACGTATGATCTTAGATTTGGGGTTGAGCTCTCTCATATATATATATATATATTTTTTTTTTTTTTGAGGTAGGGTCTCACTCTGGTCCAGGCTAACCTGGAATTAACTATGTAGTCTCAGGGTGGCCTTGAACTCTCGGCTATCCTCCTACCTCTGCCTCCCGATTAAAGGCGTGCGCCACCACACCCGGCTCTCTCATATTTTTAAGAGAGTTTCAGATAATCAAACAATTCTTGAATTTTTTCATGGCTCCATTAGCGTTTGTGTTTGTCCGCTTTTGGTTGCTATTATGAAGTGCTTGAAGCCACGTACTTTCTAAGAAAAAGAGATTGTTTTGCTCACGTATTAAAAGCTCAAGAACATGGCACTGACATAGTCCCAGCTTTGGTGGGGGCCTGACAGCATCTGGCATCACAGTGGGGTGTGTGTGTGTGTGTGTGTGTGTGTGTGTGTGTGTGCGTAGGTGTAAGTGTGAGAGAGTGCATGGTGAGACAAGAAGCCAAACTAATAGGCGGATCCAGGCTTACTTTTTACAAGTCAGATCTGAGGATCCCAGAAGAACTATTTCAATACCTTCTGGGGACACGCCTCCATTGACTCAAAACCTCCCACTGGGTCTGGCCTCTTGAACACACCACACTTCTTAACAACAGCACGCTGAGGAAGAAAGTTCCAGTACACGAACCCTTGAGGGACACATTTAAACCATATCCAAACTAGAGCAGCATCCAACATACATTTCTGGGGTTCTGGACTGCATAAAATCTAGCTGAGGGCTGAAGAAATGGCTTAGGGGTTAAGGCACTTGCCTGTGAAGCCTAAGGACCCAGGTTTGATTCTCCAGGTCCCATGTAAGCCAGATGCACATGGTGGCTCATGCATCTGGAGTTTGTTTGCAATGGCTAGAGGCCCTGGCACACCCATTCTCACTCTCTCTCTCTCTCTCTCTCTCTCTCTCTCTCTAAATAAATACAAATAAATAAAATCTTTTAAAAAATCTAGCTGAGCATGAGTGTTCAGCACTCTCTGCTTCCTGATTGCAGACTCAGTGTGACCAGCTGCTTCATGGTCCTGCCACCATGCCTTCCTCACCATGAGCCCAAAAAACCCTTCCTCCTCCTCTAATAGGAAAGGAAGTAATATGGCAAGCTGACTTGTTAGCTTACAGGAAGCACCAACTCCCAGATTTCTCAGTTCTGTTCATCTCAGTGGTCTGGTTCCCTGTGAGATGGATCACTGCACCAAAGATGCTATAAGCTTTTTGTTTTTAATATATTTATTTATTTATGAGAGATAGAAAGATGTACAGAGAGAGAGAGTGTGAGTGAAAGAGAGAGAATGGGAGATGCATGCACCTCCTTGTGCATCTGGCTTACATGGGTCCTGGGGAATTGAACCGGTGTCCTTTGGCTTTACAGGCAAATGCCTTAACCGCTAAGCCATCTTCTCCAGCCCACTGTAGGCTTTTAAGATGACAGTATTGTTCAGACCCTACAGGCAGGAGAGGCAGATGTGATATGAAATCCTAAATCTCTTCACTCACTACATGCTTGAGTCTGTCTGGGCTGTGCCTGCATGCACAGTCATTCTCTCAAGGGGCATGCTGCCCCTAATTTGTAGATGTAGATATTGTCTTCTAGACAGTTAATAGCTTTGATACATAGACCAGATAAATAGTGTACCAAAAAGAAAACAGACAAGTTTATAATTATCAGTCAAAATGTTAATAAATATCAAAAATAAAACTCAAAGGCCTGAAGAGATAGCTCAGCAGTTAAGGCACTAGCCTGCATGCCTAATGACCCAGGTTCGATTCCCCAGGTATCCACATAAAACCAGATGCACAAAGTAGAAATGCATCTGGAGCTCATCCATGGTGGTTAGAGGCCCTGACACACTCATAGTCTCCCTCTCTCTCTTTCTCTCTCTTTTTCTCTCTCTCTCTCCTTGCAACTAAATAAATAAAACGTTAAACTAAAACTCAATAATATATGAAGTACTAGATCATGAGCAGGAAATTTTATTGTGGAAATGGAGGCACAGACGACAGCCAGGGGATCTAACAGTGCTGTTCATCACGTTAGGAAAGGTGAGGACACACCTTTGCGATCTGTTCTCTTTTGTTATGTTTTAAAGGTAACATCCAAGGTAAAGGGGTTCATTATGGCATTGCTCACATACTTTGTTCTTATCCACCCTGCTCCCCCACTTCTCCTGTGTTTCTGCCCCTTCTTCTTATTCCTTTTCCAACACCTAATCACCCCCATTTTTCTATCCTGTCACATATGTCCCGTTATTCTCTTCCCTTCCCCCCTCCATTAAGGTCTTTCTTCCCCTTTCATAATCCTCTTTTATATGTACATGATCTAAAGACATACACACCCATGCACACACACATTTAAATCTAAGTAATGTATATTTGAAAAATGTGGAATTGGTCTTTCAGAATCTGGAATATTTTACTGAACATGATGAGTCTCGGTTCTACCCATTTTCCTGCAAATATCATGGTTTCATTTTTATTTAGGGCTGAATAAAATTTCACTATATATACATTTTTTTTCACATTTTCATTATCCAGTCATTTGTTGATAAGTATGTAGGCTAGTTCCCTTTCTTAGCTAATGTGTATAATGTAGCAATAAATATAGGTGTGCAAGTATCTCTGAGGTAGGACTTTGGCCCCTTTGAATATGTCTCCAGGAGTGGCAGAACACGGTCATAGGGTAGTTCTATTTTCAGCATTTTGAGACATAGCCATACTTCCACAGTGGCTATGCTAGTTTACATTCTCACCAGCAGTGAATAATAATTGCACTCACCTGCTGTTCCAGGAAGGCCCCCTAGCTTCCCTCCCGACTCCTCCCTCCCTCGCCCACCGGGGACATCGACCCCCCGGGGAAACAGAAAGACCCACAGTCGGGTGTAACAATCTTGGTTGACAGTTGTTTACTTTCAGGGGTTGAAATCTAGCATTCCGTCCTTTCTGGCTTTCAAGACAGCTGACAAAGGAGCTGGTTTATTTTTGATGTCTCTGCCTTTGTATGTGAGTTGACTCTCTCCCCTGAAACTTTAAAATTGTTTCTTTAGTTTGTATTTTCTCACATGTTGACTGTTATGTGTCGTGGACAGCTTCTTCTCTGACCAGGTCACCTTGGGGACTTTAGCGCTTCCTTTTTGGATGTCTATTTCTTTCTCTGGTTTGGGGAAATTCTTAACTATGATTTTATTTAATAGATAGATTAAGGGCCGGGGAGATGGCTCAGCAATTAAAGGCACTTGCTACTAAAGTTTGCCATCACAGGTTCAATTCCCCAGCGCCCACATAAAGCCAGATATACAGAGTGACACAGGATCTGGACTTTCTTTGTAGTGTTGGAAAACCCTGGCATGCCCATACTCATTCTTGTACTCTCTCTCTCTCTCTCTCTCTCTCTCTCTCTCTGTCTCACAGCAAGTAAATGGATAAATAAATAAGTAAAACATGGCTGGGCATGGTGGTGCACACCTTTAATCCCAGCACTTGGGAAGCACAGGTAGGAGGATGGTTGTGAGTTTGTGGCCAGCCTGAGACTAATTCCAGGTCAGCCTGAGCTAGAGCGAGACCCTACCTTGAAAAACCAAAAAGTAAAAAATAGTTTAAGCCTATATACTTTATCTCTGCTCCTTCTTTTGTCCTGTAGATTCTTAGATTTGAGCTGTTGAACGATCTCAAATTCTTAGATACTTTGGTCGTGTTTGCTGATATATTCAATCTATATACCTGTTTATTATTGTCCTGATGTTGACCTCTATCCCTGAAGTTTGTCTGATGATTATCAGTTCTGTTGTGGTCTTTTTTGGTTTTTGTTTTTGACTGACTTATTAGTTGATTCTTTTCTTTCTAGAATTTTGATTTGGTTCTGTTTTTATTTTGTCAATTTCCTTACTGAATTTTTTTCCTCTCTGCTTTAAAATTTTTTTCCTCTGAGCTACAGACATCTCCACCACCTTGGTAACTTTCTTGTCATGAATTGACTTCCTTATCTGTCTACTTGAGTCTTTTTTTTTTTTTTTTTTTTTTTTTTTTTTTGGTTTTGCGAGGTAGGGTCTCACTCTGGTCCAGGCTGACCTGGAATTAGCTATGTAGTCTCAGGGTGGCCTCGAACTCTCAGCAATCCTCCTACCTCTGCCTCCCAAGTGCTGGGATTAAAGGCGTGTGCCACCACGCCTGGCTATCTTACCATTTTTGTCTTCCAGTATTGAGCCATTGTCAGCTTGTGGTGGTGTCAGAGTGGAATGAATACTGGTCATTTGTTCATGCTATTTTGTGATGTTTTGTTCATTTGTAGACTTTCTGTGATTTTTAGTTTTCTCTCTTTTCCCACCATTTTTAAAAGATTTTATTTTTATTTAATTATTTATTAGAGAGAGGGAGAAGGAGAGAGTGAGAGTGCCAGGGCCTCTAACCACTGCAAACAAACTCCAGGTGCATGTGCCACCATGTGTATCTGGCTTATGTGGGACCTGGAGAATCAAACCAGGGTCCTTAGGCTTTGCAGGCATGTGCCTTAACCGCTAAGCCATCACTCCAGCCCTTCCAACTGTTTTTGTTTGTCTTATTACAGGCAGTCCTCCTGGTGGGTTGAATTCACTGGGATTTATATTCAGGGGAAAAGCGAGCAGCAGTAACGACTGTAAAGGCTTGACAGCAGTTCCAGCCTTCACTGCAGGAGATATTCGTGTCCTTCACTCGTCCCTACAAGGTGCAGACACCATAACACTGGGATGCGGACTGGGGGAGGTGAACTTCATAGCTCTTTCTGTTTTGCTTTATTGCTAACTGGACCATTATCTAAGATTTTAAACATGGAAGGAATGGGGACATAAGAAAAAAAGGAATAAAAAAATAATGAGAGAGAAAGTAGATGGGCTACAGGTAGAGACAATACTGCATCTTAGGCTTAGGAAAATGAGGACCAGACATAAAAGCCTTTTCCAAGGAGATACAAGTCCCAACACAACTTGACTCCTTAAAATACAAAGCAGGAAATAACAAAAACATTAGAGAACTTTAAAAAGTAAATATATTATTTAATAAAAGATGCCAGGGGCTGGAGAAATGGCTTAGTGGTTAAGGTGTTTGCCTGCGAAGCCAAAGGATCGCAGTTCAATGCTCTAGGACCCATGTAAGCCAGATGCACAAGGGGCACATGCATCTGGAATTCATTTGCAGTGGCTAAAGGCCCCAGTATGCCCATTCTCTCTCTCTCTCTCTCTCTCTCTCTCTCTGCCTCTCTTCTATCTCTCTGTCTGCTTGCAAATAAAAATAATAAAAGTAAATAAGAGCAGAAAACAAAAAAAATTTTTTTAAAGATGTCAGGGTTTGAGGATGGCTTAGTGGTTAAGGCGTTTGCCCGCAAAGCCAAAGGACCCAGGTTCGATTCCCCAGGACCCACATAAGCCAGGTGCACAGGGTGGCGCATGCATGTGTCTGGAGTTCCTTTGCAGTGGCTGGAGGCCCTGGTAAGCCCAGTCTCTATTTCCCTCTCTCTCTTTCTTTCCCTTTCTCCCTCTGCTTCTTTCTCTCGCTCTTAAATAAATAAATAAAAATCAAATACAAAAAAAAAAAAGAATAAAAGATGCCAGCAAAAATGGACAAAAGTGAAATAGATGGTATTGTGGTCTCAGTTTTTCTCACTCCCTGGGAAGCCTCCACCCTCTGTGTTCCCCTGAGTTCTGTCCCACCACATCCTAGCACGTTCCACCTCTAACGTCCTGGGATGGGCATTGCTCTTCCCTGTGACAGGCGGCCCACGGGGTGTGGGGACTCTCAGCTCCATCCTCTTCCCTGCTTCTGCGGTGGCTCCACACGGGTGCTGCCTGGTTCTGTTGTTCCCATGGGGATGCTGCACCCCACCCCGCCCCTTCTAGAACGCAGTCGTCCTCGTCCCCTGCATGGCGAGGTGGGCAGAAGGGATTATGGGCTGGCAAGCATGGCAGGCCTCTGGACTTTAGGTTCCTGCACCCCTTTTCTGACAGTGTCAATGGCTCAAACATGTCACTCTCCTGTCCTGTGCAGTAGGCTCAGCTCATGAATATTAATGTCTTAAAATTGCATGGTAACTGTATATATCATCACCAATGCTTAGATGTCCTCAATGCTGCCCTTCAGTGGCCTTTTATTATGATGGGCTGATCTGCGGAGAAGGTTCTAGAAAATGTTGTGGTGGTCATTTCTTTCTGAGGCTCATGGGATTTTTCTCTTCCTTTAGCCTGTCTCAAAATTCTGTCTCTCCTCATAACGGTGCGTCCACCCTCTGGTGAGAGCGCACATCTTCCAGGTCGTGGAACTAAAACTTACCTTTGATTTACATCTTAGAAAGAATGAGTTTTCAGGCCGTGTCCTGAGAGAGATGCTGAAAGAAAGGAGAGCGCTGGGGGAGAAAAGACACAGCAACGGTGAGCCTACCTCTGAACCTGCAGACCTCCCTGGGAAGCGGGCGCAGCTCCACAGGTGGGCTCAGTAGGTGGTGTCCCAGGCACACGTTTTGCTGAGCTCTACAACTTCTTCTGAAGTCTCTGGGCCTCCTTGTCCCAGATGAGGGTACAAATAACCACAGAACCCGTGTTCTGTTTTGTTTTCCTGTCTGAGACTATACACGGAAGTGTGTGACTGTGTTCCTGCCCCTTCCGGCTTCTCATCTCACAGGCAGAGTTTTGATCTCAGATTGCACTGTGCTGAAAAAAGAAAAAATACAGGGAAACACTGGGCTTGATCTCCATGACTTCATACATCGTGAATCCTTTGTGCTCGGTCCTCCGCGCACTCCAAAATGGCTATGCCACTTTGTCATCTCAGAAAGGACTGTTCGAGAATTCACAGGAGTGCATAGCCACAGGAGACGGGAAACAGAGCCACTCCTTTAGCCTGGCCGACAGCCCAGAGGTGAGTCCAAGTATGTGTTTACACGTGTGTATGTGCTATACTCGTTTATTTACAGGTGTGTGTGTGTATGTGTATGTGTTGTATCTGTGTCTGTGGTGTATCTGCCATGTTTGGATGTTTATATGTGTTTATACTGTTACCATGTATGTGTTGTACATATATGTTTATATATTTACAAATGTGCGACTGCACTTGTGCTGGTTGGCTAGAAAGAGCTGTAAGCAAGAAGACAGTTTCACAGTAACCTGAATGGTTTTGCGCTTCCGGGGAATGGAACCCAGAACCTTAAGCATGCTAGGAAAATGCTCTGCCACCGACCTTTGCCCAGCTCGTCAGTGGTTCATGCTTAGCACACATTCTGTGAGTTTCACTTTCGTCCTGAGCAAAAACAACAAGGCTAATAACAACTGCTTCCTCTCCAGAGCTGGAGAAAAACATGCCCAATATAACCAGGGTGTGTTGCCCCATTCAGTATAGCAAGGTAGGGAGGCTCTGAGGGCACAGACTCAACTCTGGGGCCCTGGCAGGGCAAAGTGCAGGGTCAATAAATACTGCGCCCAGGTGCCTCAGTGTTCCACGTCTCGCTCAGCTTTATCTGCTGGACGTGGTTCTGTGTGAAGCCACCTGATCTCTCCGAAGGAAGAACAAGGGTTCACTGACAATGGGCTACTTCATTTCCACCAGCGATGTAAGGAAGAGCTTGGGTGCTCTGTAGTTTGGAGGCCAACAGTCCACAGATGTAGGAGGCAGTGACCTCCCTGTAGCCAAAGTCCCCTACAAAGTTGGAACACTTCTTGGTTAGGCTGTGTGCCTGGCCTGTTTCTTCTCTCTTCCTGAGGAAGCCACCAAATTTTACTCAGCCACCTGCATTCCCAGCCCAGCTGAACGTTACAAAGACATAGTCACAGAGCCCTATTTCATGGGCCTTTACCTGGCTGGCTCCTGGGATTTGGGGAAAACAAAGACGCTTGTCAGTGGAGTAGAGTAGAACATCCCACTGTGCTGTGGAGACAAGAGAAGTGTCCAGGACTCCTTCACCTGCGCTTCCCCACACCCTAGAATCTTCCTCTGGACTTATTTAATCTGGCTGTGATGGTCCTACACATCCTGAAAAAGCAGTCATGGATGTGCGGTTTTTTCCCCCTAGTCCTATAGAAAAAAAAAAAAAAAAACAAGCTGGGCTGGAGGGATGACTTTGTGGTTAAGGCACTTGACTGCAAAGCCAAAGGACCCAGGTTCAACTCCCCAGGACCCACATAAGCCAGATGCACAAGGGAGCGAATGCATCTGGAGTTCATCTGCAGTGGCTGGAGGCCCTGGCACCCATTCTCTCTCTCTCTCTCTCTCTCTCTCTCCTTGCCTGTTTCTGTATCTCTCTCTCAAATAAATAAATAATAATAATAATAAAAAAGCTGATGCAGCATCACAGACTCTTGAAATGGAGAACTACATTACCCAGGAAGCAAGTACATTGTGCTCCCACCAAATGGGTGATGGGAATTTCTGGTTGGGGCGTGGGTGCTCTGAGTATCTGAATTATCATGAAGCCATCTCCTGCTTGGGGACCTGATTTGCACAGATGACTAAGAGAGTCGCTTTATAGATGTGAATACATTGTGACTCTGGAGGTAAAGAGGCCTCGTGGTCTCTTCTGGTTCCACCATAACATTCACCCTGCAGGGACATCAAGGTCCAGACACTGGGAACATCGCAGACAATGACTATCTCCATGGCATAGTGAGGTGCTCATTTCCCAGAAGGCTCTGCTGTGCACAGAGAAGGTTCCCATGGCTACCATATTCCTCCCAACAGCTGGGCCTGGACACCAGCTCGCAGCCCTGCCAATTCTCACTGCCCAAAAGACTGACATGGCTGGGCATGATGATGCACACCTTTAATCCCAGCACTCGGGAGGTAGAGGTAGGAGTATTGCCAAGAGTTAGGGCCACCCTGCGACAACATAGTGAATTCCAGGCTAGCCTGGGCTAGGGTGAAATCCTACCTCCAAAAAAAAAAAAAAAAAAAAAAAAAAAAAAAAAAAACCACCCAAAACCTGACTTGCTCTGTCTGGATTAAGGCTATAGAGGAAGAGAAGAAGTCTCCCCCAATAACTTCCTGCCCCTGCATTCCAGGTGCACTCACTACGTAGACCTGTGTGATCCGGGACACTACAATCAGGACAGCCACTGCTTTGTGCCTCTTCCTCCTCCTCCATAAACAATGGCTCCAGACCCCGTCCATCTAAATGAATCCCCTCCATTCCTCGGTTGCCAGGCCAGTGGCTCCTTCCCTCCTGACATGAACTCTCTTACTCTGGTGACAGAGAGCACTGTTACACAGGGGACAGGTCCCTAAAGCCTGCGGAGAGTGTCTCAGAGCTCCCCACCCCACTCATTCAGCACCCCCCCCATCCATGCAAAACAAAGGTAAAAGGGAGGCACCCCTTAAAATGCACCTGGAAAATCAGTACATATCCTATTGGTTTCTCTAGGCAGAGGAAGAAGAATGTGAATGGATTCCTCAGGAGAGTCCCACAGAACCGCCGCCCCAGGATCCTGCACAAGAGGTCTCAGGAGGTATTACCGCTCTCCCACCAGAGATGGACCAGGAAGAGGCAGATGGAAACCTTGGGGTGCAGGTGGACAGGGCTCACCCATGGAGGGCTGGGCTGGGCCACTGAAGACTCTGGGCACAGAGATTGGCCCATCTCAGCCAAAATAAGGCGAAAGGTTCTTTAGCTCAGGGCGCTTCTTTACACCAGGCAGAAGGAGGGAAATGGACCTGTTAGAGGTGTGGTGAGTAAAAGGAGGTGAGAAATCCAGTCCCAAAGCAAAGGGTCTTCACACACTGAGCTGCGGTCCCTGAGAAGGACATGCCGGCACTGGCTGTGACGCAAACGACCTAGCCAGAGCTTGGAGACCAGTCCCTGTGTGGGGTGTGGCTGGCTCCAGTGTGTCATAGAGGTTGACAGTCCCATGCAAGCCAGCGGAATGTCCTCAGGGGCCACTGCTGGGAACGGAACTCAACCCCCCCTCAGGGGTTCAACTTTGCCATCTAACTGGGGGAGAGAGAATTGAGAATGTTGGAAACCCACCCATTTTTTTCTGTCCAGAAGAAATGCTTTGTGATTTATTAAATAGTCAGCACGAACAATTTTATGAAGTTGAAGGACTGGACAGTTAGAGAAACTTTCATGCTGATCTGCCCACGGGAAAATCATCAGCATGCGATAAGCTTCTTCCGCTATGGAAAGAGCAAGGTGGCAGAGCATTTTCAAAACTCGCCTCCAGCCTGGTGATGGGGCTCAGAAGTTAGGTGCACTTCCGAGGGGGCCTGAGACTGCCCGAGTTCAGTCTCCACATTCCAGTACATTATTTTACAAATACTGTCTGTCACCCCAGCACCGCAAAAGCAGCAGAACAGAGACCCTAGAATGCACAGAGCCCCGTAAATTCTGGAAACAGAGAAAACAGAGACTCTGGCTAAAAAAAAAAAGAACAGGAGGAAGAGCGATAGGGCTGGATGACAGTTGTTCAGACACCAGACACCAGAGCAGAGCGACCCAGTCTGCAAGCTAGAGTATGGGGTGCCACAGGGGCACACACACACACACACACACACACACACACACACACAACACAAATGTCTAAAAATCCTCTCCAGACCCATCACTACTAAGGAGGCTTAGAAGGCAGAGCTGCCTGCAGGAAGGGTAGTGTGCTGTGACCTGAACCCCGTCAGGTTCTTGAGAGGACCTCATTTGGAAACATCATTGGCCTCTTCTTTGTATGCTTTGCATCTTAGCAACTTCAAGAGCATGGGAAGGAAATTCCTTCCCAGTCCTTCAACCCCAGGTCTTGGCACTAGCAGGCTAGGGAGACGGCCCAGCAGGCAAAGCGCTTGCTGTGCACGCACCAGGACCCACGCGAGATGCTGCGTATGGGCGTGTCTCTAATCTCAGTGCTGGGGACACAGAGACAGGCAGGTCCTTCAGGGCTTGCTGACTAGCCAGCCCAGCTGAGTCCATGGGCACCAGGTTCAGTGAGAGACGGTCTCTGAAATAAGTGTAGAGCAACCAAGGAAGATCCCTGACACGAGCCTCTGCCCTCGCCAGCTACACAGGTGCACATACACGTATGAACACACACACACATATATATACCACACATATACCACACATACATAATACACCACACACACACCAAATTACACACATATTCATGCGCACACACACACCAAATTATACACATCGTACACACACACACACACACACACACACACATCTTAGTACTAGGTTAAGCAGTGTTCAACACCCCAAGTCTCCTCTCTCACTTGGTGCCTCTAATATCCCATTGGATGGTAGTGTTTATCCCCACCTTCACAGACATGGACTAAGAATGCGAGCCGAGGGCCAGTCTCGGGAATAGATGGTTTCTCTCTCCTGCCCCATCCTGGGACAGTCTGCCCCTGACACAATGCAGGGTGCCCACAGGTGACTCGGGATAAATGGAGAAGATGCACGCTAACCCCAGTTCTTTCTGGTTATTTGCTTTTGTTTTGTTTTAAAATTCGTCTAGATCTGATGGAGAAAGAACTCATCCCCAAGATACTGCGGCTCATTCTGGTGGGTAAAACAGGAAGTGGGAAAAGTGCAACAGGAAACAGCATCCTTGGCAGACAAGAATTCGAGTCCAAACTCAGTCCTAGGCCGGTGACTGTGAAGGTCCAGAAAGGGAGCCGAGAATGGGCCGGGAAGGAGCTAGAGGTGATCGACACCCCAGACATTCTGTCCCTTCAGGTCCAGCCAGAGGCAGCGGCTGAGGCCATCTGCCAGGCCATAGACTTGTCCTCCCAGGGCCCCCACGCAGTGCTCCTGGTGGTACAGCTGGGCCGGTTCACCAAGGAGGACCAGCAGGCTGTCGTGCGCCTTGAAGAGATCTTTGGAACAGGCATCCTGGCTCACACCATCCTGGTGTTCACCAGGAAGGAAGATCTAGCCGGAGATTCCTTGGACGAATATGTGCGGGAGACCAGCAACCAAAGCCTGGCCAAGCTGGATGTGTTATGTGAGCGGCGTCATTGTGGCTTCAACAACCGGGCACAAGGGCCTGAGCAGGAGGCGCAGCTGGAGGACCTTATGAAGAAAATTGATGGGATCCTGTGGGAAAATGAAGGCCAATGTTACACCACCAGGGCTTATCAATGCTTCCGGCAGAGTGTTTTGTCCAAGGAAGCAGAGGAAAGGCAGATAACTGAGGAGGAAGGCTCTGAGGAGGCGCCCTGCATGGAGTCTTAACTGGAAGGGTTGTCTTAACACAGAAGGACACCGAGAGAAGATTTTTAGACACCTCCTGGTGAAGGCTTCCACCCGAGCTCAGGCTAGATGTGGGTGGGAGATTTCTTCAATGGCTGTGCTCTGTGTTCTATTAATTTTTGCCTCTCTTCCCCACAGAGTCCCCAGATCAGAGCATCGAGTGTAGCCAGGGGACGAGCTAAGTTCAGGGTGAATACCTATAAAGGCCTTAATGGCTTCTTCCAGAATACTTGGGCTCTCCCTCTGCTCACCCCCAAATCACACTACCTTATATGAGACTTTCCAGCCCACAGGCATTTCAGTTCTTGGGGTCCATGTCTGCTCCATGATAGAGCTAAACTTCTGGAAGGAGGGAGTGTCACTTTTTCCTGCTCATAGCTGCTTAGTCATGGGACTGGGTCAGAGTTGATTCAACCCAGGGTCAGCCATGAACCAGATGGCTGTACATCTCATGGGCTTCCATCTTATTCCTAAAGATACAGGTATGCCACTTGCTAAAGTGCCTGCACTGTGTGTGTGTGTCGGGTGTGGAGGTGGGTAGACAGATGGCAATAAGACAGAACAGAGAAGGCCAGACCCAGATGTAGCTAATCTTACCAGGTATGTTCTATGACTGGGTTAAAACCAACATTTTTTTTTTTTTGGAGAGAGAGAGAGGAAGAGGAAGACAGAGATGGACGCGCCAGCAGTCTCTCAGCTGCTGCAAACGAAATCCAGATGTGTGCACCCCCTTGTAGTCAAGTGGGGCATTGCGCCCTTGCGTCACTTTGCATCTGGCTAAACATGGACCTGGAGATTGGAACCTCTGGAGATTGGAACCAGCGTTCTTAGACTTAGGAGGCAGGTGCCTTAACTGCTAAGCCATTTCTCCAGCCCAAAACCAACTTTTTTTAAAGTTTGGGAGAAACTTTGCTGTGGTGCCACATGTGCCTGGTGCCTGATTCTGAAATGTGGTCGCTTCCTGGTGGTGGTCACTAGCATCCCCTCCAGCTTTTGCAAAATAAATGTAGTTAGACTGAATGTGCAGGAATGGATCACCCTGTCAGTGAAAACCTTGGTGTGGAGAACAGAAGGCAGGACGCCATCAGAAATCCTTTGCCGTGTGCAACAAGTGCCACGGGTGCCTGCACAGAACCAGGACAGCAACCTGACATTAACAAGTGCCCAGTGCCTCCATACGGAGCCCTCACCCAAGTACTGCCTCTGTGTGTTCCAGCATAAACCCTTCAATAAAGCCCCATTCCCCTGGTCACGCTTGCTTGCTTCGTTTTTTTTCTGTCTCTGATTGAACAAAAGAACCCAGGACAGATTGGTAGCCACAATGGCTCTGACATATATGTGATGGGTACCGGCTGGGGACATGCATGAATACGAGCAGAGAAGGAGGCAGAAACAGTACCTCATTTTTCTTGAACCATAATAAACAGATTCCCAATGTGTCGCAATGAGAGAAGGTTAGGTCGGCGTGTCAAGGAGCCAGCCCTGAACAAGAAGGAGATACTTTGGGGCTGGAGAGATGGCTGAGCAGTTAAGGCACTTGCCTGCAAAGCCAAAGGACCTTGGTTCCATTCCCTAGGACCCACCTAAGCCAGATGCACAAGGTGGCACATGTGTCTGGAGTTCGCTTGCAGTGGCTGGAGGCCCTGGCACACCCATTCTCTCTCCATCTTCCTCTCTCTCTCTCTCCTTCTCCCTCTCTCTCTCCTCTCTCTTTCTTTCTCCCCTCCCCTCCTCTTTCTCTCTCTTGAATAAATAAATAAACAAAAATATTTTTTAAAAAAGAAGGAGGTCCTTGTCTTGGGCTATAGGATGCTGAAGTCCCTACACATTCTAGGGGTGAGGGCAGAAGAGGCCAACACCCCTACACCCCAGGCAGACCTCTACTGGGGAAGTCCCACTCCTGAATTCTTCATTCTCCTCGAGTCCTATGGCCCTTTAGTAGCTCTGACTTCCAGCATCAGAAAGCCTCACACTTACCTGAAGCTCCTTTCCCTTAGATAGTTGGGGGGGTGTTTCTAGGGTGTATGTGTAGGGTTGGGAGTCCTGGGAAGGTTTCTGTGGAAGGGTGAGTAGAGAGAGGCCGCAAGGGAGGGGGGCTGCGGAAGAAGCAGGTGGATGCATAGACACCGCATACGGTGCATGGGCTGCTTTTACCGGAGACTCTGCACCACAAGGGCGTCTTTGTGGAAAGATGGCCCCCGACAGACCAGCGAAGGGAAGACACAGGACAGAGAACTGGGTCTGGGCTTCTCACAGGAAGCAGTTTAACCCAGCTATTCAGGCTGATGCACCTCAACTTCTTAGGGGTTCAAGAAGTTCCTGGGGTGTGACCAGTGGATGGGAAGTTGAGAGAAGAGAGGAAGACACAGAATCCAAATTTCCTCTTCTCTCTTCTTCACACAGTGCAGTTAGAGGCTTCCAGCTCTCTTCCCCTGCCAGGGCTGGAAGCAGAGGTGAGGGTCACTATGTGGGCATCTCTCAAGAATCTGTGGGCCTGGCCTGAGGTCTGTCTAGTTGATTACTCGCTTGTCAGAGAGACTCCCACCCCACCCCACCCACTGAGGCCTGAGACACCCATCTTTCCCAGGCACACAGCCTCCTAATTCAGTACCCATCCTGACTTCTGCCGTCACGAGCCAGGCTCAGCATGTTGTAACTGTGCTAGAACGACTGTGGCAGGGAAGGGCCCAACAGGCAGCACTGGGCATTCCTGCCCTGAAGTCAGTCCCTTCTCTCTGTGTGGAAAGAGTACGTGCTAACCCACCACACGCAAAGGACGTGACTAAGGGGGAAACATCATCAACCATCTCTTTGGGAATGGCCGGGTTCTATCTATTTTGGGATGCTGGGATAGCTGGATAAAGTTTGCAACATATCCCTCTATGACTTTTCACTTTCCCCAAATAGGAATCGGACTGCTATTTTCTCACTGCTTGGCCTGTACTGACCAAGCATGACCTAGCCTTGTGCTTTCTGAACCCATGTGCCCTGAGGAAGGCCCCTTTCTGGCAGGCACAGCATGGAGCGATGAGCTGTCTTGCGGATGTCCGTGGCTTGGATCTTTTTACCTGAAACAAACTCTTTTTGCTAAAAACGAGCCTTGTATTTTCTAGCAATGTTACAACGATGTGGTGGGTGGCTGTATGTTTGGTAGGATGGAAGTTTCCTCTTCTGAGCACGGATGGGAAATGAACACAAGGGAATTAACAGGCTCTGATCACTCAGATCGTGACTCGGGGCAGACATGCTCATTTCAGAACACTGAAACAGAGACTTGTTTGTTTGTTTTTTGTTTTTCGAGGTAGGGTCTCACTCTAGCCCATGCTGATCTGGAATTTACTATGTAGTCTCAGGGTGGCCTCAACTCACAGGGATCCTCCTATCTCTGCCTCCCGAGGGCTGGGATTAAAGGAGTGTGCCACCACGGCCGGTTAAAACAGAGAATTTCTTTACTGGCTTTTTCCTAACAAGTACCAGGCATGAATTCACTCCTGCTGAGTGGAGCAAGTGATTGCTCCCATAACTTTGTGCCACTATTGCACCCATGGGTACATCTTACCTGGCTGATTGACGCAGGGTAAGTAGGCCCTGCTGCCTTTTGGACAGTTTGCATCTCACCTATGCTGAGTGCCTGCGTGGGTCCCTCTTTACTGCACAGTGGACGCAGCTATATGCTGGCTGGGTCAGTGGATCTGTTGTTTTGATTGGCTGTGTGGCAGAGACCCCTTGGAGTTCTCCAGTAGTTGCTGGCTCTGGTGGTTGGGGAGGAAGGGGAGAGGAAGCTGTACAGGGTACCTGAAGTTCCCGGGCTGCTCAGCTGCTCCCTGTTGTCTTCTCCTTCAAGTTTCGTGACTTTGTGGGCCTGTAGTGCGTGGAGAATCCCTTCATTGTGGTTCTGCTCCTGCAGCTCAGGCCTGCCAGGCACACGTAGCCCTTCCCAATGGACAGGCCACTGGGCTGTGGCAGGAGCTGATCCTGGCTGCTTGTGTGGTTGCTAGAAGCTCTGGGTCTCTTCTGCTTCTGTTCTGTGGTTGATAATTCCTTACACACCTCCAATCTTGGGTAGAAGAGAGTTTGGGGCTGTTTTTCTGCTTATTCCCCACCCAGACTGCTTTGGTGTGGCTACTGTGCCACCGTCTTAACCAGAAGTCCAGACCTCCTTGTTTTGGGGATAGCGTTTCATGCAGCCCCGGCTTGCCTGTAACTTGCTCTGTAGCCAAGGCTGGCCTTGAGCTCCTGATCCTATGCCTCCACCCCTTAAGTGTCATTTGTGTGGTTTTTGTTGCTTTTCTTTCCTCTGACCTCTTGCTTCCTGATGCTATTCCTCTGCCTGGAATGTAAGTTCTGTCTGTTACACCAACTTTTCTCATTCACAGGGTCGCATTGACTAAACTTCAAATCTAACATATTATGGAAGTCCATTTGTTCCCATTTGAATTGGAGCAATATGTTAATATGTTCCTTCAATTCTGGAATGTTTGTTGGGCTTGGGGAAAAGATATATTAAGTTTTTCTAAACCATGAAAAAATTCCCAAATAAGCTATAAGACAATTGCCTATTAAAAGTCCTCTTGAGGGGCTGAAGAGATGGCTTAGCAGTTAAGGTGTTTGCCTGTGAAGCCAAATGACCCATGTTCAATTCCCCAGGACCCACATAAACCAGATGCACAAGGGGCACATGCGTCTGGAGTTTGTTTGCAGTGGCTAGAGGCCCTGGTGCGCCCATTCTCTCTCTGTCTGTCTCTCTTCTCTCATTTTTTCTCTCTCTCTCCTTAAAAAGAAATAAATAAAAATAATCCTTTTGAATAATAACAAAGATTGATTGAAATTTGTAAAGTACAAGTCTGGAGAGATGGCTCAGAGGTTGAGTGTGCTTCTTGTGAAAGTGTGAGGGACTGCGGTGGCCAGAGATTTGCCTGAGTTCAAGTCCCCAAGTCCCATGTAAAACAGATGGGTGCGGCTGCTGCCCCTGTAACCGCAGCCCAACAGGAGAGCAAAGACGCTGAGAATCTTTGGACCAAGAATCTTTGGAAAAAGATCAGGCAGAAAAGCAATGTAGCAATGTAGGCTGGCACCAGACATTCCACTCTGGCTCCTGCAGGGGAGCAACTCCTGCCACATGGGAGTGTATGAGGCTCTCCACAGCACACACACACATACACACACCACACATACCACACACAAACACATACACATGCACACACAGAGAAGAAAACTTTATTTATTTATTTATTTGAGAGCAACAGAGACAGAAAGAGGCAGAGAGAGAGAACGGGCACACCAGGGCCTCCAGCCACTGCAAATGAACTCCAGATGCGTGCGCCACCTTGTGCATCTGGCTAACATGGGTCCTGGAGAATCGAGCCTTGAACCAGGATCCTTAGGCTTCACAGGCAAATGCTTAACTGCTAAGCCATCTCTCCTGCCCAGAAGCAAACTTTTAAAAAATATTTTTATTTTATTTAATTATTAAACTAAAACAACCAAAATCACAGTCCATGAGAGCTAATGAATGTGTGAATTAATATAACCACCTGTCCTCAATGAGCCAATGAAAACAGCCAGGTTCATAGTGAAAAGCAGGAAAGGGACACTTATTCAAGGTGACCACATTGGGAAGGGAGCAGACAAGGTTAGTTTCATATCCCTCCCCCGTCCCATACGTCTTCAGGGTCTGACATGAGACTTGGGTTTAAAGAGGCCAGGAGCATGTCCAGTTAGCTCAGTTGGCAAAGCATGACAACTCTTTTTTATTTTTTTTATAATTTATTTTTTTTTTATTTTTGGAGAGAGACACAGAGAGAGACAGACAGAGAGAGAGGGAGAGGTAGACGGATAGAGAATGGGCGCACCAGCAGTCTCAGCTGCTGTGAATGAAATCCATATGTGTGCGCCCCCTTGTGGTCAAGGGCAGCATTGCGCCCTTGTGTCACTTTGCATCTGGCTAAACGTGGGACCTGGAGATTGGAACCGGGTTCTTAGGCTTAGCAGGCAGGTGCCTTGACCGCTAAGCCATCTCTCCAGCCCAGCATGACACTCTTAACTAGAGGCCAGAGCTTGCATACTTAAGCAGTCCTGGTCAAGGCAAGGTCCCATCCTCAGTTACCTTGGCTCCAGTCTCTCTTGCAAGGTGATCTACCAAGGTGTCATCACCGGCACCAGGCTCCAGCCTTTTCCTTCATCTCAGAATGAGAGTCTCAGGGAAAATTCCAGTTACCTGGGGAGCTTTCCGTAACTATTTAGCACCTGAAATGTGATAAGCAGGAGGAAATAATAAAAGTAACATTAAGACATAGACTGAGAGAAAGCGTTTGCAGTCATAAATCTGATTTTTCAAAGGCTGGGGATATGCTTATTGGACAAGTGCTTAGCCTGAAGATTACGCCAACCTCTGGTTCAAACTCCTTCCAGCTCTCTCTGCTTTTGTCTGCTATTGTGCCGTGAGGAGTCCTGGCTGCATGCTTCAGCTCACATGCCTTCTCTGCCGTGATGGAACCATGAGCCAAAATAAATCCTTCCTCTGCTAAGTTGCTTCTTGGAAGCATTGATACCTGTGATTAGAAAAATGACTAATGCCGTGGATGGCATAATGGGGAAGCAAATGTAAGAGTGAAGACAGGTCACGTGGCCAGAGAACAAGAGGACAGCCTGTTTATAACAACTCACGCTCATGGAAACACACTCCCTTCTCCTAGCCTGACCCAGTCCTGCAAGACAGTATGGATCTGCCAAGTCTTCCAATTGGCCTCGTCTCTTAAAGTTTCCACAACATCAACCCTACCACACAGAGGACCACGATCAAGCCCATGACTCACTCAGGGACAAACCCTGTCAGATCCATAGCATAAACCATTTCTCCCACCTGTTTCAATAACTGGGTAATGCAACATTAAGAGCTGGAATGTCAGGCTGGAGAGATGGCTTAGTGGTTAAGTGCTTGCCTGTGAAACCTAAGGACCCTGGTTCAAGGCTTGATTCCCCAGTACCTACTTAAGCCAGATGCACAAGGTGGTGCATGCATCTGGAATTCATTTGCAGTCCCTGGTGCACCATTCTCTCTCTCTCTCTCTCTCTCTCTCTCTCTATTTTTCTCTGTCTGTCTGTTGCTCTCAAATAAATAAATAAAATTTTTAAAAATTTGAAAAAAAGAAAAGCTGGAATGTCCAGACACCTCGTGGGTGACAGAGAGGTCACATCCTAAGAAACTAAGTTCTTACCTAAGAGGTGAGAACTAGTCTTGTGACCTCCCGCCAGGTCGCATCCCTTAGAGGTCTCACGACCTAGAGAGTACCACACATATAGACCAAGGTCCCAACATAGAAACCCTTAGGGGAGGCATCACATAAAAATAGCAATATTCTGATGGCAGGCACTCAGGGGAGGGCTGGGGTTGTACCTTAATAGTGGAGCCCTTAGCATGGGCAAGACTCTGGCTTCAATTCCCGACAGTTCAACTGCAGAAAGGAAAGCCGGAAGACAGGGACTGGAGCTGAGAACCCTTATCTGTGAGCCTCCTCTCCTCCCTTGGGTGAAGAAAGGTGTTATATGGTTCTGTAGAAGCAAAGGATAAAGTTTGACACACAAGAAGATATTTAGATTAGAGCCTGTATATTTAAACTCAGGATAGTCTGCCGTGTGGCTTAAATATGGTTTGAGTATGTCCCCCAAGTGTCATATGCTAGATGCTTGGCCCATCACAGTGTGGTGATACTGTGTAGAGAGCTGCGAGGTGCCGCGCCTTAAAGATGGCGCTGGCTTCCGCCTTCCGCCTTCCCGATGGCGAGTGCTCTCCTGGATAATTAAGTCCTTATTTGGCTTGGGCCGTGATCTAGGCTTGCTTCCGCATATGTGGACCTATCTGCATTCACCACGTGGCTTACCAGGGTTGGCTGTTCAAAGGCTTCTTAAGTTTCGGGCGGGCTTTTCCCCGGGTCAGAAGATTGTTCAAGGTTCCTGAATAAACTGTTGAAAGAAGAGTCCGAGCGTTGCGTCTTCCTTGCTGGTCGAGGCGGTCGCGACAAGTGGTGGCCCGTACGGGGAACCACTCAGCGAAAGACTCAGAACTTTCTGCAGTCAGGGCAGTGCACTGGTAAGTTCCCAGGTAAGGTGGGAATCCGCGACAAAAGCGGGTATTTTGCTCCTCTCTGTAGACAAAGAGGGAGCGGGAAGGGTTCAAGGGCGTAGCGAACCAAAGTAAAAGTTTTAAAAGAATCTTTTGCAAGTTTAGCCATGGGCGCTTCTCACTCGCACCCAATTTTTTTGGCTCTGAATGAGCTGCTTCGTTCAAAAAACTTAAAGATAAAGGGGAGTACCCTGGAGAGGTTCCTGGAGGAATGTGATGCCATAGCCCCTTGGTTTGCGTGCTCTGGAAGTCTTACAATCCCTTCATGGGAAAAATTGGGTGAAGATCTTGATTTTGCCGCAGACCAAGGCACGCTTAAGGGCGGGGTAAGACCGATCTGGAGGTTAGTGAGGAACTGCCTCGAGGACCAACGATGCAGTGAGGCAGTGGAAAATGGACAGGCGGCCTTAGAGATGTTACAGGAAGAAAGGTCGGAACGGGCAAACAGTGAAAAAGGGGCAAAAACAAAGAACAACTTATACCCAACACTTGAGCTAGAAGATTCAGAGTCTACGGATTCTGAAGAGGAGCTGCAGGCTCTCATAGAACAAATGGAAAGATCAAAATTAAGAAAAAGGGAGAAAAAGAGAGAGAGGGGGGATCCCGGAAGCAGAGACTGCTGCGGAACGTCTCAATGCAAAGTTATGCCGTCCGCCCCCCCTCCGTACCCAGAGGGACGGGGTAGCGGCACGGGGCGTTCCTTTTGTCCAGAAGTCTGGAAAGCGGTGAGGACGGAGTTACAGTTAGCCTACCCAGTATTTCAGGATCAACAAGGGACGACCTGGTTCAAGAACAAGTAGATACACTTTGGCAGTTGGCACAGTTAGGCTGTGAATGGAAAATGCAGGGTTTGTGTGTGACATCTGTTCAATATATAAATTATACTAGGGCTGCAAATTTATCCAGATCTTTGTCTAGTTTTCTATTACAGAATTGGTCGCTTGAATTTGAAGATACCTTAAAAGAATTGAGGCTGGCCGTAGTTAATGTGAATTCTACCCGCATGGACCTCTCTTTCGCATCCGGATTGTCATCTTGGCTGATCTCCGCTATGAATCATCTGAAGGAGTGGGCGGGCATGGGGGCTCTAGCAGGCCTTCTGTTACTGGTCTCCTTGGTTTGCTTGTGGTGTCTATGTAAGATCAGAGTAACACAAAAACGGAATGCAGTCATGATCGTCCAGGCCTTCTTGGCTATTGAGGCAGGTCAATCTCCCCAGGCATGGTTAGCCACCATAAAAATGTAAACACCAGGCACAGGCTGCGAGGCAAAGCACTGCAGGGAGAGTTAGCTGTGAAAGACTCTCTGAAGGGCAAGTCTGATTGCATGTGGGTTGGCATCCATGGTCCCACCTCCAGGGAAAAGATGCAAGACGGTTCTACGCCTATTTTAAGAGTTACTGGAGGTCAGACCTCTACCCTTGCCTGTTGCTTTGCGTGTTTTTTTTTTTTTTTTTTTTTTTTTTGGTTTTTCGAGGTAGGGTCGCTTTGCGTGTTTTAAACAAAAAAGGGGGAACTGTAGAGAGCTGCGAGGTGCCGCGCCTTAAAGATGGCGCTGGCTTCCGCCTTCCGCCTTCCCGATGGCGAGTGCTCTCCTGGATAATTAAGTCCTTATTTGGCTTGGGCCGTGATCTAGGCTTGCTTCTGCATATGTGGACCTATCTGCATTCACCACGTGGCTTCCCAGGGTTGGCTGTTCAAAGGCTTCTTAAGTTTCGGGAGGGCTTTTCCCCGGGTCAGAAGATTGTTCAAGGTTCCTGAATAAACTGTTGAAAGAAGAGTCCGAGCGTTGCGTCTTCCTTGCTGGTCGAGGCGGTCGCGACAATACTGAAGTAGGGGCAGGTTTAAAATCAGGTCTGCTAGAACGTTCCTGGGGAAGCACTTGACAGGGCTCAATGTTGGGTCCCCAAGACCTGCTTGGTTCCCAGGAGAGTGGGTTGTTACAGGGCATCCTGGAGCACCCATTGAGTCTCGTCCTCACACACCACTCCTGCACTGATGCCATCTCCACACCTGAGCAGACTGGAGCCATGCCCTTGAATCCTCAGAACTGTGACATACAGCAACCGCATTTCTTTTTTCTTTCTTTCTTTATTATTATTATTTTTTTTCGAGGTTGGGTTTCACTCTAGCTCAGGCTGACCTGGAGTTCACTATGTCTTCTCAGGGTGGCCTTGAACTCACGGCGATTCTCCTATCTCTGCCTCCCCAGTGCTGGGATTAAGGACATGCGCCACCACGCCCGGCTATGATTTGTTGTTTTGATGTGAGGAGCCCTGGATACACAGAGACCTACTATGTGAGGGAGAAATTACAAACTAAGACAGGAAGTTCAAGAGTAGGGAAAAACCAGTGCTGTCATTTCCCACTAGGTTATGTCATCTCAGGGTGGCCTCAAGCTCACTACAATCCTCCTACCTCCACCTCCCGAATACTGAGATTAAAGGCGTGTGCCACCACACCTGGCTAAAACAGATAATTTTTAAAGAAATATGAGCCAGGTGTGGTGGCACACGCCTTTAATCCCAGCACTCGGGAGGCGGAGGTAGGAGGCTCACTGCAAGTTCAAGGCCACCCTGAGACTACAGAGAATTCCAGGTCAGCCTGAGCTAGGGTGAGACCCTACCTCGAAAAAAAAAAAATTATCTGTTTTCTGTTTTTTTTATATACAAGTAGTCAAAGCAGACTAAGGCTGTGCTTTGAAAGGAATGAAAAAGAGCAGAGTATTTGTCAGTTCCTCGGTCTCCGTGGGTCACGAGCACTCATGGTAGACAAGTGTGATCCTTCTCTGACAAAGACCCCTCGGATACAGGATGATAATGTAGATTCCCAGTGCCACCAACACAACATTCAAGTTTCCTCAATACTGGCTTATTACCTGATAGCGCAAGTTTATATCTTTTAAAATCTGTGAGCATTTGTTGGGAGGCACGCAGGATGGGGGTATCAGGAGATTGGGTGAAAAGGGGCTGGGGAAAGGCTTAACTGCTCCTTTTGTGTCTTACACAACAAACTGTCCAAAGTTCAGTCCCCAACACAATCATGTCCTTGCCAGGAATAGGCCATTTAGTCACGATTCAGTGAAGATGGCTCCTGTTGGCTACTTGACGCTTATCTGGAGGGGCTCAAGAGGAGCTGAGAAGCCATGCTAATGTCACCTCGCTTGCATGGCAGGCACGTCAAGGCTGCCTATCCATGGAAATTCAGCCAGAGGAGCAGACCAGGAGCTGCAGGTCCTGAGGTTCAATCAAGGTATGTGATCGTTAGACTTTGTTCCCAGTTCCTGGTACAGAGCTCTTTAAACCTTTCGAATTGCCTGAACGATAACTTTTATGACTTGTAATGAGCCTCTTTTTATCATGCATGATAAATTAATTAAGAACTGTATTTCTTTTTTTTTTTTTTTTTTTTTTTTTTTTTTCGAGGTAGGGTTTCACTCTGGTCCAGGGTGACCTGGAATTAACTATGTAGTCTCAGGGTGGCCTCAAACTCTCGGCGATCCTCCTACCTCTGCCTCCCGACTGCTGGGATTAAAGGCATGCGCCACCCCGCCTGGCAGAACTGTATTTCTTAAGGGACACCTTATATAATTTCATGGTGGAGCTGGTCAGCAGAAAATATGATATGATTGGAGCTGTTTCATTCTTTCAATCTCAGGAGAGAAGGTCAAGGCTACAGGACAGGTCTCTGAAAATCCTTGAATGAGATTGCACAAAGGGTTGACAAAGACACCCCAGTGCTTGGAGGTTTGTACACCCTGATCCTGCACAGAAGCTCTGCATCCACACGTGTCTGCTGCAAACATGTTCCCATCAGGCTTTTCCAATTGCAAAGCGTCTTAGAATAGTAGACATAGCTGAAAAGACTCTCTGAATCCAATAGATGGTCATAGGAACCCTACATTTATAGGCAGTAAGTAAAAGTGCTGGACTTGGCATTGACCTCTGAAGTCAAAAAGAGTCTTGCCGAGCTGAGTCGTCAGCTTATGGTTTCTGACAGTGTCTCCAGGTTTCTGTAGTGAGAACAGGCTCTTGTTGTAAGAAACCCAGCTAGTGTTGGAGCATCGGTCAGGGTGAGGAAAATTCCACACCTCTATTCTCAGAAGTGTTCTGTGTGCATGTGTGGAGAAGCGGCTATTCTAAGCCGTCTCATGTTGGCCTACCACCAAGCCAGATTAAGCTGTACACACCTGTATACATAAGATCTCACAAGTTACGGCTTAGAAAGGACCACCTGTCCTGGGAGTTTGTGGCCCTTGATGGAGCTCAGAAGCTCTGCCCCCACACATATCTTTCTCTGTGTTTTCCATCTCGCTATTACTGTGTCAGAATTCCTTATAATAATGAGGAGGGGCTGGAGAGATGGCTTAGTGGTTCAGGTGTTTGCCTGCAAAGCCTAAGGACCCATGTTCCTCTCTCCAGATCCCAAGTAAGCCAGACACACAAAAGTGAGACAAGCACAAGGTCACACATGCCCACAACATGGCGCACGTGTCAGGAGTTTGATTGCAGTGGCTGAGGCCCTTATGTGCCAATTCTCTCTCTCTTCTTCTGTCTCTGTCTCTCTCTCTTGCTCTCACTCTCTCTAAAAAAAATAAATTTTAAAAAATAATGAGGAAATATAATGTTTCTCTTAGTTCTGGGTCATTCTAGAACATTATAGAGTCATAGGAACCCAAAATTAATAGACAGGAGGCTTGGACTTCAAATAGAATATGATAAAAAAAAAATTGATGGATGGGCTGGAGAAATGGTTCAGACATTAAGGTGTCTGCCTGCAAGGTGTGACAACCTGGGTTCAATTCCCCAGTATCCACATAAAGCCAGATACACAAAATGGGGCATGTATCTGGAGTTCATTTGCAGTGGCTAGAGACCATGGTACTCTTATTCTCTCTGTCTCTCTCTGTGTGTCTTGACTCTCTCTGCTTGCAAATAAATAAATAAATATAAAAATTAAAAAACCAAAATGGATAGATAAAAGAAAATGGAATGGGGGGGATTTATATGATGAAATTTTTAATTAATTAATTATTTGTTTAAGAGAGAAAGAGACTGAGAGAGAGAGAATAGGTGCACCAGGGCCTCCAACCACTGCAAACGAACTCCAGACGCATGCGCACTTTGTGCATCTGGCTTACGCTGGTCCTGGGGAATCGAACTTGGGTCCTTTGGCTTTGCAGGCAAACACTTTAACTGCTAAGCCATCTCTCCAGCCCACGATGAAATTTTTTAACTAAAAAAAAAAGTTAGGCCATTTTCAGGGGAATAAATGCAACTGGAGAATAGATAGATAAGTCATGACTGTGTATGTGACAGGAAAGTAGGAGTGCACTGTTGGGGTCCCCCTTAGGGCTAGCCCAGGAAGGATGGCAGGGTCTCCGCCGAGTAGGAGGTGAGAGGCACAGAGTCACGACACAGACTCTAGGAGTTGGGTGGAAGCAGGCAGAGGGCAAGCTGCTGCAAACTCGTTTATTCAAGGAAGTGTAGGGGGTTTAAAGGGTTTGGCTGGCCGATCATTGTATGGGGTGGTCCCCTTCTTGTGACCAATGACAGCCTGTCTCCAGGCAGATCATCTCGCAGCAGGTTGCTCGCAAGCATGGGACTATAACTGTTGTCACGCCAGGCCTATGCAATATGTCACGTCCACAGAAGCCACTTTCTGGTTTCTTCTGGCATGCGGTCTGGCTAGGGCCCAACCTGCATTGTGCCATACATATCCTCCTTTTTGTTTTTATTATTGGCGACCCTGGGAGGCATGGTTTTTTCCCAAGCCATTGTTGATCCCAGGCCCCAAGGGATCATCACATGCGACCGTGCTTGTCTCATGGGGTCTTACCCGTCATTGATTACCCACCATCCTGGTGAGAAAACCCGAGGGGTGTGGCCTGGTTTCTTTTAGCATGCGGTCTGGCTAGGGCCCGACCTGCATTGTGCCATACAGTGCACCTGTCTAGAGGAACAGAGGGGAAAGGGGAACAGAAGAATGAGTGAGGTGCTCAACATATAGCACAGACTTGTATGGAAATGTCCATGTCACCATACCATGTACAATGAATATGCACCTTGAAATTTTTAAAAATAATAATAATAACTGGAGAGTGTAGGACGCATAATGGGAGTTTTGAATCTCTTCTAAAGATAATTAACTAGGGCTGGAGAGATGGCTTAGCAGTTAAGGCACTTGCCTGCAAAGCCAAAGGACCTAGGTTCTATTCCCCAGGACCCATGTAAGCCAGATGCACAAGGTGGCACATGCATCTGGAGTTTGTTTGCAGTGGCTGGAAGCCCTGATGTGCCTATTCTCTACCTACCTCTTTCTCTCTCCTTCTCTGTCTCTCTCTCAAATAAATAAATGAAAAATAAAATAAAGAAATAAATATATTTTAAAAGATTATTAACAGTTTCATTTTTGATAGTTCATACAATTTTACAATGTACTTATCCTATTCATCCCTCATTGCCCTCCCTTAGCCTGCTCCCACTCCTGATCACTTCTTCCCAACTGGTCCCCTTCTAATTACATGTCTTTTTTCCCATGACCCACTGAGTATAATTCAGGTTGGTTGCATGTAGATGGATGGGGGTGATTTGTTAGAGTATGGGAAGTTTGCCAGTGGCTCTCTGCTGAATGACCTGATGACCCTTCCACCGGCCACCGCTGACTACCAATGGCTCCTCAGGGGAGAGTGAAAGCTCATGCACACCTCCCTGTCTGTGATGCAATGGTGATGGGCACAGTCATGTGCAGGTCTTTGATTTTTTAATTTGAATTTATTTGGTGTATTGATTTTGGCGCCTCACGGGGACTTGGCCACTGAGAGCTCTGGGGCTCCCTGTCCTTGTCCAGAGTTGACTCTTGACTATCTTATGCTATGAGCACACTAAGGATTGCTGCCACTTGTACTTCCTTTAAAATGGTTTTGTGTGTGTGTGTGTGTGTGTGTGTGTTTTGTCTGTGAGTACACTCACACCTGAAAGACTTGGCAGGCCAGGCAAGAGGAAAGATTTAAGTCTGTAATCTCCAATGCATGAAATGCTTTCAAACTTCTTTCTCTGCCTTAACAAGCTCATTCATGTCTCCAGGCAACCTAGTTTACTCTTCTTTCCCCTTCATCTTTCAATTTCCTCAAAGCTCCTAGAAATAGTGGACATGATGAAAAAAAAAAAAGAAAGAAAGAAATAGTGGCTGTGAGCACGTCTCACAAGAGCAATACCAACAGTCTCCAGGCAGCGGATGCCATCTGTCCCTTTCTCCTTCCTCTTACATGGCTCACGGCGCTGTGTCAAGGATCCAATTTGTTTTGGGATCCCTCCCCACCTGCTGGGATGATGGACAGGTTCATGCCAGGCTTATGCCAGCTTTGCACACACCAGAAAATCCTGAGCCAGGCCTGCACTTAAAACATGGAGGCAGCTGCCAGATAGGGTTGACATTTAAACTGGTAGTCTGTTGCATCACTTTGCATCTGGCTAAACGTGGGACTTGGAGATTGGAACCGGGTTCTTAGGCTTAGCAGGCAGGCGCCTTAACCACAAAGCCATCTCTCCAGCCCTTTTTCTGGTTTTTTGAGGTAAGGTCTCGCTGTAGCTCAGGCTGACCTGGAATTCACTATGTAGTCTCTGGGTGGCCTCGAACTCACAGCGATCCTCCTGCCTCTGCCTCCCAAGTGCTGAGATTAAAAGCATGCACCACCACGCCTGGCTTTTCTAAAATTTAATGTAAATTATCTGATGATACTGTTTGTATAAGCCCAAGTTAACCTCTTTTAGAAAAATAAAGTAACAAAGTTATTAGGTTAAATTCTTGTGAATTAAAAGGAATTTTGACTAAGCTTACATGCCTGGTTGTTTACCTGTAGGCAGATTTGTGTGGAACTCTCTCTTGAGGGGTTCAACTTTTTCATGTAAATGTACCACATAATACACTCAGAGACAGTACACAAAAGCACACACCAGCAACAAAACATCAGATCGTAGACACAGGTTAACATACGCATCAGCAGACAAAATGACACATAAACACATAACCATGAACACTCCAACAAGAAGCTTTCTTTGGAATATATGCCAAGATTCTATTTAACCAGAGTGCATGCTAGGTAGGGAATGTGTATCTCAAAGACATATAGCAGCACCTCACACCAAGAGAGTTCTAGAAAAGGCCAAAGACCACAAGTGAGTCTGGTTCTGTAGGTAGAGGTGAAAGGACGAAGCTGGTCGACATTAGTAGGAACCACACAGGCAAGGAGCTAGATGGTGGGGAGACACTTGGCATTTTTAAGTCTGGGGATCAAACTCCTATTGTGTGTGTGTGGTGTATGGATGTGCATATGCCCACTTGGCACCCCATGTGCTTGTCCGTGCCTGCAGTGCGGTGGGGGGAGGGGATGAATGCCGGGTGCTACTCCATTGTTCTTCTACCAGTTCATCCTGGAGTGAAGGTTATCTTTACACCTCACAGGGTCTACAGCCCTTCCTCCTCTTTGCTCCCAGAGCATGCTGAACACATCTCTAGATAGCGCCCAAACGCCATACTGTTTCCCAATGGCTCATCTGGTCCCTTCCTTATCCTTAGACTGTGAGCTCCTTGCCAGTCTTTGAGTCTCTGTCTAACATGGCCCGGTTCTCACAGACTCCTCTCTGCTTGCATAACTGGGTCTTCCTGGAGAGTGAATTGCTGAAAGTCTTGTCTCTCTCCCTCCTGGCTGTGCTGAGAGCCTGAGGAAGGGGGCAGGAGCACGGCGTCTACCACCCGTTCTGTCATTTTACACACACTGCTGCTTAGGGGCTGGGAACACTCATCTTTCCTTAGATCCAGGCAAGAATCCCAGACAGCCTTCTTTCTAGAGCGGGGAGGAAGGAAGAGAATCAATTATCTTAGAGCACGTTTCCTTCCCGAAAGTTTGCTTTACAAAATTGGCAGCGCAACAAATAGTTACCCTGATATAATCATCACAACTTATTTCAAGCTTTGGTTTTTCTCAGAGTATCCCACATTTTGTTTCATTTTTAAAGTATTTAATTTAATTTATTAATTTGAGAGAGAGATGTTAGGGTCCGAAAAATGCTGAAGGGAGACTCAGACTCCCATTGAATGTAAAATATAGAGCGTTTATTGTGCAGAGAAGTCCAGCATGCGGGAGTCCACCATTTACACTAAATGACCACCCCAGGAAGAGCTCACAGGCTGTTTTTTTTTTAATTTATTTTTTTAAAATTATTTTATTTATTTTTGGAGAGAGACACAGAGAGAGACAGACAGAGGGAGGAGACAGAGAATGGGCGCGCCAGCAGTCTCAGCTGCTGTGAACGAAAGCCAGATGTGCATGCCCCCTTGTGGTCAAGTGCGGCATTGTGCCCTTGTGTCATTTTGCATCTGGCTAAACGTGGGACCTGGAGATTGGAACCACTGGAGATTGGAACCAGGGTTCTGAGGCCTAGGAAGCAGGCGCCTTAACCACTAAGCCATCTCTCCAGTCCGCAGGCTGTTTTTTAAGACAGCTAGACAAAGACCTCTAACGAGTACTTGTGCACTCTTGACTGGTTATAATTCCACATGCGCCAGCTAAGGGAGGCTGAGGGAGGAGGCTCTAGGGAAGGTAAGGTTTCCTATGTGGCCAGTTAAGCGGCTCAGCAACCATATTCACATTCTTTTACTTCTGATTGGCCGGGGCCAGGAAAGGGGGAATGGCCTTAGACATCTCTGAAACCTTCCAGGAAATGACTTGTTCTTTGTTCTGTTCTCCCAGAATTTAGTTCAGGCTTCTGGAGAAATTGAAACTTAGGCCCAGCTAGGAAATATCTTACTGAAGCCTGTCATGGTGTTGGTTTGACTCTTTCAGGGAGAAGCAGATAGAGAGAATGGGCAGGCCACTGCAAACAAACTCCAGATGCATGTGCCACCTTGTGCATCTGGCTTTATGTGTTTAATGGGGAATCGAACCTGGGTCCATTGGCTCTGCTGGCAAGCACTTTTAACTCCAAGCCCTTTCTCCAGCCCCAAATGTTGAGTGTTTCACTAGCGTTTTCTCTCCTCGGTGTACTCTTCCCCTGTTTTGGAGTGACAGTCTTGCTCTTAGTCCTGCCTCTGAAGAAATGGGCGCTGAGTGGCTCGGTCTGCTCTTTTCCCTTTATCATTTTAGCAAATTGGTTTTCTGTGCACCCACCTGGCACCCACGAGAGGTGGAGTTGGTCATTATTAGGAGGTGAGGGAGGCGGGAGGTTTTTCTTTCGCCAATTTTCTTTAATAAGGTTTAGCCAATGTGCCCCCCCCCCGGCAACACAACCAGGTTTCCCTCCGGTTTATAACCAGGAAAAGGATGCTTCAAGGCCAGCATGGGAAGACCAGCCCAGGGGAGGTGACCAGCGGAGAGCAGAACCCAGAGCCTAGGACTTTGGCTTTGGCTGCTTTAGAGACTCCATGTCTGCGTGTCCCAAATACCTTAGCAGTCCCCCCTGTGCCTCCTGAGGGTCCCCTATGGAAGGCCCAGCTGTATCTCGGACACTTAGAACGGCAGTGGGAGCCCTAGTTCAGGGAACCACTGGCTTCCTGTGGGAGACTCCCGAGGAAAGTTCTGGGCCTTGTGGGCGGCCCTGCAGGATATTCTGCTCAGTGGAGTGAGTGGGCTCATAGGAAGTGTCTGAGGTCACAGCTACGACGGAAACAGAGAGGAGCAGAAAGGTGGCTGCCAGGGGTGTCGGATCCCAGGGTGTGTAGAACTCCCCTGTGGCAGGGTGACAGGATTTGGCACTCCGTGCACAGCGGTGTGAATGTGTTTGCCACTGTTGCACTGTGCACCTAAACTTGATTAAGATGGCGAATTGAATGTTAGGTGCTCTTTAGCAAAGTTAAACAAAAGCGTCCTGTGCAGTGTTGAACTTCCTCAGGAAATTCAGACTGGGTGGCTGATCTCTCAGATAAAAAGGACTTTATTTTGTGGTTCATTTGAAAACACCCAAGTTCAAGTATTTCTGTGTTTAGCTAGTTGGGGAAAAGCTTTCACATACTCAAGAGGGAGTGCTGCTTATGGACTCCCAGGTCCTCAGGTACAGGGTTGCAGGAGGGTCACTCATCCAGAGGGAGGGCAGGAGTTGTTAAAGGAAGTTGTAAAAGTCATTTCAGAGCCAGCCCAAGGCCAAGGAATTGGTACAAAATAGCCAATGTTTTATTTATTTATTAGTTTGTTTATTTTGGGCTTTTTGAGGTAGGGTCTCTCTCTAGCCCAGGCTGATCTGGAATTCACTCTGTAGTCTCAGGATGACCTCGAAATCATGGTGATTCTCCTATCTCTGCCTCCCGAGTGCTGGGATTAAAGGCTGCTTTACCACTGCGGGCAATTTACATTTTTACCCCACATCTTGGGTGCAGTCCAGGGTGAGGGAGGTGGCGGTGGGGACCAGGCTGGAGACCAAAAACCAGCCAGAAGCCACCCCAAACTGGATTGCCTCAAAACTTAAATTTCCTGTGCTTTCAGGAACAGAAAAGATCCCAGCGAGCCTTTCTCTCCGCATCTTCTGTCTGCAGCCCTGTGACCAGCGTGCTCCCGCACCTTCCACCACACGGTGGCCCCTGAAGACAGACAACTCCAGGGAGGGTGTGCTTGTCCCCACACTGGCCCCTCCCTAAGCCTCAGCGGCTCCTGTGAGCTTGTCCTGTGGACCTGCTGTTCTGAACTTGCTCCCTTTCTAGAAACCACTTCCTTCTCAGAAACAAACCTTCTCACTCCTCTACTACCCTCTGGTCGCTGCCCCGACCCTCCCTAGGACTCCGCCCCACGGCTCTGAGCATGGAGATGGCCGCTTCTCCCAGCCCAGGAGCGGACAGGTGGAGGCAGGCAGAACGCACAGATTGTGAGGCTGGGAGAGGCCTGAGGACAGCACCGAGGTATGTGCGCCATGTGTATGACATGTGTGTGCAAGCGTGCTTTGTGGGGGGGGGGGGGACGTGACCCATGGAAGGCAGCCTGGCCAGTGTTAGGTTTGATCTCAGGAGCTCTGGAGGTTTCCTTCTGGTCCGAAGCAGGAGGGGAGCAGGGCACACTTCCTGGGGAAGTGTGTGGAGTGGGCCTTCCTCCCAAGAAAGGTGTGTGTGTGTGTGTGTGTGTGTGTGTGTATGTGTGAGTGCATGTGTGTGTGTGTGCGTGTGTGTGCGTGTATGTGTGTGCATGTGTGTGTGTGTGCATGCATGTGTGTGTATGTGTTTGCATTTTGGATTGAGGTGCACAGCCCTGAGGAGGAAGAGGAGAAGGAGGAAGGCATGGTGGGTGGGGAGAAGCTCTAGGCAGGAATGGGTTTCTCAGGCGGCCTGTGACTCGGTGACCGCGGCCCTCACAAGGAAGCAGCTGTGCTGCCAAGCCTGTGGGTCTCCCAGAGAAGAGGTGGCTGGTTCTATTTCCGATGTTCATGCTGACTTTTTAGTTTCTTTTTGGTTTTTCGAAGTAGGGTCTTACTCTAGCTCAGGCTGACCTGGAATTCACTAGGTAGTCTCAGGCTGGCCTCGAACTCACAGCGATCCTCCAACCTCTCCCTCCCAAGTGCTAAGAGAGGTGTTTTATTTATTTTATTGCCCAAAAGCTTTAGGGATAGCTATTAACTCTTTAGTTCCCTTTAGTTCTCAGGGAAGGCTATTAACCCTTCAATACTCCTTTCTTTTCCTCTTTCCTTGGCCCCTCTTTAGTTTTCTGTTGTCTGCACACACTTCCGCATAAATGCACCTCTGTAAAGATTCCAAGCTGGGATCCACATAGGAGACAGAACATGGGGTGCTTGTCTTTCTGAGCCTGGGCTACCTCACTTACAATAATAATTTTGAGTTACATCCATTTTCCTGAAATTTTCACAATTTTATTTTTCATTCCTATAACTCCAGTGCTGAAGGGCTTGGAGACGGGAGGATTTCTAGGGCTCCCTGGTCAGAAAGTCTAACCAAAAAAATGGGGAGCTGTAGGTTCAGAGAGCGATTGTCTCTGGGCAGTAAGGTGGGAGAGGGACAGAGAACACCTGAGGTTCTCTTGGGGCCTCTGTGTGCAGGCATACAGGGTGTGTCATCTGTATATACGTGTACATGTGTACACCATACAAACACCCAAAAGAAAAAGTCCGGGTTGGACTAGGACCACGGTCACAACTCTCACCCTCCTGCAGCTTTTCTGTCCAGTGACCTGTGACACTCAGGAGTCCCTCAAATGGAGGCCTTCACACTGGTCTCCTGGGATCCTGTTTCCAGAGCATCGTGCACACCACACATCACTTTGGCTGATGTGCTGTAGATGGTACCACTTTTGTTAATTCTACGTAATGCTTCCCAAAGTTGACTAATCATATTTACTTCCTCCTTGTTGTTCATTAAATCAGGATGATTAAAATTAATTGATTATTCATGCTGGAGATTAAACCCAGGGACTCACAAATACTAGGCAAGTGCCCTATGTGTATCACACTCCCAGTCCTAATGTCTGTATTTCTGACATCTGATGGTGACTGTCTCTTAAAGAGATGTCCTCCCACTGTGAAAGCTGCCTGCTCCCTATAGTGCTACGACTGCACAGCACAGCACAGTGTAATATGTACAGCATAACACAGGTGGTCGCTCCTGGTGATTCCCATTGGTAAGGATTTCTGGATTTGCTTCTGGGTCTGGAGCACAGGGAGACCCTGGGGACAGTTCAGCTTCAGCCTAGGCTCTCAGTAAGCAGCACAGACTGTTGGGAACAGTGGGCTTGTGAGAGCAGAAGCTGACGCTGACGCTGCCTCTGTCTCCACAGCACATCTCGGAGCCCCCAGGGCGAGTCGCAGCAGAGCCAGGAGACAGGTCCACTGAGGCTCCTCCTGCTGGGGAAACGTGGCACTGGGAAAAGCGCCACAGGAAACAGCATTCTGGGCAAAGCTGTGTTCAAGTCCCAGTTCAGTCACCAGATGGTGACTGAGTCGTGCCAGAGAGAGAGCGGGCTCGTGAGGGGGAGGGAGATCACGGTCATAGACACTCCTGACCTCTTCTCCCCACTGGCCCCAACCAGTGCTGAGGTCAGGCTGTGCAACCTGCAGCGCTGCCTGGAGCTGTCCACTCCGTGCCTCCACGCGCTTCTCCTGGTCATCGCTGTCGGCCACTACACAGCGGAGGACGAGGAGACCATCAAGGGCATCTGGAGGGATTTGGGGGCTGACGCCATGGGGTGCACGGTGGTGGTCTTCACTCGGGAGGATGAGCTGGGCCAGGACTCGCTGCAGGATTACATCGAGAGCAAGGACTCCCTTCAGAAGCTGGTTGCAGACGTGGGGGGACGCTACTGTACTTTCAACAACAAGGCTGACAAGGGGCAGCGGGACGCTCAGGTGTGCCGGCTCCTTGGCATGATCCAGCAATTGGTGGAGAAAAGTCCTCAACCATACCTTGTGAACTTCATACCAGAAGACAACCGGCTCCAGGTAGGAATGGGCTACTGGGAGGAGGAGAGTAGAAATCAGCAGATCCCTTTTCCTAAGGACCTGCTGGGATCTGCTCTGGAGTAACAAGAGGGCCAGGCTGGCTTGCTTGGTTGGATGGGCAAAGGAAGCTGTTGCTGCATGTGCTCTCTCCTGCTAGATAGACACAGGCTCTGAGGGCGCTCTTCCTTCACACTCACAAAGCTCAAACTACAAGTTTGCCTGTGTGCCGGTCTCATGGCTTTTCTGCTGGTCCTTGAGGAGACTTATCCCCCTGTCAGTGCTGTGCGCTGGGCTCTCCTGCACTGGTGCTTCCTCCTCTGCCCCCTGGTAGCAGCTCTACTTCTGTACAAACATCTTCCCCAGCGTCAACTCACTTCCTCCTGGCTGTCTGACCCCGCCTTGCCCTGCCTCTCTGCCCTGGGGGTGCTGCTCACACTAGTCACCACCAGAGCAAGGGATTTCTGAGTGCAGGTTTACATGGTTGCTCCCCACAGACTCCATGAGGATAGAAAACGTATCTGTTTCGTTGGCCACTCTATCTTATGTCACATGGAAACAAGTAGAATAGAACCCTGACCTCAGGGATTGCTGTGGTGTTAAATGAGGGGCTTACAAAGTCACTAACGCACTCCTGGAGCCCGGTAGGCATTCTATAGTTGTTAGCAACTTTTATAACCTCGAGATTTATGGGGGTCAAACAAATTATGAAGACATTAAGGACTCAGAAATCCAGAAAAGGCACTTGTGCCTATAAACACAGCTATGCAAGGGTACTCATCACGGCACTTTTCGAAAGAGTAAAATCAGAAATAACCTGAGAATTAAACGGGTGGTTTTATCAGTTTTGTATGTTCATGGTGTGGAATACACTAAAAGAAGCGCGGCGGCTCTGTCCACACTGGCTCATGCAGGTGTACAGAGTAGAATGTCCAGCGAGTTGCTGACTCAGCAGCCGCGTCACGCTCTCCTGTGTGCAGTATGCCATTGCAGTGTGGTTTGTGCAAACACAGGAGGATGTGGGTGAGTTAATAACTCACTTTTCTGGTGGACTGGAGATTCAGGAAGATTGTTAATTTTTATATCATGGAACAGTCTTTTGCCCATAAAGAACACTAAGCAATCAGATATAAGTGGAGGGAGAGAGGGTGGGAAAGAGAGAGAGAAAGAATCTGAGCATCAAAGGTGTGCACGATGTTGGGTGAGGGTGTGATCAGGTAAGGAAGCAGGGGAGGCTTTGCTTGGTGGGGAAGGGAGGTCACAAAGATGAGATTGACGTCCAGGGGAGGTCCACTAGAGCAGGTCACCTGGATGCAGACTACCTCAGTGTGGGAGGAAGCATCGGGATGCTCCACCAGGAGAGGAGGAGGGTGCTTGTGGCTCTGGTTTCCATAGCTGGTGCATATGCCAGGGTGAACCGGACCGTCTCTCTCCTGGCGACCCACAAGGGACAGCGGGGCTGGAGACATGTCAGCAGCATCAGTGAGGTCGGAATGGCTCTCACTTGACAGGTCCAGGTCATGAACAAACATGGCCATGGCCTTGATCCTGGTCAGAAGATCAGCCTGAGCTACATACTCATGTCTCCAACAGCCAAACGAAATCCAAATGTGTGCGCCAAGTGTGGCATTGTGCCCTTGTGATCATCTGGCTAAACATGGGACCTGGAGATTGGAACCTCTGGAGCCACATTCTTAGGCTTATGGAGCCTTAACCGCTCTCCAGCCTATATGTTTATTTTGGGAAAAGATGACATGTGCAGATCTCTGTGTGCTGTTTCCCTGTTTATTTTCTAGACTTATGGGCATGAAGCCACACATCAAGGAGGGAAAGTCCACGTGGTAAGTTGATCGCTTCTACATTTAAAGCTCATATCTGCATTCTTTTGAATTTTGTGAGTGTATGTGTAGCAGACAGCTTTAGGTTCGTTGAGATGAACTTCCAGACCAGGCACAGTTATGGAGGAAGGGATATTATTTATTGAAGCTTACAGATCCAGGGGCAGTTCCATAATGGCAGAAGAAGCGGCCTGCTCTCCACAGGACCCGGCAAGAGAGAGAAAAAGCCAACCAGCCACCACAGCACACAGAGCAAAACTACAGCCAAAAGGTCACACAGCACACTTCAGGAACTCCCTGCTAGGCACATTTGCATATCTTTACAATGGAATTTCAAACCCACACCATTAACACCTTAAGATTGGCCCCCAGTGACATTGCCTCTAGCAAGGTGATTGCAGATGCAAACTATAACTAGTAAAACACTGAATATATTGGGGGACATATATTTAAACTACCACATTTTGTCCTTGGCCCCCAATATATTTAGCTCCTGGCCCCCAATAGATTTATAACTATCACACATTGTAAATTGTACTCAGTCCAATTTCAAAGGTTTTTACAATCTTGATCAACTTAAGATAGTCCTGTAAAATCAAACAAGTTAAATACTTTCAACATGTAAAGGCACAGAGTAAACATTTTTAACTGTATAAGGCATAGCAAGGAGAGACTAGAACCATGCAAACTCAACCACCATCAGCAGTCATCAGACTTTTGCAGTTTAAGTTCAATATAACCAGAGACTGACAGTCTCCAGGTTTTCAATTTCGCCCCTCCAGCTGGGCAGAGTCACCAGGGAAAACTTTTATCTCATGCCAACACTGCACTCCATGGTAGCCCTTTTGCATAGTTTTGGTATATCCAAAACATTTTTAGGTCTCCATGCAAACCACCGGTCCATTTTTTAAAGGCTTTTAAACTTATTTTTGAGGGTCTTTATGTCCTGCCTTATGTCGCATCTCAGCAGTGGCTCTTGGAACCGTGTGTAATTTATGACCACTTTATGCATTTTTTATGCTTCTAAAACTAATACCAGGTGTGCAGGGCACAGCCACATTTTTAATCTAGGGACAAAATAAATCATAGCCTGGAAAAGCAGGTTTCTTTTCCAGTCAGCTCTTTTCAAGAATTTGTATTTTTAACAGTCTTTTCTCAGGCATCTTCTCCATTGTTTTAATGTAAATCAAGTCAGGCCACCTTCCTTTTACCTTTTTGAAGATTGCTAATGCGTTGACAATAGCAGCTCCAGTAACCTAAAACCAGTCTCAGTGCCTCTGTTTTTAACTTGTTTGAGCTTTTCCAACTTAAAATCTTAAAATCTCAGTCCAATATCTTTAGCCAAGCACATCAGTCCATTACAAATTTAAGTTTGATCAAACTTTTTGGGCCTGGATAGCAGGACGTAGCCATCCCTTATGCCAATAGCCCAGTTCTAACAAAGTCCTCTGCCGTCTTTCCTTTCCCTTAGAAAGCTCATAAGCCAAGTCTTGAAGTTCAGTACTATCTGCACTTAGCATTCTCAAACTTTTATCAGAATAGTCCATAAAACTTGGCTTACCACTCCAGAAGGCATCTTCAGTTGCAAGCACCAAGTCCATGTCCATTTTTCCAAAACAAAGGTTTCAAAAGATGAATATTCACACGGTCAGGTTCATCTTACCCCACACTCGTCGGTACCACTTTACTGTAGCAGACAGCTTCAGGTTTGCTGAGATGAACTTCCAGACCAGGCACAGTTATGGAGGAAGGGATATTATTTATTGAAGCTTACAGATCCAGGGGCAGTTCCATAATGGCAGAAGAAGTGGCCTGCTCTCCACAGGACCCGGCAAGAGAGAGAAAAAGCTAACCAGCCACCATAGCACACAGAGCAAAACTACAGCCAAAAGGTCACACAGCACACTTCAGGAACTCCTGCTAGGCACATTTGCATATCTTTACAATGGAATTTCAAACCCACACCATTAACACCTTAAGATCAGCCCCCAGTGACATTGCCTCTAGCAAGGTGATTACAGATGCAAACTATAACTAATAAAACACTGAATATATTGGGGGACATATATTTAAACTACCACAGTATGTGTATGGTGAGTGTATGCATGTTCATATGAATGTGTGTGTGTGTGTGTGTGTGTACATGTGTGTATGTGTGTACTTGTGGAGGCCAGAGGTCAGTCAATGTCAGGTGTCTTCCTCCATCACTTTTTTTTTTTTTTTTTTTTTTTTTTTTTTTTGGTTTTTCAAGATAGGGTCTCACTTTATCTCAGGCTGACCTGGAATTCACTCTGTAGTCTCAGGGTGGCCTTGAACTCATGGCAATCCTCCTACCTCTGCCTCCTGAGTGCTGGGATTAAAGGCATGTGCCACCACACCCTGCCTCTACCTTGTTTTTGAGACAGAATCTCCCACTGAGTCGATTTGGCTAGCCTAGGTAGCCAGTAAGCTCCAGGTCTGGTTTGCTTCCTCTGTGCTGGGATTACAGGCATGTGGGCTGCCATACGGGGATTTTATATGGGTGCTAGAATCAAAACTCCAGTGCTCATGCTTGTGCGGTGTACACCTAACCCACTGAGCATCTCCTCAGGCTCATATGTGCATTCTGTTCTGTTTTTTTTTATTTTTATTTATTTATTTGCAAGCAGAGAGAGAGAGACAGAGAGAGAGACAGAGAGAGAGAAGGGAGGCAGACAGAGAGAGAATGGGCCTGCCAGGCCCTCTAACCACTGCAAACGAACACCAGATGCATGTGCCACCATGTATATCTGGCTTACATGGGTCCTGGAGAATCAAAGCGGGATCCTTTGGCTTCGTAGGAAAATGCCTTAACTACTACGCTATTTCTCCAGCCCCCTATATGCCCTCTTTTAATGCGCTGAACAGCAAAATGAACAATTATTCATAGGAAACAGAACCAAAATCCTCTTGGAGACTGACCCTGGCTAGGTCCCCAACCCTGTCCACAGAGGAGCTTCTAGTCGCGTCCTGGACACACAGTGCAGGTGTCTCTAGCATCCTCTGCCATGTTATGGAGTCAATTTGTCTCCAACAGTTTCTTCCCTAGTTCCACCTGTTCTTCCTGGTCCCCGATCTAGCACTGCCCCACCCCACTGCACCTTCTTAATTGTTTTTTTGACAACTTTCATGCATGTGTTCAATAGGTTTGGGTCACAGTCCCCTTCTGTTACCTTCATTTGTTCCTGTTCCAGTGAATGTGCTCATGTTTCCATCTAAACCCTCTTCAATTTTGATGCTTTGATGTTGGGATTTTTTAAATATTTTATTTATTTATTTATTTGAGAGAGAAAGAAGGAGAGAGAGAATGGGCACACCAGGGCCTCCAGCCACAGCAAATGAACTCCAGATGCATGCGCCACCTTGTGCATCTGGCTTCCATGGGTACTGGGGAATAAAACCTGGGTCCTTAGGGCTTCACAGGCAATCTCCTTAACTGCTAAGCCATCACTCCAGCCCTGTTTGGGGGGATTTTTCCTTCCTCTGCCACTAATATTGAAAGGTTGTTGTGCAGGTAATGACAGTCACTGTGAATCCTGAATGCGCCAGCCACATCACTTATGGGAAATAATGTTCTAAGGCACTCTTATCCCACCCCCTCACTTCTACGTTCTTTCCATCTCCTCTTCCACAGTGTTCCCTGAGCCTTGGAGGAAGTTACAGAGAAGCATCACTTAGATCTGAGCACTCCACAGTCACTTATTCTCAGCACTTTGATGACTTTTGCATCTCCCCGGTAGCCACTACCAATTCTAACAGGCTGCTCTGACCCAGGATGACAACAGCACTAATCTGTGCTGCCCATTTTGACTGGTAGGGAAGTCGAAGTCGACTCCTTACAGACAATACCACCTAGAAGCATCCGTGTACTGATCACAATAATGGTGTGTCTGGCACACACACACACACACACAAGTCAGTATATGTTAACAGCTGCAATGTTCCCTAATGCAGACACGCATACTTTGTGCAACCATTGATGCACCTTTAGATTATTTCTGGGACAACACAGAGTAAAAACAGAGACTTGAGCCACAAATAACACAGGCAAGGTCCGTTTCTTCATGGAATACCTCAAGGCAATAACATGAAATGGTATTTTAGCAATAATTACAGTGGACATCACGTGCTTGGCAGTGACACTTCACTGTTTTGGAGATAAACCACATTGGGTTGGGGCGATGGCTCAGTGGGTAAGTGTCCTGGCTACATAACCATGAGGACCTGAGAGGGTCTGATTTGCCTTCAGTTTGACTCCCCAGCACCTACATAAACAGGTTAGCATGTCCACACGTGTCTGTACCCCCCCCTTCCTTTGGGAAGTGGACACCAAAGAATAACTTGTACTTAAGGTCAGCCAGAGTGACCAGAAACCAGCAGCTCTGGCCCCAGTGGGAGACTCTGTCTCAAGAAAGCTCACACAGGTGGACATTAAATGTTCTCTTCTGGCCTCTGCATGCCATGAGCAATGGGTGCACAACATACACAAATGCACACCATACATACACACTCCACAGCACACACACAACTATGCACATGCAAGAAACCATTTTAAAGGAAGTGTAAGTGGCAGCGATACTTAGTGTGCTAATAGTGTAAGATAGTCAGGAGACAAGAAAGGACAAGGACAGGGAGCCCCAGAGCTCTCAGTGGCTGGGTCCCCGTGAGGCAGCCACGCCATGCTCACCTCTGAGGAAAGGACCACTCATGTCGGCAGCACTCGCGCTCTGTCGACCCCAGCTGAGCCCTTCCCCTTTCCCTCCGTCCTCTTCTGATGCGCATGTCCTCATTCAGGAAGAACACTGAACCCAAGGACGTGTCACTATGGACTGGCCTGACACATGCGCAGTGGAGGGTTGGGTTCAGGGAGTCTCCTGAAGAAGTGTCGACAAGGGACAAGATCAAGAGAGGGCATGCGGAAAGGAAGCTTGCTTGGAAACGCACTTTAGAGAAGGGGTGGGGCTTGAATGACTAGGGAGAAGCCGGGAGACATCCCAGAGAGTACCCTGATGTCTTTGAGAAAAGGAGGATTGAGCGTCTCCCCAGTGAGGCATTAGAGAGAGTGGCCTTGCTGGAGACAGGCTTCATAGGAATAGGACTGCAGGGCAGGGAGGTGGACCAGATCTCAGAAAGGCCTGACCACCACAGCTTGCATAATAGGAACAGAAGCAGGACTGACATACATGACCCATGTGGTGGCTCAGAGGGTGAATCTATTTTGTATTCTATAAGCTTCATCACGCACGTGTGAGTCCAGCACAAGCAGCTCGAGGATTTCTTGTGGAAGGGAGGGCAAGGCAGGCTTTCCTCTCTGTGCCTTGAGGAGGATATAGTAACTTGACAGGAAATTCACGACAGACGCCTGCTGTGAGGAGACAGAGTGCCAGTGCAAGCGCAGAGCCCCAAAGACCTCCTGTAACCTGATCTCTGTGATCTGCAAATTCCATGCTTCAGGAAACTCCTCCGTCAGTGACATCACACAGACCAATGTTATTGCATGTTTGTTATAATCATGAAGTTCCTTTGAGTCAACAATGAAAAACACAATGGGAGTCCTTGAGCTTTTGATGAAATGTAATGTGCTAAAACCAGTGGAACCAGTAATCTATCGGTAGTATAGGTGATTGTTTCTTTCTTTTCATGTACAGTTTATGGTAAAGAACATCTTTTCACATACCTTGGGTATTTCACTATAGTTGGCAATGGGGAGACATAGTCACAGTAAGAAATGAAATGTGTCCACTTGACTCAGATGAAGGAAGCAAATATAAGTCCAGTAGTAGCTCTTACAGGTACCAGGAATTGAGAGAAGGTCCTGGGAGAGGAGAGGAGAGCAGAGGAGAGGAGAGGAGAGGAGAGGAGAGGAGAGGAGAGGAGAGGAGAGGAGAGGAGAGGAGAGCCGAGAGAGCCGAGCCGAGCCGAGCCGAGCCGAGCCGAGCCGAGCCGAGCCGAGCCGAGCCGAGCCGAGCCGAGCCAAGAAGAGCGGGTTCATAGAAGGGAACAGTCCACGTTACCCGGTGAACACTGGACAAACTGTTGTCCGAGTTCTGCTGCTGAGCTCATGGACCACGTGAACTGGGACAAGCCATTCTCAGCTGTGGGGATGCACTTCCTGGGTGGGTGGGTGCTGCCTGAATTCAGTGATTTAACCTGTGATGTGAATGTCTAGTAAGATGAATTCTTTATCCGCCTATAGTCATGCGTGTTTCCCTATTTCTTCTGCACAGAACCCTTGAACATCATCCTGGTGGGGAGGAGCGGAGCTGGAAAGAGTGCAACAGGGAACACTATCCTGGGGAGACCCGTCTTCCTCTCTCAACTCCGAGCCCAGCCAGTCACTGAGACCTGCCAGAGTGGCACGAGGAGAGTGGACTGGCAGGATGTTGTGGTTGTGGACACCCCGTCATTTCACCAGATGCGAGGTGTTCAAAGGGATTCTTCGTGGATAAAGAAGCAGGTCAGCCGCTGCTGCACAGAGGGAACCAAGATTTTTGTCTTGGTGCTGCAGGTGGGACGGATCACTGAAGAGGACAAAATAGCAGTGAAGCAACTGAAGATCATTTTTGGGAAGGATGTCATGAAATACATGATTGCGTTGTTCACACGGAAGGAAGATCTTGGGGATGAAAAGTTTGAATATTACATCAGTGCCACAGAAAACAAAACCCTGAGAAAAATACTTCAAAAGTGTAAGGGACGAGCCTGTGCTTTTAATAACAGAGAGACTGGCCCAGCCCAGGAGAACCAGGTGAAAACCCTTCTGAAAATGGCCAATGATCTGGGAAAGAGCAATCACGGGCACGGGTATGACTTTGAAAGGGATCATACAAGGACTCGAATTACACATGGCCAGATGCACATTAAAAAATTTTTAAAAAGGTCTAAAATACACAGTGATCATTTTCAGTTAGGGACTGCATAAGGCAGGGGTAGTCAGGGTTGGGTGTGGGGGAGGGTGACAGGAAACTCAGAGAAAAAAAAACAATGGTTTTTGTGTGTCTTAGTATGAGCCATGTTAACAAATCCAGGAGTCAGCAGCCGGTGGGCTACTATCAACATTCCATCTTCATAAGTCTTTTCTTCCCCACCTTCACTAGGGTGTTTTTGAAACTTGCTTCTTGGTTCTGAGGCCAAGGGGTCCTGCCATGACCCAGCAGGTTCTCCTGAGAGCGGCTTGAGGTGGGCAATATGTGAGATGAGAAATATGGAATCTTCCTCAAGGCATAAAGAAGGTCAGATGCTTCGTAATATCACAAATTATCTGTGCCTTTACGACAGGATCTATGTCATCTGTGTTTTCCTGTCCTAGAGTGTACCTCAAGATCAAATGATTTATAAGAGAATGGACTGCCACCCTGAGTACTTTTTCTCCCACTCATGACCTGATCCAAAGCCCGAGAAGTGACCCCACTAATACTTTTGAATGCCACATACTGCTTAACACATTAACGTCCCAGAAATGTGTCTGCAAATAAATCAAATTGAACCAAACAAACAATATAGATGAATTGTCTTCTGATTTCCCACTCTCCCTCTAATGCCGTCTTCCTGAATCAGGGAGGGGCATGAAGAAGCAGATGAGGAGGTATTTAGATGCCGTGACCCAGGTGAAGTTTTCACATCTTTGGTGCCTGGGGATCTTTCACATGGGTGACAGTCCCTCGGATGGCAAGCCTCGGCCAGCTCAGGAATCCTCTACTCAGGACATTTCACCACGGAAAGGGAAATACAAGTGAGCAATCTTGGGGCCAGGAACATGGGAGGAATCGGTCTGGGAGACAGTCTCAGTCTCCTCTCTGAGTTTCCCTCCTGCTTGAGAGCAGGAACACATCCCTGTGTGCCACCCCTGGCTGAGCAGGTGACCCCAGAATCTGTATGAGGCGAGGGGTGCATGGGATAAGGAACAGGGGGTCTTATTACAAGTCAGGTCTAATACACATTGGGATTTTTCATTAGGTCTTCTGAGTGGGGCAATGCCGGGACTGGCATGCTCCGAAAAGCCTGAGTCAAGACCCTGTGTGTTGCTTGACACGGATCCGACCCTGTGGTCTCCTGGGCTCATTTAGCTTGGCAAGGACATCTACTTCTTTCAGCTGTACAGCTCATGTTTGTCGCCATGATCTTTCTGTTTTCTCTCCTTATCTTGGCTTGTTCTTTCTTTTCTGTGAATGATCTGCAGGCCAGCCATGACGCCCGGGAGTTAGATGTACTGACAGCTTCTGATGAGGCGATTTTGTGGAAGAGTGTTATGCAGGCAATAGGAGCTGTGTTCCCAGATGAAACAAAAATGGAATGGAAAACAATGGGTTTATTACAACAACAATAGATGGTGGGAGCCCCCTCGGGCTACTCATGAGGGGCATAGATTTGATCCTAAAAGCTTGCTTCCTCCAGATGGTCAATATCAGTGTGACCCTAAGAGTGGGAGAGTGAGACTTAGGATCTGGGACAGGAGAGACTACAGAGGACAATGGGCTGATGAGTTAGGTTTTATTATTTAGCTGTTAGGGATTTGAGACCCTATGACTGTTTATCAAAAGATGAGAAAATACAACTTCATAAAGATTTAATTCAGGCATATGCTTAGCAAATGCAAATTGGATGTAATGATTAAGTTATAAAGTATTGCTTGCAGAAAAAAAAAGGAAGACTTACTGAGTTAACTATAATTGAATAATAGGCAATCTGTCTCTCACCTTTGCTAACTTGCAACTGAAAATAGGATGAACATTTAACAAAGAATGATAAAGAAACCACAAGGAGCTAGTGCCCCATGATTCACAAAAGAATTGGTCAAGGTGTTTTTCAAAGGTGTTTTTTTACAGTTAATGGTTAACACTGCTTGCATATAAAGATTGTAAGGGATGGGGCTAACTTTCCTGGAAATATTATGTACTTGTAATTTCAAAGATTATGCATGCACGTTAAATTTGGACACAGTTTTGGTTTTGCCTTTTTTCTTTTGAATCCTATTTCCTTGTATGAGAAAAATAAAAGACTGAAGTTTTGTGGCAAGAAGCAGCAGAGCGAGCAAGCAGAGTGAAGGAGCAAGAGCGAGTGAGCAAGCAAGAGAAAAGCCAAAGAGAACGAGAATGAAAAAGAAAAGGGAGAGAGAAAGAATGAATGAGAGTGAGTGAGAGAGAGCACGAGTGAGTGAGTGAGTGAGTGAGTGAGTGAGAGAATGAGTGAGAGTTAAATGGCTCGCTGCTGAAGCCCGACCTGTCAGCTTGTACCAACATGTTCTAAGTTTCGTTTCATTTTCGCCGCTCCTGTTCATCCCAGCTTCATGGTCTCACCCCTTGTTGATGCTAGAGCTGGACCCCGGCAGGGCAACATCAGTCACTGAGAAAACACATGTGAAGACACAGGAGAGCTGGAGTTTACTGAGGGATGCTGCGCACACACATGAGAGAGGGAGCAGAATGGGCCGGGAAGGCCACGGACCACGGTGTTGATCTGACACCTGTGAAGGGAGCACCCACAGGCACGAGAGCCTCACAGCTGACAATGCCTTTGCTTTGGGATGAGATGGGAGCTCGGGTGGTGACTGGCCATTAGCCAAGTCGTGCTAGGATCAGTTTGGGGTTGAGAACTTCCTGTGAAGAACATGGGTTCATCTCAAAAGTGAAGGTGGGTCTTTTAAATGGAAGCTGCGAGTTCAATGCATTTCTTGAGGCTGACTGGCAAATGGTTCTAGAGATACCTCATGGGGGCCATGTCTAACTGGCATGCTCCAAGGTAGATTCACTTCCTGGTATGTGCTTATTACGAATGATCACCCCTGACGGCTGTGGCCCTTCCTCCAACGTTGGATGGATTCCTTTTTCATTGTACTGAGTTGTTGAAGTAATGTGCCTTCAAGCTCAAATGAGAAAATGCCATTCATTGTCTCCTCAATTTTTTAAAAATATTTTATTTACATTTATTTATTTATTTGAGAGAGGGAAAGAGGCAGACAGAGAGAGAGAGAGAGAGAGAGAGGAGAGGGAGGGAGAATGGGTGCACCAGGGCTTCCAGCCACTGCAAACTAACTCCAGATGCATGTGCCACCATGTGCATCAGGCTTATGTGGGTTCTGGGGAATCGAACCACGGTCCTTTGGCTTTGCAGGCAAGTCCTTTAACTGCTAAGCCATCTCTCCAGCCCCTCCTCACTTTTTTTACACATCCTTGCCTTGTAACATGGCCACCACTTTATAAGGGTGTCTAAGCTGTTCACAAATATTGAAAGGCCAACGTGAGAAGACTTGACATAGCTTCTCCACACACCCACACAGAACACCTCTGACCGTAGAGGTGCGAAAGTTTTCTCACACTGATCAGTTCTCCAACACTAGCTGGGGTTCCTACAATGAGATCTACTTGTCACTATAGGGACCTGAAGACACCGTCAGAAACCACCAGCTGATGGCTCAGTCCCACCAAGACTGTCCTCACCTTGGAGGCCAATGTCAAGTCCAGGCCTCTGGTACTTCTCACTTACTCCCTATGCATTTAGGGTTCCCATGACCATCCACTGGACTCCATAATTGTCTTGAATGGCTAACAGAAGTCCGAGTGACTTGGGACTGGATAGATGGCTTAGCAGTTAAGGCATTTGCCTGCAAAGCCAAAGGATCCCGGTTCAATTCTCCAGGACCCATGTAAGCCAGATGCACAAGGGGGTGTATGCATCTGGAGTTTGTTTGCAGTGGCTGAAGGCCCATTCTCTCCTTCTCTCTCCCCTCCTCTCCCTCTCTCTCTCTCTCTCTCTCTCTCTATCTGCCTCTTTCTCTCTCTCAAATAAATAAATAAAATAGTTTAGTACCTCAAGACCTGGTCAGCCACATATTGAAAAGAATAGGGTTCCAATTCTGCAGGAGACTTTAGCCCCAGGGAGGTCACTGACTCCTCCATCTTTGCACTGTTGACCTCCAAACCACAGGCCGCTCTATCTCTTTGTCCCTGGCTTCCTTACATCTCTGGTGGAAATGAGTTGTCACTGAGTCCTTGTCCCTCATCCGTAGAGATCAGGTGGCTGAACACAGAACCGTGTCCAGCAGATAAAGCTGAGTGGGGTGTGGAACCCCGAGGCTCCTGGGAGCAGTATTTATTGACTCTGCACTTTGCCCTGCCCGGGTCCAAGTGTGAGTCTAAACCCTCAGAGCCTCCCTGCCTCACCCTCGGCTCTGGACTGAACAATGCAACATACCCTGATCACACTGGCCATTTTTCTCTCTTCAGCTCAGAAAGAGAGTGAAACTCACAGAACGTCTGCTACGCATTAGCCACAGAGGGACTGGGCAGAGCTCAGTGGTAGAGCACTCGCCTAGCACACGCGAGGTTCTGGGTGCCATTCCTTGGGAATGAAAAAAAATTAAGTATTAAGTACACTACTAAATTGACTTCTTAGTCACACCTCTTTCTTGCCTACCACATACACACGAACACATGGTACATGAGATCACATGTCAGATTACACAGAATTGCACAATGCATACATATAAACTGTATAATCACATGTGTGAACTATACATACATCCAAGGAAAGCACACACGTATTATGCAGAAATATTACAACTACACACATGCTTATAAACATACGAGGTCATAATACAGCATAGACAAGCACACACACCATTAATACAAACATGTGCACAGCACACCTGCATATACACACAGGTTGAGACTTACCTTTGGCTGGCTGACAAGTTATAGGAGCAGTTACCTGTGGCCGTAGCTTTCTTTTTTTAAATTATTCTTTTTGTTAAAATTATTTATTTATTTATTTGCAAGCAGAGAGAGAGAGAAGAGAGGCAGACAGAGAGAGAATGGGCACACCAGGGCTTCTAGCCACTGCAAACGAACTCCAGATGCATGTGCCCCTTGTGCATCTGGTTACATGGGTCCTGGAGAATCAAACTGGGATCCTTTGGCTTCGCAGGCAGATGCCTTAACTGCTAAGCCATTTCTCCAGCCCTCTCTGGCTTTCTTTTGACTTCGGGGAAATGAATGGATGAACCGGAGAAAGGGTGTCATGATATATGAATTCATGGAGAATAAGCCTGATGCTTGTTGTATTTTTGTCTGCACATGTCATTGGAGTTCAAAACCTCCCTTGGAAAGAACAGCTCTGCCTGTGCGAGGACAAACAGGAAGTGGGCAGGAACACAGTCACACACTTCCGTGTATAGTCTCAGACAGGAAAACAAAACAGAACACGGGTTCTGTGGTTATTTGTATCCTCATCTGGAACAAGGAGGCCCAGAGGCTTCAGAAGAAGTTGTAGAGCTCAGCAAAACGTGTGCCTGGGACACTGTGGTGGTTTGATTCAGGTGTCCCCCATAAACTTAAGTGTTCTGAATGCTAGGTTCCCAGCTGATGGAGATTTGGGAATTAACACCTCCTGGAGGCAGAGTATTGTTGGGGGTGGGTTTATGGGTATTATAGTCAGCTTCCCCTTGTCAGTGTTTGGCACACTCTCCGGTTGCTGTTGTCCACCTTATGTTGACCAGAGGGTGATGTCCACCCTCTGCTTATGCCATCGTTTTTCCTGCTATCATGGAGCTTCCCCCTCGAGCCTGTAAGCCAAAATGAACCTCTTTTTTTCCCACAAGCTGCTCTTAGTCGGGTGATTTCTGCCAGCAATGCGAACCTGACTGCAACAGACACCACCTACTGAGCCCACCTTTGGAGCTGTGCCCACTTCCCAGGGAGGTCTACAGGTTCAGAGGTAGGCTCATCGTTGCTGTGTCTTTTCTCCCCCAGCACTCTCCTTTCTTTCAGCAAATCAAAGGTAAGTTTTAGTTCCACGACCTGGAAGGTGTGCACTCTCACCAGAGGGCAGACGCACCATTATGAGGAGAGACAGAATTTTGAGACAGGCTAAAGGAAGAGAAAAATCCCATGAGCCTCAGAAAGAAATGACCACCACAACATTTTCTAGAACCTTCTCCACAGATCAGCCCATCATAATAACAGGCAGTGTTGAGGACATCTAAGCACTGGTAATTGAAGGGCTAGTGAGTTCAAAGTTACCAGGGCATGCTGACCTCCATAAAGGCCCAGAAACAGATGCTATTCTTTTGAACAGTATCTCCCTAAGGTACAACTTGATAAGAATATCTGCTAAACAGAACCGTAAAAATGGGCCTATATCTTAAAATTAGACAGGCTTGACCTCGGAGCCATATCAGGCCTGTTCACAAAGAAAACAAGTCAGAAAAAAAGGGGCTGGTTCCTATTTTCTCTCCCTAGTTCCTTATTGCCACTTGCTTTTTCCCCTGACCCTTTAAAATCCCCAGCTCTGCTACACCCAGACACAACAGCTTCTACCCCTCCTGCGGGGACCTGTTGTCCTTCTTGCTGGTTGCTCTGAATAAAGAACAATCTATGGCTGTTGAGGTCCGCTTCTCTGTCTTCATTTTTCATGTCACCTCACTTGGTCCCAAGTGGTTTTTAAACAATGACATTCCCTACACTGAGGGAGAGGAGAGTGAGACAGGAAAGGGTGCAGGATCCTGAAGTCCAGAGGCCAGCTCGCCAGCCCATAATCCCTTCCTTCACCTCGCCATTCAAGGGAGGAGGAGGACTGCGTTCTAGAAGAGACTGGGTGGGGCGGAGTGGGGTGCAGCATCCCCAGGGAACAACAGAGCCAGGCAGCATGCCAGAGGAGCATGGAACAGAGGATGGAGCTGAGAGTCCCCATGCCCCCTCTGCCGCCTGTTACAGGGAAGAGCAATGCCCATCCCAGGACGTTAGAGGTGGAACTTGCTAGGGTGTGGTGGGACAGAACTCAGGGGAACACAGAGGGTGGAGGCTTCCCAGGGAGTGAGAAACACTGAGACCATAATACCATCTATTTCACTTTTGTCCATTTTTGCTGGCATCTTTTCTTCTTTTTTATATTTGAGTTTTATTTATTTATTTGAGACTGAGAGAGAGAAAGGGAGGGGGCGGATAATGGGCACACCAGGGCCTCCAGCCACTGCAAACGAAGTCCAGATGCATGCGCCACCTTGTACATCTGGCTTACGTGGGTCCTGGGGAATAGAACCTAGGTCCTTTGGCTTTGCAGGCAAGTGCCTTATCTGCCAAGCCATCTCTCCAGCCCTGGCATGTTTTAATCATTCTTTTATTAAATAATATATTTACTTTTTTTAAATTCTTTAAATTTTTTTGTTATTTCCCATTTTGTATTTTAAGGTGTCCAATTGTGTTGTAACTTTGATCTCCTTGTTTCCCTGATGAACATAGGTGTAAAATTTTTCAACAAAATACTTTTGAAGGGATGGGGAGATGGATTCTCAGGTAGAAGGTCCTGTCTGCAAGGATGAAGGTCTAAACGGGCCCCTGAGTCTTCCTTGCTTCAATCCTGCAGCACCCACATGAACAGCTCACTGTGGTCACACACACCTGGAACCCCAGTTTTGGTGGAGGTGGGAAACAGGAGACCGGAGAATCACTGAGGACACTCAACTTTTTTCTGTAGCCTCCGCACGAATGTGCATGGGGTGTGCATATCTGAACACACATGTTCAGACACCACACGTACCACACAGATCAAAACTGAAGAGGTTATGAATAAGCCATGTGGAAGCCTACTTTTGGTTAGCTAATTTAAATATATAAATCAAAAAAGAGCAGGGCATGGTGGCACACGCCTTTAATCCCAGCACTCGGGAGGCAGAGGTAGGAAGATCACCGAGAGTTCGAGGCCACCCTGAGACTACATAGTTAATTCCAGGTCAGCCTGGACCAGAGTGAGACCCTACCTTGCAAAACAAAAAAAAAAAAAAAAGATAGGATGTGGGACTGGTGAGATGGCTTAGTGGTTAAGGCACTTGCTCTGTGAAGCCTAAGGACCTAGAGGTTCGATTTCTCAGTACTCACATGAGCCAGATGCACAAGGTGGAGCATGCCTCTGAGATTCATGCCCATTCTCTGTCTCTCTCTTTCTCTCTCACTCTCTTTTCTCTCATAAATAAATAAATAAAATATTTATGAATTTTTGTTTGTTTGTTATTTATTTATTCATTTGAGAGTGACAGAGAGAGAAAGAGGCAGATAGACACAGAGAGAATGGACGCGCCAGGACCTCCAGCCACTGCAGACGAACTCCAGATACATGTGCCACCTTGTGCATCTGGCTTACGTGGTTCCTGGGGAATCGAGCCTTGAACCAGGGTCCTTAGGCTTCACAGGCAAGCGCTTAACCACTAAGCCATTTCTCCAGGCCCTAAATAAAATATTTTTTACAAAAAGATATACTTTACATCCAGGCTTGAGGGAGCATACCTGTTAATTATAGAATTCTAGAGGCTCAGAGGATTGTCCTAAGTTCAAGGCCAGTCTGGGTGCATAGCAAGAAGCAGGCCAGACAGAACTACATAGCTAGGTGCCTGCCTCAAAAAACAAAACTGCAAACAAATGTGAAAGAGTTTTTGTGTTTTTTTACCCCCACCGCTGCACATGTTCATTTTGCTGAGATTGCTAAGTACTTTCATAAGATTGAATGGCAATTGCATGCACTTGGCTCCCTCAGAGTTGATTTCTAATGAATTAAGTTGGATCTATTCCTCAAGAGATAGATTTTGCATCAAAATTTAAAAAAAAAAAAAAAAAAAACAGCATTTCCATCCCGACACCTATTGACATTTGCAGCCACTGTGTGGCGTCACTCTCACGTCTCCACACGTCATCCAGGAGCTGCTCAGGGATCCTGACCCTGTCACACCCTGCTTGGTCTCATAGGCTTTATTTTTGAAATTGTGGTTGAAGACTCCATCGTCCCATAACTCTTACATTCTGCCTGCCTGAGAAACCAGCATTGCACAGAAAATGTCAAGGTCTGCCCTCTGTGCAAACCGTCCCAGGACCCGCTCAAGCCGTGGCTGCAATGGTGTCTTGATGACTGCACATGGGGAGGGGTCGCCAGTCCCGGGAGATTGTTTCCTGGGCTTCCCTGTGACAGCGGGTTGCTCCAGAGCTCCCATCTCAAATAAATTTACACTTCCATACTCTTGGGCCTGAAAAGGCTGAGTCTTGCTGTAGCAGACAGCTTCAGGTTCGCTGAGATGAACTTCCAGACCAGGCACAGTTATGGAGGAAGGGATATTATTTATTGAAGCTTACAGATCCAGGGAAATTCCATAATGGCAGAAGAAGCTGGCCTGCCTTTACAGGGCCAAGCAGAGAGAGAAAAACCAACCAGCCACACAGCACACAGAGCAAAACTACAGCCAAAAGCCACAGCACACTTCAGGAACTCCTATTAGGCACACTTTGCATATCTTTACAATGGAATCTCAAACCCACCACCACTCCTTAAGAACCACCCAGTGACATTGCCTCTAGCAAGGTGGCTGCAGCTGCAAACTATAGACTAATAAAACACTGAATATATTGGGGGCCATATATTCAAACTACCACACTTGCCAATTTAGGAAACGCTCTCAAGACATCTTTCCCATTGTTGTCGTCCCAAGCACTTGGCTTCTTTTTATTTGCTTTTGATTGATCATGAACTTTACTTACGAACCAACCATGTGTTGGTCCCATCCCCCTCGTGTCATCTCTTACATCCCCTCTTCTCTGCCCCCATGCCATGGAGGGTCGTCCTCTGAGGGGCTGTTGGTACTCACCATGGGGTATGAAAGCGTCAGTCAATCTCTGAGTATGGGGTGGTAGACAATGCCTCCGGATACTCCTTCCTTCCTTGTGTCTCTTACCATCTTTCTGTCCTCACATCTGCAATGTTCCCTGAACCTGGCTGGGTGTGTTACACGTCTACTTTAGTCTCTGACTGGCATATCCATAAGATTTTGTCTTCAGCCCGGCGTGGTGGTGCACGCCTTTAATCCCAGCACTCGGGAGGCAGCAGTAGGAGGATTGCAGTGAGTTTGAGGCCACCCTGAGACTACATAGTGTATTCCAGGTCAGCTGAGCTAGAGTGAGACCCTACCTCAGAAAAAACAATATATATATATATATATATATAAAGTTTCAGAAAATTATGACCTCTTTAGCCATCTCCAAGGCCTACCCAAAACCCTGTCTGCCTAGCTTGGGGGATTGTTCTTCTGTGGAACCTCAGTCAACCTATGCCTACCAAACAACTGGACTGGACTCTGTGACCTCAAATTTCTAAATGCTAGTATCCACTTGGCTTTGGCTGATGGACCCTTACTGGTTCTCTTGACAGGTCTCACCCAGGGTGGAAACAGGGAGTTTCCGTGATAGCTTGACCTCTTCAAACTTCTCCCAGCAGCTCTCAGAAGCTACAGCAGGGCTGGAGAGATGGCTTAATGGTTAAGGTGCCTGTCTGTGAAGCCTAAGAACACTTGTTCAAATCTCCAGGTCCAGCTGAGTGTGGTGGTGCACACCTTTAATCCCAGCACTGGGAGGCAGAAGTAGGAGGATCGCCGTTAGTTCGAGGCCACCCTGAGACTACATAGTGAATTCCAGTTCAGCCTGGACCAGAGTGAGAACCTACCTCAAAAAACCAAAAAAAAAAAAAAAATCTCCAGGTCCCACATTTAGCCAGATGCAAAAGGGACGCAAGTGTACAATGTCTCACATGTACACAAGGGGGTGCACACATCTGGAGTTCCTTCACAGTGGCTGAAAAGGCCCTGGCATGCCCTTTCTCCCTCTGCCTCTTTCTCTGTCTCTCTCTCTCTCTGTCTCTCTCTCTCTCTGTCTCTCTCTCTCTCAAAAAAAAAGCTACAGCAGATTCCCTATGCCAAGTAGCCATATCCCACATAAGCCAGATGCACAAAGATGAGGCAAGCACACAAGTTTGCACATGCCCACTAGGTGGTACAAACATCTGGAGCTCGGTTGTAGTGACTGAGGCCCTGGTGTGGCAATTCTCTCTCGCTCTCCCTCTCTCTCTCTCCCTCTGTCTCTCTAAAATAACAAAATAATAATAATAAAGAAAAGATTTAAAACTTTTTAGAATTGTAGCAGGGTCCTTCCTCAAGATAACCTGGTGTCCCTTTCATTTGAGGAGTTTTTACTCAATCTGCATAAGCAGAAAAATTACAGGGTAAATGAACAAAAAGCTACTTAGGCTACTTTGAGTCATAGCAACAGCCAATCAAGGCTGGAAATTGGGGGGTGGGGGGAGGAGGGGACTTTGATTGGCTGTTGAGTGAAAACCTGGAGGGTTTCCTTCCTATTCCACTTCTGGGAACTTTGATTAATCAGTCAGCACCAAAGGTCCACGTGAGTGGGACCATCATGCGCATGCCTTTGTCTATGCTATTCATTACAGTAAGTACAGTTACCTTATTTGGGGCCCTCACTATTGCCACTTGGCCCTTTGTGGGGATGAACTACAAGAACAAACTATGGGAATGAACTGTAAGAATGAAATATGGGGCTGGAGAGATGGCTTAGCGGTTAAGGCGCCTGCCTATGAAGCCTAGGAACACTTGTTCAAATCTCCAGGTCCCACATTTAGCCAGACACAAAAATGACACATGTGCCCCATGTCGCACTTGCCCACAAGGGGGCGCATGCATCTGGAATTTGTTCACAGCGGCTGAGAGGCCCTGGTGTGCCCATTCCCTGCCTCTTCCTCTCTCTGTCTCTCTCAAATTAAAAAAGAAGAATGAAATATGATATGAACCATGGGAAAGAAGTGTGGGAATATTTCTTATGGACCTTACAAATCACTTTTCTGAGATTATTGCTGTGAGGCGTTAAATCTGTTACTTCTAATTTGTTCCAAAGTTAACCTTACAACTGCGTGATCCACCTACTTAAAGCAACGTGACTAGGTTTCCTTGGCCTTGATGGACCTTTCGCCTGAACAGTGCAAATGACAGTATTGACAAGCAATGTTTACAGATGCTGATGGATCTTAAGCTGTGCCGTGTGCTCCTTTCCTCAGAGGCCTGGGTGGACTCTCGACTCAGAACACACATAGATGTGGAGAAAGTGCTGACCATAGTGTTGAGGACAAGGAGGTCAGTAACTGTGGGCTCACAGATCTGTTGAAGCTGATAGGTTGGCTTAGTGTGATTGCTCTTGTGATCACAGCGTATGTGAGTTCTGGATCAGCAGAGTCCAGGTCATATCCTAACTCCCTTCCTTCAACAAATGCCTAGGGATTATCCTAAGTCAAAAGTTCCTTAGGGCTGGAGAGATGGCTTAGTGGTTAAGGCACTTGCCTGCGAAGCCTAAGGACCCAGGTTTGATTCTCCAGATCCCACATAAGCCAGATGCACAAGGTGGAGTTCGTTTGCAGTGGCTGAGACCCTGGTGCACCTATTGTCTCCCCCCCCCCTTTATTTTTCTCTCTCTCTGTCTCAAATAAAAATAAAAAAAAAACTTTGCTCATGTAATATATTACTTGTTCACGTATTACTTGATTTTGTTTTTGTTTTTTTGACTGTTCAATAAAGTGCCAACGAGCGCCTGTGTGCAGAGGAAGCCGCAGCCGCAGTGACATCAGAGCAGTGGTGACAGCACTAATAGCTGACTAATGTCTTAAACTGAACTTCTCTTCGGTTTCTTTTTGCCTCAGGCAGCTGCTGGAGAGAGCCAGCCCACTTCGGAGACAGGGCTATCAGGAGGCCGCTCTCTCACCTTCAGGCTCTGCTCCTAGAAGCAGTTTGTCCAGTTCTGAATAGGAAAGTTCCAGAGTCTTTCCTAAAGCAGGGCTCTGTCCCCCAAATAGGGAACCCCACCATCTCAGTCTCACACACATGTACAGTTCCTCCCTCTCTTCTTTGTCCCTAGTTCAAGCTCACCCACACCTACACCACCTTCCTGGAAGCCTCTTTCTTTAATTCTCGATTTCTTATTGTCCCAACCACTGTCCTTAGGTAGACACAGTGATCTTTTAAAAAAATGCAAATTAGAAGCCGGGCGTGGTGGAGCACGTCTTTAATCCTCGGGAGGCAGAGGTAGGAGGATCGTCGTGAGTTCAAGGCCACCCTGAGACTACATAGTTAATTCCAGGTCAGCCTGGGCCAGAGTGAGACCCTACCTTGACAAACCAAAAAAAAAAAAAAAAATGCAAATTAGGACAAATTTTACCACTGTCTGGCTTATGGGAAGGATTCTACAATGTTGTACCATAGAAATTTAAACACTCCACTTCTTCAGAGTTCTGTAACCTGAACAAGAAAAGGACCCTGTCTATATCGATTACTTTATACTGTGTTTACTTAAACTGGAGCGTTCCATTCTTGTGGTAGGTCACTTGCAGGTGGAGGTTCACAGGTGTTGCTATAAAGAAAAGCCTTTAAAGAGATGTCAGCTGTGATGTCGAGTTGCAACACTGAGTTTCTGCTCCGTGGGCCCATATCAATAAACTCAGCCTGGTCTAATTCCGCTATCCTCCCACACTTAAAATCCATTCCCACACCTTCCTCACATTTCTGCCTATATGAGTTATCTTGATGTGTGTGCAGTATGTACGTGCATGAATGTGCACAGGAGAATTGTGCATTTACGCATACATGTACAGACACATGCATTCACCACTCACATGGAAGTATGTGTGGTGTGTGTATCACACATGTGGATCTGCACACGCGTGGAGATGTGCGTGCCTGTGCACACGGATACAGAGACTAGAGGAGCCTGTCTGACGTCCTCTATCGCTCTTCGTCCTGATTTCATTGAGGTGGAGTCCTGGAGTTCGAGTTGCTTTTCAGTTACTCATGCTGATGAGCAGGCCCCTGCAATCCTCCTGTCCCCAACCTCCTCCACCCTAGAATCATGGGCATGCGTACCTCCACCTGGCTTCCTACAGGGGTGCTGGGAGTTGAACCCAGGTCCTCATGCTTGCACAGCAAGGGCTCTTACCCACTGAGCCACCTCCCCAGCCTCATGACTTGATTCCTGAGCCAATCAAACTGACAATTGAGATTAACTCTTTGTTGGTTGGTCCCAAGAAGAACCAAGAAAATCCATTTGTCCCAAAAAGTGCTTTTTTTTTTATTTGAGAAAGACAGAGAGAGAGAGAATGGGTGTTCCAGCAGCCTCTGAGCTGCTGTGAACGAACTCCAGATGCGTGCGCCCCCTTGTGGGCAAGTGCAGCATTGAGCCCTTGCGTCACTTTTTGCATCTGGCTAAACATGGGACTTGGAGAATTGAACGGGTATTCCTAGGCTTCACAGGCAGGCGCCTTAATCACTAAGCTGTCTCAGCCCCCAAAAGTGTTTTTAATTGACCTATCACAGAGTCTGGCATTCCATCATTACACATTCATGTTGAGCACTCACTTGTTGAACCCATTACAAAGAAATATCTGGAAGCATTGTACCCCTCAGGACATGGGTTCACTTTGGAATGCTGTATAGGTCCTTCCCAGTCACAAAGTTTAGAACTCATTCTTCAATGGGATCTGGATAGACCTCCCCCACCCCAACAAGAATCAGGAGTCCGACACTGAAAATTCAAGTTTGGCCATACAGGACCAATGACTGAACGGGTGCAATAGTGGCATGTCTGTTCTTGGGGTAACCAACTGCTCCATAATTGGACTGAAGGCCCTCTCTATGGGAGGGAATACATGCCTGGTACTGAAAAACCTAAGCAAAAGTCTATGGCAGGGGAGGTCATGAGCCTTAGGGGTATAAAGCCTGCTCTTGTCTGACTAAATATATATATTATTCCCACCAAGTGGCCCTGAAAGCACTGCACTTAATGTTCATATTCACATATTAATGCTACTCTCACTTCTGGTTAGAGAAGCTTCTCTTTTCAGATGGCGGTGACCACTGGGATGACCCAAAAGGCAACATAGTGCTGAGAAGAAGGGATGGAGGAGTGCCCAGCACTGAAACACCTCTGTCACACCCTCCAAGGCTCAGGGACCATTGCGGAAGAGGGGGCAGATAGAATGGAAGAGCCAAAGGAAGGGTACGACTTCTTACAATGCAACTGCCCAGACAGAAATTGGCCTCGATATCCATGATCTTGCAGTGCCTAGCAATACCTTCGCAAGACCCTCATAATAGAAGGAAAAGATGATGACATCAAATTAAAAGAGACACTAATGGAGAGAGGGAGGGGATATGATGGAGAGTGGAGTTCTAAAGGGGAATGGGGGAGGGGAGGGAAATATCATGTGATTTTTGTATGTAAGTATAGAAGTTGTCAATAAAAAAAAAAAAAAAAAGAATCAGGATTCCGAGGGCAGAAATCTGGATCAAGAGGAAGGTATATGAAGGAGACGTAATAAAGGAAGTAGGCTGGAAGAGATACCCCAATGCATTTATTATTCTCCCTCATACTTTTTTACCAAAAAAAGAGAGAGAAATATTTTTTTCATTCAGGTTTTATTTACCTAAAGGCATTTGCAGAAAAATGCAGGACATGGCTGATGCCAGGAAGACAATCTGAGTGTGAAATTATGTGACAGGGTAAGTGACGCACAGAGACAGAGATGGTGAATCAGGAAATACTGACCGTAGACATGACCTGAAAAGGCTCATTTCCACTGAATACACAAGTAAATTAAGAGGACAAGAAAAATGAAACCACAGATGATTAGAAAGGCGGAGAGGGCGATGTGGGAAGCCATCCACCTTCCGACTCTGAGCAGCGCCTTGAGCACACAGTTGCTCTCCTGCTCCTTCAGCCCCTGCTTCTGCTTTTTCACCTGCTGCCTCACCTCTGCCAGGAAGTGCCTGTAGTCTTCCTCGTAGGTACCAGCCCCACCTTGCTGCAGCCTCTGGGCATGAAAGAAGAGGTCATTGCTGTGGAAGGAGCCCTCACACTCCCGCTCCAGTCTCTCCACCAGGGCCATGAACTGGTCCAGCTGCTTCCTCTGCTCCTCCCCCGAGGCCCGGTTGTTGAAGGCACAGTACCTCCTGCCGCACTCCCGGATCAGGAGCTGCAGGCTGTGGTTCTCCGTGTGGGCCACGTAGTCATCCAAGCACTCGTCCACCAGGTCTTCCTTGTGGGTGAAGAGGACGACCATGTATCTCATGGCCCCTGACCCAAACACCTCCTTCACCCTCCTCACAGCCATGGTGTCCTGGGCCGTGAAGCGCCCCAGCTGGGTGACCAGCAGCAGCACGTGAGGCCCCGGGGCACACAGCAGGTAGCAGTCTGCAATGTCCTTGTCCATCTCTTGGGTCTGGGCCTTTGGCTCAAAGATGTTGGGCGTGTCCACCACCAGGATGCTTCTCCCATTCCACGTGCTCATCTCCCGCTGGCATGTCCTGGTCACTGACTGGGCCCCCAGCTTGGACTTGAACGCTGGCCTGCCGAGGATGCTGTTCCCTGTGGCGCTTTTCCCACTGCCTGACCTGCCCACCAGGAGGATCCTCAGTGCGGAGGACGCTGCAAGCCCGTCATCTACTGTCCCTGCGAAGAAAGACGTTTGAGCCTCACTGGGTGGTTCTTGTGACTTACAGTTCTCACGTCCTCATGGGTGACTCGTGTAAACTATAAACCTTCTTCCCAGGAAAATGAGCATGATCCAGACCCACCCAAATGTTGGCATACAACCTCGGGTGGTCTTGTATCAGGCACAGTCATAGGACCCCGGGCCACTGGAGGTTTAAGCAAGCCTGAACTGTCAGGCTTGACAAAGGGCCCCAGGCCACAGACCTAGACCCCAATAATCTCACCTCGAGACCAGCGGGAGTAAGGCCACTCCCTTCCCTCTTGGGCACCTGGACGTCCTGATAAGACTTAGGTTTCAGTTTCCCTGTGGCCATGTGACCTTTTTTTACTGCTCACCCACAATGTCCCTATATGTTAATGAGGCATCAGCTAGCAGCCTTCACACAGCCAATCCCCCTGTGATTCATACCCAGTCCCTTTTCCTGCCACTACATGAATGCTTACAAGCCCATTCCCCCAACAAATAAATGAGCTGTCCTCAGACATAGTCTTGGGTGTTTCTTCCCGTCACACTCACGGCCACTCAAGACCCTGATCTCCAGCCGCCTGGATGTCTCCAGGGTGGCAGTGTGCAATGGCCCCCGGGGCGACCAGGGACCCACAGTCTTGGGTTAAACTAGCCTCCCTGAGTGCCCAACTTGGACCCACAGCCAAGGTCAGAACCGCTGTATTCAGGAGGGGCCCTCAGCCTTTCATGGGGATCATGGCACGTGTGTAACTCCTGAAGAAAAGTGGTCTCTCTGCTCTTCCCTGGAGGACTCAAGCTGGAACTGAGTTCAAGACCTTCTCACTTCTGACAAACTGTCATGGTGTGGGAAAGTGTGCAAGCTCAGGGCAGCTCCACAGAGAACTGGGTGCCAAATAAATGTGAGTTTGGAAGGAGGCTGGGGTGAGAACTCAGGAATGGGAAAACAGAACTGCCTCTTCACCCACAAGTCCCAGGCACTGTGTGTAGATGCTCAGCACATGTGCCCCAGCCCTGAGGGGAAAGGGGGCCAAGCGATGGAGCTGTGGTGACCCCAGCAAGGGCCAGCTGAATGTCCTGGGAAGGAAAGTGAGGGCTGAGTTGGAGGTGAGGGATGTGGCAGTTAACATCAGACAAAGTGTGGGGAGTGAGGACAGGGTGGAGAGCAGAAGAAAGTGGAAGAGAAATCGAGAAGTTTGAGTGGGAAGACTGTCAATTTGGCTGCTTGCAACACTGGAAAGCGTAACAGATGTGATGCTGGAGGGACAGCGTGCGGCTAAGAGCTCAAATGTTCAGAACTGAGGGTGAGGACATGGGATTTCTTATGATCCCACACAAATTTAAGGCATTTCAGACTCATAAAAGCCTACTATTTTATTCCTCCTACACTGTGTTGGTTCTTCCTTTCCTTAAGTGTTCTGGGGTGCAGGGTGCTTAGTGAATAATCACGAAATCTCTGTGGGGAAAACTTGCCTTTTGCAGCTGAGAGAAAACAAAACCATGTCACAGTTGACTTCTGAGTTGGTTTTCTATCCGCATTTCCCCATATGATATAGAGGGAGACATCATACAATGGGGTGCGTGTGTGTGTGTGTGTGTGTGTGTGTGTGTGTGTGTGTACACCTACATACTAACAACAGCGAGCCAGGCACAGGGTGTCTGCCTGTGTTGTACAAGGGGCACAGAGGGGGAGGGAACAGTGACTCTGGCAGTCTCAAGCTCTTCAGAGCGTCAGGGCTCTCTTACCTTCAGCCGTAGCTCCATATGTGCTCCTCTGCACTCCCTCCATGCTCTTCTGGAACAGAAACAGGAAAGGCGTGAGAGGCGGTGTGCATGTGGGAGCGGGTGGAGCGCCTTGATTCCGGTAGCTAAGAATAACAGCCCTTCCATGGGCCACTTCCACTGGTAATTCTCTCACTCCATTTTACCTCCGTGCAGCTGTCAATCACTAGCTGCAATGCGGCAGCACTGGGTTCGATAACACGACGTGGGGCTGATTTGTTCCCTCATGGCAAAGCGGGAATGATTTGAAACAATAATCATCTCCCCCAAGCTGAAAGTCATGAAGTGAAGCAAGCATGTCCTGTGAATTAGGAGTGAGGCATTTTCTGTTATTGAAACCAAAGTGGATAAACTTTCTAGAATCAAGGGGGAAATGCCTTCTGCAAATATCAAATATTTGTTAGATGTACTTGGAATTTACAGCCCAGGAAGCTATGTCAGACAAAACTTAAATTGTTATGAAAAAAAAGTCATAGTATAAAGCTGGGCGTGGTGGTGCACACCTTTAATCCCAGCACTCGGGAGGCAGAGGTAGGAAGATTGCCGTGAGTTCAAGGCCACCCTGAGACTACATAGTTAATTCCAGGTCAGCCCAGGCCAGAGTGAGACCCTACCTCAAAAAACAAAAAAAAAAAAAAAAAGCCATAATATAACCCTCATCTTTGTTCACTAACTTAAAAAATATAATTAAGATTATAAACTCAGTGTGGTGGCGCACACCTTTAATCCCAGCACCCGGAAGGCAGAGGTAGGAGGATCACTGTGAGTTCGAGGCCACCCTGAGACTACATAGTGAATTCCAGGTCAGCCTGGGCCAGAGTGAGACCCTACCTCAAAAAAAAAAAAAAAAAAAAAAAAAAAAAAAAAAATCTGATTGTATATATTTTCTGAATAAAATGTACAATGTTTAAAAAGCCATAGTATAACCCTCTTCTTTGTTCGCTATTTAAAAAATATAATTAAGATTATAAACTGGGTGTGGTGGTGCACGCCTTTAATCCCAGCACTAGGGAGGCAGAGGTAGGAGGATCACTGTGAGTTCGAGGCCACCCTGAGACTACATAGGGAATTCCAGGTCAGTCTGACCTAGAGTGAGACCCTGCCTCGAAAAACATAAATAAATAAATAAATAATAAATAAATAAATAAATAAATAAGAAAGTTTGAGCAAAATTCCTGGTGGAGGTGGACAAAGCTGTTCTCTGAAGCCCTATAGTTGGTGCAGGAAAGCCCCATTACCAGGGTGGGATACCTCCCACTGAGATGTTCATTAGGGAGGCCTCCAAGGTCTTCAAAAACAGTACAGGATATTGCTAAGGCTGTGAGTTGCCCACTGGAACTAGGGGGTAAGACTCCACTGCTGAAGACACCACCCCATGTGGCAGTTGCAAGACTCTGAGAAATACAGCTGGAACTGAGCTCAGAGCCTTCTCTCTTCTGGCAAATTGTCGTGGTGTGGGAAAGTCTACACAGGCCATTGGAGGTAAATGTCATCAAGAGTCTTACCCAACAGTGGACGCATCCTGCTTCTACACAACCAACCAGCCAGGCAAGATGAACCTATTGGTGCAATCGTAGCATAGATGCTAGAGGGGCAAACGACCGCTCTTTTGAGTGAATCTGAGGCCCGTTCCCCAGAAGGGAAGCCAGATCTGGCATCAGTCAGGGACAGCACACAGAGCTTTTACCATCCTCATGGGCATATAAATAAGGATATCTTTCTTTTGTTGTTGTTGTTTGTTTTTTCGAGGTAGGGTCTCACTCTAGCACAGGCTGACCTGGAATTCACTCTGTAGTCTCAGGGTGGCCTCGAACTCAGAGATCCTCCTACCTCTGCCTCCCGAGTGCTGGGGTTAAAGGCGTGCGCCACCACACCCAGCTCATAAGGATATCGTAACAGCTTTATACTTGCATTTCAACCTTGACTGTTAATTATATGTAATATATCAATTATATGTAAGCACCTTTAACTTCTGAGCCATCACACAGGCCCACACTATTAATTATATACAAGTCAGTTTTCATAGTTTATTTGATATTTGAGTCATTACTATTATTTTGTCTTTTCCTTTTTTTTTTTTTTTTTTGGCACAAGGAAAATGAGTTTTCTTGGACCTATCTAGGGAAAATCGTCCAATTTTTCACATTATCAGAATATGTTAAAATACCTTCCTCTCCTCCTTTCTTCTCCTTTTCTCCCCTCCCCATGTTGTCCCATCACGTTCCCCTCCCTCCCCTCCTTTGCACCTACAGAAGAACATTCCCCTCGCCACACTTGCCTGCACACGGTTCTTACCTCTGATAAATTATATCCTGGCTTTTACTAAAAATCTCCGAATTACACCCCATTTCTACTTTAGTTGACATTTTATTGTTTTTGGTTTTTTTGGTTTGTTTTGTTTTTCGAGGTAAGGTTTCACTGTAGCCTAGGCTGACCTGGAATTCACTCTGTAGTCTCAGGGTGGCCTCGAACTCACAGCGATCCTCCTACCTCTGCCTCCTGAGTGCTGGGATTAAAGGTGGCGTGCGCCACCAGGCCTGGCCCTTTAGTTGACATTTTAGAGGTTTAGGATTGACATGTTAACGAGGTAAAGCCACCAGGCCAGTGGTGACCTGAACTTCATGGTCTTAACAGTCCCCTGTGCAGCCTCTGGTGACCTGTAGTTTCTTTCCTGTCCACTGTTTGACACGACTTCTATCTACCCGCCATGTCACCGCCATCAGCACCGAGATTTCTGTGAAAACCAAATGACCTTCCCAAAGCCCACATTTGCCCTAGGACTAACCCCTCCCCCACAACCTCCTTTTGCCTGTATATTCTCCTGGGTTCACAGGCAGCCTGGAGTGTGGGGAGATTTTCCCCAGTGACTCATCAAGCTCCCTAGAAGACCACGCACGATGCTGCCATCCCATGCTGCAGACACACACTGACCGACTACTGGAAGACCCTCCAGAACCAGCACAGAGGAGGCCCGCTCCATGGGAGGGAACACATCCCTGATACTGAAAACCTACGAGTCCTAGAGGTGCAGTGTCTCCTGGCGTCTGGCTAAATGTATATACTATGATCACCAAACTGCCCAGTAAGCACTTCTCTTAATGTCCATACCCATATATTAATGCTGCTCTCACTTTTGGTTAGAGAAACTTCTCTTTTCAGATGGTGGTGACCTTGGAATGACTCAGAAGGCACCATGGTGCTGAGAAGAAGGAACAGAGGAGTGCTCAGCACTGAAACATCTCTAACACACTGTCCAAGGCTCAGAGGTGGCGGAAAGAATGTAAGAGCCAAAGGAAGAGTAGGACTCCTTACAATGTGCTCCTCCAGACAGAAATAGCCTGGATATCCATGACCTCGCAGTGCCTGACACTACCTACACAAGACCATCACAATAGGAGGAAAAGATCATGACATCAAAATAAAAGAGAGACTGATTGAGAGGGGGAGGGGATATGATGGAGAGTAGAGTTTCAAAGGGGAAAGTGGGGGGAGGGAGGGAAGTACCATGGGATAATTGTCTACAGTTTAGGAAATTGTCAATAAAAAAATTAAAATTAAAACAAACAAACAAAGCAAGATAAAAGTTCAATTTAAAAAAACGTGTTCTAGGTGCAAGATTTTAAAAGAAAAATATATAAAAGATAATCAAATGATCCCCTCAACACACAGAACAGCCCAGACACCAGTAAGCGGGTCCTCAATGCCCAGTTGTGTCACTGTTCAGGAAGGTGATGGTGGAGCATTGCTGGAGGAAATCTGTCACCTGGGGTGGCCTTCAGTTTACAGTCCAGTGCCACTGGGGTTCCTCCACTTCCTTCACGCTGATGTGACGGCATGGCACTGGCTATCTGCTCCTGCCATGGTGTCTCTACCGTGAGGGCCATTTCCCCAGGAAACTCTGAGCCAGAATAAACCTTTTTCTTCCATTAAAAATAAGCTGGGGCTGGAGAAATGGCTTAGCAGTTAAGGCGTTTGCCTGCAAAGCCAAAGGATCCTGGTTTGACTCTCCAGGACCCACGTAAGCCAGATGCACAAGGGGTGCATGCATTGGAGCTCGTTTGCAGTGGCCCTGGAATGCCCATTCTTTCTTTCTCTCTCTCTCTCTCTCTCTCTCTCTGCCTCTTTCTCTCTCGCAAATAAAAAATATATATTTTTAAAAATACTAAATAAACACATAAAGCACTGGGCTGGAGCTGCTCTAAACTGAAGCATCTCAGTTTGAAACAATCTGGCGTGTCACTTGTGTTGGTTCTCAGTGTGACTCACAAGTGCAATGTGGCTGTAATAGAAGCCAAGCAAACTCCATTACGTTACAGTTCTCCTGAGCCAGCTTCTGAGCGGTCAGGCCGCAGGGGAGACACGTGGCCATCACTGAAGAACAGATCTTCTGTGGCAAGTACGAGCAAACACCCCAGTGGTCAGAGGTGAGGGGAGGACACTGATGGACATGCTGAGATGAGTCATAGACAAAACACGAGAAGACACTGCCCGGATGCAGGAAAGGACCAGGGGACATGTGGTAGGCCTGAAGAGATGTGGTGGCAGAGCCTGAGAGTCAGGCTACAGTTCCAAAGAGAGAATTCAGCTAATTTCCAGCAACATGGGGACGGGAGTGGTAGGAGACCAGCAGTCATTGTGCAGGGAAAACAGAGGCAGCATCTGACGAGGGGCAGCAGGAGGGTGCGGCGAGGGGAAGAGACTGCAGAGGCTGCACCAATGCACATTCGGGCTTGAAAAGCGTGCGTTCTGACTTGTACCACCATAGCACCGTATTGTATCACACAACGGGAGAGCAGGATGCTAGGGCTACTTAGGAAAGATGCAAACTTTTATTTATTTATTTATTTACTTACTTATTTTGCAGGATAGAGTGATTGCTCAGTGGTTAAAGGCACTTGCTTGCAAAACGTGGCAGGCGGGGCTTCATTTCCCCAGAACCCACGTAAAGCCAAATGCAGAATGTGTCATGTCTGGAATTCATTTGCAGGGGCACGAGGCCCTGGAGCACCCATTCACACTCCACACCCCCACCCCCACCCCATGAAGAAATACAAATTTGGGGGGGAAAAAGACATTTTTGTCTTCCTTAGACATAAGTAGCTCCTCTGCCCTTCTGCCCCCTCAACTGTCCCTTTATTTGGGTGCGTTGGGATCGTGGCTCAGGTCTGACAGTCTCTAACGTAAGGTTCAGCTGACAAAGAGCCTGTTCACATGTGCCTTGAACATAAGGTTTCTGCCCTCCCACAGCATCCTGCAGTGGGTCATGGGAACAGTATGGGATATCTGGGGTGGGGGGAAGCAGAGGGACTTTCAAATCCGGGTCATGAGATAAAGTCCTCTAAAGGGTCTTTCATGGACGAAGGCTCGTGAGTGTGAGAAAAAGAAGGCTGCACCTAGGGCGCCCTAAGAAGCTGTCTGGCCATCCTGGAGGAAGGGCCTGTCAGGCTAGGGAGCGCTTTGCAAAGTCCGGGGTCAAAGGGGGACATGTGCCCCACCTGCTGGCGAGCATGGGAAAGCCAGTGGGCTGGGGGACTTCAGTCGTGTCCTCTCCAGGGGTAAGAGCTGAGGTCCAGCGTTTGTGCCCAGGACGCAGGAAGCAAGCCCTAGGCAATGAGAGGGCAAGCTGGAGCTCCATGGGCCCTGCTGGCCCAGAGATTTCAGGGCTCTGTCCCAGCACCTCTGCTGCAGCCCACAACGCTCACCTCACTACCCACTGGCCAGGGGCCCAGTTTAGAAGCGCGCGTGAGGGGACGCTACAGATTAGCAGCAGAGACTCCCTGGTAGTCTATAGACACCCCCCCCCTTACCAGGAACAGTGGCGGTTAGGCTGTAGTCACCTCACAGGCTTTCAAGAGAACAGCGGGTCCCACAGCTGGGCGATGCCCTCACCCAGCAGGTACTTGCTCAGCTTAAGGTCCAGAGTCCAGGGCGGGCAAGAGGAAAGGAGGGTGACACATCGCAGCCCTCCCCCACAACTCCGGTCCTCCCTGGCTCAGTGGCAGCACAGGAAGGGGACACTGACAGAGACCGCTGCTGCCTCCTGTCTGGGTGTTTCTTGCTGTGCACCCATATGCGCACGCCCGAGCCTCCCACTTCCTCTTCTAGAAGGTTCCAGTGAGCAGCATTGGGAGGAAGAGTCCAGGAGGGAGGGACAGTCCCCAGGGTCACGAAGGCCCCCTTGTGGCTGTCAAGTGCCACTCCTCTTAGCACCCAAGGCCAGCACCTGTGCCTCCCTAAGTCCCTGTGCCCCAAAGTCACAGGCTGTGCTTCTAGAGTATTTCCTTAACAGGGGACAGACAGGCACTGCTGGTCCCAGACGGACTGGGAGAGCCCCCCTCTCAGACTCTAACTGGGCTCGGACCCCAGGTGTCCCTGCCCCTTCTCTGCAGTGTGACAGAGCCACGTGATGTCGCTGTGGCCTTTATCTGTGGGTCCATGGGTGTGGCTGGGAAACACTGTGCTCCATTAAGGACTGAGCTGAAGCATAAAACAATTAGCTGCGGGGTTAGAGGACACTGTATGGCCTTAGAGCAGGGTCACATCTCAGAGGGTCCCATGGTCCTTTCTGGTGACACAGGGAGTATGCTTAGTGTCACATTAGGAACATTTTTTTTTTTTTTTTGGTGTTTCTTTTCGAGATAGAGTCTCACTGTGTAGTCTCAGGCTGGCCTTGAACTCATGGCGATCCCCTTAACTCTGCCTCCTGAGCACTGGGATTAAAGGCGTGCACCACCACGCCCAGCAGGAACATTTTTTAAGAGGGAGGGAATAAAAGTGTCCTACCAGCCGGGCGTGGTGGCGCACGCCTTTAACCCCAGCACTCGGGAGGCAGAGGTAGGAGGATCGCCAAGAGTTCGAGGCCACCCTGAGACTACATAGTTAATTCCAGGTCAGCCTGGACCAGAGTGAGACCCTACCTTGAAAAAAAACAACAACAACAACAACAAAAAAGTGTCCTACCAACAACCTGCCCAAAAGCACTTCTCTATGGAGGTAGAAAATAAAGAGTACAGTCTTACTGTTGTCGTAAGTCCAAAGACCATGCATGTTATAGGTGATCAACATGAAATTGCAAGAGAGAGACATGTCAGCTAGCTATAAAAACCAAGCAGAGACAGCCCTCTGCACACACAGGTTCTTAAGATAAGCCACAGTCCAGCTTGGTGGTGGTTTGATTCAGGTGTCCCCCATAAACTTAGGTGTTCTGAATGCTAGGTTCCCAGCTGATGGGGATTTGAGAATTAACACCTCCTGCAGGCAGTGTATTGTTGGGGGCGGGGTTATGGGTGTTATAGCCAGTTTCCCCTTGCCAGTGTTGGGCACACTCTCCTGTTGCTATTGTCCACCTGATGTTGGCCAGGGGGGTGATGTCCACCCTCTTCTCATGCCATCGTTTTCCCCTGCCATCATGGAGCTTCCCTCTTGAGCCTGTAAGCCAAAATAAACCTCTTTTTGCCCACAATCTGCTCTTGGTCGGGTGATTTTTACCAGCAATGTGAACCTGACTGCAACAGGTTTGCTGGGCTCAAGCCTGCAATCCTAGCTTGGCAGGAAGCAGAGGCAGGATATTGTGATGAGTTAAGGTTAGGGTTTAAATATATATCTCAGGGCTGGAGGGATGGCTTAGCAATTAAGGCATTTTCCTGCAATGCCAAAGGACCCAGGTTCAATTCCCCAGAACCCACATTAGCCAGATGCACTAAGAGGTGCATGCATCTGGAGTTTGTTTGCAGTGGCTGGATCCCCCAGTGCACCCATTCTTTCCCTCTCTCTCTCTGTCTTTCTCTGTCAAATAAAAATTTTAAATATATATATCAAAACCCACCCATAACCCTTCCTCAAGTAAGAGGGTTTGCCAGCACCTTTTATCACATGCAATTCATCCTAAATTCACCCAGTAACCATCTGTATTAGCTGGTTTCCTTTATCTGGAGGAAGAGAAACTTCTCCTATCTTCGTGGCAGGACAAAGGAGGAGGCCGTGGAAGTTAGGTTCCTACGGAAGCTAGGCCCTGTCTTGTCCCAGGGAGATAGGGTCTGACTTTCCATGGAGATGAACATGAGGACACGGAATTGTCCCGGTCAAAACACGGGGCAGGCCTTTTCGCCAAGATGGCGCCGAGAGCCAAGAAGGAAGCTCCTGCCCCTCCCAAAGCTGGAGCCACAGCAAAGGCTCGGAGAGCCAAGAAGGCCATGCTGCAAGGCATCCACAGCCACTCAAAGAAGATCCGCACGTCTCCCACCTTCCGGGGACCCAAGACCCGGCGCCTCCGCAGGCAGCCTGAGTACCCTGGGCAGAGCGTCCCCAGGACAAACAAGCTTGACTGCTGTGCCACCATCCAGTTCCCCTGACCACCTTGCCGGCCATGAAGAGGACAGGAGACGACACCACCCTGGTGTCCACTGTGGACATCAAGGCCAACAAGCACCAGATCAGACAGGCCGTGCCGAAACTCTGTGACGCTGATGTGGCCAAAGTCACTACCCTGACCAGACCTAATGGAGAGAAGAAGGCGTACGTTCAGCTGCCTCCCCATTATGATGCTTTGGATGTTGTCAAAAAAACATTGGGATAGCCGGGCATGGTGGCGCACGCCTTTAATCCCAGCACTCGGGAGGCAGAGGTAGGAGGATTGCCGTGAGTTCGAGGCCACCCTGAGACTAAATAGTGAAGTCCAGGTCAGCCTGGACCAGAGTGAAACCCTACCTCGAAAAACAAAAACAAACAAACAAACAAAAAAAAAAAAAAAACATTGGGATCCTCTAAACTGGATCCAGCTGGTTAATTCTAAATACACTTTTTTTCACTATTAAAAAAAAAAAAAAAAAAAAACAGGGCTGGAAAAACGGCTTAGCGGTTAAGGTGCCTGCCTGAGAAGCCTAAGAACATTTGTTCAAATCTCCACATATAGCCAGAGGCAAAAGTGACATAAGCATGCAATGCTGCACATGTGCACAAGGGAGCGCACGCGTCTGGAGTGCGATCACAGTGGCTGAAAAGCCCTGGCGCAGCCATTCTCTCTCTGCCTCTTCCTCTCCCTCTCTGTCTCTCTCTAAAAAAAGAAAACCACAAACCACAAACCACAAACCACAGGGCAGTTATTTGAGCCTACAGTGGACACATGGGTGGAAGGAGAAAGGATGATGGGGTACAGCGGTCTAAATAGCTGGCGTCTCTGAGATCAGTGTATTTACTCCACATTATACCTGGCAAATACTAAGTCCAAACAGAACTTGCAGGAAGTAGGCAAAAGAACCCAAAAAACAACAGCAAAAATATCCTCTGAAGCCGGGCGTGGTGGCGCACACCTTTAATCCCAGCACTCAGGAGGCAGAGGTAGGAGGATTGCCATGAGTTCAAGGCCACCCTGAGACTACATAGTTAATTCCAGGTCAGCCTGGACTAGTGAGACCCTACCTTGCAAAACCAAAATAAAAAATAAAAATAAATCCTCTGAAGCCGGGCGTGGTGGCGCACGCCTTTAATCCCAGCACTTGGGAGGCAGAGGTAGGAGGATCGCCGGGAGTTCGAGGCCACCCTGAGACTACATAGTTAATTCCAGGTCAGCCTGGACCAGAGTGAGACCCTACCTCGAAAAACCAAAAATAAATAAATAAATAAATCCTCTGAAGAAATCTTAAGTCTTTTTAGAGGAAAAAGCTGGCGTAAATGAAAAGACAATGAGCAAGAGCCCAGAATGAATGTTTCCAACCAGTGAATACCACACACCCTACTACAGAACATTTAAAACATGAAATAGGGGGCTGGAGAAATGGCTTAGCAGTTAAGGCACTTGCCTGCGAAGTCAAAGGACCACGGTTCAAATCCCCAGGATCCACATAAGCCAGATGCACAAGGCGGCGCATGCATCTAGAGTTGTTTGCAGTGGCTGGAGGCCATTGCATGCCCATTCTCTCATTCTTTCTATCTCTATCTGCCTCTCTCTCTTTCAAATAAAGAAATAAATAATAAAATATTTTTTTAAAGTGAAATACAAGAGAAACTATCAACATTAACTAAAGCAGGCCAGAGACAGACACACACACACAAAAAAAAAAAAAAATCTAGGAACTTGAGAAAGGAAGGAAACTCTCACACTGAAGCCAGGTTGGCTCTTCCTGTCAGCTAAGAAGGGTTTCAGTATGGTTAGTGTTGACTTAAGACTCTTTCCCCTTTTCCAGATGCAAGCCTCATTTTCTAGAACCTTACCAGAAACCACTTGTGCCACCATAGTGGCTCCTAGTTTCACCTCATCGGGTTGTAAGTACATCCAAGGCAACTTCAGAGTTAGCTTCCCATCTCATTTGTCAGAGAGAGGGAAGGAGAGAGAAAAAAACGAAATAAGTTTCTTCGCAACATGTTGAGATTAACTCGAGAGTCATCAAAATGGTATACATGGCCCGTGGTAAGACACTGAGTTGTGATTCTTTGTCTGGAAGTCTTCCATCAGGGACTCCACCAAGCTCACTGGCTCCCACTTGGGCAAGACTTCCCTCAGCTGGCAGAGCTGTTAACATGAGCTTTCCCATGGTTTGAGTAGCTTGTGTCTGTCTGTCTAGTTCACAGGAGTGAGCTGAGAACGGCGTCTGCACTAGGCTAGCTGGCGTCTAGTTGTCTGATACACGGCAGTGTACGGAGAATAGCACCCACGCTCATTTAGTCACATAAAAGGCAGAGGAAGAGCCTGGCGGGCTGAATGCGTGCCTCCATGATCTTTTCCAGTATACTCAGGGAGTTAGATGAGGCCTGTTCCAAGCAAGTTGGTTCCTGGAAATTACCTGGCTTGCATCTGCTCCTGCCAAGCTGGTATGGAGCCTGGACCTTCCCGCGACCCTCCCTTACCCCAGCCTCGCCTGCCCTGAGTGCCCCTGGGCGAGGCGGGGGCGCTCTTGGAATCCTTAAGCTTATCTCTCTTGTCATGAATAATGTTTCGGATCTCTCTGCAGTGAGCCTGGCCAGAAAAACCTTGTGTACCATTATATCAGATCTTCTTGACCCTAAGAGCCATAAATTGATCACAGATTCAGCAAGGAATCTCCACACTCAGACCTTGGGATGAGAGATGCCCAACCCCTAAAGACAGGACCTTGGGGCGGCTGGCGGCTTGGGGCAGCTTCACGTGGCTACATACTGTTCTGCGACAAGAACTACCACATGGACCTTGGCTTGAGGAGGCTGGGAAGGTCTGCTCCTGATGAGAAAATCCAGTATCACCAACATTAACGTTCAACATCATGGGGCCTCAGAGACCCAAAGGGCAGTGGGCTTGGATTAATCTCCTTGGGGAACATAGCATCTTTTTATTTTTTATTAATTTTATTTTATTTATTTATATTTATTTACTTATTATTTATTTATTTATTTATTTTATTATTATTATTTTTTTTTTTTTTGGTTTTTCAAGGTAGGGTCTCACTCTGGCCCAGGCTGATCTGGAATTCACTATGCAGTCTCAGGGTGGCCTTGAACTCTCAGTGATCCTCCTACCTCTGCCTCCCGAGTCCTGGGATTAAAGGCGTATGCCACCACGCCCAACCTTGAACACGGCATCTTTTAATGTAATGCATGCTCCTGTCTCCGGTTCCTCCCCAGCTGACCTCATTAGTCTTGGCACATCGTCAGGAGACACCATCAGACTACTCTGGACAGTGCCTCTCGGCTGCCCAATGGTGTCTATCAAGACCAGGTGCTGTTAGACCCAGGTCCATACGGCTCTCGCCTGGGGGTGTTTCTGTGTCCTGGGGACTGGGCACAGGGCCACAGGGGCTCCCTGTTTGCTTCTTCGGAACCAGTGGCACAGCACTGAGCAGGGATCAAGAGAAGGTGAAACCAAGTCCTCTGCTGCCGGGGTGCGGAAGCTTGGTTCACATGAGGTCTCCCAGACCGTTCAGTGATGAGAGCAGAAGCCATACATGGGGTCACGACCATCCCCTGTGGCTTTCCTATAGAAGCCACAGCTGCCGCCAGCAGCCTCATGGAGACATGTATGCACACATTAGTCAAGATTCGATTATTTTTATTATTATTTAGTTGAGAGAAAGAGAGAATGGGCACACCAGGGCCTCCTGCCACTGCAAGTGAACTCCAGATGCACATCTAAGATTCTAAACTAGCTAAATTAGATTAGTCAAGATCAAGAGAGTACTTGCCTTCATTTTTGCAATATATGAGGTTTTAAATTTATTTATGCAGGTCCAAATTTTAGTTTGGCATCATATTCAACTCTTTGGCTTAAAGAACTTCTTTTAATCTGTTGTTTAGTGAAGGTAGGCTGGTCACCAGTTCAGCTTTTGTTAGTCAGTGACTCTTTATTGGACTCTCATAGTTGAAGAATTTTTTATTAGTTATATAGATGGTGTGTATACAGCCATGACGGAACCACCGTTAGCCTTCTCCCTGTCCTCCCCCCATGGGCATTGTGGGTCCTGCTTTGTGGGAGTTGCCATCAGCTATGGGGGAAAGGCAACGTCTGTGCATAATGACCCAACTCATGGCTCTAACACTCTTTCCGCCCCCTCTTCCGCAAATTTCCCTGAGCCATGTTGGGTTCGTTTTCGGTCTATTTCAGTGACGAGGTCTTGGGAGCCTCTGTGTCTCTGGATATCTGATTTGGCAGGAGTTGAGTGTTCTCTGTGTTTATCTCCTTCACCCTGGTGCTGATACCAGGTTCACCGAGAAAGCAACACTCTTGCTCATTTCCCCAATAACTCTATGGCAAAGAATATTTTTGCAAGTTATAGAATTCTTGGTTGACAGATCTGCACTTCCTCACATCCGATTGTCTTCAGAATTGCAGGTTCTGAATAGCTATCAGCTATGATTCTAATCGTTATGCTTCTAATCTAATTCTACCCCCACCGTGCTTATCCTTAGTATTTTATCTTTGGATTCAACAGCTTTTTTCTTTGTGCACTCTGATTTGTAATTCGCATACTTGGGGTTTTCTGGACCCAAGTCTTTTTTTTGTTTTGTTTTGTTTTGTTTTTTTTTGATGTTTTGAGGTAGGGTCTCACTAGTTCAGGCTGACCTGGAGTTCACTCTGTAGTCTCAGGGTGGCCTCGAACTCACAGTGATCCTCCTACCTCTGCCTCCCAAGTGCTGGGATTAAAGGCGTGCACCACCACGCCTGGCCCAAGTCTTTCATTATTTTAGGAACGTCCCCAACTTATACATTTTTAATTATTTCATTATTTCTTCTACCCACTCACACTTTATGAGTATGTTAAACTGTCTAATGTTGTTTCACAGGCCCAGGATATCCTGTTCTGGGCTTTTTTTTTTTTTTTTTTTTATATCCAGTTTTAATAATTTCTAGTGGCATATGTTCATAACATAAAAACACATATTTTTAGATCTAGGTTCTGCGTATGAGAAAATATGCAGCACTCATTTTTCCAAGTCTGGTTTCTCTTGCTTAACTAATGAGTCCCAGTTGCCTCCATTTTCTTTGAAATGCCATAATTTCATTTTTCTTTGTGGCTGAATAAAATTCCATGGTGTTATAGGTGCCACATTTCTTTTTTTTAAAAAGACCTTATTTTTATTCATTTATTTGTTATAGACACAAAGAAGGGAAGAGAGAGAGTGAGAATGGGCACGCCAGGGCCTCTAGCCACTGCAAATGAATTCCAGATGCATGTGCCACCATGTGCATCTGGCTTACGTGGGACCTGGAGAATCAAACCTGGGTCCTTAGGCTTCCAGGCCTGCGCCTTAACCGCTAAGCCATCTCTCCAGCCTGGTACCACATTTCTTTACCCACTCATCCACTGATGAACAACTAGGCTGGTTCCATTTCCTGACTAGTGTGAAATTCAGCAGCAATAAATGTGCAATTGTGGCTGTTGTATTGGTCAACTTCTTGTTGCTGGGATAAAATATCAATTTAAGCTGGGCATGGCGGTGCACGGCTTTAATCCTATCATTCAAGAGGCAGAGGTAGGAGGATCACTGTGAGTTCGAGGCCAGCATGGGCTAGAGTGAAACCCTACCTCGCAAAACCAAAATAAGATAAAATAAAATAAATTTAAAGGAAGAAGGGTTTATTTTGTCTTGGATTAAAATCCATCATAGTGGGAAAGGCACCATGGCATCTGGTAACATTCAGTCCACTGTGAAGAAACCAAGAGTGTTGTCAGCTGCTGCTCAGCCAGCTCTCTCCTTCTGACCCAATTCAGGACCCTGGCCAGCCCATGGAATGGTGCAACGCACAGTTAAGGTGGGTTTTCCCACCTTAACTAACCCATTCAAGATACCCCTCAAGGATGTGAACAGAGACTAAGCTAATGTACATAATCCCTCACAGGGGATTCTAGGTCATGTCAAGGTGACCACTGATATTCCGTCAGAGCCATCTCTGCTGTATGTATCTGCTGGTATGTCGGTTCAGAGCTCTTCCGGAGTGGGGCAGCCGGCTCTGAGGACAGCTTAACTTTCAGTCTTTTGAGGATGCTCCATACTGATTTCTAGATTAGCTGCACAAGAAGACGGCGTTCTCGCCTTTGGCGGACGAGGGTTAGTATTGCCCCGTGACCCTGCCAACGTGCAATTGCTTGTCTCCTCCATGGCAGCCATTGTGGTTGTATAATGTAGAATCCCAAAGCAGTTTTAACTGGCCTCACCTTCTAAGGAATGCCTCATTTCTGTAGAGGTTTAGACTTCTAGTATGCTACTTGACACCTTATTTTCTGCTGCTCTGTTGAAATTCCACATCTTTTATTAAATACTACCCTTTTTTTTTTTTTTTGTTTTTCCAGTCGGTCCTTTGGACTATTAATCATGATTAAAATCCATGTCTGCCTTTTATGCCATTTCTATGGTTTAGTATTTTTTGGGTTGTTTATTTATTTATTTATTTGAGAGAGAGAGAGACAAAGAAGCAGAGAGAGAGACAGAGAGAGAATGAGCATGCCAGGGCCTCCAGCCACTGCAAACGAACTCCAGACACATGCGCCACCTTGTGCACCTGGCTTACATGGGTCCTGGGGAATCCAACCGGGGTCCTTTGGCTTTGAAGGCAAATGCCTTAACCACTAAGCCATTTCTCCAGCCCTGGTTTAGTATTGTGATAATGGATTTTCATTTCTTGTGCTCTAAATGTTTCACAGTTTTGTTAAATTGTAGACATCATGGCCGTAGGCACGTAAGGGCCTGGGATAAACGTTACCTATGCCTGGAAGATGGCACGTCTCTGCTGTCAGGCTGTTAGTGTGGGGTGGGGTGTGGGCCGATCTGAACGAGGGTTGGGCTGGACTGAAGCTGATGCAATGGTGACTTTCTGTGCATGTTGGGACTGCATTTCTCTGGAGTTGCCTGGCATTGAGGGCTTTTCTAGTGTCCTCTCAAGCCTTCAGACATCTCCGCACAGCTCCTTTAAGACTTTTACCCTCCCCCTCCCACATATGTTGCAGACCGTCGCTTGCTCATCAGCATCCTCCAACAGGACATTCATTTGGATCGTCTACAAAGTGCTTGCATCAACATTGCTCCAAAGCACATGAAAACCATAAAGATAAAAATTGACATAGACAAGAGAAAACCTTAGTCTCATTCGCGCCCAAGGTGTCTGAGCCAGCCCACACAGCCCCGGGCTGTAAAGCATGAGCCTTCAGACCACTGCTCATAGCTGCCCATGGTCTTCACTGTGCCCCTTACCATCTCCCAAGATATGCCCCAAACATGGCATTTCACTCACGAATGTCAAAACTCCCTTTGATCTAACAGTACACACACACACACACACACACACACACACGTGTGCTACAGGTCTCAAAAGAAATTAAACCTCATACTACTTACACAGTTCGCAAACAAGACAAAAACAAAATAACAAACACTGAAGGGTCTATGTGGACATGTATGTTAAAGCAATGATAAAAGAATGGTACCACAGCCCAGATGGCAGCAACCCTTGGCCCTCAACAGCTAGCACAAGCTTGGGAGCAAGCATCGCTGAACCAACAGCCCAGGAGCCCTCCTCCACCATCACCCTAATGCTGACCCCTTCCTGCTGCCCCCTTGGGTCATCCCAGACAAGCCCCTGGCTCAGGCCCCTGTGTGGGCCTTTAGGGCTGCTAAAGAAGCTAAGGCCAGAATTGAGAGTGTGGAGGAAGGACGGGGGGCGCACACACAGCAGGACAGCCACACCCTGTCTCCAGCCCATCTGTTTCTTGGTCTGGGGGTTCATGCCTGCCTCTGCTTTATACATTGGGGTAACTCCTCACTTTACTTACATGCATGATTCTTCTCTGGTCTCTGAATTTACCACACGTACATTTTGCTTACACTCTTGGTCTACCACATGGGTGTTAATTCTAAACTCTGTACCTGCTGCCCGTGTAATTTCTCTAAACTCAGGGTACTGTAGGTGTAATTTGCTTTACTATTCATTTTTCTTTTTTTTTAAAGATTTTTTTATTAATTATTTGAGAGAGAGAAAGAGACAGAGAAAGAGAGTGTGTGAGAATGGGTACACCAGGGCCTCCAGCCACTGCAAACGAACTACAGGTGCATGCACCACCTTGTGCATCAGGCTTACGTGGGTCCTGGAGAAGTGAACCTGGGTCCTTTTGGCTTTGCAGGCATACGCCTCAACCGCTAAGCCTTCACTCCAGCCCTACTATTCATTTTTCATCTGAACTTCTTGGTCTCTGCCATGATACTGTCCCTCTGCTATTCTGCCGCAAGCCACCACCATTTGCTCTCTTAATTCTTCCATAGGGAGGCTCAGGGTGGCCTCTGTGGTTCCCTCTAAATCTCCCTACAAAAGCACCGAGGATCTATCTTCCCTACATTTATGGCTCTGCCCCGGCCTCTTCCAAGACCTCCATTTCCCGGAAATGGCACTCATCAGCTATGCTGTGTCTTCCACATGAGTTCACGTTTCCTATCTTCCATGTGCTTGGGACTCTGCTCTACCCTTTGACCTACACCCGAATTTCCCTTAAATAAACCCCACAATTTGTTATTTTTCCCTAAATTAAATAATTCATGATTTATCCTTCTTCAGTCCATTCCTATCAATTCATTATTAAAAAATAAGACAAGGGCTGGAGAGATGGCTTAGCGGTTAAGGCATTTGCCTATGAAGTCAAAAGACCCAGGTTCGATTCCCCAGGACCCATGTAAGCCAGATGTACAAGGGGCACATGCATCTGGAGTTCGTTTGCAGCGGCTACAGGCCCTGGTGCACCCATTCTCTCTGTGTCTGTCTCTCTTCATTTCTATCTATCTCTGCTTGCAAATAAATAAATAACTAAATAAATTTTTTAAAAAATAAGACAAGAGGGCTGGAAAGATGGCTCAGAGGTTAAGACGCTTGCCTGCAAAGCCTAAGGACCTGGATTTGATTCCCCAGTACCTACATAAGGCCAAATGCACAAAGTGGTGAATGCATCTGGAGTTGTTTGCAGTGACCAGAATTCTTGGCATGCCCATTCATTTTCTCTCTATATCTCTATTTCTCTCTCTGCCTCTTTCTGTCTCATAAAAAATAAATAAACAATGTATTTAAAAAATAAAACAAGAACTCAGTATTGGGGTTCATAAGTTTGGGAGGTCCCTTCTGAAACCCCAAATCCTGCATCATGTATCAGAATAACTTGTCTTTGGCTGAGGAACTTCAAGAATGGGTTTGGTCGAAGTTCATCCCAAAGGTGTTTCTGCTCTACAGTCATCTGTCAGGCACCTCCCAGCAGAATCTAGGAATTCCCAAAGTTTGGAATAGGGATTAAAATTATTTCTCCATACTTTAAGAATGTAAAACATGTAAAATTCTATATTCCTAAAAGAATTCAGAGTTTGCCTACTGAATTAGCTGGTTTTTTTCTCTCACAATTATTAGAATGTTCTTTTCAAGTTCACATTTCTTGGACCCCATCCTGAGTAATTCTGATGTTTCTCATGTAGTCAGTTCATACTCAGCACTTGTAAATGAGTTATTTCTCAAATATCTCACTTTAGAGATAAAGAAATTGAGGTCTCCCCGCAGCTTGGGGGAGGGGAAGGAACTTGAATTATGGAGCAATAGTTCATAGCAGAGGTGGGCAAAGGCCACGCCTTTAATCCCAGCACTCAGAGGCAGAGGTAGGAGGATCACCAGTGAGTTTGAGGCCACCCTGAGACTACATAGTGAATTCTGGGTCAAGGCCAGGGCTAGAATGAGACCCTACCTCAAAAACCAAAAAAAAAAAAAAAAAAAAAAAAAAATCACGTTCTTTCCTCCAAGGTCTACCAGTGCCCCCCATGGATAGTAAGAAGAGAATGCAGAGGGACCCAGACTTGTCAGCCACACTGTATAGCAGGGCGTGAAGTAGGATATGTTAAGATGGGGCTGCAGGCATGTCTTTTACTGTTTCTGAATATGCAATATGGGGACTATTTAATGTCTTTTAAATTGAATTGTATTTCTGAAAGTGGATCCAGCAGACACTTCTCTTGGGGTTCTAAGGAAGTTTAGGAGAAGATCTTTCATTCCCTTAGAATGCACCCTTAGTGAAGATATTTCTAAGATTCCCTCAGAACTTGCTCCATTGGAACAACCTTAAACACCAGGAAACACACCCTTGACTAGGCCTTACATGGTGCAGGCAGCGAACCCTCCAGGAGCCGCGACCTCGCTGGTCTCTCAGCCTCCGACCCCAGCTCTCAGGCTCAGGCTCACCTTGGCTGGTGACTGCTGGAAGCTACGCAGAAGTCCCAGGCTCCCACTTTCCTTTCCTTTGTCAGTGCAGAAGTCTCTTTCCTCCCAGTGTGAGGAGGAAGTCACTGCACTGCTGATACCTCTGAGTTCAGGAAGCCCAGAGAGGCGGGATGGTGATGACTTAAAGGGACAGAAACACTTTCCATCCCGCTGTGGCTTGCACTGTTGCTCCTGCAGAATCAGCTCCTCTGTGTCTCGGCTGTGCACATGTCCACCAGGGTCAGCCGTGCTGCACAGCTTGTCCTCGTCAAGGAAGGCCAGGGCGTGGCAGGACCCTGAGGCCTGACTTTATTTCTAGACTTGGTTATTGCTAAGCTTCAGTTGAGTCTTCTCTTTACGAGTGTATCTCCCTGTGGACCAGGCCTAGAGAGTCTCTTCCTCAGGACAAAATATGGGAACCTCGGTGGTTTGGACGTTCATGTGGCCAGTGCCAGCTCTGGGCCCAGCCTGCCAGAAAATCCCCCAAATCCCCAAAATCTCCAAAAGCAACAGCTCGCCACTCTGGAGAGAACAGCTCACCTGCCACCGAAGTACCTGTGGGCCGGTGGCTGCCCGGGGATGAGCCCCATCCCCTGTTCTCACCCTCCTCTTATCAGGGCCCCGAGCCGGCTCATCCGTGCTGTGTCCCCATTCTGGTTTTCTCTGGTCCCTCGAGAGCGTCGTGATGTGAAGAGAAGATGCAGGTGGCACAGCTACCACGGGGCTGGCTGAGCCCTGGTTAGTTCCTTTAGCAGCTATAGCAGCGCGCAGCCTGATGCAAGGGACATTCCCCAAGGCAACTTCTTAGGGGCCGAGCCGCTCCACCTTGTCCTGTCTGACACAAGCCCACAGCACCCGCCTCGTAGAGCGTCCAGCGAGTGTAAGGCCGAACGAAGTGGGAGGAAGGAAAAGGCCGCTCCTGAGTGACGCAGGGTGGCTTCACTATGTGCACTGTGGTTACAATTCATTTATTCTCATAGTTCAAGGACGTTCTGGAAAAATGGTTCAATCCAAACAAATTAGACATCTCAGAGACATATTGAGATGGGCTTGGCGGCTGTTTTGTGGTTTCATGGACACAGTTTGTTTATAGAGCAAAACGGCATGATAGAACATTCTGTGAGCGTGGAAATGTTTGCAGCCACATGGGGCTAGAGTGATGAGGAACTGGACTTGGCATTTTATATCATTCTAGTGCACAGGATTAAATACTTCATCCATGTGGCTTTTGGCTACCATTCTGGAAGCAGCTACAGTATGACTTTTCCTCCTCGTCATCTTCCTCGTCTTCCTCCTCCCTCCATTACATGTGTGCTAGGTAAGTCCTCTACCACTCAGATCTCCCTAGCCCTCGTTTCACCTTTTATCTATTTATTTTTTTTATTTGAGAGAGACAGAGAGAGAATGGTCACGCCAGCAGCCTCTCAGCCACTGTGAACAAACTCCCCTTGTGCACATGTATGTATGACATTGTGTGCTTGCCTCACTTTTGCGTCTGGCTAAACGTGGGACCTGGAGATCTGAACAGGCATTCTTAGCTTTCGCAGGGAGGCACCTTAACTTCTAAGCTATCTTTCCAGCCCTCACCTTTTATTTTCAGACAGGTTCTCACTAAGTTGCCTAGGTTGGCCTTGAACTCATTCTATAATCCAGCAGGGCTTCAAGCTTGCAATGCTCTCCTTGCTGGAGAAGGTGAATCACTGGAGGAGGAGCTTGAGGCTTATTGGTCCAGCCAACCTGATGCTGAGAGCCAGCTCCCTCTTGCTGCCACCTTCTAGCTGCTGTGACAAGGTGTGACGCTCAGTCCTCGCTCTGCTGTGACAGGGTGTGACGCCCAGTCCTCGCTCTGCTGTGACAAGGTGTGACGCCCAGTCCTCGCTCTGCTGTGACAAGGTGTGACGCCCAGTCCTCGCTCTGCTGTGACAGGGTGTGATTCCCAGTCCTCGCTCTGCTGTGACAGGGTGTGATGCCCAATCCTCGCTCTGCTGTGACAGGGTGTGGCGCCCAGTCCTCGCTCTGCTGTGACAGGGTGTGACGCCCAGCCCTCTTTCTGCCCTGCTTCCCCTGCTGTGATGAAACTCCCCCGCACAAGTGAAGTTGAAACAAACCCTTTTCTCCCAAGGCAGGCACCTTAACCGCTAAGCCATCTCTCCAGCCCCCGATAGTTCAGTTTTAATTGTCACCTTATTGGAACTGGAATCGTCTAGGAGACAAACCCATTAGCATCTCCGTGAAGGGGATTCGAAGTCAGGTGAACTGTGTAGAGAAGGCCTACCATAATGTGCACAGCGCCATTCCATGGGCTTGGGTTCCAGAGTGCATGAAGGGAGACGGAAGCTTATCACCAGCATTTACCTCATGATGCTGCTTGTGAACTCAGTGGGACTCCTTGTGCCCTGATCCCGCCACCAGGTCTTTCCGGCCAAATGGATTCTATCTATAGTGAAAAGGTAAGTTGAAATGAATCCTTCCTTCCTCAAATTGCTTCTTTTCAGGTCCATTAAAGAAACACGTACAGGGCTGGAGAGATGGCGTAGTGGTAAAGCACTTGCCTGTGACACTTAAGGACCCTGGTTTGAGGCTCAATTCCCCAGTACCCACATAAGCCAGATGCACAAGAGCTCATGCATCTGGAGCTCGTTTGCAGTGGTTGGAGGCCCTGGTGCGCCCATTCTCTCTCTCTCCCTCACTCACTCTCATAAAAATAAAAATAAAAAAAACAATTTTTAATTAAAAAAAAAAAAAAACATACAGGAGGAAAGTAAGACTTAGCCCAGAGCAGAGCTGTGGGCTTCTCACAGAAGAGACACAGAAAGTAAAACACAGCCAGCGTAGTCCGGAGCTTCTCAAGGGAGAGTCACATTTTGCTGTCTTTGCAAAAGTCATATATACCATTTGGGTGGGTTTTCAAGCTCTTGTCTTCAAAGCATTCTGAGAAACCTAAATGAGATCTCCAGGTGGCTCCTGAGGGTACTTGACAGGACTGCAGTTGATGAGTCAAACTGATGATCACAAGGATGCAGGAAGGTAGGATGTCTTTACTATAAACAAAATTGACAGTCTTGGGCTGGAGAGATGGCTTAGCAGTTAAGGCGCTTGTCTGTGAAGCCTAAGGACCCAGGTTCAATTCCCCAGTACCCACATAAGCCAGATGCACAAGGCGACACATGCATCTGGAGTTCTTTTGCAATGGCGAGGGGCCCTGATGAGCCCATTCTCCCTCTCCCTCTCCCTCTCCCCTCTCTCTCTCTCTCTCAAATAAATATAATAACTTTAAAAAATTAAGTCTTAAGTCTTGCTTGAGATTCCAAGAATACATCTGGGAAAAGGGATGAGGTCCTACCCAAAGTCATGTTGTATTCAGACCTTAAGCCCGATTCGTTGCTATTCTGACATAAAGAATCTACCTCTAGGCTGGGAGATGAGTCCGCTGTTAAAGGCGCTTGCTTGCAAAACCTGGCAACCCAGGTTTGAATCCCCAGTACCCACATAAAGCCAGATGCACAAAGTGGCCCATGCATCTGGATTTGTTTGCAGTGGCAAGAGGCCCTGGCCCACCCATTCCCTGCCCCCTCTCTCCTTGCAAATCAATAAATTAAAATATTTAAATATGCATATTATCTCTAAGTAGGAGACCTTCACAGTAGATTCTGTAATTGTGAGGGAATTCTTCTCAGCGAAGAAGCTTCAACCAGACTTGGGATGAGGGGCTCCTTTTCCTCCCTCCCCATGTCCCAGGAATGTTCTTCTCTTTCTATCCTGCCTCAACGTCAACATCTGAAACTTTGATCCCTCAATATTAAGGGTTAGTGAAGGCCAAAGCTCCATTTTCTGCAATCACTTCCATGATGAACGGGGACTTAGATTTCAGAGATCAAGAGTCTCAGGGGGACATGAGGGAGCCCAAGCTTGCAGATCAGAGGGTCATTGAGGAAATCTGGAAAAGGATGCTGTCCCTCAAGACACCAAATGACATGAACAATGAAACTGACAATAGACAGCTAGTTTAAGATTAGTGTCAAAAATAGCAGGATCCTTTTGCCACGAGGTGCGTGATTCTATGCTGGAAGTAAATCGTTAAAAAATTAGACGGCAGCTGCTAGGCACTGTATTGGTGGCAGCAGCCTGACCAGGCAGAGTGGGCAGTGTTTATGCAACTCCACATCCCTGCTGTATGGGTTACAGGAAAACTCCTGGGCCAGAACTTACAGCCCCACTGATTCTTTCCCCAAGGACATCTCCTGAGCGGAGATGGATCAGGAAAAGACGTAGATATCTTCATCACAAAATTTCACCATAATATAATGAAGAGTCAAGGACACTGCAGTCCTTGGCTAGTGATGGATTAAGAATTTGGCTCAAACCTTTCAGAGAAAAGAAGATGGGAGGTGTTATAAGGTTAGAGCAAATGGTTCCAAAATCATATTAAAATTTTACACAAAAAAAGTAAAATTCATCACCATATTACTACAAGCAGCACTGGTATCTTCCAAGCAAACTTCTAAGACTCCAATTGTGCAAAAATATTAGAGAAGGAAACAGCTTTATTACGCTAATAAACAGATCAACTTGTGGGATTATAAGAAATAAGCAACAAGAGGTAGGGTGGTGGGAGTTGCAACAGCAAGTTCATTTCTCAAAAAAAGAGAGAGAGAGAGAGAGAACTGGGCTGGAGAGATGGCTTAGCAGTTAGGGTGCTTGCCTGCAAAGCCAAAAGACCCAGGTTCAAATCCCCAGAACCCACGTAAAGCCAGATGCACAAGGTGGCGCATGCGTCTGGAGTTTGTTTTACAAAAAAAAAAAAGAGGGGGAGGGAAAAAGAGTGAGAGAACTGATCGATTATCAAACTGGTTATACTGTGATTGGCGACTTTCTCCCGTTTCTACCAGGACTGCTGCACATGACATACACTGTTGCCTCCACTGTTGAATTCCTGAGTTTTTTTTTTTTTTCCTCCTGCAAGCTTGGTTGAATTCTGATATACTTTGCTGACAACACATTTCCTTCAAAGTGCAGATGAAAAGGAACAATTTGAGTCCTTCTGTGAAAATTGTAATTAAATGAGACGGACATTTGTTGAAAAATAATTATACCACCATCTCCATCAATAAAGATGGTCTCCTGCAAAGAACCGAGCTTTCTAACAAAGCATATGGTAACCAGATTGCTGCTGTCCTAGAGGCAAAAGTAAGAGCAAGCCTGGCATGGTGGTGCATGCCTTTAATCCCAACACTAGGGAGGCAGAGGTAGGAGGATCTCCGTGAGTTCAAGGCCACCCTGAGACTACAGAGTTAATTCCAAGTCAGCCTGGGCCAGAGTGAGACCCTACCTTGAAAACCAAAAAAAAAAAAAAAAAGTAACAGCAGAAGCTGCAGGTGGAGATGAAGTGACCCACGGACAAAAATCGAGCGGAGAACCACTGGCGCAGCCTGGGGCGTCTCCTGTGGTCTCCTGTAGCTGCCCTCTGGGTCCCTGAGGAAGAACACACAGGTAGCAAGCACTCGTGGGTTCTGCTTGGGTGTTTCACAGCTCAAACATCGCAGACTGCCAGGGGTGGAATTTACTGCATCCCTTAGTCCCAAACACAGGAAGTAGCGGGTGTGGAGGGATGAGTCCTGGAGGACAGGTCATCAGAGAAAATGCGAAAAACACGGGCAAGAGCTTCACTGGGTCTACTCGCTGAAGAACTGGTTAAAGATAGAAGTAGCAACGTCCCATACTCGAAAGATGATTTCAACTATTTTATTCTGATTAATAACTTCCCTTCTGGCAACTTGTTGTCTCTCAGTGTAGAGAGCCTCTGTTCTGGAACATTCCCTCTCCATCTGCGCCCTTCTCCTTTCCCGTTCCAGTTGGTCGGTCAGGTCTCTAATTTGCTCTTCATACTCCTCTCTTATCCGTGCTCGCTCCCTCTCCAGCATCGCTCGGTAATGTTCTTGCTTCTCGTGGGTTTGTCTCTGAATCTCCTCCTCGGCCCTTTGGAACATCTGGTTGGTGTAGCACCCTCCCCCGTTCTCCTGCACCATGCGCTCCACCAGGGTCAGCAGCCGTGTCCTCTGGGCCTCCTGCTCGCCTCCTGTTGCCCTGTTGTTGAACACACAGTAGCGATCCCCGAACTTGTGCATCAGCTCTCGAATGCCACTTGGCGCCTCCTTCAAGTACTCATGGAAGTCAATGTCGCCCAGATCGTCTTTCCGGGTGAATAAGAGAATCATGAATCTTCTCGCCCTGTCTCCAAACAGTCTCAGGATCTTCTCCGTGGCCTGCCCTTCTTCCACGGTGTAGCGGCCCAGGGGCACGACCAGCAGCAGGGCATGAGGCCCTGGGGAGGTCAGGAGGAGACAGCGAACAATCTCCTTGCACGTGTCACTATCCCGTACTTCAGTGTCAAAAATTCCAGGCGTGTCCACGACGACAATTTCTCGTGCGTTCCACACGCTTCTCCCTTCCTCACAGACCTTGGTGATGGATTTTGCTGAGATGCCAGAATGAAATGCTTTCTCTCCCAGGATGCTGTTCCCTGTTGCACTCTTTCCTGCTCCGGTTTTACCCACTAACACAATTCTCAGCTGGGAGCTTATGTCATCATGGTTTCCAGGCTCTGGAACAGGAAGGAAGCAAAAGCCAAGTGTGAGAATCTACCTCCAACAGCTCGGGTGCAGAGGCCGGACACCCCGTGCCCGTCCCTGTTGCTGGCTCTGGGCTTCTCCCTTGCTGTTACCTCTGCCCTCCCCGGGTCGCAGACAGCCTCTGGGCCTAGGGCCAGCTTACAGGACTTAGACATCTAGAACCTTCCTTGTTCTGCTTTCACGCTCTCTTTTCAGAATACTATTGAGCTCCTGCCCCATTTAAAGCTTCTTCACCCTCACAGAAGGAAATAAAATGGTTTTAAAGGGAACTGTGGGCTGTTGATGATAGCTGCCCCTCTAAGATAATGAATGCAGAAAATAACACTCAGGGCTGGAGAGATGGCTTAGCGATTAAGACGCTTGCCTGGGAAGCCTAAGGACCTAGGTTCAATTCCCCAGTACCCACATAAGCCAGATGCACAAGGGACACATGCATCCGGAGTTCATTTGCAGCGGCTGGAGGCCCTGGGGTGCTCATTCTTATTCTCTTTGTGTGTCTCTCTCCTCTTCCCTTCCCTCTATCTCTCTACTTGCAAATAAATAAGTAAATATATTTTTAAAAAGAAAGCAACACGAAGCTCGAATTGGGGGCGTCTGCAGGGAAAGATGTTCTTGTAAAAGAAAGTTTCCTGCCTACCACTCAGATGTTACGTGCCCTCCACTATCCTGACGACATACTTTTCCATGTTTGAGAATAAGATCCTGGGACAAAAGCAAAATGTTTCTGACAATATTGGAAAGAGGGAGGCTAAGATCACCTAAGAAAAGGTGTGGCAGCTAGGAGTTCATTTTATCATTTACTTGGAGTCACACTGGAATCCTAAGAGGCGGGTGAATTGCCACTGTGTGAGACCTTGTCTCAAGGGGCAAGGGTAGGGAAAAGACAGACAGACAGACAGACAGACAGACAGACAGACAGACAGACAGAGACAAGATGCTGAGGTCTGAAGCACTGACAAATCATTCATTTCTCCCACTCAGCCTCATGGACATGTCATGAGGAGAAAGCAGAGAGGAGAATGAACAGAGGAACACGAGAAGTGAGAGAGCGGGGGAAAATGAAAAGAAACGAACAGCAGCTAGAAAGAGTTTTCTATTGTTCAGTTCAAGACAGGAGGGATCACATCCTCCCGGCCTGATTCTCCCCATATATCCTGTCTACCCCACCCCCCACCGCCCGCACCACTCACCGTAGCCAGTTCCCGGCTTGCCTGGGTCGGAACTCATACCTTGGTTCTGGGCTGCCATTGTAGCTTGAATCCCTGTCGACAAAGAAACATCCTGTGTTAGTTTGAACGTATGGCCCTGTACACACAGGCTTGAAACTTGAGTCCCCAGCAGGCAGACCTCTGCTACCAGAGGCATGTGTATCACTGGGGCGGGGGCGGGTACCTTGAAGTCCAGCCCTAAGAGTACCAGTCCAGCTGTAAGTTGTGTCCAGAGCAGTTGGCGCTCTGGCTGTTGAGCTGCTACTGGCAGCTGTTTCACTCTGCTGAGGGTACTGGGGTGAGCCAGCTTCTTCCATCATTGTAGGTGTTCCCCCGGAATTTGTAAATAAACCTTTTCGTCCTGTAAGCTGCTTTTGGAGTGGTGTTTGTCCAGTAAATGCGAAGCTGACTGCAACACACACCGTGGCATTTTGGGAAATGGAGAGTCACTAGAAACCCCTGGCTTCCCACAGTCAATAGATAACTTGCCAGTTTGATTTCTCCGGACCTATTTTCATAACCTCACTTGAACTCTTCTTTGTCCATTTGTTCCTTTTTCTACACACACACACACACACACACACACACTGAGACCTTTTTCAAGTCACCTGTGGTCTGGCCCCTCCTCAGAGCTCCACACATCTGAGACACTCAACCTCTCTTTTACCCATTTCATGGGCATCTCGGCAGAGGTTGCCCAGAATAGAACCCTTGACCTCCACCACCAGCAGGATTCCTTGTCTCAGTAAATGGCATCGCCACCCAGCCAGTGCCTCCTGCCACACCTTGGGGGCCTCAACAGACCTTCCTCCCTGACCTGCATCAGCCCATCACCAATTCCAAATGGTGCTACTGTCAGCACCCTCACAGTTACCCATTCCCTGAGAGTCTCCAACACCCCACCTCTGCCTCAGCCTGGACCTGTGGGGCTGGCTTCAGCGAGCCTGTGCACACGCTGCATTGTTACAGCACTGGCTCTAACACGAAAACATTTCTGGATGTTTTACTGTCTCCTCTCAGACAGAAGACCATCTCTGCTTTGTGGATGCTTTTATCTGTGGGGACAAGGCACGATCTGGATGGGGGTGGGGTTCTGCTTGTTAAGTCACAACCTAATGGATAAGCCCTGCTGCTTCCTCTCTGGTCGTCTGTGTCCTGACAATCCTTCCCCTGTTAACAACATCAAGCGGCACAGAACCGTGGGGCTCATTTTGAACGTTTTCTTTTGCTGCTCCCCACAGATATTTGGGAGACCTCTCCGCGCAGCTGCCTCTGACCAGGACAGGCTCCAGTGCTCCTCATTAAGGACAAGGTCCCAGACAGGAAGCCATCGATCACGGATTTGAAAGGGGGAGCCAGGGGCTTCTTTGAAAAGCATTGCTGCTTGATTTGGAAGGTTAGGGAGGTAGGGAACAGCTCCTTCTCAACTGGGAAAAGACATCATAGATACCTTCAAGGGCCTGGCTTTGACCACAGGTTGACGCTGGTGATGGAGACGGAGAGGAGACAGGACGCAGACACGGGAGGCAGGGGTGTCTGGGTACTTCTCAAGACTGCCACAGCACCAGGACTCTCAGGGCTGCTCTGGTGAGGTTACTTCAGATGCAAACCAGGAGACTGAGCTCCTGTGGGTGCTGACCTGGGTGGCTAGGTTCTCCCTTTGCCCGTCAGCAAGGATGCCCTGCCTTCTCAGCTCCAATCACGCCAGGTGTGGCTTCCTCCTCACACCTGCCCAGGGGGAGCTCACCTCTGCCAGAAACCCAAAGGGACGGTCCGGGTCCATGAGGAAGGATCTTTAGCAGAGAGCAGGTGGTCACACTGATTCTGACCTCTGTGCTGGCGTGGGGTTGGGGGGACAGCTGTTCCCTTTGTGGAACCCAATACCCTCCATGCCCGCCTCCCCGCTCCCCCAGAGCTAATGCTTCCACTGGACTCCCCCTGAGTCAGTTTTCAGAGTTTACAACCATGAAGGAAGTTTTCTTTGTGAAACAAGTCTCTTCTAAGCAGCCATCCCTGAAGCATGTATGAATGTGTGGGGCCTGACCTTCAAACAATCACAGCCCAAAATGAGCAAACAGGAAGTAGGAAGCGGCAAGTCAGCTGTCAGAGAGCAAGTGAGCGAGTTTGCTCAGCAGAAAATCCCGCAGAAGCCCATCCACGCACACTCACACGCCACCCCTTACCTGGAACTCTGGGTCCGAGTCCCTCCCTGACTCGCAGGCAAAGCTGAAATGCAGAGAAGGAACAGCACAGAAGTCAGGGGCGGGGCCCACTAAACATTTGCATGTGGGAGGGACCTGCCCACCTCACTAGCTAGAGCTTTACAGAACTTTCTCCACTGCTGATGTCCTCCTGCGCCTCCGCCTCCCAAGCAGTTCCCACAGGCCACAGTAGCTACTGAGCACTTCAAATGTGACAGTTGATTGCAGAAGTGAATGTTTCCTGGTATTTCTATATAATTAGTTTGAAGTTCTAGTGGCTGCATGCTGGGCCACACGGTCATGAAAACTGCAGAGTGGAACCCTGAGGGCCCCGAGCTGTCCTGAAGGGAACATAGCTCAGCACTGTGGCCTCCCAGCTGACGTGTGCGCCCCTCGCCTCAGCTCTGTGTCAATGTGCGCAGCTCCTCTCCTCCCAGGGATGCCGCAGAGGACAGGGGTTAATTCTGGGCACATCCTGCATCCTTTGCCAGAAGCAGACAAGGTGACCTTCACTTGACTGACCAGGCTGGACCCAAGCTCACCCTGTGAGGAGGAGCAAGAACCATCTCATATAGTGTAAGGAAAGTGTAAGAGAAAAGCAAAAGAGAACACCGGACTTTGATCTCTATAGACAAAACTGTTTATTAAGATAAAACAGCGAGAGACCTCAGCTTTCCCACAGGATGAAGCTGAAGTACCGGGCCAGGCTGGGGTGCAAGCTTATAAGGGGGATCCTCAGACAAACAGGCTGTACCAGCTGCAGGTCTAAGGGAAGTAGATAAGAAACTGTAGTTATTTGTGTCCTTGCTCAGAATAAGCTTTTTTAGCCAAATTGTCTAGGGAGGGTAACCCAGCAGACAGTTTCTGTTCCTTCAAGGTTTTCTGAGCAAAGGGGAGTTTGGTTTGTCATTCAGGGGTAGACAGGCCTGTCAAGGCCATGCTTCTGAAGTGTTATGGCTTGTTGGTCATAAGGATAGTTCTTAACCCTTTAGTTCCCCTTAGTTTTCAAGGAAGGCTATTAACCCTTCATATAGTCCACCACCGTCGGCAGGGGAGAGTATCCGCCGTCGAGATGGAAGCGGTGAGCATTGTGAGGGGCGTCCAGTTCTGCAGCCCACCCGCGATGCCCCCGTGAGAAAAGGGCTCCCAGGGCTGCGACTGCAGAGACGCAGACTCACTGTTGCATCACACTGGTCATTGTACAACCTGCTAACAAGTCTAAAGAGAAAGAAGACACAGATTTCTCTGAGAACAGTTCTCCTGTTCATTTCCTCTTTGATCTAGGTTATTTAGAAGCAGGGGCTCCGTTTCTCAACATTATAGGATTTTCAGATATGTTTCTGTTGTTGATTTCTAACAAGTTAATTGTTGCCAGAGCACCCACTTTGTGTCACTCAAGGTTCTTATATTAACTGGAACTTCTTGTTGCCCATAGTGTGTCTATCAGTAATATATGTGCCTGTTTTCCTGTGTGCATTCATATACATATATCACATAAAGCTGAATTCTTAAATCAGGTATAGCAACAGATTCACAATAATAATAATAGTAGTAGTAAGTAATGATAAGGTAAGGAGAGCCATTAGAACAGTATATTGTAATAAAACTTATTTGAGTGTACCCTCTCACTGTCTCTAAATCTTGTTGCAGCTTTCCTGTACTTACACTCAGTCTTCCTCCTTTTCATCCTCCTCTTCCAACCTTTCTTCTTCATCCTCATCTTCCCTAGAATTGACACACATAACTGAAACCACAGGTATAAAACTGTGAAGAGGGGCAGGAAGCACACATGGAATATGCAACAAGAAGTTAGGATCAGAGCTGATGGCCTAGTGGTTAAAGGTGTTTACCTGCAAAGCCGGCCATCTTGGCTCCAGTTCCCCAGTCCCCACATAAAGCCACATGCACATTGTGGCACATGCATCTGGAGTTTGCTTGCAATGGCAAGAGGTCCTAGAACACCCGTTTTCTTTTCATTTTTAAATATTTTATTTATTTGAGAGAGAAAAGAGGCAGAGAGAGAGAAAAGGAGAGGGAGAGAATAGGAACGCCAGGGCCTCCAGCCACTGCAAACAAACTCCAGATGCATGCGCCCCCCTCATGCATCTGGTTTACATGGGTCCTGGAGAATCGAACCTAGGTCCTTTGGCTTTGCAGAGAAACGCCTAACTGCTAAGCCATCTCTCCAGCCCTAGCACACCCATTTTCTTTCTTCTACTCTCTCTCTCTCTCTTTCTCACTATCTTTCTTTCTCTCCTCACTTTCTCCTCACAAATAAAGACAAAAATGTGTAATCAGTGTTTTCAATAATATAGGAAACATATATGAATATTAGTCCTGTATTTGTCTGTAAGGAAATATAAAGAAATTTTATAGAACTGAAATAAGCTCTTCATTGTCACATTTGAAGTGCTCTTTTCAGCACACTGTAAGGAAAGATGAAAGAAATATCATTTATTTGGGAATTGGTGAGTCTTCCTTTAAAATTCATGTCAAAGAAAACTTCAGCAATTAATTAGGACAATTGTATTGAAAATAATAAATATATAAAACTAAAGTAAAATTTAAAACTATACCTCAAAGCTTGTAAGAGTCAGCTAAACAATTACAGATTAAATTATGTTTAAGTGAATATATTAGAAACAAAGAAAGAAAATTCCACTTCAAAGTGTATGTATTAAGCAAGCAGGAAAGAATAATAAAATAAGAGGAGGAACAAACTGGTAGGAAAAGATGCAGTGGTAAAGTCAATATCCTGGGTCTGCACACAGTTCATGTCAAGGACTCCGTAAACCTTGGAATACACCGAGTGCTCTCTTTTACTATAGATAAGAAATTGCTTTGAATGATACATGAGTCATTGCACAGGAACAAAGGTTATTAAGGTGGTGCCCTCATACATTTCCCAGAAATGAGTGATTACCCAGAAAAGACCAGAAGATTGAAACGTCAGCCTCACCTGCTAACCTCTGGGAAAGGAGCCAAGGCGACGGTTTCAGGTCCATAAAACTCTTGAGAAGATTGTGACTTTGTGTCTATGGAAGAGCTTAGTGATAGAGCACTTGCCTAGCACGCACGAGACCCCAGGTTCAATCCACAGCACCACAGAGAACAATAAAATATATCATGACTTTCTGTGTCTACGGAAGAGCTTAGTGATAGAGCACTCGCCTAGCACGCACGAGCCCCCAGGTTCAATCCACAGCACCACAGAGAACAATAAAATATATCATGACTTTCTGGGCCGGGCAGCACCTCTGACCCATGGTAGGAAATCGATCCATGTTGATTAAGCACAGAAGCTCTGTCCCCACAAATATCTTGCAATATCAATCGTTTCTATATTGCCCTTCCTACTGCTAGAGTTCTTATAATAAACGAATAAACACAGATGGAGAGTTTCCCTGCGTTCTATGAGCCAGCCTAGAAGATCAGATTCTAACTGAGTGGCATAGTAACGAGATATTCAACAGTCCCAGAGGTCTGAACTTGAACTTGGCCTCTGAAGAGGGAACAGTCTTGTGAGCCTCAGCCCTTGAATGTTGACAGCAGACGTGTGAACTTTTTTCCCACAATGCCCAATTCTCCAACGCTGGCTTGGTGTCCTACAAGTCAATCAAATGCCCACCCTATAAACCTGTGGTTAGTGTCACATCCCACAAGTGAAGCCCCACAAGACTGCTCCCACTTCTCAGGCCAATGTCGAGTCTCTTCACTCTTCACTCTTCACCGGGACTCTTCACTCACTGGGTAAAACTGAGGGTTCCCACGACCCTGGTCAGTGCATGATTTATGGAAGGGGCGCACACAACGTAGAAAAACACTGCATGTGAGTTTCCTCATGGATTCTCAAGAGTGAGGTTCAAGAGATGAATGGGCGAGATCCACGCTACAGCACAGCTTCCTTGCTCTTCCACGGTGCATCACGCACCGGCTGAGCATGCAGAAGTTTTTACCAACCTGGACATTCATGAAATCTCGTTTAAGAGTTTGCATCCACTTCAGTATGCAGTCTCTACCACCTTCATAGGCGTTGATGGGAGAGACAAAGTTCCAGCCTTCTCATCTTTTCTGGTTATCAGCTCTACCCTGAAGTTATAATAACTTTAATAACTTTGTTCATGCTCATAGACTCATGTCTAATCAAAAACTGGTTCTTGGGCTGAAGAGATGGCTTAGTGGTTAAAAGCATTTGCCTGCAAAGCCAAAGGATCCAGGTTCAATTCTCCAGGACCCACGTTAGCCAGATGCACAAGGTGGCGCACACGTCTGGAGTTGGTTTGCAGTGGCTATAGGTCCTTGTGTGTTCATTCCCTCTCTCTCTCTCTCTCTCTCTCTCTCTCTCTCTCTCTAATAAATAAGTAAAAATAAAAAATAAATATAAAAAATCCTTTCTGTCTCCAGTTGCTTCTCTCTGATATTTTATCACAGAGGTGATAAAGGAGCTAATATAGACAGATAATTATGGAGCATATGCAAGTAGGAGAGTGAGGTTGCCTGGCAACTCTGGATACAAGAGGATGAGCAGAGGCCAGTCATTCTGTCTTACAGCAACCCACACACATGGGGGTTTTTCCACTTCCGGCAGGATGGACTCACTCCTGCGGGACAACGTGCATTTGTCCTCCTTCGACTTGGTCTGTCTCTTACAAGTTTCCAGAACCACACCAGACACCATCTTTCAGCACATTACCTGCTGGGTAAGAAATCATGTCATGCCCACAGCCTGGATCATGGCAATCACATATGTGTTTAAATAACTGAGATAAATAAGTGTAGTCTTAACTATTGCAGTGGGCTGGAGAGATGGCTCAGTGGTTCAAGTCCCATTACCCACATAACGCCAGATGCAAAGCATGAGTGGCACATGCATCTGGAGTTAGTTTTCAGTTTACAGTGGCAAGAAGCTTTGGCACGCCCATTCCCAGCCCCCCTCCACTTCTCCCTCCAAATAAACAACAAATCAAAATATTTAAAATGAAATTCATTTATATGAAATATAAATATATAAATATATATATGAAATATAAAATATGAAAATGAAATACATGATGGAATTCGTAACCCTATGTGTGAGGGAGAAATCACACCCCAAGACAGGAAGCAATAGAAAATGGAGGGTCAGTCTTGGGACCTCCCACAGGCATTAAACGCCACTGCTGTCACCTTCATTGCTTCTGTTGCTACCGTCATTATTTCCACCCTACGTTCAAGTGAGTTTGGTGTTTTCAAATCCTCAGTGTGTAAACGAAGGTTATTTGAGAAAATGTCCGTGATGGTGCTGACATATTAGGGAGACGTGATGTTAGGAAGGTTGTTGATGTCCCGTGACTTTCTGAATGTAATGTTTCCATTTCCATTTCCATTTTCTGAAGATACTTTTAGGTTTCACTTTTGAGAAATTTAAACATATTTTCCATATATTTGTCAATGTTCCTCATTTTAAGATATTTTATTGATAATTTAGACGGGGGGGGGGAGAAAGAGATAAAATAGGCACACCAGGCCCTCTACCCACTGCAAATGAACTCCAGACGCATGTGCAAACTTGTGCCCCTGGCTTTACATGGGTACAGGGAATTGAACCTGGGTCCTTCGGCTTTGCTGGAAAGTGCCCCAGCTAAGCCATCTCTCCAGCCCTGTTCATGTTTTTCATTCTAGCTCTGTGCAGTGATGAGTAGGAAAGATGTGGGATTTGTTAAGATTTAGTACATGGCCTAGTCCCTCCATGAACTGTACTCTCTGAGGACCCATAGCAAGTAGCACGGGGCTTGTGTTGGTTAATTTTGGGTGGATAAATGAACAGGTTTTAGAATCCTCATGGAAAAAAATCTCTGGGAATGTCTGTGAGGGGTTTTCTAGATTAAATTATTTGAAGTGGGAGGACCATTCTATGGGTCTCTGACTGAATAAAAAGAGGAAGGAGAGGGGAGAGCTAATCCAAACTGGAAACAACACGAATAAATTTCATAGAAAATTGTTTCTTTGTTAGTTAATCAAACATGTAATAAACAGAAGAGTGTTTGAACAGAACTTTCCTGTGGGGGAGGAGAATGTACACCTAAAAGCCTTAGGTTTTTACAGGAAAATCCCAGTGCCAGGGGTGGGAAACTGACCAGTGAATTGCTGATCAAAGAGGTCTGTGAGGCTTCCCAGAACAGCACAGACTATTACCAATGCTCTTGGCTGCCCACCAGGCCTGGATGGTAAGACCCTATTGCTGCTGATGGCACATGCTTCAGTTTCAGGACACTGAGAAATCAAGATGGAACTGAGCTGAAACCCTCCTCCTGCTGGCGAGCAGTGGTAGTGCTGGACCGTCCTGTGGAGGCTGTTGGGGAAGAAAATCACTGGTATTCTTATCAGCATGGGATGCGCAAAAGACACAACTGGCTGGACAAGAACGATAAGGACACCAAGGCAATAGTGGCGTGTTTGTTACGGAGGTAACCAAGTGCTCTGTGATCAGACATGAGGTCTACTCCCTGGGAGGGAATGAATCCATGGCTGGTACTGAAAACCCAGTCAAAAGCCTATGGCTGGGAAGGTCATTGTTTCTAGGGGGAAGTCACTACCATGGCTTGGCTAGATGGGTAGGCTAAGTGCACAAAACTGCCTTCCGAATACTGAGGTGTATGCCTCTAGAGTAGGCGTACGTTTTTGGTCAGAAAAGCTTCTTATCACAGAGGGTAGTGACCACTTGGGCGATTCAAAACTCATCAGAGCGCTGACAGGGTTCAAGTTAAGTCCTCAGCACTGAACGAGACATCTCCATCACACACACCAAGGCTCAGGGAACATTGCAGAAGAGCTGACAGAAAACAGTCTAAGAGCCAGGGGACGGGGAGGAGCGCTTGGGGTGCCGTCTACTGGACCTGACGTGGCCACTGCGTTCAGGACCTCACAGAGGCTGTTGTTACCTGCACGTCACGGGGCCCATCCACGTGTCATCATGGATGACGGAAGAAGACAATAAAGACGTGAACGTCTGGAGGATAAGTCTGCCTGCAAAACCTAATGACCCAGGTTTGATTCCTCAGTACCCACATACATTATGTACATGTGTGAAAATTGTCAATAAAAAGTTTTAAAAATAGGGCTGGAGAGATGGCTTAGTGGTAAAGACACTTGCCTGCACAGCCTAAAGACTCCTGTTTGACTCTGTGTCCCACATAAGCCAGACACAGTAATGCAAGTGTGCAAGGTCACACATGTGCACAAGGAGGCGATTGCAGTGGCTGGAGGTCATGGCACGCCAATTCTCTCTCACACACATTTTTAAAAAGGCAGTCTGTTGGATTTGCCTCAAAAACAAGTTTAAAAATAATTTTTAAATGAATAATGTTTTAAAAAGTAAGAAAGTATCTGGGTGTAGGGCCGCACACCTTTAATCCCGGCACTCTAGAGGCTGAGGCAGGAGGATAGCAATGAGTTGCAAGCTAACCTGGGCCACAGAGGGAGTTCTAGGCCAGCCTGGGCTAGAATGAAATCCTGATATTAAAAAAAAAAAAAGTGAAGAAAAAACATGAAGAAAGTGAGCTGAGCTCAAGCATCCATTGCTTTCTCCGTCTTGACTAGGGATTGACGGTGATCAGCTGCCTGGGCCACCCTCCACCATGCCCTCCCTGCAGCATGGACTGTGACCTTGAACTGTAAGCCAAAATAAGCCTTCCTAATTTAAGTTACTTCTTGTCAGGTGTTTGGTCACAGCAACAAGAAAGTAGCTCATACAGGGCTGTATGCTGGACCCTGGTCGCTGGTACAGGGCTGAAGAGACATGCAGTATTCAGCAAAGTGGAAACCTGGTCAGACCCAGAGCCTAAAAAGTGAACATGGAATTTTCTGGAAAATGGATGGATCTGGACATCATCATATTAAGATAACTCAGACTGAGGAAGACATACTGTATGGGAATACCTCCCCCTCCTCCCTCTCTCTCTCCCTCTCCCTCTCTCTCTCTCTCTCGTTCTCTCTCTCTGTCTCTGTCTCCAGCCTTAAGTGGAGAGAAGATGTCAGTGTCACTGGGACCTTAGTCGCAAGCAGAGCTGAGTTCTGTGGGGGAGACATCCTGCTCACCAGCCCACCACTGAGGGTTTCTGTCGCTTTAAATTGTCACCATTGGGCCATGCCTGAGCTTCCTGAACTCAGCACTCAAGGCCAGATGACTTCCTCTGGGTGGTGAGGGAGGAGCTGCCTGCACTCATGGCAGAAGGAAAAGCAGAAGGTCCAGGGCTCTGCAATCCCCTTCTGAGTCTGTCCCCAGGAAAGGTGAGTCTAAGGCAGGGAAGGGAGTAGCGGGGGTTGGGGGGAGGGGGGGCAGAGCTGTGACGTCAGGAAGCTCTGTACCAGCCTTGGTGGCTGAGTGAAGCTTGCTGAGGACACAAGAAAGGGGAGGACTGAGGTGGAGCAGCTTCCTGCTTCCAGGATCTCAAGGTGTCCTGGGTTTCAAAGAGTCGGCTGAGGAGCAACAGCAAGGCAAGCATCTTGCCAGTCCCAGTCGTGTGGGGCAAGCACCCCTGGACGACCAGGCTCCTGCTCTTTCCTGTTCCCCAGTAAGAAAGGTGCTTGCTGGAAACAGTGCAGAGAAAAACACGTCCTCAAGGCAGCCAATACACCCCAAATGGAGATCCAGCAAAAACTGAAAGGTGTTACAACTTGTTCTGAGGAGGCATGAGCCAGCCTGACCAAAGAACAAGTTAGAGAATTTCCTGCAGCTGCAGCCTCCACAGCTCAGCGTGCCCCAGGGCTCCTCACATGGGCACCCTGAGGTTGCTCAGGAGACACTGAAGGGTGCCAACGTGGTCCTCAAGCACTTAAAAGTTCTCTGCAATCCAAGTTCCCAGGTGCATGTGGGTGCTGGCCCATTTACATTTTCTCATCTGTAGTGTCCGGTTGGGGGTCCACTTACACAACTGATGCCCTCATCTCAGATACATCGAGGGGGCTGCACTGAAGTAGCTGGAGAGAGGGAGATGTTTACTGAAAGCAAATCTGAGAGTGAGCATGCTGAGGGACAGCTGTGCCACAGCGCTAGAGAGGGAGAGGTGGCGGTCCCCACATGGGCTACTTAGTGAGACCATGTCTCAAAGCCAAACAAACAAAACCACCAACCAACCACGGAAGAGAGCTGGAAAAACGGTGGCTTATGAAGCTGACCTCTACACAATTCATTTTAGAGAGCGTACACTAGTCCTAGACGGACCGGCCTGGGCGTGCTGGGCACTAGTGGGTAGATTTGAAGGTCACTTGTATTTGACTTTCATGGGCAGCTCGCCGTCCCCACTAAGGTCCTCACGCCTTGGAGATCACCTCCGCTCTCTTTGGGCAAAGCTCCTGGCTCAGATAAAGGCATCTGGATGCAGCCTGTGCAGGGGGGACCTGGACCCTTCCCTTCAGCTGCTGATGTTCTGGCTTCCAGGTCTCCCCTCCCCCTTCCGCACTCTCCCATGACTCCCTGCAGCACAAGCTCCCCCTTCAGCTTGGACAAGAACGTGGAGCCTCTGCTAACGTCTTGCTCTTTGAGTCTGGTGGCTTTCTTCGCTCCTGCTCTGGTGTCCACTGTGGGAGTTTGATGGTTTCTACACTCAACAGTCAATGACATGGAACTCGGGGCAGAGCTCTCGTGGAGGTCTTGGGAGGTGGCAGGGGTGCTGCAGAACAGAAACACCTTTGGGATGGACACTGACCAACCCCGTTCTCAAAGGCCCTCAGCCAGAGACAAGCTGCTCAGCCAGCCTCCTTCTGTTAGTGCGGTGCCCACACAGGGAACACACACATCGCCTGGAGCAGCCTGGGTGGGACATAAAGAGGTGGGATCTGAAATGATGGGGAAATGCAGAGCAAACTCAAACATGTGGAACAGAACCAACAGTCACAAGAGAGAAGGTCCAAGAAAGGCCCTGGATCTGCTTCTTGTGCATTTGGCCTGGCCGAGCGGGATTAGCTGCTGTGCATGAGGAAGAGAAGCCGACTGAGGGGACACTGCGCTTTGTGCTGGGGGACTCACAGGAGCAGCACACCGGATGTGACAGTGTTTGGTTGTATTGAACAATGTTACAATACGACACAATCACATTACTTAGACAAAGCCTCAGATTTCTGGGCAAGAGCATCAGCGTTGAAGGGAAGCGTCTTCCCTCCAGAGAGACATCCAGATGTCTCCAGGCGAGCCAAGAGCTTTGACTGGAGAGCAGAGACAGGGACCCTTGGGAAAATGTACCCTCTGTAACTCATGTCACTGACCTGGAATTTCCTAGGGGAAATACACACGCATAGCCATCAACTAGTGAAATAAGTAAGATGTTCCCTTGGCTTTTCTTCACTGGACAGTCCCTGAGAAGACAACCCAGGGCACTCACTGTCCTCACAGTACGGTTCTAATCAAAGGAGAGGACGCTGCTGGTCCTTCAGATGTTATGACGAACATCCAGACATAAGCCTTAAGCTGGAGCAGCACAAATCTGTAAGGCAACTACATATCTTTGGCCAGCTGGTTCTCTGAGCCATATGCACACTGTAGGCTCCTTGCAGGCAGCCCCGCCTTGTCACTGCGGTGTCCCCTGCTCTTTGGACTTTGCCTGACATTGCAGGTGGTTGTGCTCATGTGCAGGAATGAATACGTGAATGAAGAATCGTGTGTGCAACTCCTCCAGGGAAGCATGCAAGGACAGAAAACGGCAAGCGATGAGGAAAGTGCCTATGGTAAGAGCCCACCCCTGCCATGCTCCCTCTGGTGTGAGCTCAGGGTTAGAGGGAGTGGGGCTTGCTCTGCACAGTCCAGAAAGAAGCGCCTGGAAGGAGGAGCAGAAGCCTGGGCCCTGCATTTTGGCTGGGTCTCTGTCCCCACCCTGCTGTGAGAAGCTCTGCCTTTTGGCCAGCCTATCACTTGGTCCTCACCGCATAAAATGAGGCTCTTAAACCTGCTCTGGTCTCCACAAAAATAAAATAAGAAAAGGGAGGCAGGTCATGCACTGCAGTGAGCATTTCCAGGCCCCAACCCTGTGGTAGAACAAGGATACAGGGTTAAAGGAGCCTTCTCTTTAGAGAGGTTTCCCGCGGCAGTGGGGCAAGAGGGAAGCGCTTTAACCAAACCCCTCAACAACCTTGGGAGGCAGGATCCCATATTGACCCCACTTTTGCAGAGACGTTAGACTGAACACTTCCCCAGGGTTACAGCAGGAGAACCTAGGCTCCGCACAGAGGGCGTCCCTGCCAGAGCACAGAGCATCGGAACGCAGGAGGGAGGATGGGAGGAGCCTGGGAACTCAGCAAGCCCAAGGCACGTGGAAAGATCTGGCTAACGCGGGGTGTGGGGGGGGGGGGGGGGCATGGAAGGTGGCCCTTCACTTTGCTTCTGCAGGCTAGGGCCCCCGGGGCCAGGGGAAGCTGGCCTCGCTGCGTCCACGACCCCCTCTCTCCCCGCCCGCAGGTGCGGAAGGGCCCGCGCGGCCTCCGCGGGAAGCGCAGCTGCGGCTGGTCCTGGTGGGCAGGAGCGGGACGGGCAAGAGCGCCACGGGGAACAGCATCCTGGGCCGCCGGTGCTTCGTGTCCAGGCTCGGGGCCACCTCGGTGACCAGGACGTGCGCCTCCGGCAGCCGCCGCTGGGCCGGGTGGCACGTGGAGGTGGTGGACACCCCGGACATCTTCAGCGCCCAGGTCCAGCACACGGACCCCGCGTGCGCCGAGCGAGCCCGCTGCTTCGTGCTGTCGGCGCCCGGGCCGCACGCGCTGCTCCTGGTCACCCAGCTGGGCCGCTTCACCGCCCAGGACCGCCAGGCCTTCGCCAAGGTCAAGGAGCTGTTCGGCGACGACGTGGCGGCGCGCACCGTCGTGGTCTTCACGCGCAAGGAGGACCTGGCCGGCGACTCCCTGCAGGAGTACGTGCGCGCCACCGACAACCGCGCGCTCGCCGAGCTGCTGGCCGAGTGCGGCGGCCGCGCGTGCGCACTGAACAACCGCGCGGGCGGCGCCGAGCAGGAGGCGCAGGCGCAGCAGCTGCTCGGCCTGGTGGCGCGCCTGGTGCGGGAGCGCGGGGACGCGCACTTCACCAACGACGTGTACGCGCTGGCGCACGCGCTGAGGGACGAAGACCCCCAGGAGAGGCTGCGCAGGGTGGCCCAGGCGGTGGCGGCGCGCGTGCGCAAGCCCCGGCGGCTGTGGGCGTGGCCGAGGTCCCATTGGATGGGCTGGAAGTGGGGCGTGGCTGTGCTGCTGGGGGTTTCGCTGCTGGTGTACTGGCTGTGGTACCGCCGGCTGAGCCCCTGGCAGGGGGTGACCTTGGTGATGGTGGCTTTAAAGCTACTGTAGCTTGAGAAGAAAAGCACTGAATACGCAGGGGCATGCGCGGGCTGGGCTAAGGGGAGGGCTGGGGGAAGGCTTCATGCCAAAGGAACCTTGTGCTGTCACACGTGGCCTCACTCTGTAAAGTCCCAGGCTAGCCTTGAATTCACAGAGATCCTCCTGCCTCTGCTTCCTGAGTGCTGGGAAAGGGCATGCACCACCACACCTGGCTTGTATAGTTTTAAATAAATTTGCTTAACTTAAAACTTCTTTAAGACATTGCTATCAATAAGTAACTTGAGTGTTCAACACTATATGACACATCTCTGTCACTCCCGCCAAGGCTGAGGGAGCAGTGCAGAAGAAAGAATGTAACAGCCAGAGAGTGGAGAGGAGTGCTTTGGAACGCTGTCTTCTGGGCAGAGTGGGCGACGCATTCATAACCTCAGAGTCTGTTGTCTCTGCGATGTTGGACCCATCAATGTTCCATCATGGATGGTGGAAGAGAGCAACAAAATTTTTAGTTTGAGCGTTTTCTTTTCATTTAAACTGACACTGCTTTCCCATTTTCTACTCCTGCATGGGTAGGTATATTATATTCCTTTCTGCCCAACATGAAGTAAAATACTGGGAAAATAAAATGAAATATCTTCAACATGATTGTTCATAACATAATGAGTATATATATGGGTTTTTTGGAGGTAGGTTCTCACTGTAGCCCAGAATAACCTGGAACTCACTCTGTACTTCCAGATTGGCCTCAAACTCACAGCAATCCTGCTACCTTTGCCTCCTGAGGGCTTGGATTAAAAGCATGCGCCACCACACCCGGCTCATACTATATATTTTTGCATATGTTACAATGTGCATTGTGGGTGTGCATGAGGTATGTATGGATCAAGCTCTTCTCTGATCACAACAGGAAATCAGGTATATAGAGGGAGAGCACAGGTTGGTGCCACCATAGCACTGGGTTTTATCAGGATTGGTCAGTTCTTGAATGTCATGTCATTAGGAAATTGGATGCTGAACTGGTGGGAAAAGAAGCCCTGGATTTCCTTGTTGCATTGAGTGTGATAAGAATCCTCTAAGGGCAGTCTTGTGCTTCAGTCAGCCATCCCTAGATGTGGACAGCAGCAGTGTCCCCAGTCAGGGGAGGAAGAGGGAGTTGCCTTTATCAGCCTCAGTTTAGGAAGGAGGGTGTCTCCGTACAGAGCTAAAGGAGGCTGGAGGTGCACCCTGGGGAGGAATGTCCTGTGGACAGGTGTGTTGAAGCCCATGTGACTGTTGCAATGAGTTGTGTTCTGCAAAGTGTGGTTGGAGGAAACTCCACTCTGAGTTCTGGCCTTAGCTTCCTTAGCAGCCCCTGAAGGGCGGACACAAGAGCCTGAGTCAAGGGCTTGTCTTGGATGACCTGAGGGGGCAGCAGGAAGGGGTCAGCAGTGGGTGATGGTGGGGGAGGATGATGTCCTGGAACGTTGGTTCAGGGATGCTTGCTCCCAAGCTTGTGCTACTGAGGGTTGCTGCCATCTGGGCGACAGTCCTGTTACATTACTCTTTCATCCTTTTCATTGTTTTATCATGCATGTCCACATAGACCTTCCACTACTGTCTTGTTTCTGTTTTGTTTGTAACAGAAATGTAATTTTAAAAACTTTATTATATTTGTTTGAGAGAGAGAGAGAGAGTAAGAAAGAGGCAGATAGAGAGAGAATGGGCATACCAGGGCCTTCAGCCACTGCAAACAAACTCCGGGCACATGCGCCACCATGTACATCTGGCTTACGTGGGTCCTGGGGAATCGAACCTGGGTCCCTTGGCTTTGCAGGTAAGCCATCCCTCTAGCCCAGAAATGTAATTTTTAAATAAGAAAGTATTATAACTATTAAATTCTGGCATGCCATTCTCTCTGTCTCTCTCTCTCCCTCCCTCCCTCTTTCTTTGTCAAATAAATAAAAATAATTTTTTTTCGAGGTAGGGTCTCATTCTAGGCCAGGCTGACCTGGAATTCACTCTGTATTCTCAGGGTGGCCTCGAACTCATGATGATCCTCCTACCTCTGCCTCCCGAGCGCTGGGATTAAAGGCGTGGGCCACCACGCCCAGCTAAAATATTTTTTTAATGCCTAGTCCCATAATGAAAGCCCACAGTGAAAATGTACAGGATACTTCAGACCCAGAATCCCAAAATGAAATTATGATAAGCATAATACACAAACTGAACAAGGCCAAGAACAAACAAATGAATGATATAGAAGAGAACTGACAAAAATAATTCAATAGACACATGACTGAATGGAAGAGAACCAACAAAAAGTTCTCAGTAGATTCCTCAATAAAATTGACGGGAATCAAAAAGATCTTAATAGATAAATGAAATGGGGGAGAATCAACCCCAAAAAATGCATACAACAGTTAGCAGACTAGGCTCAATGAAGACATGATAAATGCAGGAACAAATTCCAAAAGTAAGCAAGAAAGTCAAAACAGGAATGAAAACAGAATTCAATAGAGAGATGGAGCTGCTGAAGAAAAACACAATGGAAAACAAAAATGAGATAACTCTTTTTAGCAGGGTGTGGTGGCGCACGTCTTTAATCCCAGCACTCAGGAGGCAGAGGTAGGAGGATCGCCATGAGTTCAAGGTCATCCTGAGAATACGTAGTGAATTCTAGGTCAGCTTGAACTAGAGTGAGACCCTACCTCAATCCCCCCCCCCAAAAGAAAATGAAATAACTCTTTTTTTAATATTTTATTATTTATTTATTTGAGAGAGAGAGAGAGATACAGAAATAGGCAGATAGAGAGAGAGAGAACAGGTATGACAGGGCCTCCAACCACTGCAAACGAACTCCAGATGCGTGTGCCACCTTGTGCATCTGGCTTACGTGGGTCCTGGAGAATCGAGCTTCGAACCAGGGTCCTTAGGCTTCACAGGCAAGCGCTTAACCGCTAAGCCATCTCTCCAGCCCCGAAATAACTCTTTTAAATAGATCATGTGGAGGACAGAATGTCATAACTTAAGGACAAGACAGAGGAAATAAACCAGGCATCCAAAAATAATGACAAGTTCAAAAAAACACAAATAGAATATGAGGGAAATGTGCAAAACCTTAGAAAGACAAACTATCTGGAGATATTCCTAATCTCACTAAAGAGGGACCCAACGGGGTCCAGGAGTTACACAGAACACTAAACACACAGCACCAGAGAAGACACACTCCACATCATATTAAAGTTAAAATTCTCAACACTAAAAACAAAGGGTAATAAAAGCAACAAGAGGGCTGGAGAGATGGCTTAGTGGTTAAGGAGCTTGCCTGCAAAGCCAAAGGACCCAGGTTCAATTCCCCAGGACCCACCTAAGCCAGATGCACAAGGTGGCACATGTGTCTGCAGTTTGTTTGCAGAGGCCAGAGGCCCTGGCATGCCTATTCTCTCTCTCTCTCTCTCTCAATAAATAAATAAATAAATAAAAATAAAAATTATTTTTAAAAGAGCAACAAGAGAAAAACAGCTCATTACTTATAAAGGTAAGCCCATCAGAATTACCTCTGGTTTTTTTAATGGAAACTAAAAGCAGAAGAGCTTGGAATGGCATACTCCAAATTTTAAAAGCTCTTGGCTGCCAACCACTACTCTATCCAGCAAATTTAATCCTCATAATAGATGGTGAAAGGAAAACTTTCCATGATAAACTCCCACTTTATGAGTATATGAGAACAAAGCCAACCCCATGGAGAACACTGTGTGGAATTCCCCACATGGAAGAGACAGACAAACATCCTCAAGATGCTACAAGAAGGAGAAAGAAACAATAAAAACCAGAACAAACACGAAAACGTACAAAACTCAAGGAAACACCGAACTACGAAGCCTTCAACATGGCAGGGATGAACTCAAATTTCACAGCCATAACTGTGAACATTCATGAACTCAGCTTTCTAAATCATGAGACACAAGTCAACAGGTTGGATCATAAAAATGGATCCATCCATTTGCTGCTACCTTTAAGAAACTCACCTGACCATTGACGATAGGTACCTCCTCAGGGTTAAAGGACAGAAAAGAATTTTCCAAGCAAACAGAAAAAAGAAATAAACTAATTTTGGACAAAATAGACTTTCAACTAAGAGTAACCAGAAGAGATAAAGAAGACGACTTATTACTCACTAAGGGAGCAACTGAATAAGAGATTGTTACAATCATGAATTATGTGCACCAGATTTCATAAGGCAAAAGCAAAATCTACTAGACAATAAACCAGATACCCAGGCTGCCTTTAATCAGAACACTCAGGAGGCAGAGGTGGGAGGATCACCATAAGTTTGAGGCACCCTGAGACTACATAGTGAATTCCAGGTCATCCTGGGCTAGAAGAAGATCCTACCATCTAAAACCAAAAAAAAAAAAAAAAAAAAAAAAATTAAAATTAAAAATATAGAAATAAATCCCATTACAATAATAGGAGAGTTTAATAACCCACTAGCATCAATAGACAGATAGTTGAAGCAGAAAATTAACAGAGAAATAACAAACCTTCTCTAAAATAGATCATACTTTAGAACATAAAGCATGTCTCCACAAATTCAGGAAAATTGGTGTAACTCCCCAATTATATCTGACCACGATGCAATAAAGCTAGAAATCAACAAGAGAAACAATAGAAAACACAACCACCTCCTAGAAACTGAACAACTCATTATTAAACATTGAATGGATCATTGACGAAATGAAAAAGGAAATCAAGGCCTAGAGAGATGGCTTAGCAGTTCAGGTGCTCATGTGCAAAGCCTAAGGACTCAGGTTTGATTCCCCAGTACCCACATGAGGCAGAAGTACAAGGTGGTACATGCGTCTGGAGTTCATTTGCAATGGCTAGAGACCCTGATGTGCCCATTCTCTCTCTCTCTCTCTCTCTCTCAAAAACACACAAATAAATTAATACTTTTTAAAAGGAAATCAATAAATTTCATCTGAAAAGGAAGGAATGCTTCCTGATTCCTCTCTGAAACCAGCATTACACCGACACCAAAACCAGACAGAGAGCCAAAAGGAAAGCAACTTACAGACCAAGATCCCTGTGGAACTTAAACCCACAATTTTTCAATAAGAAAATGATTGCAAACCAAACACCAGAACACAGCAAAAGCATAATCCACTTCGATCAAGTAGGCAGAAGGGCTCGGGAGAGGCTGGAGAACCCTAACCCTAAAACAACTGGCTCAGCTTGTAATTCCAGTGCTAGAACTGAGTTGAATCCCACAGTGAGCTATTGGTAGCGGAGACCTATGAGGTCCCCAAAGCATCGCAGGCCTTCTGCCAAAGCACTTGGTGAATTACCAGAGCTCAATTGTAAGACCCTATTGCTAGATACACCACGGGCATCTGGCTTACATGGGTCCCGGAGAATCGAGCCTCGAACCGGGGTCCTTAGGCTTCACAGACAAGCGTTTAACCACTAAGCCATCTCTCCAGCCCAGAATTTTTTTTTTTTTTTTTTGAGGTAAGGTCTCACTCTGGCTCAGGCTGTCCTGGAATACACTATGTAGTCTCAGGGTGGCCTCGAACTCACTGCAATCCTCTTACTGCTGCCTCCCAAGTGCTGGGATTATAGGCGTGTGTGCTACCACGCCGGGCTGAAGACAAAATCTTATGGATATGCCAGTCAGAGACTAAAGTAGACGAATAACACACCCAGCCAGGTTCAGGGAACATTGCAGATGTGAGGACAGAAAGATGGTAAGAGACACAAGGAAGGAAGGAGTATCCGGAGGCATTGTCTACCACCCCATACTCAGAGATTGACTGACGCTTTCATCCCCCATGGTGAGTACCAACAGCCCCTCAGAGAACGACCCTCCATGGCATGGGGGCAGAGAAGAGGGGATGTAAGAGATGACACGAGGGGGATGGGACCAACACATGGTTGGTTCATGATCCATCAAAAGCAAATAAAAAGAAGTCAAGTGCTTGGGACGACAACAATGGGAAAGATGTCTTGAGAGCATTTCCTAAATTGGCAAGACTCAGCCTTTTCAGGCCCAAGAGTATGGAAGTGCAAATTTATTTGAGATGGGAGCTCTGGAGCAACCCGCTGCCACAGGGAAGCCCAGGAAACAATCTCCCGGGACTGGCGACCCCTCCCCATGTGCAGTCATCAAGACACCATTGCAGCCACGGCTTGAGCGGGTCCTGGGACAGTTTGCACAGAGGGCAGACCTTGATATTTTCTGTGCAATGCTGGTTTCTCAGGCAGGCAGAATGTAAGAGTTATGGGACGATGGAGTCTTCAACCACAATTTCAAAAATAAAGCCTATGAGGCTGGAGAAATGGCTAGCGGTTAAGGTGTTTGCTAGACAAAGGATCCAGGTTCAATTCCCCAGGAGCCATGTAAGCTAGATGCACAAGGGGCACATGCATCTGGAGTCTGTTTGCAGTGGCAAGATGCTTTGGGGTGCCCATTCTTCCTGTGTCTGTCTCTCTCTTCTCTCCCTCTCTCTCTCTCTCTCTCTCTCTCTCTGCTTGCAAAGAAATAAAATTTTTAAAAATAATCATTTAAGCCGGGCATGGTGGCACATGCCTTTAATCCCAGCACCCTGAGGGATGCAGAGCCTGTAGGAGGATCCCTACCTCGAAAAACCAAAAAAAAAAAAAAAAATCATGAGTTTGGCACATTCCTTTAATCCCAGGCAGAGGTAGGAGGATCCACCCTGAGACTACATAGTGAATTCCAGGTCAGCCTGGGCTAGAGTGAGACCCTACCTCAAAAAACCAATAATAATAATAATAATAATAATTTAAAAAATAAATAAGGGGATGGGGAAATGGCTTAGTAGTTAAGACATTTGCTTGTGAAGCCTAAGGACCCTGGTTCAATACCCCTTGGATCCACGTAAGCCAGATGTACAAGGGAGTGCATGCATCTGGAGTTCATTTGCAGTGGCTGGAGGCCCTGGCATGCCCATTCTCTCAGCCTCTTCCTCTCTCTCTCTCTCTCTCTCTCTCTCTCAAGTAAATAAATAAATAAATAAATTTTTTTTGAGGTAGGGTCTCACTCTGGCCCAGGCTGACCTGGAATTAACTATGTAGTCTCAGGGTGGCCTTGAACTCACGGTGATCCTCCTACCTCTGCCTCCCGAGTGCTGGGATTAAAGGTGTGCGCCACCACGCCCGGTTTTAAATAAAATATTTTTTAAAGCAAGCTTAAAAATAATAATAATAAGTAAATAAGCCAAGCGTGGCACATGCCTTTAATCCCAGCACTCAGGAGGCAGAGGTAGGAGGATCACCATGAGTTCAAGGCCACCCTGAGACAATATAGTGAATTCCAGGTCAGCCTGGACTAGAGTGAGACCCTACCTTGAAAAACTAAAATTAAATTAATTAATTAATTAATTAAAGCCTATGAGGCCAAGCAGTGTGTGACAGGGTCGGGATCCCTCGATGATGCGTGGAGATGTGAGAGTGAAGCCAAAATTCACTGAAGACCCAGGAATTTAAGGATGCCAGGAATGTGGAATTCCTACCAAGGTTGCAACAGATGGCAAGTGGAGCCAGTCCAATATGGCCTGCCATTGGTAGGGCAGCACAGCACAGCTCCCTGAGCTCTTGGGAGCTCGCATCACGGTGCCATGCACCCAAGTGCAGACAGGAAGCAATAAGGTCTTTGCATGACTGGATTTCGGACCAGCTTTGATCCAGGTCCTCCGTATTTCCTCATTCCTCCTTTTCAGGATGAAGACTCTCCATCACAGCATGTAGCTTAGGAGTGTGTGCCTTGTTCTTTTGATGGCTACAGGAGTTCATAGATGAGTTGTCCTCCAGTCTCAAAAGTGACTTTGAACTTGAACCGCTGAGCAGTGCTGGAACTGTTAAGCCTTTGAAGACTCTTACGACTGGACTAAACCTGCTTCACATTATGCGATGGGCACGAGCCTTGGTAGATCAGGCATGGAAAGTTACAGTTTGGATAATCATCCTGCCTTCCTCGCCCCAGGAATTCCGGCTTCTTTCTCTGAAATGTTTCCTGCCTCCTTCTTCAATTGCAACGCCCAAACCTGAGGTGCGCTTATTTTTTTATGGAATGTGTCATTTAAATTTGTCGGTAGTCTTAGTGTGGGCTTGTGTAGCACTTGTCAGAAATTGGTTGATTAATTGTGGTGCTGGGGATCGAACCCATGACCCTTAGGATTCTGGGCAAGTTCTATCATTGAGCTGTACCCCCTGCACTTCTTGTACTTTTTTTTTTTTTATACGTACTCCTCACTAATTCACCCAGATTGGCCTGGAATTCTTAATTACTGCTGCTTCGACCCCTGAGTGTTTGGATTATAGACATGCATGACCATCCCAAGCAGAAATTTCCTTTTAGAACAACTGCATTCTCTTGTTTTAAAGCTATTAGTTATAAAATTCTTCATCCAGGTCAAGTCAGCAATAGCCCCGGTGTTAGAAGTTTAGAAACAAGGGCTGGAGCGGTGGCTTGGCGGTTAAGGTGCTTGCCTGTGAAGCCTAAGGGCCCAGGTTCCATTCTCCAGGTCCCACGTAAGCCAGATGCACATGGTATTGCATGTATCCGGAGTTTGTTTGCAGTGGCTGGAGGCCCTGGGTGTACCCATTCTCTCTCTCTCTCTCTCCCTCCCCCCACTTCTTTCTGTCTCTAATAAATGAATAAATGATAATTAAAAAAGAAACAAGTAGGTCTGGAGAGATGGCTTAGCTGGCTGAGGCACCTGCCTGCTAAGCCTAAGAATGCTGGTTCCAATGTCCAGCGGTTCCAATCTCCAGATCCCATGTTTAGCCAGATGCAAAGTGAGGCAAGAGCGCAATGCCACACTTGCCCACAAGGGGGCACATGCATCTGGATTTCGTTCACAGCAGCTGAGAGACTGCTGGCATGCCCATTTCTGTCTCCCTCTCCCTCTCTGTCTATCTCTCTCTGTCTCTCTCTCCAAAAATAAATAAAAAATAATAATAAATAATTTAAAACAAAGAAACAAGTATATTTTAAAATTGCTAATGTTTTCATTTAGCAAAACTGAATACCAAAAAGTACAAGGAGAGCTATCCCTGCATGGCCCATCACTGCATTAGTTCCTGATGCTAATAGAGTTCTAGTGCACGGTGCACTTCAACCTCAAAGCCACTCAGGGCACGTGCGCAGGAAATAATGTCAGCCCAGGCACAAGTGGGAGCACCCAGGTTTATCCCTCTGCCTCCCTCGCCCTCCTCTACCCAGTTTGACACTCTGTCACTTCTATCTTTAAGGACACTTGTGCTAGCATAGAACCATCTGTATAACCCAATGTTATCTCTTCACATCAAGGTCAAACCATTAGTCTTTGCTCTTCATTGTAACAAGCACACAGGATCCATGTGAGGGGGACCAGCATGTGTCGGGACAAATGGTAAGACTGTTGGGGCCGGACATGGTGGCACATGGCATTAAGCCCAGCACTCAGGAGGCAGGGGTAAGAGGACCACTGTGAATTTGAAGACAGCCTGTGACTACAGAGTGAGTTCCAGGTCAATCTAGCCTAGCATGAGACCCTACCTTGAAAAAAATTGTTTTAATGTCAGGATGCAAGAGGCTTGCTCAAAGGTGTTCTGTTCATCAAAGCAGGCAAGGTACGGTGCTCTCGACTGTGGGGTCTGGATTAGGCAGATGTTCATTCAGCTGCCATCCCCTTTGTGTCTGACATTTCCAACCAGAACCTCCATGGACCTAGAGGCTGCTGTGTACATGGGGAGGCAGTTGGAACGGTGGTGTTCTGAATTAGGAAGCAGCACTCTGAAACTGAATACAATGCTCCAAGGGACAGGATGTGTGAGAGGCCCCACCGGAACAGCCACTGCGCAGACCGCTGTGTCTGCTGCTGCTGCGGGGGGTGGGAATATTAACAGGAGCACACTCAGTTTGTGTCAGCTACATGGCAAGGATAGAGGTGAAGTCTCTGAACCACAGCCTGAGTCCTGAGCCCTGGTTGGGGGAGCAGGCAGGTCACTTTGCTGAGAAACCCTATGTGCCGCCCCAAGGAACCAGATCAGCGTCTGAGAAACTCCGCTGAGAGCCTCCCAGTGGACACTGGTGGGAGGGAAGCGAGTTCGCCTGGGCATTTCACCAGGAGACTGGCCGAACAGCAGACAATGCAAGGAAATGGCTATCCATGCAAGCTGCCGGACTTTCCCAGAGCCACGTGATGGCTGCAATATCAACAGATGGGTGTAGCAATGGGAACATAGTTTATCCTCAGAACAGCATCGTGAATGCGCACACACACATGAGTGCGTGCATGTGTGTGTGTGTGTGTGAAATGTATATACTAGCCCTCACCATATTGTAACTAGCCCCTCCCAAAAAGATTGCTTGCCACACACCTATTTATGCTGAGAAAGAGTTAGCCACGGTGTTTTTTTAATTATTATTTTTTATTGACTTTGCCACGGTGTTTTAAAAGTAGGCAAGTAACATCATTTATGTAGTGATTTTTTTTTTTTTTTTTTTTTTTTTTATACTGTGGGCTCACATGGTCACAGATAGCTTCTGCCCCCTCAAGGAAGCTCCAAGTGCAGTGGAACACATGTTTGGAATTATACCACTCCTGCCCCAGTGGTGACATTTTCTGGGGGGGTCATGGATCATCAGGGGGGCTCAACAGCTAGCTACAAAGAAGAAAACCAAGATTATAGCGACTAGAACAATCGAAGAGCAAATGATTGACTCTTAGCTGGCACCAGGAATATCTAAATACCATCCATTTTGTACCAACAGAGCTAAGATAAGGAGAGGGGGAGATGGGTTACAGTGTGGGTCAGAGAGGAGCTCGGCTGGGTCTCAGCTAAGCAAGTGAAGTAGGAGAATGTAAACGGCAGTGTCCATGGTTCAGGAAACTGGCAGCCAGATTCCCAGTGATCACTGCCTGCTGAGTGCTTGGAAAGTGACCGTTTCTTTGCCATGTTTGTGCTTCTACTGTTGTTTCTGATCACCAGATTGTTATTTTCACATCCATATTTTCACATTCATAAAATGGCAGAGGCAGAGACTGGGCAAATGATGAAAGGAAATCCACTGGGGACCACAGCTAACATGAGTGGAAGACACGGGAATACGGATCTGTCTTGTCCACTTAGCACCTCACGCCTCCACCCTCAGCCCTGTAGAGCAAGACTGGGTCAAGGTCAAGGCCAAGAGCGGTCGAGCGTGGAAACTGCGACACCCTGTGCCTCTTTAGTCTTTTCGCTCCCCCGCGCCCCCATGCTTCCGCCCATAACCGCTCTGGGTGTGTCAGTGGATCATTTCAGGGATATAACACCAAAGAATTTTGGAGTTAGGATTAATAAATGTGAAATGAGTCATTCCTAAACTTGGAGCAGATCTCTGGAGGAGATAATTGTGGGGGAGTGGCAAATATAAGAATTTGGCTGTGAAATCCAAAATAAAGTTCCTATGTTGTCAAATGCTACAGATGACCTACTTGTACACCAAATTCAAAATTGTAAACTGATAAATTCATATATTAGTTGCTTTTCTTGTTGCTAGGACAAGATATCTGAAAGAAACAATTTAAGGGAGAAGTTTATTTTGGGTCATGGTTACTAAGGGATTTTAGTCCTATGTGGAACAGAAGGCAGTAAGGGGTCACACAGAGAGCTGAGTGTCAAGTACCTGGCCTTACAGCCTGACACTTAGTCTTTCATATATATTATTGACAACTTCTTTAATTGTAGACAATATCCCATGGTACTCCCCCCACTTTCCCCTTTGAAACTTCACTGTCCATCATATCCCCTCCCCCTCTCAATCAGTCTCTCTTTTATTTTGATGTCATGATCTTCTCCTACTATTATGATGGTGTTATGTAGGTAGTACAGCCTGACACTTAATCTTGACATGGGGCAAAATGAATTCCATACACAGCAATTCTGTAATTTCTTAAGATTTCTGCTGTATGTGGTAGAAAGTGTCAGCAGGGAGAATGATAAAGTCTGAGATCAAGAAACGGTCATAAGGGGGCTGGAGAGATGTCTTAGCGGTTAAGGCGCCTGCCTCCTAAGCCTAAGAATGCTGGTTCCAATCTCCAGGTCCCACGTTTAGCCAGATGCAAAGTGACGCAGGGCGCAATCTTGATGTAACTGCCTGTCTGCCTTTGGAAACTGGCAGCTGCACACATCTGGATTTCGTTTACAGCAGCTGAGAGACTGCTGGCGCGCCCATTCTCTATCTGTCGCCCTCTCCCTCTCTCTCTGTCTGTTTCTCTCTGTGTCTCTCTCCAAAAATAAATACAATTTTAAAAAATCCTTTAAAAAAAAAAAGAAACGGTCATAAAACAGCTGGGTGTGGTGGCACATGCCTTTAATAAAAGCACTGGGGAGGCAGATGTAAGAGGATCACTGTGAGTTTGAGTCCAGCCTGAGACTAGAGTGAGTTCCAGTTTAGCCTGGGCTAGTGCAAGACCCTACCCTCCGCCAAAAAAAAAAAAGAAAGAAAGAAAAAGAAGGGGCTGAAGAGATGGCTTAGCGGTTAAGCACTTGCCTTTGAAGCCGAAGGACCCTGGTTCAAGGCTTGACTCCACAGGACCCACGTAAGCCAGATGCACAAAGTGGCACATGCATCTGGAGTTCATTTGCAGTGGCTGGAGGCCCTGGCGTGCCCATTTCTCTCTCCCTCTCTCTGCCTCTTTCTCTCTGTCTGTCACTCTCAAATAAGTAAATAAACAAAAGAAAGAAAGAAAGAAAGTCGTAAGAAACAGAAAAAAATTCACATGATCTCTTCAAAAGATATAACACACTGAATATAAATTTAATTCCATCAATGCTTTGACCAAATATATTCATCTCTGTTTCTTCCCTTATGTTTTTTATTTTTTCCTCATGTGTTTTATGAATTGTTTTATTTATTTATTTATTTATTTATTTATTTATTTATTTATTTATTTAAGCAGAGAGAGAGAGAGAGAGAGAAGAGAGAGGCAGACAGAAAGAGAATGGGCATGCCAAGGCCTCTAGCCACTGCAAACAAACTCCAGATGCATGTGCCCCTTGTGCATTTGGCTTACACGGATCCTGGAAAATCAAACCAGGATCCTTTGGCTTCGCAGGCAAACGACTTAACCGCTAAGCCCCCTGAATTGTTTGTTTGGTTTCTGTATTTCCTGGAAAATTCTACTGTGTTTCTGAGTATATTCCTCCTCCACTAGTTTAACCTCCTTCTCTAATTGATCAGTGCATCTTTTCAGCAAGACCTCTGCTTGTTTTATTTTTTAGCTTTTGTTCCATATCCTTGTATATGATGTCAGAAAAGTTAAGCCCCGCCACCCATTGTCCTGCACAGGTTTCTCTATCAGCCCCACCAGCTCCTGCACTTGACCTTCCTTCTCATTCTCACCTGCTTTGTTGCTAAAGGCCAAGCTGCGGTCCCCACACTCCTGAATGATGCTTCCCAAGTTCCCATCCGATTCCTCTGTGAAGACTTTCGGCTGCTGTCATTCAGCTCGTCTTTGCCAGTGAACAAGCCTTTTTCCACATTCCTCCTCCTTGTTCCCTCTTTCTCCTCTGCCTTTCCCCACTATCTGGCACAGCCTGACAACTTACCTGAATAGCTATAGTGTCCCAATGGAGGAACCTTCAACACTATGGGCCTTCTTGGAGAACATCGCATCCCACCAGTCCCACCACTCCCTCCCGTCGTGCCCAACCCTGCCTCCCCCTCCGTGTCTCTAACTCAGAGTCACCCCAGGCTTTTCAATGCCTGCTTTAAGACATCTTAAAATTCATTTGAATACTTTTTGGGACTTTTGGGATCGGACCTTTCCTAGAAATGTTTTATTTATTTATGTATTTGCAAACAGAGACAGAGAGAGAGAGAAGGAAAAGAAGCAAGTGGAAGAATGGGCACACCAGGGTCTTCAGATATTGCAAAAAAAAAAACCCTCCAGATGTCACTCTGTGATTTGTGGGTACTGGTGAATCAGGCTTGAGTCATCCGGTTTTTTAAGCAAACATTGAGCCACCTGTCCAGGCCATAAATCGTTGGCTGATATTATCAAATATAGAGGAATGTGCATTTCCATCAAAGCTCATTCTCAGATCATTGGCCATTTTCAGAAGGGTTTTCACCTGGTTCTCCTGGGCTGGGCCAGTCTCTCTGTTATTAAAAGCACAGGCTCGCCCCTCACACTTTTGAAGTATTTTTCTCAGGGCTTTGTTTTCTGTGGCACTGATGTAATATTCAAACTTTTCATCCCCAAGATCTTCCTTCCGTGTGAACAACACAATCACGTATTTCATGACATCCTTCCCAAAAATGGCCATCAGGTGCTCCATGGCTGTTTTGTCCTCTTCAGTGATCCGTCCCACCTGCAGCACCAAGACAAAAATCTTGGTTCCCTCTGTGCAGCAGCGGCTGACCTGCTCCTTTATCCACGAAGAATCCCTTTGAACACCTCGCATCTGGTGAAATGACGGGGTGTCCACAACCACAACATCCTGCCAGTCCACTCTCCTCGTGCCACTCTGGCAGGTCTCAGTGACTGGCTGGGCTCGGAGTTGAGAGAGGAAGACGGGTCTCCCCAGGATAGTGTTCCCTGTTGCACTCTTTCCAGCTCCGCTCCTCCCCACCAGGATGATGTTCAAGGGTTCTGTGCAGAAGAAATAGGGAAACACGCATGACTATAGGCGGATAAAGAATTCATCTTACTAGACATTCATATCACAGGTTAAATCACTGAATTCAGGCAGCGCCAGAGCCTCCCACCCACCCAGGAAGTGCATCCCCACAGCTGAGAATGGCTTGTCCCAGTTCACGTGGTCCATGAGCTCAGCAGCAGAACTCGGACAACAGTTTGTCCAGTGTTCACCGGGTAACGTGGACTGTTCCCTTCTATGAGTCCGCTCTGCTCTCTTCTCCCAGAAATTTCTCTTAATTCCTGGCTCCTATGAGAGCTGCTAGACTTACTTTGTCTTCCCTCATCCGGGTTTGGTCTACACATTTTATTCCCTGCTATGACGAAATCTCCCCATCGCCAATTACTGCATCAGAAAAAAATCTCTTTGAAGTATTTGAAAAGCTTTTCTATATAATTGACTTCATGAAGAAAACAACTGTATACATGACCGGGGGTTACTGGTTCCACTGGTTGCATCAACTAAAATTCATAAAAAGCTCGAGGACTCCCATTGTGTCTTTCACTGTTGACTCAAAGGAACTTCATGATTATAACAAACATGCAATAACATTGCTCTGTGTGATGTCACTGACGGAGGAGTTTCCCGAAGCATGGAATTTGCAGATCACAGAGATCAGGTTATAGGCGGTCTTTGGGGCTCTGCGCTTGCACTGGCACTCTGTCTCCTCACAGCACGCGTCCATCGTGAATTTCCTGTCAAGTTACTGTATCCTCCTCAATGCACAGAGAGGAAAGCCTGCCTTGCTCTTCCCTCCACAAGAAATCCTCGGGGCTGGAGAGATGGCTTAGCGGTTAAGGTGCCTGACTCCTAAGCCTAAGAACCTGGTTCCAATCTCCAGGTCCCACGTTTAGCCAGATGCAAAGTGACACAAGGGCGCAATGCCACACTTGACCACAAGGGGGCGCACACATCTGGATTTCATTCACAGCAGCTGAGAGGCTGCTGGCGCGCCCATCTCTATCTTCCCCTCCCTTTCTCTCTGTGTCTCTCTCTGAAAGAAAGAAAGAAAGAAAGAAAGAAAGAAAGAAAGAAAGAAAGAAAGAAAGAAAGAAGGAAGAAAGGAAGGAAGGGAGAAAAAGAAAGAAATCCTCGAGCTTAGATGTTTTGGAGGGAATTTTATATGTGTTGGCTCTCTTCTAGCCCACGTTTGGTGGTATCTTGATCTTGGAGACTGAGCTCATTTTTTGTACATGGTTTTGACTTATTTCCCAATTCCAGCAATGAGTTCCATTCCACTGAGTGAATCTATTAGCCAAATCAAGAGCAGTTGGTTACCTACCATGGCTGTATGCCACTACTGCACTTTTTTGAGCAAGTCAGGTTGTTTCCTGCTGGGTATCTTAGACTGCAAGTTGTTTGGATAGATGTCGGCCATTATCCCCCAGTTGCTCATGCAGCACCCTCTGGCACTAGACTAGCTAACTGTCTGGGGACTGGCCCTCTTCCAGATTCTGGCCAGGTCTCTCCATGTTTGGTCTCACACACGTATGCTGTCTTCGACAGTAGGGTCTTACCATTAACCTTTGGTGGGTCATCAAGAACTCTGACAGAAATCTGTCTTTTTTGGGAAACCTTGTAGGTGTCTCAGATCAACAGCTCATTGTGGACGTTAACCCCGTGCTGGCACTGGGAGTTATAAGTCAGCACCTAGGAAGGTGAGGGAGGAAAAAGATAGATAATATAAAAGAGAAAGTGAGTATAGAGAGGAGAGGGGAGAGAGAGAGAGAGAGAGAGAGAGAGAAGGAAAAGATTAAGGTTGGTCTTCATGATGTTCTCTCCAGTTTCCTGTGGTTCAGGTGTTCCCTCTGCGGGCCTGCTGAAGGATCAATGTTTTTGCCTGTTGTTCAGAATACACAGTTTTATAGTATCATTTCCTTTGGGTCCCTATTTGTATCCCCCCACCCTTGTCCTCCCTCCCACCCTCTCACTCTCTCCCACCCTTACCCTCCCTCCATCCCACCCTCCCTATTGTCTGGTCCTCAGAGTGCTTATTAGGTTTGGCCGCATCTCAGGTGGATTCAGGTTAGGAGTGACAGATAAATGAGACCATGTGACGATTATCTTTTTGTGCTTGGGTGAGCTCACTGAGGATGATCTGTTCCATGTTTGACCATTTTTTTTTTCAAATTTCCTTATCTCATCTTTCCTTACTGCTACGTAGAATTCCATAAAATAGATATAACTGTGAGGTTTGATTTAATACCTGCCATATTGTGGTGGATTATGGTCTTTGTGGGTTTTTTGCGGGGGAGGCTCTTGAGATTGGTCATTTGTTTCTTCTGTGTGAAGAATTCCCTGAAGTACTTTCTGTATGTTTGGCTTTGTGTTCATATACTTGTAAAGATGAGTTTTATCATGGGATACTTTTGCTGGGTAGAGTAGTTAGGGTTGGAAGCCATAGGTTCTTAGAGTTTACAGTGTTCCATTCCAGGCCCTTCTGGCTTTTAGGGTTTCCATTGAGAAGTCTGAGGTAATTCTGATGGGGTTCCCTTCTATCTAGTACTAACTTCTCTCTCCGTTGGAGAATTTGCTTATCTTTTTTCAGATGGACAATGAACCTGAAGGGAGGATCAGCCAATCACACTTCACCAGGGCCCCAGCTGAAACCATAGAGTTAATGCAGGGGAAGGGCATTCATGGTGATCACGACACCAGAAAAAGGCTGAAGGAGATAAACACAGAGAACAGAGAACATCCAACTCCAACTAAGCCAGATATCCAGAGACACAGAGGCTCCCAAAACCTCATCACTGAAGTAGAACTAAAATGACCCCAATGTGGCTCAGGGAAATTCACAGAAGAGGGGGTGGAAAGAATGTTAGAGTCACAAGTTGGAGCATTATGCACAGAGACTGGGGCCTACCCCCCCCCAGAACTCTTGACTACCCCCACAATGCATGATCCACATTCCCCATTGATGAGGGTCCCTTTGGAAGAGGGAGGACAGGGAGGAGGGCAACACTATGAATGTAAAATCAGAATGATATAAATTTTAAAAGAGAGAGAGAAAAAAAAAAAAAATTCTTGAGCTGCTTGTGCTGGACTCACACGTGCGTAATGAAGCTTATAGAATACAAAATAGATTCACCCTCTGAGCCACCACATGGGTCATGTATGTCAGTCCTGCTTCTGTTCCTATTATGCAAGCTGTGGTGGTCAGGCCTCTCTGAGGTCTGGTCCACCTCCCTGCCCTGCAGTCCTATTCCTATGAAGCCTGTCTCCAGCAAGGCCACTCTCTCTAATGCCTCACTGGAGACTTGCTCAATCTTCCTTTTCTCAAAGACGTCAGGGCACTCTCTGGGATGTCTCCCGGCTTCTCCCTAAGTCATTCAAGCCCCACCCCTTCTCTAAAGTGCGTTTCCAAGCAAGCTTCCTTTCCGCACGCCCTCTCTTGATCTTGTCCCTTGTCGACGCTTCTTCAGGAGACTCCCTGAACCTGACCCTCCACTGCGCATGTGTCAGGCCAGTCCATAGTGACATGTCCTTGGGTTCAGTGTTCTTCCTGGATGAGGACATGCGCATCAGAAGAGGACGGAGGGAAAGGGATGGGAAGGGCTCAGCCGGGGTCGACAGAGCCGCGAGTGCTGCCGACATGAGTGGTCCTTTCCTCAGAGGTGAGCATGGCGTGGCTGCCTCATGGGGACCCAGCCACTGAGAGCTCTGGGCTTCCCTGTTCTTGTCCTTTCTTGTCTCCTGGCTATCTTACACTATTAGCACACTAAGTATCACTATCACTTACACTTCCTTTAAAATGGTTTCGTGTGTGTGCGTGCATGCGTGCGTGTGTGTGTGCCTGTGTGCAATGGAATGTGCATGTACGGTGTACGCACACACAGAGCCCACTGCACGTCATTCAGAGACAGGAAGAGAACACGGGGTGTCCTGCTCTTCTCCCTCATCGGAGTGTTTCCTTGAGACAGAGCATCTCACTAAAGCCAGGGCTGCTGTTTTCCAACCAGTCTGGGTGACCTGTAAACTCCAGTGACCCCCCAGTCTCCACTGCCCACGGTTCACAGGCATGCTTGGCTACACCCTCCTGTGCTGGGGAATCAAACTCAAGCCACATCAGGCCCTATCAAGCCCCATGCTTGCATCGCAAGCACATTTACCCCAGCCCAGAATGCTTCCTCATCTCGAAAAAAACAGTGAAGAATAAAGACCCAGGGGCTGGAGAGATTGGCTTAGCGGTTAAGACATTTGCTTGCAAAGCCAAAGGATCCCGGTTCGATTCTCCAGAACTCATGTAAGCCAGATGCACAAGGGGGTGCATGAATCTAGAGTTCATTTGCAGTGGCTAGAGGCCCATCCTCTCTCTCTCTCTCATTCTCTCTCTCTCTCCCTCTCTCTCTCTGCCTCTTTCTCTCAAATAAATAAATAAATAATATATTTTTTTAAAAGAATAAAAAGCCGGGTGTGGTGGCTCACGCCTTTAATCCCAGCACTCGGGAGGCAGAGTTAGGAGGATTACTGTGAGTTTGAGGCCACCCTGAGACTACAGAGTGAATTTCAGGTCAGCCTGGGCTAGAGTGAGACCCTGCCTCGAAAAAAAAGAAGAAGAAGAAGGAGGAGGAGGAGGAGGAGGAGGAGGAGGAGGAGGAGAAAGAGTAAAGACCCAGAGCAATCAAGCTTAAGAGAACAGCAGAGGAAAGCAGTGGCTTGAACTGTCCATCACTGGAGCCCAGAGCTGTGCCCTGGCAGCAGTACCTGCAGTGAGGAACATTCGGGGAAAGGGCAATACCCTCCCTGGAGACCCTTAGCCTCCAAGTTGAACAGATGAGGTAGGAGTCCTGAAGGAATTAATGATAGATCTAGGAATGCGTGTGGAATACTTATAACTTTAAGTCAATTTGAAAAAGGCAGGATACAGAAGAGATCACAGCATGGGCCTGGTGTGGGTTGGTGGGTTAATCGGGTGCTTTGTTTTTTTTGTTTTTTGTTTTTTGGTTTTTTTTGTTTTGTTTTGTTTTGTTTTTTGTTTTTGTTTTTGTTTTTGTTTTTGTTTTGTTTTTTGAGGCAGGATCTCCTGTCACCCAGGCTGACCTGAAATCAATACGGAGCTGAAAAAAAAAAAAAATACGGAGCTGAGGCTGAGCTGGAGTTTCTGATCCTCCTGCCACTACCCCCTCAAATGTTGAGATAATAGATGTGCGCCACGAGCTCAGTTGATGGAGTGTTGGGGATTGAACCCAGGGCCTCAAGCATGGTAGACAAGCACGGTACCAACTGAGCTACTGACATCCACAGCCTGGGTCTATCTTCTTCTGTCTTTTCTATGTCCCTTAGAATGGAATTGTTCTTATAGATCCTTATATTTTAAGCACTCTATAGAAAACCGTTCATTTGTGGTTTTTTGGTTTTTTTAAAACAGGATGTCAGGTAGCTAACTTTGGCCTTGAACTCATGATCCTCCTGCTTCAGCCTGGAATTACAGACATAAGCCACCATCGCCAACCCATACAAAACAGGTTTTTTTTTTTTATTTTTATTTTTTTAGAAATAGATATTTTCTTTTTTCTCTCTTTTCTTTTTTTAATTTATTTTTATTGACAACTTCCTTAATTTTAATTTTTTTGTTTATTTTTATTTATTTTATTTGAGAGCAACAGGCAGACAGAGAAAGAGGCAGAGAGAGAGAGAATGGGCACACCACTGCAAACAGACTCCAGATGTGTGCACCCCCTGGTGCATCTGGCTTATTTGGGTGCTGGGGAATCGAGCCTCAAACTGGGGTCCTAAGGCTTCACAGGCAAGCGCTTAACCGCTAATCCATCTCTCCAGGCCCCACAAAATGGTTTCGACGCTTAGCTGTACCTTTGTCTCTGAAGACGCAAGGCTTGCCATCGTTCCACTCCACCAGGCCCTCCACAAGCTGCAGGAGGTTGTCCACCTGGCTCTGCTTCTCGTCCGCGCTTGCCAGGTAACTGGAGGAGCTGAATCTATAGTTAAACATCTTGAGGAGGTCATGGAGAGCGTCATTGCATTCTATGAATGTGTTTAAATCCTGATCCCCCAAATCTTCTTTCCTGGTGAGTAGAATGATCACGTGCCCAGCATATTTCTCTCCAAAATGATTCTTGATGGTGGCAAACACCTTGTCGGGTGTCTTTACAGACGATCCCAGCGGCATCACCAGCAGGAAGACATGTGGGCCTGGGAAGGTGTGTTTCCTAAGCTCAGACTCTTTCTTGTCCCACAATATGGTGTCTGGAGCATCGATGATCGAGACTCTCTTCCCTCTCCATATTCTCCTCTCAGACTGAAAGCTCTGCGTCACTGACTGCTCGCTGAATCGGGTCTCAAAGGCCCGCTTCCCGAGAACACTGTTTCCTGCTGCACTCTTCCCAACGCCACGCCCCCCCACCAGGAGGATTTTTCGTTCTAGCATCTCTGGGTTCTGCTCGGGTCCAGTGGGCTGAAGATGTCTCATCTCTGGGCCTGCGGAGCAAATACTGGAGTCAGAGTCTCCTCCTGCAGGTGAATACAAAGAGGGCATCGAGTCTACGCTGTCTCGTCCCCCACTGTCAAACTGCTCTGGCCCGACAGGACTCTAGTCACAGGCACAGCCATCCATCCAAGTGAAGTGACAACGAGGCCAGGAGTGAGCTTGTCCTGTGAGATTTCCCAAGAGAGAACATGCCACATCAAGCCTTCACTGGGCCTGGTGCTTCAAAGGTAAGTATTGGGGCACGGGGTCTCTGAGTTAAGGCAGGAGTGGTAAAAATCTGATTTTAAAATGTCCCTGAGAGCCAGGTGTGGTGGTGCACACCTTCTATTCCTGCACTTGGGAGGCAGAGGTAGGAGGATTTATCCTGAGTTTGAGGCCACCCTGAGACTACATAGTGAATTCCAGGTCGGCCTAGGCTCGTGCAAGACTCTACCTCAAAAAAACAAAAACAACAAATGTCCCTAAGAGCCGGATGTGTTGGCACACACCTTTAATCCTAACACCCAGGAGGCAGAAGTAGGAGAATTGCTGTAAGTTCAAGGCCAACCTGGAGCTTGCAGCATGAGTTCCAGGCCAGCCTGTGCTAAAATGATACCCTACCCCAAGGTTAAAAAAAAAAAAAAAAAAAAAAAAAAACTTGTATAACCACTATGGAAATCAGTATGAGACTACTCAAAAAGATAAAAGAGATCTACCATCTGACCCAGCTAGCCCATTACTGGGAATTTATTGCTGTTCTAGTCACAATAACTAGGAATTGGAATCAACCCAGATGACCACCAACAAATGAATGGACAGTGAAGACGAGGTGCATCTACACAGTGGAGTTCTACTCAGCAGTAAGGGAAAATGAAATAATACAATTTGCAGGAAAATGCGTGGACGTGGGCTGAGGAAATGGCTTAGCGGTTAAGGCATTTGCCTGAGAAGCCTAAGGACCCCAGTTTGATTCCCCAGGACCCATGTAAGCCAGGTGCACAAGGGGACACATGCAAAGAAAGAAGAAAAGTGCTGGGTGTGGTGGCTCACGCCTTTAATCTCAGCACTCGGGAGGCAGAGGTAGGAGGATCACCATGAGTTCGAGGCTACCCTGAGACTACATAGTGAATTCCAGATCAGGCTGAGCTAAAGTGAGACCCTACAGAAAGAAAGAAAGAAAGAAAGAAAGAAAGAAAGAAAGAAAGAAAGAAAGAAAGAAAGAAAGAAAGAAAGAAAGAAAGAAAGAAGGAAGGAAGGAAGGAAGGAAGGAAGGAAGGAAGGAGAGAGAGGGAGGGAGGGAGGAGGAGGAGGGAAGGAAGGAAGGAAGGAAGGAAGGAAGGGAGGAAGGAAGGAAGGAAGGAAGGAAGGAAGGAAGGAAGGAAAGAAGGGAAGGGGAAGAAAAGAAAAGAAAAGAGGAGAAGAGAAGAGAAAAGAAAAGAAAAGAAAAGAAAAGAAAAGAAAAGAAAAGAAAAGAAAAGAAAATGGGTGGACTTGGAAAATCCTAAGTGAGGTCACACAGTTAAAAAAAAAAAAAAAAAAAAACGTCAAATGCTGCGTGTTTTCTCTCATATGTGGCTCCCAAAATGGACCCGCTGAAGAGGGCAAAAGACGGTCAGCATTAGGGCTATGGGATATAAGCTAGAATGAGGCCAGGAAAACGTGAAAACAGGGAGGAAGGAAAGGAGGGATAACAGACAAACCAATAGAGGGAAAGAATAGTGGGAGTGGAAGGGAGGGAAAGGGGAAGGGGAACTACACAAAAGGCAATTCTGCAGTGTTTAGTAAGTTAGGAACTGCCCTCCAGGACACCAGCGTACAAGATACAACCCGCAACTAAGAGAGGTGGACAGACCAGACCAATACGCCCAGGAGAGAGTGGAGAAAACTTAATCCTAAAACCAGCGGCTCTGGCTTGTGGATCCCAGAACTAGAACTAGGTTTACCCCACAGTGAGCAGCTGCCCAGAGAGATCCATGAGGTCCCCAAAACAATGAAGGCCATCGCCAAGCACTTGGTTACCCAACTGAGGATGCCACAGGCTGCCATGCCAGGACACCAAGAGACAATGTGGGAACCACAAGGAAAGGCAGTCCTCTCCTGGCAAACCCACAAGGAAAGGCAGTCCTCTCCTGGCAAACCCTCGTGGCACTGGAAGGTGCTAGGTGAACTGCTATGCGATAATGGCCACCAACAGCAGGAATAAACAGGGGCCCCTGCAAGCTACACAACCCACCAGCAGGACAAGAGACACACACTTGTGTAATAGTGGCACACAGCCTTTGTGGGTAACTAGCTGCCCTCTGATGGGACATGAGGCCGACTCAGTGGGGGACAACTCGTAACTGGTGCTGAGACTCAAGTCAATGTCCCACAGGCCAGAAACCCACAACCCCCAAAAAGAAACCTCCCGTTGTTTTCTGGGCAAGTTGACTGAGCATCCTCATCAAAATGTCTCTCAAAATTATAAGCATACCCACCCCCCTTAATCAAAACTGCTCTCACTCTTGGTTGAAGACTCTATTTTACTTTACAGACGGCAGAGAAGATTGGGGAGATCCAAGAGCCACTAACAAGAAGATATAGCTGACCGCTCACCATGAGATGCCACCTCTACCACACTTGCTGGGGTCCAATAGGAACCACAGAGGAAGCAACAACATGAGCACTGCTCCCGATGCTCACCTGACAACCTACCCAGAGAGACAGCGACAAACACAGAGGTGAACTGAAACGCATCACAAGAGGCTAGGGGCTGGAGAGAGGGCTTAGCAGTTAAGGCATTTTCCTGCAAAGCCAAAGGACCTTGGTTTGACTCTCCAGGACCCACATAAGCCAGATGCACAAGGTGGTGCACGCATCTGGAGTTCGTTTACAGTGGCTGGAGGCCCTGGTGCACCCATTCTCTCTGTCTCTATGTGTGTGTGTGTGTGTGTGTGTGTGTGTGCCTCTTTCTCTCTTTCTCTCTCTCTTAAATAAATAAACAAATTTAATTAATTAATTAATTAATTAATTAATTTAAAAAAAAGAAATACAGAGGCTACAGAGAGCTCAACACTAAAAATTGCAACAGGGCTGGAGAGAGGGCTCAGCAATTAAGGCACTTGCATGCAAAGCCTAAGGACCCAGGTTTGATTCTCCAGTTCCCAAATAAGCCAGATGCACCCAGTGGTGGTGCATGCATATGGAGTTTGTTTGCAGTGGCTAGAGGCCTTGGTGCACCCACTCTCTTTGTCTGTCTCTCTTCTCTAGCTCTCTCTGCTTGCAAATAAAATTAAAAAAAAAAAAACTGCTAGCCAGGCATGGTGGTGTACACCTTTAATCCCAGCACTCAAGAGGCAGAAGTAGGAAGATCACCGTGAGTTCGAGGCCACCCTGAAACTACATAGTGAATTCCAGGTTAGCCTGGGCTGTAGGGAGACCCTACCTTGAATAAAAACACTGCTGACATACTCCAGGCTCAGGGATTGTTGCTGATGAGGGGGAAAGAAGATGTAAGAGCCACAGGGTGGGTAAAAATATCCTAGGTACAGCCCCTCCCAAGCAAACGAGGCCCTAATTACCCCACAGTAAACACCAAGGATCCTACTGAGAGGGACCTCAGGAAATGAGGACCAGAGATGAGGGGATTCAAGACTATAAGCTATATAAAATATATATATTAAAAAGTGAAGCCAGAGACTACATGGTGAATTCCAGGTCAGCCTGGACTAGAGTGAGACCTTACCTCAAAAAAAAAAAAAAAAAAGTGGAGAGATGTCTTAGCAGTTAAGGCTCCTGCCTGCCAAGCCTAAGAACACCCGTTCGATTCTCCAGATGCAAAGTGATGCAAGTGCACAATGCTGCTCTTGCCCACAAGGGGGCGCACGTGTCTGGAGTTTGTTTACAGCAGCTGAAATGGCCCTGGTGCACCCATTCTCTCTCTGCCTCTTCCTCTCTCTCTCTGTTTCTCTCTCTCTCTCTCTCTCTCTCTCTCTCTCTCAAAACAAAAGTGGAAAAAATGTCCTTTAGCCATGTACTCACCTACTAAAATCCTCAGCTAAAGAAGAGTGATGTGAACACGGATGGAACTCAAAAGCATGCTAAGTGGCAGAAGCCAGACACAATTCCTACATGCTGCAAGACTCCACCACCTGAGGTTCAGAACAGGAAACTGCATCTACATCCGGAGGAGTCTGGGGAGTGGCTGCCTTTGGGAGGACCCTTGCTCTTTTCAGGAAAGGTCTTAGAAATCCTTGTACATTAACTTCTTAGTTATCACACAAACTAGATGGGTGCACATTCATGTTTAGTGCTGCACTAGTCACAACAGCCAATACGGGAGCCCTGGCTAGATGCCCATTGTAGAGAGCCCATTGTAGGCAAGCCATGGACATGGGCACAGCCTCCAGTTGAGCTGCAGAGACCGGAGTGGGGCACAGCCCCTCCTGAATCCCTCCTCTTGGTCTGTTTGTATGGACCTGACCTTGTGCAGAAGACAGTATGTTCAGAAAAACAGTCTGCAGCTGCCTCATTCCTCCATCATCTGACTGTGTCCCTCCATTCTCATGTTCTTTCTGTTTGGTAAGAAAGTTATTGTCAAAGTTTCTCTTGAGTGTGTATAAAATAAACCAGTGTTGGTTAAGCAGTGCTGCAGTGTCTCCATCAGAGCCTGCAGACCACCCGACCTCAGCTTTTACTTTACTTTTTCTTTCTTTCTTTCTTTCTTTCTTTCTTTCTTTCTTTCTTTCTTTCCTTCCTTCCTTCCTTCCTTCTTTCTTTCTTTCTTTCTTTCTTTCTTTCTTATCCTCATGTTGCCCCAAAGGTCAAAGCCATGCTGGCAGCTGGCACCAAACAGGGTCCCTGGGACCCCTGACCAGAGACCTGAAGGGGAACTTCAAAAGATTCAGTCTCTAGGCTGGAGAGATGGCTTAGCATTTAAGGCATTTGCCTGCAAAGCCAAAGGACCCTGGTTTGATTCTCCAGGATCCACGTAAGCCAGATGTTCAAGGAGGTGCATGCATCTGGAGTTCGTTTGCAGTGGCTAGAGGCCCTGACCTGCGGAGGAGAAAGAGTAAAGACCCAGAGCAATCAAGCTTAAGAGAACAGCAGAGGAAAGCAGTGGCTTGAACTGTCCATCACTGGAGCCCAGAGCTGTGCCCTGGCAGCAGTACCTGCAGTGAGGAACATTCGGGGAAAGGGCAATACCCTCCCTGGAGACCCTTAGCCTCCAAGTTGAACAGATGAGGTAGGAGTCCTGAAGGAATTAATGATAGATCTAGGAATGCGTGTGGAATACTTATAACTTTAAGTCAATTTGAAAAAGGCAGGATACAGAAGAGATCACAGCATGGGCCTGGTGTGGGTTGGTGGGTTAATCGGGTGCTTTGTTTTTTTTGTTTTTTGTTTTTTGGTTTTTTTTGTTTTGTTTTGTTTTGTTTTTTGTTTTTGTTTTTGTTTTTGTTTTTGTTTTGTTTTTTGAGGCAGGATCTCCTGTCACCCAGGCTGACCTGAAATCAATACGGAGCTGAAAAAAAAAAAAAAATACGGAGCTGAGGCTGAGCTGGAGTTTCTGATCCTCCTGCCACTACCCCTCAAATGTTGAGATAATAGATGTGCGCCGCCGAGCTCAGTTGATGGAGTGTTGGGGATTGAACCCAGGGCCTCAAGCATGGTAGACAAGCACGGTACCAACTGAGCTACTGACATCCACAGCCTGGGTCTATCTTCTTCTGTCTTTTCTATGCCCCTTAGAATGGAATTGTTCTTATAGATCCTTATATTTTAAGCACTCTACAGAAAACCGTTCATTTGTGGTTTTTTGGTTTTTTTAAAACAGGATGTCAGGTAGCTAACTTTGGCCTTGAACTCATGATCCTCCTGCTTCAGACTGGAATTACAGACATAAGCCACCATCGCCAACCCATACAAAACAGGTTTTTTTTATTTTTATTTTTTTAGAAATAGATATTTTCTTTTTTCTCTCTTTTCTTTTTTTAATTTATTTTTATTGACAACTTCCTTAATTTTAATTTTTTTGTTTATTTTTATTTATTTTATTTGAGAGCAACAGGCAGACAGAGAAAGAGGCAGAGAGAGAGAGAATGGGCACGCCAGGGCCTCCAGCCACTGCAAACAGACTCCAGATGTGTGCACCCCCTGGTGCATCTGGCTTATTTGGGTGCTGGGGAATCGAGCCTCAAACTGGGGTCCTAAGGCTTCACAGGCAAGCGCTTAACCGCTAATCCATCTCTCCAGGCCCCACAAAATGGTTTCGACGCTTAGCTGTACCTTTGTCTCTGAAGACGCAAGGCTTGCCATCGTTCCACTCCACCAGGCCCTCCACAAGCTGCAGGAGGTTGTCCACCTGCCTCTGCTTCTCGTCCGCGCTTGCCAGGTAACTGGAGGAGCTGAATCTATACTTAAACATCTTGAGGAGGTCATGGAGAGCGTCATTGCATTCTATGAACGTGTTTATATCCTGATCCCCCAAATCTTCTTTCCTGGTGAGTAGAATGATCACGTGCCCAGCATATTTCTCTCCAAAATGATTCTTGATGGTGGCAAACACCTTGTCGGGTGTCTTTACAGACGATCCCAGCGGCATCACCAGCAGGAAGACATGCGGGCCTGGGAAGGTGTGTTTCCTAAGCTCAGACTCTTTCTTGTCCCACAATATGGTGTCTGGAGCATCGATGATCGAGACTCTCTTCCCTCTCCATATTCTCCTCTCAGACTGAAAGCTCTGCGTCACTGACTGCTCGCTGAATCGGGTCTCAAAGGCCCGCTTCCCAAGAACACTGTTTCCTGCTGCACTCTTCCCAACGCCACGCCCCCCCACCAGGAGGATCTTTCGTTCTAGCATCTCTGGGTTCTGCTCGGGTCCAGTGGGCTGAAGATGTCTCATCTCTGGGCCTGCGGAGCAAATACTGGAGTCAGAGTCTCCTCCTGCAGGTGAATACAAAGAGGGCATCGAGTCTACGCTGTCTCGTCCCCCCACTGTCAAACTGCTCTGGCCCGACAGGACTCTAGTCACAGGCACAGCCATCCATCCAAGTGAAGTGACAAAGAGGCCAGGAGTGAGCTTGTCCTGTGAGATTTCCCAAGAGAGAACATGCCACATCAAGCCTTCACTGGGCCTGGTGCTTCAAAGGTAAGTATTGGGGCACGGGTCTCTGAGTTAAGGCAGGAGTGGTAAAAATCTGATTTTAAAATGTCCCTGAGAGCCAGATGTGGTGGTGCACACCTTCTATTCCTGCACTTGGGAGGCAGAGGTAGGAGGATTTATCCTGAGTTTGAGGCCACCCTGAGACTACATAGTGAATTCCAGGTCGGCCTAGGCTTGTGCAAGACTCTACCTCAAAAAAACAAAAACAACAAATGTCCCTAAGAGCCGGATGTGTTGGCACACACCTTTAATCCTAACACCCAGGAGGCAGAAGTAGGAGAATTGCTGTAAGTTCAAGGCCAACCTGGAGCTTGCAGCATGAGTTCCAGGCCAGTCTGTGCTAAAATGATACCCTACCCCAAGGTTAAAAAAAAAAAAAAAAAAAAAAAAAAAACTTGTATAACCACTATGGAAATCAGTATGAGACTACTCAAAAAGATAAAAGAGATCTACCATCTGACCCAGCTAGCCCATTACTGGGAATTTATTGCTGTTCTAGTCACAATAACTAGGAATTGGAATCAACCCAGATGACCACCAACAAATGAATGGACAGTGAAGACGAGGTGCATCTACACAGTGGAGTTCTACTCAGCAGTAAGGGAAAATGAAATAATACAATTTGCAGGAAAATGCGTGGACGTGGGCTGAGGAAATGGCTTAGCGGTTAAGGCATTTGCCTGAGAAGCCTAAGGACCCCAGTTTGATTCCCCAGGACCCATGTAAGCCAGGTGCACAAGGGGACACATGCAAAGAAAGAAGAAAAGTGCTGGGTGTGGTGGCTCACGCCTTTAATCTCAGCACTCGGGAGGCAGAGGTAGGAGGATCACCATGAGTTCGAGGCTACCCTGAGACTACATAGTGAATTCCAGATCAGGCTGAGCTAAAGTGAGACCCTACAGAAAGAAAGAAAGAAAGAAAGAAAGAAAGAAAGAAAGAAAGAAAGAAAGAAAGAAAGAAAGAAAGAAAGAAAGAAAGAAAGAAAGAAAGAGGGAGGGAGGGAGGGAAGGAAGGAAGGAAGGAAGGAAGGGAGGAGGAGGGAGGAAGGGAGGAGGAAAGAAGGAAGGAAGGAAGGAAGGAAGGAAGGAAGGAAGGAAGGAAGGAAGGAAAGAAGGAAGGGGGAAGGGGAAGGGAAGAAAAAGAAAAGAAAAGAAGAGGAGAAGAGAAAAGAAAAGAAAAGAAAAGAAAAGAAAAGAAAAGAAAAGAAAATGGGTGGACTTGGAAAATCCTAAATGAGGTCACACAGTTAAAAAAAAAAAAAAAAAAAAAAAAACAACGTCAAATGCTGCGTGTTTTCTCTCATATGTGGCTCCCAAAATGGACCCGCTGAAGAGGGCAAAAGACGGTCAGCATTAGGGCTACGGGATATAAGCTAGAATGAGGCCAGGAAAACGTGAAAACAGGGAGGAAGGAAAGGAGGGATAACAGACAAACCAATAGAGGGAAAGAATAGTGGGAGTGGAAGGGAGGGAAAGGGGAAGGGGAACTACACAAAAGGCAAGACTGCAGTGTTTAGTAAGTTAGGAACTGCCCTCCAGGACACCAGCGTACAAGATACAACCCGCAACTAAGAGAGGTGGACGGACCAGACCAATACGCCCAGGAGAGAGTGGAGAAAACTTAATCCTAAAACCAGCGGCTCTGGCTTGTGGATCCCAGAAGTAGAACTAGGTTTACCCCACAGTGAGCAGTTGCCCAGAGAGATCCATGAGGTCCCCAAAACAATGAAGGCCATCGCCAAGCACTTGGTTACCCAACTGAGGATGCCACAGGCTGCCATGCCAGGACACCAAGAGACAATGTGGGAACCACGAGGAAAGGAAGTCCTCTCCTGGCAAACCCACAAGGAAAGGCAGTCCTCTCCTGGCAAACCCTCGTGGCACTGGAAGGTGCTAGGTGAACTGCTATGCGATAATGGCCACCAACAGCAGGAATAAACAGGGGCCCCTGCAAGCTACACAACCCACCAGCAGGACAAGAGACACACACTTGTGTAATAGTGGCACACAGCCTTTGTGGGTAACTAGCTGCCCTCTGATGGGACATGAGGCCGACTCAGTGGGGACAACTCGTAACTGGTGCTGAGACTCAAGTCAATGTCCCATAGGCCAGAAACCCACAACCCCAAAAAGAAACCTCCGTTGTTTTCTGGGCAAGTTGACTGAGCATCCTCATCAAAATGTCTCTCAAAATTATAAGCATACCCACCCCCCTTAATCAAAACTGCTCTCACTCTTGGTTGAAGACTCTATTTTACTTTACAGACGGCAGAGAAGATTGGGGAGATCCAAGAGCCACTAACAAGAAAATATAGCTGACCGCTCACCATGAGATGCCACCTCTACCACACTTGCTGGGGTCCAATAGGAACCACAGAGGAAGCAACAACATGAGCACTGCTCCCGATGCTCACCTGACAACCTACCCAGAGAGACAGCGACAAACACAGAGGTGAACTGAAACGCATCACAAGAGGCTAGGGGCTGGAGAGAGGGCTTAGCAGTTAAGGCATTTTCCTGCAAAGCCAAAGGACCTTGGTTTGACTCTCCAGGACCCACATAAGCCAGATGCACAAGGTGGTGCACGCATCTGGAGTTCGTTTACAGTGGCTGGAGGCCCTGGTGCACCCATTCTCTCTGTCTCTCTGTCTGTGTGTGTGTGTGTGTGTGCCTCTTTCTCTCTTTCTCTCTCTCTTAAATAAATAAACAAATTAAATTAATTAATTAATTAATTAATTAATTTTAAAAAAAAGAAATACAGAGGCTACAGAGAGCTCAACACTAAAAATTGCAACAGGGCTGGAGAGAGGGCTCAGCAATTAAGGCACTTGCATGCAAAGCCTAAGGACCCAGGTTTGATTCTCCAGTTCCCAAATAAGCCAGATGCACCCAGTGGTGGTGCATGCATATGGAGTTTGTTTGCAGTGGCTAGAGGCCTTGGTGCACCCACTCTCTTTGTCTGTCTCTCTTCTCTAGCTCTCTCTGCTTGCAAATAAAATTAAAAAAAAAAACTGCTAGCCAGGCATGGTGGTGTACACCTTTAATCCCAGCACTCAAGAGGCAGAAGTAGGAAGATCATCGTGAGTTCGAGGCCACCCTGAAACTACATAGTGAATTCCAGGTTAGCCTGGGCTGTAGGGAGACCCTACCTTGAATAAAAACACTGCTGACATACTCCAGGCTCAGGGATTGTTGCTGATGAGGGGGAAAGAAGATGTAAGAGCCACAGGGTGGGTAGAAATATCCTAGGTACAGCCCCTCCCAAGCAAATGAGGCCCTAATTACCCCACAGTAAACACCAAGGATCCTACTGAGAGGGACCTCAGGAAATGAGGACCAGAGATGAGGGGATTCAAGACTATAAGCTATATAAAATATATATATTAAAAAGTGAAGCCAGAGACTACATGGTGAATTCCAGGTCAGCCTGGACTAGAGTGAGACCTTACCTCAAAAAAAAAAAAAAAAAAAAAAAAAAAAGTGGAGAGATGTCTTAGCAGTTAAGGCTCCTGCCTGCCAAGCCTAAGAACACCCGTTCGATTCTCCAGATGCAAAGTGATGCAAGTGCACAATGCTGCTCTTGCCCACAAGGGGGCGCGTGTCTGGAGTTTGTTTACAGCAGCTGAAATGGCCCTGGTGCACCCATTCTCTCCTCTTCCTCTCTCTCTGTTTCTCTCTCTCTCTCTCTCTCTCTCTCTCTCTCTCTCTCTCAAAACAAAAGTGGAAAAAATGTCCTGTAGCCATGTACTCACCTACTAAAATACTCAGCTAAAGAAGAGTGATGTGAACACGGATGGAACTCAAAAGCATGCTAAGTGGCAGAAGCCAGACACAATTCCTACATGCTGCAAGACTCCACCACCTGAGGTTCAGAACAGGAAACTGCATCTACATCCGGAGGAGTCTGGGGAGTGGCTGCCTTTGGGAGGACCCTTGCTCTTTTCAGGAAAGGTCTTAGAAATCCTTGTACATTAACTTCTTAGTTATCACACAAACTAGATGGGTGCACATTCATGTTTAGTGCTGCACTAGTCACAACAGCCAATACGGGAGCCCTGGCTAGATGCCCATTGTAGAGAGCCCATTGTAGGCAAGCCATGGACATGGGCACAGCCTCCAGTTGAGCTGCAGAGACCGGAGTGGGGCACAGCCCCTCCTGAATCCCTCCTCTTGATCTGTTTGTATGGACCTGACCTTGTGCAGAAGACAGTATGTTCAGAAAAACAGTCTGCAGCTGCCTCATTCCTCCATCATCTGACTGTGTCCCTCCATTCTCATGTTCTTTCTGTTTGGTAAGAAAGTTATTGTCAAAGTTTCTCTTGAGTGTATATAAAATAAACCAGCGTTGGTTAAGCAGTGCTGCAGTGTCTCCATCAGAGCCTGCAGACCACCCGACCTCAGCTTTTACTTTACTTTTTCTTTCTTTCTTTCTTTCTTTCCTTCTTTCTTTCTTTCTTTCTTTCTTTCTTTCTTTATTTCTTTCTTTCTTTCTTATCCTCATGTTGCCCCAAAAGGTCAAAGCCATGCTGGCAGCTGGCACCCAAACAGGGTCCCTGGGACCCCTGACCAGAGACCTGAAGGGGAACTTCAAAAGATTCAGTCTCTAGGCTGGAGAGATGGCTTAGCATTTAAGGCATTTGCCTGCAAAGCCAAAGGACCCTGGTTTGATTCTCCAGGATCCACGTAAGCCAGATGTTCAAGGAGGCACATGCATCTGGAGTTCGTTTGCAGTGGCTAGAGGCCCTGACCTGCCCATTCTCTCCCTCTCTCTTTCTCTTTCTCTCTCTCTCTTTCTCTCTCTCTCTCTCTCTGCCACTTTCTCTCAAGTAAATAATAAATAAAAATATATTTTTAAAAAAGATTCAAGGATGCTCCCTGGAGTTGTGCACACATGCATGGTCAGGTAATTGGGGAGGGGGAGGGCACAGTTTAGGTCAAGTGTAAGTATGGGACAGGTCCTATCATAGGATAGGGAGCTACATAGTCAAACCTTAAAAGAAATTCTTACAAAGCAGAGGAGCCAGCGCTCAAGTTAACCAGCTGCAGTGCTCTTGGGTCACATGTAAGAAACATGTCTTTGGCCGGCTGATGAAGGAGCTCTTAACTTGGCAACTTGGGAAAAATAGCAGAAAAATTGAAAGTGTGAATGTGTATGAATATGAATGTTTGGACGATATATTAGAAAACCTTGTAAGTACATATTTATAAATTTAAGTAGTCTGAACTTTTGAAAACCTGTAAAAATATTAGTTATCCTTCCTTGGGTAATTAACATATTTAAGGAAATAATATTTTGCCTATAGAGGTATACAGACTAACCATTGAAAAGTATTTTTTAATTTAATTTTATTTTATTTTATTTATTAGTGACAGAGGGAGAGAAAGAGGGAGAAAATGGGCACACCAGGGCCTCTGGCCACTGCAGACAAACTCCAGATGCATTCATCTGGCTTACACAGGACCTAGGGAATCAAAACTGGGTCCTTAGGCTTCACAGGCAAGTGCCTTAACCGCTAAGCCATCTCTCCAGCCCTGAAAAATGTTTTATAATAAGAACATCAATGGATTGGAGAGATGGCATAGCAGTTAAGCACTTGCCTGTGAAGCCTAAGGACCCTGGCTCTAGGCTCGATTCCCTAGGACCCACATAAGCCAGATGCACAAGGTGGTGCATGCATCTGGAGTTCATTTGCAGTGGCTGGATGCCCTGGTGCACCCATTCTCTCTCTCTCTCTCTCTCTCTCTCTCTCTCTCTCTCCCTCTCCCTCTCCCTCTCCCTCTCCCTCTCCCTCTCCCTCTCCTCTCTCTCGTCCCCTTTTTCTCTCTGTCTGTCTCTCTCAAATAAATAAAAATTTTTTAAAAAAATTTAAAAGAATGCCAAAATGCTATCCTGGCCTGTTTTGGGGATTGCTAACACGTTATGAAGAAAATTTGGTCTTTGTGACTAGGTGTGTGTGTGTGTGTGTGTGTGTGTGTGTGTGTGTGTACAGTCTATATTGCTGATATGGTAATGGTGACTTATGAGTGAGTACTCATAAATTAAAGAAATGCTAACTTATCTGAAATCTTTCTCAATTTAAAACATTATTCAAGAGGTTATGATACTGAGATAGCAACAGAAAAATTAAAGGCATTCTAGAAATTAGGATGGCCAGCTTTTAATGTTGAATGGCATCCACAGATAACTTTGAAAGTAACTAAGATAATAGACAGGGGAAAAATGCAGGATTCTCCTACTCTTAGGGAAAAAATTTTAAAAACATTGTAAAACAGTGAGGTCAGGGAACTTCCCTGAAACTCTGAGAAAAATTCAAAACTCTCCCTGGAACAATTCAGCTAGAGTCAGACCACAGGCTTCAAGATCAGACATACATACGCATGCATGCATGCACACACACACACACACACACACACACACACGCGCGCGCGCGCGCACACACACACATGCACACCTGCCTCCAAACACACTCTCCAGTAAAGAGGAAAGATGAGGAGCTGGCTGGCAGGGCCTGGGACTAGCTAGACCAAATTGATGCAATGAGATTCTCTGTCTCAAAGATAAGGTGCAGAGTGATTGAGGAAGACACCTGACATTGACCTGTGGCCTCCACATGTACACACACACACACCCATGTTCATATGAACATGCATACACACTCACCATACACATACACATGCAAAAACAAAAGAATGCAGATATGAGCTTTAAATGTGGAAGCGATCAACTTACCACGTGGACTTTCCCCTCCTTGATGTGTGGCTTCATGCCCATAAGTCTAGAAAATAAACAGGGAAAGAACACACAGAGATCTGCATGTGTCATCTTTTCACAAAATAAACATATGGAGACATGAGTATGTAGCTCAGGGTGATCTTCTCACCAGGATCAAGGCCATGGCCATGGCTTTGTTCATGTTTGTGGACCTGTCAAGTGAGAGCCATTCCGACCTCACTGATGCTGCTGACACGTCTCCAGCCCCGCTGTCCCTTGTGGGTCGCCAGGAGAGAGACGGTCCGATTCACCCTGCCATATGCACCAGCTATGGAAACCAGAGCCACAAGCACCCTCCTCCTCTCCTGGTGGAGCATCCCGATGCTTCCTCCCACAGTGAGGTAGTCTGCATCCAGGTGACCTGCTCTAGTGGACCTCCCCTGGACATCAATCTCATCTTTGTGACCTCCCTTCCCCACCAAGCAAAGCCTCCCCTGCTTCCTTACCTGATCACACCCTCACCCAACATCGTGCACACCTTTGATGCTCAGATTCTTTCTCTCTCTCTTTCCCACCTGCCCTCCTTCCCTCCACTTACATCTGATTGCTTAGTGTTCTTTATGTGCAAAAGACTGTTCCATGATATAAAATTAACAATCTTCCTGAATCTCCAGTCCACCAGAAAAGTGAGTTATTAACTCATCCACATCCTCCTGTGTTTGCACAAACCACGCTGCAGTGGCATACTGCACACAGGAGAGCATGACGCGGCTGCTGAGTCAGCAACCTGTTGGACATTCTCTCCTGTACACCTGCATGAACCAGTGTGGACAGAGCCACCGCGCTTCTTTTAGTGGACACAATGTATTCCACACCATGAACATACAAAACTGGGCCTGGAGAGATGGCATAGTGGTTAAGTGCTTGCCTGTGAAGCCTGAGGACCCTGGTTTGAGGCTCGATTCCCCAGGACCCACATAAGCCAGATGCACAAGGTGGCACATGTGTCTGGAGTTCATTTGAAATGGCAGGAGGCCCTGGAGAGCCCATTCTCTCCCTCTCTCTCTCCCTCTCTCTCTCTCCCTCTTTCTCTCTCTGCCACTTGCAAATAAATAAATAATTTAAAAAATTTTTAAAAACTGATGAAACCACCTGTTTAGTTCTCAGGTTATTTCTGATTTTACTCTTTCGAAAAGTGCCATGATGAGTACCCTTGCATAGCTGTGTTTATAGGCACAAGTGCCTTTTCTGGATTTCTGAGTCCTTAATGTCTTCATAATTTGTTTGACCCCCATAAATCTCGAGGTTATAAAAGTTGCTAACAACTATAGAATGCCTACCGGGCTCCAGGAGTGCGTTAGTGACTTTGTAAGCCCCTCATTTAACACCACAGCAATCCCTGAGGTCAGGGTGCTATTCTACTTGTTTCCATGTGACATAAGATAGAGTGGCCAACGAAACAGATACGTTTTCTATCCTCATGGAGTTTGTGGGGAGCAACCATGTAAACCTGCACTCAGAAATCCCTTGCTCTGGTGGTGACTAGTGTGAGCAGCACCCTGAGGGCAGAGAGGCAGGGCAAGGTGGGGTCAGAGAGCCAGGAGGAAGTGAGTTGACGCTGGGGAAGATGTTTGTACAGAAGTAGAGCTGGTACCAGGGGGCAGAGGAGGAAGCACCAGTGCAGGAGAGCCCAGCGCGCAGCACTGACAGGGGGATAAGTCTCCTCAAAGACCAGCAGAAAAGCCATGAGACCGGCACACAGGCAAACTTGTAGTTTGAGCTTTGTGAGTGTGAAGGAAGAGCGCCCTCAGAGCCTGTGTCTATCTAGCAGGAGGGAGCACATGCAGCAACAGCTTCCTTTGCCCATCCAACCAAGCAAGCCAGCCTGGCCCTCTTACTCCAGAGCAGATCCCAGCATCTCCTTAGGAAACGGGATCCGCTGATTTCTACTCTCCTCCTCCCAGTAGCCCATTCCTACCTGGAGCCGGTTGTCTTCTGGTATGAAGTTCACAAGGTATGGTCGAGGACTTTTCTCCACCAATCGCTGGATCATGCCAAGGAGCCGGCACACCTGAGCGTCCCGCTGCCCCTCGTCGGCCTTGTTGTTGAAAGTGCAGTAGCGTCCCCCCACGTCTGCAACCAGCTTCTGAAGGGAGTCCTTGCTCTCGATGTAATCCTGCAGCGAGTCCCGGCCCAGCTCATCCTCCCGAGTGAAGACCACCACCGCGCACCCCATGGCGTCAGCCCCCAAATCCCTCCAGATGCCCTTGATGATCTCCTCGTCCTCCGCTGTGTAGTGGCCGACAGCGATGACCAGGAGAAGCGCGTGGAGGCACGGAGTGGACAGCTCCAGGCAGCGCTGCAGGTTATGTAGCCTGACCTCAGCACTGGTTGGGGCCAGTGGGGAGAAGAGGTCAGGTGTGTCTATGACCGTGACCTCCCTCCCCCTCACGAGCCCGCTCTCTCTCTGGCACGACTCAGTCACCATCTGGTGACTGAACTGGGACTTGAACACAGCTTTGCCCAGAATGCTGTTTCCTGTGGCGCTTTTCCCCGCGCCACGTTTCCCCAGCAGGAGGAGCCTCAGTGGACCTGTCTCCTGGCTCTGCTGCGACTCGCCCTGGGGGCTCCCAGATGCGCTGTGGAGACAGAGGCAGCGTCAGCGTCAGCTTCTGCTCTCACAAGCCCAAGGTTCCCAACAGTCTGTGCTGCTTACTGAGGACCTAGGCTGAAGCTGAACTGTCCCCAGGGTCTCCCTGTGCTCCAGACCCAGAAGCAAATCCAGAAATCCTTACCAATGGGAATCACCAGGAGTGACCACCTGTGTTATGCTGTACATATTACACTGTGCTGTGCTGTGCTGGTCGTAGCACTATAGGGAGCAGGCAGCTTTCACAGTGGGAGGACATCTCTTTAAGAGACAGTCACCATCAGATGTCAGAAATACAGACATTACGAGGCTGGAGAAGATGGTTTAGCACTTAAGGCATTTGCCTGCAAAGCCAAAGGACCCTGGTTCAATTCCCTAGGACCCACGCTAGCCAGATGCACAAGGGAGCTCACGTGTCTGGAGTACACTGCAGTGGCTGGAGGCCCTGGCATGCCCATTCTCTCTCTCATAAATAAATAAAATATATTTTTTAAAAGAAAGAAAGACATTAGGGCTGGGAGTGTGATTACATGGTAGGGGGCTTGCCTGCTATTCATCAGTCCCTGGGTTCAATCCCAGCACAATTAATCAATTAATAATACAGTTTTAGGGCTGGAGGAGATGGCTCAGCAATTAAGGTGCTTGCCTGCAAAGCCTAAGGACCCAAGTTCAATTCTCCAGGTCCCACATTAGCCAGATGCACGTCGTGGCACATGTATCTGGAGTTCATTTGCAGTGGCTAGAGGCCCTGGTGCACCCATTCTCCCTCTCTCTCTCTCTCTCTTTCTCCTTCTCTCTGCCTCTTTCTCTCTCTCAAAAAAATTAAATAAATATTTTTTTAAAATAATACAGATTAAGCTGGGCATGGTGGCGCACGCCTTTAATCCCAGCACTTGGGAGACAGAGGTAGGAGGATCGCCATGTGTTCAAGGCCACCCTAAGACTACGTAGTGAATTCCAGGTCAGCCTGGGCTAGAGTGAGACCCTACCTCGAAATAAATAAATAAATAAGTAAGTAAATAATACAGATTTAATTAAGACCTGCCTAATCAGAATCTCAAATACTAAGTAAACATGATTAGCACAATTTGGGAAGCATTGCCCTACAAAATAACTGAAGGATTAATGAACCACTACCCTCAGACCACTAACTAGGTGGACCATAAAACTTTCCTGGAATGCTATGGAAACCAATATTATGGACTCCAGTGAGAAGCTTCCACTAGTCTTTGGACAAAAGTGAGGTTACACCCATCAAAATCTCTCTAAATTAACAATGCTTATCTCCTTTAACCTATCCTGACCTCGCTCTCCATTGGAGAATCTGTTTTTCTTTTTCAGAAAGCAGCGAGAACCAAGGACAACCAAAATCTATCAACAGGACGAGGATCACTGACTCCATGTCAGCAGGTGAACCACCCCAAGCACAGCAGCCAGGGCCCAGGGGAAAACACAGAGGAATCGGCGAGATGAGCAAGAGTGCTGCTCCCACGGGGAACCTGAGAACTGAACCAAGGTGATGGAGACAGACCTTGAAGATACCCAAAATGCATCAAAACAGAAATCCAGAAGCTGCTGAGAGCTCAACACTACTATGGACTTAAAGCACACCCACCAAGACTCGGGGAATTTTGCGGAAGATGAGGCAGGAAGAATAAAAGAGCCACGAGTGGGAGGGGATAGCCAGAGGCATTGCCTCTTCCACAATGATTGACTGCTGCTCTCACAACTCATAAGCCACAACCCCATGGTGAACACCAGCAATCCTGCTAAGGGGGGGTCTTCAGTGGAGTGGGGCCAGGGAGGAGGGGAATGATAGAACCAACACTTGATGTATCCATACAAAGTTTCAACTTAATAAGGAAAAGAAAAGACCTGGGGGGGGGGGACTAGGGAGATGGCTTAGCAGTTAAGGCATTTGCCTGCAAAGCCAAAGGACCCAGGTTCGATTCCCCAGGACCCACATAAGCCAGATGCACAGGTGGCTCACACATCTGGAGTTTATTTGCAGTGGCTGGAAGCCCTGGTGCACCCTTTTTTCTGTTTCTCTCTCTCTCCCTCCCTCCCTCTGCCTCTTTCTCTCTCTCAAATAAATAAATATAAAGAAAAATAAAGAAAAGACCTGGGCCATAGCACGATAAGGGACATCTGTCACAAAGAAAGCTCATAGCTCAAAGATAAGCCAGTCTGGACTTCAAGAGCTATCAGGCCACCTGGGGAATGGCTGTAATTGACTCCCAACAGCTGATTATTAAAAAAAGAAAAGGCCTTGTCTTCTCATTCTTCACTCCCAAGGAAAAGCAAACAGCACACAGAAATAACCGAAAGTTACTAACTCTACCTCCTTCCCCGGCTCTTTAAAAAAATCTCCAGTCCTGGGCTGGAGAGATGGCTTAGCAGTTAAGGCACTTGCCTGTGAAGCCTAAGGACCCACATTTGACTCTTCAGATCCCATGTAAGCCAGATGCACAAGGTGACACAAGTGCACAAGGTCACACATGCACACAAGGTGGTGCACAAGTCAGGAGTTTGATTACAGTGGCTGGAGGCCCTTGCGTGCCAGTTCTCTCTTCTCTCATTCGCTCTCTCTCTCTCTCTTTCTCTCTTTCACTCTCACTCTCTCACATAAAGAAAAAAAAAGACAGTCTCTTGGGCTCTCCTCAAAAAATAAAAAATAAATCTCCAATCTCAAAGTGGGAGAGGGGAAGGAATGATCATCAATTGTCTATAATTATGGAAGTTGTCAATTAAAACAGTTTTTTTAAAGATAAATAATAAATAAATAAATAATAAATAAATAAAATGTCCAGCCTCACACCCTCAAGCACTGCCACCACTCTCATTCCCGTGGGAGAATGGCTGCCCCTTGGTATTCCAAATAAAGACTAGTCCACACTCAGGAGGCCGAGGTAGGAGGATCGCCGTGCGTTCAAGGCCACCCTGAGACTACATAGTGAATTCCAGGTCAGCCTGGGCTAGAGTGAGACCCTACCTAGAAAAACCAAAACATAAATACATAAATCTAGCACATGATCCAGCCATATGCCACTCTTGGACACGATGCTCAAAGGAGTCTTCTTGCTACCACAGAGACCCTTGTACACCCACGTCCACCGCTGCTCTAGTCACCAAAGCCAGGAAATGGAATCGCCCCAAATGCCCATCAACAGATGAGTGGATCAAGAGATGATGGTACATGTTCACAGTGGACTTTAATTAAGCCTAAAGAACACAAAAAAATATGAAATTTTCAGGGAAATGGATGGAACTAGAAATTATTATATTAAGTGACGCACTCAGACTCAGAAAAACAAATACCACGTTTTCTCTCAAATGTGGATCCTAGGGGTCCATGAAAGGGAAAGGGGGGCTTCAAGAGCAAGATATATGGAGGGTAATAGAACACATGTGACATAAAAGCTTAGGGGACACTGAGGGTTGAAGGATTTAAGTGGAGATGAAGATGATGTGGACGAGGAGGGAGAGAAGAAAGTTCAACCAAAACTAAGTATAAAGTACCATTTTTAAATGACAGGAAAAATACTCAAAAATTTAATACATTGGACTTTACGATGGTTTTCTTTAGGAAAAAAATAAGGCATTACTCTTAATGCCTTAATAAATTGATTTTTAAAAAAAAAACAACAGAGTGCAGGCTGGAGAGATGGTTGAGCGGTTAAGGCACATGCCTGAGAAGCCTAAGGACCGCGGTTCGATTCTCCAGGTCCCACATAAGCCAGATGCACATGGTGGTGCATGCGTCTGGAGTTTGTTTGCAGTGGCTGCAGGTTCTGGCACGCCCATTCTCACTCTCTCTCCCCTGTTTCCCTCTCTCTGTCTCAAATAAATAAATAAATAAATAAATAAATAAATAAATAAATAAATAAAATCTTTAAAAAGAGAGTGAATGTAGAAAACAGCACTGGTTCCCTGTTTTTCCTAGACCAACAGTAATACCCACTGACTGCCTAATGGGGGCTGCTCGGTGGCGTTGTTCTAAAGTGGGAGGCTCCTGAGAACCCCCTTCCTGCCTCTTGCTCCTCCTTATCCACATCTTCATCCTCTTCCTTTCCTCTTCCTCCTCAGGGTTGAGTAACTTGACCTGAGACACACACTCGTGCACACACACGCACACACATGCACACACACACACACACACACACACCTCTCTTGGGAGGAAGGCCCACTCCACACACTTCCCCAGGAAGTGTGCCCTGCTCCCCTCCTGCTTCGGACCAGAAGGAAACCTCCAGAGCTCCTGAGATCAAACCCAACACGGGCCAGGCTGCCTTCCATGGGTCACGTCCCACCCCACCCCACAAAGCACGCTTGCACACACATGTCACACACATGGCGCACATACCTCGGTGCTGTCCTCGGGCCTCTCCCAGCCTCACAATCTGTGTGTTCTGCCTGCCTCCACCTGTCCGCTCCTGGGCTGGGAGAAGCGGCCATCTCCATGCTCAGAGCCGTGGGGCCGAGTCCTAGGGAGGGTCGGGGCAGCGACCAGAGGGTAGTAGAGGAGTGAGAAGGTTTGTTTCTGAGAAGGAAGTGGTTTCTAGAAAGGGAGCAAGTTCAGAACAGCAGGTCCACAGGACAAGCTCACAGGAGCCGCTGAGGCTTAGGGAGGGGCCAGTGTGGGGACAAGCACACCCTCCCTGGAGTTGTCTGTCTTCAGGGGCCACCGTGTGGTGGAAGGTGCGGGAGCACGCTGGTCACAGGGCTGCAGACGGAAGATGCGGAGAGAAAGGCTCGCTGGGATCTTTTCTGTTCCTGAAAGCACAGGAAATTTAAGTTTTGAGGCAATCCAGATTGGGGTGGCTTCTGGCTGGTTTTTGGTCTCCAGCCTGCTCCCCACCGCCACCTCCCTCACCCTGGACTGCACCCAAGATGTGGGGTAAAACGTAAATTGCCCTCGGTGGTAAAGCAGCCTTTAATCCCAGCACTCGGGAGGCAGAGGTAGGAGAATCACCATGAGTTCAAGGTCATCCTGAGACTACAGAGTGAATTCCAGATCAGCCTGGGCTAGAGAGAGACCCTACCTCAAAAAGCCCAAAATAAACAAACTATTATGTAAATAAAACATTGGCTATTTTGTACCAATTCCTTGGCCTTGGGCTGGCTCTGAAATGACTTTTACAACTTCCTTTAACAACTCCTGCCCTCCCTCTGGATGAGTGACCCTCCTGCAACCCTGTACCTGAGGACCTGGGAGTCCATAAGCAGCACTCCCTCTTGAGTATGTGAAAGCTCTTCCCCAACTAGCTAAACACAGAAATACTTGAACTTGGGTGTTTTCAAATGAACCACAAAATAAAGTCCTTTTTATCTGAGAGATCATTGTGTCCCAGCCACCCGGTCTGAATTTCCTGAGGAAGTTCAACACTGCACAGGACGCTTTTGTTTAACTTTGCTAAAGAGCACCTAACATTCAATTCGCCATCTTAATCAAGTTTAGGTGCACGGTGCAACAGTGGCAAACACATTCACACCGCTGTGCACGGAGTGCCAAATCCTGTCACCCTGCCACAGGGGAGTTCTACACACCCTGGGATCCGACACCCCTGGCAGCCACCTTTCTGCTCCTCTCTGTTTCCGTCGTAGCTGTGACCTCAGACACTTCCTATGAGCCCACTCACTCCACTGAGCAGAATATCCTGCAGGGCCGCCCACAAGGCCCAGAACTTTCCTCGGGAGTCTCCCACAGGAAGCCAGTGGCTCCCTGAACTATGGCTCCCAGTGCTGTTCTAAGTGTCCGAGATACAGCTGGGCCTTCCATAGGGGACCCTCAGAAGGCACAGGGGGACTGCTAAGGTATTTGGGAGTCTCTAAAGCAGCCAAAGCCAAAGTCCTAGGCTCTGGGCGCTGCTCTCCGCTGGTCACCTCCCCTGGGCTGGTCCTCCCATGCTGGCCTTGAAGCATCCTTTTCCTGGTTATAAACCGGAGGGAAACCTGGTTGTGTTGGGGGGGCACATTGGCTAAACCTTATTATAGAAAATTGGCGAAAGAAAGACCTCCCGCCTCCCTCACCTCCTAATAATGACCAACTCCACCTCTCGTGGGTGCCAGGTGGGTGCACAGAAAACCAATTCGCTAAAATGATAAAGGGAAAAGAGCAGACCGAGCCACTCAGCTCCCATTTCTTCAGAGGCAGGACTAAGAGCAAGATTGTCACTCCAAAACAGGGGAAGAGTACACGGAGGAGAGAAAACGCTAGTGAAACACTCAACATTGGGGGCGTTCCAAGAAAACCAAAGCCTGAAATAATTCGTGATGATTTATCAGGGTTAGCTGTTCATTGAGTTGACAATTTTGTGAAAGAAAGAAAGAAAGAAAGAAAGAAAGAAAGAAAGAAAGAAAGAAGGAAAGAAAGAAAGGAGGGAGGGAACTAAAAGAGAAAAGAGAAGAAAAGAAAGAAAGAAAAGAAAAGAGAAGAGAAGAAAGAGAAAAGAAAAGAAAAGAAAAGAAAAGAAAAGAAAAGAAAAGAAAAGAAAAGAAAAGAAAAGAAAAGAAAAGAAAAGAAAAGAAAAAAGAAAAAGACATCTTTCAGCAAACAAACTTTTAGAGAATTGATTCTCCCCCTTCTGGAAAGGCTGTCTGGGATTCTAGCTTGGCTCTAAGGAAAAATGAGTGTTCCCTGACCCCTAGTGGCTGTGTGAGTAATGACCGAATAGGCTGGTGGACAGCCCTCTCCCTCTCCCCACTTCCTTCTCCGGCTCTCAGCAGAGACAGGAAGAAGAGGGGCCAGACCCACAGAAATGAATAGCTAGGAGGACACAGATTTTCAAAAAGAAATTAAGGGCTGGAGAGATGACTTAGCAGTTAAGGCATCTGCCTGCTAAGCCTAAGATCGCCAGTTCCGATCTCCAGGTCCCACATTTAGCCAGACTCAGTGACACAAGGGTGCAATGCCGCACTTGCCCACAAGGGGTGCACACGCATTCACAGTGGCTGGCATGCCCATTCTTTGTCTCCCTTTCCCTATCTCTTTCTGTGTCTCTCTCCAAAAAAAAAAAAGGAATTTTTAAAAATTTTGTAAAGTACATTTATCAAGTTCAGTGAATTTCAGTCCTCTAATTTACTCAACTCTGACACTGATCATGCACAATACCACGGTGGCAGTACACAAATGATAAAATCAACATATCACAACTGGAGATTGAAAACTCTAACGATAGGGCCAGATATGGTGGTGCACACCTGTAATCTACTCCAGAGGCTGAGGCAGGAGAACTGGAACTAGCCTGAGCTATTTAGTGGCTTTAAGGCCAGCTGTTGATGCATAGTGAAACCCTATCTTAAAGAGGAAAAAGGAGAGAGAGAGAGAGAGAGAATAATGGATATATACCAGAATTGAAAAGATTTCTACAGATAGTTGTACACTCATTTTCTTTTTAACTTTTTTATTGACAACTTCCATAATTATAGACAATAAACCATGATAATTCCCTCTCTTCCCCTACTTTCCCCTTCACAAATCCACTGCCCATCATATCCCCTCCCCCCTCAATCAGACTCTCTTTTACTTTGATGTCATCATCTCTTCCTCCTGTTATGAGGGTCACAGCATTACTCACAATAGCCAAAAGGCAGAAGCAACTCAAATATCCACAGAGATATGAACAACAAAAAATGTCCAAACCGCGCATGCAAAAAACATTCAGGCTTCAAAAGAACAGAACTCTGGCACGTGCTATGAGATGGATGACCCTTAAGGACATCATGTTAAGTGAAATAATCCAGACACAAAAAGACAAATGCCATCTAATTTTGGTCACATGAGCTGTCTAGAGTTGTCAAATTCATGGAAAAGTAGCGTAGATGTTGCCATGGCTGGGAGGCAGGAAATGGGGAGGTGATGCTCAATGGGCACCAAATTCCACAGTTATTTCTTTATTTTCTGTGGGCTTTTGTTGTTTTGCTTTGGTTTTTGTTTCGAGGTACTAAAGATCTGATTTAAAAAAAAAAAAAGCCAGGCGTGGTGGCGCACGCCTTTAATCCCAGCACTCAGGAGGCAGAGGTAGGAGGATCGCTGTGAGTTCAAGGCCACCCTGAGACTACAGAGTGGATTCCAGGTCACCCTAGATCAGAGTGAGACCCTACCTCGCAAAACCAAAAAAAAAAAAAAATAAGGTCTCACTGTCTCACTGTGTAGGTCAGGCTGGCCTTGAACTTCTTTGTGCCTCAGCCTTCTGAGAGCATAGAATATCCATCCACACACCCAGGTGTGTGGTGATGCCTCGCCAAAGTTTCAGTTTTGCGAGATGAAACAGGGAGTGGGAAAAGGGAGACTGAACACACAACAATGTGAATACACTTAACTCTACTGGACTGTCCACTTAAAAATGATTAAGGTTCAGGTTAGAGAGATGGCTTAGCAATTAAGGCACTTGCCTGCAAAGCCTAAGGAGCAATTAAGGCACTTGCCTGCAAAGCCTAAGGACCCAGGTTCAATTCCCCAGTACCCACGTAAAGCCAGACGCACAAGGTGGCACATGCATCTGGAGTGTGTTTGGTCCTGGTTTCTCTCTCTCACTCTCGCTCTCAAATGAATAAATAAAATATTTTTTAAAAGCCAGGCATGGTGGCACACACCTTTAATCCCAGCACTCAGGAGGCAGAGGTAGTAAGATCCTCATGAGTTCAAGGCCACCCTGAGACTACATAATGAATTCCAGGTCAGCCTGAGCTAGAGTGAGACCCTACCTCGAAAGAAGAAAGAAAGGAAGGAAGAAAGGAAGGAAGAAAGGAAGGAAGGGAGGGAGGGAGGGAGGGAGGGAAGGAGGGAAGAAGGGAAAAAGAGGGAAGAAGGGAAAGAGAGAAAGAAAGAGAGAGAAAGAAGGGAGGGGGAGGAAGGGAAGAAAGAGAAGGAAAGAAGGAAGGAAGGAAGGGAGGAAGGAAGGAAGGAAGGAAGGAAGGAAGGAAGGAAGGAAGGAAGGAAGGAAGGAAGGAAGGAAGGAAGGAAGGAAGGAAGGAAGGAAGGAAGGAAGATTTTTAAATGATTCATTCACTGGGGATGTAGCTCAGTTGGTACTGAATTTGCCAAGCATGCACAAAAGCCTGGGCTTCGTCCCCAAACCACATAGAGTGGTGGTACACACTTACAATCCCAGCACTTGGGAGGGGGAAGTACCCTGTGTGGGTGGGTAATGTTGCTCTCAGAAGCCACAGATTATTACAAGAAAGGTCCCAATGCCTATGGTGGGATATGTCCCAGTGAGTTGTGGGTCCGAGAGGTCCTTAAAGCCCCCAAAATAATTTAGGCTACAACCACTGCTCTTGGTTTCCCATAAGAACTAGATGGTAAGTCTCTGTGGTGCTTTGAGGCAGGTGTCCCCCATAAACTTAGGTGTTCTGAATGCTAGGTTCTCAGCTGATGGAGATTTGGGAATCAACGCCTCCTGGAGGCAGAGTATTGTTGGGGGCGGGCTTATGGATGTTATAATCAGCTCCCCTTGCCTTTGTTTGGCACACTCTCCTCCTGCTGTTGTCCACCTGATGTTGGCCAGGGGGTGATGTCCATCCTCTGCTCATGCCATCGTTTTTCCTGCCATCATGG